>CM033429.1:18792636-20277855 GCA_019425775.1 Rafetus swinhoei | reverse complement strand
GCAGCGGCAAGAGCTGCTCACGCTGAAGCATTTATCATCTGTTCTCCTAACAAATACTAATCTCCACAGACTCAAACTCTGTGACCAGGTGAGGCTACAGTCACCCTATTTCAGGTTCCTAAAAGGAAAACCTTGCCCACAGAAAGGGGGTTCTCAGGGTGTGTAGCTACGGGGTGCTGAAATAGCTACTTTAGAAGTAGTGAAGGGGGTGTTTGAACTGGAGTATATGCAGAATGTAGGAAACATTACTTGGCTGGTGCCAGAGAGGATACACACCGCCTCATTCTCAAGATGAAGGGGGTATCATTCCTGTTGTAGGTGGCCAGGCCACCTGATACAAACAAGAAACCCGCCACGCCCCAGAGCCAACATGATGGGCAAATGGCAACCTGTGAGAACTTGTACTTTGATGATGGAGGCCTCGCTCTCCAAACGCCTCTAGACCCCACTGCCTCCCAATACTTAATTTTCATACACAAAGGTCTCAGAGCTCAATCTGCATCGGTCTCTCCACACGCTGCCCACACCCACAGTGCCGACTCCACCCCTTCCGTTAGTCATGAACTGCAACCGGTGCAAACTGCACGAATGGTGCATGCAAGCACCAGTTCGTGGAAGCTCCCTAGCCCCTCCACCTACAAGCCACTGCCAGAAGGGTGTAAGAGTCCCTTTCATGACTCAGTGGAGGTAAACACAAAACCCCTCACCCCTTCCCACACCGCAAAACCCTGCCCCAACCCCCACACCTCAAAAATCTCTCCCAGAGCCAGACCCCTTACTCTTGCCCAAACCCGAGGCCCAGTCTGAGGAAACTGAGTGTACGTGGAGGAGAACTAGCAACAGACACAGGAGAAATTCAGTGAGTGTAAGTCGGCCTGTTCTTATTTCAAAATAACTATTCCCCAGAGGCATTCAAAGTAATTACTCCCCAGTGTTTCCTGGGGCTCTAAATCAAGGTAGTGCATACACATTAGGGAAGCCTGCCTCAGAGTAATTTCCAGGCTTCCCTGTACTAGGGATGTGCTATTTCAAAATCGATATTTTGGCAGGCATTATTCCAAAATAGCTTATTCTAAAACAAGTGCATAGTGTAAACGTACCTTGACTCCATGTAGCACATCCTCACTAAGGGAGCCTGCCTCAGATGATTTTTGAGGCTTCCCTGTAGTGGGGACTTCCTAGTTTGAAAGAATCACCCCAAAGTAACTATGTCAAAATCAATTAGTTAAAAAAACGTTTCCCAGTGTTGACATAGGCTTAGAGAATTGTACCTGCATTACTACCACTCGCCACCAAGTGTCATTGTTGCTGCATTGCAGAATTGTGCCCGCAATACCACAAATGGCCACCAAGTGTCAGAGTTGCTCCATTATAGAATTGTGAATGCATATCCGTGGGTGGCCACCGAGTGTCGCTGTTTTTCCATTACAGCATCGTTTCTCAAACTGTGGGTCCCAACCCCCGCAGGGGGGTCAAGAGCAACTTAGACAGGGATCGCAAAAAAAATTAAAGGGGGGGGGGGGGTTGCGGTATCACAAGTTTGAGAACCCCTGCATTACAGAATTGTGCATGCATTACCTCCAATGGCCACCGAGTGACACTGTTGCTCTGTTAAGGGGGGAGTTATTTCAAAATAACAAGCTTCCTAATTTCGAACTAATATTTCCTGTTTATGATAAGGCACAGCCCTTATTTCAAAATTCATACTTTCAAATGGTTTTAGTGTATATGCTCAGATGTTCTTATTTGAAAGTAACCACTCTCCATAGCCATTCAAAGTAATTACTCCCCAGCGCTTCCAGGGGCTCTAATGGCATGTCTATACTACAGCATTTTATCTCAGGGGCAAAGTGAGTGGCCACATGGCAAGCCCCTTACTTTGCCATAATTACAAAATAACAGGCTTCTCATTTGTCGTGAAGTGAGAGCTAATTATGCTGGAAAAACGCCATTGTTATATTGAAATAGTAGCTCTGTATCCCTTTGCTAAAAGGCTCTGGAGCAACCAAAGTGAGAGTCCATATGGCAAGTGCTTTGTTATTTTGAAATAAAAGACGTCTTATTGTTCACAAAATCAGAGTTGATTATTCCAGAATAAAACGAACTGTGGCATTTCTATTTCAAAATATCAGTACTGTGGCCGCTGTACTGCCCCTATTTTTAAATAGCTCCTTCCTGGGGGCCTTTCAAAGTAATTACTCCCTATTGTTTCCTGGGGATCTATAGGGAAGCCTGCCTCTGAGTAATTTCCAGGCTTCCCTGTAGGGGATGTGCTATTTCGAAATAGCTATTTTGGCAGGTAATCTTCCAAAACTAGCCAATTAGCCCGTCATAAGACGGGATTTTCAGGTCTTCTCTCCTGAGCTCTCTCACTCTGTCTCTCTCTCGCACTCTCTCTTCCTACTGCTTCCCCACCCCCAGCTCTCCTCCGCCTCCTGCCTCTTTCTCCGTCTCTTTCTTTCTCTTCTCCCCCTCCTGCCTCTCACTCTCCCTTTCTCTTCTCCTCCTCCTCCTGCCTCTCTCTCCCCTCCATCTCTCCCCGCCCCCCTTCCCCTTCCCCCCCGCTGTGGCGTTTGGCTGAGTGCTGCCTGCTCAGCCGGGCTGCCGCGAGGGAGGGGGGGCAGGGCGATGACATATATGGCTGGGGCTGGGGCCGTGTACATCACCGCCCTTCCTTCCCCTCCCACCCCGGGGGAGCCCAAACAGCCCCTTGCGCTGCTGGCTCCCCCGGCGGCCCGGCTGAGGGGTGCACCACTCAGCGCCACGGCGGGAGGAGGAAGGGGGCGTGATGCACACGGCCCGCCCCTGGCCATGTACATCATCACCCCCTTCCCGTCCCACCGGGGCTCAGCTGAGCGGCACAGCGCCAGCACCACTCAGCTGGGCTGCGGCTGGGGAGCAATCGGCAGCAAGCGGCCCTTTGGGGTCCATCTGTGGCCAGTGGCTGCACCCCCCCCCTTGCCAGGTCTGCTTTCCGCCCCCCCTCCTCCCGTCCAGCCCCACAGCCTCCGATCCTCCCCCAGCTCTGCTTCCCACCCTCTTCCTGCCTGCCAGCCCCACGGCCCCGGACACCCCGCCAGCACTGCTTCCTCCCCCTTCCTCTGGGCCCCCATCCTCCCCTACAGCCCTCGATCCCCCAGCTCTGCTTCCCACCCCTTCTGGCCAGCCCCCTTCCCCTCCCTCTGTGGCACGCTGCGCCGCTCCCAGCTGAGCGGCACTCCCGCCAGGGCCCAGCTGAGCGCAGCTCAGGTGGGCCCAGCGGGAGCAGCGGTCAGCTGGGCCCGGGGTGACAAGCGGACCCCAAAGGGCCGCTTGCCGCTGCTCCCCGCCGAGGCGGGGGGCGGGAAGGACTGGGCTGGCCGGAAGGTGAGCAGAACTGGGGATCGGGGCTGTGGGGCTGGAGGGGCGGATGGAGGCAGGGGCCGGAGGAATGGGGAGGAAGCAGCACTGGCGGGGGGGGTGTCTGCGGGGCCGTGCAGCCCGAACCACCACAGAGCGAGGGGAAGGGGGCAGGGCGCTGACGTACACGGCCAGGGGGTGTGGCCGTGTACGTCAGCGTTACAGACGCACAGACACTGGGCTACTATATATATGATGTTTTAGAATAAGCTAAGTGGGGAGTGTAAACGTACCTTGACTGCATGTAGCATGTCCTCACTAAAGGAGCCTGCCTCAGCTGATTTTTGAGGCTCCCCTGTAGCGGGAACCTGCTAATTTGAAAGAATCACCCCAAAGTAACTATGTCAAAATCAGGTATTTCAAAACCATTTCCCTGTGTTGACATAGGCTTAGCGAATTGTGCCCGGAATACCGCAAATGGCCACCGAGTGTCAGCGTTGCTCCATTATAGACTTGCATGTCCGTGGGTGGCCACCACATTTTTCTCTGAGAACTGTGCACTTATACGCTAGAGAATTATACGTGCATTACCTCCAATGACCACCGAGTGTCACTGTTGCTCTGCTAACGGCAGTTATTTCGGAATCGTGCACTTCTACCGTAATAACAATCTTTTTTATTTGGAAATAACATTTCCTGTTTGAAATGGATTCAGTGTATATGCTCAGATGTTCTTATTTCAATTTAAATATAAGGGTTGTGCTTTATAACAAAGTAAGTACTCCCCACAGTCACTCACAAGAAAATGTCATACCTGTACCGCAGGCTGCAGGCTGGATCAGTCTTTCCGGAACGAAACTATGCAGTAGGGGATGTGCAGATGCCTATGTGCATCATGGCTGACGTGGCGTACCCCCTTATGCCCTGGCTCATGAAGCCATTCACTGGACACCTAGATGTGAGCAGGGGAACTCTAACTCCTGCCTGAATCAGGCTCGCTTGGAGGTGGAGTACGCCTTTGGCCGTCTGAAGGGCAGGTTTATATGCCTTCTCACTCGGCTGGACATGGGGGAACACAACATCCTCGATGTGGTTGCTGCATGCTGTGTGCTGCACAACCTAGTGGAGAAGAAAGGGGAGGCCTTCCTGCCAGCATGGAGGGGAGGCACTTTGAGCAGCCTCGGACAGCTGCCATCCGGCAAGCCCACCAGCTGGGATTGCGCATTCGGGAAGCCCTGAGGGAGCGATTCTCCCAAGGAGCCCAATGAGTTTCCCCAGGGCCTTCCAAATGTGGGATTGCCCCATGCCCCCAGTGCCTTCCCCCCCCAAAGCCCCTCCCGCCCCCACATTCACACTGTACACATTCACACTGAGAACAGAGACAGGTATTGTTGAAAACATGTTGACAGTTTATTTCACTGTTGATTGATTCCAAAACTATAAAAAACTGTTCAGAAAAATAAGTTGTTTGTTAAAGTAAAGTAAAGTAAAGTGCTTCCCTTACTGACTTTCACAGGTGGGGAGGGGGATGTCAACCTGGAAGGGAGGAGGGAGGCTCAGGGCTGAGGGTGCCACCTGGATGACAAGCCCCTGCCACCTTGGCTGCGGAGGGCTGGGAGATGGCTGCGCGTGCGGGCTGGGACAGTAGGGGCTGGGCAGGAGGTGCGGCTGTATCTGGGTCTGGGATGGCAGGGAGTGAAGGGGGGGCTGGGTGTGAGGAGAGGGGTGGGGGGGGCAGAGCTGGGCAGGAGGAGCAGGAACAGACACAGGACCGGGGAAGGCCATGGCCTCCCAGGTAGCAGTGCAAATAGCAGTGCGCTGCTGCACAAACTCGTCCAGCAAGCAACTGCGCCACTGTGCCTCTGCCTGCATCCTCTGGTTAAATGTCTCCTGCATCCCTTGCAGGACCGAGATATGCTGGCGCACCAGGTCCAAATACGTGCGCCAGTGCCGATGGGTTCCCTGCAGCCGTCTGGGAGGTGGGAGAGGTGTGCCCCCACGCTCCTGGACAGCTGGTCCGGCTGTGGAGGACAAGAGGGAAAAGTCGTCAGTCATGCATGCTCACACTTTCCCTGAGAGGGCATGTCCTCCTTCTCAGCAGTCAGTGCCTGTCCTCTAGGGTCAGCGGATGCTCATGTGGTCTCAGCAAGGCGTGGTGTGCCCTGAGCAGCAGCCATGGCCTCCCTGCAGCCCAGACAGTGTGCAGGCCACCATCCTGCTCCCCTACCCCCACCCCCACCCCATGGCCAAGCAGCACAGACAAGTGTCAGGCCACAGTTGGGGTTCCCACAAGTTGCTGAGAGGCCTGAAGTTGTGCGGCAATTCCCAGGGTCCCCAACCCATGCCTGTACCTGGCATCAGTGTCTGCAGAAGCAGGTGGTTCCTTGCAGCCATGCGGGTGCAGGGGTAGGACGGCCCTCCCTGAGGTCGGCCATGTGTTTCCCCCCTCCCCAGGCTGTGATCAGCATGACATGTCACAGTACTGCACCATCCACTTTGCTCCCGCCTCCCCTGCTCTGTGTGTGTTAGACCCTCACAGCACTCACCTGATGTTCCCTTCCCGGTGTCCAAAGTTGTCTGGGAGGCCTCCTGCATCTGGGTGTCTGGCTCCAGGGTCAGGGTCACAGTGCTCCTGCAGGTGTCCTCTTCCTCCTCCTCCTCCACTTGGAGCTGCTGGTCCTCTGGGGTCTCACCTTGGAGCTGCGGCCGCTGCTGCACAGGGGTTTCCACCCCAGACTCCACAACTCTCTCGGTAGGCAGGGGTTCCCCTGCCCCCAGGATCCGGTCCAGGTCCTCATAATAGGCACAATACTGTGGTGCTTCCTCAGAGCGGGAGCTGCACTCACGGGCTCTAACATACCCCTGCCGCAGCTCCTTGACCTTTGCCCTGACCTGCTCCAGTGTGCAGGGGTGTTGACCTTTTTTGGCAAGGCCATCAGCTATTCTTGCGTAAATGTCCGCATTCCTCCTCTTGGAGTGCAGTGCCTGAAGAGACTCCTCCTCAGACCAGAGCCCCAGGAGGGCTTTGATCTTGGGGCCAGACCAGGAAGGTGCCCGTTGTTTGGTGCCCAAGGCTTCTTGAGGGGTGTGTCCCTGGAGGGACCAGGGGAGTCTCGGGGGGCTTGTGCCTGGGACATTGCTCTCAGTAGCCCTACCAGGAAGAGCTCAGCAGTCAGGGTCCTTTTGGAGCTGGCTTGCTGTCACAATGCTACTCCTGGGTGCCTGTGGCTTTAAAAGATGGCTACAGGCAGGAACAATAGAGATGAAAGGTCTGGTAGGAGTGTCCACCAGGCCTTCTTCCTGGAGGCCTATATTTTCGACAAAAAAATCTTCCCCGCGTCCAGACTTCCCTTTTTTCGACAGACCTCTGTCAAAAATAGCGTTATTCCTCGTAAAACGAGGTTTACCGCCGTCAACAAAACCGCCGTGTTCTGTCAATTTACTGTTGACAGAACGCGGTGGCAATCTAAACGCAGGTAAAGATTTTTTCGAAAAAAGGCTACTTTTTTCGAAAAATCCCTGTAGTCTAGACACACCCCGAGTGTCAGAGTTGCTGCATTACAGAATTGTGCATGCATCGCCAAAAGTGGCCATCGAGTGTCACTGTTGCTCTGTTGCAGCATTTTTACACTAGGCAGTTATGATTTTGAAATAACAGGCTAATAACTCCTGTTTGTGATGAGGAATAACCCTCATTTAGAAATTATTTTGACATGTCTTCAGTATATATGCTCAGCTGTTCTTATTTAGAAATAACTACTCCCCAGAGACATTCAAAGTAATTACTCCCCAGTGCTTCCTGGGACTCTAAATCAATGTAGTACGTCAACATTAGGGGAGCCTGCCTCAGACTAATTTCAAGGCTTCCCTGTAGTTTGGATGTTCTATTTCAAAGTAGTTAGTTTGGCAGTTAACTTTAAAAGATTCAAGGTATATTTTGGAATAATGTCTACGCTGCACACTTATGTCAGAATAAGCTAAGTACTGAGGGAAAACTGCAAATTTCCATTTGCTCTTAGTCTGTATTGCGCTAGCTGGCTTCCAGCCCTAGCGATGAGCTCGTGGTGGAGACTAAAGCCCTAAGTCAGCCATTCCTTCATTAATCCAATCCCATTGAGAACTGAAAAGAGAATGAGAGAAGACTTGTAAACTCACTTGTAATCTTGACCACCACTAGTGGTGAAAACACAGACATAAACATGTGCATCACCTATCTGCTGTTCATTGGAGACCCCTTCTTTATTCCTCGCCAGCTTATCCAGGTCCTAAAATGCTCATCATTTATAAGAAACTATGACCATCTCCACCTCACCACACCCCTCAGTCCACAATACCCACACCCTACCCAGAATACTCTGGTCCTCTGAGGGAAGTGACGATTGAGCAAGCAACTGGAGAACAATGTAATGATGTCCAGTGATTACACAGACAGATGCTCTGTAGTTTGTCATCCCTCCCTCCCTCCACATCGCTGTATTTCAAGGACAGCGACCCACGTGCAGCTACTTATGGGGAGGAAAGGACAATCCCAGATAATTACCAGCCACGGGCAGAGCTCTGCCTTCCCCCAGGATCCGTCTCATGGAAATCATAAGCATCTCTCTGCTCGCAAGGAGGCACCTCACTGCACAGACACTGGCTGAAGATAATTTCACAAAACATACACCAGCTCCTACACCGTCATGAGAGCACTCCTCAGCTCCACTGTCAATTGGAACAACAGGTGACTCAGACTCACTTCAGGCAGATGCTCCTCATCTAGCTGGAGCTCCAGAGTGGCTCTAATTGCCTACAGCAGGCCTCTGCAAGAACATTAAATAACCCATGGAAGAACTATCACTGCCAAAAATGCTACAGCTGCATGAGCCCTTCCAGTATCTGCCTCCCTCTCCAACCCTTTCCACAACATGGCCATTATGCTACAAGACACGGACTGAACACCGATGGGTCAGTTGGCTGTAGCTCCCCGCTGACATCAGGATTATGCCAAAAGTCCCGCTCATCTTCCATGCACTTGAGTCCAAGCCAGTAAGAATGCAAACACACCACACATGCAGCTTCCTCTCTTTTTTTGTTGTTGTGTTGGCTAACACAGATGCATATGCCCTTGTGTTGCCCAAACGTCCAGTTTTGTGAGATCCCGTTTTAACTCTTTCCTACCAGCTTCGGATTAGGGATGTTAAGCAAATGCTTATGGGACAGTCGATTAGTCTTTATCGGATAGTCTGCTGACTAGTCAACTAGTCGATTCCCCCCCACCTTGCTGCCTCTATGAGATTGAAGTACTCATTCCCCCTTCCTAAGTGTGCAGCATCTGCTCCTTTGAAACACCACCTCCATGCATTTCAAAGGGGCAGCTGTGGAACCCGGGGTCAGCTGAGGACTCCCCAGCTGATCCCAGGCTCCGCGTAGCATTTCCCCAGCTGACCCCAGGTTCGGCACAGCATGACCCAGGGCTCCACACAGCATGCAGCACGGCATGGAGCCCGGGGTCAGCGGGGGACTCAGAGTCCCCCTCTGACCCCAAGCTCCATTACTTTGAAATGCACAAGACCCCCCGCTAGGCTCTTGTTCATTTCAAAGGAGGAATGGGGAAGTGCCTATAGACTAGTCGATGGAAATTCCATAGACTACTTGACTAGTCAATTAACTGCATTTAACATCCCTACTTTGGATTAGTCACTATTTACCCCTTTAGTCTCTCCTTTTTCGAGAACATTTATGAGACGTTTAATAGCAGTGATCCAAATGCAGATCCCAAAAGCATATCACTGATTCCTACTCTCCCCCTGTCATAGCCACCATGGTTAGCTCTCATGGTTAAGGGGTTAACCCAGCCTGGTATTTGGTCAACCAATAACAATGCAGGTAGGGATTTCAAACTGGGACAAAGGAATTTTTAACTTTTCCCTCCTCTGAGGCAGAGCGGTTTCTTCCAGGTAACAGGGAGATGCGAGGCCGTCTCTCTCTCCAAGAAAAGTCTTTTCACAATATGTAAGTAGGGCAAAGTTTAGTTAACCCGTCAGGTTTTATTGTGTTATGCTTTGGGAATTTGGAATTGATGTCTGAGCTGTTAGAAAGCTTCATTACAAAAGAGAAAAAAAACCTTTTAACTCAGGGAATTTTCTTTGAGTATACAAATTGGTGGCCCTTACCATCTAGCCACCTTAACTATGCTTGCAATGCTAGTATTGTTTTGATAATAAAAAGTTTATTTTCTTTTCTAATTAACCTGGTATTTGGTGCCCTAGTTTTATCTGTAAGCTCTGTCTGACTGACTGGGAGTCAGCTACCACAGACTGCAGCTTGTTTTTCCTCTTTCTTTTTCAAGCTCTGTGGGGAAAATGAGCTTGAGGTACCCCTGAAGCTGATTTTAGGGAGGGTGTTTCCCACGTGATCTCATCCCTGGTTTTCTTGGACTACTTGGGTGGTGGCAGTGGATATCCCCCAAAATCTGGGTATTAGGATTTTGGGGGGAAGTTTTTGTACCACAGCCTGAAGAGATCAGGTTTTGGGGTGCTTTTGTGGGCCCCTGCTCCTGCATTTGTCATGCCAGAGTGGGGAACAGCCTTGACACCCCTTCCTCGCATCTTTTAAGTGGAGTACGCGGCAATGTTTTTATGATGATCTAACGATACTTCAATTGCTTGAATGCCTGGCCATTTGTTATAAAAAAGAGAGGGGCGGGGTGATTTAAGCATAATAAAGTCCATGCCCCAAAGGTAAAGCCACGTCAGCTCAAACTCTGTTGCATTTAAGAGCTGCCTCTGGAGTTAGGACATGGGCTTTAAGCACACTTCATGTATGAAATCCAGGGTTTCAAACTCAAGAGGGGGGCTACTGCCCTCCTCAAACAATGGTGCCCTTGGCCCTATGGGTGTAGAAATGGGTGGAGAAAGGGCAGGGTTAGGAGTGCACATTGCCACGGGCTGGGGGTGTTAAAAGGAAGAGAAAGGAAGGGTAGAGGGATCCACTGGATGGAGGGGTGGACTGGAAGGATCAAGGTTGTTAAGGAAAATACATTACATGCACCAATCACCGAGTTCTCGATGCAGGCTCTCAGCAGAGATGTTATAACTGCTATCTTAAAGGTCTCTGGTGTACATCCTATGTCAGGTTGGGTCAGCAATCCTCCTTGGCTATCTGTTCCTTGCAAGGCGGCATCTAGGATCAGTAGCAGAATTGAAGACAAGATGGAGTGTGCCCCATGGCACTTCTATATCTCCCCTGGTATCTTCCAAGTGGAGCAGGTCACATGGTCGAGTGACCTCTCTCTGTTTCATAGGTCAGCAGCCATTTTGCCCTGGCTGGGTTGCATGTTCCCAGATGCATTCCTCAGCTGTGTGTTGGGCACCTTGAGAGCCATTGTCCCTGGAGCAGTGCTAATTAGCATACTCATTCAACGGACAATCCTCCTTTACAACAGGCAGTGCAGGCCAGTATCAGCACAGACTCCATATTCATAACTCCACATACAGATATCATACAAGTACATGAGTAGCATACACGGAATCAGTAGAACATAAGTTTTCATTTGACACCTCACATGGCCCCCTTTGTATAGACTTTGTGGCAAACAACCCCCCCCCCCCAATGGGTGCAGCAGTGATCTGGCTGCTTCCCTTAAAATTCAATAACGTGACACCCAGCCAAAAGACAAGGGCCTCTACTTTCCTATTCCTTTGTTAAGAATTGAGGCCACTCCCTACCACCCACTGCTTGGACTTAAACAATCTCTTTTGTCCTTAACAGTTTAACTTAAAAAAAAGATCTCACCAAACTGAGTGATTGGGCAACAAAATGGCAAATGAAATTTAATGTGGATAAGTGTAAAGTAATGCACATTGGAAAAAATAACCCCAACTATACATACAATATGATGGGGGTTAATTTAGCTACAACTAATCAGGAAAGAGATCTTGGAGTTATTGTGGATAGTTCTCTGAAAACGTCCACGCAGTGTGCGGCAGCAGTCAATTCCTAGCATCCTATTTGCTTTTTTATTAAAACAGGGATAGAAAATAAGATGGAGAATATCTTACTGCCCCTATATAAAACTATAGTATGCCCACATCTTGAATACTGAGTACAGATGTGGTCTCCTCACCTCAAAAAAGATATTTTGGCCTTAAAAAAAGGTTCAGAAAAGGGCAACTAAAATGATTAGCCTCTCCTCATATGGGACCCGTTCCAAACCCCTAAAGAGACTGGGACTTTTCAGTTTAGAAAAGAGGAGACTGAGGGGGATTATGATAGCCGTATATAAAATCATGAGTGGTGTGGAGAGGGTGAATATAGAAAAGTTATTTACTTGTTCCCATTATCGAAGAACTAGAGGACACCAAATGAAATTAATGGGTAGCAGGTTTAAAACTAATAAAAAAGTTCTTCTTCACACAGCACACAGTCAACCTGTGAAACTCCTTGCCAAAGGAGGCTGTGAAGGCTAGGACTATAACAGAGTTTTAAAAAGAGCTAGATAAATTCATGGAGGTTAGGTCCATAAAAGGCTATTAGCCAGGGGTAAGGAACAGTGTCCTTGGCCTCTGTTTGTCAAAGGCTTGATCATTGTCTTCGGTCCACCCCCTCTGGCACCTGGCTACTGTCGGCAGACAGGCTACTGGGCTAGATGGATCTTTGGTCTGACTCAGTATAGCCATTCTTATGTTCTTATCAGTATCAGAAGCGCACCGATCAATGGGGGGCAGGTAACTCCGCGGGAGCCGGTGCTTCTGTGGAGATGACTTAAAAGCCAGCTCTCCATGGGCACAGGCTCTCACTTCCCCCCAGCCCTTGCTGCCTCTGTGTTAGAGGCAGCAAGGGGGAGGGAGCGCGTGTAGTTGTTAGGATTAACCAGTAAGCCCAGGCTTATCAGTTAATCGTTTACACGACTATACGCTAACATCCCATTCCCCGAGTGTCACTGTTGCTCCATTACAGAAATGCTAAGTGCATTGCCAGGAGCGGTACACCTTGAGAGGCCTCCAAGCTTACCCAGCTACATGGAGAGACCTTTTCTCAAAGGCCCAACTTCTGATGGGGTTTGGTCCTCCTTCTGGGATGCCACCTGATGTGCTGGGATTTCACCGAGCCTACTTGCTCCACTAGCCTTGGCTGCCTCTTCCTGTTTTGCTGACTTAGGCTCTCTGGCCTCTGGGAGCCCACGCAGGTGGGGACGTACCAAGTGTAGAAACACAGAGTCTGCAAACAGCTCGCTACGGTAAGGCTTAGCTAGGAAATCGCCCAGCACTCAATTGCAGTTCCCCTCTGGAAAGTATACCCAAAATAATATTGTCTGATGCGAGAGAGAAATCACTACAATGCAAGCTCATATGTTTGCCCACTCCCTCAATGAGGAGCAACATATGCACAACTTCTCACACTCCCCTCCCGCTGTTAGAAATTACACAAACTAGATTTGATAAACAACAGCAATCTCTCAACTGTAAAAGCTAGATTTTAATAAACAAAACAAAATAAAGCACGCATACTGCGTATGGGTGTAGGCATGGATGGAGGAAGGGCAGCATTAGGAGTGCAGGTTGTGGGCTGTGGGTGTTGAAAAGAAGAGAAGGGGGAGACGAGGGACCCAATGGATGGGATGATGGACTGGAAGGGTCTGACGTGTGGGATGGGATGGGGGTTGCTGGGGAGGAAGAGGAGAGTGGTTGAGGGGTCCTTACATGTGGAAGGAGGGATGGGGAAGGTAGTGATGGGGTCCCATGGCAGGTGGGATGGGAGTGTTGGGGGAGGGACTATAGATTGGGAAGGGAGGAAACAGGGCTGAAGAGTCCTATAGATGGGGGAAAGATAGGGATAGAGTATGGGATGGGGGAGTGCTCTAGGGAGGAGAAAGTGGGGCTGATGGGCCCCATGAATGGAGGGATGCTCTGGGGGTGCAGGTTGCTCTGAGTGCTGTGGAGAAGGAAGGGAAACTGAGGGACTCCAGGAATAGGGGTATGGGCTGGGAGGAAGAGCACTGATGGGGTGCAGGTTGGGTGAGGGGATGTTGAAATGGACTGTAGGAGTGGAGGGAATGGGGTGCAGGTAGGGCTGAGGATGGCTAAGGAACGGAGGAAAAAGGGGGCTGAAGAGTCCCATGACTGGCAGGATAGTTGTGTGGCGGGAGGGGCGTGGGTTGGAACTGAGAGGTCCCAAGGGGGCCAGGCAGGGCCATGCTATGTTGTATTGTGCCAGGCGAGGGCACTGGCTGTGATGTTCTAGTGCAGGGGTCGGCAACCTTTTCAAACCAAAGAGCCAAACTACTGAACAAGTGGTCAACAAAAGCCATATACAAACGCCCAATTGCATAACTAATAAGTTGTATATTTTCAACAATTGTATATTTTTAATCATTAGTATTATTGATAATTGACAAGTCATGCAAATGGGCATTCTTATACGACTTTTGTTGACCGCTTATGTCAATTAATAATAGCGACAATGTTTCATTTATCATTAATATTATTGATAATCGCAAAGGCTTTATTTAATGGGACTGCTGTTGCTGCATCTTTATGCGCATTTCTTTGAAGTTTACATCACAACTGGTCAAATCCAACTTCATGCACACACTCAAGTAGTCTTCTGTCAATCTTATGGGAGGGGGTTGGGAATGTGGGGGGTGCAGGAGTGTGGGTTGGAGTGTATGAGGGGCTCAGGGCACAAGGTTGGGGTGTGTGGGGGTGCAGGAGTGTTATGGTAGGGGGCTGGAAATGTGGGGGTGTAGGAGTCCGGGTTGGGGTGTATGAGAGGCTCGGAGCAGGGGAATGTGGAGGGTTCAGGGGTCTCTGCGGCTCTTCTGCCTCTGACTCTCGGGGACCGAGGGGAAAGTTCACAGCTGTCTGCATCCTCCTCAGCCCTCCCCTGGGCAGGCAGAAGCGAGAGGAGGGCACAAGCTGAACGCTTTTCCCTCGCTCCCTTAGAGTCTGGGGAAGATGTAGAAGACCCGGTATGCCTGGCTGCAGCTCCCCCCGCACCTTCCCGAAAGGGCACCAGGGGGGATGCCAGAGGCTGGGGCAGCCCAGGATGGAATGGGGACACGCACACCCCCGGTCTGCTCCTTTCACTTGCCTAGCTACCTGCCGCTTAGCAAGGCAACCTGCAGGAGAGCCCCAAGAGCCCGGCTTGGCTGGGAGCAGCTGCAGCCGAATGCCCCAGCCCGCCAGCTTCTTGCCGGAGCGCTCTTCAGGGCGCATCGCTCCTGAGACCAGAGGTGAAAGGAAGCCAAACTAGAGGCCACAAAGGCATCCTCTTTCGTATCAGTACAGGACAGAGCAGCAAAAAACATGCCTATCCTCTAGCAAAGAGGACAAATGGCCACCCTATGGGAACCGGAGCCTCCTGCTCCCCATTCTCCTAGCTCTGGCCTCTCCTGCCTGGTTTCTCACCCAACCCCACCCCAGGATGGAGGGGACCAGCTCCCACGCTGCCTGGCCTGGGCTTTGTTCAGGGATCAGACCACAGGCCAATGCTCAAGGCCACAGGAGGAGGAACATCCTGCTCTGCTCAGCCCTGCCCCTCCCCCTGCAGGTGGGCACATCCCTGGTTGCGAAACTTGGTCCTGGTGCCCACCAGGCTGAGCTTGTGATGGGCTGGAACTGCGAGAGCAATGGCCACACGGCCTGGATGATGGCGGTGAACTCCTTGGCCGGGCTTTGCTCTGCAACGACACACGGCCTGGCTCCAACTGGCCCGGAGTCCCAGCCAAGCTGAAGAGCGGGGTCCCATGACAGCCAGGCCCACTGCTTGCAGGGAGGCAGGAGGGGAACAGCCTGGGTAGGGCTGGCAGCAGAGCAGGGCTTGGGCGGAAATGAGGAGCAGAGGGCTCACAGTGCTCTTGGAGCCTGGCCACGTGGACAGGGACATAAGAACATAAGAACGGCCGTACTGGGTCAGACCAAAGGTCCATCTAGCCCAGTATCCTGTCTGCCGACAGTGGCCAGCACCAGGTGCCCCAGAGAGGGTGGACCGAAGACAATGATCAAGCGATTTGTCTCCTGCCATCCCGCTCCAGCCTCTGACAAAAAGAGGCCAAGGACACCATTTTATCCCCTGGCTAATAGCCTTTTATGGACCTAACCTCCATGAAATTATCTAGCTTCTCTTTAAACTCTATTATAGTCCTAGCCTTCACAGCCTCCTCTGGCAAGGAGTTCCACAGGCTGACTACACGCTGTGTGAAGAAGAACTTTCTTTTATTAGTTTTAAACCTGCTACCCATTAATTTCATTTGGTGTCCTCTAGTAGTTCTATTTAGGAACTAATAAATAACTTTTCTTTATCGGCCCTCTCCACACCACTCATGATTTTATACACCTCTATCATATCCCCTCAGTCTCCTCTTTTCTAAACTGAAAAGTCCCAGTCGCTTTAACCTCTCCTCATATGGGACCCGTTCCAAACCCCTAATCATTTTAGTTGCCCTTTTCTGAACCCTTTCCAAGGCCAAAATATCTTTTTGAGGTGAGGAGACCACATCTGTACACAGTATTCAAGATGTGGGCGTACTCATAGTTTTATACAGGGGCAGTAAGATATTCTGGGTCTTATTTTCTATCCCTTTCTTAATAATTCCTAGCATCCTATTTGCCTTTTGACCGCCGCTGCACACTGTGTGGAAGTTTTCAGAGAACTGTCCACGATAACTCCAAGATCTCTTTCCTGATTTGTCGTAGCTAAATTAGCCCCCATCATACTGTAATGATAGTTGGGGTTATTTTTCCCGATGTGCATTACTTTACACTTATCCACATTAAATTTCATTTGCCATTTTGTTGCCCAATCACTCAGTTTGGTGAGATCTTCTTGGAGTCCTCACAGTCTGCTTCTGTCTTGACTATCCTAAACAGTTTGGTATCATCTGCAAACTTTACCACCTCACTGCTTACCCTTTCTCCAGATCATTTATGAATAAGTTGAACAGGATTGGTCCTAGGACTGACCCTTGGGGACACCACTAGTTACCCCTCTCCATTCTGAAAATTTACCATTTATTCCTACCCTTTGTTTCCTGTCTTTTAACCAGTTCTCAATCCAAGAAAGGACCTTCCTCTTATCCCATGGCCATGTAATTTACACAAGAGCCTTTGGTGAGGGACCTTGTCAAAGGCTTTCTGAAAATCTAAGTATACTATATCTACTGGATCCCCTTGTCCGCATGTTTGTTAACCCTTCAAAGAACTCTAATAGATTAGTAAGACAGGATTTCCTTTACAGAAACCATGTTGACTTTTGTCCAACAAATTATGTTCTTCTACATGCTTCACAATTTTATTCTTTACTATTGTTTCGACTAATTTGCCCGGTACTGAAGTTAGACTTACCGGTCTGTAATTGCCCGGATCGCCTCTAGAGCCCTTTTTAAATATTGGTGTCACATTGGCTACCTTCCAGTCATTAGGTACGGAAGCCGATTTAAGGGATAGGTTACAAACCACAGATAATAGTTCAGCAATTTCCCATTTGAGTTCTTTTAGAACCCTTGGATGAATGCCATCCGGTCCCCGAGATTTGTTAACATTAAGTTTTTCTATTTGTTCCAAAACTTCCTCTAATGACACTTCAATCTGGGACAGTTCCTCAGATTCAACACCAACAAAGGACGGTGCAGATTTGGGAATCTCCCCAACGTCCTCAGCCGTGAAGACTGAAGCAAAGAAATCATTTAGTTTCTCCGCAATGGCTTTATCGTCCCTTGATTGCGCCTTTTATAGTTCGATCGTCTAGGGGACCCACAGGTTTTTTAGCAGGCTTCCTGCTTCTAATGTACTTAAGAAAAGCAAAAAAAGATTTTGAGGAACAGCTAGCCAAAAACTCAAAAAGAAATAACAAAATGTTTTTTATTACATTTTTACACTTGATTTGACAGTGTTTATGTTCCTTTCTATTTATCTCACTAGGATTGACTTCCACTTCTTAAAAGATGCCTTTTGTCCTCACTGCTTCTTTTACATGGTGGTTAAGCCACGGTGACTCTTTTTAGGTCTCTTGCTATGTTTTTTAATTTGGGGTATACATTTAAGTTGGGCCTCTATTATGGTGTCTTTAAAAGTTTCCATGCAGCTTGCAGGATTTGGCTCTAGTCACTGTGCCTTTTAATTTCTGTTTAACTAACCTCCTCATTTTTGTGTAATTCTTTTGAAATTAAATGCCAGGGTGCTGGACTGCTGAGGTGTTCTTCCCACCACAGGAATGTTGAATGTTATTATATTATGGTCACTATTCCCAAGCGGTCCTGTAATGGTTATTTCCTGACCTGATCCTACGCTCCACTCAGGACTAAATCGAGAATTGCCTCTCCTTGTGGGTTCCTGCACTAGCTGCTCCAAGAAGCAGTCATTTAAGCCATTGAGAAATTTTATCTCCGCTTCTCTTCCTGAGGTGACATGTATCCAGTCAATATGGGGGTAATTAAAATCCCCATTATTATAGAGTTCTTTATTTTGGTAGCCTCTCTAATCTCCTCAGCATTTCAATGTCAGTATCGCTGTCCTGGTCAGGTGGTCAGTAATATATCCCTACTGCTAATTTCTTATTATTGGAGCATGGAATTACTATCCATAGCGATTCTATTGAACATGTTGATTCATTTAATATTTTTATTTCATTTGATTCTACATTATCTTTCACATACAGTGCCACTCCGCCACCCACCCGGCCTGCTCTATCCTTTCGATATATTTTATATCCCGGTATGATTGTGTCCCACAGATTTTCCTCATTCCACCAGGTTTCAGTGATGCCTATTATGTCAATCTCCTCATTTAATACTAGGTACTCTAGTTCACCCATCTTATTAGTCAGACTCTAGCATTTGTGTAGAAGCACTTTAAAAATTTGCCACTGCTTATTTGTCTGCCCTTCCTGATGCATTGGATTCCTTTGTATGCGGTTGTTTGTCTGCTCTGGCCCATGGTTTGCCCTCTCCTCCTCCTCTCTTTCTGACTACAGCTTAGAGAATCTCTATCAATGGATTCTCCTCTAAGAGAAGTCTCCTCCGATTTACGTGCATCTCCGCACCAATCGGCTTTCCCCATCTCTCAGTTTAAAAACTGCTCTACGGCCTTTTTAATGTTTAGTGCCAGCAGTCTGGTTCCACTCTGGTTTAGGTGGAGCCCATCCTTCCTGTATAGGCTCCCCTCTCCCAAAAGTGTCCCCAGTTCCTAATAAATCCAAACCCTCTTCCCTACACCATCATCTCATCCACGCATTGAGACTCTGAAGCTCTGCCTGCCTACCTGGCCCTGCGTGGAACTGGAAGCATTTCTGAGAATGCCACCATAGAGGTCCTGGATTTCAGTCTCTTTCCTAGCAGCCTAAATTTGGCCTCCAGGACATCTCTCCTACCCTTCCCTACGTCATTGGTACCTACATGTACCACGACCACCGGCTCCTCCCCAGCACTACACATAAGTCTATCTAGATGCCTCGAGAGATCCGCAACCTTCGCACCAGGCAGGCAAGTGACCATACGGTTCTCCCGGTCATCACAAACCCAACTATCTATGTTTCTAACGATCGAATCACCCACTACTAACACCTGCCTCTTCCTAACTGGCATTCCTCCTCAGAGGTATCCTCAGTGCGAGAGATACCGCAACATCCTCTGGGAGGAGGGTCCCAACCACGGGATGGTTTCCTCTGCTCCCATTGAATGCTCTGTTCCTTGAGACTTTCATCCTCCTTAAGAGCACTGGGGCTCTCAGACTGGAGGTGTGGACAGTACTACAGTGTCCCGGAAAGTCTCATCCACATATCTCTACCTCCCTTAGCTCCTCCAGTTCAGCCACCCTGGCCTCCAAAGCCCGAACTCGGTCTCTGAGGGTCAGGAGCTCTGCAACGGGTGCACACATATGCCACCCCCACAGGGCAGGTAATCATACATGTTACACTCGACACAATAAACAGGATAGCCCCACTCTGCTGCTGGGCTTCTGTCTCCATTTTTCTAATGAATAAGTTTAAGTATAAACTGGGATTCTTTTAAACCTCTGGAATATAGATTATTATAAGAGTTATGTTTTAAAGAAGGTGAGAAGTCACTAGTGCCCTCTAACCTCCCCCTCCAAACTCCCTCTCCAAACTCCCTGTTAGCTGTTCCTGTTCGCAAGCTCCCTGGTCGCTGAGTCACAGGCTTATATAGCTCTGGTAGCCCCTTCCCCTGACTGAGGCTCAGCCAATTAACAGAGGCTTCTAGATTTCAAACCTTTCAGAAGCTCCTTCAAACAAACCAACCAACCAACCAAACACAAGCTCAGCACACAGCAAATAACTCCCCCACACACAAACACACACTCCAGACAGCCACTTACCACAAGGGTCCCGTCTTTACTCCTCTTTTACCTGGAGAACTCCCTCTCCAAACTCCCTGTTAGCTGTTCCTGTTCGCAAGCTGACAAGTGGGTGCAGCATCACGGGCCCTGCACACTCGGGAGTCAGCCCCACAATCAGGAGACTGGCTTAAAACTCCCGAGATTTAACACACCCTGAACTGCTGGGCTCTACTCTGCACCCTGCTCTCTCAGCTGGCGGGGACCAGGCTTTCAAGCTCTTCTTTCACCCCGCTCAGGGTTAGCAGCAGGATTTCTTTTTTACAGGCAGCCATGATACTCCCACGGCCCCAGGAGCTGGGGCTTGAAGACTCACGGAGACTCGTGACAAACACAGAGAGTCGGTGACGCTGCGGACGTCCCCGTCGAGCTAATTCCTCTCTTAGCCCTCAGCGAGAAGGGAGAAACTCTGTGGCTGACTCAGAGCCAAAGGTCTACTCCCCCTGCACGCAGGGAGGGTTTGTGGAGCTGCCCCTGTCTTGGCCAGACTGACGCAACCTCAGGGAAAAGTGATTGTTTGTTTGGGAAAATCAATCTAATGAGGAGACACTGAAAAATAACCATCAGCAGTTCAACAGGGTCACCCTGGCCCATATCCACAAAGTTGTGTAGGCACCTAATTCCCTTGGGCCCACGTCTACCTGCTCATGTCTGACAGGCCTCTGGGCAGCCTCCTGCTGGAACCCTAAGGTCTTGGAGGGCAGAGGGATTGGACCAATTCTAGTCATGGACCAAAAACAGAGAAGGAATGAAAAGTCACAAGGAGGGAGAACAGAGAAGTTTGCAAATGAGCCTCGGGTCTGAGCAGAGGAACAGGCAGGCAGGTCCTGACAGCCTTAGAAACATCAGCATCATCATGCCTCCCTGACTTGCTGGAAGACTTGTTGGACTCTTAGATACGTGTGGAGAAATTCCACCCTGTCATTCGAGACAGTATTGGTCAGTCTTTAACAGAGACATCCTTTCTTTCACGTGTTGAGTGCGCAATGGAGTTAAATGGGTGAAATAAAAAAAACAAGCCTAGACCGATCGGACTAAAAATTCCTCCCTTCGTAGTCACTTGGGTGTAAATCCCCTGTGGTGCCCATAGAGCTCCAGTCAAACAAGACCTGACTTTCCACTGGAAAAGAAGCAGGAAAAAAAACAACTTACAAACCATCTTCTGATCTTTGCATGTCAGAAGAAAAGGGGGAAATCCACAAAACCTTTCAACAAATCTACACCCCCCAAATCACAACCCCTCTCCAGCAGAGTTCTGATCCTGAAAGGGACGGAGCCAGAAACTCAAGGATGTGCAGCAGAGGTGTCACGGATGCTAGAGATTTTATGAGGAAGGTGCCCAGCTATTAGGGTGATGGGCTGCATGATGAAACCCTAAGACAGAAAGAGGGGCAAGCGCTTTGTGTGCTGCATCTGACTCCCTTTGAAGGGCGTGTTCAGAAACAAGGATAGCAAGTTTAAGCTGAATCTTGAAACACCAGGCACTCGCTAGGTTTCATCCCAGCACCTTCCACAACTCACCTTTGCCCCTTCAGCTAAAGAGGTAACACCATTACCTCGAGCAGCCACTAGAAGGGATGTGGCATCGCTGTGCAAGTTCTAACCCCAACCTCTGGGCACAGGGCATCAGTGAGATAGTGGAAGGGCAGATCTCCACCAGGCTCAGGTACCAAAGAACGTTTCTCTCTGGGGATCCCCGCGGAACAATCCGCTCCCTAACCCTCAGCCTGCTGCTGACTGAGCAGCCCCCACCGCAAGCGGGGCTGGCCAGCGGCTGCACCGCAGGAAGGGAAATAAATAGGAGCATCAAGAAAGGAATTGTAAGGAAGGGAAGCAAATCAAAGTGAAGGGCACCCAGGACTGGGATAGAAGGGGGGAGCTGCAGGTCAGGAATGGGGGGCACTGACAGAGCTGGGAGGGGAGTCCAGGGCTGGGGGGGACTGAGGCGGCCGGCAGAGCTGGATGCTAGAAAATGGGCCAGATCCATTGAGAGCGGTACCACGGGGCCCATGACCTCGCCTCATGAATTCCAGCTGCGTTCTAGGGGCAGGACTAACTCCGGTGAGTCTCCAGCCGGCTCCTCCCACGCTATCAGCGACAAAAGCCCATTTGCCACAGGCTGGACTGCACCAGCAGGGGGCACTACAGGGTCACAATCCTGGAGCAGCAGCAGAGCCGCATGCGTGATCCACTGATACTTCACCTCTGATGCCCCAGTCCTGGCCAGCTGCATGCCCCTTCCCGGCTATTCCTGCCCTGGGCCCTCCTGAGCAAAACCCACCTGCTGTAACTCGGTGAGCCAAAGCCTGAGGGCACCACAGCCCCTCAAGGAGAAACCCTAAATCCACAAACCCTCTACATTCTGCTCAGTCCGTGGACTGCTATTGTGTCAAGGCTCCCAGCCCAGCCTGGGCAATAAGGGACTCTAGTGCCAGTTCTGATAACCCCCCGCTCCCGCCCCACAGTGCCCATTTTCTAGCTGAGCCTGAGACCCCCAGTGCCCATTTCTTAGGCAGGCCTGAGCCTCCCCGCCCCCCCCCATGCCTGTTTCTACAGGGTATCTTCCACCATCACTGCCACCTACCCAGGGTGACGTAGCAGAAGGGGAAGTCGGCGAGACTGGTGGAGAAAAGAACGGTTACTTACCTGTAACTGTTGTTCTTTGAGATGTGTTGCTCATGTCCATTCGAATTAGGTGTGCGCACTGCGTGCATCATGTCTTCCGGAGCGTTTTCCCTAGCAGTACCCGTAGCGCTGGCAGGGCGCCCCCTGGAGTGGCGCCGTCATGGCAGGGCGTAAGTACCCCTGCCGGCACTCCCCCACCTCAGTTCCTTCTTGCTGGACGCTCCGACGAAGGGGAGGTAGGGGGGGAAATCGAATGGACATGAGCAACACCTCTGGAAGAACAACAGTTACAGGTAAGTAACCGTTCTTTTCTTCTTCAAGTGGTTGCTCATGTCCATGCGAATTAGGTGACTTCCAAGCCAACCCCACTTCAAGGAGAAGGGGTCGGAGCACTCAGAAAGAGAAGTCCACGAAAGTTGAACAACCCAAACAAATTTATTCAACTAAGCGAACACAGAAAAACTGTAGAAAAGTGCAATGTGTACAGATAAACAAACATATTTACAATACAGAGCTGATGACCGCAGATCCCAACCCTGCGTCCTCCCTAGCCTGCTGTGCCAGCGCGTAGTGCGCCGAAAAGGTATGGAGCGATGACCACGTGGCCGCCCTGCAGATTTCAGTGATTGGAACCTGCGCCCCAAAAGCTACAGAGGATGCCTGTGCCCTGGTGGAATGTGCTGTAACCCGGGGCGGGACCTTCCCGGCCAAGGCATATCACTCCCTGATACACCCTGCAACCCAATTGGACAACCTCTGTGTCGATATGGGGAGCCCTTTCATTCTGTCAGCGACAGCAATAAACAATTGTGTGGATTTGCAAAAGGGTTTAGTCCTATCAATATAAAAAGCTAGTGCACGTCTAGAATCCAGGGAATGGAGCACTTGCTCCTTAGGGGAGGCATGGGGCTTTGGAAAGAAAAACCGGGAGGTAAATTTCTTGGGACAAATGGAACGGTGACACCACCTTGGGGAGAAAGGCCGGATGAGGGCGGAGCCTCACATTATTGTCTGAGAACACTAGGTAGGGCGGGTTTACAGTTAACGCCCTCAGCTCAGAGACCCTGCGAGCCGACGTAATGGCCACAATGAACGCAACCTTCATAAAGAGGTACTTCAAAGAACACGTGGCCAGCGGCTCAAAGGGGGGCAACACAAGTCTAGACAACACGAGGTTAAGGTCCCAAGCGGGGAGAGGGGGTCTAACCGAGGGGTACAACTTGTCCAAACTCTTAAGGAACCTTTTGACCACAGGGTCAGAAAACAGAGAGACTCCTGCCGAACCAACATGGAAGGCGGAGAGAGATGCCACATGGACTTTGATAGAGGAGGTAGAGAGGCCACCGGACCTAAGTTCAAAAAGGTAGTCCAGAATGGATGGGACAGGTGCACAGGACGGGTGCACTACCCTTCTGGACGCCCAAGACAAGACCCACCGCCACTTGGCTCCGTATGACCTCCTGGTAGATGGTTTCCTACTACTTAGGAGCACCATCTGTACCTCCTGGGAACATTCCCTTTCTGGTTGGGTCAGCCACGGATAAATCAGGCCGTCAGGTGGAGAGAGCTGCGAGTCGGGTGAATCATGAGGCCCTCGTCCCAAGGCTGGGTCAGGAGATCCCGAATCGGCTGGAGTGTTATAGGCTCCTCGCTGAGCATATCTACCAGGATAGGGAACCAGAACTGCCTGGGCCACCGAGAGGCTATCAGGATGACCGTGGACCTGAAGGTCTTGACCCTGGTCAGAACCCTGGGAATTACGGGAAACGGAGGGAAAGCATAGAGGGTGCCCACTACAAAAGAACACTGAGTCAGTCAGCCAGGACACAACACCGCTCTCCCTTGCTCTCCCTTGCACGACTGGCGTACCTGCATAATTCCCGTTGGCCCCCGAGCCCTTAACCCGTGGAGATGCTCACCCGGAATGCCTGCAAGTGTCCGGTAGAAGGACACGGCAGAAGCAGGGCAAGGACAAAGACACAGACAGAACCAGACAGACAGAACGTATTGGCCAATACGAGAGAGCAACAAGAGAGAAACACAGGAGAGGCAGCCAGAAACCTTACCACCTTGCGTCTTCCTCCTCGATCCAAGCGTCTGCTGAGGAGGACACCGCGTTCCAGCGAAACCAGCACCCCTGACCAATGGCAGCCCTGTTTCTCCCACAACCAAGGCAGCACCTCGGGAACCTCCGCTCGGACTCGCTGTCTAAGCAAAGGTGACTTCCCTTCCCAGAACCGAGCGGGCCGTAGGCCGAGAGATTTCCAGACCCGACACTTATCTCCGTGACGGCGATGGCTGCTCCGCTCCCAGCCGGACGGTTCTCGCCTCGCTTCGAGCAAGCTCCGGAGCTCGCTGTTCTCGTTTTCGTTCCATCCCCAGACGCGAGGACACCGGGACGGTTGGCTTCGTATCGCTCGCTACCGAACCCAGCAAAGGGGGAAAAACAAACAAACACACTTACGATTCAGTCCGCAAGGATGCGGCATCGCTTCTCCTCCCCTATAACGCACCGCAGCCTCCCACCATCGGCCACCCCCCTCCCGCTGCCACTGCAGGAACAGCGAGAGAAAGGAGGCCTTGAATCTCTAACCACACTCTGTTGAACCGACTACTGCCCCTTCACCAGTCCCCAAGCCACCAGGCTCCGTGCCCCAGCAGGAAGCTCTCTGCCTCAGAAGAAACCTACTGCCAGGACGGTTGAAGATTTCAAAGCACGCATCTCTTACTTGCACAGAGCCACGGGAAGGCCGAACGCTGAGGACCCTTCACGTGTCCCGAGAATCATGTCCAGGCAGCTCAAGTCCATCTCGGACGGTTTCTTCTCTGGCCATGGCCCCGCCTTGATTTCTCTGCAAGCGCGGCAGAAAAAGCCCAGCGTGAGCTCTCACTCACTAAGGTCTGTGGCTGCGGGAATTCTGTCCTTCAGCCCTTTCCCCCTCTCCCCTCTGTATCGGGCCCACTACAAGAACACTGAGTCACTCAGCCAGGACACACCACCGCTCTCCCTTGCTCTCCCTTGCGCGACTGGCGTACCTGCATAATTCCCGTTGGCCCCCGAGCCCTTAACCCGTGGAGATGCTCACCCGGAATGCCTGCAAGTGTCCGGTAGAAGGACATGGCAGAAGCAGGGCAAGGACAAAGACACAGACAGAACCAGACAGACAGAACGTATTGGCCAATACGAGAGAGCAACAAGAGAGAAACACATAGGAGGCAGGCAAAAGCCTTACCACCTTGCGTCTTTGTCCTCAATCCAAGCATGTGCTGAGGAGCACACCATGTTCCAGAGAAACCAGTAGCCCTGACAAATGGGAAACCTTTTTCTCCCACAACCAAGGCTACTCGTTGGGATCCTCAGCTAGGGCTTTCTCTCTCTTAGCCAACAGGGCAAACCTTTGTGGAACCAGTTCATCAGAGGCTCTTCTAACCCAAATACTTATCTCAATGGTGTTCACTCTGCTCCTAGCTGAATGGCTCTTGCCTTGCATTAATTTTGCTCATAATCTCATTTTCTCGCTCTCTTCATTGCAGAACTGGAGGAGACTCCAACAGTTGACTTTTTCCCCTGGTTCTGAATCCAGCATTTTAGTAAAAGCGAACATGTTGGCATCTCAGTGAGTAATGTCGTGTAACCTCTTCTCACATATAAAGTATGCCGCTCACTTCTACCCTCCCCCTCCGCCTCTCACTGCCACTGCTGAAATACCAGTAGAGAAGAGCGCTTTGAGCCGACATCCAAATAGTCTCTTTACAGAGCAGACCCAGCAGAATTCTTCGTACCCAAAAAGAAGCTCATGGCTTCTGAAGAAACCGACTGCCAGTTGTCCCCTACTTTTTTGAAGGCTCCCAAGACCACGTCTGTGGAGATGCTCACCCAGCAGACCTGCCCATGTCCTGTGGAGGGAGACAGCAGGACTGCGAAGAGTAGAATCTCAAAAGGGGCTGATCAGTGGAGAAGTTCATTTCCTATTTTGGGTCTCTACATAAGTATGACTGTCTTGAATATATGGTATTGGGGGCTGCACTGTGGAGGGGAGAGGTGTAAGGATCCCAGGGGCACTGAGAGTTTGGGGGATTTAGAGGCCCCAGAGATGAAGGATAGCATGGAGGAGTGTTTGAGGGCCCCAGGTTGGCAGGCAAATACAACTCAGCAAGTTCATGGGGAACAATAATTGGAATTGGAGAGAGCTGGGGGTTAAGTGATCCCATGAATGGAGGGATAACCGGTGCGGGGAGCAGATTAAAGAAGGATATGGAAGGCTGGCAGTGTTGGGAAGGAGGAGGACTGCGGGGGTAGGAGTGCAACTTGAGGGTGCGAAAGAAGGACTAAGAGAGGCTGACAGGTTCCAGGCCTGGCGAGATAGGGGTGTGTGAGGAGGGTGTGTGGGTTAGGAAGGAAGGAAGGAAGGAATAAGGGAGACTGGTAGGTCATAGACCTGGTGAGATAAGGGTGTGCGGTTTGGGAAGGAAGGAAGGAAAAAGGGAGGCTGAAAAGTCGCAGGCCTGGCGAGATAGGGGTGTGTGAGGAGGGTGTGTGGGTTGGGAAGGAAGCCAACAGGGAGCTGAGAGGTCCCATGTATGGAGGATGGGAAAGAATAGGGCACAGGTCGGGGTGAGCTGGGAGGCGTGGTAGGGAGCAAAATGGGGGACTGATAGACCCCATGAATGGAGAAATGGGCTAGGGGGTACATGTTGGTTTGGGTGTTGTGGAGAGGAAGGAAACTGAGGGACCCGAAGGATAAAAATATGGTTGGGGCGAGGGAGGGCACTCATGGGGCATAAGGTTGGCCTGGGGGTGTTGTAATGGACTGGGAAAGTGGGGGAAAGGAGGTGCAGGTTCTGGCTGCAGTGCAGATAATGGGGGTGCAGGTTGGGCTGGGGGTGTTGAATGGACTGGGGGCAGATTGAGCTGAGGGTGGGGGAAGGTGGGTGCAGCTTGGGCGGGGTGTTGAATGGACTGGGGTCAGGGAAGGGGTTGCAGGTTGGGCGAGGGGTGTTGAATGGACTGGGGTGGGAGAAGGGGGTGCAGATTGGGCAGGGGTGTTGAATGGACTTGGGGTGGGAGAAGGGGGTGCAGGTTGGGCAGGGGGTGTTTAATGGACTGGGGCATGGGGAAGGGGTGCAGGTTGGGCTGGGGGTGTTGAATGGACTGGGGGTGGGAGAAGGGGTGCAGGTTGGGCAGGTGGTGTTGAATGGACTGGGGAGTGGGGAAATGGGGATGCAGGTTGGGCAGGGGTGTTGAATGGACTGGAGGTGGGAGAAGGGGGTGCAGGTTGGATGGGGGTGTTGAATGGACTGGGGGTGCAGGTTGGTTGGGGGTGTTGAATTGACTGGGCGTGGAGGAAACGGGGTGCAGGTTGGGCAGGGGTGTTGAATGGTGTGGAGGGGTGGGGAAGGGGTTTGCAGGTTGGGCGCGGGGTGTAGAATGCACTGGGGGTCAGGAAGGGGATGCAGGTTGGGGGTGCTAAATGGACTGGGGTGGGAGAAGGGAGGGTGCAGATTGGGCAGGGGTGTTGAATGGACTGGGGTGGGAGAAGGGGGTGCAGGTTGGGCAGGGGTTGTAGAATGGACTGGGGTGGGGAAGGGGGTGCAGGTTGGGCGAGGGGTGTTGAATGGACTGGGGTGGGGGAAGGGGTGCAGGTCCGGCAGGGGCTGTGCAGAGGAGGTGGGGGGAGGGGCTGAGGACCGCAGCACGGGGCGGGGGCAGACATGAGAAGGGCCTGAGCAGCGCTGCGGGGGCAGCCTAGGATGCAGTTGGGGTCAGGGAGAGGCTGGAACACACTGGGCAGGGCTATGATGGGTGGGGCGGGGCGGACTGAGACATACCCTGGGAGGCCGCACTCTGAGAACTACAACTCCCAGGATGCATCGCTCACACTGGGCGTGACCAACCCCCGTCGCCCCCGGGGCAGTGGCCGGACTGTGATGTCACTTCCACTGCGCCCGCCCAACCGAACACTGCCGGGCCTGCCCAGGCCCTGGCCCTGCAATGGCCGATGGGAGCTGCGGACTGGGGTACGCAACGTTGCCCACAAGCCAGTGCGGCTACTTTCCCTACTCCCCGTGAGTCCCTCTCCCCAGTAGCTGGGCGGGGCTCCTGCCTCAGTTACGGCAGCGTCCGCGGCTGATGCCCCGCCCCCAGTCGGGGGAAGAGACCGCGCGCCAACCCCTCCCCCCTCACATCCTCTGCAGTCTGCTCCCTCCCCCAAACTCCCCGTCCCATGAAGTCTGCTCCCCCCAACACCAAATTTCCCAGCCGGCTTGTGCTGGGACAGGCAGGGGGACAGGCTGATGCTGCTGTTGGCCTTCAAAAGTGCAGAGGGGCAGCGTGAAGCGGGTTGGGGGGGCCCGGCTGCTGCGTTCCGTTTACACGCACAGAG
Source organism: Rafetus swinhoei (assembly GCA_019425775.1). Classification (NCBI taxonomy): domain Eukaryota; kingdom Metazoa; phylum Chordata; order Testudines; family Trionychidae; genus Rafetus; species Rafetus swinhoei. Next base: position 20,249,177 of record CM033429.1, on the reverse strand, counting down.
GGGCAGCCCGGGGGTTTTCCTGAGACCCCGAGGAGTTTTCTGCTGCTCACTTCTGTGTACCAGCTGAGTTCCTGCGCGTCAGTGGCCCCGCCCCTGCCATTAATGACGGAGCTTGGGACCCGTGTGTGTGCGACACAAACCCACGTGTCACTCGCTGGACCATTCAGTGCGACAGCCTGACAGGAGCAGATTGCCCTGGCGCGGTGCACATTCTATGACGTCATTAGCAGCACGCTGTTGTTCGTAGCCGGCAGCGGCAGCTTCACACCAAGCCGGGCCACGAGGCAGCAGGCGCAGCGCTACAGGGGAGCGGCCTGGCTGGGCGGGGTGCACACTCGGGCACCCTAGGGCTGAGATCCAGGTGGGGCAGCATCACGCTCTGACCTCGCTGCTGCCTCCTGCCGCAACTCCCTTGGGGCTGGATAACGCAGTCCGGAAGACGCTACCGCTCCTATGGTGCTACAGGGGCCGCAGTGGCTTGTGGAGGCTCTCTCACATCTCCCGGCATGCACTGCATCACTTCTCCTCCGCCCGCGTAGGGTGGGATTTCCTGGTGAACCCGCTCCCTGTGACGTCAGGACCTGCCACAGAGGCAGGGCGCCACCCTGCCCAAGCAAGCAGCAGAGCTAGGGTTGCCAGATGGTTTCAACAAAAATACCAGACACACTTCACATTACATCACGATCTACGTTACATCTGATTTAGAAAATACCGGGCATTTATATTTTCTCAATTTGTTTCCCAAAGAAAATGCTCAAATACTGGACCATCCAGTTCACAACTGGACACCTGGGAACCCTAAGCAGAGTGGTGCCTTGTTGGAGCGGTTCCAGCCTCCATCGCTGCTCGGTCACGGTCTCTGGTGTCCCTCCTCTGCCCCGCTTACCACCGGAGCTGGGGGGTACACTGGTTGCGCCGCTGCAGGAAACCCCCGACCCCAGTCCCTGTCCCAGCTGGGCGCCTCAAGTCTGAACCCGTCCCGCCTGGCCCCGTGTCTCCCTCTGCCTGCCACTCACAGACCCGGCGCCAGCTAAGCGCTCGCTGGAGCCAATCGACTCCGGGCCCTGTTCCCGGGGGACGCGATTGGAGCACGTACCTGGGCACCTTCCAGTCACGGTTCCCAGTCGGTTGCCGTCAGGCCACGGACTGAGCAAACATCACTTCTGGTCCTTGTGGTGCGGCCATGCGCCATCCCACATGCCAGCATGACACTACACTGTGAGAGCTCATAGCGCCCATGTGACTGCTGCTTGTTGCCCCGCGAGGGATGCGAGATGCACAGCTCCTGCCACGTGCCAGAATGCGCCACGGGAGTTGCAATCCCCCCTGTCCGCATCAGTGCATCATTGGAGCCGAAGCGGGGTTCCCATGTGTGAACTGTCAAACAAGAGGGCCCCCCTGAGAAGGCACATGTCTGTCTCAGTGTCTGCCGACGCCCGCTGCAGTCATTTGTGGGGCCCTGAGCCCAAGTCCTTGTCCCACCTGGCTCTTCCCTCTGGCACTCTCAGACTGTCTGAGCCATTGCAGGCTCCGGCTGGCGAGGGGAGGAAAGGGGGTGTCGCTCTCCAGGAGTGGGACCCAAGTACCCGCCTGGCACTGCTGCCAGGACACTGTCTAACTGGAACATGTTACGCACACATGCCCTTGCAAAAGCAACACACCGCGCCAAATGCTCACACGCAGGAATGTGCCACCATGGCACTGTCTGACTGTCGCACTCCCTCTCTGCGCACCCTCAAGCCAGGCCTGGGGTCCCCAGCACTGCAGGTGTGTGCATGGCCCTGCTTGCTTGGCCCCTAGAGCACAAGGGGCAGGTTTGTGTCTGTATCCACACGCTAGTGTTGGAATCACTGAACCAGCACTCTGCCCGGCAACATTTTCTAGTTTATCTCCATTCTAAGGATGTTGAAGACTAGTTGACTAGTCAACTATCTGATAAGCATTTGCTTATCGGATAGTAATGTCGACTAGTCAATTGCACCCCCACCTTGCTGCCTCTATGAAATAAATTTTCTTTAAAAAACTTACCAGTAATTGAATTGCGCTCCCCACTGTCAACTTTTTCTGGCCAAGCAAACGTTTTCATAGGTAGGGGTTCCTTGGGATATGAAAAATTACTTGTCCCAGCTACTTCCCCTGCTCCCACCAAGCTTTTCCACGCTACCACAGGCTCCCAGTGCCAATTGCCTCCCAGCCACTCCCCCCGGCCCCACCAGGCTTCTGTCCGGTACCCAGCCAGAAAAAAACAGAAAATACCAGACATTGCACATGTCCGGTATTTTCTGAATGTTTTTATCGGACAGAGGGCACCAAAACCGGATCTGACCTAATTTCAATACTGTAATGTGGCCAATACACATGGCTGGAGGGGACCATCTACACCAGCTTGTGCTACTGAATTCTTCTGCCAGAAAATGGGCGAATGGTGGGGGGCAGGGTGCAGAGCGGACCCTCGGTCTCAGGGCACTACGTGCGCCACCTACGCTCCAGCAGCCCCCGCCTCCCACAGCCAGCAGGGTCGCAGGGGGGAGCGGGCGGAGCCGATTACACGATTCACGGAGAAGCCTGGCCCCGTCGGTTCCTGCATCACTGCGCGCCCCCCGCCCCCGTGTGCTGTCTCTGCCGCACTGCTGTCTGTGACCGGGGGACCTCTGAGGGGTCCAGGCTGCCGGGGGCGGGCTCTGGCAGGGACGAAACTCACCGGCGAAGGTAGCGCACTCCTAGGAAACTGCAACTCCCAGCAGGAGTCTGATCCGATGACGTCACTTCCTCTTGTATCCACTTGTTTCCTCCTTCTTTAGCTAATGGCAGTTTAACAAAAGCCTCCTCCACCCAATCAGGAAGCGCTGGACCCCGCACTGGCCGCTAGGAGAGCAGGCGCCGGACCCCGCCCCTTTCACGTGCTGCTGACCCCGCAGGGGCTGCTGGGAGACCGAGGCCGGGGCAACTGCAGCTCTCTCGACCCTTCCGAGCACCCCAAGGCCCGCGCGGCTGGAGCTGGGCAGGGGCGTCCGGCCAAGCTACAGGGGCTGGCCTGTCTCCGCATCTCCAATCAACCCACCGCCGCCTGATTTTTCCCTTCAAGCCCCCGCTTTTACGCTCCAGAAAGTGAATTGACCCTCCCCCGGACTGGTACATTTCTGTCCCCTGACCACACCATGTCCCTCCCTCCGCTGCGATTTGCCCCCCCTCAACCCCTTTTTAATGACGGTAAAGAGCCGGAAGCAGCATCTGAAGCCATGTACGGGCAGAGTGAGGGCAGCAGCAGCTCTTACTGAGTATGCGCAGTTCGCCCTAGATATGCATTTGTGATAGGCAGTTGTGCCTGGGTCCTGCTTGGGGCCATGGGCTGGAGGGGGTGGGGGGAGATCAGGGGCTGTTTCCAGGCGAAGAGCACCTGAGGGGGGAGCAGCCAATGAAGTGATTTCAGAGGAGGAAAGTGAGGTACAGATGCCAGCCAAGAAAAGAAAATTTGATGGGGGAGGGGCTAAGGTAGGGATGTTAAATATTGATTAAGTAGTCCAGTGTTTCTCAACTTTTTTTTTTAATAAAAAAGTACCCCCTTTATCTCAGAGGCATGCACCTACCAAATTGCTCTCATCCTCTGAAGCAGGCCAGAGGCAGCAGAGAGAGGGACTAAAGGGCCGTGACTCAGCCAGTGATGTAGAACAGTGGTTTTCAAAGTGCTTTCTGTGGACCACTAGTAATTCGTGTCCGCTTCCAGGTGGTCCATGGCTCAAACTCAGCACTCCTCCTCCAATCCCATGCAGCGGGAAGCCCAGGTTGCTTCTGCAGCCTCACAGTTGCTGCACAGCTGCAAGTCTGCAGCACCAGCCCCGGCTTCCTGCTCAGCGGGCATGGGTGGGGGGTAAAGAAAGCCTGATCTTCCTCCTGTGCAAGAAGAAAATGGAGCAGCAGCACATGAGGGAGAAGGAAGCTGGAGGCCTGGTAGCTGGGTGAGAAGATGGGGGCAGTGCCAGCACCAGGAGCTTTTCCAGCTCTGTTCCATCTGGCTGCAGGTGAAGTAGTGGGAAGCCAAGCTGCTGTGCAGGTGCTGGGCGTGACTGGAGAAGAGACGGGCTGAGCTCACCAAGCCCCAGCAGCTGGGTAGGCTTAGGCATGAAGAGCCCAACCTGGAGGTGCAGCTGAGCACATAACTGGCCGAGTCCCTGCGGACACTGAAGCCCAAGGACAGGATCTTGTGTGACCTGTTCAAGAGTCTGTAGAAGAGGAACCTGACTGAGCCCAGGGATGGAGCCAAGTACAAAAGGAAATACCAGAGAGCCTTCCTCAAGGTCACGTTGTAGGGCTGTCCAGCCCCATCTGTTTGTACCAAGAATCTTATTAAAGCCCTGGGCATCTCCTCTCAAACAATGAAAAAAAAAAAAAGTACACCACCTTCCCCCCGGCTCGCTGCGCACAGAGCTGCTTTCTCTGCCTCTCTCCGTGAGCCAGGTCTAGTGGTGAAGGTTAGGGGTGTTCTTCACCCCACACTCTGAGCGGGAAGCCACAGCTGGTGCTCCAGCCAGAATATAGGTGAGAGGATTATTCCAGGAGTGGGTGGGTGAGATTCTGTGGCCTGCATTGTGCAGGGGGTCAGACTAGATGATCATAATGGTCCCTTCTGACCTTAAGTCTATGAGAATATGCTCCCTGCTCCATTGGGGAGCAGGGGCAGCTAAGCTACCTCCATCCCACTCTGCTGAGGAAACGGCAGCGCAGTGACATGTTGTCTGGAAGCTTTCCCACTGCTCGGTTGGACAACCAATGGGAGCGAGGCGCAAAGCCAGATAAGTGTCCCCCCTCATGCCCAGACCTGCACCTCACTCTCTCTCACTCACCCCTCCTCCCTTGCCAAGACCCTGCACCACCAGCTTGCTCCTTTACCCTTCCTCCTGGCCAGACACCCTAATCGTAGCCTGCTTCTGCACCCTCCCTCCCTCCCAGACCTCACATCCTACACCCCACCTCCTGCACCCCCACCCCAACTCCTGCCCAGACCTCACATCCTATACCCCCTCCTGCCCAGTTTCTGCACCCTCACCCCCCTCCTACCCAGACCTCACATCCTGCCTCCCGCACCCTCACCCCATCCCACCTGCTAGCAGCTATGCCCTGCACACTGATCCCTCATTTTTGTCCCCACCCCAGAGCCCAAGGGGGCCCACGACACCTACTGACTCGGGAACCCCAGACAAGTGATCGCGGCCTGTGGGAAGCCCAGAACTTCAGTCCTGTCCCCCCTCCTCCTCGGGGCTGCAGGGCGGGGCCACATCAGTGAAGGTGGCGTTGGAGGAGTTTTCTACTGCACACGTGTGTGTCCCAGCTGAGTTTCTGCGGGTTAGGGGCCCCGCCCCTGACCAGGCCCCACCCCTGCCGTGAATGATGGAGCCTGGGACCCGTTTGTGCGCAACACAAACCCACCTGTGACTCGCTGTACAATTCAGCGCAATAGCCTGACAGGAGCTGTTAGAACGCGCCCTGCGTTCCATCATTTGCATGAACCGCGCCCGGGCAATGACGTCACTGGCGGCGCGTTGCCGTTCGTACAGAGTCGGGCCCCGAAGCAGTGCTGGGGGGCGGAGTTACAAGGGAGTGGCCCGGCCGGTCGGGTTGCGGGCTCGGGCGCCCAAGGGCTGAGATCCGGGCCGGGGGGGGGGGGCGCAGCAGCAGCAGGAGCCTGGGTACTGGGCAGCGTCACGCTCTGACCCCGGCGTCGCCTGCGGCCGCAACTCCGTTGGAGCCGCAGGGGCTGACGAGTAATGCAGTCCTGAAGACGCTACAGCTCCTAGGGTGCTGTGGGGGCCGCAGTGGCCTCTGGAGGCTATCGGCCCAAGGAAAACACTACATCTCCCAGCATGCACTGCGTCGCTTCTCCTCTACTTGCCTAGTGTGCAATTTCCTGGCGAACCGCTCCCTGTGACCTGCCGCAGAGGAAGTGCCCAACCCCGGCCTAAGCAAGGAGCAGAACGGTGCGTTGTTGGAGCTGTTCCGGCCTCCATTGCTGCTCAGCTGCTGTCTTTGACGTCCCTGCTCTGCCCCACACACCACGGGAGCTGGGAGCTACACTTACTGCACCGCTGAACCCGTCCCGCCTGGCCCCGTGTTTCCCTCTGCTCGCCAGTCGCAGACCCGGCGCCAGCTGAGTGCTCACTGGAGTCAGTCGACTCCGGGCCCTGTTCCCAGGGGGATGCGATTAGAGCACATACCCGGGCAGCTTCCGGTCACGGTTCCCAGTTGGTTGCTAGCAGACCAGGGAGCGGACAAACGTCACTTTTGTGTGCGCGCAACACGTTCCGCTATGACTCTAGGCTTCGAGAGCTGGCGGCGCCCATGTGCCCGCTACTTTTGACCCGCGAGGGACACAAGATGCGCAGCTTCCGCCTCATGCCGGAATGCACCACGCTAGTTGCAGTCCCCCTCCCCCCCGCATCCCCGAGTGCATCATGGGAGCCAGAGCGGGGTTATCATCTGTGAACTGTCAAACGAGGACGCCCCTGGGAGGGAGCGTGTCAGTGCTATATCATGTGTAATGTGACTGCAGCGGGAGCTAGCCGATACTGACACGCTCCCTCGCAGGGGGATTCTCTTGTTTGACAGTTCAAAGATGGTACCCTTGAGCCTGTCCCTGCCCCTCCACGGCTCTTCCCTGTGGCTGTGTCAGGCCCTTTGGGCTCTTGCAGGCTCCGCGGGGAAGGGAGGTGGAGTCACTCTCTGGGAGCAGGACCCGAGTGACCCCCATGTACCGCTGCCATGGCACCGTCTGACTGGAAGACATCACATACACACACCACCCCAAATGCTCACACACGGGGTGCGCTGCCATGGCACCGTCTGACTGTCGCACCCCCTCTCTGCATGTCCCTCAGGCCGAGCCTGGGTCTGGAGCCCCCAGCACTGCAGGTGGGTGCATGGTCGGCTCGCCTGGGCCAGCATTTGCATGAGCAGGCGTTTGCACTTCCTGGCTCCTGCAGCAAGGGGCAGGTTTGTGTCTGTATCCACCTGCTACTGTTGCGGTCACTGAACTGACAATCTTCCTGGCCCCGTTTTCCAATCGATCTCCATTCCTGTGTGATGCTTCTAACTGCACCGAGACAAGCGGGCTTCCAAAGTGCCAGAACTGGGGTGGTACACTGGCATCAACAGCATCACTTGACATAAGGATAAGGAACGGGTATTGTGCTAATCACGTAGTCTATACAATTTGTATCAACTACGCCACTAATCGAATAGGGGAGGCTTGCTGTGGGACTGCTGCACCAATGCATCTGAAATGTCGTAAGAGCCCGGCTGCTCTTACTACATTTACAATGCAGAAGCGCAGCGGTCCTGGCTCACACCAGGTCCAGCAGACACTGTTCTCGGCAGCTCCTGTCCATGGGGAGGACCCAACTTTTAAACTGTTTTCTTTTTCCTGGCCCTCCTACCCCCACTCCATGTGGCCTCTCACACACAGGCAGAAAGGGGAAGGGGAGAAAGAGAGTAGTCAAGTACTTCACTCAACTACCTGCTAAGCTTAGGCTTATCAGGTAGTCGAGTACTTGCTAGTTTGATAAGATCCCAGATAGGGCTTTTCATTCACAAATTCAGTGGAAGGAATATGTCATCCCCATATTGCAAACAAGAACGGCCATACTGGGTCCGACCAAAGGTTCATCCAGTCCAGTATCCTGTGGCCAATACCAGATGCCCTAGGAGGGAACAACAAGTAATCCTCACGTGATCCCTCCCGTCACCCACCTCCAGTGAAACAGAGGCTAGGGACACCATTCCTACCCATCCTGGTTAATAGCCATTGATGGACCTAACCTCCATGAATCTATCTAGCTCTTTTTTGAGCCCTGTTAAAGCCCTAGCCTTCACCACCTCCTCTGGCAAAAGTGTTCCAAAAGGTGACTGTGCTGAGTGAAGAAAAACTTCCTTTTATTTTAAACCTGCTGCCTGTTAATTTCATTTGGTGACCTCTAGTTCTTATATTGTGGGAATAAGTAAACAACTTTATAGACTTCTATCAAATCCCCAGCCCATTGGTCGCCAGTCAGTCATCAAACGGCCACTAGTGAGAACCCATTGGCCTGCAGGTCCGTTAATAATGGTCACCTAATGAAAGCCCATTGGTCTCCAGATCAGTCAGTAAAGGTATCCCAGTGACAGCAATTGGCCACTCTGTTCCGCAGTGAAAGTCCCCTAGTGACAGCCCATTGGTCATCAGCCCAGTCAACAAACAGCCCTAGTGGTAGCCCATTGGCTACTAGACCCGTAAGTAAAGGATGCCTCATAACAGCCAATTGGCCACTAGATCTGTCAGTAAACAACCCTTACTGAGAGACCATTGGCGGCTAGGTCATTCAGCCAATGGCCCCTAGCGACAGCTTGTTGGCCACTGGATCCATCAATAAAGGTTCCCTACTGAGATCCCATTGGTTGCCAGCACCCTCAGCAAATACCTTGTAGTGACATCCCATTCACACACAGATCAGTCCATTAAGGTCCCCATTGGGACAGCTTATTAGCCAGCAGCAAAGTCAAGGAATGCCCCTTATTGACAGCCCATTCAGCGACAGATCAGGGCCTTAAGGTCCCATTCTTACAGTCCATTGATCCCCAGGGCAGTCAGAGAATGCCCCTGAGTGACAGCCCATTCATCCATAGTCCCTTAAGGTTCCCTCGGGCCAGCACATGGCCGCTGCTTTAGCAGCGAACACAAGGGGCTGCTACCACTTTGCGCCAGGTGAGCCGCCAGCAGCGTGTGCTGCTGTGGTCTCCGCTCTTGAGCCCAGATACCAGGAGTCAGCATAATGTAGCCTGAATCTGCTCTGCGCAGGCAGGCGTGGGGTGGGACTGCGCCAGGCCCTGGCAGCTCCACCCACAGGCTGCTCCCCCTTGCCCAGGGGAGAGCTCGCTGTGGTGGCTTTTTTGCCAATCATTATCAGCAGGCACTAATCAGCCCCAGTGCCCACCCACTGAGGCCCAGCCACATACCTCCATATCTCTCCTAGGTGCTGCACACACACTGCTTGTCTCTTCTCCCTCCCATACCAACAGCCTGCAAGGCAACTCAAGGGGCTGGAGGGGGGGCTGTCAGCAACATCTAGCCCTAAGAACAGCCATGTTCCCCTCCTGCTCTTTCTAATGGCTAGATACCGCCTTGGGCAACATACTTTCAGGGTTATCACTCACCCAGTCTGTGCCAGGTTCTGCCCAGGTGGGCTCCTGACTGGCTGCACTACAATTGTGGGTCCCGCCTCTAAAATGTATCCAAGTTTTACCCTAATGGCCCCCAAGATGCTGGCTTTTTATTTGTACATGAGGTGCTGACATGCTAAGTCTGCTCCCCTCGCTCTCCCGAGGAAGGTGCAGTCAGATACCAACGTTGCTATCTAAATGTGTGTATCACTTCTTCAGTTCCCTGTGCGCTCCAGCCCCTCGCTGCCATTCTCGCATCTGGCTCTGGGGCTGACAATTTTAACAACATGGTGGGAGTCTAGCAGAGAAATTTCACTTATTCGCTTGACTTGGGAACAGAGGGATGCGGTGCTACCCTGAGAGGCTCTATTTTCACACTAGGGCTATTATTGTAAAGATAAAATTAAAAATTCTGTTAGACAATTTTAAGGGCAATTTATATTTGGTAAAACCTTATTTATTGAAAGAAAAGTTGTGACCGCATACTTATAGGAACTACAAAACACTTTTCCTCCTGCTTCAGGCAAGAAGTTAGAATTAGAACATTGCATATTTTGTTTCAATGATGGTACAGGTTTAATTTCACTTGTGGGAAGGTGAGATGTTTAGGGCTGACTGTTTTGGGTTAGTTTTTTTTTTTTTAATTAGAAGTGGAGTTTTTAATTGAGATTTGCTGGATTGCAATGTCCATTCAATATAGGTTTTTGACATATTTCTGCATATTTTTATACAGAGTTGTTGGCCTGTATTGAAATTGCTTTAAGCCTTTTGGGTGGTTTTAATAGTAGGGTTTACTTATTGCTATACCTCAATTCCTCTGCTGATCTGAGCTTTGAAGCCACTCCCTAGAGATGTTTGCATGGACTAGTTTGAAGTGAATTCTCCAGGGACTAACAGGTGAAGAAAAATATTTTGAATAAATTGCCTGGTTTTAAAAGGGCTTAAGGCCCATTCCAAGTTCCCTGTAAGCACACTGCTAGACAGCTGCAGAGTTAGTCCTGCATAGACTGGTAGACATCTATTCGGGATGATCTAAATGGTGCTTGGTCCTGCCGTGAGGGCAGGGGACTAGACTCAAGGATCTCCCAAGGTCCCTACCAATTCTATCTGACCTACTCTTAAATATCTCCAATGAGGGAGATTCTACAACCTCTGTATGCAATTTATTCCAGTGTTTAACTACCCTGACAGGTAGAAAGTTTTTCCTCATGTCCAACCTAAACCTCCCTTGCTGCAATTTAAGCCCATTGCTTCTTGTCCCATCACCAGAGGCCAAGATGAACATTTTTCTCCCTCCTCCTCATAACACCCTTTTAGGTACTTAAAAACTGCTATCATGTCCCCTCTGTCTTCTCTTTTCTAAACTAAACAAGCCCAAATCTTTCAATCTTCCCTCATAGCTCATGTTTTCTAGACCTTTAATCATTTCTGTTGCTCTTCTCCAGACCCTCTCCAATTTCTCATCTGCAAATTTAATCACACTCTCTGTGCCAATATATAAATATTGAACAGAACAGGTCCCAAAACAGACCCCCTCCATAGCCCCACTTGTTATGCCCTTCCAGCATGACTATGAACCATTGATAACTACTCTATGAGAAGAATTATCCAGCCAGTTATGTGCCCACCTTATAGTAGATCCATCTAGGTTTTATTTCCCTACTTTATTGATGAGGTCATGCAAGACCATGTCAGATGCTTTACTCAAGTCCAGGTACACCACATCAACTGCTCCTCCCTCATCCATAAGACTTGTTATGCTCTCAAATAAAGTTCTCAGATTGGTTTGACATGATTTGTTCTTTACAAATCCAGGCTGGCCATTACCTATCACCTTATTATCTTCCAGATGTTTCCAAATGACTTCCTTAATTACTTGCTCCATTATCTTCCCTGACACAGAAGTTCTGTAGTTCCCTGGTTTGTTCTTATTTCCCTTTTTAGATGGGCACTATATTTGCCCTTTTCCAGTCTTCTGGAATCTCTCCTGACTTCCATGACATTTCAAAGAGGACAGCTAAAGGCTCAGATACCTCCTCTATCAGCTCCTTGAGTATTCTAGAATGCACTTCATCAGGCCCTGGTGACTTGAAGACATCTAACTTTTCCAAGTAATTTTTAATTCCCTGCTCGTTGACTCTTCATTCAGGTGCAGCCTGTGGCTTTAACAGGCCTAGCTAGCTACTTAAAAACCCTTCCAATTGTGGATGGGGTGACACCCTATCAAAAGCTCCATTTGAAACATGGGCTGGTTCTGGTTGAGATTTATAAGCATGAATAAGCTTTGTGCTGGTAGGACATGGCCACATCTTCACAGCAAGGGCAGCACCCCCTGCAGTGGTAGCCTCCTGATACCAACACTGCATTACGGCAACTTCTGCTTCCTGGCCCTGCAAATGGGAAAACTGGAGGCAGTGAGCACTGCATCTCCCACGGTACCTGCAACGGCTGATGAGTGATCGAGGCAGAGAGGCTGCGTCTAGACTGGCATGATTTTGCGCAAAATCTTGCCGCCTGTCTACACTGGCTGCTTGTATTTGCGCAAGAACACTGACTTTGTAATGTACAAAATCAGTGGTTCTTGCGCAAATACTGCGACGCTCCCGCTCAGGGATAAGCCCTCTTGCGCAAGTATTCTTGCGCAAGAGGGCCAGTGTAGACAGCCACGTTTATTTCTTGTGCAAGAAAGCCCGATGGCTAAAATGGCCATCGGAGCTTTCTTGTGCAAGACAGCGTCTACACTGGGCACGGATGCTTTTGCGCAAAAGCAAATCTTTTGCGCAAAGGCACATGCCAGTATAGACGCTCTCTTGCGCAAATACTTTTAATGGAAAAACTTTTCCATTAAAAGTATTTGCGCAAAATCTTGCCAATCTAGACGCAGCCTGAGAGACACTACATTTCCCACCATGCATTGCTTATACTTCTCACCCTCACCCCTTCTCCCTGCATCCAATCAAAGCTTTGCTCCTGTTCAATTGACACAGCACATCAAGTTCTAGGTATAGAAGCACAGTTTGCAAACTGACCTTATTCTAGGAAATTGTCTTGGTTATGATAATCTTGCAGCCCACTGCCATGGAGGGCTATTCATGTGGCTTGCTCACTAGCCTAGGCGGCCTATAGATATATTTTTACATAGGATCATGCAGCTGCTGGGAGCCTGCTCACCCAATAGCAGGCTGATTTCCTATTTTTCCAAAAACAATGAAAAGCAAATAGTTGGAAATAGCCACACAAAGATTAAGAGGACCGTTTATTATGTATAATCACAAGCCCATACGCAGGAATTTTGGTGGGAGGATGCGCGCGCTTTTCTTGGTAAATGTGGACTGCATGGGTGTGAACGCACCCTCCGACTCATGGTCTCCCAGGTAAGCATGCTCCGGCAGGCCGGGGGATGCAGGAGCTCTGCCTGAGGCTCCCTCCCCCATGTTCTGGCCGGCCCGGGGGAAGGCTGGAACTGATTCCCACCCATCCCCCTTCCCAGGAGTGAGATTGAGGGCTGGGCCTTGCTCCTGCGGGGGGGGGGGAATAATCAGCCCCAGCCTTTCCCTGGTTGACCAAAACATGGGGGAGGGAGCCTCAGGCAGCGTGGTGCTCCTGCCTTCTCCCAGCTGGCTGGAGCACACTCACTTGGAGGATGATGGGGGTGGGTATGCATTCACACTCGTCTCACACCCCGTGTATGGGCCTGAATCATAACCATGCTGGAAGTGCAGGATTTGTTGGTATTAGTGGAGTCAAGGAAACAATGTCTCCTATACAGACTTGACATAGGAGATGGGACACTACATTACAAATCAGAGATGCCTTAGCACAGACTGAATTTCCATGCAGGTAGGTCCAATAAGCTGCATCAGTTAATAGGTTAAAATGTCTGCCAAAGCTGTTGCAGAGGCAGGTGGAAAGGAGGAGCTGGGAGCACAAGGTATACACCAGAGAAAGTCAAGAAGGAACCAATCTCACTCAAGCAAATAATTCTGCTGAAGTATTACATCACCCACCTCACAAAGTTGTATGGGTGCATTCCACCACCTCTTGTTTCTCTCTGAAAAAATCATATATTGAGAAAAGAGAGAAAGAGACTAACTGATGTGTGAAGGTCTCAGCTCATTAACTTTTTTCCATCACTACAACATTTTGCAAATTCCACAAACTGTTAAGTGTAACAATTTTTTTAAATAAAAAAATCCAGGGATTTCTGAGTATTCAAACCTGTCCAACAAATGCTAAGACATGTCAAGTAAGGACACAAGATACTGTTTATAACTCCCGTTTAGTTTAATAAGTTAACAAGTCCAGGCCATTACACAGCAATGGAATTCTTCTTCTTAAACATTTACAAAAGGTGCAGAATTTCATTCATTTAATCTTTAAATAATTCATTTTACTCTAATCTCTTAAATAGCTAAACAGTTCCTATGTTTTGTATTGAAATCAGGGGTTAAAATAATCCACCCACAAAAAAGGCGTCAAAGTACAAAAGAGCACAAGTGTGGGGCACTAGCTCAGGCTCAGTGTGGGTGTTTGTTCCAGAACCTGTACAAGTGAACAACACAAGCTGATTCCTGTGAAAGGAATCCTGGGTTGAGGGGCACTCATGTAAAGCAGACAGCATCACAGGATATATGCCAGGTTTTTTTTTTTTAAATCATAGGTTTCACTGTCTCTCTGCTACCATGGATAGGATACCTTTATTGTATATTTATCAATAGGAAGGAAAGAAAAAAAAAAAAAAAAAAGACAGCTGAAAGGAACAAATAAGATTTAAGTCACAGCTTCTGACCCATCTGGGATAACATTGGCTTGCTAATTGCACACAAGCCCCCAGCTCAATGGATTTAATGTCTAACCCAAAGAAAGATGTTTTCGCAGGAAACAAGTCCCTTAGTAATGATTAACTCAGAGGAAATAGAAGAAAACTTCCATATATATAAGTTTATATACACACACACAAATACTGTACATATGTACATGCATATTTTAATCTGAAAAGAAAGAATTAATTTAGCTGAGTAAAGAATGAGCAATTTGCAGTGGTCTGTATGAAACTTCTCAATATCCCCAACTTCCCCTCACAATCTTTTAAATAGCTAAACAGTCCCATTCTCTGCCAGGCCAGAATCCCCATTTCATTACCTCATCTCTTCTGACTGTGAAATCCTTAAATGTATTCAACAATTATTTGTAAGAAGCACTGGTTTCATTTTTTAAATATACCAAGAAATGGGGAGGATTTCTGTAAGGCACACCACGAAGTCTGTAAAATTAGTAACCTGACCCACTGAACATACCTCTCTTTTTCAATCAGTTCATATCATCGCCTGTAAAGAAAGAACCACACAATATAATGTTGTTACAAAAGAACTCCCCCCACACCCATACATGGAATTTGGTTCCATTAACAGGCATCTTTTTGAAATATCCTTCCAAATATCAGAGAGATCCATAACTCTGCCTGTCGCAGTTAAGCTTGCATGTGCCCCTAAAGATTTAAAGCAGCACAGCATCCCTTATCTAGGTTTTTATTAATTGACATGGGAGGGGATCACCTGTAGATTGAGGAAAGAAAATGGAGTTTAATTTTTCATTTACAGGCTTAAAGAACAGTCCCGCCAGCCAATTAGCAAAGGACATTAACATTAAAAGCTACTTTTAAAGACACATTTCTTTAGCTGTGTGTTATTACTATCACATTTCAGATAGGGATGTTAAATTGCATTAAAGCAACTTATTGACTAGTCGATGGAATTTCCATCAACTAGTTGATAAGCAAAGGAAACTGGGGAGCTGCAGTAGGGTTAGCTCCCAGCTCCAGGAGCTAACCCTGCTGTGGCTCTGCATTTTAAATGTATTAAGAGCTGGCATGAGCTGGGACAGCTGATTCCTGACTCAGCTAGTTACTTCCCCCCAGCACCGTCTCCACAAGGGGCAGGGGAGGCAGAGGCACAGCAGGGGATGAGGTGCGAGCCAGGAATCAGCTGTCCTGGCTCCCACCTAGTCCTCCCCCACTGCACTTCTGCTTTTTCAATATATTAAAAGCCGGACGGTTCTTAATATACTTTAAAAAAAGGTGTAGCACCTGGGACTGGGAACAAGCTGGAAATCAGCTGATTCCCGGTTTATGCCTGGTCCCCTGCTACACCTCTGCCTCCCCTGCCTCCCACAGAGACAGTGCTGGTTAAGCAGGCTCCCCCAGAACCAGCTCCTGCTCCCCTCCTCTTGCTGCCTCTGATAGAGGCAGCAAGGTGGGGGGAAGCGACTAGTCAAGTCACTACTTGACTATCCGATAAGCTTATGCTTATCAGATAGTCGACTAGTTGCTTACTCCCTAATTTCAGACTAACATTCTCTTCCATTGTGTAATTTTTGCATTATCTTCAGCCTGTGCAATGACACTGCAGTTTTACTTTGTTTTAGAGTCACTTTCACTTTTGGGTTCTCAAATGGCTAGCAGGTTGTTGCACTATATCCACAGCAGATGTGTCAAAAGAGTGTATTTCTTCCAAAAATGGGGAAAAAAAAAGAAACCCAAAACTTTGCATTCAGTTTTCCTCCTACACACACTGAAACACTGCTATATTGTAAAGAACCCCCTTTTTGGGGGGGATTGGGGGGGGGGGGAATTTAAGTGTTCGACCCCAGTGACTCTTTAAGGATATGTCTGCAGCTTCAATCTAAACAGTCCATCTTCATTCCTGTGGATCCTGATTGTTACAGCACAATTCCAGTCATGGCACCAAGAAGAGCAGTAAAGTGGTTGAGCAGTGACAGCATTTGTGAAAGGCAGGTTACACAGCAAACATTTCAAAGCAGTAAGTACAAGCACAGAAAGAAAAAAGTTTAAGACTTAAGGTATCAGTTTTTAAAATAAAACCCTGTAGTACCTACTCCTTAAATGCATCACATTCTAGAAGTGTTTGGATGTTAAAAACATACATGGCCTCTTTCACCTACAAGTATGCCACAGGTGGATCAGTTACTTGAACTAATCCCGCTTAATTGTGAAGCTGAAGCATCACCATTCCTTATATCACGAACCCACATTTTACACAAGTGTCATGGGCAAAAGATCCAAAATCTTCTCCTTGTGCATAGTAGCAGCTATACATGGGAGGGAAAAACATCACTGAATACAAGTGTGAAGATGCAGAAAGGAGCAGAATGTGTCATTTAACCATGACCATACAACTGAGCAATCCACCCCTAAGAAAATGATCATCCTGTTATCAGATACTTTAAATACAAGTTCATTGGAAAGTAAAGAATTAACTCCTAGTTTAACCCTGCCAAGGAGACATCCACCTACAAAGGGCTATCTGTGTGTACTGAAGTGTCTGGATTTTTACATTCCAAGAAGCATACAATGAGATACATTGGCATTTTCACAGCCAGCTATTCTCCAGCAGAGCCAACCTCTTTCATTTGTTGTTTAGGAAGAATTTAAGCGCAAATCAAACTTACGGACCCAGTTCAGTTCCAGCTCAGAAGTTGCTTGTTTCTGTTATGTTCAGCTCATAGTTAATGTTCAGTCTGTCCTCAAACATGGTGTTTCACTAGTTTTAGACTTCCAGGGAAGTTGTTCTAGCATCCACTGCGAAGTTTCACAGATAGCTGTAGGAGAAATCTTGATATCATCTGGCCTAACCACTTTCAGTCTCAAACTACTTCCCGAAGGTTTGAGAGAAAAACAAAAACCCTCAAATGAGGCTGGCAGAGGGCTTCCAGTCAGAAAATGGCTACAGCTTTGAGACCATGGAGGAAGGTGAGCTGTCTCAGAAAAGGAGGTTGCACATACGTCTATCAGTCATCCAACATCTTGTTTCAGTGACAGAGAGCAGGTGCCGCAAGCTGATAATGCATGTGAAGGAGTAGCATAAGCACAATGATTTCTCAGGGAGGAGGGAAAAGGGAGAATCAGGAGGAGGTTGAGAATGAAAACACTATTCTGGACTAAAAGCTCAACAAAATGGAGATTACTGGTCAGCCAGCTGGACCAGTTGTTTTCTACTGTGCAAGTCCCTGTCTAGCTGAGGTGAGTGTAACAATGCTAAAAGTACCTCTAATTTAGGTGCCTCACTTGTTAGCTTTGAAATCAGAGCTGTGTATACTAGTGCTTCCTTGAGCCCAGAAACAAATAGTTTGTGGCCTTAAACTCATCACTGTTATACACAGCTAAGCCTCTCTAGTCTTTTGAAATGCCCTGTCATCCCTGTTCAAGGATATTCCTATATATGGGACATCCCTTATAATTTTTGCAAAACCCAATAATGGTCCTCCAGCATCATATGGGAATAATTTTTCCCCATATACATTACCCCAACATGTTTTTTTTAGAAAACATCTCCACACCACAACACTTCTGTCTGTGCAAAAATGATTTTCCCTCCTAGTAAATCTCCTGGTAACTTGTGGAGGATGAAAACCAGTCCAGTCCCAGAGGGCCTCAACTTTTAGGCCAATTTCTTCTCTCGTCTCCCTTCTCCTCATCGAAGAGCAGAGGCTCCTTTTCAATCCATTTATCCCCACATGACGCTTTCATAGGATACTGGTTTCTTCAAAACTGTTCTTGGTTTGATTCATTTGAACTGGGCCTCAAGGTCAGTTCACAAATGCAAGTAAATTCAGAAGCTTCTAACACTTGCCATATTCAGAGCAAACTGACTACACGATTCTCTTCCATGAAATAAAGTTGAAAACCTCTGCATTTCTTAGCATCATCTCCCCCGCCAAAGCAAAACAAAATCAAGAATATTCATATTACTTAAAAGAAAGCTAGATGGACAGAATCAGATTTTCTGGAAGATGGTAATGACTCTTCAGGTACTGCTAAGGAAAGGTCCATTTTAACAAGTCAAATCTTTTCAGTGGAGAAGTTTAATTTCATTATTTCCACTAAAATAAATGTCACGCTATATAGCCAACACTCCTTTAGCACAAATCTACCCCTCATCTTTCCCAGAATCATGCTGGTCTTCAGATTAGAGCTCCCATGGACCAAAACAGTTGTGCACCAATGCAAGGACCTTGTATTCTACAGAACAGAACAACAGCATCTGCTCCTCTAGTGGCCCCAAACATCTCTGCAAGGAAAGGAGACCACATGTACAAAGACTAGCTGCTGGTCCAGATAGCTAACTGTGCTGGACACCATATTTGGAGCAACATCTACAGAGCAGTTTGCCTTTCTGTAACAGCCTGGCAATAAAGAAGCACCTCATGACCGGCTAGCAGCTTTTGCAGCTCTGATGTCTTTTGCAGACACCCATTTGTTTTGAACCATTTCACCAAATGGTCCCATTTTCTGATCAGTCCTTTCATGTAAAAGACCAAGCCCAAAATTCTCTACAAAACAAGGGGATGCTGTCCAAACAGCACAACTGGTCTATGGAGTCACTCTTCCCCTGAAAATTTACCCCAGCTAGCAGGGGTAAATTTTGGAGTCACTCCTTAGTCAGGCCATGAACTATGCAGGAGCTCTTACCTTCCATAGATTAACCCCTTTTTTCCTCCCAAAATTTTTTCTAGGGTCTCTTTTGCCATAGGTAAAAGATTTGAGAAACTAAAGGGTTAAGTGTTAATCTTGGAACAGACACCTTGGAAGCCCTATCCCCCTTTTAGGGGCTCATCTGGAAAAGTCAAAATGACAGCTTAGCAGGCTCTTTGAAGAGAAAATGGGTCTTGATATCCAGAAGAGGCAGAATCTGGGTGGCTAATCATTCTGAGCTTTGGATTCCTAACTCCCTTACGTCGTCAACCAACAGACAGCACCAGGGAAGGGGAGGTGTCCCCCTCAGCTGAGGAAGAAAGGAATTGGATTATAGTTTGCAGATATTGTGGGTGTGGAAGAGACAAAAGGAGTTTCTATACAATCCTGGAATGGCTCATCCCACTCTTAGTTCTCACCCAATGATGTGGTGCTGCCATCAGCCTTGGGTTTTGATTTAGACTTAAAGGAGAAGCGTTTGATCAGGCGCCGGGAGAAGCTGTTGGCTTTTTTCCTGGTGGCAGAACTGGCACTGGTATTAGACAGGTCATCATGCGACTGGCTCAGGCCTGCTTCCTTCTGCTTGTTTTTCCTCCGGAAGATGAGCTTGGTGCCGCTTTCGGAGAAAGCTGACTGGAGAAAGAGACAAAATGAAGAGGATGACAGATGAGGCTCTGCATTGGGAGCTTTCAACAAAATGGTTGTGTGCTTTACAGACACTTCCCCTGTGAAGGACCATCCTCAACCCCATTGTACATGTTGATCAAATACAGCAGGAAAGGGACGTGCACAGAGTCAGTGCCCGAGTGGTGACTAGAATTAGGGGCACCCAAATTAGTCCTCTGCTCTAATCAATAGACTTCAAAATCTACTCTCTGGAGAAAGAATGAGACATACACAGTCCGGAAGAGGAGTCATAACTCAGCTAAGTGTCAGGGATTAGCTGTGTTAGTCTGTAACTGCAAAAACAATGAGGAGTCCTGTGGTACCTTAAAGCCTAATAGATTTATTTGGTCATAAGCTTTTGTGGGTCAAGCCCACTTTAAGGTGTCACAGGGCTCCTCGTTGTTATAATTCAGCTATTCCTACTATCCTGGAGCTTCCAAACATGCAAGGCAGATCTTGCTCCTCCCTCCAGAAGCCATGTTATTTCCCCTATCTTCCCCGGAGCTGGGCCTGGAGTTAGTTCATGTCATACCCCTTCTCCATACCTGGGATGAGACAGATGGCCTAGGTTTGAATTTGGGAGGGTCAGTGATCCAGCTCTTTTGTCCCAAACAAGAAGGCAGTCTTTCAATCTCAGCATAGTAGAAAGAAGAGCCTGAGACATGAGACCTGGTATATGGGGCCTGGCCTAGGGCTTGAGATAATGCCAGGCCTTCTGGAAACAAAGCAAAGTCTGCAAGAGAGTCAGGCTCTGAGCACAAGTCAGGCCCTGTTACAAAACATGCCTGTTTGCAAGTTCACTGAACTTATCAGAAATGGGGAAGGAACAGCAAGAACAGAAGCACTCCTAGGCACTAAGTATTCATGTATAAACATATTCCAGAAGGTTAGTGCTAGAACACCTCAATGTCAAGAAACATGTAAGCACATTCCGCAAAGATAGTACAGGCACGCCCTGGCCCTCTTAAATATAAGGTCAGGATTAGGGATGTTAAATATCGGTTAACTGAATAATCGAGTAACCTCCTGAATTCTTATCAGTTAGTCGACTATTCTATAGTCCCCAGGGGTGGGGCCAGCAGCCATTGCGCTCTGGTCCCACTTCAGAGAAGCCCCCATCACTCCGCGCTGCTGCCTCTGTACCAGAGGCAGCAGCGCAGGGTGCCAGGCAGGAGCTGGTCCGTGAGGGGAGCCAGTTTAAAAAACAGCTCCCCGCATGGGACCTGGTGCAAGCTGGAACTGAGCTGGGCTGCCTGCCAGTCCAGCTCCTAAAACACTTTAAATGCAGAGCCGCACCAGGGGTAGGTCCCAGACTCATCGCAATCCAGGACTAAGCCAGGCTGCTGGACAGCCTGATAAAAAAATTACTGGCAAGGGAGAGGGAGGGAAATGTGCGTAGTCTGCAGTGTTAACTCTAAGCTTTTGCTTATCGGTTAATCGACTGCACTATTACATCCCTAGCCAGGATGAGAGCGAGATGGATAGAGATGCTTTGATCAAACCAATATGCACAAAGTAAATGGCAGTAACAAAACACAACACAAGGGCAATATGTAACTTGTTGATATCAGTGTATAAAGAGATGTCTCAGAAGGGGTGTCTTTGTCTCGCCAATGGGGGAAATGGCTGGTCCTCTGTAACAGGTGTACCTGCATAAATAGTCCTGTTGTGTCTACAGGATACTAGGACTCTGCTTTGTCAACAATAAACTTGGCCAGGAGCCTTTGCTACAAAACTGAGTCTGTGATCTTCTTGAGGCAGTTTGACTGAGGTCTGCTGTGTTAGTTATCTGTGCAGAACTGGGACAGCATACAACGCACACGTACACATGTGCATCCAACAACCAACACTCAGATTTCATTTTTTTCAAGTAAGGACAGGTCTACTCTTACAACACTGCAGCACTTCAGGTGAAGAAGCTATCTATGTCTACGGGAAAGTGTTTCTTGTCAGCATAGGTACTAAAACTACAAGAGGAAGAAGCATGTCGACGGGAGAATTCTCCCATCAGCTTTGAGCTATCTCCACCAGGGATAACACTACTGCAGCAGTTTCGCTCAAGGGTGTTAATTTTCCACATTCCCAAATGATCTAATTATACTAACCTAACTTCCTAACGTAGACCTGGCCTAAATTGCTAGCAAAAACTTTCAGAGCCACAGCAAGGAACCTGAAAACATGTGACTGATGAAGCAATGCCTGAATCTACAGAGTCTGAGACAACAGCTCAGAGAAATGGGAACTGCACTACTATTGTCAACAGGGTGCTGAACTCAGACAATACTTCTTTATTGTGGCAGGGTCAGTCCCACTCCTGGGTCCCAGGCCCCTGTTCTGCCCACTAACCCGCAGTTTAGGGGCCGCGGTACATGTCCCACTTGCCTTTTCTCAGCATTTGGCCTTCTGTCCCTTGGAAAAACAAAGGGGTGTTGGGGCCGATGCCCCCAACCAGTCAGGGCTGAGCAAGCAGTCCTCCTCAGCCACCGGCTGAAGTTTCTGGCCACCTGGGGGGAAGGGAGCCTCTAAACACTCCCTGTCGGAACCCCTCCTTCAGCTCCCCCTACAGCCTTTAGCAGTGATAGACTCATAGACTTTAAGGTCAGAAGGGACCATTATGATCATCTAGTCTGACCCCCTGCACAATGCAGGCCACAGAATCTCACCCACCCTCTCCTAGAATAATCCTCTCACCTATATCTCAGATATTGAAGCCTTCAAATAGTTCGAAGACCCCAAGATGCAGAGAATCCTCCAGCTGTGATCTGTACCCCATGCTACAGAGGAAGGCGAAAAACCTCCAGGGCCTCTGCCAATCTACCCTGGAGGAAAATTCCTTCCCGACCCCAAATATGGCGATCAGCTAAACCCTGAGCAAGTGATGATGTTGTTCTGCTCAGCTCCTCTGATTCTCCTTATCAGTTGTTCGTTCCACTCCACCTCCACTCTCCAAACTCCTTCTCCACTCTCCCTCACAGGGAAGGTTTTCGAAGAGACCCCATGGTAGCCTGAAGTCACTCCACCTGGCCCTTCGTTGATTTATAGCAGCCCTGTCTCAGCTGCCCTGATTAGCTAGGGCCCTTGCTGTTTTTTTCAGAGCTGCCTCTATTCCCTTCCATCAAGCCCTTTAACCTACCCTGTCACATTATATTTAAATACTGAGAGCAATAGCTACTTTGCTTCTATCACAGAGAATGTGAGGATCAAGAGGGAGAAGCACATTACCACGATTACGTGTGAGCTATTCTAAGTGATGTATTTTGCTGGTATTTGAGAGAAGGATCATTATTCCCCGTACATAGGGCAATCAAACGTTCCAATAATATTGGGATCATTTCAATACTAGGGGCTGTCTTATGTGTGTGATTGGACTCCTCTACCCAACCCCCAAAAGTGTCCCAATATTTCCACATTTGCTATCTAGTCACCCTACCCCATAATATGACCTGAGAAACAAGAAGAACATACGAACAGCCATACTGGGTCAGAACGACAGGTCCATCTAGCCCAGTAGCCTGTCTGTAGACAGTGGTCAATACCAGATGCCACAGAGGGAGGGAACAAAACAGGTAATCCTCACACCATCCCTCTCCTGTCACCCATTTACAGACAAACAGAGGCTAGGGACACCATTCCTATCCATCCTAGCTAACAGCCATTGATGGACCTACACACCATGAATCTATCTAGCTCTTTTTTTAACCCTGTTAAAGTCCTAGTCTTCACCACACCCTCTGGCAAGGAGTTCCAGAGGTTGACGGTGCACTGAGTGAAGAAACATTTCCTTTTGTTTGTTTTAAACTTACTGCCTATTAATTTCATTTGGTGACTCCCAGTTCTTATATTGTGGGAATAAGTAAATAACTTTTCCTTATTCATTTTTTCCACACCAGTCATGATTTTATAGACCTCTATCATATCCCCCCTTAGTCTCCCCTTTTCTAAGACGAAAAGTCCAAGTCTTTTTAATCTCTTTTCATAGTCCACAGAGTAAGACTGAAGCTCTGGTCCAAAAGAGATCCTGTCTCAGAAAGGCCAGCAGGGCACTCATCAGCTAGCCCCCAAGCCTAGTGAGCTGGTCTGCTCAATGATGGGTTTGGAGGGCCAGGTAGACTCTTCCCTACCTAGAGGCTGTCTCCAGCAGAGAAAGGAGTAGCAGTCTGCGCTCACTTGGGCAGGCATCACCGCATCAGTTATACTCAGTTCACATTTTCAAGTTTTTCTTAACAACCACAAGGGTTAGACAACAGCTTTCATTTAAAAATGAAATACATCAAAATCTCAGGACTGACCAGAAGCCTTAGAGATGCATATATTGCGCTTTGCCTTAATCCAGTCCTAAGGTTGTATTTCATCCATATTTAAAGAGAGAGTCAGGTCAAGAAGCCCAGCAGAGTACATGTGATTGTACCGTATTTTGACCATCCACACAATATGCTTTGAGCTGCATTTCAAGTGGGTAGAACTTGCCTTGTAGCTGCAGCTTGGGGGAATGCCACCACTTTATTTCCAGTTGAGCTCTGGGGATACACTAGCCTGCCTCTTCACAAGGTGGTTGGAGTGGGCAAGAGATCAGCTCAATGATTTAGTGTGCCAATTTCTCGCTTATCTTTTTACCCCTCTTGTCCATTTCCTCCATGACCACTGGATCTAGCTTGTTGCTAGTGATCTCAATGCAATTCTGCAACTTTAGCTCACAGGCTAATCAATATGGGGGCAAGATTCCCTCCTATTAAAAATCTTTTTTCCCCCAAAGTTCATCTTTTGCTCCAAGACAACAGATCTGGGAAAGTTAGGGAGGAGTTCCAGACCATTTTCTTACTTTGGCAAATGTGGCAGGATAATTGCACTGGAGCTGCAATTTAGGCCACCTATCAATATTTAGCCTAGGTAGCAGAGGAGGTTGGTACTTTTACCTTAACTACAGCAGAACCTCCATCACATAATTCATACATACACCTAACACCAGCTCCAACTCTCAAAGTTTGAACAGACAGTAGATCCAGGTCTCCTGTGATAGAGCCACTGTAACTCATGAACTATACCTACAGAAAAACAAACAAACAAAAAAAAACCCGAATCATCCTGCAGCACCTTAGAGACTAACAAAAACTGTAGATGTATCATGAGCTTTTGTGATCACAACCCACTTCTTCAGATCACTGGAATGAGGATTTTCATCTGAAGTGGGTTGTGCCCATGAAAGCTCATTATATCATCTACATTTTGTGTTAGTCTCGAAGGTGCTGCAGGACCATTCATTGTTTGAGGTTTTTTCAGTTAGGATACGTCTGCACAGCAGGGATAAAGCCAAAATAAGCTGTGCAATTTCAGCTAGGTCAATTGCATAGCTTAAATTGAAATAGCTTATTCCAGCTCTTGGCACCACCTACACAGCAGGAAATCCGAGGTAGATCATTCTTCATCCGACTTCCCTTACTCCTCATAAAATAAGGGTTACAGGAGTCAGAGTAAGAAGTCCTCCAGCTCACTGTTATTTCAACATTACGTTGAAATAGTCTGAATCTACACTACAAGCAGTTATGTTATTTCAGAATAATGTCAGTCATCATATATATAGTAGCCCAGTGTCTGAGAGTCTGTAACGCTGAAATGCTGGCTGTTCCCTCTGGGCGGCGCTGTTGCCTGAAATGCTGGCTGTTCCCTCTGGGCGGCGCTGTTGCCTGAAATGCTGGCTGTTCCCTCTGGGTGGCCCGTGTTGCATGGGGAGTGCGGGGCCCAAACGGCCGCTTGCTCCCCCATGGCAGCCCGGCTGAGCGACGCAGAAGTCAGCCTCCCGCCACGGAGGAGGGGAAGGGGGGCAGGGCGGTGACGTGCGGCGTGACAGCGGCTCCAGGCCCCGCCCCCTGGCCGTGAACATCACCGCCCTGCCCCCCTTCGCCTCCCGCCGTGGTGCTCGGTTGACTTCTGCGCCACTCAGCCGGGCTGCCGTGGGGGAGCAAGCGGCCGTTTGGGCTCCCCGTGGCGGCCTGGCTGAGTGGCGCAGAAGTCAGCCGAGCGCCACGGCGGGAGGCGAAGGGGGGCGGGGCGGTGACCTGCGGCGTGACAGCGGCTCTAGGCCCCACCCCCTGGCCGTGAACGTCACCGTCCCGGCCCCCTTTACCTCCCGCCGTGGCGCTCGGCTGACTTCTGTGCCGCTGAGTCGGGCCGCCGTGTGGGAGCAAGTGACGCAAGCGACCGTTTGGGCTCCGCGCTCCCCATACAGCATGGGGAATGCAGAGCCCAAATGGCAGTTTAGGCTCTGCGCTCCCCCAAGTGAGAGGCAGGATAGGGAGGAAAAGAGAAAGAGAGAGACAGAGAGAGAGGCAGTAGGAGGAGGAGGAGAGCTGAGAGAGAGAGAGGGGGAGGCAGTAGGAGGAGGAGAGAGAGAGAGAGAGACGGAGCGAGAGACCGGAGGCTCAGGAGAGAAGACCGACGTGGAGGAGAGACCTGAAAATCCTGTCTTATGACGGGCTAATTGGCTAGTTCTGAAATAACATTGCTGTGCAGACATACCCTTACAGACTAACATGGTTACCCCTCAGACTTTTATAGCTACAGAGTATTTACTTATCTACTCTGAAAAGTTACACTATATTTTTCTGATATTTTTAATGCATCCTGTTCGTTTTATTTGCTTTCAATTAGTTGATTAATTAGCAAAATCTCCTAGCTAGCAGTGTGAATTACAGGAGAACAGCTCACCTTGATTTGCTCACAAGAAATGACTGCCTAAGAAAAACTCCAAACCATTATGAAAGTAGCCATAGCTACCCATTGAGAACATTCCTCCCACTCCCCCTGGCGCCTCATTAGAAAAGCAGCATAACAGAACACAAGTGATGTTAACGTGATCTACATTGGGGGCTAGAGGAAGATGTTCCACTGCCAAAGTATGAGGCTGTCATGTCATCCCCCAGCCCCTGCTGTGCTGAATATCATGCACTCATCCTCACCTTTATGATCCTTTAAGCTCCTGGTCTCAAGGGCTCCTGTGGAGCCAGTTTCAGATTCCACATCCTCCACTGAGGGTCTCTCAGAGACGTCTGATCTTGTAGTCTCATCCAGCTCCTGACTAGCCCTCTCCCCTGAGAATGATGCTTCCAACAGCTGGGATGGCTCAGCCGTGTCCTGCATGTGGTCGGACAGGTCTGCCAATATGGAGTAGCCGTGCATGGTGGCCTCCATAGATGCGGCATAACCAAGAGAAAGTGCCATTTCATCTTGGGCAATTGGTACCTGAAGGAGATGTAGAAGTCAAACAGGAAGAAGCCAGGAGTTAAAGTTCACAAATAACCTTTGTTTCCATTGAATCATCTCCTCCTCTCCTTGGAAAGAAAAAAAAATATGCTCAAGCCTTTCCATCACCAAGAGGAAAATGAGCTTCTGGGGGAAGGATAGAGAGGAGAAGAGAGGAGAAGCTACAAAATTATATTTCAGATCATGAAACTGCCCCATGAGAGGAACATTAGATGGGACTCTGAAGCTCAGGATGGATGGGCTTTCCACACATTTTTACACATTACAAAACCCAATATTTTAATGCATAAGCCTACAAGTTTTGTTTCCTGAGAGGAGCCAATGCCCCAGTATAATGCTAGGAGAGTGCATGTTTTTATAGTTGCCATTATTTGGTGAGACACACTGGACGTGTGTGGATCTCAGAGCATAGCATGGTTCTACTCCTCTGTCCTTCCGTTAAAGATATCTGGCAAAATCCCATTCCCCTTTACTAAGTCCCCCATGTTTCAACTAGACATTACATCATCTTCACTCACTTTCTACCCTGCTTCTGTGACCTGTTGAACCTCCAAGGAAAGTTGCATTTCAGTTGTGGGAATGTGCTTTGAGATCCTTTGTGGGGCAATGCTACATGACTGCAAGCCATTATTCAGCACAAATAGATTCCTTTGCATATGAGGTCTCCTGCCGGACCAAATATCATGACACCCATAGTCCTGTTAACAACCACCAATGCAAAAGTTTGGAGGAGAGTTCCCAGATCCCAGTTACCTTGGAAACTCCTGAGATGATAAGTGTGCTGCGTTTTGTAGGGGTCTTCTTGGCAGGTTTGTTGTTCATTTCAGTCAACTGCCTGATTGCTGTCTCAGCCACAGGATCCAAGCCATTGGACATGTGACTGTCCCCTGTAGACAAAAGAGGACATAGTCCACAGATATGACTCCAGTGTTCCCGAGCAGATAATCCATCTCCAGACTGTGATGCTTCTGGGATGTGAACTGAAGAGAGTTGGCAGTTTTTTAAAGGGACATTATTAAGGGCCCAAAAGCAAATGATTCCACTGCGTAGGAAAGATAGAAAGTATGGCAGGAGATCACTTTGGATCAACCAGGAGATATTATATGATCTAAAAATCAAAAAGGAGTCATATAAAAAGTAGAAACTAGGTCAAATTACAAAGAATGAATATAGGCAAACAATACAGGTATGCAGGGGCAAGATTAGAAAGGCAAAGACACAAAATAAGCTAATTTCTAGCTAGAGATATAAAGGGAAACAGGATGACATTCTACAAGAATATTAGCAGCAAGTGGAAGACCAAGGACAGGGTAGGCCCATTGCTCAGTGAAGAGGGAGTCACAATAACAAGAAACTTGGACATGGCAGGGGGCCTTAATGACTTCCTTGTTTCGGTTTTCGTCAAGAAGATGGATGATAATAGGATGCATAACATAGTGAATGCTAGTGGAAATTGGATAGGTTTAGAAGTTAAAATAAAAAAAAAGAACAAGTTAAAAATTACTTAGAAAAGTTAGATGTCTGCAAGTCACCAGGGCCTGATGAAATGTATCCTAGAATACTCAGGGAGCTGATAGAGGAGGTATCTGAGCCTTTATCTATCATCTTTGAAAAATCATTGAAGTCAGAGGAGATTCCAGAAGACTGGAAAAGGGCAAATATAGTGCCCATCTATAAAAAGGGAAAGAAGAACAACCCAGGAAACTTCAGACCAGTCAGATTAGCTTCTGTGACCAGGAAGATAATGGAGCAAATAATTAAGGAATCCATCTGCAAACATCTGGAAGATAATAAGATGACAGGTAACAGCCAGCATGGATTTGTAAAAAGAACACATCATATCAAACCAATCTGAGAACTTTCTTTGATAGGCTATCAAGTCTTGTGGATAAGGGAGAAGCTGTGGACATGGTATACCTAGACTTTAGTAAGGCATTTGACATGGTCTCACATGACCTTCTTTTCAATAAACGGGGGAAATAAAACTTAGATGGATCTACTATAAGGTGGGCACGTAAGAACGGCTATACTGGGTCAGACCAAAGGTCCATCCAGCCCAGTATCCTGTCTGCCGACAGTGGCCAATGCCAGGTGCCCCAGAGGGAGTAAACCAAACAGGTAATGATCAAGCCATCTCTCTCCTGCCATCCATCTTTACCCTCTGACAAACAGAGGCTAGGGACACCATTCCTTACCCATCCTGGCTAATAGCCATTAATGGACTTAACCTCCAAGAATTTATCTTGTTCTCTTTTAAACCCTGTTATAGTCCTAGCCTTCACAACCTCCTCAGGCAAGGAGTTCCACAGGTTGACTGTGCACTGTGCGAAAAAAAAAGTCCTTTGATTGGTTTTAAACCTGCTGCCCATTAATTTCATTTAGTGGCCCCTAGTTCTTATATTATGGGAACAAGTAAATAAGTTTTCCTTATTCACTTTCTCCACACCACTCATGATTTTATAGACCTCTATCATATCCCCCCTTAGTCTCCACTTTTCCAAGCTGAAAAGTCCCAGTCTCTTTAATCTCTCCTCATATGGGACCGTTCCAAACCCCTAATCATTTTAGTTGCCCTTTTCTGAACTTTTTCTAATGCCAATATATCTTTTTTGAGATGCGGAGGCTACATCTGTACGCAGTATTCAAGATGTGGGCGTACCATGGATTTATAGAAGGGCAATAAGATATTCTCCATCTTATTCTCTATCCCTTTTTTAATGATTCCTAACATCTTATTTGCTTTTTTGACTGCCGCTGAACACTGCGTGGATGTCTTCAGAGAACTATCCACAATGACTCCAAATTCTCTTTCCTGATTAGTTGCAGCTAAATTAGCCCCCATCATATTGTATGTATAGTTGGGGTTATTTTTTTCCCCCCAATGTGCATTACTGTACATTTATTCACATTAAATTTCATTTGCCATTTTGTTGCCCAATCACTTAGTTTGATGAGATCTTTTTGAAGTTCTTCACAGTCTGCTTTGGTCTTAACTAACTTGAGCAGTTTAGTATAGTCTGCAAACTTTGCCACCTCACTGTTTACCCTTTTCTCCAGATCATTTATGAATAAGTTGAATAGGATTGGTCCTAGGACTGACCCGTGGTGAACACCACTAGTTACCCCTCCCCATTCTGAAAATTTACCATTTATTCCTACCCTTTGTTTCCTGTCTTTTAACCAGTTCTCAATCCATGAAAGGATCTTTCCTTTTATTCCATGACAACTTAATTTACGTAAGAGCTTTTGGTGAGGGACCTTGTCAAAGGCTTTCTGGAAATCTAAGTATACTGTATCTACTGGATCCCCCTTGTCCACATGTTTGTTGACCCCTTCAAAGAACTCTAAGGGTACGTCTACACTAGCCCCCTAGTTCGAAGTAAGGAGGCTAATGTGGGCGACTGAAGTTGCTAATGAAGAGCGGGATTTAAATATCCCACGCTTGATTAGCATAATCCCGGCCAGTTGCCATTTTGGAAACTGACTAGCCCGAAGTAACTGACCGCATCTATACGTGGCAGAGAAGCGGGATTCTGAGATAAACCCCTTAGTTCGAATTAACTGTTACTCCTCGTGGAATGAGGGGGCTAGTGTAGGCGTATCCTAATAGAGTAGTAAGACATGATTTCCCTTTGCAGAGACTTTTGCCCAACAAATTATGTTCTTCTATGTGTCTGACAATTATATTCTTTACTATTGTTTCTACTAATTTGCCCGGTACTGACTTTAGACTTACTGGTCTGTAATTCCCGGGATCGCCTCTAGAGCCCTCTTTAAATATTGGCGTTACATTAGCTATCTTCCAGTCACTGGGTACAGAAGCTGTTTTAAAGGATAGGTTACAAACCATAGTTAATAGTTCCGCTATTTCACATCTGAGTTCTTTCAGAACTCTTGGGTGAATGCCATCTGGTCTTGGTGACTTATTACTGTTAAGTTTATCAATTAATTCCAAAACCTCCTCTAATGACACTACAATCTGTGACAATTCCTCAGATTTGTCACCTACAAAGGATGGCTCAGGTTTGGGAATCTCCCTAACATCCTCAGCCGTGAAGACTGAAACAAAGAATTCATTTTAGTTTCTCTGCAATTACTTTATCGTCTTTAAGTGCTCCTTTGGTATCTCGATCGTCCAGGGACCCCACTGGCTGTTTAGCCGGCTTCCTGCTTCGGATGTACTTAAAAAAACATTTTGTTATTACCTTTTGAGTTTTTGGCTAGCTGTTCTTCAAACTCCTTTTTGGCTTTTCTTATTACATATATACACTTAATTTGGCAGTGTTTATGCTCCTTTCTATTTTCTTCACTAGGACTTAACTTCCACCTTTTAAAGAGATGTCTGTTTCTCTCACTGCTTCTTTTACATGGTTGTTCAGCCACGGTGGCTCTTTTTTAGTTCTTTTAGGGTGTTTTTTAATTTGGGGTATACAGCTAAGGTGGACCTCTATTATGGTGCCTTTGAAAAGTGTCCATGCAGCTTGCAGTGATTTTACTTTAGTCACTGTACCTTTTAATTTCTGTTTAACCTCCTCATTTTTGCATAGTTCCCCTTTCTGAAATTAAATGCCATAGTGTTGGGCTGCTGAGGTGTTCTTCCCACCACAGGAATGTTAAATGTTATTATATTATGGTCAGTATTTCCCAGCGGTCCTGTTATAGTTACCCCTTGGACCAGATCCTGCGCTCCACTCAGGACTAAATCGAGAATTGCCTCTCCCCTTGTGGGTTCCTGTACCAGCTGCTCCAAGAAGCAGTCATTTAAGGTATCGAGAAATTTTGTCTCTGCATTTCGCCCTGAAGTGACATGTACCCAGTCAATACGGGGATAATTGAAATCCCCTACTATTATTGAGTTTTTTATTTTGATAGACTCTCTAATCTCCCTTAGCATTTCATAATCACTATCACTGTCCTGGTCAGGTGGTTGATAACATATCCCTACTGTTATATTCTTATTAGAGCATGGAATTACTATCCATAGAGATTCTATGGAACATGTTGATTCATTTAAGATTTTTACTTCATTTGATTCTATATTTTCTTTCACATATAGTGCCACTCCCGCCCCCCGCCCCCCCCCGCACGACCTGTTCTGTCCTTCCGATATATTTTGTACCCTGGTAAGATTGTGTCCCATTGATTGTCCTCATTCCACCAGGTTTCTGTGATGCCTATTATATCAACATCCTCCTTTAACACAAGGCACTCTAGTTCACCCATCTTATTATTTAGACTTCTAGCATTTGTGTACAAGCACTTTAAAAACTTGTCACTGTTTATTTGTCTGCCCTTTTCTGATGTGTCAGATTCTATTTTATGTGAATGTTTCTCATCTGATCTAGCCCATATTTTATCCTCCTCCATCCTCTCCTCCTGACTAAAACCTAGAAAATATCAATAGACTCTCCTCTAAGAGAAGTCTCTGTCTGATCCACGTGCTCCTCTTCACCAATTGGCTTTCCCCCATCTCTTAGTTTAAAAAATGCTCTGCAACCTTTTTAATGTTAAGTGGCAGCAGTCTGGATCCACTTTGGTTTAGGGATCCATTCTTCCTGTATAGGCTCCCCTATCCCAAAAGTTTCCACAGTTCCTTATAAAGCTAAACCCCTCCACCCTACACCATCATCTCATCCACGCATTGAGACTCTGAAGCACTGCCTGCCTACCTGACCCTGTGCATGGAACTGGAAACATTTCTGAGAATGACACCATAGAGGTCCTGGATTTCAGTCTCTTTCCTAGCAGCCTAAATTTGGCCTCCAGGACGTCTCTCCTACCCTTCCTACGTCATTGGTACCTACATGTACCACAACCACCGGCTCCTCCCCAGCATGACACATAAGTCTATCTAGATGCCTCAAGAGATCCGCAACCTTTGCGCCAGGCATGTAAGTCACCATACAGTTCTCCCGGTCATTGCAAACCCAGCTATCTATGTTCCTAATGATCAAATCTCCCACTACTAACACCTGCCTTTTCCTAACGACTGGAGTTCCCTCCCCCGGAGAGGTAACCTGACTGCAAGAGGATACCCCAAAATCATCTGGAAGGAGGGTCCCAACTATGGGAAGGTTTCCCTCTGGTAGCATAATAGGCTAGATAACCATTCTCAGAGAGTAGTTATTAATGGTTCACAATCATGCTGGAAGGGCATAACAAGTGGGGTTCTGCAGGGGTCTGTTTTGGGACCAGTTCTGTTCAATATCTTCATCAACGATTTAGATGATGGCATAGTGAGTACGATTATTAAGTCTGCAGATGATACCAAGCTGGGAGGGGTTGCAAGTGCTTTGGAGGATAGGGTCAAAATTCAAAATGATCTGGACAAACTAGAGAAATGGTCTGAGGTAAACAGGATGAAGTTGAATAAGGACAAATGCAAAGTACTCCACTTATGAAGAAACAATCAGTGTCACACATACAGAATGGGAAGTGACTATCTAGGAAGGAGTACTGCTGAAAGGGATTTAGGGGTTATAGTAGACCACAAGTTAAACATGAGTCAAAAGTGTGACACTGCTGCAAAAAAGCAAACATGATTCTGGGATGCATTAACAGGAGTATTGTGAGCAACACACAAGAAGTCATTCTTCTGCTCTACTCTGTGCTGATTAGGCTTCAGTTGGAGTATTGTGTCCAGTTCTGGGTATCACATGTCAAGCAAGATGTAGAGAAAATAGAGAAGATCCAGAGAAGAGCACCAAAAATGATTAAATATCTAGAAAACATGACCTATAAGGGAAGACTGAAAGAACTGGGCTTGTTTAGTTTAGAAAAGAGAAGACTGAGAGGGGACATGATAGCAGTTTTCAAGTATCTAAAAGGGTGTTACAAGGAGGAGGGAGAAAAATTGTTCTTGGCATCTAATGACAGGACAAGAAGTAAAGGGCTTAAATTACAGCAAGGGAGGTTTAGGTTGGACATTAGAGAAAAACTTCCTAACTGTCTGGGTGGCTAAACACTGGAATAAATTGCCCAGGGAAGTTGTGGGATCTCCATCACTGGAGATATTTAAGAGCAGGTTAGACAGACATGTATCAGGGATGTTCTGGACAGTGCTTGGTCCTGCCGTGAGGGCCGGGGACTGGACTTGAGCTCTCGAGGTCCCTTTTCTGAATGACATGCATGATGCTGGAGAAGGAAGACTTGGAAGAGTCAACAGCTAAACAGAATAACTTAAAAATGAGTCCCAGGCACTCACAAGCAAAATTCCCCTAGCACTTTTTGTAAACTATGAAAAGTTTGGTTGCCTATGTCCTGGCACAATTAGGGGCATAAAAGGTTAACTGATTAGCCCCACCCTTAATGGGTGAGGCTTACCAGTTCCAGTTAACCAGCAAGCACTGGAGCAGCTCCCCTCCTACCCTGGGCAGGGGGCTGCTCCAGCCATCTGGCTGGAGCAGCCCCTATCTGATAGGGCTGGGCTGTCCTGCCCTGCTTCCCTCCCAGGTTACATGCTATGGCTCCCCAGGAGTGGGGCTGGCAGGGAAGGTCGCTTAGCTGTGGCAGGGAAGTCCTCTCCCCCGGGAGCTAAGCTTCATACTGCAGGGCTCGCGGCACATGTAACTGAGTAACTGCTAAGATTATTAGCGGTGACACAGTTACCTTTAAAAACCACTTTTTACACCCCTTGAACAAATTATTGACTCTGGTAATTTCACTTAGCCTCCATACAGACTCAGACAGATGAGATTCTGCTTCACTCCCTGTCCTAATCCATTATGAAGATTTGCTGTACACTGTGAAACAACTGGAATAGTCTACTTCAGAGGTGAGAGACAATCCGAATATTAGAGAATGTTAAAATTAGATTAATCAAATAATCGATGGAATTGCCGTCAGTTAGTCGATAAGGATGCTTCCGCCCGGCTCTTGCTACATTTCAAAGGCAGAAGTGCCTTGCAGCGTTCTGCCTTTGAAATGTACCATAGACCCAGCAGGGGCTCTTGTGTATTTCAAAGATTGAAATGCTGCATAGAGTCCCCTGCTGATCCTGGGCTCCATGCAGCGCTTCTGCTTTGAAATGTACAAGCGCCCCAGAGGGGCCTCTTGTACATTTCAAAAGTGGAACGCTGCCGCTGCGTCTCTGCCCCCCTCCCACGGAGCTGGAGCAAACCGGCTTTTAATCCAGCTCCCACCAGCTCCATCTCCTCTACCCCTCCCCTTGCTGCCTCTTTCTGTTAGAGGCAGCAAGGGGGGGGGGGGAAGGGGGAAAGCGACTAGTCGACTAGTTTGTTGACTATTCAATAAGCTTTTGCTTATCTAATAGTCGACTAGTCCAGTGGTTCTCAACCGTGGGCCATATGGCTCCCCAGGGGTCACGCCCTACCTCTAGGGGGCCACATGGAAAAAACGGAACATTAGGTAAATTATGTACCTTTTTTTCCAGGTAACAGCGGCTATGAGGGGGGCCACAGAGGTAAACGAGGCTCAGAAGGGGGCCACGAGCAAAAAAAGGTTGAGAAACACTGGACTAGTCGATTAGTCGCTTACATCCCAACCATGTATACAACCCAAAAACCACTTTGGGATGAGCTGCCTTACAGACATGCAAGATGGATGGAAGGGGACCTGGAGGTGTGGAAGGAAAGCAGTGAGTGCCGTCGAAATAGAACCTGAGACACGAGGCCTGGTGTAAAGCCTGAACTAATGTCAGGCCCTCCGGAGATAAAGCAAAGTTTGTAAGAGAGTCAAGCTATGAGCAAAAGTCAGGCCCTGTTACAAAACATGCCTGTTTGCAAGTTCACAGAACCTGGCAGCAATATGGAAGGTTTTGACAAAATACAAAAACTCCTGGGCACTAAGTATTAATGTACAAGCATATTCCACAAGTTTGCTGCTAGAACACCCCAATATCAAGAGATGGTGTAAATGCACTCTGTGAAAATGGTACAGGCCTCTTAAATCGGAGTTCAGGATGACAGTGTGATGAATAGAGATGCTTTGATCAAACCAATATGTACAAGGTAAAGGGTGGTAACTAACCATGCCAGAAGGGCAATACATAACTTATTTGCATGATGTATGAAAAGGTGTCTCAGAATGGGTGTCTTTGTCTGGATGAGGGCGGAATGGCAAGTGCTGCCATTCGCTAAGCTGGTCCATTGTTGTCCTGTAGAGTCTATGGGATACTAGAACCATACTTGTCAACAATAAGCCTGAATGCCTTTGCTACAGAACACAGTTTGTATTTTTTTGGGGGTGTGATCAAAGGTCTGCTGTGTCAGCTATCTGTGCAGAGTGCGCACGCGCACGCACACACCCCTGCAGCCAACAACTGACAAGGAGTAAAAGGTTGGGTTTTTAACTAATCCACTTTGCCCTGTTCAGTAATGCAGACAATTTGCTTAAATGTTTATGAAGAGTTCTAGGTTTGGAATGTAGAACCATATGGGAACATTTTAATCATAGAGGCCTCCTCCTGCAGTGAGTACAGTGTGGTCATGAGAATGAGCTACACTTGGTCACCGCTTATGAGCCTTACTAACTCAATTCCCAGCTTTTCACTGTGAAGGAAAAGGGCGCTCCTTTGCTCTGGATGAAGAGCTCAGTTTCCTGTGCACTTACAACTGCTGCAGAGTGAGGCACTGCTGGGACAGCTGCTCTCTGAAAGCCTTGTCGTCTTATTCTCTGTCACTTCCACTTTGGATGGAGACCTCGAGGGTGAATCTAGACTCAAAAAGGAAAGAGTCACAAAGTCACTCACTGAAGTCACCTGCACTTTGAGGAGGATAAAATTCTCTCACCATTTCCTCAGACAGAAACAGGGAGATGAACTCTTTGTCTAATTCAATTGGACCCCTTACATGCAGCAGGACTTGCTTACCAAAATACGCATCGAGAAGGGTGATCTCCACCACAGAAGAGGCAAATGCATTATGTAGTAGGCCCAGACACTGAACCTACTATACCCTATTTCTCCCCAACCCATCCCTTAACACATTTTTTAACAGTGATACCAAGGAAGCAAACTGCAAATCTCCTCTCCACCCCATCTAGAGCCCCAACCAAGAAATGTGCCAAACAAAGGGATTCTTACCATCCCACAGCAGGATGGAAGAGGATTTGGGTCTGTCAAATAATATTTAGTGCTTTGTGGTGACAAATTAACAGCCCAAACACAAGTTCAATGTTATACCCATTTTACTAATAAGGAAGTTGAAGCAGAAAGGGGGAAGTGACTTGGCTAAAGTCGTATCAAAAGCCAAAAAACAGAGCAGGGATTGAAACCCACATCTCCAGACTGCCTGTATCAAGTATGGTCAACAGCAAAATGCCAACAGGGTTCTCTAAGAGTCCAGTGAGATTCCCCAAGTGTCCCTCGCCTCCATTTGCCAAAAGTTGGGCATGGATCACTTGATGATTAACTGTTCTGTTCATTTTCCTTCATTCTGAAGCACCTGGCATTGGCCAGTCAGAAGACAGGATTTTGGACTAGATGGACCTTTGGCCTCACCCAATATGGCTGCTCTTAGGTTCTTAAGTAGCTTCTAGGAAGTGAAACAGCGGTGCTAACACCACCATCTCCATCTTTGATGTGACAGTAACCCTTCTTCCCTACTGTAAAAAGGAGCATAATGCAGGGATTGTTGGATATAACAGCTCTGGCATTTAGCTCGGTCTGGCAAGATAAAAGTTACTTCAAGTTTGTAAAGCAGACACTAGAAAAGTATAAGATACCTGTCCCTGTGCAATGTTCTAATCAGTCCTTACCCAGCTTACAGTCCAACTTGGGCCTGGACTGGACGGTGGTGACAGTGGTCACAATGGTGCCATCAGGCATGATGGTACGGTCCATCTCAATTTTTTTGGTGGGGGTGATGCTGGTGCGCAGTGAAGCAGCATACTGGGGGCTCGGGGACAAAGGAGACTCTTGATAGAGCAGCTTCAAAGAGAACAGGATGCAAATAAGTCATGGAGAGTCTACCTCTGGTGATATCAGGTGAGAAAGGCTGTAAAAAGGTCTGACTTCCACTCAGAATGCCCAGGGAAGAGGCCTTGGCACATAAGCTTTCACAGAGCAGCAATCTAGGACCTCAGAACTTTAGACTGTTCTCGGTTTGCTAACAGGGAAGCACAGCACACTACCCGTTTCCCACCCACACACCTTGAGAAGTGGCCTTTTCTCTTTCATCCCACTCACACAAGCAACTTGCAGACCTTGGTTTTTGTCTAAGTCTGGAGTGTCTAACTCAGAGAGTGAGCCAAGATCCCACTGGTGTGCATCGAAGGCCATAACATCACTATCAAGGAAGCAATAGCTTTGGAAGCAGCTTCATTGGCCAGGAAGACATAAGCCCCTTGCTATAATGACACTTTCCTATAACCAGGAACTCCAGCCACCAGTATCCATTACCAATGCTCCTTCAGTCAGCTGTCAGGAAGCTAGAGATTAAGGGGCAAGGTAATACCATTCTTCACTCTAGATGCTTTGTTTGCTGCCACTGTGTCAATCCAGTTCCTTGTGAAATGGGGTATCATCTAACCAACACATCCCTGTCAAACACTTCATAGCTCTTCATAGACAATATGCTTACCTCCAATGAGAGGGTAGCCGCAGGTTTCAGGAGCTGCCCAGCTCCTGGGGTCAGGGAATAGAGCAGTCTCCCACATGGCTGTTTGCCGCAGGAGTCAAGTGAAACAGAGGTATGTCCCAGCAATACATCTGCAACAGGGAGAACACACACAGCCTAGACTCCTCTCTTTTGCCTTTGGGACCTAGCTCTATGCTCCCACAAGGCAGCCTCAGAGTTGCAGTAGCTCAAGTACTGAACAGGGCCTTATGTTTATGAGCCACAAATCAAGTTAGCATCATCTCATTCTGTGAAGATATGGGACAGTTTTGCAAGTTCCTTCAAACTCAGGTCTGGCAACTTGTACATAGCTTAGTGCAACTCAACTGAAATCCAAATGCTCTCTGTAATGCTCACCTGACATCAAGTAGCATGACCCCCCTTTTCAGCCAAAATTTGCAATGGCTTGGTGATTTCTGGGCAACAGAAAAGTGAATAAAAGAAAGTATCTGGCCCAAAATCTAGGGTTGAAGATGTCAAACCTGAGAACTATAGAAAGTGTTTTTCATAAAGTCGAAGCTACAGTTTGGGTTGGTTGTATATTCCCAGCAGAATGTGCAA
Source organism: Rafetus swinhoei (assembly GCA_019425775.1). Classification (NCBI taxonomy): domain Eukaryota; kingdom Metazoa; phylum Chordata; order Testudines; family Trionychidae; genus Rafetus; species Rafetus swinhoei. The sequence continues at coordinate 20,210,441 of CM033429.1, read as the reverse complement.
CCCAAACGTTGTGGTATTACACTGTTTTCAACATGTGGTTCTTGTGAACTGATCAGTCTTTTCCAAGGAAAGGATATCACGACCCTTTTATTTGTAAAGATCTCAGGGGCTGCTGTAATACCAGGAATTAATCTCTTGAATCCTGTGATTTGTAGCCATACTGAGTCTCACTGATGGCTGATCATACTTACTCTCCCCACCACTGCTGTTCCCCAGTACTCTCAGCTTCAGCTCTTTACTTCGTGGCCCCAGCTCCCTGCCAAGATAAAAACAGGGGATTGGTGCTCAGCAGTGTTTCCTTTTTCTGTTTGTATTTCCATATGCAGAATGAATTTCCGTTATGTGCACCAATATGGAGATAATGTGCAACATATCACTCCCACATTGGTGCACATAGCAAAATTTGTTCTGTACATGGATAATCTGTGGTGGGGGTGGGGCTGAGGGGTTCAGCATATGGGAAGGGGTTTGGGGTGAGGCGGAGATGTTTGGGAGCATGAGAGGGCTCAGGACTGAGACAGATGACTTGGATGCAAGGGTGAAGGCTGTGGCTGGGGTAAGGGGGCTTGGGTACAGGCTCCCCCGAGGGAGCTCTACCCTCTCTCACTGCAGCAGCTCCAGGCTAAGTGACTGCAGCAACTCCAGGGAGGCTGGGTTGAGCTGGGCTGTATGAGGGGTGCCTCTCTTCCGACTATGGCAGGTCTGTGCTGCTGGAGATGGCAGGAGGCGAACTTGAGAGGGAACCTTTCCCCAGCCATGGTAGCTCCTTGCTGGGGCCAGGGCCATGGCAGCTCCGTGTGCAGTAGTTCTGAGCCCCTGTGTGGGGCAAATTAGGAGGGAACCCTGGTGCTTGGCACATGCCAAAAAGCTTCCAAGAACTCCTTTCCTCTGACTGACCCTATTCCTCACCCGCCTCAACTCCTTCACAAGGCCCAGAATTTACTGCACGCTTTTTGTGGGCAATGACAGAAGACAGCTCCTGCTCAAAACTAGCAGTGCATTCACACAGCTGCAAAGGACTCATGGGGATGTGGCAGAGCAGCGCTACAAAGTAGAAGTGAAATGTAGAGCTATTATCTGGATTGGGCTGCACTATGAAAAGTGCACGGGAACTCAGGATGGAAAGAGCAGGCATACAAACATGGACTTCTACGAGTACAAAGGCATTTGCATCTAGCTAGTTGACATCTAAAATACACCCATCCGGAACAAACCCCAGAGGCCTGGCTCCAACCATCCCTTAGTCAAAAAAGCCAACACCAGCTCCTTACAACATAAGCTCTTCATTCCACTCAACCTCTGTTGCAGTACTGGAGATGCTTGCTCTTGCTAATTTTGTCCATTTCTGCTGCAGCGGGCTGTCTAGCTCCGCTACGCAGCACAGCTTCCCACATCCTAAGGTAGAGAAAACAGATCAGAGAAAATGGAAATAAGGACAAGAGCGTCTGAGTTCTAACGAGTTAATTGTCAGGATATTGCTCAACATGCTTGCACCCCTCCTGCCCAAACCCTGAAAAGCATCAGAACTAAGTGTCTTTTGCCCCTTTAAGTCAAACATATTTACACCCCTTCCCCAAAAGGTTGACTGGTTTCTTCCTTCTTACCTCCTTCCTCTTCCCAGCCCAAATTGAGGACCTGTATCTGCCGGAGGAGCAACTTGGACACCACAGGCGCTACTATATTGGATGGAGATTCACGGGATGGTTTGTCACAGGGCATCTAAGAAAGAAAGAAAGGAGGAAGACAGATTAACAATGCCCCACTGAAACACTCCCACTAACTCCTTTTCACAATCAACAGACTGAAGTAAGGGGGCACAGAAGGTCAGACAGAAAAATTAAGAGAGGGGACAGCCTAGTGAAAAAGAAGGAAGCTGAAAACCCAAATCAGTGCTACAGAGTAGGATATGCTCCCTGATTGTCCTGTGCCAGCTTGTGATATCTGGCATGAATACAGCAGAGGAGCCACTCAGGAACCTGAGCTGGTACCACAGCCTGTGGAGGAGTATTTGCAGGGCAGTGACTATGGGAGCATCATTGCTTCAGATGCTGGACACAGGAAACAAGTCTGACTCCTGGGAGGATCCTGTGTGACTGTGCACCTGCAGGAACACTCCCTGACCTCCCCTCTCCCCCTCCAGAATTCCTGTGCCTTCCCTGGGCTTTGCTGACTGCAGCTCGTCACTGCCACCTGGGCTGAAGTGCCAACTGTTTGCACCTTCTGTGTGCTGGGAGCTTTCCTGTTTTCTGTGCAACAGTGAGAGCCCATGTGGGACTGGGCAAGGGGGGTGAGGAAATAAGACAAGGGGTGAGAGGAAGATGCAGTAGGGAAGGAAGTAGAGGTGGAATGGGGCATGGGGAAGTGGAGGAGGAGGAGATGGGGAACAACAGGGGACAGGTGAATCTCAGGAGGAAGTGGGAGCCCGGCATGCAGCATCCCCTCAGCAGCAGCTGGGGCTCCTTTAAACACTCACCTGATGAGTCCTACCTCCCTAAATCTGGACTTCTTCAACAAGCTGTCCACCCCCAGACCCTACCCCGCTGATCCCCAACCAACTGCACCCACCCCAGCAAGACCCTCTCTCTCCAGCACCTGGACTCTCCACAGAACCACACACCCAGCCCCATCTCCCCATACCCAGACCTCCCTCTCGCTGAGCCCCAACCACTGTCACCTGGACTCCTGCAGCATCCCATGTCCCCTGCATGCAGAACTGTTCAATGAGCCACTGTGCATCCAGATCTCCCACTGAGTCATCTGCACCCAGATTGCCCCACACAGAAACCTCTCACCCCACACCTGATTCCCCCACACTTGTATCCTGCAGGCTGAGCCTGCCCCCCTCACCTGGTGTAGCTGGAGCAGAGGGTCAGGGCTCTGGGATTTTTTGGGGGCAGGCCCAGCCCTTGCATTGTTTCAGGTGCAATCTGGCTACTGAACCCCTGAACTGGGAGAGGCAGGGCTTCAGGGTGATCTTTCACCACAACGCACCAGTGGCCTGTGCTGCCCACTGCTATGCTGGAGATACATGTATTTATTGACAACATTTGCAGAATTTTAAAATACAGGTTGGACCTCTCTGATCCGGCACCCTCAAGACCTGAGTTGTCCTAGACCAGGGAGTTTGTCAGATCAGGGGAGGTCAGTGCTCCCCTGCTGGCTGCCCTGCTGCCAGCTCATCTCTCTGGGGCTCCCCAGGCTGGGGCTCCCCCACTAAAGCTGGCCTGGTTGAGGCTCCCTGTCCTGCTGCCCACCCACTGCGCCAGGGGTTCCCCTGCCCTGGTTACCTGGCCCCACTGCCATCAGGGGTTTCCCAGTCAGGACTGCCTGGCCACCGCCAGCACCCGCTACCTCCAGGGGTTTCTTGGGGTTCCCCAGCCCCAGGAGGCCCAGGAAACTGCTGCTGGGGGTTTCCTGGCTGGGGCCACTAGGCCAGCCCTTCTGCTGCCAAGGATTCCCCTTCCAGCCCTGGCTACTTGGCCACCGGGCCCCACTGCCAGAGTTCCCCAGCCAGAGCACCCAAGCTTCTGCCTGGCCCCGCTGCCACTGGGGGTTTCCCAGTCAGGACTGCCCAGCCATCCCAGCCCCGCTGCAGGGAGGTCTCCGGGATTCTCCGGACACCGCCGCCGCTCCCCCTTCCCCCCACACTAAGGGCTCTCCACCCACATAACCCCACTGATGCCGGGGGCCGGAGGAGGGGCGATACCACTTGGCCCCACTGATGCGGGGTTCCCCTGCCCAGCCACTGCTGTCCCAGCTGGGATTCCACAGACCCTAAGCTCTCCAGTCTGGCTCCTGCTCCTTGGGCTCTTTGGTCCAGCAACATCCATGGCCTTGCCAGACCAGAGTCCTGAATTTGGGAGGTTTAATCTGTATTGTGCACATAATTTTAGTTTTTGATGCAGAATTCCCTCAGTAGTGAAGTCAACCCAGCCAATGGGGAGTGGGGTGAAATAAGTCAGACATCCTATTAGCTAGTAAATTACTGTTTCTGTGCCACCTCCTCTGCATATCCAGCCCGTACTCTTCAACCCAGATTCTATTTCCACTGTTTCTTGAGCACTTGAATGGATACCTGTGAGCCTGCCAATGATCAATGCTTTCAAGGCATACATGGAAGGTTAAGAGGACTACCAGCCCACATCAGCCCAATGTTCTTATCTAGTCAGATTTCCCATCTCAAGGTGGCCAGCACCTACTGTTCCAGAAGAAGGTTGAAAAAGCCTACTACAGACAGTTATGGATTTAACACATAGGGAACTTTTTTTTCTAATTCCTGTTAATTTCTGTTAGGTAATGGCCATTTTATGTCCTGAAAAATGAGTTCACAGCTGTGTAGTTTTAATGCCAGCAGCATAATTCAGAGTATTAACCTCCCCAAATACATCTAATGCTTTATTATTCTTGTCATGCTCTCGGCCTTGGTAATCTCTTGTTGCAATGACTTCCACAGGCTAATTACATTGAATATGAGGAGAGCCTTACCACACTGCTACCAGCAGTGCATGCCTTCAGATTCACCATCATGGCAGGCTGGGTGCTCACAATTGAGTCCTCAATCAGGTCCTTAATGGTGGACAGATCCACTTTCCCATCATTCTTCTTCCCAGCAAACCAAAATGAAAACCAACAAAACAAATAAATAAACCACAAGCCAAGTTACTAGGACAGTTTCCTCCTTAGAAGACAATTTGCTGCCCTGCTCTCTCATCAGAGCCATTAGATTGGTACCATAGGGTCATACTCAACCTATTCCATGAGTCTATTTTGCATTCCTTCTAGACAGCATAAAAAGGGATAAATCAGCTTATGTCCAAAGTACGTCTTATATGCCATGTACATGTACACACAGCCACAATGACACAATGTTTAAAAGCAATTGGTTTATGGTGACGTGCCTGCAATTGCCCCAAGAGTTGTGTTCACACCAAATCATGACAACAGTCATTATAGCTCCCCATATCACCACAAGTGTGGGAGGCAGAAGGGAGACAGCAGCTGGATTGCTATACTGAATCAGAGAGCAGAAGCCAGGGAGCCAGGTGATCAATATACAAGTAAGTCTTGTGAAATTGGAGATACTCAATAGGACATGTCATAGAGGGGCACATCTGTGCCAGAATCCACTTCATTAAATGGTTAACATTGTGGGCTCACTTTTTTCCGGAGCACTCCTACTGTAGCAGCTCCACACTGGGAGCAATATATAGGAGAACTCCTGCTCTGAGAGAGCAGCTAAAGCAATAGTAGCTGCTAGCACTTTATCTACACTAGTGTTTCTACTGTCTCAGCCACAGATAGTAACGCACCAATGCTAGCTCAAGAGTGGAAGATCCCACCATTCAAGCAATTAAATAAAAAGATACTTCTATAGACATGGCTATAGAGGTGAAAGACTGACGGCTCCTCGCCTTTCCCAAGTTACGACCCAGTACCAGGTTCAGCTGACCATGCCTGTACCCAGCCCCTTCCTTGATCCTCCAGTTTTGCTCACTTCACGAGGCTGAAGTTTTGGGACAACAGACAGGTTCAAGTCTGGTCTGTCCTTGAATGTCCATGATACCAACAGGCCTTCGTTCTTCATCTCCTCCAAATGGATCTCCACCTGGTTCAGGCCAAAAGAAGATAATTAGCAATCAACTTGTTATTAGGTGCTCTGTTCATTGATCTGGGATTAAATCACCAACAGGGCCTCATGTAACCTAGTAGGGTGAAAGGGCAAAGAGGAACACCACAATCTATGACAGATAGTTCATAATCAGAGTTTGCCTATGGTATGGCAGCACGACAGCCAGAGTAATAAGAACCATCCCGGAAAACCTTAGTCTCAAAGATCAGCAACAGTCATCCTGATTTCTCCCCTCTGTGTTAAGTACAGAGACTGGTAAAAGGAGAATAAGACTATATAATACATCTAATTATTTCACAGATTGATCAGAAAGCCTGGCAGATGTCACAATAAAGAACAAATTGGCTATTAATACAGGGTCTCCATTGAATTCAATCAACCAACCATTGCCAGTTGTAAGCATGGACATTTACATAATGATAACTTTCCAAAAGGAACTACATTGAGAACCAACTGGGCCATCAAACAGCCTGTAAATGGACAAATACAACGTAGGCTGGATTTGAACCTGTAATTTCAACACAGAAGGCTGCTCTGGTGCATTCCTCAATCCCAGTAAACAACACAGTCTCAGTGAGAATGCATTTCCAACAATAATGTTTTCTTCAGAAGTGCAGATGTTGGAGGTTTTCCAGAAGGTTCAAACAATCAACTCAGCAAGAAACTATTGGCAGTTATTTTTCTTTTAAATTAATTTGGGATTAAAAAGGAAAAAGTTTGGAGGAAAAAGTTTGGAGATACTCAGTACATGAAACAATCAAAAGGGAGAAACTTATGAGTGAGGTAAGGAACCCTGGATCAACAGACCTAAACACACAGTTCCCCAATTATGATTTCTTTTCACATTGACAAGAAAATGCTTTGTTTATAACACAGATAGGTCACAGCACTCTTTCACATTTTGCAGTGTAGACAAAGCCTGAGTATTCAATGCTTCCAGTCCAGCTTGGAAAAGACTACTATGTTACAAAACACAAATGAGCCATTACCGTGCCTCAGAAATCCAGTCACTGGACTGTGTCATGTCTAGAGAGAGAGAGGCTATATAACAAGTTTTATAAAAAGCAGCTCCCTGAATGCACAGCTCAGAGAAATCCTGCTAATCCCACAGTTCTGACAGGAGGATTGTTAATATGACTTTCATGTAAGCCCTTCCCTCCTGCAGATTGGAAGCATGGCTAAGGGAGGTGGGGGGAGGAAAGAGAAGTCTTTAACCCAGCACATTACCATTCATTACCTGGGCCTGCAGCAGAGCTAAAGTGACTTGATAGGTATCCATGGAAACAGCAGCTGGAGACTGCTGAGTGACAGACACTGGGAACTTCACAGCATTAGCTGACAGATGGCAGTGCAACACCTAGAGAGAAAAGAGCAGACAGTCTGCAGCAGCCTCCTTGAGATAATTGGGAGGAAAATGAAACAGAAGTCAGGAGGATGCAAATACTCATGACTGGAGAGCGCTTGTGTGACCATAGTTACCTCAAGAATTTGCTGCTTCAGTCTTTGATACATGAAACATGGTTAGGGGGCGGGAGGAGGTGAATCTCCACAGTTTTACAAGATTCCTTCTGGTTTGAACTGTAAGGACCCGATGTTGAGAGCCCAACAGCACTGATCTGAGCCAAGAATAGCATAAGATGCAAGCACTGTATTAACTCCCCGAGCCAGCTCTATCAACTCCTCCTGACCTGCACCTCCTTTACCCCAGACTGGAGCTTGCCCCCATAGTGATTCCAGTATTGAATAGCGCCCTCCTTTTAGCACTGACAGTTCAACCCTGGCAGCAGTCCCATTCCCCCATCTACTCTTCCAGTCTTGAAGACCCAAGTCATCTTTGTAGCATATATACCAACACTCAATGAAACGATACAGAGCACAGCATGATTCAGAATGGCAGCACCTTACCATACTGTGGTCTGCCTGGTCTGTGCAGGTCACGTGACTTATATTCACTGCTGCTGGTAGCTGAGGATTCTCTTCAAATGTGATCTGGACAGAACTCTAGGATAAGAGAAGCTAGTTAGCCCCCAAACAAACTCAGTGTATCTAAAAGTCATGTCAAGGAATGCATGGTGAGTGCAGAGCAGCATCCATACAAGAGGGCAAGTGGGCGACAGTAGAACAAATAAGAGGAAAGCCTTCCTTTCATGGCGTGGAGTTGGACTGTGGAATTCCCAGCCTGAGAGGGACTTGGGAGATGAAAATAAAGGCTGGAGGGTTCCATTATAATAACTGTAGCTATGCCAGTGTCATGCCAAGGAGTACAAGTTGACCACTGGCAGCTCAGATAGAAATCATTCTCTTCCAGACACGCAGCATAGGGAGAGGAAATCTTCCTTACCAATGCTTCCTAGCTCAGAGGTTTGGTTTATGAACAGCTCCTAATGCATTCAGCACAAGAGGATTACCAAAAGGACCATATGGGTATCACTTAGGAGGTATCCATTACATACAGATCTCAGTAGGGATGGTAACTATAGCAACCCATGATATTTGAACCAAAGCATCTATGCTGCATCTTCAAAACCATTATTTCAGAATAGAGTCTGGCAACCCCAGTCTCAGCAACAGAGTCACCTCACATAGTTCTCCTTGGGGCCAGAGACGCTTCAGAATCCTAAAATGTCTCACATGGCAAAGTGGCTTTCAAGAAATAGCATCAACAAGAGCATATGCTCAGTTCTTTGGTGGTGCCCCATGAGATCACTAAAGGGCAGCAGCAAAGATTTTGGGGGGGAGGGGACGGAGACAGAGAAACAGGAAATAGACAGGAGCTGCATTCACCCCAGCAACCTTTCTGTCAAAGAATAAACAGTTTTCAAGGGGCAGAAGGCAGTGAGAATGAGACTCCCCAAGCACACAAATCATGTGAAAGAAACGTGTATCAAAGGAAGAAAGACTGCAATGGCAGAGATGATAATGTCAGATCACGTGGGGCTTCGTGGCTGATGTCAAACTGCCTTAATTTGTTTTGGGGGACAAATGATTTCAAGCTGAGTTTCTTTCTATCCCACATCAATTCTAGTTTAGCTGAGTATCTCCAGATTTGGAAAAGTGCAATGAAAGGCCATGATAAAGGTTTTAGTTCATGAACCCAGTTCATTTAACACAGAAGATACTCTAACCGCAAGGAAAAACTCTGCGAAATATGGAAGAATAGACAAGGGTGAAGGGGGAAAAGGGCAGCTCGGCTTCGTCCTTCCCCTGGCATCACTCACAGAGCTTTTGCTTCTAGGTGGCAGTATGCGAGTACCTTCCCCCCCCCACCCCCAACCCCCAAAAACCCCCAAACCTGCCACCTGTTTGTGGGAAGCATCCAGCCATACAAGCACAGCTGCTAGACATGTATCTGTATTTTGCAATATGCCATCAAGATGTCTGCCATCTCACTACCTTTAATGAATATGGAATCCACCATCCCTAAGTTCTGCTTCCCCTCTCCGCAAAGAATCAACATCACACTATTTCAGCTCCTCAAGCTACAACACCCCTACCTAGCTGACTGCATTTGTTTTTGCCACTCAGAAAGATACCTCACTTTGATTTCCATCCACTGCTCATAGATCTGGGGGTCAGGGAGAGAGGTGAGCTGCTCTGTGGTTTTCAACTGATCCCCCTCTGGGTCTGCAAAGGTGACTACAGTTGAGGAGAGGACAGACAGAAAGCAAGATGCCTCAAGCTGCCCTTCTATTTCACAGCACAGCAGATAAAACATGGGGCATTACAGCATCACAGGAGCACACCAGGTTCAGAGGCCAGCATCCTAGAAGGGGAATGAATCACTGAGTAGAGTACAAGAACCATGCTGCAGCAGTTCCTGCAGCTTCAGGGGGGAAAAAAAGTGATTCTAGGTGCAAGCTAACTAGTCATGATGGAACCTTCAGACTCAGCAGAATCTCACCAGTTATACAGGTACCTAAGCATGAGCCAATGCTCCCCGAGATCCCATCTGCAGACCATGTGCCACAACAGTCCTAGGATCTCACGCAGGATCACCCCCAACTAAATCATCCCAGCCAGGGCTTTGTCAAGCTGAGACTTAAAAACTTCTAGGGATGGAGAGTCCACCACCTCCCTAGGGAACTCATTCCAGTGCTTCACCACCCTCCTAGGGAAATAGTTTTTCCTAATATCCAACCTAGACCTACCCCATTATAACATGAAACCATTGCTCCTTGTTCGGCCATCCGTCACTACCGAGAACAGCCTCTCTCCATCCTCTTTGGAACCTCCCTTCAGGAAGTTGAAGGCTGTTATCAAATCCCCCCCTCACTCTTCTCTTCTGCAGACTAAATAAGCCCAAATCCCTCAGCATTTCCCTGTAGGTCATGTGCTCCAGACTCCTAATCATTTTGGTTGCCCTCCACTGGACCCTCTCCAGTGCATCCACATCCTTTCTATAGTGGAGGGGCCCAGAACTGGATGCAATACTCCAGATGTGGCCTCACCAGTGCAGAATAAAGGGGAATAATAGCTTCTCTAGTTCTGCTGGAAATGCTGCTTCTAATGCACCCTAATATGCCATTGACCTTCTTGGCTACCAGGGCACACTGTTGACTCATAACCAGCTTCCCATCCGCTGTAATCCCAAGGTCCTTTTCTACTGAACTGCTATTTAGCCAGTCAGTCCCCAGCCTGTAACAGTGCTTGGGATTCTTCCGTCCCAAGTGCAGGACTCTGCACTTGTCCTTGTTGAACCTCAATCAGATTTCTTTTAGCCCAATCCTCCAATTTGTCTAGGCCGCCCTGGACCCTCTCCCTGCCCTCCAACATATCTACCTCTCCCCCTAGCTTAGTGTCAGCTGCAAACTAACTGAGAGTGCAATCAATCCATCCCCTCATTCAGGTCATTAATAAAGATGTTGAACAAAACCAGCCCTAGAACCGATCCTTGGGGCAGTCCGCTTGACACTGACCGCCAACCAGACATTGAGCCATTGATCACTACCCGTTAGGCCCGACAATCTAGCCAGCTACCTATCCACCTTACAGTCCATTTATCCAATCCATACTTCCTTAACTTGCTGGCAAAAATATTGTGGGAGACTGTATCAAAAGCTTTGCTAAAATCAAAGTATAACAGTCTGTGTTTGGGGAAAACCCGTGCTGCTATTTTTCTAAGTGCCCATGAGCAGGAGTCTTGTAGTGTAGTCTGGAAAGAGAGCTGGTAGGAAGCAAGTAATTCACTAATTGTGTAGTTGATAGAAATTCTATCAACTACATGATTAGTTGATAAGGGAGGAAGCGTTCAGTCCCAGCTTGCGCCAGGTTCAGTCCCAGCCACCCCCGCTGCGGCTCTGCAGTTTAAATGTAGTAAGAGCTGGGCAGGCAGTAAGGAGGGGGAAATGCAAGTAGCTGAATAGTCTACTAGGTTTGTCAACAACTTGACTACTCGCTTACAGCCCTAACACAGACATTAGAAGAAGAAGGCTGCCTCCCTGCTGATCCCCCTCAGAGCCAAGGCACTAACTGGAGAAGCAGACCTGCAAGTTGAAAGCCGCAGGAGACATGGGTCTCCTGCCCCAAGCAGGGAGCAGCTTGACAAAGTCCCCAGCCCAAGAGGAAGGGCTGGGAAGTAGGGATGTAAAATAACGTTTAAAAAGTTAACCAGCTGAACGTTACATTTAACTGGGATCCCAAGAGCTGCTTGGGCTGGGCTAGATCCGCTGCACCCTAACCCAGTTAACTGGTTAACCTTTTACATCCGTACTGGGAAGACCCATATACCTAAAGCAAAGAGGGAAGTCACTTTTAGGCATATTTCTATAGGTATCTTACAAGAATAAAACCAGTGCTGAAGACATCAAAATATATATTTCCCCTGATGAAAGACTGTACCTTCTCTTTCATCCTTTGGTTATACCATATGACAGGCTGCACAATCACATCAGGAACGCACAACACAGCAACTGAATAGATATCCACACTGGGCACTTGCACCCTTTGTGATGCAGTGTCCAAATCCCCAGCAAGGCAGTTAATGAGCAGGAGCGCACTGCTTTTAATTAAGGCTGTTAAACTTTACAAAATGCATTTAATCATCTCTGCTGGAGCACTGCTGGGTTAAATATATTTTTAACATTCCTTACCTAGTAACACTTCCGATTATTAAAACAAAGAATGTTTAGTCAGGCTGCTTGTTCAGTTTTTGTGTCTCTTTTAGCTTGGACAAGGCAAACAAGAGTCCTTGCCAGTGGTTGTGCACTGTTTAGTGTAGTTATGCAATGTTTAGTTTGACCAAACTCCCCTCCCTCCCCCAAAAAAAACCACACCAGGAAATATTTACTCAACAAACTTTCAGTGGAGTTTTTTTTTAATCTCATTAAAATGTTTCTATTCAACTTAGCATTTGTGAAAGACTTCATAACCCTAAATTGTGATGGCAATGTCAACAACATCTTGTGTGGTTATGCTGAAAGATACCTATATGGGCTGAACTTTGATTATATTCCTTATTTTACAGCATTGCTTTATTTTTTATTCCATTCTGCAGCTTGGCCAGGTTAAACCCTACTTCAGCTACATAAACTGTAGAAGGTAGGCAGTACTGAGCTTGGTAGCCCTATTCAGCTAACCCAGGGGTGGGCAATAATTTTTGCCCAGGGGCCACTTCAAAATGTTTTGAAGTAGCCCCGGGCCACCCCGGAAGGGGCAGGGCCTAAATGGGAATAGGTGGGGCTGCCCCTTTGCCCCCCCTTCCCACTAGGCACCCGTGCCCTGGAAGAGGCTTGGCATGCTCCCCCAACCCCAGGCCAATCAGGGCCTAGGGGAGGGGGAGCACGGGAAGCCTCCTCCCACCCTGCGAGGAGCAGGTGGCTCTTTGAAGTGCCACAGGCTCCTCGCAGGGCTGGGGCAGGGTGAAGGAAGCTTCATGCAGTTCCCCCGGCCCCAGGCCTTGATTGGCCTGGGGGCCGGGGAGCATGCAAAGCCTCCTCCGCTCTCTCCCCTGCCCAGAGATCAGCACTTCAAAGTGCCACATGCTCCTGGCAGGGAGGAAGGCAGCTTTGTGCACTCCCCCGCCCCTAATTGGCCTGGGGGCGGAGGAACAGCAGGGCCTCCACGAGCCAGATCGACCAGGCTAGATCCGGCCGGCAGAGGCCCTTTTGCCCACCCCTGAGCTAACCCCTACTGTCTGGGTAACAAAGTCATTGTAATTGCTTCCTGTAACATTTCCTTCATAAAAAGAGATGCCACATTTGAGTAGCCTTGATATACTTTATACATAAATAACATGTTCAGACATACACACAGTTTATAGTCAGCCTGTCAGAAGATTGTCTTTTTGGGAACACTGAATTTCTGTGTTTCACTTTGTATCTTAAAAAAACCCCACAGTAATATATTACTGTAATTTTCTATGAAAATGAGAGATGACAATATGCAAGTGTTTCTTCCTGTGCCATGCAGGATTTGCTACATTGAATGTTACTAACTTGCCTTCCCCCAAGATCTGTTCTGTATGTGTCAGCAGGTTAATCACCAGAGAACTATACTGAGGCAAGTGAATTAATACTAGAATGCGAGGCAAGTTACTTGCTTTATGCTATGAGAGATAATTATGGAAACACGTGAGTTTAGGCCTTAAGCCTCCACTAACGAGGCTACACTTCCACAATGCATAGTTATGTGCTATCATTTCAAATGCAATCAGCAACAACATGGGGCTTTCTACTTGTATATAACAACATTCCTTCCATCCCCCAAAATACACAAATTTTATGTCCATCTTCTCCTGTCACTGAGGCAGCAAAATCCTAAATGTGACAGAGATAAATTTGTCAATCTCCTTTTTTGTTGTGAACGTGACTGCAAACTAGCAGTCAGGGACTTTTATCTCAGCCTTTTAGAAACCTGCAGCAATCTCTTAATGCTCAAAGAAGCTGATGGCATTCAAATCCACATACAGAAAGGTAGGAAAGTCTAAGAACCTTTCTACTACAGATGGCAACCTCAATTACTGGACCCACTGTATTCTCTTCGGGTGCAAGAAGGAAATTTTCACCTGGAAGGCATTGTGGGATGTTACATTTATTTCCACAAGGAATCAGTGAGAAAAATTCTCTTTTACCTAGAACATTACCTAGAACAGGGGTGGGGAACCTCAGGCCCGGGGACCAGATCTGGCCCCCAGCTTGCCTGGATCTGGCCCCTAATATTCAGGGACACCTCTCCCCCCCAGCATTGGGGAGCTCATGCTGCTGCTTCAGTCCGCTCGCTGCCTCGTCATGGAGCTGGAGCACACGTAATCTACTAGCCTGGGCTCCACTAGGCTCTGGTGTGTGAGGGGAATGTGGAGAGTCTCTTTCCTTCTCAGCCAGGGGCCATGATTTTTTGTTTTTTTTTGCTTCTCACTTGTGTGCAGCCCCCAACTGATTTTTCTGTGGGTCAGCAGCCCCCAACCCAAAAAGGTTCCCCATGCCTGACTTAGAACATAAGAACAGCCATACTGGATCAGACCAAAGGTCCATCTAGCCCAATGACTTATCTGCTGACAGTAGCCAATGCCAGGTGCTCCAGAGGGAATGAACAGAACAGGTAATCACCAACTGATCCATCTCCTGTTGCCCATTCCGAGCTTCTAACAAAAGAGTCGGGGCTAGAAAAATTAGCTTTACAAAACTTACTGTTAAATGGGAATCCTGGTTTTTTTAGAACGAAAATGGTTTGTTTATATTCAAGCACTCTTAAGTCTTGCAATGTTTACAAGTGCGTCATTGTAGTATTAGGCTAGTGCACAAAACCCAGAAAACTAATGTTTCTACTCTATTATTGTTCCAGCTGAGCAAACATATGCTCAGTTTTAGTCATTATGAACATTAGTACGAACGTGACTGTTGTACATTATTTTAGCCTGACTTGTCCTGCTACATTTAACAAATTACATATGATAGTACAAAAAAAAAATGCATGCACACAAGTGGTCAGATGCCCCACAAGGAGCAGACCTGGCACAACATGGGGATAATCAGAAAGGTCTTTCCTGTCTCTAATTTCCTTTACAGTGATGGTGGGGGCTTTACTTTCCATTTCTGGCTTCAGTGCATTTAAATTCTCCATATTAACACTGCATGATTAAGGAGAAGCCAAGACCCCAACTCTCAATGCCCCAATTTACCACTACAGGAGGCCATAAGAATCATAGAATACTAGGACTGGAAGGGACCTCGAGAGGTCATCGAGTCCAGTCCCCTGCCCTCATGGCAGGACCAAATACTGTCTAGACCATCCCTGATAGACATTTATCTAACCTACTCATATATCTCCAGAGATGGAGATTCCACAACCTCCCTGGGCAATTTATTCCAGTGTTTGACTACCCTGACAGTTAGGAACTTTTCCTAATGTCCAACCTAAACCTCCTTGCTGCAGTTTAAGCCCATTGCTTCTTGTTCTATCCTCAGAGGCCAAGATGAACAAGTTTTCTCCCTCCTCCTCATGACACCCTTTTAGATACCTGAAAACTGCTACCATGTCCCCCCTCAATCTTCTCTTTTCTAAACTAAACAAACCCAATTCTTTCAGCCTTCCTTCATAGGTCATGATCTCTAGACCTTTAATCATTCTTGTTGCTCTTCTCTGGACCCTCTCCAATTTCTCCACATCTTTCTTGAAATGCGGTGCCCAGAACTGGACACAATACTCCAACTGAGGCCTAACTAGCGCAGAGTAGAGCAGAAGAATGACTTCTCGTGTCTTGCTCACAACACACCTGTTAATGCATCCCAGAATCATGTTTACTTTTTTTGCCATGGCATCACACTGCTGACTCATATTCAGCTTGTGATCCACTATAACTCCTAGATCCCTTTCTGCCATACTCCTTTCTAGACAGTCACTTCCCATTCTGTATGTGTGAAACTGATTGTTCCTTCCTAAGTGGAGCACTTTGCATTTGTCTTTATTAAACTTCATCCTGTTTACCTCAGACCATTTCTCCAATTTGTCCAGATCATTTTGAATTATGACCTTATCCTTCAGATTAGTCGCAACCCGTCCCAGCTTGGTATCATCTGCAAACTTAATAAGCGTACTTTCTATGCCACTATCTAAATCGTTGATGAAGATATTAAACAGAGCCGGTCCCAAAACAGACCCCTGCGGAACCCCACTTGTTATACCTTTCCAGCAGGATTGTGAACCATTAATAACTACTCTCTGAGTACGGTTATCCAGCCAGTTATGCACCCACCTTATGGTAGCCCCATCTAAGTTGTATTTGCCTAGTTTATTGATAAGAATATCATGCGAGACCGTATCAAACGCCTTACTAAAGTCTAGGTATACCACATCCACTGCTTCTCCCTTATCCACAGCCATACTGGTCAGACTAAAGGTCCATCTAGCCCAGTGTCCTGTCTTCTGAACATAAGAATGGCCATACTGGGTCAGACCAAAGGTCCAACTAGCCCAGTATCCTGTCTACTGACAGCGGCCACTGCCAGGTGCCCGAGGGAGTGGACTGAAGACAATGATCAAGCGATTTGTCTCCTGCCATCCATCTCCAGCCTTTGACAGAGGCCAGACACACCATTCCTTACCCCCTGGCTAATAGCCTTTTATGGACCTAACCTCCATGAGTTTATCTTTTAAACTCTGTTATAGTCCTAGTCTTCACAGCCGCCTCTGGCAAGGAGTTCCACAGGTTGACTGTGCGCTGTATGAAGAAGAACTTTCTTTTATTGGTTTTAAACTTGCTACCCATTCTCACAGTGGCCAATGCCAGGTGCCCCAGAGGAAGTGAACAGAACAGGGAATCATCAAGTGATCCCTTCCCCATGGCCCATTCCCAGCTTCTGGCAAAGGTCCACCCCCTCTGTTCATTCAAAGACTATCTGGCAGAAGTCAGGGACATCCACAGCAAATTCTGTTCTCTGGAGCACTTTAGCGTTAACCTGAGGAGGGAGGAAAGCCTCTCCCTTTCATTGCACTTGCAACCTGGTAGCCAACCCTGTTTTGTTCTCTAGGCTGCTGGAGGAGGAAAATCATGGGGTTTAACTATCAGAGGCTATTCAAGTGACATTTCTGTGAGGGGCCCAAAAACCCAGCCCTCTGAACACTGCCACCCTAATCGCGTTGGACTGACTCCCGCATGCCCAGCCCCAGCCCAGCGCGCCCTACCTCTTACCCCGTGCCTGCAGGCCTGCTCGTTGAGGGCTCGCACCCAAGCTCGCTGCCAGTTCTCCCGGAAGGATCTGAAGGCAAAGAGTGACGCAAGAAGGCCCCTGGCCCCCGCTACCTCCTGCTCCGGGGCCCCGTCCGGGGCCAGCCGCAGCCTCAGTAAGGACTTCCAGACACTTGCTTCCCTTAGAGCCCCCCTCGGGCTCTCCGGCTTCCCCCGGCCGCTCCACACGCCCCGGGAATACTGCAGCAGCCAGGCCGAGACGGTGAGCAGGGAGGCAGCGAAGAGCAGAACCAGAGCCGCCCAGCCCAGCTCCTGCTCCATGGCGCTCTGCTCAGCAACTTCGGGGAGGATTTCACGGGAGTCCGGGGGGCATGATCGGGGAAGGGGAGCCGCCCAGAGCCTCAGCCCGAGCTTCGGCGGCTACTCCCAGGAGAGACACTGATTTCCCGGCGGAGGGAAGGACACTCCCGAGGGTTGCGGCTCCCGGTCTTTCCCCAGCTGCTCCGCTCGCTACATTGTATCTGCCCCGGGGCCAGCGCGCTGGGCCCAGGCAGCGAGGCTCCGTCGCTTCCCGGCTCTGCGCTGTCCCAGGCGGAACCGAGCTTGTACCGGGGATAACCGGGCTGCGTGCGCAGAGCTAAGCCTGACAAGAGAGCCGGGGCGCCCCGCCTCCTGCAAGGCGCCGCTCCGCCTCCTCTAGAGGCAAAGAGGGAGCCTCGCCTGTGCGCTCCCACCCTGAGCCCACAGCGCCCCATGCCGGCGGAGTACAGAGCGGGGGAACGACTCGAGATCATACGGGGGAGGCTGCGAGAGTAAGAGAATAACTTGAAAGGGATAGAGTCGCTCCCATACAACACTTCTATAAAGTACGAGTCTTCCAAGACATTTACTGCAGATGTAACATGCCATTGCGATGTGAATGGGGAATTGTGATTTGGAGACGTTTTGCTGTCAGAAGATATCTGAGGGTAGATAGGCAGGACCAGTATAAATACAGCACCACTGAAGTGCAACCACCTCTACTGGACATCATTCATCTAAGGTGCAAGCAGTTGAGGAGGAGAAACAGTATGCTATATTTTCTGAACCAAAATTAGGGACACGCTAGCCACGCCCCCAGCCACAAGAAGTCCTACTATAGATGGACACTTGACCAGAAGTAAAGGGTGTTGCGTGACCCCTCTAAGAACGCCTCCCACCATCCTCCTACCAATAGGGATGGGTTTGGTCCTCACAGGATCCCCCATGCAACTATCCTGCAATTGCATTAACCAGTGCTTTTTTTGTAAGAAAAAAGGTGATGGTACTCTGGGGAAGACTTGTTAAGCAAAAAAAGGAAAACTTGTTGAGCCAAATAAAAAAAAACCATGCTGGTGTCCGAAATTCGGTCACTGCCCCTTTAAGAGCCACAGCGCCTTGCTGGGAGCCGAAACAAAAAATGCCGCGTGTCCCGAACAGGCTTCTGTCAGGAGCCAAGCCACCCCAGGAAAACAGGTGCCGGTACGTGCAGGGGAAATCCCATTTCCTTTCTGTGGGCTGGGAAAATAGGTGACAGTACCATCACAAAAAAAGCACTGGCATTAATCCAAGTGGCGTTGGATTAGCTTAGGGGGAGAGGCTGGGAAGTGTTCCCTCCAAGATTTTCCTCCCATGAGCGGAGTGAATTTTGTCTTGAGTCCATGTGCGCTTGTTTGGATGTGTGCCACTGTGGCACCCGAGTTACTAATAAATATCTTATAAACCTCTCCCTTCTCCCTCTGCTGTCATGTCTCCTCCCCTTGCCCCATCTGCTTCCCCTAGTGCCTGCTGCCCCCCACCCTCACCCTCCTCTGCTGTCCTGACTCTTGCCCTTCTCACTCCCCTCAGCCCTCCTGGGACTTGCCCCCTCCCCTGCACCAGCCCTTCTCTTCCCCCTGTGCCCACTCCTCCTCTAGCCCCACTCTGATCATCTGTAGCTACCCCTCCCCATCCCTTCTCCTAACACTTCCCTCTACCCACCTGCCCTGCCTCTCTCCTCTGGTGCCCATCCCTCCCCTCCACATGTCTTCTCTTCTGCTTCACCCCCACAATCTCCTGGCACCTGCACCTTCCCTTATCCCTGCACCTTCCTGGTGCCTCCTCCTCCCTGACTGCCCCTGTCCTCCTTGCCCTTTTTCTCCCTGGTGCCTACCCCCTCACCACCCTCTGCCCGAGTTCTCCTCATGCCCCTCTGCAGCCTCACGCATGACTTGCTTCATCCCCTGCCTTCCTCATGCCCACCCCTCCTTTCAACCCCTCTTCTCCTGGCACCCCTGTTCCTCTCTCCTCTTCCTTCCTCTTGCCCCCATTGTCCCTTCTCTCCCTTCTCCCAGCATCACCCTGTCCCCTCCCTTCTCCTACCCGCACTGATACCTCCCTTCCCGCCTCCTACTCTTTTCCTCGTTGTCTCCTCTTGGCCCCCTAGCATTTGTCTCTCCTCCACCTTGCTCCTTGGTGCCTTCCCCTTTATTCTCCTGCCATGGCCCCCTCCTCTCCCCTCAGCACAAGTCCCTTCCTCTCCTCACCCCCTTTCCCCTTAGTTCTCCCCCTGTTCCTTCCCTCACCTTCTGCCTTCCAGAAAGCAGTTTGCAGGGCTGGAGCCTGTGGTCTGGCCCCAGAAGTCCCCGCAACCACAGCCACAGCTGATCCCACGGAGCAATCACTTCTTGGGACTGGAGCTGAGACTGCCCGTGGTGCTATTTTTAATGCTGTGGTCCCATCCCCGCAGGCTGCCCGGCTCCAGCTCCGGTGAGGCTGCCCCAACTGGAACATGCCTCGCGCGGCTGCTACTTGACTCCAGCTGGACCCAGGGCCACCCGCGGGGACCTGGACTGCAGTACTAAAAACAGCACCATGGGTGGCCTCTGCTCCAGTCCTGGCACCTGCCGAGCCTGAGTACGCCCCGCCGCGCAGCGCCCCAGCTGCGCTCCATGCGGCTCCTGCTAGGGCTCCAAGGCGACCCAGAGAAGGAGGATGTGGTGCCGCCGGACCAGGAACCCATGTGGCAGAGGCAGTCCCATGGGGGGGAAAGAGGGGAGGGAAAAAAGGAGGGGCCTGACTGCCCTCCGCACCATGCTGGGGGGAGGGGAAGGAGGCTGCTGTGCCGCACTAGTGTCCTCATCAAGTAGTGAAATGTCCAGCGGGGCTTTCCGGAACATTTCACTACTTGATGGGGCACTGGGACAGAGTATTTAAATGTGGGACAGTCCTGGAAAAATTGGGACACATGGTCAGTGTAAAAATAGGATGACTCATGTAATTTGAGCTAGACACATACATAAGGGTGGGCAGGATCAGGCTCACAGGGAAGATCTCATGGTTAGAACAGAAGGTTGAGAGTTACAACTTCTGAGTTTTCACACCAGACCTATAATAGTTCACTATATGAACTTGAACAAATACAGGTTGAACCTCTCTAGTCTGGGACCCTTGGGACCTGACTGATTCCGGATCAGAGAATTTGCCAGACCACGGGAAGTCAATATTGTTTAGCAGCACTGCCAACACTTCCACTGCTTACTGGGCTTTTAGAACACATTTGGGGTTAATTAGAGCTAAATAACAGCACAGAATGCTGAGAGCCAGGACTGGTGGCTGTAAACATACTTTATATAGAACTGCAGGAAACTTGGCCACACTCGTGATAAATCAGCTAACTAAAATCATGCCAGACCATGGATGTGCCAGACTAGAGAGGTTCAACCTGTAATTTCATTTCTTTACCCTGAAGTTTTCCCATCTGTGAAATAAACGATTGACTTCTTTATGGGGAAGAGTGAGGCTTGAATGAATTGTTTGTAAAACCTTTAAGTCCTTCAAATGAAAAGTTATATAAGTATTATATACAGTATCTTCAGTGGTCTCCCAGAACAGACAAATCCTCAGGTCCAGATCCAGGTTTCCTCCTTTTGTTTCCTATGTTGGTGGGACAGTTTGAGAAAGACTCAACCTACAAAGAGTGATGCGGATGTCAGACATCCGCTGTATTAATGATGACTGATACGTATAGCCCTCACAGATACAAAATCTGTATCCGCATCTGCAAAAATGAACAGCGAAAATCTGCAATTGACATCCATAGCTGCAGATACCTATGATTATAAAGTGGATATTCACGGATTTGCAGGACTCTACTGATGCAAAGATTTCGTTGATCTTCTTCGTAATAGCTTTGTCTTCCTTTAGTGCTCCTCGTTCATCCTACTAATTGTTTGGCAATGTTCCTGCTTCTGATGCACATAAGTTTTTATGCTAGTTGCTCTTCAAATTCTTTTTAGGCCTGCCTCATTACATTTGACTTGCCAGAGTTTGTTTTCTATTTTCCTCAGTAGGATTTGATTTCCAGTTTTGAAAAGATATTGTTTTGCTTCCAACTACTTCTGTTGTTCTTTTTAGACATGTTGGTGTTTTTGGATCACTTACTATTCTTTAGATTTGGGATACACATTTAGTTTGATTTCATGCAACTTACAGGCATCTTACTCTTGTGACTGTTCCATTTAATTTCTTTCTAACTGGATTCCTCAGTTATGTTTAGTTCCCCGTTCTGTAATTAAACACTACTGCAGTGGACTTCTTAAATATTTTCCCCCTATAAGGATCAGGGATGTTACATTTTGTTTAATCAGCTAATCGAGTAATCGATGGAATTTCCATCGACTATTCGATTAGTCAATAAGGGGGTAAACTTCAGAGCAGCCCCAGGAGCTAACCCCACTGCGGCTCTGTCTTTTAAATGTAGTAACAGCTGCCAGGCTTTTATTACATTTAAAAGGCAGAGGCACGGCAGGGAACCAGGCACAAGTCGGGAATCAGCTGTCCCAACTTGTGCCCGGTCCCAGATATTGTGCCTCTGCTTTAAAAGCATTTAAAAGGCAGAGGTGCAGTGTCTGTGACTGGGTACAAGCTGGGACAGCCGATTCCTGGCTTGCGTCCTGTCCCCCGCTGCGCCTCTGCCTCCCCATCCCCGCAGAGACAGTGCTGGGGGGGGGGGGGGGAACCGACTTTTAAGCCGGCTCCCCCCATCACCGGCTCCTGCTCATCCTCCTTGCTGCCTCCGATAGCGGCAGTAAGGGCGGGGGGAGTGACTAGCTGAGTAGTTGGTGAAGCACTGGATTGGGTTGCCTAGGGAGATGGTGGAAACTCCATCCTTAGAGGTTTTAAAGGCAAAGCTTGACAAAGTCCTGACTGGAATAATTTAGTTGGGGTTTATCTTGCTTTGAGCAGGATGTGAATTATATGACCTCTTGAGTTCTCTTCCAACTCTAATCTTCTGTGATTAGAGAAGTATCCTCAGTGTGAGAGGATACCACATCATTATCTGGAAATATCCAAGTCATGCCTGTCATGCCAGTCAAGAAACTGAGAGGTGGTAAGACTGCCTTTCACCCAACCCATGGTTGGGGAGTTATTTTGGGTGGAAAGAGGTAAGCCTATAAAATGCCTAATCCTAAATTTCTGGATTTGTGCAGTGCATCAATATCGAATTTAACCTGTGATACTTTTTACTACACAGAACACTTACTTGGCCCTGCTGCAGTGGGGCTCAATGATTCTGACAATTGTTAGAATCACAAATAAAAACAGGGAGCCTGGTCACATTGGTTGTTTTATTATTTGTTATGATAGCTCTTTGCAACCCTAATCATGCTGTACTCTTTTATAGATTGTCCTATAATGAGAGAAGAAGGATAATTCAATGACAAGAATAGTAGGTAAATTTTAAACCAATGAAGGAAATACTTCATCACAAAGCTTAGAATGATCCTGCCCCATTTCTGGTCCAGAAGTCATTTCTGGGACTTCAAGTCATGATGACTGTTACAGTATCTTGAAGTTTTACTGCAAAGTCATCACACAGTGCTGATGTAATTGAGATGCTTCATGGTCTCTTAAGGGAATATCTTATTATGGTGGAATGAACTCAAACATGGCAAGGAGTTGAGAGAATCAGTGGAGAGCTAAAAATAAGTATAGTATGTGAAAAAAATTGACTAGGATTTTCAAAGTAAGAAGCTTTAGCTCTTAGTATATTTGAAAACACCATCATTAGTTGTCAGCATATTAATAAGAATTAAGTTAATTGCATTCAGTTCCCATCTTGTTCTAGTATAGTTCAGTTTATTTAAAAGAACTCCACTACAGAACAAATTATGAAAATGGAATATACTAATGGGTCTTAAAGATAATCACCCCAAAGTTACTAATGCTAAACAAATTTACTCATCTAAGTCTTATTTATTTAGCTTCAGGAAGTAGCCGAGTTAGTCTGTACAGGATAAACTTAAAAAACAACAAATAGTCTGGTAGCATGGTAAAAACTAACAAAACATTGTAGATGGTATCATCCTCAAAAAATAAGGAGTAACATTAGTTCAAACCAAGGGGTTTGGTTCCAACTAACGTGTCCCGGGCGCGCACTTTCACTTTCGAAACAGCTGTTGAGTGGAGTAACGTGCCGGCGAGATCATGCTA
Source organism: Rafetus swinhoei (assembly GCA_019425775.1). Lineage (NCBI taxonomy): Eukaryota > Metazoa > Chordata > Testudines > Trionychidae > Rafetus > Rafetus swinhoei. The sequence continues at coordinate 20,187,198 of CM033429.1, read as the reverse complement.
ATGAAGCGCAGGATATTTAAAACCCTGCTTCATTAGCAATTTCGGTCGCCTACATTTGCATCCCTAGCTCGAACTAGGGAGCAAGTGTAGACGTACCCTCACAGACAACCCCCCAACCTGAAACAAATTCTCTCCGGTAACCATGCTACACAGCTACATCATAAACATCCAGGAACCCAGCCCTGCAATCAGCCCCGATGCCAACTCCGCCCACATATCTATACAAGCGAATTCATTACTGGGAGCCAACCACATAAGTCACCAAATCAGAGGTTCATTTAACTGCACATCCAGGAATGTAATCTATGCCATCAAATGCCAGCAATGCCCCACTGCAACAGATATTGGACAAACTAGACAGTCCCTACGGGAAAGAATTAAAGAACACAAATCAGATATCTGTAAAGGGAACATAAAAAACCTGTTGGGCAACACTTCAATCTACTTGGGCATTCATTAACAGATCTTCAAGTGGCTGTTTTGTTACAGACCAATTCCACAAGCCAAATACACAGGGAAGGACTAGAACTACAATTCATTCACAAGTTTGATACTCATGCTAATGGATTAAATAAAGATACCGATGGCTGGGACATTATCAACCTACCAAACAATGAAGGTGCCAATGATTCTTTGTCTGTATAGTATCTGGTGTTAGTACTCCTCTTCTCTATTGCCTACTAATGGTTCTTATCTGCCTCTTTTGACTAACCAGTCTTTAGGTGCTTATAGACTATTTGTTTTTCCTGTTACATTCCAGCTCAGCTTTCCCCTTGATATTTTTATACCCACTACCTCTTCTTGTCCACCTCCTCCCCTTTTTTCCCTTCTTCCCCGATCCCCTTCTCCCCTATTTATTTTAGTTCTAGACATCCAACACTCTGGTCATCCGAAGAAGTGGGCTGTGCCCACGAAAGGTCAGATCATCTACATGTTTTGTTAGTCTAGTAGTGCTTTAAAGACTATTTGTTGTTTTTTAAATTTATCGTTATTTATTTAATAGTCTAGTAGTGCTTTAAAGACGAATAAAGTGCTACTAGACTATTTGTTGTTTTTTTAAGTATTTCCTGTTACAGACTAACTCGGCTACCCCTCTGAAACCTTATGTATTTGACATATTTCCCCTGTCAATCACCATCTCTTTTCTCAGAAAAGTACAATGAAAACAGATCAAGAAACAGGTTGGTTAAGGCTAAGCCTTTCAGGTAGGCAGACAATAGGTAAGTGTAGTGTGACAATAATTAAACAGCTTCAGGGGGTAGCCAAGTTAGTCTGTTACAAAAACAACAACCAATGGTCTGGTAGCACTTTATAGACTAACAAAACATGTAGATGGTATCATGAGCTTTCGTGGGCACAGCCCACTTCTTCAGATGACCAGAGTTATGAGTAGGGGATATGAAAACGAAATAAATAGGAGAAGGGAAGGGGGCCGGGGGTAGAGAAAGATGTTCTGTCTCCCACCCCCTTCCTGTTTACTGGAGAATGGGTGTTAGACCAAAGCAGATAAAAATCAAAGTCAGTAGATAGATTGCTAAGGCAGGAAGGGTACATATATATTGCTGAACCTCTTGCCAAAAAACCAAAACCAACCAAAAACTCCAAAAAACAGGTATCCTAACAATATTTCTGAGGTAGCAATATTGCACTGATGAAGTGGGTTTTACCTATGAAAGCTTAAGCCCTAATAAATCTGGAAAAACTTAAACCACTACAAATACACCCGCTTACTTTCACCTCTGGCTTGGGGTCAATCTGTGTGACCCTGCACCTTAAGGCCTAGAACGCCTCTGTGTTACATCACCAGGTCACTGGCACTGGGAACGGCCATTGGCGCACTGTCCCTGGACGGGCTCCAATCAGAAGAAGATGACACATAGTTAAAAACGAGGGCAAGGCCACACAAGACAGCAAGTGACGCTTGCGGGAGCCATCTTTGATGTGGGTAATGGGCGTTCGGGCAGTTGGTAGCGTGCGATTTAAATTAACCCCGAATGTGGCACTGAACTCGGACAGCTGTTCTCACTCTAAACCCAAACCCAGTTGAGGGACTGATGAACTAACCCCCAAAGCCGCGTGGGGACGCCACTGCTGGAGTCAGAACCCAGAAGTAGCATTTATTAGTTCCCTTGCCAGTGTCAAAGATGACGGACGGGTACTCGGCGACAGCGCGCAGCGAAAGGGCCGGGGTTGGTGTCACGTTATATAGAGTCCGACTGGAAACATCTTCAGGGAAGTGAAGCCCCTGAAAGAATAAAGCTTCCGGGTTTGTTTTTTAACTCGGTCAGGGAAAGAGGCTCGGTCTTTGGATGTGATTCCATTATTGGTCTGTCAGAAAGCAAAGAGCTTGGCGATCTGAGGGAGCAGACCCACCCGCGACCTCTTCTAGGAAGCGTCGCACTTCTGCGGCAGGGGAGACCATTGTATTTATATTTGTGTGAAAGCCATGAGAAGCAGCGGTCAAATTCAGAATCCGATTTGAACGCAGCTGATCCTGGAGTTGTGCACCCACTTTCAAACAGTGAACCGTAAACACACAGACTGTAACCAGTGTATAGACATGTACTCGTTGTTAGTACATTGACTTTAGCAACTGACTCTTGTGATCAGTTTGCTGCTGCTGCTTCTTTTTTCCACCATAAAAGTCCTCTTGTTCTTCGAGAGTGTCTCGGCGATGTGGGGTTTACCAGTGATCCCCTTGCTGATTAATTTTTGTGGCGGTCTCTTGGGATTCGTGGCTACCCTGACACTGATCCCAGCCTTCAAGGATCATTTCATTGCTGCCAAGCTCTTCGGGATAGACTTGAACAAAACTTCTAAACAGCCCATGTGAGTAACAGCTATGATTCGTTAAATTGTATTATGTGGTAATAATCTTGGTAGTTACAAGCTTGCTTAACATTTTTAAATGACTAAAATAAAGAGCAAGCATAATCTACTGGTTAAAGTATGGGGAAAAGGAATTTATTTTAATGTATGATCTTCCACACATCTCTGCTTCTGTCCTTCCATTTAAGTAATTTCTGTACTTCACAGGGTTGTGATGAGACTTGACCATAATAAAATTTAAACAATAAAATACCTTGAAATTATTTGCTGGATGTTGCCAGAGCAATCCGGATATTATTTATTAAGTGATATTTGGGTCCTTCTGTTTTCTGGTAACAACGTTCCGGCATGTCAGAAGTAGGTCCTGCTTTGTAAAGGGTACTTCTCTCAAATCTAGCAAATAGTTTCATACCACTATGTGAAATCCTCCATTTTATATTCAGAAGCCAGAGTGATTATCTTATGTTTCTATGTTGATGTCTTCCCTTTAAGTGTTCTGTGAACATAAACCAATATAGGCACCACATTGGGCTTGTGTACTCTTAAACAACTACAGCTGTAGTTACAGGGCTCCAGTGAAGATGCTGTTTATGCCAATGAGCTTATGTTCTTGCTCTGGCCCTCTGATCTTCCTGTGTTTATAATCTTATATGTTTTACTGTCACAAGCTGCTTGGCTAAGCATCAGTGAGGACACTGGCATTTGCCAAGAGAATGTATTTTCTAATCTTTAGGCTAAAAATTTGTTGTGAGGTTTAACAGCTGTGCTGCTGTTGGATATCAGGACTCTTGGACTCAAAACATTGCCCTGTGTTGTAACATTCCAATGGAACAGCAGTGAGAATGCTGCAGCAGCAATATTGCTGCTGTACAGGACTAGCAATGGGCATACATTTTTTTTCTTTTTAAATCCCTCTCCCCTTTCTGTGTTTCAGTCCTGAATCCCAAGGTGTGATCAGTGGGGCTGTGTTCTTGATCATCCTTTTCTGCTTTATTCCTGTGCCATTTCTGAGTTGTTTTGTAGAGGAGCAGTGCAAGGCATTTCCACATCATGAGGTGAGTGCCCCCCCTCCTAATGCTCTTGAAGTTTGTATAGCTCTTCTCCCATAGGGTGAGAGCCTGCAATCCTCAATTAGGATAGCCTGTGTATAGTTAAGACTTGGGGTGAAATATTCATTTTGTTGGGGGTCTTCAAATGCATCCTCTCTCAAAGCCAAATGTGATTTCCTGTGGTAGGAGGACTGGTGGCTGTGTAATAACCATGGTCCTATCATCTCTCTTTCTTGTAGTTTGTGGAGTTCATTGGCTCCCTTCTTGCCATCTGCTGCATGATCTTCCTGGGCTTTGCAGATGATGTTCTGAACCTGCGCTGGCGACACAAGCTGCTACTGCCTACCATGGCCTCCCTTCCTCTGCTTATGGTCTACTTCACTAACTTTGGGAACACCACTATTGTGGTGCCCAAGCCCTTCCGGGTGTTGTTGGGGATGCACTTGGATCTGGGTGAGTGATGGAGCATAAGAAGATCATCAGTTTAAAACTAGCCACAAGAGTAAAAAGGTGATCCAAAGCCACAGTTCCGGAGGGTAGCAGGTCACAATTTGTGCACAGTTGTAGGTTTCCTCCCAATGCAGATTTGTGACATAGATTGTGGTACCAGAGAACTGAGTTGATAGCCTTCTCAAGTTACTAGTTCAACAATTTATCATTTTCTCAGCTTTGTCCAGAGAAGCACTCCACACTTTTACAACATCAGGCTCTAAGCTCATGGAGAACCCAGTGCTTTTTGTGTTTTAATGTGGATCACAAATTGACCAAAGCACAGAACTAGAAATCTGTAGACCAGGATTCTATTCCCAACTCTGCCATTGACTTGTTTCTGTGACCTCTACCCCTTGCTTCTGTTTCCACATCTGTGTTTGGTGCATGTGTGTATATAATACCAATTTCTTGTGAGTGGGAGATGTTTATTATTAAACTATTATGAAATGTGCTGGAATCATTAAGGCAAAGTAAAACTTGAATGTGAAGGCCCTTTGCTCTGTCTAATCTGCAGGAATCCTGTACTATGTGTACATGGGCATGCTAGCAGTGTTTTGCACCAATGCCATCAACATTCTTGCTGGAATTAATGGGCTTGAGGCAGGACAGGCTCTTGTGATAGCTGCTTCCATCATCACATTCAATGTTGTTGAATTAAATGGTAAGGAAATGCAAGTATCTTTTTGGGACTCTGATTTAGTACAGATATCCAAGGGAGCTAGGTGCCTATACTTGGAAATGTTTGAAAAAGTCTAGAAAGATTAGCAGATCTTCAGATGAGGATAATGCTTATATACCAAATGGAGCCATGATACCTATTTTCTTGTCCAGTATATTAGAAAAGACTTCAAGAGGGTTACAGCAAGATACCTTCTTGACAGGCACTGTATGCAAACCTAAGATAGACAGATCCACACCCTCAGACTAGGACATACTTTTGGTTCACTGTGGTTGATGCTGATTTGTCAGTAATTTTGTTCTGCCTTGCCTACAGGAGACTATAGAGATGATCACATTTTTTCTCTCTACTTCATGATTCCTTTTTTCTTTACTACTCTGGGACTGCTTTACCACAACTGGTAAGAGACTGCATGAAATAAATAAGCGTTCAGAGCATCATAAGGCTTCCTCCCCTACACTTAGGAGACAAATGAAACATTCATATGCTCTTAAATAGAACAATGGAGGGTTGGTCAAAGTATTTTGCATTCTGGCTGGAGCATTGGTTCAGTAGAAGCTTTTGACTGCACTAGAGAACTACATTCCAGGTTCTGTGATTTGATCACAAGACAATCTGTCCTCCCACCCCCTACTCCAGGGTTACTCAACTTTGGAAGCCCCAGGGGCCACAATGATACTCACAGCACACGCCAAGGGCCACAACTTAAGTGTGGTTGCATATACATGCAAATATATGCAAATAGCTTCTTTCACACAATGCCCCGGCGCTCCCGGCACCTCCTCCCGGGGGGCTAGAAACACTGATACCCTGTACCCATCTGTTCCAGCCATCCCATCTGCTTGCATCTTTCAGTGCTTACCCCACCTGGGTGATGCTTCACTGTTGTGGAGCATGATCCCAGTGGACGCCATGTTCAAAGGATCCCACCCATGGGCCGTGTGTAGAGTCCCGTGTAAACCCAAACTGCACTGTGGGCCACATGCAGTCCATGGGCCGCATGTTGAGTAGTCCTGCCTTACTCACTAATAACCTCTCCAACAAATATCTTGGTTTCTAGATTTAAAAGCTTGAAGTAAGATCCCTAGACTTGATCTTCAACACTAATACTATGTCCCATCCCCATTTTTTCTGTGGGTTGCAGGTATCCATCCAGTGTGTTTGTAGGAGACACCTTCTGCTATTTTGCTGGTATGACATTTGCTGTGGTGGGGATCCTGGGACACTTCAGTAAGACAATGCTGCTCTTTTTCATTCCACAAGTGCTCAACTTCCTCTACTCATTGCCTCAGCTCTTCCACATCATTCCTTGTCCCCGTCACCGGCTACCCAGGTAACAAGCGTGTAAGTGACTATGAGATGCAATGTAGTTGGAACAAAGAGATGCTTTTAGCTTTGACTTTGTGTTAGGCCTTAAACGGGTGTGGGTATGTCTGCAGTTTCCCTAAAGGATAAAATACATGCCTCATCTGCTATGACAGGAAGAATGAAAAATGACACATACACCTCAGGCATCTTCTAGGGACAAGGGCTTTACTAGGACAGTGTGGAAATTTCACATTGCAACAACTGCCCTCTTGCCGAAGGATGGGAGGAAACTGTGGACCTAGAAATATTGCGGTTGCCATGATTTTATGATTCTGGTGTTTCTCCATAACATTTAAACTTACCAAAAAACCTTTCCTGTTGCAAACAGCTGGGTGTAAAAGAGAGGAGCTGCTGCCCTGTAAATTGAGCCCAACCGAAAACTGTCTCCTGCCAAACAGCAATAATAATGTCCTGGGAACTGGCATCGTACTAGAGCAGGCTTGGGCAAAATATGGCCTGCGGAGACAGTGGGGAGCCCAGGCAGGCTCCCCTGCTTGCCCATCAGCCCTGCACGCTGCTCAGAAACACAGCTGTGGGGTGCTTTCTCTTTGAGTCCAGATGGGAGGGGGGAAGATTCAGCCGCTGCTCCCACCCCCAGCACAATCCCATTGGCCAGGTTCTGGACAGACACTGGCCAATGGGAGCTGCTTGTTTGAATTACAGGCAGTCACAAAGGACAACCCTCCTGCTCACTCACTCAAGCACATGGCCGAGCAGGCAGAAACATTTTAAGCTCTGCAAGTCTTTAGCTCTGCAGGCAGGCTGGTATGTCATCTGGGGAGAACCTGCCTCTGGCACCTCAGCCTCTCCCTTCCCCAACCACTCCTGCCCCGCTACTCCACATGCACCCATACTCCCTCCCAGATCTGGCACCCTAATCTCCTGCCTGAGATCACAGTCCCCTCCTACCCTAGGTCACAACTACCTGATTCACCCAAACTCCCTCCCAGACTCCATTCTTCCTCCTGCACCCCAGTCCTTTACCCCAAGCTCCCTTCTGCACCCAACCTCCTTCCCAGACCCCACTTCTCCTCCATTAATACCATAGAAGAGTGTGGCTCTTGACTGCTTTCCAAAATCTTGGGAGCGGCCCCCCATCACAAATTATTGCATACCCCGAACTAGAAAGAAAGTGTGAACTGCAGAGTCCTGATGGTAAGAGCCCTAAAAATCTACAGATATCCGCTTTATATATATGTGTGGGTATCGATATCTGTGGATGTGGAGGCAGATATCTGCAGCTCATTTTTATGGATACAGATGCAGATACAAATTTTATATCCACGCAGGGGTCTAATGATGGGACCTTTTAGTACTATGACAGCTTAATGCAGACTAGGGATATAAAGGAGAAGTCAAGTATACAATTAACAGATAAGCCTAGGCTTATTGGTAATCTTCTTTACTATTTGCATTTCTGCCCGCCCCGCTCCGCTTGCTGTCTTGTATCAGGGGGTGAAGAGGGAAGCAGGAGCCAGTGCTGGGACGGAGCTGGCTTAAAAGCTGGTTTTCCCCCCAGCACTGGCTATGCAGTGCTGCCCCCCCTCCCATTGCTGCCTTTATTAGACATACCAGTGTGGGGTGAAGAGGGCAGGGGAGGCTGCTGTGAAGTAGAGTCTGCTCGTTGCAGGCCCAGGTTCTGAGCTCCCTGCGCCTCTGTCTGCGGCAAGCCTGGGCCCACTGTGGACAGGGGCTGCTGCCGGGCCAGCTTCTTTTCAGGGCCAACCCAGGCTGCCGTGGACAGAAGCTGCTTCGTGTATGCCTTTCTTCCCCCTCCTCCCACCCTCCAGCAGCCTTTGTGTGCGGGGAGCTTGGACCCTTGCAGACAGGGGCTGCTGCCACTCCGTGGCTCCCCTTGTGGACTGGCTCCTGCCTGGCACCCCATGCTGCTGCCTTTTATACAGAGGCAGCAGTGCAGAATGTTAGGGTGCTCCCCAGGAGTGCACCCCAATAATTTTGCCCAGTCTTCTCATTCCCACACACCCCTTTGTAAGTAGACATGGAAATATTTTAAATTAACTCCTGTGTTACTTACAGAGGTTGGTCATTTGCAGAAGTACCATGATGTAGTTTGTTTGACAAAGGGACCTTGTCTTCATATCACTCGGTAAAGTATTTAGCAGAGCAAACTGGCCCCGCCACTGTGGACTATAGAATATTTGAGTAACCAATAGGAATTCATGCAGTTACTCAACTGTTGAATTAACCAGTATCTAACATCCCTAATGCAGACCAAGTTTATGTGTGTGATGTAAAATCAGCCATACTGAGGGCTCTAGTCACAGTGCAGCTGTCCCTAATATGCTTGGGTGATGGTTTGTAGATGGAGTTAGAACCATGTTAACAAATAATGTTATAGCCATGTAAAGAGCAGAGTTGAAACACTGTTCCTTAGTAGTGTTATAAAACACAGGGAAGAGTGAAGTGTTTGTGCCATCTCTAAGGTTCTGTTATCAGTTCTATGCTACACGAACTGTCAATTTTCTATGTGTGGGGATTTCTATTTTGCCTTTAAATTGCCACAATGTTCTGCAACCCAACTAACTGCCCCTCACACTACCCACAAAACATTCTTCTGCCCCCTGCCTTATTTGAGTGGCTACACATCTGAGACTCCTATGGGACTACTATGGCTACATCAACACTGCTGGCTTCTTGTGCAAGAACAGTTGTTCTTGCGCAAAAACTTGTGGAGCATCTACACTGCACACACGTTCTTGCACAAGTAAATTTACAGTAAAGTGTCGGAACAGAGGGCTTCTTGCGCAAGAGTTATTCCTCTCCAGACGAGGAATAAGCCCTCTTGTGCAAGAGCTCTTGCTTTTGCACAAAAATTTTTGTGCAAGAACTCTTGCGCAAAACAGTTCTTGCGCAAGAAGCCTGCAGTGTAGACGTAGTCTACATGTATAGGATTACTCCAGATGTCTGCACCATCCACTTTTTAAACCCCACCTCTTTTATAGAGGGAGTTAGCCTCTTTGTTGCAACTGGACTAATATTTCAATGTTCTTTTCAGGCTCAATCCTGGTACAGGGAAGCTGGAGATGAGCTACTCCAAATTCAAAACCAAAAGTCTTTCAGCACTGGGAAAGTATATTCTAAAGGTAAGTTGAGAGATAAGTAAAAATTGTCTTGTTATCAACTACACACTCTGTGCCAGGGGCACACACTACCTAGAGGGAACCATCAGCCGTTTTGAACAGTGAATGATTTTGCGCACTCCTAGGGGGTGTGCATGAAGTCTCCTTCCCCACCAGAGACAGATGGCACCTAGAGGGATCCGCCCCTTTCTGCCCAAGGCTTCCGCCCCTCCTAAGGGGCCAGAGCCAGTCTGCAACCATGAATTAAAATTCGTGAAGTGGCGCCCCCATCCAAAGGGGTTATTGCCCACCCCTGCTCTAAGTAGTAAACACATAATGTATCTAATTAAAGAGCGATTAACATACTTCTCTTCCCCAGGTATCAGAAACCTTTCATATAGTGGATGTGAGACAGAAATTAGACGAAGATGAAGAATACACAGAGTGCAATAACATGACGCTCATTAACTTTGTTATAAAGCTTATTGGACCAACCTCAGAGCAAACCCTCACTGTCCTGCTGCTTCTTATCCAGGTCAGGCAAATGCTCCCTCAGAGAGGAGGGCCTACTCTACTGTGGATGTGGGTCCACACTAAAATTCCCAGGCATGGGGAACATTTTGATTTCACCCCTGTACTTATCTTTACTTCTTTCCTTCCACCATACCAAGTAGCTTGTTAAAGCGGGGGCTGTCCCTCCCCTGCCTGGGTTAGCTATGGCTCTGCAATACAGAACCATACTGCTCCTCGGAGAGAATAATCTTGCCCAGTCTTCTCATTCCCACACACCCCTTTGTAAGTAGGCATGGAAATATTTTAAATTAACTTCTGTGTTACTTACAGAGGTTGGTCATATGCAGAAGTACCATGATGTAGTTTGTTTGACAAAGGGATCTTGTCTTTATACCACTCGGTAAAGTATTTAGCACAAATGGATTCCAATGATCTTCCTTATTTTTTCCTCTAGGTAGTGGGCAGTACCATTGCCTTTTTGATCCGGTACCAACTAGTACGCTTGTTCTATGATGTTTGACTGCGCTGCCAGTGGTAAGGGAAACTCCAGCACTTCCTGATCTACCTTTTACTTTTTCGGTTCCCTTCCACATGGCGGCAGGAATTTCGCTCTGTCTCTGAGAGTCACAGGCCCCCTTCCTAGATGTGAGTAAAGACTCTTACACTGGCCTCTCTCAGCTGAATTTTTTTCTGTGATGGGGTTGGGCAGAGGCCATTGGTCGGATGTGGGTGTTAATGTTACCTGAGTGTTGTGGACTGGCGCGGGGTCATTAATCAGCACAAACCAAGGACCAGATCCCAATAGGACTTGAAGTTTCTTACCTGTGGGTAGGGGAAGAGGGCTCCATGTGTATTTGTTCTGTCACTGAAACAATTGACCAAGGGGGGAAGAGCATCCTACTCACAGCTTACAGAATTGGGGTCTGCCCCCCTATGGGGCAGGACAGAATAGATTCACCCTGGATGCCAGCACCGTGGCAGCCCCTACCAAGGGCCTGTTCACGGGGTGGAGTCCTCAGCACCGGCCCTTCCACCCCCAGCCGGGAGAGGCAGTAAGAATGAGGCTGCCCGTTTCCTTATAAGGCTTTAGGCTCCGTTTGAATTTGGCGCCCTGCCTTCTGATTGGCCTGTTCGGGCAGCCAATAAAGGCATAACGTTTGGCCAGCTCCTGAGCCTAACCAATCCGTGAGAGAATCTGAATGACCAGCCAATGGCAGAATGGAGCGTCATCGCGCAGAGGCTATAAAAGAAAGCGCGGGGGGCGAGCGCTGCAGCAGTTAGCTTTGCTAGGCAGTGCTACGCATCTGTTCTTGCTGACGTGGGAGGTGATCGGCGAGCCGCGTGCGTCGTTTTCTTGTCACCCTCTGTTCTCGCGCCATGTCCGGCCGCGGCAAGAGCGGCGGCAAGGCCCGGGCCAAGGCCAAGTCCCGCTCATCGCGCGCCGGCCTGCAGTTCCCCGTGGGGCGCGTGCACCGGCTGCTGCGGCGCGGGCACTACGCCGAGCGCGTGGGCGCGGGCGCGCCAGTCTACCTGGCCGCCGTGCTCGAGTACCTGACGGCCGAGATCCTGGAGCTGGCGGGCAACGCGGCGCGCGACAACAAGAAGACGCGCATCATCCCGCGGCACCTGCAGCTGGCTGTGCGCAACGACGAGGAGCTCAACAAGTTGCTGGGGGGCGTCACCATCGCGCAGGGCGGCGTCCTGCCCAACATCCAGGCTGTGCTGCTGCCCAAGAAAGCGGGCGGCAGTGCCGGGCCCGGCCCGGCCAAGGGCGGCAAGAAGGGCGGCAGTCAGCAGTCGCAGGAGTATTAGCCGCGCCACCCGCCCGCACACCCCAAAGGCCCTTTTCAGGGCCGCCCCAGGCTCACGCGAAAGAGCTGCGGATCCGGGGCGGCGCATGGGGGCGTTGGGCGGGCCTGGAGGCGGAAAATGTAGGTGGGTTCCTTGGGGGAAATATGGCCTCCCTTGCTGCCGTGGGAGACCCCAAAGGTGCGCCTTACTAGGCAGGTATTTCCGTGCTCTAGTTGCCGCTCAGGCGCGAAGCCCTGGCCTGAAGAGGGGAAACGAGGCGAGGTCCCTGTGATCTGTCCGTTGTCAGCCCCAGGTCCTTCAATATCTGGGAACTGATCCGTAACGTACTGCTCGGAAGGACAAGCGGTGTCCACGTGCACAGGTGGGGGCAGTGCCCCGAGCGTTGCTTGCGGGAGGTGTTGGAGCCCGTTCTGTTACGGTGCCGCCGGAGAACTGCGAAACGCTGGCACCAGGAAGCAGGTGTGGCACAGACTTGTTTAGTTACCTGGTCCCAAGTATCACCGATCTAAGGCTCTGCCCTTTTTCCCTTTCAATTTTAAGGCTGAGACCATCTCGTATGGGATCAAGCGCAACAATCCTAAGTTGTAAACTAAGGAGCCTGCGGACTCCACCGTGTGAGACTTTCACTTAGCAGCGATTACACTATTGTATTGGTGTACTGTAAAATTCCCTGAAATGTTACTATTTACTAGTTTGATGCTGCAGTGAAACCAACTTTGATCTGGTGCAAGACAGCCACTACCCACAGCAGCTCAGCCCGCCTACAGAATCAAACCAGAGACAATTTGAATTAGTACAAAACTTGTTAGTAAAACATCCCCCCTTTCTTTCTGCCATGCCCTTTAGTTTGGATACTTCTAAATCTGCTGTAGTAGCCTTTCATTGCTTGTACATCCCTGAAAATTAGAGTGTGTGTAATAAAATAGTGGCCAGCAAGGAAAAAATGAATCTTACTAATTGGTTGTATATAGCACTGAAAAGAGCACTGCTCAAAACTTACATTTTCCTAGGCTGCATTGAATTTGAAGGATGGAGTTCAATTATATTTTCTCACATTTGAAAAACTTGATTTAATTTCCTAGGTAGAATTAAGTTCTCACACAGTTTGGACAGCTATCAGGCACAATCCCTGCTATTTGGAGGATTTCAGGGGCATATTTCATGCACATAAGAGAAATTACATGGCCCTGGAAGCAGTTCCACATGAAAGTAAAATAGAGTTAGTAGGTGTTAGAGACATTTAAACATTGTTTCATTTACAAAACACCATCTCTGCATTTCACAACTTGAAAGGCCTCTACAATACATTCATACTGGCTTATAAAACGAAGGGGATGAATCACTGGTTGAAATGCATATTCTCTTCCACTATGGAGTTTGCTGCTAAGCTTGGAAGGAAATTAAGTTGATCAAAGAAGAGTCATGCTAGGGTGCATTTGTAGACACCATTGCTCTGGTTAATTTGGTCTGACAATTTTAAATGAATGCAATTAGTATTGATTTATAGCAGTGAATAAACATTTGTCTAAGCATCATCCATTATAGATTCCTAATGACTGGAAATGTTTTTGGTTAAAAATACAGTGAAGATCGCTAAGGACCAATTTAGCACCTCCTGCATTCACTTTTACCAGTAATTGAAAGACTCAAGAAAATGAGGTAACAGGCACCTTCTGTGCTGCAACACTTAAGCATTACTTCTTGACCACACGATATACGGAGTCCTGTGTCAGAGTGGGGGAGAGACTCCAGGACTTGCACTCCCATCCACAGATAGATGAGAGACTAAGCAAGTAGAACAGAAGATTTCATGGTTCTCAAAGACATAGCATAGTATTGATGACACAGGGACCAAGAGCAGCCAGTATTATTTCTCTTGGGGAGGAGGAGTCCTGGGCGCTTTTCCCCCCCTTCCCTGCTCTAAGCCCCTTCTGTCATCCTAACCCCACCTAGACTGACCCAACATGGAGGCCCTACACCCCAGCCTGGTGTCAGTCCTACCTCCCCTTTGTGTCTCCCTTCCCAGCAGCAGTTATCTAGGGCTCTAGAGGTGATCCTGGCAATTACAGACCGGTAAGTCTAACATCAGTACTGGGCAAATTAGTCAAAACAATAGTTAAGAATAAAATTGTTAGGCACATAGAAGAACATAATTTGTTCGGCAAAAGTCAGCATGGTTTCTGTAAAGGGAAATCATGTCTTACTAATCTATTTAGGCTATGTCTACATTGGCAAGATTTTGCGCAAATACTTTTAACGCAAGAGTTTTTGCATTAAAGTATTTGCGCAAGAGAGCGTCTACACTGGCATGTGCTTTTGGGCAAAAGCATCCGTGTCAGTGTAGACGCTCTCTTGCGCAAGAAAGCTCCAATGGCCATTTTAGCCATCAGGCTTTCTTGCGCAAGAAATTCATGTTGCTGTCTACACTGGCCTCTTGCGCAAGAACAGTTGCGCAAGAGGGCTTATTCCTGAAGCGGGAGCATCATAGTTCTTGTGCAAGCAGCACTGATTTCACACATTAGAACATCAGTGTTCTTGCACAAGAACTCCCCGCCAGTGTAGACAGGCAGCATGTTTTTGCGCAAAATCGGGCGCTTTTGCACAAAATCATGCCAATGTAGACATAGCCTTAGAGTTCTTTGAAGGGGTTAACAAACGTGGACAAGGGGGATCCAGTAGATATAGTATACTTAGATTTTCAGAAAACCTTTGACAAAGTCCCTCACCAAAAGCTCTTGTGTAAATTACACTTTCATGGATTGAGAACTGGTTAAGACAGGAAACAAAGGGCAGGAATAAATGGTAAATTTTCAGAATGGAGAGGGGTAACTAGTGGTGTCCCCCAAGGGTCAGTCCTAGGACCAATCCTATTCAACTTATTCATAAATGATCTAGAGAAAGGGGCAAGCAGTGAGGTAGTGAAGTTTGCAGATGATACTAAACTGTTTAAACAAAATACAGGACTATGTATGTGGCCCACGAAAGCTCATCATCTAATAAACCATCTTGTTAGTCTTTAAAGTGCTACATAGTCCTGTATTTTGTTTCAGCTACACCAGACTAACACGGCTACATTTCTAAACTGTTTAAGATAGTCAAGAGAAGCAGACTGTGAAGAACTTCAAAAAGATCTCACACAACTGAGTGATTGGGCAACAAAATGGCAAATGAAGTTTAATGTGCATAAGTGTAAAGTAATGCATTTTGGAAAAAAATAACCCCAACTATACATATAATATGATGGGGGCTAATTTGGCTACGACAAATCAGGAAAGAGATCTTGGAGTTATCGTGGATAGTTCTCTGAAAATCACAGTGTGCTGCGGTGGTCAAAAAGGCAAATAGAATGTTAGGAATTAAGAAAGGGATAGAAAATAAGACACAGAATATCTTACTGCCCCTGTATAAAACTATGTACTGTGAGTACTGTGTACAGATGTGGTCTCCTCACCTCAAAAAAGGTATCTTGGCCTTGGAAAGGGTTCAGAAAAGGGGCAACTAAAATGATCAGGGGTTTGGAACAGGTCCCATATGAGGAGAGGCTAAAGCGACTGGGACTTTTCAGTTTGGAAAAGAGGAGACTGAGGGGGGATATGATAGAGGTATATAAAATCATGAGTGGTGTGGAGAGGGTTCCCATAATATAAGGACTAGAGGACACCAAATGACATTAATGGGTAGCAGGTTTAAAACTAATAAAAGAAAGTTCTTCTTCACACAGTGCATAGTCAACCTGTGGAACTCCTTGCCAGAGGAGGCTGTGAAGGCTAGAACTATAACAGAGTTTAAAGAGAAGCTAGATAAATTCATGGAGGTTAGGTCCATAAAAGGCTATTAGCCAGGGGGTAGGAATGGTGTCCCTGGCCTCTGTTTGTCAGACGCTGGAGATGGATGGCACAAGACAAATCGCTTGATCATTGTCTTCTGCCTACCCCCTCTGGGGCACCTGGTGCTGGCCACTATCAGCAGACAGGCTACTGGGCTAGATGGACCTTTGGTCTGACCCAGTACGGCCATTCTTATGTCTGGCTTCGGATGTGAGGCCGAATACACTGCTACAGTGAGTCATCCACCAGACAGTGGTGCAGTGCCCTGCACAATAGGAATCACACACAGCAGAATACAGTAAAGAGTGAGTGTAACGAGAGTGAACGCAGGACTACAAAAGCGGACAACACCCCCACTACGTCACATCTCTCCCCCCTTCAAGACCGAACTGAGCAGGGTCAGTCAGCCAGTGGAAGTTCTGATGCCCCACTCTGGAATAATACATCAGCTATGACATTAGCACTCCCCTTAACATGGACCACCTCCAGAGTTTAGCGTTGACCCCCCCCCCCTCCATCTGGTACAGCCAGATCGGGGGGAGTGGTCCGTGTACACTGTGAAATGCTGTCCAAATAGATATGGCTGCAGCTTTCGAAAGGCCCACACCATAGCCAGGCATTCCTTCTCTGTGGCTGCATAACTCCGCTTCCAGGGCAGCAGCTTCCTGCTCAGGTACACGGTGGGGGGGTGTCGCTCCCCCTTTTCATCCACCTACATCAGCACCATCCCCAGCCAGGTGTCTGAGACATCAGTAAACACCATAAAGGGCTTGTCAAAGCCTGCATTTTCCAGCACTGGGGCTTTGACCAGGGTAGCCTTCAGCACACAGAGATCCCTCTGGCACTGCTCAGTCCAGACCACCTTGTCTGGCCTCCCCTTCTTACACAGCTCCATGATCGGGGTGGCAATGGATCTAAAGTGGGGCACAAACCTCCGGTAGTACTACGCCATCCCAACGAAAGCCTGGACCTGCTTCTTGGTCTGAGGAACCAGCCAATCTCTGATGGCCTCCACCTTGGCTGTATTCAAAAGAGCTTGTTTAGCGGGGTAAACAAGTTGCTGAAACACCAACCAAAGAGAACTTGTAGGAGAAATTGCAAATAGGATTATCCTCTGAACAAAAACAACTACTCAAATGACAAAGTTTAATATTTTAAATTTTGTTTTCAGATCCACAAGAAAAATGGGATTTCAGTAAATTAAGAGATCACCCTTTCAGAAAGGATGACTACAGCAGCTGAATCCATTTTTGCTGTCAAACTTCTGACCTGTAGGAATACCAACTGCAAGTGGTGATGGAGGTGCAAATGATGTGTTTATCGGGCATCATTGAGTTGCCTTGCAACACTGAGGATATGCTTAGCACCCTTACTCAGCAGTAAGCTAGCTAGTTCAACACCCAGAGTTTCTGCAGCCTCTTGAGCATGAGGAGGAATATTCTTGGCTGTTATGCCAACATACTGTGCATCATCACTGGGTCCCTCTTCATTCTAAAAATAAAAAAGATCATGTGAAACAGCAAGGAAAAGTGGGTGTTGGAGTAGGTTGCCATATACATTCTTATCAGAGAACAATGTAAAGATGACAAAAGACTAAGGACTGGACTGAAAGAAATAAAGGAAAATGGTAAAAAGGCACGGGGATTTTTTCATTTGACTTAAAAAAGGTTAAAACAAACTGAAAGTAAGAGGCATTTATTTACCTGCTGAGAGTAGTTAATACTAGTCTGCATCGTGTCCTTCAGGCTATCTGATCCATCCAAGCTGTAGACCGCTCCTGTCAAATACAACTGGGCAAAACACACAAAGGTACGTGGCATCTCTGACCAACTCAAGCATCTTTGTAAACATTCACATTTCTTATCAGTTATTCTGCCACTGACTCTCATGTGCTGTTGGACAAACTGCTGCATTTCTGGCTCAGTTTAAGCCTATTTCTGTTTTGAGGCATACCGAGATTCTATGATTAAAGGAGCTAGTCATGTCACATCCTTAATCATCCATATACTTTAAGAAAGATGCAAAGCACAAGCATGGATGTAACTGTCACCATTCCAAAAAAGGCTGCTGTACTGTCATAGCAAGTTTGCAAGAAAGTTGCCTCCACAATCCTTCTTTTCCAAGGAGTAGGAGACAGGTACCATTTATTTAAAATGATGGTTTCCTTCATGACAGCACACACTTTTAGTCTGGCTCCCTTTTTGTATCAAAGAAATAGGCTTTCTAGGCCCCAGAAAACTGATATAACTACAGAGAGAATGAGAATCACCATACATAATTATCGAGAGGGTGAACTATTATATCCTCCCAACACAAAGATTTTTTTTAGCTCTACACCTTTGTTGGACAGGTGGTTTGGACAGGGTTTTAAACAATGTTGTTCTGGTGGATTCAGTATGGAGATAACAAGGCTGTCCTCAGCTGCAAAGTATGCTTGCTGGAACTATTTTTAGGTAGCAGGGAAAAAGTGTGTGCTGGGAAAATGCTCAGTGATGCTTACACATAAAATACATTTAAGTTTTGCTCACCTGGGAGTCTTTCAGCATGGTATTGACTGCTACAGGAACACTACATCCACCCTCCTGAAACAAAAGCACAGCAAACAGCTCAAGTTCATGTCAAGGTTTCTATGTGATCCACCATGTCAGGACCCTTTGAAAATCCTGCATGACAGACACAGGTGTCATTCAGCCATGTACAAGTTATGAGTGCAGGGACATACACATTAGTCTGTAGCTGGCAGTTATGATAATGAAAACTAGCAGGTTTCTGATCTCATGGTATCGATTTAACTATACAATGTGAGCATTTATTTTCTCCCACAGGAAGGTAGCAGACAAAAAAGTGATGGTCCCAAACCTACCAGGTGTCTCATAAAGGCTCTCTCGGCAATGCAACATAGCACCGTTTCCCCATCGTTCAGGGCAGATACCATATCCAGTATCTCTTGGTCTCTAGCTCGGACCTCTACTGCTAAGGCACCCTGAAGGAAAAGAGAAATATTTTCCTCAGTCTGCACTGACAGTCCCAAACCCCTAAACCTCATGACTCAGAAGCATTTCCAAAGCCACTGTTGTGTTCTATCCTCTACACACACTAGCAAATCCCACTGAAATAACACAGCGGCAAGATGCGGGCGGAAAGAAAAAGTTGTACATTACTCAAGTGAACTTCAGACTGACTGTTCTATATATAGATGCTGACACCTACTTGCCTTAGTATGTTCTTGAAAGGCCACTTTTTGAGAACAGAATGGTCACATACAACAGTAATGAGGTGCTACCCTTCAAACAAGAACTGCAGTGCACTTCCCAAATGCAGCATGCACAGAGAACAGCATCCAGAAGAGGTGCAGAGTATCAGAGCGTGAAAACTCAGTTGAAATGTTTGGTTGTTACTAGAGATGTAACATTTAACCAGTTAACTAGGATCCCGTGGTGCAGAGGGGCTACTCCAGCCTGCGGGTTAATCAGCAAGCATGTCGGTAAGGGTGATGTGATGGGTT
The DNA here is from genome assembly GCA_019425775.1 of Rafetus swinhoei. Taxonomy (NCBI): domain Eukaryota; kingdom Metazoa; phylum Chordata; order Testudines; family Trionychidae; genus Rafetus; species Rafetus swinhoei. The sequence goes on along the minus strand of CM033429.1, from coordinate 20,168,044 downwards.
TACCCAGTAACTTTACATTCCTAGTAGTTACACAGCAATTGGCTACTCAGCTGGCTTTCCATAACATACCTGTCCAACAGCATAAAGGCAATCTTCAGGGTTTAGGATCTAGAGAAAAAGCAAAGGATAATACACCACAGTGCTAAATTCAAGATTTTGTAATTTTATTTAAAACTGACCAACAAGCAGCAATTCAGGATGAGATTGAAATGATTTCCATTAAGTAGTTATAGCAAGGAACTTGGAAGTAACAACTCCTGGGTTCTATTCCCAACTCTGCCATTGTATGTACTACCTGGAGATGGTCATGCCTCAGTATTCCCCATCTATAAAATGGGTATAATGTACTTATTTAATTTGCAGTTACAATATTTTATCAGAATTCAGAAGTTTCTAAAGTGTCTGTCTGTGGAGGATTTGGACACTAAAAATGTCTCTGAAGTTTCCAGATGAAGAGTACTGAATGGAAAGGAAATCCAGTAAGCCAAACCCTTGCCCCACTGCAGCCTAATTTCACGATAATGTTTATAAGGACTCAGATCAGCTGTCACACTCATCCATGGCAGGGCAGCTAAGGGGCCTGAAAGGCAATGTGTTAAGGGTCTGTACGTTGATAGAATTTCCCACATTTCTCCTTACCTGACCAATACGATTCTCCCAGCCCATCCTCCTCAGTCCAGCAGCAGCCAGAATTATGGCACTGAAATCCTCCTTTTCATCCAGTTTTTTCAACCGGGTGTTTAAATTTCCTCTCTACATAAAGGGTTAAGTAAGAATCACAGAAATAAGTTGGAACTCAATCACCACATTGGGACACTGCTTGCAGATCATAGCTTAAGTCACTAGAGGCTGCTACTGCTGCACTCACCCACAGGCTCTCACTTCTGCAGCTCTCTGAAGGGTAGCCGCCTGTATCCTTAAAAACAAAGACTCCCATGGCACCTTAAAGACTTAGGGCACGTCTACACAGCAGAGTTGTTTCAGAATAACGGACATCATTTCAAAATAACATAGTGTAGAAGTAAAGACTTCACTCAGTTTACGCGGCTAAACAGACAGTTTTATTGGCCAATAAAAGCAAAGTGAGCCAAACGTGGTCCAAGCAGAGTTGGGCCCAGTGAGGCTGCCTAATAAAAGAAATCCTAGTATTTTATACCCTTAACCAAACAAGTCTGATGTCTGGGCAAGAAATCAAAGCGAACTTCAAAGAGGAATTATTATCAGTAAAGAAAGAAACAGGTTGTTTTAGGGAGTTTGAGCTACAGCTCAAAATAGTTCATTGACACATTCCAACAGCGCATCCTTCTGGCCTCTCCCCACCTCGGTGAAGGCCAGTTCACTCCCTCTAGTATATGTGCAGACACAAGAAACTGAAATGGCTTTTGTTATACAGAATGGCTTCTAGTTAAATATGAAATGGCTTCTACAATAGCGCACGTCTACACAGCAAGCTATTATTTCCAATTAATGTTGAGCTGGAGGACTTTTTACTCTGTCTCCTGTAGCCTTCATTTCACGAGGAGTAAGGGAAGTCAGAGGAAGTGTGCTCTTCCTTTGGCTTCCTGCTGCGTACAGAGTGCCAAAAGCCGAATGAAGCTATTTCGACGTCAGCTACGCAATTCACGTAGCTGAAGCTGAATATCTTAATTTGATTTTTGCCCTGCAGGGTAGATGTGCCCTAACAGATTTATTTGGGCATAAGCAGTGCCCTGATGAAGTAGATTTTTGCCTATGAAACTTGTGCCCTAAAAAATATTAATCTTTAAGGTGCTCCTGCAGCTAGTCAGCCTACTCCCTTTTCTGCTTGGGCCTTTCCCTCTTACTTTTGTCCCACCAGCAGCACTTTCGCCATCTATTGCCCACAGGGGATAGGGTATGCAGTGTCATACACCAGCATGTCAGGCTTCTGGATCACACACAGGCCAACTCTAGAGCTTCCTTCTGAGAGATACACACCAGATGTGTATTCCAAAAGATCCTTCAAAACGCTGTCAGGTATGGTTGGATTAGCTTGAACAAGAGGTTACACACAGGGCAACCTACTACTGGCTGAGCAGTATAACACAGTGTTCCAAAGACGCAGTGAAGCACTATGGAAGAGAGAAAAGGAGAAGACTCCCCCAGAGAATGAAAGGAAAGAGGCAACTTCAATGAGTGAAAACTCAAAGAGATGGGGCATAGACCAGTAGTCACCAACCAGTAGATTGGGATCTACAAGTAGATCTTGGAGCCTCTGACAGGTGATCCCGACTGGCTTGACCATGAAGCTATCAAGCACTGGCATTTCAGTCGCCCCTCCACCCACTGTCATGCTGCTCCTGCCCTCTGCTGTGGAGCTGCCCCTCCAGGAGCCTCCTGCTTGCTGTGCGGGCGGGGGGGGAGGGGAAGAGGAGGAAAAGAGGGGGCGCTGATATCAGTGTGTCCCTCCACCCCCCCACTTCTGTACCCCATAAGAACATAAGAACGGCCGTACCGGGTCAGACCAAAGGTCCATCTAGCCCAGTATCCTGTCTGCCAACAGTGGCCAGCACCAGGTGCCCCAGAGGGGGTGGACCGAAGACAATGATCAAGCGATTTGTCTCCTGCCATCCCGCTCCAGCCTCTGTCAAACAGAGGCCAAGGACACCATTTTATCCCTGGCTAATAGCCTTTTATGGACCTAACCTCCATGAAATTATCTAGCTTCTCTTTAAACTCTGTTATATTCCTAGCCTTCACAGCCTCCTCTGGCAAGGAGTTCCACAGGCTGACTACACGCTGTGTGAAGAAGAACTTTCTTTTATTAGTTTTAAACCTGCTACCCATTAATTTCATTTGGTGTCCTCTAGTTCTTCTATTTGAGGAACTAATAAATAACTTTTCTTTATCGGTCCTCTCCACCACTCATGATTTTATACACCTCTATCATATCCCCCTCAGTCTCCTCTTTTCTAAACTGAAAAGTCCCAGTCGCTTTAACCTCTCCTCATATGGGACCCGTTCCAAACCCCTAATCATTTTAGTTGCCCTTTTCTGAACCCTTTCCAAGGCCAAAATATCTTTTTGAGGTGAGAGACCACATCTGTACACAGTATTCAAGATGTGGGCGTACCATAGTTTTATACAGGGCAGTAAGATATTCTGGGTCTTATTTTCTATCCCTTTCTTAATAATTCCTAGCATCCTATTTGCCTTTTTGACCGCTGCACATGTGTGGAAGTTTTCAGAGAACTGTCACGATAACTCCAAGATCTCTTTCCTGATTTGTCGTAGCCAAATTAGCCCCATCATACTGTACGTATAGTTGGGGTTATTTTTCCCGATGTGCATTACTTTACACTTATCAACATTAAATTTCATTTGCCATTTTGTTGCCCAATCACTCAGTTTGGTGAGATCTACTTGGAGTCCCTCACAGTCTGCTTCTGTCTTGACTATCCTAAACAGTTTGGTATCATCCAAACTTTACCACCTCACTGCTTACCCTTTCTCCAGATCATTTATGAATAAGTTGAACAGGATTGGTCCTAGGACTGACCCTTGGGGACACCACTAGTTACCCCTCTCCATTCTGAAAATTTACCATTTATTCCTACCCTTTGTTTCCTGTCTTTTAACAGGATTGTTCTCAATCCAAGAAAGGACCTTCCCTCTTATCCCATGGCCATGTAATTTACACAAGAGCCTTTGGTGAGGACCTTGTCAAAAGGCTTTCTGGAAATCTAAGTACTATATCTACTGGATCCCCCTTGTCCGCATGTTTGTGAACCCCTTTAAAGAACTCTAATAGATTAGTAAGACAGGATTTCCCTTTACAGAACCATGTTGACTTTTGTCCAACAAATTATGTTCTTCTACATGCTTCACAATTTTATTCTTTACTATTGTTTCGACTAATTTGCCAGGTAAGTTAGACTTACCGGTCTGTAATGCCGGATCGCCTCTAGAGCCCTTTTTAAATATTGGTGTCACATTGGCTACCTTCCAGTCATTAGGTACGGAAGCCGATTTAAGGGATAGGTTACAAACCACAGATAATAGTTCAGCAATTTCCCATTTGAGTTCTTTTAGAACCCTTGGATGAATGCCATCCGGTCCCGGAGATTTGTTAACATTAAGTTTTTCTATTTGTTCCAAAACCTCCTCTCCACATCTCCACACAGGGAGAAAGGGATGGAGGGAGCATGGCAATGCAAATCTCTGTCACTCTCACACACAGTGTGTGTGTCTGTCATTCTCACAAACACACACTGTTCTGTACTCTCATCTTCCGACCCAACACATACGTGGGGGGTTGTTGTTACTTCTGTTACTACTCACAAAGTGGGTTAGTTTTGTTTTTTGACTGTTCTGTGCATTTCATAATTTTTATCTCTCTCAGTTCTAAAATGCCTAACCTGTCGTGGCTGGAGTAATTATCCCTGTGGTAATTGCTGCTCCTGGAAGTGGCTGGCATGTCCCTGCAGCCCCTGAGAAAGGCAGAGCTGGGGGTCTCCACATGCTGTCCTGGCGTGCAGACCATTCCTGCAACTCCCACTGATCAGTAATGGGGAACCGTGACCAACAGAAGCTGTGGGCTCAGTGCCAGTGGATGAGGGGCAGCACATGGTGCCATCGCTGTACATGCCAGCTGCTTTCAGGAGTGGCGTAGGGCCAGGGCAGGAATGAGCCTGCCTTAACCCCACTGCTCCACTACCCAGAAGCCGTCTCAGTATAACAGTGCCCAGCCAGAGCCTGCTTCCTGAACCCCTGTCCCAGCCCTGAACTCCCTCCTGCACCCAACCTCCTACCCCAGACGCGAGTCCTCCTGCACCCGAATTCCTTCCCAGAGCTTGCACCCTGAAACCCCTCCTGGACTCCAATCCCCCACCCTGGGCTAAGCCCAGAGCCCCTCCCACACTCCGAACCCTTTGGCCCAAGACTAGAGCCTGCACCCCAACCCCCTACCCCAGCCTGGTGAAACTGAATGAGGTTCGGGGAGGAAGGTTGATGGACTAAGCAAGGTGAGGCATCAAAGATGGGGTTGAGCAGGGGCGGGGCCTCAGAGGGGGCAGGAAGGAAGTGGGGCAAAGGTATTTGGGTTTGAGGTAGATCTTATATTGCACTTAAATAGAAAAAGTGATCTTGTGGTTTAAAAGGTTGGGGACCACTCAGTAGACTCAATGGGCACATCTAAACTATGTCTTTTTTTGAAAAAGGATATATTTTTTAAGGAAGAGTGTTTTTTTCGGAAAAGGGTTTTTTCCCGAAAACCCCCCACGTCCAGACCATTCCCCCCACGGAATTTGCATATCCTCTTTCAAAAATTCTACATAGTCTAGACATAGCGTATGGGTTCAGAGAAAAGCCACTCTAACAAGCTTTTCAAGCCATTTGAGAATCTCCCATCACTGGGGCTTTGTCTACACTACGAACTTTTTGTAGAAGAGGCAATGCAAATGAAGCGCTCATTAGCATTTTCTCGTGCTTCATTTCCATAGTCTCTTCCGATCCTTTTTGCGCAAAAACAAGCAGTGTGGACGTGTCCGTTTTGTGCAAAAATCCCTTTTTGCGCAAGATCCTTTGCCTCTATTTTAGGCATATAAATAGAAGCATAAGGATTTTGCACAAAAAGGGTTTTTTTGCACAAAATGGACATGTTCACGCTGCTTGTTTTTGTGCAAAAACCTCTTGTGCAAAAAGGATCGGAAAAGACTATAAAAATGAGGACCAAGAAAATGCTAATGAGCAGGGCTTGACAAATCAGTATATCTACTCACCCGTGGTGAGCAGATTTCAGCCGGTCGCCCCGTTCACCAGTGCTGCGCGCATGCACAGTGCCGGTCTGGTGCATGCGCAGTGTGGGGCTAGTGAGTAGATCTCACCGTGGTTTGTCAAACCCTGCTAATGAGCACTTCATTTGCATTGCTTCTTCTGCAAAAAAAACGTAGTGTAGACATATGGGAGAATAAATATAAGAAGAAAAGCCAAAAAGGAATTTGAAGAACAGCTAGCCAAAAACTCAAAAAGTAATATTAAAATGTTTTTTAAGTACAACAGAAGCAGGAAGCCAGCTAAACATCCAGTGGGGCCCTTGGATGATTGAGATGCTAAAGGAGCCCTCAAAGATGATGAAGTCATCGTGGAGAAGCTAAATGAATTCTTTGCTTCAGTCTTCATGGCTGAGGATATTAGGGACATTCCCAAACCTGAGTCATTCTTTTTAGGTGACAAGGAGTCTGTAGCACCTTATAGACTAACAGATGTATTGGAGCATAAGCTTTCGTGGACAAAGACCCACTTCGTCAGATGCATCTTTTTAGGTGACAAATCTGAGGAACTGTCCCAGATTGAGGTGTCATTAGAGGAGGTATTAGAACAAATTGATAAACTTACCAGTAACAAATCACCGGGACCAGATGGCATTCACCCAAGAGTTCTGAAACAACTCAAATGGGAAATCGCAGAACTATTAACTGTGGTTTGTATCCTATCCTTTAAATCAGCTTCCATACCTAATGATCAGAAGATAGCTAACGTGATGCCAATATTTTAAAAGGGCTCTAAAGGTGATCATGGCAATTACAGACCGGTAAGTCTAACGTCAGTACCGGGCAAATTAGTTGAAACTATGGTGAAGAATAAAATTGTCAGACACATGGATGAACAGAGCTCGACAAATAATGTAATCTACTCGCCCGTGGCGAGTAGATTACAACCCGGAAGAGCCGGTGCAGAGTGATCTGTGCATGCGCAGAACACAGAACCGCGCGGCTGGCGAGCAGGGCTCACCGCCGCTTGGCGAGCCCTGTGGATGAATATTACATGGTTTCTGTAAAGGGAAATCATGCCTTACTAATCTGCTCGAGTTCTTTGAGGGGGTCAACAAACATGTGGACAAGGGGGATCCAGTGGATATAGTATACTTAGATTTCCAGAAAGCCTTTGGCAAGGTCCCTCACCAAAGGCTCTTAAGTAAGTTGTCATGGTATAAGAGGGAAGGTCCTTTTGTGGATTGATAACTGATTAAAAGACAGGAAACAAAGGGTAGGAATAAATGGTAAGTTTTCAGAGTGGAGAGAGATAACTAGTTAGGTCGCCCAATGGTCTGTCCTGGGACCCATCCTATTCAATTTATTTATAAATGATCTACAGAAAGGGGTTAACAGTGAGGTGGCAAAATTTGCAGATGATACCAAACTGCTCAAGATAGTTAAGACCAAAGCAGACTGTGAAGAGCTTCAAAAAGATCTCACCAAACTAAGTGATTGGGCAACAAAATGGCAAATGAAATTTAATGTGGGTAAATGTAAAGTAATGCACATTGGAAAATATAATCCCAACTATATATACAATATGATGCAGACTAATTTGGCAACAACTACTCAAGAGAGAGATCTTGGAATCATTGTGGATAGTTCTCTGAAAACATCTACTCTGTGTGCAGCGGCAGTCAAAAAAGCAAATAGGATGTTAGGAATCATTAAAAAAGGGATACAGAATAAGACGGAGAATATCTTATTGCCCTTATATAAATCCATGGTACGCCCACATCTTGAACACTGCGTACAGATGTGGTCTCTGCGTCTCAAAAAAGATATATTGGCATAGGAAAAGGTTCAGAAAAGGGCAACAAAAATGATTAGGGGTTTGGAACGGGTTCCATATGAAGAGAGATTAAAAAGACTTTTCAGCTTAGAAAAGAGGAGACTAAGGGGGGGGGATATGATAAAGGTCTATAACATCATGACTGCTATGGAAAAAGTGAATAAGCAAAAGTTATTTACTTATTCCCACAATATAAGAACTAGGGGTCACCAAATGAAATTAATAGGCAGCAAGTTTAAAACTAAAGGAAATTTTTCTTCACTCAGCGCAGTCAACCTGTGGAACTCCTTGCCAGAGGATGTGGTGAAGGCTAGGAATTTAACAGGGTTCAGAAAAGAGCTAAATAGATTCATGGACGTTAGGTCCATCAATGGCTAATAGCCAGGATGAGTAGGAATGGTGTCCCTAGCCTCTGTTTCTCTAGAGGTGGGTGACAGGGGAGGGATCACGTGAGGATTACCTGTTGTGTTCCCTTCCTCTGGTGTATCTGGTATTGGCCACTGTCGGCAGACAGGATACTGGGCTAGATGGTCCTTTGGTCTGACCCAGTATGGCCGTTCCTATGGTGTACAATGAGGAGTAACGGTAGTTCGAATTAGGAGCTTTAATTCAAACTACCTAGTCCGTGCCGCGTGTAGCTGTGGGCAGGGAGTTCGAACTACGGGGCATTTAAAAATGGCGGCGCCCAGGAACATGCAAATAAAGCCTGGGATATTTAAATCCCGGGCTTCATTTGCAAGTTCGAATGCCTACATTAGCCACCCTAGTTCGAACTAGGGTGGCAGTGTAGACATACCCTTACAGTTTTGAAATTGGGTCAAAGCATCACCAGGTACTGGTACTACACCATGATGTAACAAAATGGGACAAGGAAGGCAGGAGCCAAAGGAGAGCAAGCCTCTAAGAAAAACCTGAAAATAGTACCATTCACCAGAACACGTCAATAGCCCTTGTAGGACCCAGCGGTCTCCAGACACTTGGCTAATTGAGCTGAGGAACTATCCTGGAAAATTTGTTCACATAGTGGCAACCATTACTGTAAGCAAAAAACAGAATTTTGCTGTGAGTTGTGAAGTAATCATTTAGACACTGCTTCTTTGTGGCTGGGACTGTGGACATATCTCATGTAGCACTGAGCAGGTCAGCAACCAAAATAATAATTGTGCATAATTTGAAAAATAAGCTAGAAGGATAGAGACTGGTACAATGGAGTCTTTCGCTGGTATGTCTGAATCCCAACAAAGCCATTAGTGACAGAACTGGAATGAGTTGTGAGTCTTATGCCAGTTCCTCCCATGAAGTGTATCTGTGTCTCAGAAGTTAAACTAATATTGGGCCCTCTCTCAACAAAAAACACAAAGACTGGCTAAGGACAGGGAGAGTAAATTCTTTCACAGCAGTTTAGGGAGGCAGCATGATCTGTAAGTCTGAGCATAGGACTGGAATTCAGGAAGCCTAAGTGTTATTTATTGAGCTACCACTCCCACACTCTTCCAGGAAAGGATACAATATCCCTGAATTCCAGCTGAGGGAACCGCCTTTTAAGCTGAGCTGCTCGACGAAGTGAACTGGTTCCAACCACGCTTCAGAGGAAACAAGAAAAACAGTGAAACAGAATTAGATTAATTTCCTCACCTTTATCTGGGGCCACATTAGGAACTTTCAGGGAAATACTTTTTTTCAATTAGTCACAATGGATTTGGGGGATGTAGCCATCATTCATATCAGCAGAAGGAAAAATTGAGAGATTTAACACGAGGCATGACTTAATCTAGATATAACCAGAAAACCTGGCCTGTGAAACACAGTCCCCGTGGTAGGTTGTTAGGCCTTTGAAAAGCAGCCACTAATCCTTGTTAAGGACCCTTGAATCTTCAGTGGGCCACCATATAATACAGCATTACCCAAGCCCTATTTTCTGTCAAAGTAACTGGAATAAAGAGGTTTGGAATAGGGACGTAAGCGACTAGTTGGCTATCAGATAAGCAAAAGCTTTTCAGATAGTCGACTAATCCCTCGACTAGTCGCCCTGCCCCTGCTGCCTCTATCAGAGGCAGTAGGGGGAGCAGTAGCTGGTGCTGGGGGGAGCTGGCTTAAAAGCCCTTTTCGCCCAGCACCATCTCCGTGGGGAGCAGGGGAGGCAGAGGGGTAGTGGGGACTGGGCACAAGCTGGGAATCAGCTGATTCCTGGTTTGTGCCCAGTCCCAGACGCTGCGCCCCTGCTTTCTGAATGTATTAAGAGCCTATCTACTCTTAATACATTTAAAAGGATAAAGTGCAGCAAGAGGAACCCACCATGAGCCGGGACAGCTGATTCCTGGCTTGTGCTGGGTCACTCCTGCTGCGCTTTAGCTTTTTAAATGTATTAAGAGTCGACAGGCTCTTAATACATTTAAAAGGCAGAGCTGCAGGAGTTAACTCCTCTGCAGCTCCCCCACTTATTGACTAATCGACTAGTCAATGGAAAATCCATCGACTAGTTGATTAAACTAAATTTAACATCCCTAGTTTGGAATCCAGTCCTGGATCATGGAACACGTGTCTGGGTGTGCAAAGTGAGGTCTGATAAACCAGGCCTGGGGACTGCATGGGGAGAATTCTAGATATGTATCTGGAGAGCAAGGGGAGCCGCCAGTTAGACCAAAGAGAGGACTACTTTGAAGGAATGTACGCTACTCCCTTTTCTTGTAAGCCCATAAATAAAATGACAAGCTACCTCTAGTTTAGCCTGTAAAGACAATTCTACATCTGTGTGAAGCAAGCCAGTTTTTGTCTTCTATTTTCTCTGTGTTAATTAAGATTACTCTCTTCTGGGTGATTTCACACAGACATCTCCAAAGAGAACAGAACCTTGTACCTTGTAAAGTAATCTCTGGAACCTGCTGCATCTCTCAGGGCTTGTACACACTAGTGCTTGGTGTAACTTCACTCAGGGGTGCGAAAAGCCACCCCAATAAACAATATAAGTTACTTAGAAACAGCTATGTCAGTGGGATATGCTCTTCCAACATAATTGGGGAGGTGGAGTTAGGGCGATATGAAAGCTCTCTTCCACTGGCATAGACTATCTGCATCAGCAGCACTACAGTGACAAAGCTACATTGGTAGAGTTGTGCTGCTATAGTGGTTCTAGCGTAGACTAGCCCTTAATCTGAATTAAGAAGCAAGAGCAGATGTTTGCTCCCAGAGAGCTGTCTTACCATCAGGGTAGAGTAGGCGAATGCATCAGGAGAAGCTGAAAGACCGAGGAGGAGAGGGAGTTGGCCGTGGTGTGGGTCACAAAAACATTGGGCCACATTCACTCATGCTCTGTGTCACTTGACTTTAATGAAAATACAACAAAGGCGAATGTCCTTTGTCAGTCAGGACAGGGAGGAGGAGTTTAGTGTGCACAGTGCTTTGAAGATATTTGGTGGTAAGAATTCATTTTGGGGGTTGTGGAGACTTTAGAAAATGTCAGATCTCAATGGATGTCTGCAGAGATGAGAAGTCAGGTCTTGCTCATTTATTCAAACAGCAGCAATTTTATCCCAAGTGATGGTGATAATTATGGTTCAGGGGATTCTTATTAAGTTTTTATTCTTTTATCATTAATTCCTACAAATGGTTCACTTTAACTTGAAAAAAAGAGACTCAGATGACACTCTCAGAACACCTCTTAATCTGTGAAAAGGGCAAGGGACAGGTGAGAGATAAGATGTTAAATGCATTAACACAGGAAGTTCACAAATAGCGAAGAGCAGGCAGTTTTGATTTTGAGAAGTCTAAGCCTATCCCTTTTCACAACCCCATTTTTTCCCTAACAATTCTCCCATCCATTCACCTCTTTTCAGGAAGGCTGTTGAGAGTTTTCCCATAGTTCTTGGGATGAAAAACGACAGCATCATGAGGATTTTCCCTTCTGCAAAGGAACACATTCCAGACATCATTCCATAGGATGTAACTAAATGGAAATGGGCTCACAGTCCGCAGTGGAAGTGCCTCTAACTTCCTTATCCATAGTCCAATACAGAGGGCACTCTTTTTCTTTCCCATTTCCATCTATATTATTTAAAAAAAGGTTTTCCTGTGGGACGACAGAGTGACATCATCATGTCACTCTGCGTCCCACAGCTCCTCCCCCCTCAGCCTCCCCGCTTCCTCCCTTCTGCTAACCCAGCAGGGGGATTGGCAACCCATGGCTCCCGAGCAGCAGCAGTGGCAATACTGAAGGTAATCTGCTGCTGGTGAGCTTTGGGGGGAAGGAGGAATGAGAAACATTGTGTGGAAGCAGGGGGGGAAGGGAGGAGGTGTCGGCAGAGACGGTCACTGGGGGGAAGGGCTAAAAAAGTTCCAGTGCCAGGGAAGGGGTTGTGGTGGGGGGTGGGAGGGGTGCCAGAGAGGCCAACTGGGAGGGAGGGCACCTGACTAGGGGACACTCTGGCCCCTGAACTGAACTGGGAGGCCCCCCGGCCCCCAAGCTGAGGCCAAGGCTGGAAGTATTTCTGGCTGCCGGGAGTTTCAATTTTGGTCTGTGGCAGGGGAGGGAGGGGAAAGGGGCTGGCACAGGCCCGAATGGGGGGACGGGACGGGACGGGACCTGAGTGGACTGAGCCAGGGCTGGATGTCCCTCCGGCAGCCACTCGCCCTCATGGCAGCTGCCGGAGGGACATCCAGCCCTGGCTCAGGGGCGAGGGTACCTCCCGCAGGGTGCCCCCCCAGCGCTGGATTGGCCCTCTGGCAGCTGCCAGAGTTTAAATTGAGCCATGCGGCTCCTCCACTGTCTGGGGCAGGAGAAGTGGGGGGGAACGCATGGGTGCTGCGGGGGCTCGGGTGGGCTCAAGTGGGGCATGCAGGACACACGTGGTATATCCATGGTGGTCCAGGGGGCCGCACGGGAGCCATGTGGCCTCCCCCGTTGCCGGTGGGGGCGCTGGAGCTGCGCAGCCTCCCCCCTTGTGGCTGGAGAGAGCTGGGCCCCGCACTCCCTTCCCTCTCCCTGCCAGAGGGAGGGGCCCAGCCCAACCAGCTGGAGGAAGAAAGCCTTGCCAACCTACATCTGCCCCACCCCTCCCCACCCGGTGGCCAGAGGGGAGAGAGCCGGAGCAGGTCGGGGCTGCCATGCCTCAGCCTGGCCCTCCCCCCCGTGGCGGCTGGGGGGGGAAGAGCCGGGACAGTCTACCCTGGAGAAGGGGATTGGCAAGCGCTGCAAGCAGAGGGCACTGCCCCCTAGTTTCTTCCTAACTAATCTAGAGCTGGGAAAAGAGCTGGTCTGAAAACTCTAGAGAATTAGTTCTCTAATCAGCCCCAGAGTAGGCAGAGTACAGGAGGCACAAAGGCAAGCTTTCCACAGGCACTACTCTGTCAATGTGTTTAATCCTGACCTGACCTCTTTAAAAAGCGAGGTGTTCAGTTTTGTAGCCCATGGTCATTTAGCTCTGAGGCAGGCAACTGGCACAGCGGCAACTTGGGCAGTACAGTTCCCCATCCCAATTGGAAAGAGATAGAAACCAATGACACTCACCATGCAGAATGCCAACAGTAAGGAAATAGTCCCTCTAAGAATTTTAAAACCCCTCAGGAAGTCAGGCCTCTCACTGCACACTTACTTGCAGATGGCTCCAATGGTGAAGCCAGGTGGGAGCGAAGTTGGCAGGTCCTTCAAGGAGTGAACTACGAGGTCAACTCTGCAAGTCAGAGAAAGAAAAGTCAGAGCGCAATATGGGTGAAAGATCCCCATTGCATTTGCATGATGCCTGAAGATAAGCTGAGAAATAAAGGTTCCACCCCGAACTTTAGTTTAGAAAAGGGGACTGGAAGTCAGGAACTCTGGTTCTACTCCCCATTCTACTGATTCACTGTGCAACTTCAGACAGGTTACTTCATCTCTCTGTGCCTCAGTTTCTTCCTCTGTAACACTGAGATCCACCTCCCAGGGTGCTAAGTCAAATATTGGAAGAGCTTGGTGTGGGTGCCAAAGACCCATACATGCACTGCCCAGATACCTATCAACCTTGCAGTACGTAAAGCTCAGTGGGATGAGATAGCTTAGTCAGATCTAAGTAGCTACTTTTCAGTAGGCAACAACCCAAAATTCAAGCTGCCTGCACCACTTCATACCACTGATGTGGCCATCAAAAAAGGTCTTGAATCCTTAGAGCCTGAACTTAGCAGGAATCTTTCCATTGATTTCAGCAGGAGCTAGATCAGGCTCCTGGATGACAAGGACTCAAAGAAGAATCTTTCATTTTAATCCTAATTGAGACAAATCTCTCAATCCATACGCCTCCCATATCCTAGCTGGAACAGGAGATAAAAACCAGAAATCTCTCAGTCACAATCCACATATCAACCAAGGTTTCCCACAGAAATAAGGTACCCAGAAAGAACTTAGCCCTAATGCTCCTGCTTCTCCTACACTGTCAATAGTGAATACAATTAACAGGCAGGAGGCTGCAGAGACTGTCCAATGATAATTTTAATCGGAGGCATCTAACGAAATTCCAGAATTCAAATTGTATGTGGCCACTCAGTGATGTGCATGTAACAAATCATAATATCATTGTTCTAAAAATGCCACAGGTTGCAGGGTATCAGTTTGACCAACCCCAAGATTATTGATTAACAGGACACATTTTTCCTTCAATCACGTGAGATCAACGAAAACGTTCAGGGGAGTGACTGTGGATAGCACATTTCACAAGCATGTAGTTACAGACAAGCCACTAGGGTGTGAATGTTCATCCTCATTTTAGATGCAAACAGAATCTACAGCCCAGTGCAGACCATTCCATGGCCTGCTGTAAGCAAGAGAAAGGATCAGGCTCTTACTCATTTCTTTCCAGGGCATTTTCCAGCTCCTTGGTGAAGAGGCTCTTCTCTCCAATCTAAACAGGGAGGGAGGAACAAGAAGCCTATTGCCAACCTAGTTACATACAGATTCACTCAATCCAAAGGAGGAAAAAGGAAGATGTCATGTACCTTGGAAAGAGCAGTGTCCAAGATCTTGTCTCCAGTTGTTGACATGGCAACTGTTCAAAGAGAGAGCTTTTTAAGAGCAGCATATGAGAGAGATCAGGTATGTCCAGACTCTGTAGGTCCCTGTGCAATATGCAGGCAAGGGGTACATGGCTGTTGCATTCTAGTACAGGTGTGAACACAGGCTCCACGTAACAATGTTAAGCAATAGGAGTATTTTTAGTCCTGCACTAAACAGGAGTGAAGATTAGGTCTCCTGGGAGTGTGCTGCCTTATTCCCAAGAGCACGGAGTATGAAAAGGGGAGGCCATGCGCTGGTATGTCTGAGATGAATAGTATTAAGCAGGATCCCCATCACAACAAGACACTTTGCTTTGAGCACCGTATCTGACCTCACTCTTGCTACCAGCAAGGGGCTCACAGCTGTCATCAGTGCAGCACTGAGCACCCAATTGCTCACTATTTGGCTTATATAATTTTTTTACCTTGCACTTACACAAATACCATTTTATGCCTGCTCAAAGTAGGAAGAAGCCTTGAACATGAACATAGGGTACAACTGCTTAGAGCTAGACCAATGCATGATTACTCTATAGACTTGACAGCACCCAGGAATTCAACGCTCAACAGTACATAGCATCCATCCTTTCCTTGCTCTGCAGACATTAGCATCTATTGCCCAGCCAGCTGATCCTAACTGGGCAGAACTGATTCAGATTCTCCATTTGAGCAAACGCCACAATCTCTCTTTCTTGGGCCATGGCCTTCTTGCATAACAGGTTATACACCAAAGCATCCGACTCCAGCTGCTCCCTACCTTTGAGAAGTGTTTGAACACCTACCGATCTCAAAATGAAGGTTGAGGTATCGCTTGCGGAGCATTTCCACTACACTGTCTGTCTGAATCCGGGCCAGCTAAAGTTAAAAACAGAAGGCAAAGTCTGAACACATGTGAGATGGCATTTATTCAGTACATCAGCTAAAGGAAGCTTTTCTGTTCTTAGACACTGTCACGTCACCCTCCAAAGCACAAGCATTAATACAAATAGGTGTCTTAGCAAGGTGCTAAACACACACAGCCTACCCCCTGGCACAACAATCACAACACTCAACTGAAGAAAGTGCCAGCATCTCTTCTTTACAGATAGAGAAACAGAAAGAGTTAGAATAACTTGCCCCATGGTTAAACAATGGATTGGGTAAGTGGTAGGTCAGAATTAGAGCACTTTAAAGACATGGGCAGACAAAACTTCTTCAATTGTGCAAATTGTTCTTATCAGCCTCTTGTAACTTGAACAATCCAATTCACTATTTTTTTCCTCTTTTTTTTTTTCCTTTTCTTTTCCCCCTGCCTCTCTTCCCCCCTGCCTTTCCTTATTTATTCTTGGATCTGGACTTTCAATACTCCAGTCATCTGAAGAAGTGGGTTGTACCCACAAAAGCTCATGATACCATCTACATATTTTGTTAGTCTTTAAGGTGCTGCTAGACTATTCATCGTTTTTTAAAACTTCTTCAATTAGAAGTAGTGGTTCAAACAGGGGATTGGAAATCAGATTTCCTGGGTTCCATTTTCAGCCCTGCCACTGACTTCCTACGTTCTGTGGCCAGTCATTTCAGCTCTTTGTGCCTCAGCAACATTAAGTTTCAAGTGGCAACAGTTCTTACCCACCTAACTGGAGGGCTGTGGCCTGCTATCTGAGAAATGCCATCACTGGGTGAATGGAGCTAAAAAAACAGTGGGGTGATTTCGTAATTTTTGATGTGAATCAGATTGAGCATTGTGGGCAGTGCTAGAGAATAGGTTCTGCAATGAGAGGCACCCATTGTTATTATAACAAAGACAGACTAAATAGCCCAGTGATTACCACCTCAATGAGCAATGAGTTAAAGTGTCCCATATCTGCTCTGTGCTTTTTATGATTTCTAAACTTCAGTGTTGTTGTTGATTCTGCAGGGAGCCAGGATTTAGATGTGTCTGTGGAAACGGTATTCTATATGAGCAGAGCTATGCCAGAAAGTCATGCAGAAGGAGAACAGCTGAATAACACAGAGCAAGGTGCTGGGTTTGGAGGCTGCAAAAGGTCCATGCGTCTGTAGATGGGAGACATTTAATTTATACTCTGGAAGGGAGAGAATACATAAAATAATCCACCACCACCATACTCAAGCCTAACGTAAAGGATCCCTCCTTAGATTCTAGCCTTGTGAAAGGCAATGGAGTCTAGTAGTCATAGTTGAAGACGAACCAGAAAGCCTTGTTTCTAATCTTTCTGTGCTGTGATGCTCTAAGTGGCCCTAGGCAAGCCATAGGTTTCCACATGTGCTGTGAGATTCTGGGTGAAAGGCATAATCTGTAAGTGCAATGTGTTGATAATGATCATTCTTAACAATAACTGAAGATGCAGAAAAATAACCTCCCACCCTTCAATGTCCATTTGTCTCATCTTCTAGCCTTCCACATACAGAGTCATGCCTGTGCCTGACTTGCAGAATAGGCGAGATTATCTCAAAACAAAGGGCCAAGGCACATTTATCTCTCTTTGCAAACTTGCTCCTCCCAGCTGCAGCTAGATAGCAAGAAAGACCCATTTCCTATATCCTCCCAGCCCTTTGTAAAGGTCAATGCAGCCTAAGTTTTGCTTGGTTGCAGGATATAAGCAAAATGGAAACCCAAATGGATTCTACTGACAAGGGAGTGCAATCACCTCCCTGTCTCTGGATCCATTCCACAAGCTTGGTGCTGATGGAATGTGCCAACTGACAGCTATTGGGAGTTCGGTTTAGTCAGAATGCACAAGTCCAGCCAGCACCAAGGCAAGTTTCTCCCACAAAGCTGTAACAACGCACCTCAGCCCTGACATGGAGGGACCCCCTGCAGGACAGCTCAGTCTCCAAGCCCATCGAATCAAGGGCCTTCAAGGCCAACAAGCAGGCCTATTACAGTGCAACTCTGATGGCAGAACACAGTTATTTCTAATTCAGAGGTCACTCTCTGGCAAACAGAAGTGCATTTATTTCCATCTAATAATACTTTGTGCTTAATCCAAGACCTTAAAGTGCTTTACTAATGTGAAAGAATGAAGCCTCAACACCCCAGACTTTCTGTGAACTATTTACATATTGTTCCCATTTTACAGTGAGAAAGTGGCAGCACCAATAAATAAAGAGCAACATTTTCAAGAGGGTTCACCACTTTGGGTGCCTAAACTTTAAGCAGCTGGAGCCTAATTTGCATCCGCACCTCCTAGTGACTACAGTTAAGACAAATCAGCACCTCTGAAAATCAGTAGTTAGGTATACAAGTTTGGGTACTGAAGGTTAGAGGCCACTTTTGAAGATGTAACCCTAAGAGACTTGCCATAAGCACATAGTGAGTCAGTGGTAGAGATGGGAACAGAACAAGGAAATATTGAGTGGCAATCCGTCACTCTAATCACTAGACAACACTTCCCTATTGAACAAGAATCCTGACAGATGCTGGACTTCATTTGAGTTATCTATAAGTAATTGAGGTACATATTAAATTTGAAATTAGCCACCCAGATTTTCTACCTTTAGGAGATGCAGCTATGGGGTCTCTAGTCATAATTTTCCCCATTGAATACTTGGCAATGTGGCCATACCAGAACTGAAGCTAATGCAATAAGCAGAAACTCACCTGACTCTTCCTGGTGCCCACTCGGATAACTCTGTTTTTCAGGCCATTTTCATCCTACGAACAACGTGTTTCATGTATTTCAAAAAATGAAAGCAAATCCCTCAATCCATAATTATGCAGGTTTTCTTTTCCGATGCTCTGTCAACTCAGAGTTCATTCTACCTCCCAAGAGCATCTAAATCTGCTTCTTCAGAGGCAACCACATCTTCCTAAACTGAGCTTAAATGTTTGCCATTTTGCTAACACATGAGCAGGTTTGCAATGAGTATAGAAAACGCCTGTTGGGAGATATGCAGCACTTTCCAGGAGGCAGTCACTGTCTCGCAGTGTTGAGCCCTAGAGCTCATGAACGCTATCAGTCATAGCACACACTACTGTGAACAGTCCCACGGACTTTTGTAGCAAGTCTTTGCAGGGTTAGAGCCCATGTGTATTGTATTAAGCTCTTAGATGTTCTACTAGTCACAAAAAGACATTAAGAACAATAGTAAGTCCTTATATAGAACTATTCGTTTTCAAAATGCTGTGCAAATGTTAACTAAGATCTGTAAAGTTATCGATGTTTTTAAAAATGCTCAAACTTTTAACTTAACCAACTTAGGCTGATCCATTCAGTAAGCAGAAGAATTAGAGGAACATGGTTTAAATCCCTTTTCTCTCTCACCCACTCCTTTTGATTTAAGCATTAGATTTTAACTAAGACAAACAGTAAAGAGACTCCAAGCTTGGGAACCTTTTACTTGTAATTTTTTTTCTAAAAATGAGAAAGTAATTGTTTTGGTTTTGCTTTTCCCCAGCCTCTTAAAACTGTAGAGAGAAGAGGAGCAGATTTTAAGCCTGGACTATTAAATTATTTGAACGGATTTGCAGTGCTGAAATATATGCATTTTATTACTAGATTTAATTACCATGAACACGCTAAGCCCTGAAGAATGCAAAGTCTGTTCTTTTACCTTAACGTTCCTCAGTGTCTTGTTCTCCATCTCAATGGACTTCTCCAGCCTCAAAGCCTGTTATATGAAAGAGAAGAAGACGCTCCTTGAACTGGGAAAGAGGAGAAGAGGGAAATTACTGCTTCTGCTGCCTAGCACAGTGTGTACCAAACCATGTGCTAGAGAGAGAGGCTGTTGTTTGTGACCCAGACCCTTCTGATGTAGCATGGGCACAGAGATAAGAGGTGACAGACACACAAATACATGCTGCAGTAGGAGATTGGGAGGGAAAGGTCTTCACAAAGTAGGGATGGGTGTGACCAACACTTAGGAATAGAGGTTACCAGTTCTGCAGAGAAGGAAATTCAGCTGCAGGAGCTGCCTCCACAGACCTATCCAGCTTCGGTACAGAAAAAAAAATTGTCCTGAATCACTAGGAAGAAGGGATGGCAGAAAGAGACCTTCTCTCCCAAGCCTTTTGTTGCCTGCTATATGCCCAGATTTGTATGGCAAGTAGTGCACTACCCATCAAAACAGTCATAAGGTGGATATTTTCCTAAGTGAACTGTCATTTTCACCAAGATATTCTTTTAGGGAAAGAGGGACACAACATGTAGTTTTGTATACTGCAGAGACACCAGCTCCAATTATCACCCATCCTCAAGGCAACAGAACACAATTTCTTTGCAACTTTCATAATCTATGCCAGTGGTCTCCAACCTTTTAAAGCACAAGATCACTTTTTGAATTTAAGTGCAATCCAGAATCTACCTCAAACCAACTACCCTTGCCCCCGCTCCTTTGTGCCCCTTCTCTGAGGCCCCACCCCTGCTCACTCTGTCCTCTCTCCCTTCCACCATCCTTCCTCCCTTTCACGAGGCAGGGGCAGAGGGTTGGGGCACAGGCTCTGGTCTTGGGCTAAGGGATTTGGAATGTGAGAGGGGCTCTAAGTGGAGCCTGAGGCAGGCAATTGGGGTGCAGGAGGGGGTTCATAACTTGGGTAGGGGTTCAGAGCTGGCTCCAGCTGGGCACTGTTTATGTCAGGTGGCTCCTGGGTGGTGGTGCAGTGGGGCTAAGACACGCTCACCCCTGCTCTGGCCCTGTACCATTCCCAAAAGCAGCCAACAAACTCCCTCCATCCCAAGGCCTGCTGTGCCCCTCTCCGTTCTGTGGAGACGGATTCTATGATGGGGGCACCCTGACATCAGTGCCCCCTCCTCTCCCTTCCCTGCTCTGCACAGCAAGCAGGGGGCTCCTGCAGGGGAAGCTCTAAGGCAAAGGGCAGGAGATGCGCAGCAATGGGGGGAGGTGCAGTTGAAGTACTGGCACTTGACAGCCTCTTGGCCAAACCAGTCAGGATAAGTAGATCCCGAACTACTGGTTGGTGACCACTGATCTGTGCAGATCATTGTGAATAGTTCTCTGAAAAGCATCCACCCAGTGTGCAGTGGTTGCCAAAACAGCAAACAGAACGTTAGGAACCATATGGATGGGTAGAGAGAAGAGACAATATAATGCCACTATAAATCCATGGTACACCCACATCTTGAATACTGTATGCTCTTCTGGTTGACATTTCAAAAAAGATATCAGAACTCAAAAAAGTATAGAGAGGGGCAAAAAAGATCAGGGATTTGCAACAGCTTTAATGGGGACAGATTAAGAAGGTTGGAATCACCATTCAACTGACAAAAAAATGACTAAGTTGAGATATGTCAGGGATGTTTTATAGCAGTTAGTAAGCTAATCAAGTAGTTGATGGAATTTCCATTGACTACTCGATGCATCGATAAGGGGATTTGCTGTGCCTCTGCTTTTTAAATGTAGCAAGAGCCACCAGGCTATTATTACATTTAAAAGGAAGAGCCATAGCTGTCTGGAACTGGGCGCAAGTGGGGGGACAGCTGAGTCCTGGCTTGCGCCTGGTCCCAGACCACCATCGCTCTGCCTCTCCTGCCCCTCTCTCAGAGACGAAGCTGAGGGAAACTGGCTTTTAAGCTGGCCTCCTCTCCCCCCGCCTCCCCCCCCCGCAAGCCCAGCACTGGCTCCTGCTCCCCCAACTTGCTACCTCTGATACAGATGCAGCAAGGGGGGGGGGGGGGAGAGAGCAACCAGTCGATAGTGACTCGACTACCCAATAAGCCTAGGCTACTCGGCTAGTTGCTTACATCGCTAAGATATACTGAAATCTATAAAATCATGAATGGTGCAGAGAGAATAAATAAAAAAAGAGTTATTTACCTCTTCACACAACACAAGAACTAAGGGTTACTCAATAAAATTAACAGGCAGATAATATAAAACAAGAGTAAGGAAGTATTTCTTCACACAAGGCATAGTCAAACTGCGGAACTCGCTTCCAAGGGATGTTCTGAGGACCAAAGCTATAGTGGGGTTCACATAAGAATTAGGTACGTTTATGGAGGATAGGTTCGACAATGGCTATTAGTCAAGATGGCAAGGGATGCAAGCCTATGCTCAGAAGCTGGGACTGGATGACAGGAAGAAGCACTCAGTGATTGCCCTATTCTGTTTATTCCCTCTAAAGCATCTACCACTGGCCACCGTCACAAGAAGAATATTTCACCTGATGGACCACTGGATACTCGTCCAGCATTGCCACTTTTTTGTTTAACCTCAATAATCACTCTCTGAGACTCCTCTCTCTACCATATTCAGCCCTCTCCTCAGCCTTGCTTGCCTCACAAACCGGCAAGGTTAAATCTCTGGAAGGAGAGTCAAATTTACTCTGTAGTAAGAGCTAAATTTAATTTTTAATTATAGCCCACGGGCTGAAGCACATGTCCAGGACTGCATACCACTTGATGCACTGGCCTTCCATTGAAACCAATGGCAGTTTGGCAGAGAGCTATAACAGAATCTGGCTTTTATCTAATAACAGAACCGTCCGTAATTATTTGCTTAGACCCTTATTGTCACATTCAGCATCACGCAGGGATATCTGCTCCCCTTCAGGAAATCAGTTATTTCGGTCTTTTGTTTCCCTTTTCTGCCTTATCCTCCTTTCTCGGTTTCCCTTCCTCAACCTAGTCTTCACTTATTTCCTCCTCTCTTCCCTCTGCATTTTCTTTTTAGCAGCAAATCCCAATTCCTACCTCCTTGGGTTTCATTCTCACCTCCTTTCCCATGTCAGCCACTAACTTGTTATCAATTACATAATTTATGCTTCAATTTATGAGTCATAATAAGGCTTAAAAATGAATAACCCATTAAGATTAATGGGAGAATTAACACCTCTCAAAGCCACTGTGTATCATATTGTTTGCAAGATGAGGAAGATTAAAACTGATGCACTGCTTCTGGTACCTACTTGAGAAGTTTCCTTCACAGCCATGAGGGCTAGAAATGTTTTTTTTTTTTTGTAAATGAAATCTTGAATTTATACTTTCATGGGTCAGAATCTGTAACAGGAAACTAGGTGTCTGACTGACCCCTCTGTTCTAGACAGTGGCATATTTCACATACTCTACTCTTCATCAGGTAAATGTCCTAAGTGTCCACAAAGCTAGTTGTTCCTTCAACTAAATACTGTCCCAAGCCTGTACTGGCTTGTGTACAATATTAAGAGACCTGCAGCAGCTCGACTGTGCAGAGAAGCCATTATCTCATCTGCTATATAACTCACCTGGTCACTCACTCACCTTGTCTCTCTAATGTCTGGGGAGCAACATGGCACCACCACCACCACCGCCAACATAGCTCTCTTGTCCAAAGTGCCGGCTTCTCAATCTCTAATCTGTGGAGTTTTTAAAATTCTGAAGCCATAAAACACTAAGAAGGTAGCTTGCCTCAAGTTTGGTCTGAGTATCCTTCTCCTGAAGCACATGGATCTTCCCATCTCTAGTTAGCACGTAGAGAGACCCCCACTCTGCTAACACATCCACCACATCATCAAAGACCGAGCTGTATGCAATGACCTCGTTACGGAGGTCGTAGACATTCAAGATTTGCTTGTTGGAGTTCTGTGGGTTGCTCCCAGCAAACTCTGATCTGGATGCCAGAAGGAAGAGAAGGAGTTTAACAAACTTGCTCCTGGATTTGAGTCACATTCTCAATAGCATCTGCTTAATACACTTTGGCTGTGTCTACACTGGCACAATCTTGCGCCAAAGCAGCCACTCTTGCACAAAAACTTGCTGCCTGTCTACACTGGCCGTGTGTTCTTGCGCAAGTAAACTGACGTTCTACTGTATAAAATCAGGGCTTCTTGCGCAAGAACTACGATGCTCCTGCTCAGGAATAAGCCCTCTTGCACAACTGTTCTTGCGCAAGAGGCCAGTGTAGACAGGCAACATGAATTTCTTGCGCAAGAAAGCCCTATGGTTAAAATGGCCATCAGAGCTTTTTTGCACAAGAGAGCATCTACACTGGCATGGATGCTCTTGCGCAAAAGCACATCTTTTATGCAAAAGCACATGCCAGTGTAGACGCTCTCTTCTGGAAGAGTTTTTGCACAAGAACTCTTCCGCAAAAGAGTTCTTGCGCAAGATCATGCCAATGTAGACATATCCCTCATGTTTATGTTTAATACACAATATGTTTAACGGGTTAATCAATTAAACAGGATTTTCCATCCTTATTTAAGACCGCATTTTTATAAATGTGATCGCGCTGCCTGATTACTTCCTAGGTGAAGCAATATAGAGTGGTCTCCTTGTCCCTAATTTTAATCTATTATAACTTTGAAGTGTATCTTTGGATAAAGTATTTCCCCCTGCTCTTCTTCTCTTCCATTTAAATCTCACAGTCCTTCCTCTGTATTTAGCTCAGACTATGGATTGTGAACAAGCAATACTCAATTTACATGTTAACAAATGAATAAATCTGTTTGGTCTGAAACAAAAGCAGTTCTTCACCTCTGATGTCAATTAACAACTTGACACAAATTATCAGAACATATTTCTAGTGGATATACATAATGGTGTGTCTAGACTACAGGTTTTTTTTTTAAAGAAGTAGCCTTTTTTCCAAAAAAACGTCACCTGCATCTAGACTGCAGCTGAGTTGTTTCGAAAGTAAATTGAAAGAACGCGGCAGTTTTTTCGATCGTGGCAAACCTCATTCTACGAGGAATAACGCCTTTTTTCGAAAGTACTCTTTTGAAAAAAGGCGCTACTGAATGCAAACTGTGCTTTTTCAAAAGAGAGCATCTAGACTCGCTTTTGCGGAAAATCTGCTTGTAGTCTAGATGCTCTCTTTCGAAAGAGGCTTTTTTGAAGGATTAAAAAAGCCTCTTTCGAAAGAGGCTTGTAGTCTAGACGTAGCCTAAGTGTTAGTCAAAACATCAGGGTAGTTATCAAGAGAAAATAAAATATAAACATACTGTCTAATTACAATTATAATAACCATTCAAAAACTTCCTCTGATACTTTTTATGGATGCCTCTAGGGATATTCTATACTTGGGGGAGCACCCTGTAATAGGGATGTAAGTGACTAGTCAACTATCCAATAAGCTTATCGGATAGTCGAGAAGTGACTTGATTCGTCACATCCTCCCCTTGCTGCCTCTAGTAGAGGCAGCAAGGGCGTAGGGGAGTGGGAGCTGGTGCTGGGGGAGCCAGCTTAAAAGTCAGTTCTCTCCAGCACCATCTCCGCAGGGGAGGCAGAGGTGTAGTGGGGGCCTGGATGCCATGCCTCTGTTTTTTAAATGTATTAAGAGCCAACAGGCAACACCACCACCCCGAAGACTCCAACAGAGGGAATTGGTCCAGATTTCAAGTGTCACGTGAATTCTATCTTTGCCCTCAAACTTCTTTTACTATTTACCTTTACCAGGGAGTTTGTGTGAAGTGTGGCAAATCTGCTCAGGTTTTACAACAGCTGGTGCATGCCCACTTTCCATTAATGAAGCAGTGAACCAGTTAATAAATTAGATGGTACATTCCTGAGATGAAGTCCTGGGAGAATTTGACTCTGGTGCCTTACTCAGATTCATGAGTGGCTCTGGGAGCATTCACACAATCTGGCCAGGTGTTGGGCTCCAAATGCAGCTGTGCTGAGTGACAGCAGCGACTGAAGGGATTGCTGCTAGTCACTACCAAGACATTTAAGCTGGCTCCCACTACCAAGACATTGTTGGGAGACAGGCTGGAGAGAGTTAAGGGGACACAGAAGTTCCATGGTCCCAAGCTGCACACCAAGAGGATCTCATCACAACTACTATGAAAGCAGCAGACCTGTTAGGAGCTGCTGTTACAGACCACTAAGCCCTCTGTCGCCTGGGAGCAATGGGGCTCTGAATCACAGCAGCTTTGCACAACAGAGCACCAGGAGAGCTGCAAAAACTGCACAGTGAGTACATGTAAAATGGACTCATCTGCTTCCCGGAGTCTTACTTTGGAGAGGTTTTCCGGTCCTTGGAAACAATGATGAGGTATCCCCGATACCAGTGAACGATCAACTTCAGTCCCTCAAAGGCAAAGCAGGGGCCATGTTCATCTGGCTGGTACAGATACACGCATTCGTTTCCTGCCACAATGAACTGGAGGTCCTGGGAGGGATCGCTGAGCGTGGAGCAGCGTAAACCGCAACCACGTGTGTCCAGTTCCAGACGAGAATAATCCTTCCCTGACAGCCTATAGGACTGTGAAGGAAATATGATTTTTTCAGATGTTACACTGAACAGCAGAGATGTGTTACAAGCAGTAGGCCTGAGTTTGATCTCCACTACAGCGTTGCCAAGTCAATATCTTACCTGGATGTTCGCTGTGGTGACAACAAAAAGGTGGGTGATTTTGCCAGACTGGCGGAAGGCAAGGCCAGTGACTGGGTAACTGCCTTCATGTAAGATCTGGGTCTTACTATGTCTGTCTCCTGTGACATCTCCTTCTGTAAGCACAACGCTTCCACCTGCAAAACCTGTTGAAGAATTAAACTGTTTATCATAGAATCACAGCACTCAAGGTCATCTAATCCAGCCCCCTGCACTCATGGCAGGACTATGTATTATCGAGACCATCTCTTATAGCTGTATCTTTAACCTGCTGTTAAAAATCTCCAATGATGGAGATTCTACAACATCCCCAGGCAATTTTTTCCACTGGTTTAACACCCTGATAAGAAGTTTCTCTAATTTCCAACCTAAACTTCCCTTGCTGCAATTTTTGCCCACTGCTTCTTGTCCTGTCCCCAGAGGTTTATGTCTATAGCACTTGCCAAACATTTCTAGTATTAAGCCCAAGGCAGCTGCAGCCCTCCTTGTTAGCTCCCATACAGCTATGCATACTAAGGTGCTCCCACAGACTTCTCACTTCACAGCTCTATGTACATAACTCCCTTTCTGAGTAGGGCCTGCTAGGATAACTTTATGGCCATCTCACTTTCTTTAAGGGTTATTTACTCCAATGGCTTCCTTTTGTTTTGCTTTGCTACATAGGATACCTCAGTCACCGGAACCAGTTTTGTGTAACAGCTGTTGTAAGTCATGCAGTGTTCCACATACATACAGTAGGCACTTCAAAAGTTAACATGAACACGGAAGGAAATCAGCTGGTCAAAAGTCACATTTTTTAGATCAAGTCTGAACAAGGTGTAGATCCGCAAGAACACCTTCTCTCTTATCTGATGACTATTTAGTTTG
Source organism: Rafetus swinhoei (assembly GCA_019425775.1). NCBI lineage: Eukaryota > Metazoa > Chordata > Testudines > Trionychidae > Rafetus > Rafetus swinhoei. Next base: position 20,141,326 of record CM033429.1, on the reverse strand, counting down.
CATAATAGCCTCTGGTGATGCACCTTGTCAAAGGTTTCCTGCAAGTCCAATTACACACTGAATCATAAGGATGTAAGCGACTAGTCGACTATGCGAAAAGCAAAAACTTATCGGATAGTCGATTAGCCCCTCAACTACTCACTTCCCCCCCCCTTGCTCCCCTCTATCAGAGGCAGCGACGGGAAGGAGAGGAGGGGGAGAGCAGGAGCTAGTGCTGGGGAGCCGGCTTAAAAGACTGTTTCCCCTGAACCATCTCTGCAGGGGAAAGGGAAGGCGGAGGGTAGCAGGGATCGGGCACAAACTGGGAATCAGCTGATTCCCGGCTAGTGCCCAGACCCAGAAGCTGCGCCTCTGCTTTTTAAATGTAGTAAGAGCCTGCTGGCTCTTTATACATTTAGAAATCAGAAACACAGCAGAGGGGACCTGGTGTGAGCCAGGACAGCTCTTAATACAGCTGATTCCCAGCTCACGCCGGGTATCCCCGCTGCACTTTAGCCTTTTATATGTATTAAGAGCCAGCAGGCTCTTAATACATTTAAAAGGTTGGTGTGCAGCGGGGGAACCCGGCATGAGTGGGGACAGCTGATTCCTGGCTCACGCCAGGTCCCCCGCAGTGTGCTTTAGCTTATACATATTAAGAGCCTGCTGGCTCTTACTACATTTAAAAGGCAGAGCCACAGCGGGGTTAGCTCCTGAGCCGGGAGCTAACCCCGTTGCAGCTCCCCTCCTTATCCACTAATCAACTAATCAATGGAAAATCCATTGACTAGTTGATTAAACTAAATTTAACATCCCTGCTGGATCACCGTTGTTCACATGCTTCTTGACACCTGCGAAGAATCCTAATAAATTGGTGAGGAGTGTGACTTCCCTTTATAAAAGCCATGCCAACTTGTCCCCCAATAAATCAGCATTTCTGATCATTCTGTTCTTTACTATAGTTTCAGCCCAATTTCCTAGTTCCAAATTAAGGCTCTATGGACCACAGTTGCCAGGATTAGGGATGTAATAACTGATAAGCAAAAATTTATAGATTAATGGCATAGACTACATGCATTTCTCCCCACACCCAAGTAAATTTTTTTAGCAGGCTGGCCAGCAACCTGGCTCAGTCCTAGCTTGCCATGGGTCCGGGACCTACCTCTGCTGAGGCCCCTCATTTGAAGTGTATTAGGAGCGAAGCAGGCAGGCAGCCACCTCAGTTCTGGCTCCTGCTGAGTCTGGGAGCACAGACTGCCCCCCCCCCCAGCCCCAGACAGGGGCTGCTGCCACCCCGCGCTACTTCCTCTGTATCAGAGGCAGCAGCATGGGGTGACAAGAAGCTGGTTTGTGAGAGGAGCTAGTTTTTAAACTGGCTCCCCTCGCAGACCAGCTCCCGCCTGGCACTCCACACTGCTACCTCCGATACTGCTGGCCCATCCCCCCGGATACTATAGAGTAGTCGACTAACCGATAAGAATTCATGAGGTTACTTGACTATTCAATTAACCGATATTTAACATCCCTACCCAGGAATGCCTCTGGAGCCCTTGTTAAAAACTAGTGTTACATTTCCACAAGTCTATGATTAGCTGCTCTCCAGTCTTCTGATACTGAAGATGCTTTCAACAGTAATTTACATTACAGAATGAACTACAGTTATGAAGTCTGCAAAATCTGAGATCATCCAGAAGTTCTGGATGAATACCATGTGGTCCTGGTGTGTTATTTAATTTTCTAGTTGGTTCTAAAACATTATCAACTGACATATCAAGGTGGAATAGTGTGTCAGATTTGTTACCCAGAGGTAAAAGCTCTGATTTAGGTATCTAACCCACATCCTCTGCAGTTAAGACTGCTGCACACAACTCACTTAGCTTTTCTGCAGTAGCCTTATCGTCTTTGAATATTCCTTTAACATCTCTGTTCTCTATTGGCCCTGTTGTCCATTTGGCAAGCTTCCTGCTTCTTATATACTTTCTTATTGTTGGTATTTGTGGCTATAGCAAGGTGATTTTCGAATTCTTTCTTGGTCTGCATTATTATACTTTTGCACATACCCTACCAGAGCTTATGCTCCTTTCTATTCTCCTCACTAGGATTTGACTTCCAAAATTTTAAGGATGCATTTTTGCCTCTAATAGCCTCCATTATTCTGCTGAACACCATTATGGCTAAACTTTTGGTCCTCTTATTATTTTGTCTGATTCGGGAGTACACTTAGTTTGATTTTCTATTTCTGGTGCTTTTAAATAATCCCCACAGTCTTACAAGCATTTCACCTTTGTGACAGTCTCTTCTAATTTCTGTCTAACAAGTGTCCTTATTTTTATGTCATTCCCCTTTTTAAAGTTAAATGTTACCAAGTGGCAATTCCGGCATTATGCCAAATTTCATTACATTATGATCATGATTACTAAATGGGTCAACTAGAATTAGTTCCTGGATCAGATCTTGTGCTCCCATTAAGACTAATCAAGAACTGCCACACTCCTTGTGTTCCAGAGCTAGCTGGAAGCTCCAAGAAGCGTGATGTATGATCTCTCAAAATTTTATCTCTGTGTCACATTTGCCCAGTCATCATGAGGCCTTGAGGCTCCATTCCTGTCTTCTGCCCAGGGGGCTGGAGCTTGCACAGCTCCACTCCCAATTTCAGTGGAGGCGGGGCACAGTGAGTCTCTAGCTATGGAGGGAGCACTCGGTTAAAAGCAGCGCTCAGCCCCCAGCTAAAGCCTCAAACTCTAGTGCACACACCCCAGGGCTGACTCTAGGAACTAAGGATGTAAGGGACTAATTGATTAGATGATTATCCGATAAGCAAAAGCTTATCGGACAGTCAACACACTAGTCAACTAGTCGCTTTTCCCCTTGCTGCTACTATCAGAAAGAGGCAGCAAGGAGGGAGAAATGGGAGGGGATTTATGGGGGGAGCTATAGGGGCAGAGGGGGTAGATTCATGGTAGGGCTCTTGTACATTTCAAAGGCGGAATGCTGCATGGCACTTCCACTTTTGAAATGTAGCAACAGCCAAGTGGGCTCTTGCTACATTTCAAAGCTGAAACACCCTTATCGACTAACCGAAGAGTCGATGGAAATTCCATCAACTATTCGATTAGTTGAGTAATCTAATTTTAACATTCCTACTAGGAACGAACGGAGTCATGGGGCTGAAGCCCCAAACCCCAGCACTCCCTTCGGGTTTTATACCCTGAGCCTGGTGCTCCCAAGGGTCAGAAGCCTGGACCTTCCTAACTACTGATGAAGAATTTTTAAAATATATGGAATGCAAGGAGATCATAATCACCTTTGCAGAGTAGAACTCAAGGAAGAAACAGGTGCATGTGCAGTAAAGTAGCACCTGCCTGCTACCTATGTGATTGTTTTAAAATAGGGTTGTCAATTAATCGTTAATAGTTAACTCACACCATTAACTCAAAAATAATTGTCATTAAATAATAATTATTAATGACATTCTTAATCAACAGTTAAACAGTATCAATTGAAATGTATTAAATGTTTCTGGGTGTTAGTCCATATTTTCAAATATATTGATTTCAATTACAACACAATACAAATGGTACAGTGCTCACATTACAATATTTGATTACAAATATTGGCACTGAAAAATGATAAAGAAAGTGCAACTTGCAGATGTAGATTGTTAAATAACTGCAGTCAAAACCAAAACAATGTAAAACTTTAGACCTTTTGAGTCCTCTTAGTCCTACTTCTTAGACACTCGCTAAGACAAATGAGTTTGTTTACGTTTATGGGAGATTAGGCTGCCAGTTTATTTACAATGTCATCTGAAAAAAGAACAGGCATTCCCATGCACTTTTATAGATGATATTGGAAGGTAAATACCCACCAGATATACTAAATATGTATGTGCCCCTTCGTGCCAACATTCCAGTGGACATGCTTCCTGGCTGATTATGCTCCTTAAAAAAAACACATTAATTACATTTTGATTGAGCTCCCTAGCGAAGAATAGAATCATAGAACTGGAAGGGCCCCTCGAGAAGTCAGAGTCCAGTTCCCTGCCCTCACGGCAGGACCAAGTTCTGTCTAGATCATCCCAGATAGATGTCTGTCTAACCTGCTCTTAAATATCTCCTGTGATGCAGATTCTACAACCCCGTAGGCAATTTATTCTAGTGTTTAACCATGCAGACAGTTAGGAAGTTTTTCCTAATGTCCAACCTTAAACGTCCCTTGCTGCAATTTAAGCCCATTGCTTCTTGTCCAATCATCAGAGGCCAAGGAGAACAATTTTTCTCCCTCCTCCTTGGGGTACCCTTTTAGATGCTTGAAACCCGCTATCATGACCCCTCTCAGTCTTCTCCTTTCCAAACTACACAGACCCAATTCTTTCAGTCTTCCTTCATAAGTCGTGTTCTCTAGACCTTCAATCATTTTTGTTGCTTTTCTCTGGACCTTCTCCAGTTTTTCCAAATCTTCCTGGAAATGTGGGGCCAAGAACTGGACACAATACTCCAACTGAGGACTAATCAGCGCAGAGTAGAGCGGAAGAATGAGCTCACAACACTCCTGTTAATGCATCTCAGAATCATGTTTGCTTTTGTTGCAACAGTGTCACACTGTTGACTCATATTTAGCTTGTGGTCCACTATAACCCCTAGATTCCTTTCTGCAGTACTCCTTCCTAGTCAGTCGCTTCCCATTCTGTATGTGTGTGACTGATTATTCCTTCCTAAGTGAAGCACTTTGCATTTGTCCTTATTAAACTTCATCCTATTTATCTCAGACCATTTCTCCAGTTTGTCCAGATCATTTTGAATTATGACCCTATCCTCCAAAGCAGATGCGACCCCCCCTCCCAGCTTCATTGTATCTGCAAATTTAATAGTCGTACTCTCTATGCCAATATCTAAATCGTTGATGAAGATATTGAACAGAACTGGTCCCAAAACAGACTCCTGCGCGGAACCCACCTTGTTATGCCCTTCCAGCATGATTGTGAACCATTAGTAACTACTCTCTGAGAACGGTTGTCCACCCAGTTATGCACTCACCTTATAGTAGCCCTATCTAGGTTGGATTTCCCTAGTTGATGGATAAGGTCATGCAAGACCATGTCAATGCCTTACTAAAATCTAGGAATACCATGTCCACCGCTTCTCCCTTATCCACACGGCTTGATAACCTATCAAAGAAAGCTATCAGATTTGTTTGACAGGATTTGTTCTTTACAAATCCATGCTGGCTGTTACCTATCACATTATCTTACAAATGTTTGCAAACATCGTAATTATTCCTCCATTATTTTCCCTGGCACAGAAGTTAAACTGACTGGTCTGTAGTTTCCTAGGTTGTTCTTATTTCCCTTTTTATAGATGGGCACTATATTTGCCTTTTTCCAGTCTTCTAGAATCTCTCCTGACTTTCATGTTTTTTCAGAGATGATAGCTAAAGGCTCAGTTACCTCCTCTATCAGCTCCCTGAGTATTCTAGGATGCGTTTCATCAGGCCCTGGTGACGTGCAGACATCTAACTTTTCTAAGTTATTTTTAACTTGTTCTTTTATTTTAACTTCTAAACCTACCCCATTTCCACTAGTATTATCTATGTTAGGCATCCCATCACGATCCATCTTCTTAATGAAAACTGAAACAAATAAATCATTAAGCACCTGTCAATTCCAAGTTTCCTGTTATTGTTTCTCCCTCTTTATTGAACAATGGGCTTACCCTGTCCTTGGTCTTCCTCTTGCTCCTAATATACTTGTAGAACATATTCTTGTTACCCTTTATGCCCCTAGCTAAATTTAGCTCGTTTTGTGCCTTTGCCTTTCTAATCTTGCTCCTGCATACCTCAGTTGTTTGCTTATATTAATCTTTTGTAATTTGACCTTGTTTCCAATTTTTATACAACTCCTTTTTGATTTTTAGATCATATAAGACTGGGGTGGGCAATAATTTTGGAAGGGAGGCCACTTTACAAATTTCGAAAGTGGTCGCGGGCCGACCCAGAAGGGGCAGGGTTGAGAACTACTCTGCTGGGTATGGTGACCTTATTTTCTGAACCAGCTGCTACTAGTAAGAACAGTTTAATTTAAATTATTAAACACGCTTAATCTTTTTCATGTTAGTTTATCAAACTTCATTTTAAATAAAGTAAAATATTATGTCCAACACAAAAGGTTTCAATGTTTTCTTTATTTATGGTAGGGGTGAGGAACCCTTTTTGGTTCGGGGTCATTGACCCACAAAACAATCAGTTGGGGGCCACACAAGTGAGAAGCAAAAAAACTCCTCCAAAACCCCCCAACGCTCACTGATGTGGCCCCAACTGAGACACCTCACTCCTCTTGGGCCCCAGCCTCACGGGGTGAGGGGAAAGGAAGGGGGAAACTGAGATTCAGGGCTTCCCATAGACTAGATTTACTTTTCTGGGGTTCTAGAGTTAGTGGATTTTATGGACCTTCTTAGGCTTTGGGGTAGGGACAAAAATGAGGGGTAAAGTGCACGAGACAGAGCTGCCAGCAAGTAGGATAAGGATGAGGTGCAGGATCTGGGAGGAAGCTGGGGTTCAGAAGCAGGCTGGGAGTAGGGTATCTGACCAGGTGAAGGAAGCAGGAACAAGGAAAGGAGCAGTGTGTGGCCAGGAGAGAGGGTGCAAGAACAAGGGAGGGTGCCGGGTCTTGGGGGGGGGGAGGGAAGTGACGGATTGGGGTGAGGGAGGTCTGGGAATGAGAGGGAACCTTACCTTGCTTCGAGCCCCCTTGCAGCAACAGCTGCAGCCACACAGTCCCAGCCGCCCTGGAGAGAGGCCCCGCTGCCATGGCCACACAGTCCTGGAGGCCGGAGACACGGCTGCCACAGCCACGCAGTCCAGGGGCTGGCCCCGAGGCACCATGGCCACCCCGGAGGCTGTAGGCACCACTGCTGGGGTCATATGGCCTGGGGCTGGCCCCAGAGGCCATCCCAGAGGTGCCCCGGCCACAGGCTGCCCTAGAGCCATGTGTCCCCAGGCCGCCCCAGAAGCCAGAGACATGCAGCCTGGGGCTGGCCCCGGAGGTGCCATTACCACACCACTGCAGCCCAAGACCGACCCGGAGGCGCGTTACCACAGCCCGGGCCGGCCCCAGAGGTGCCACTACTGCGCCCATGTGGCCAGCCCTGGAGGCGCCACTACTGTGCCCAGGGGGGTCTGGGGCCAGCCCTAGAGGCGTGCTACCACGTGCTACCCCAGAAGCGACATTATCGCACCCACACGGCCCGGGGCCGGCCCCGGGAGGTGCCGTGGCAGCAGTGCCTCCAGCCTTCTCGGCCAGCCCTGGCTGCCTGGCCACGGTAGCGGCGCCTCCCGGGCTGGCCCTGTTGAGGAGCCTCAGTCCCAGCCCTGCCTCCTCTCCAGAGGCTCCTGGGAGAAGGAGGGGCGGGGATGAGCTCTTTCCCTTGGGGCACACGCCAGATGGGGGGGGGGCGGGATCAAAGCCCAAGGTGGGTCAGATCCAGCCCGCTGAGAGGCTTTTGCCCACCCCGATATAAGACCTCCCAGTTGATCCAAGATGGTATCCTGCCATACTTCCTATCTTTCCTACCTAGTGGAATAGTTTGGTTTTGAGCCCTTAATAATGTCCCTTTAAAAAACTGCCAACTCTCTTCATAGTATGTCTCCTAATCCATTTTACCCACATTCTGCCATAACTTTCATGTTATAGCAGTCTGACATAATGGTTGGCACATATCTGTTTTAAGAACACTTTCACTGCAGATTTTACAAAATGCAAAGAAGGTACCAATAATGAGAATTCTGAAGATAGCTACAGCACTCGACCCAAGGTTTAAAGAATCTGAAGTGCTTTACAAAACCAGAAAGGAATAAGCTGTGAAGCATGCTTTCAGAAATTTTAAAAGAGCAAAATTCCTATGCGGAAACTCCAGAACCCAAACCACCAAAAAGAAAGCCAACGTTCCGCTGGTGGGATCTGAATCAGAGGATGAAAGTTAACATGCGCCCGTGTGCACTATTCTGATTCATTATCTAGCAGAACCCATCATCAGCATGAACGCATGTCCTCTGGAATGGTGGATGAACCATGAAGAGACGTGCATTTTTGCAAACCTGGATGTGATATCTTGCAATGCTGGCTAAAACAGTACCATGAGAATGACTGTTCTCACTTTCAGGTGACACTGTAAACACAAATTTTTACTTTTCAATTTATTTTTTGCCATGTTCAATTTTCATGATAAACAGATTGCACTAGAGTGCTTGTATGAGATAAATGAAAAATACTATTTCTTTTAATTTTTACAGCACAAATATTTATTAATCAAAATAAATTGAGCACTATATCCTTCGTTGTGACTGAAATCAATATATTTGAAATATAACATACATCAAAAATATTTAAATAAATTATATTCTATTATTATTTAACTGTGTGATTAAACATTTTTTAAATGGCTTCACAGATTTATTTTGAATATATGTATTTTTGTAGGTGTATTTAAATTATTTATATTTTTTTAATGGAAAACATGAAGTTCAGCTTTAGGCAGTGAGGCCCTGAAGATGCTCTGCCTAGAGGTGTGAAAGGTATATATACGGCCCTGCATGAAATTTCTATCCATGGTATAGTTTTTTTTTCATTTCCAATTGGAACCTTATTGGACTAAAGTTTCTTTAACATACTGTGCCACTCCCCCTCCAATGGGACCACCTTTATCTTTCCTATATTTTTTACAGCCTGGTAATACCATATTGCAAAACCCATTCTCCACTAGAACAAAAGCTAAAGTTTGGGGGCAAAACTTACTCAAATATCCTTTTAAAAAAAAGGAATATATAACTCCCCATTAATTTGAAGAAAAAGTTGTAATATCGCTAAAGGGCATATGTACCTAACTTGTAAAAATCTCTTTGCACATAAATTATGGTAAAACTCAAAATTTGCCAAACTTTAGTCAGCAATTATTGGTCTTCTCAAGTAGCATCAGGTACATTCTCTTTAGGAAGAAAATCATGGTTGTGAAAATGTCAAACTAATCTATGCTGCCTTCGGTAGGACCAACCCATTTTCACTTCATCATAGTGTCTTCAGTTTCTCTGGCACCTTCAGGAGGTGTTTGTTTTTCACTTACCAATAGCCATGAAGTTAAGATTCTCATGGACAGCTAGGCAAGACACAACTGTGGGTTTGTTACCCGGTATTGCAGGGAAAATCCTTGTGCAAAGAGGATTCCCACCATCTCGTTTCTCTAAGTTCCAGACTTTAACCTACAAACAAAAGAGAAAGAACATGAGCAGAACTTGGTCTTCAGGTATACTGGGGCCAAAACCTAGTCCCTTTTAAGACCACAGGGCTAGAATTTAGCATACTGTTTTTAGAACAAAGACATTCCCAAACTAATCCCAATACACTGCTCTTCTTAGACAAAATGGGCTCAAGTCCTCTTCGCCATTTGACTTACCAGCGGGTTAATGCCTTCTTCATCCTCACCAACAGAAGCCAAGATGCTGTGCTGCTTCAGCTGGTACAGGTGAGTCACTCTCAGCTTGTAAGCCTGGAAACTGCTAAGCTGAAGGGAATGCGACAAGAACCAAACTCGACCTTCCAAATGTAGATGATAGTCAAGGTACTTGGGGGAAAAAAAATGAAGCCACACACATCACAACCAAACTCTTTTTGAGCTACTCTTATTTTGGACTGCTGGCCAAATATTCTGATGTTAGCTAGAGTTCCAGACACTGAGATGATCACAGACCAACAAAATAGTGAACGTTTTAGAGCACAAATGACTGGGAGTTGGAAGAAGCAGGCGTTTTTCATATGTCAAAGGACAACTGAAAAACAAAGCAACAGCTCTGTGCACACCTAACATATCTATTAGTTTAGGGCCTGCTGCAAAGGAATAAACACTTTTGACTCCCATAAGAACCCCACAGGCATCTTTCAGAGCCCACCTGTACTGAATTCATAGTGTAGTTCAAGCTCACGCTGTACACCTTGTTTCTAGTACATAGATGAAATACTTTTGCCCACTGTAATCTTTCCATGGATGTCACTGATTAACTGGCCACCTGGCCAGGCTGGAGCAGCCCCCAGCCCGACATGGGCAGAAGGCTGTTCCAGCCGGGCTGGGCCTGCCAATGTGGTGGGGGGGCACTCCAGGGTGGCCAGAGCAGTCCCTTGCCTGTGGGATCCTGTTTAAGTGTTTAACCAGTTATCTGATTAAATGGGATTTTACATCCCTAACTCTTTCTAGTCCTTATACCTACAGCAATTCTCAGCTACACAGCACACATTTACAAGCATCTTCATAAGCATCATGCAAAAAAGAAAAAGGACTGGAATTCCTAAAGCCAAGAGACCACATACTAGGTCAACAAACCATACCTTGTGGTTTCAGGGAACGCTTACCATCTTCCATAAGAACGGCCACACTGGATCAGACCAAAGGTCCATCTAGCCCAGTATCCAGTCTTCCAATAGTAGCCAACGACAGGTGCCCCCGAGGGAATGTACAGAACAGGTAATCATCAAGTGATCCCTCTTCATCACCCACTGTCAGCCTCTGACAAATACAGACTAGGGAAACCATTCTACCATCCTGGTTAATAAGTATTTATGGTTAGCCTCCATTAATTTATCTACGGGTTGACCCTCTCTAGTCTGGCACCCTTGGAACCTGACCAGTTCCAGATAACTTTCCGGACCATGGAAGGTCAATATTATCTAGCAGCATTACCAACACTGCTTATTGGGCTGTTAGAGGACATTTAGGAGTAAATTAGAGCTAAATAACGGCACAGAAGACTGAGAGATAGGACTGGTGGCTGTAAACAAACTTTATGGGACCACAGGAAACTTGGCCACCCCCATGAAAAATGGAAATCCGGCTAACTAAAATCATTCTGGGTGACAGAGGTTTCTAGGCCAGAGAGTTCTAGACTAGAGGTTCAACTTGTAGTTCTTTTTTGAAACCTGTTAAAATCCTGGCCTTCACCACACCCTCTGGCAAGGAGTTCAACACGTTGACTGTGTGCTGCAGGAAATACTTCCTTTTGTTTTAAGCCTTCTACCTATTTATTTCATTTGGTAACCCCTAGTTCTTGTTACCTGAACAAGTAAATAACTTTTCCTTATTCACTTTCTCCACACCAGTCATGATTTTATAGACCTCTGTCATATCCCACCCCCTTAGTCTCCTCTTTTCTAACCTGAAAAGTTCCAGTCTAATTTCTCTTCATATGGCACCCATTCCAAACTCCTGACGATTTTTGTTCCAGTTCACTACTCTTTTTAGAAAAGAGTGTTCTGACATGTGAAGGCTCTGTGCATCTCTCACACACTTCCCTTTTCTTTTCTGCTCAGGTCAGGTAAAGCACAGGTGGTGGGGAAACAAGGGTCTCCCACTCCAGCCATCAATGTGCCTCAGCCCCATTTACAGCACCCGCCTCTGACAGGAGGGAAGTCGCTCAGCCAGTCCTGAGCCCGCGGGCTGAGATTGAGGCGGGGGGGAGGGATTTGGTGCCCGTTGCGAGGATCAGTGAGGCGAGGCGAAGCGACACGCTTGGCCTTAGCTTGAGACAGGCTCAGGAGAACCTCCCCTCCCGGAACAGTGCCAACGCACCGGCCGGGCCTTTCCCTCACGCTGGGGTCGGGACAGGCCGGGGTCAGGACTTCAGCCCCCCCGCCCACTCGCTGCCCTTGGCAGGGGTCGCGCTGCCCGGCCAGCCCGCGGCGCCGCAAGGATATCCCCGAACACCAGGCTGCCCCGGCCCGCGTCGCACACGATGATGCCCGGCGGTAGGGCGAAGGGCTTCCCGGCCCCCTCCGGCCCGCCCGGCTCCGTCACCGGCTCCCGCTCGAAGAACACGAAGCGGCGCCACTGCAGGTAGGCGGCCATCTTGGCGGCCGGGCCGGGCCGGGCCGGGCCGGGCACGAATCAGCTGACTGATCTCCCAGAGCACGTGACTAGTGGCTGCCGCGCGCGGGCGCTGCTGGAAGGTTGGCGCACGCAGCCGCTGCCTGCCACGTGCTCCGCCGCCTGGGAGCCACTGACAACCTTGCCCAGCCGGAGAGGGGCGGGGTCGCGGCCTGTGTACGGGGTTGACCACTCCCAGCGCACAGGGCGGGATCGGTGGTTTGTACAGAGCTGCTTCCCGGAGCCATGTGCTACTTAAGGAGCATTTAGGGCAGTGAGCAGGCGCAGTAGCTCAGCTGAAGCCCCTGCCCCACAGTAGTTCAGTGGCTGCTGCTTGCATTGAGCAGGAGAGAGCTGAAACTTACTGGCCTGGGAAATCAAGCCATTTTAGGGTGAGGCAGAAGAAGTGATGGAGAAGAAAGATGGGGAGGGAGGGAGAGACGCTGCTGGTCCCTGTGCAGGGGTTTTGCCTCCCCCAGAAAGAGGCAATAGGGGGTAACAGTTACCCCAGGGGGATGAGCCACATGTTCAAAGACAAACATACTTATACAGGTTTCATTGATGTCAGCTGAATAAGTGGATTGTACCCACAAAAGCTCATCTTCATGTTTTGTTAGACTTTAAGGTACTGCTGAACTATTTGTTTAAGTTTTTCCTTATAAAGGTTCTAAATTATAACAAATTGGGAGGGGTTTGCAACTGATTTTGACCATAAGTTAAATATGAGACAATAGTGTAAAATGTCTCCAAAAAAAGCAAATATCAACATGGTAAGCAAAATACAAGAAGTAATTCTTCTACTCTACTCCATGCTCTGTTTGTCAGAGGCTGGAGATGGATGGCCCGAGACAAATCACTTGATCGTTGTCTTCGGTTCACCCCCTCTGGGGCACCTGGTGCAGGCCACTGTCGGCAGACAGGCTACTGGGCTAGATGGACCTTTGGTCTGACCCAGTACGGCCATTCTTATGTTCATTAAGCCACTACTGGAGCACTAGGAGGTAAAACTGAAACATGATCACAATCACTGGGTCTATAGGAATTTTGTAGATCTGGTATTAGTGTTTTACAATAGCTGTTTCTTACACTCTATACATAACTGCTCTCGTAGGACTGTGCTACATTCAGGAGCAATGTCTTATAATAGCAGTTTCTTACAATCATATGTATCAGTAACTGCACAGTCCTGCAGGGAGCCATTCTATACAAGCCACCACTGCTGAGTGGAACATGTTTCTCCTCCCTGCAATTGCATACAGTACTGAGGAGCTGCTTTCTGCCCTGAACACCAGTAGATCGGTGCCCCCTGATAGAGGGAACATTATTAGATATTCCCTGGGGCCTGGCTCACGGCTGATACAGCAACTTTGCTTTTTTGTGTTACCTCACATGCCGCTTCCAACCCATGGCAGGGGTGCATGCAGCCCTCCCATCCTGATGCTGACCAGAACAGTTTCAAATGCCTTAAACCACGGATTCCCTGAGGTAGTTCAATGGACCCTGTCACAGCTGCCCCCACCCGCTGCCACTGATCAAGGGACTATCAGACAGACTTATGCTTATCCGATAGTCGACTAGTTACTTACATCCCTAGTAACAGCCAGCATGAATTTGTAAAGAACAAATCACGTCAAACCAATCTGATAGCTTTCTTTAATAAGTGAGAAGCCGTGGATGTGCACAGTAAAAGCCCCAGGAAAATGTTAATTTCATTTCCTGTGTGGTGAGCAGACAGTACAGCTCAGCAGCTCCTCTGACCATGAATGCCCACAGTTGCAAACAAGCACCAGCATGGAGCATGTAGGAGATTCTGGACCTCATAGCTGTGGGGAGGAGAGGAATCTGTTCAGGTAGAACTGAGACAGGCATACCAGAAGACAATGGAGGCAAATGGATAGTGTAGGTCATCGCTGCAAACATGACGCTTCTATAAGCGGCTGCATGGTATCCTAAGGAGAGACCTGACCGGTTTCTCAAGCCAGTCCTTAGATTCCCCCCCAGACACTCCTCTGGAAGCTTCAGGCAGCAGCATGGAGGACAGTGTGGATGAAGAGGAGAAGAATGGTCAGAAGGTGAGCAGGACATTGGATCTCACTGACAGCAAGGACTTTTTTATAACTTTGGAGACAATCCCTTCCTCCTAGCACATCTCACTGCTGGACCCTGATGTCAGGGAGGGGCATTTCTGGTGAGTTCACATTTTTCATCATGCTACAACTGGGTTAAGGCAATTGGGTGTTATCTGTGGTGGCCACTCTACCTTCACAGCAGGGGCTTCCCAGAACAGCTTGTCAACATGTCTGAAGACTGAGTGGGAGTCCTCCTTGCACATCTCCATAAAGCTCTCATACAGGAACTCTTTGATCCTTCTCACAAGGTCTCTAGGGAGGCCTGCCTTATTCCGTCCTCCACAGGAGGACACCTTCCCATGAGAAGCCAGCAGTAAGTGATCTGGCATCATTGCAGCACAAGGCATCGCAGCATAAGTCCCAGGTTTCTGGCCATTCTGTCAGCATCTTTATCACTCTGTGTGATTCAGAGAAGACTGATATGGCAACCTGGATGAAGGAGGGGAAGCTATTAACTGATTCCTTAGCAATAAACCTCCATTTGCTCATCCCCAATGAAGCATGGCTTGAGACCCTGCCATGCAACCATGCCCGGTCCCACCTCCTACAGGGAGGCTTGGTGTATGCTTGAGCCTCAGCCCTTCCATCATGCCTGCACCCCCTCCTCCTCTGAAAGGGAATGCTGCACTCTCCCAGCAAATGGGGGGTGCCAAACACTTGGTCACCATGTGAGCCCCTGCCCTGCCTCACAGCCATGCCCAGACCACCTCCCTCCCGCAAGCTTGAGCCTTGGCCTGTCCCGTACTATGCTTGTGACCAAACCAAGTCCATCTCCTCCCCTAAGATTTCTGAAGTGTACCTGCTGCATAGTGGGAGCTTAAAACCATATCGGTGGCCTTGTACATAACACATGCCTATTGTCTTAGGACAGACCTTCCTTTATGCTAAGAGATTAGGTTTTACACTCAACAATTTATCTCCTGTAAAATCTACCCTTTGGTTAGCCCTGGTCCGCCCAGCTTCTGGGGAGGCAAGCTTCACTGCCACAGCAAAGCCACCTCACTAGGAGCCAGCTGAGTATAACCAAGACTATTAACCAATAAGCATCACCATATTGATTAAATGGTTAATCTGTTATACTCTTAACATCCCTATACTGCAGAGCCCGCAACATGTGTAACTGCTATGATTTTTAGCACTTATACAGTTACCTTTTTAAACATGTTTTTACATCCCTTATCTCTACCTTGCTGAGTTAGGGTGTATGTGACTTTGCTAAATGTATTAATGTAACTATTATAAATACAAAGAGATTCCTGAAGTGTGAGTTACAACCCCACATATTAAGCCTCTCAACTCAATAGTATTTTAATACTGGGCCTGATCTTGAGAAGAACCAGTCAAACCGCAGAGCGATAACTATAAATTCTCAAGTAATATTGTCATAATCATGAGGGCTGGCCTGGGGACTAAGAGGTTAACCTAGCCAGGTATCTGGTCACCTAATGGTAAGGCAGGTAGGGATTTCAAACTGGGACAAAGGAATTTTTAACTTTTCCGTCTTTTGTCTGAGAGAGTGCAGTTTTCTTCCAGGTAACAGAGAGATGGGAGACCGTCTCTCTCTCCAAGCAAAGTCTTTTCACAATATGTACGTAGAGTAAAGTTAGTTAACCGTCAGGCTTTATTGTTTTCCTGGTTTGGGAATGTGGAAATGTCGTCTGTGCTGCTAAAGTGGGTTTTTCCTCTCTTTTGTAACTAAGACCTGAGCCCAGGTCTAGAGCATCTAAATTCATTGGTGGCTCTTTTCCATGTAGTCCAGGGGTGGCCAACCTGTTCCAGACTGTGGCGGGCCCCTCCCGCCTACCCTCTTAAGTCCAAGGCCCTCCGGCCTGAGTCCGAAGCACAGTCTAAAGCTGGCCCTTTAAGTCAGGGCCAAGGCCCTCCGGCCTGAGTCCAGAACACAGTTAGGGTTGTAGCAGGGACGCACTCCAGGTAGGGGGACCCGGGCCCACCCTACACCACCGGGTCTCGGCCCAGGGCCCTGTGAGCGACCGGGTAGTGGGTCGCTCCCTCGGCGGGGCAATCCGGCCGAAACGCACCGAGGGTCTCTGGGTGGGAGGGGAGGCTCCCGTTCCTGCCCTAGGCCACTTCCTACCTGGTTACCTGGGGTTCCTTCCCCTGTACTCGCCCAGCTTGCTGCTACCTCCAGGCCGGCGTCTCCTCGGCAGGCAGTCCCTGGGTCGCACCCGCTCGCCTCCGCGTCCCCTCCGGCCTCTCCTGGAGTCTTGGGCAACAGCTGTGAAGGAGCCCTCTTCTCAGATCCTTCTCCTCCAGCTGACCTCCTAGACTGAGTCCTTCCCCAGGCTTTTATAGTGGAGCTACAGCCCAGGCATGCTCGGTAGGGCTGTGGGGGAGGGGCCTCTGCAGCCATGTAACCCTGGCTGGGCCCTTCAGGTTCAGTGTGGGGCTGCCTCGCCCCGTCACACACTCTCCCCCTTAAGAGGGTCGGCGACGGGGTTTCGGCTGACCCCTCTTCCGTTGTCCTTGAAAAAAAGTCTGCGTTAGTATGGGCCTTTCCCAGCCGATGCACTACCTGAAAAGCAAACGGTTGTAATGACAAATACCAGCGCATGATCCGTGCATTGGAATCTTTCATGGCGTGGAGCCATCTCAGGGGGGGGCATGGTCAGTTACTAACGTGAACGGGCTCCCCAGCAGATAATATCTTAGGGACTCTATGGCCCATTTTGCCGCGAGGGCCTCCTGCTCTATCATAGAGTATCTAGTCTCTCGTGGGAACAGCTTGCAGCTAAGGTACAGGATGGGGTGTTCCTCACCCTCTATCACCTGGGATAATACCGCTTCCTAGTCCTACTCGGGAGGCATCTGTCTGCAAAATGAACGGCTTGTCAAAATCTGGCTGAATGAGCACCGGCCCCTGAGCTAGCTGCTTCTTCAAGGTCTGGAAGGCAGTTTCGCACTCCGAGGTCCACTCTATACAGCGCTCTCGGGGGTTCTTAGTGAGGTCTGTAAGGGGTGATGCGATGGTCGCAAAGTCGGGTATAAAGTGGCGGTAGTATCCTGCCAGCCCCAGGAACTGCCATACTTGCCTCTTCGTGGTAGGCGTAGGGCTCTCCTGTAGAGCCTGGACTTTGTCTATCAAGGGTCGGAGCTGCCCCTTCCCCACCGTATAGCCTAGATAGCTCACCTCCTGATATCCCCAATGGCACTTGGCCGGGTTGGCGGTGAGGCCAGCCTCAGCTAACGCCTGCAGCACTTGGGTCAGATGTTGGAGATGTTCTGTCCAGCTCCGGCTGTACACCACAATATCATCAATATACGCCTCTGCGTAGTCATTATGTGGACTTAGTACTTTATTCATGTGCCTCTGGAAAGTGGCTGCCGCCCCGTGAAGGCCGAAAGGCATTGCTGTAAATTGGAAGAGTCCAAAAGGGGTTGGGAAGGCCGTTTTCTCTTGAGATGCTGGTGTCAGGGGAATCTGCCAGTAGCCCTTAGTTAAATCCAGAGTGGATATAACTCTGGCATGACCCAACCGCTCCAACAGCTCGTCCACCCGTGGCATTGGGTAGGCATCGAAACGGGAGATGGTGTTTACCTTCCTGAAGTCCACACAAAACCGGACTGACCCATCCGCTTTTGGCACCAGGACTATGGGGCTCCTTCAGTCACTTCGGGACTCTTCTACCACGCCCAGAGCTAGCATTTGGTCTAATTCCCTTCGCACCGTGTCCCACAACTTCCTGGGCAGCAGGCGATGATGGTCGCGCACCTTCTGCCCCGGGGGGGTGGCTATGTGGTGGCTTGCTAGGCTCGTCTGGCCAGGTTTAGATGACAGGACCTGGGGAAAGCTGCTCAGCAGCCGGCGGAGCTGTTCCTGCTGTCCTGTCTTGATGTCAGGACTGATGTCCAGGCGCGCGGATGTGGGGTCCTCCTCTGCGGATGGCCCCAACTCCGGTTCCATAGGGTACGGGGTGATCATCAGGGCCTCTTGCTCCTTCCATCCCTTGAGCAGGTTTACATGATATATCTGCACCTCCTTCCTCCGCCCTGGCAGCCGTACTGCATAGTCCACCGGACCCACCCGTCTCACCACCTCAAATGGGCCTTGCCATTTTGCTAGCAGCTTGGATTCTGAGGACGGGAGCAACAGTAGTACCTGGTCTCCTGGCTGGAAGGTCCGAGTCCTGGATCCCCGGTTGTAATGAGTGGCCTGGACCTCCTGGGCTCGGCGTAGATTCTCTTGGGCCAAACGCCCTAGTTCCCGGAGCCGATCCCGCAAGCACAGGATGTAGTGTACGGAGCCTCGGGCTGGGGTCTCTTGTTCTTCCCAGGTCTCTCGGACGAGGTCTAGAATCCCTCTGGGTTGTCGTCCATACAGGAGCTCGAAGGGCGAGAACCCTGTCGAGGCTTGAGGCACCTCTCGCACCGCAAACATCAGCGCTGGGAGCATCTTATCCCAGTGATGGACATCTTCCTCCACAAATTTGCGCAGCATTGTCTTCAAGATGTGGTTAAAGCGTTCTACCAACCCGTCCGTCTGCGGGTGGTAGACCGAGGTCCGGAGCGCCCCGATGTTCAGTAACCGACACAGCTCCGCCATGAGTCGCGATGTCAAGTTCGTCCCCTAGTCTGTGAGGATCTCCCAGGGCAGACCCACCCCGGGAGATCCAGCACAGTCCACTACGACCAGGATATATTTATGCCCCGTCTGGCTCCTTTCCAGCGGGCCCACCAAGTCCAGGCCAATGAGCTCGAAGGGCGTTCCCACTATTGGTAGCGGCACCAGAGGGACCCGGGGAATGTTGGCGGGGTTAGTCTTCTGGCACTCGGGGCATGATGCACAGTACTCTCGCACTTCGTGGTGGATTCCTGGCCAGAAGAACCGTCACGCCACTCGCTGCAGGGTCTTCTCTCGGCCCATATGACCTGCCCTGGGGGTGGCATGGGCCAACTGTAACAGGCCCCAGCAGAAACGACGTGGGACTAACAGCTGGTGCATCTCATCCTGGGTCTGAGGGTCCCATACTAGGTGGTACCTCAAAGCGGGGCCCTTGGGGCTGACCTGGAGCCTGCTCCTCCCCTTCTGGGCAAGTAACCGCTTGCTCCCAGGCCCGGCTAAGTGTGAGGTCGTTCCGTTGTTCTTCCAGGAAGTCCCCATCTAGCTCTAGGTCGATAAGTGGGGGACCCGTAGGGGTGCCGCCCATGCTCGCCGCCTGTCCTCCGGGCATAGAGTCCTGTGAGGCCCCTTCTCCCACCGCTACCTCGAGGGGATGGCTTAGCGGGGCCCGGCGAGCTTGCCGCGCTAGGACGATATTTGCCATTAGCCCACTCCCTTCTTGTAGTAGTTCATTAAACCCCGGCCAGTCCCGCCCCAGGATCACCGGGTAAGGCAACTTCGGGGCCACCACCACTAGCCTGCGTGCCCCCTGCTGCCCGTCTTCCAACCTCACCCAGGCTGTGTCGTAGGACCGTACATCTCCATGAATACACATCATTTGTACCGGGGGTCCCAGCTGGTCCATCCCTACGGCCACCCCCGTCCGGACAATGGTTTGGCTACAGCCAGAATCCACCAGGGCAGTGGTGGGGGTTCCGTTCACCCGCACGGGCACTATAATTTTGGCCTCGTCCCACCTCCACGCCCTCTGGCCGGCCATCAACACCTGCCCATAGTTACAGTTCTGGGGGCGCTTCCGCTTTCTAAACCGCCCCATCTCTTATCTCTCCCTTTGCTCGCTCGCTCTCTCACTCTCTCTCTCTTTTTTTTTTTTCCCCTAAGTGGGTCTCCCTACTTTCTCCTCGTCGCAAGGGAAGAAAATACCCACATTCTCCACCACGTGTGGCGGGCCCCTCCCGCCTACCTTCTTAAGTCCAAGGCCCTCTGGCCTGAGTCCGAAGCACAGTCTAAAGCTGGCCCTTTAAGTCAGGGCCAAGGCCCTCCAAGTCAGGGCCAAGGCCCTCCGGCCTGAGTCCATAACACAGTTAGGGTTGTAGCAGGGACGCACTCCAGGTAGGGGGACCCGGGCCCACCCTATACCACTGGGTCTCGGCCCAGGGCCCTGTGAGCGACCGGGTAGCGGGTCGCTCCCTCGGCGGGGCAATCCGGCTGAAACGCGCCGAGGTTCTCTGGGCGGGAGGGGAGGCTCCCGCTCCTGCCCTGGGCCACTTCCTACCTGGTTACCTGGGGTTCCTTCCCCTGTACTCTCCCAGCTTGCTGCTACCTCCAGGCCGGCGTCTCCTCGGCAGGCAGTCCCTGGGTCGCACCCGCTCGCCTCCGCGTCCCCTCCGGCCTCTCCTGGAGTCTTGGGCAACAGCTGTGAAGGAGCCCTCTTCCCAGATCCTTCTCCTCCAGCTGACCTCCTAGACTGAGTCCTTCCCCAGGTTTTTATAGTGGAGCTACAGCCCAGGCATGCTCGGTAGGGCTGTGGGGGAGGGGCCTCTGCAGCCATGTAACCCTGGCTGGGCCCTTCACGTTCAGTGCGGGGCTGCCTCGCCCCGTCACACAGACGAAGAGCCACAATAGCAGTGGAGACAGCGTGAAGAGCCGGGGCAAAGTTGTTGAGAAAAAAAACAGCCCTGCGCTGGGGGAAAATAGGTGATGGTACATCCAACCCAGGGCACTTTTTTTTTTTGGGTTAACAACTTTTCCCCGGGTCTTTGCAGCCCTGCCCTTTTTTTTTTTTTTTTCCCGGCTCAACAACTTTGCCCCGGCTCCTCACGCTGTCTCCACTGCTACTGTGGCTCACAAAAAAGTAGTGGGAAGGGGTGAGTGGTGCAAGCTTTGGGAGGGAATTTGGGTGCAGGAGGAAGTAGAGAAGAGGATGCTGGCTCAGGGAGGGGGCTCCAGGCTGGAGATTGTTGGGGTGTTAGAAAGCCGCAGGCTTGTGGCTGTGAGGGTGCAGGAGTTTGGGCTGGGGTGTATGAGGGGCTCAGGGCAGGGAGTATGATGGGCTTAAGACACAGATTTGCAGTGTGTGGAATTTGAGTCAGGGGTCACTGACCCACAGAAAAGTCAGTTGGGGCCACACAAGTGAGATGCAAAAGTGAGATGCAAAAAAAACAACCACTTCAAACCCCCCCAAGCCTTACTAATGTGGCCCCAACTGTGCTGGTGGGGGCAGGGGACAGGGTGCTGGGGCAAGGTACTCATGGGGGTTGGGGGTCTGGCCAGGAGGAGGGGACAAACAGCTGGGGTCTCAGGAAGCGCGCTGGCTTCTCTTCTCCTCCTTTCCCCCAGGCACACCGCCCCCCAACCCAATCCTCCTTCCTTCCCCAGAGCCGGCGCACACGCGCGCACAAGCACACACACCCTCTAACCCAATCTCCCTCCCCTTCCCCCGAGCCAGGCACCAGCCACCCTCTATACTAATTTCCCGCACCCCACTCTAACCTAATTCTTGGGTTCCAGAGGCACCACCGCTGCTACAGCTGCACGTCTACCTCCAGGCGCTGGGTCACGTGCTGAGCAGCCAGCACGCTGAGCGGCTGGCATGCTGTGTGCACCCTCTCATCCCCCTCCCCAGAGCCAAACACCTCCCCTTCCCGCTCTAACCCAATCCCCCTTCCCCACTAACCTTATGCCCAGGTCCCGGAGTCACCACTGGCGGCGCTGCCGCACCCGGAACCGCTGCCACTGGCTGCGCTCAGCAGCCGGCTGCTAGCACATGTAGGCTGGGACGCTGTGCAAGACCTGGCCTGCACGTGCAGGATATGACATAGTGCCTGGGGGCTGTGAGCAGAACGGCGCAGGCCCTGAGCACGCATGCAGCTCATAGGGGCCTGGCCGTGAGAGCAGCTGACCAGAGCGGTTTTGGGTTCTGTCCCGGTTCCGTCAAGAGCCGCAATTTTTTTCTTCGTGAGCCACAGGTTGGCCACCCCGATCTAGTCACTATGCTGGCAACTATGGTTTTGTTTGATAATTTTTTTTTTTTAAATTAACCTGTTATTGGTTCATTTCTGTGTCCTGGAAAATCTGTCTGTGGGTATCTGCATGCCCAGGGGTCGACAAATTATGGAAAACCCTACTCGCCAGACAAAAAAGGGACTCGCCACCCTCCCCCACAAAAAGTGTTTTTTTAATGGCATAAATTCCTAATAAGAATAAGAACAGTAATTACTAATAAGTTATTAATAAATATCTTCTAAACCTCTACCTTTTCTCCCTGCTGCCATGTCTCCTCCCCTTGCTCCATCAGCTCCCCTGGTGCCTGCTGCCTGCCAACCCCACACCCTCTGCTGTCCTGACTCCTGCCCTTCTCACTGCCCTCAGCCTTCCTGAGACCTGCCCCCCTCCGCCAGCCCTTCTCTCCGCCCTGTGCCCACTCCTCCAGTAGCCCCATGCTAATTGGGTGAGCTACCCCTCCTCATCCCCTCTCCTAAAACCTCCCTCTACACTGCCCTGCCTCTCTTCTCTGGTGCTGGTCCCTCCACTGCAGGTGTCTGCCCTTCTGCTTCACCCCCAGAATCCCTTGGCACCTGCACCCTCCTGGTGCCTCCCCCTTCCCTCACTGCCCCTGCCCCCTTTGCTCTCTTTTTCCCTGATACCCACCCCTCACCACTCTCTGCCCCATTCCCCTCATGCCCCTGTGCCCTCACAGATGCCTTGCTCCATCCCCGCCTTCCTCATGCCCACCCTTTCTTTCAAGCCTTCTCCCAGCACCTCCCCCTCCAGCCCCCAGTGCCCTTACCCTCTCCTCTCCCAGCATCACCCTGTCCCCCCTCCCACTGACACCTCCCCTCCTGCCCTTTTCCTCATGGTCTGCACTTGGCCCCCTGGCATCTGTCTCTCTTGCACCCCTGTCCCTTGGTGCCTTCCCCTTTCTTCTTCTTATTCTTCTCCTGATCTCCTCCCCTCAGCACAAGCCCCTTCCCCATATTTTTCCCCTTCCCTCCCGCCAGCCCAGTCCAGCCCCGCCTCTTCCCCTCCCCTTCCCTCCGCAGGGGCCAGCTCTAGGTTTTTTGCTGCCCCAAGCAAAACATTTTTGCCTCCCCTCCCCTTTGTTGTTGTCTTTTACACGTTTGCATTTTGCAATGGGGTTTTTTTTGTTTGTTTTCTTTTTTGTCCGGCATTTTAGCCCTATAAATAGCAAATAGCATTTTCATTTTTTTTTCCCCATAAAGGCAAAGGCGCTTCAAGTGAACTCCCCCTTTCACTCGCTGCTGGGTCACAGCAGCCTTTTCCCTGCTCTGTCCAGCCCCTCCCTATGGGCAAGCACCCTTCACTCCCGACCCACAGGGGGAAGCAGGGTGCAGGGACAGCACAGAGCCAGAGGGGTGTAGGGAACAGTGGGGGAGTAGGGGGGTGGCGCAGGGAACGGGAGGCACAGAGCCAGAGGGATGCAGGGATCGGGGAGGGGGCAGGGTGCGGTGGAGGCACAGGAATGGGACACAGGGAACGGGAGGGGCAGAGGGATCAGGGTCTAGGGGCAGTGCAGGGAACGGGCAGCACAGAGCTGGGGGGGGCAGGGATCGGGGGAGCAGGGTGTAAGGGCAACGCAGAGCCAAAGGGTCGCAGGGAAGAGGGAGAGCAGGGGGTCCGGAGTGCAGGGGAACGGGCGGCGCGGAGACAAAGGGGGGCTGGGGCCGTGGCAGGACTGGAACCGGCGGGGCAGGCCCTGGCTGTGCCGCACGCCGCAGCCAGTTCCCAGGGACAAGCGGCCACAGCCGAGCTGCCGCGGCCCTTTAGAATCAGCAGGGCCAGGTCACGCCAGCGTCCTGGTGTCTTGCGCCGGAGCTGCACGCAGGCAGCCCGGTGGGAAGAATTGCCGCACTTCCCCCTTCCCAGCAGCGCTGTGCTCCTCCGCCGGCCAGCGGATCGGATGGGGCCGCGCCGCCCGTAGTGCGGGCTTCGGCCAGCCCACCGGGCCAGTCCGCCCCTGCACTCGCCAGCTGGAAAAAAATCTACTTGCCTCGGGCGAGCGCATTTGTCGAGCCCTGTGCATGCCTCTGACTAGGGGACAGCTACCACAGACTGCAGCTTGTATTTTCTCTTTCAAGCTCTTTGGGGAAAAGAGCTTGAGGTACCCCTGAGGTTTTAGGAAGGAGGTTTCCCAAGTGATCTCTTCCCTGGTCTTCTTAAAAATACTTGTGTGGTGGCAGCAGTTTTTATTCTCCAAAATCCGGTGCTACAGAAATAGAGGGCAATTTTCTGACAATTGCTAATGTGCGGTTAGTAGGCCCTGGATTTGCCTTTACAACACAGTGAGGGATTGGGGAAGTTATTTTATATGTACAGAAGACTAATATACAGTATACAAAACATTTGTTTACAATCCTATGAAAAAACCCTACAATTACCTTATTATGAAGTGTATTTTCTTTTTAGATACATAACTTGTAGCTACAGGGGCCCCTCTAGGGCAGATTATATCCCTAAATCAGTTAGATCACATTAAAAATAGCCCATATTCACACTTCTGAGCTACAAAACATGCATAAATTCAAAGTATGTACATAACTCTTTTCTTGTAGCAAGCAATCCAAATCTTTAAATGGAAAGACAGTTACAGCACAACTGAATTTGTGAGAGGTCACTTAATATAGGTGAAACATGACTCGAGCAGCTGCCAGGAGAAATTCTGAACTCACATTTGAGTTGTTTTTTTTGTTTTTTTTTTTTTTTTTTATCTAAATGCCTTTTAGGCCATTTTTCGTTACATGAAATAGCTTCAATGCAAACAAATTAAGCAATTCAACCCTGTAACACCATCTGGGCCCAAACTCTGATCTTCTACTGACAACCAGACTCTCTCATCTACATGCAACTAAATTAAAAAACAAACCAACAAAAAACCAAACAAGCTCACCATACAGCGCTAGGCAAGGAACCCAATTATTTTCATGCCCACTTGTTCTGACAGTCCAGCTAGTGCAATATAATTAGTTGCAACACTGGCTAACCCAGCCCACAGGACAATCACATTCTGGACAGTGGAAATCTGCTGCAAAATTAGGCTCTGTGATGTGCCAAAATAACACCAGAGATTGCTCTATAGCACTGCAGGCAGATTGGTGTGCCCAGGGCTTAAGGCACTGTGAGGCTGGCAGAGGGGTGCTGTGCACCCTGACCAAGACGCAAACCCTCTTAGAAAGTGCACAGTTCTTTGCATTATATGTATTCCAACAACATGGTAGTTTTATAGCTGCTTAAGCTCCCACCCTCTTTTTAGATCCTCTCCAGTCAAGTTCTATCCCAAGTCATTCGAGGGATTAAAAGAAATCAAGAAGCAACTAATTTACAGAGTACTCAAGATAAGTCCAGTGCAAGATCCATGAGGGAGATGTTCCAGGGCAGGCATAGCTCTAGGTGCTCCGTTTTGTGTGTATGAGGAGTTCCCTCTGCAGGCCAGCATCAATAGTTGTGGCTGATTTGCCAGGGGGCAGGTCTGTGATGAGAGTGAGCTTGTTGAAAACCCCACGACCAAAGTAATCAGCAACAACAGAGAAGCCATCATTCGAACACTTGAGCTATCAAAGACAAAAAGAAGCTTCATTAGAAGAGCATAGGGTCCTGCCCCAAAAGCACTCAAGCGCCATCTGCTGCAATATCAGCCATACGTGGCCACTTCATCGTGCATTTGTTACACAAGCAAAGACGCCCTGTCACCCTTGGTGGAAGCTCTGGTACTAACACCCACCTCAAGAAAGGTTTTCTGCAGCTAGGCTATTCAGCCTTTTCCGATTATCGTCATGTTCACAAAAATATTCAGTTAATCTATTTAAGTCACATGCCCTCAAATCAAGTTGAACCTTAAGCCCTTTACCAGCAATTTAGAATAATACGAAAGTATACATTGCCTTGTCTACATTAGACTTCTCAAATGGTACTGAAATACATTAGCTACCAAGTCTAACATAACACCTTTAAATCCTTGCTTAGAAAAGGCCTGATAGGAGAAACTCTACCTTTAGAATCTTAATCCTTCCTCGCCCAACTTGGCTCAAAGTCCAATTTGACCAACTGTTTTCTACTTCTCTCAATTTCACTGTGGTTTCAGGTCACACTGTTGTGCAGTGTTACTGTATGCGATTACATAGATATCAGATTCCACCCTACAGGTGGATGCCTTTCAGTGACAGATGAAGGAAATTTACTTCTATTTGTAAAGCACAAAGGAGTCCTTAGTAGGGATGTAACAGTACAGTTGATTAACCGATAAACAAAATCTTATAGGTTAATGCTATAGACTACATGCATTTCCCTCCCCTTGCCAGTAAATTTTTTAGCAGGCTGGTCAGTGGCCCAGCTCAGTCCTGGCTTGCAACGGGCCGGGACCCGCTGCAGCTCTGCATTTAAAGTGTATTAGGAGCTGGGCAGGTAGGCAGCCTGGCTCAGTTCCAGCTCATACTGGGTCCGGGAGCTCAGACTCCTCACCCTCTCCCCACAGACAGTCCACTCAGAAGCAGCAGGGGAACAGGCAGCCAGTCTGCAAGGAGAGCAGTTTTTAAACTGGTTTTTAAATTGGCTCCCCTCGTGAACCAGCTCCTGCCTGGCACCCCATGCTGCTGCCTTTGATACAGAGTGCACTGGCTGCCGGCCCTGCCCCTGAGGACTATAGAATAGTTGACTATTAAATTAACCGATATTTAACATCCTTAGTCCTTAGGTATGGCACCACAGAGACAAATCATTCAGCTCCCAATGCTCCACAATTCAGATTCAATAAGGACCTGTTTGCAAAGCAGCTGAGAACAGGAAAGGCTGAAGCAAGTCTCACCAACAGTCCATGAGTCTGAACTCCTGTGTATATTAGCACACTGTTCACAACAGAGATTGAAACCCAGCCAGTTGAAGGGGAAAAGGCAGTGCTGGCAATACCCCTACCTGGTGTTGAAACTGATCGTGCAGATCTCTTTTCTGTTCTTGGGCTCGGATCATATCTGTCACCTTTCGGTTCTCTGGCAGGCAGGTAGGACATTCCGAATCACTCTCAGAGTAGCTCTCAAAGCAGTGCTGGTGAAAGGAATGGCCACACAGGAAGTGGACTGAAGGTAGCTCCAGGGCACTTGTACAGATACTGCACTTGGTCTTCTGGAAGATCTTCGGGCTGAGCCAATGTGGGGGCAGGGAGACAGAAACACAATGATTTTTCTAAGAAAATGAAGAAATAGGACTACAGGTACCCAGCAAAACACATCCCAGAGTAAGTGCACCCGAGCTGCTGCTAAAGGTAGGATTTTTCTTCTAGGTCTCCAAAAACCACACTAAGCTCACACACCCGAACACCAAAAACAGAACAGGAGACGACCTTGGGGAGGCACATTGTAATATGCTCACACCAGATTTTTATGTAGACAAGGAAACAGAGACACACACACACACACACACACTTTCCTGTACCTGGTTTTGAGCTCTTCAATCTCCTGGCGGATCCTTGTGGTCTCTTCTCGATATTTTTGAATCCTCTGCTCATCCTGCTCAATCTGGCGGCTCTGCTTCTGCAGCTTGTTGACAAGATAATCCTTTATCACAGACAGCGTGGCGGTGGAGTTATGAGCCAGAGTCTGCACAACTGAGAACAGTGAGTACATTAATACAGAAACAAATCAAGAGCTGGAATGGCCAACCTGGTCTTATCTGGGCTACTCTTTTCTGAAATGTTATCCAAAGGCCTAAGGGCTCACGGTTTTAGTGAATTACAGAAAACTCTTGACTAAAACGCTAAATGTAAACTCTAGAAGGCACTGGACAGAGAAACAGTGGGTCGTAGTCACTTATGTGCTATGGGGATTCCAGAAAGAAATGACAGGAGGGTTACAGCAGGATATTGGGGGTCAAGAGACCTAGGTTATATTCCGGTTCTGTCACCAGTTCACAGCGTGACAGGGGCAAGTCACTTCTCCAACGGGAAACCAAGGCAGAGATTGAGTGGGCATACTGCTTAGTCACAGGCAGACTGTAAGGCTTGATTAGAATAAGTAAACTCTCTCCTTAATCAGGCATCACTGCTAAGTGTCTTCCCCACAGTGCATCCACTTATTCTAGTGGATAAGCAACATCTCAAGCTGCATTGACAGATGCATTCCTACAAACTCTGTCCACAAACAGCTCACTCTAGCTCCTTTTTCCTGCTGCAGGTCTTGTCATTACCAAGTAGTGGGGGCATGAGGTTCTTGTTTTCAATATGCTTCAGTACTGCTGTGATGTATTCCTTGCAGTCCTCTTCTTTCCGGGCAAAATAGCTGAGGGCCTGTTCCCAGAGACAGGTCTCTTGGTCTCCATACAACTCGCATACCTCAATCACCTTCCTGTACTGCTCATTCTGCATGTGATAATGCATGATTTGTTGGAAACTGTAAAAGAGAGGAGCCAGGGATAGAGCAGGTTGGTTGATCCACTTACCTCTCCCCTACTCATCACTACTGCAGGGACCCTAGCCTGTCACCCAGCCCCACAATTCCTCAACACTACTGCCAAGATCCAGGTCTGCCAGGTCCCATGTTACATTACACCACCCCTCTGCAAAAACAGCAGAGACATAGGTTAGATTTCCAGCTTGAAAGCCGACCTATGTCCCTGCTTTGAGAATCTCACAGGACTCTCACCATCACCTTCCTCTTATAGCACATAACAGGTTGTAGCGCAGTGCCTGAACTAAGGTGGCTCAGTCCCTGGCAAGGGAAGCAGCACTCACAGTTTTCCCTGTTCATAAAGGTAGAGGACGCCATCCTTGAAGTTGTGCATCTGACACAAGACCAAAGCCTTATGGAAGACTGTTCTGAACCTGCCACTCTTCAGCAGGGTGATGGCTTCGCTGTGCAGCTTCTCTTTGAGCTGCAAAGGAGACAAAGCCACACAGAGCATTAAGCACAAGGACCAGACACCTCCACTACAGCTCTCTAGGGCTGGGGAGAGTTCCCCCTGTTCTTCCCATTTCCCTGTTCAAGAAATAGGAGGAATTCTCCTTGGCTTTGATTAGCAAAGAGATAATCCTTGATCCAGACAATTGCAGGGAGCCAGCTTTCAGAACAGAAAGGGTGTAGGCGAACAGGACAAGGCCCTCTCCCAAAAAGGGTCATAATTCTCCAGCACCTGTGATCAGTGAGACCGGAAGGGAGTCCAGCCTGACCTAATAGCAATTTAAGAGACGAACTATGCTGACTTGCCCATTTGTCTGTCCAGCACAGCAAGCTTGGGTCATCCTGTTTTAACACCACATATAAACAGAGCTTAGAGGTTAAAAAGAAATCAAATCGGGGGAAGGAGGCACCATTTCTAAGTCCCTTCTCTAGGTACAGCATGAAAGGAGTTCAAACCTGCGGATCTTGTTCATGTGCCCAGTTCTGGAGTCGAAGTTCTAGCAGTGTGTCATACACGCCCTGCGGAGAGTCAGACTGCACCTCTGTCATGTGCTCCAGAAAAGCCTTCAGCTCCCGGGAGTTGTTTGCAAACACTGGAATGAACTCCTCAGAATTAGCCTTTAAACGCAAGCCAGAAAGAAAGTCGGCCACACTGTGCAATCTGAAGTGCATGCCTCCCTGTGACACTCAGCACCCTAAAGCACCCCATATTTACTATGGTGACTTAATTGTCCTGATCTAAATAAGAATCTCTCATTGGACTGTATGTACTATCATCATGCGTACAATTATGAAATCTTGCCACATGGGAGTTACTCAAGTATGATGTGAGTTTGGGAGCATCCACAGCTAGCCTTTCAAGTATAGTGAAGCAGCTAGATGATGCTAACGGTTTATCAACAAAGACAATAGCCATGGAAAAGGCTTTTCCTCACCTGTGGATGCTTCAGTCAGCCTGTGCATAACGACTGCTATGATGAACGCAATGACTTGTGATCAGATCAACTCCATTTTGGCATTTATATTTTTCTACAAATGGGGCTGGAAACAGCTTGGAACAAAGGGGTTCCTGCCATACTGAACATGAGGGGGAAGTGAACTGAACTGTGGGAAGTGAAAGTCCAAGGCTAAAGGGATTTCTAGTGTGTATAGTAATTCCTCATTTAACACTATAGATATGTTTCAGAAAATGATCATGTTAAGAGAAACATGTTATGCAGAGTCAATTGTCCCACTGAAAATAATGGAAAAGGTGGGGGGTTGCGTTTCAAGCGGTGGTGTCTGTTGGGACCAAGACATAAGGTTGGGGGAGAACAGGGACTGGGTTACAGCAGGGAGGGGAGGTGTTTGGCTCTGGGGAAGGGAAGGGGAGGAGGTTTGGGTTGGGAGTATGCCTCTGTGATGGGTCTGCCAGGACTGGCACTGTGTCCGGCGAGGGGGAGTCAGCGGGGAACGGGCCGACTGGGAAACCCAGCCGCCGGCCTGCAAGCGGGAGCGGAGGAGAGGGGGCAAGGCGTCCAGCGAGGGGGAGTCAGCAGGAAACGGCGCGGCAAGTGGAGAACCCTCCGCCACTTTGCAGGGAGGCGGGGGAAGTCCCGCGCAGCCGCCGGCAATGGGCCGGCTGGGGAAATAGTGTTATCCCGGGGACGGTTGTGTAATTCAAAAAACATTCCCCCCCCAAAAAAAAGCATTCTACAAAAAACGTGTTAAGCGGGCACGTGTTAAATGAGGAATTACTGTATTTGGAAGTTTGGCAAACTGCTTTTATGATAGAATAGAGTGAGGCATGTTTGATTCAAACCCCTTCTAGTGTATCAGGCTTAGACTGTGTTTTTCTTTATTTGCTAGGTAATCTGCATGTAACCTTTGTTATCCTTTATAATCACTTAAATTCTGCCCTTCTATAGTTAATCAACTTGCTGTATGTTTTATCTTAACCAGTGTTTCTCTGAATAAAGTGTTTGGGAAGTTCTCATCTCAGTTAACAAAGGCTTGGTCCATATCCCCACACTGAGGGTAAAGCAGACTATTTAAATGAGCTGTACCATACAGATCCCTGTGCAGTGCAAGATGACAAATCTGGGATCATACACCAGTAGGGGTGGCAAGGCTAGACAGCTAGGAAAATGGCTAGTGTTTTTATTGTGGGGACATGAGTGGCTTAGGTAAAGCACTCAGGTGACTCAGATGGGTAGGTGATGCCACCTGCTGTCATGTTGGAGGATAAGGCCAAGAGGAGGCTGGCTGGGTATTATCAGCTAAACCAGTGTGGGAGACCAACCATGATGAAAGTTTAGGGGCATGGCAGTTCCAACAGTTTAAGTTTCACCCTGGGGTCCATCCTATTACGCTGCCTGCCTAGTCTAAGCTGCATCTCTCTCAACAAGCACCAGATCCAAAAACAGGGCAATTCCACCTTCTGCCTTCCAGATCCAGCAAAACTCCTTTTCATATGATTTTTTCAAGCAATTAAAGTTCAGTGCAGAACAATGATCCTTTAGCATTTCCCAAGCATTTCCCCACCCTGTCTGTTGCTATTAAACATTACAGATATCTCCAGAGGTCTCAATGAGGATCAAGGCAGTATTGTGCTAAGCTCTGTATGAGTACATAAAATGATAAGAACATAAGAATGGCCGTACTGGGTCAGACTAAAGGTCCATCTAGCCCAGTAGCCTGTCTGCCGACAGTGGCCAGCACCAGGTGCCCCAGAGGGGGTGGACCGAAGACAATGATCAAGCGATTTGTCTCCTGCCATCCTTCTCCAGCCTCTGACAAACAGAGGCCAGGGACACCATTTCTATCCCCTGGCTAATAGCCTTTTATGGACCTAACCTCCATGAAATTATCTAGCTTCTCTTTAAACTCTGTTATAGTCCTAGCCTTCACAGCCTCCTCTGGCAAGGAGTTCCACAGGTTGACTATGCACTGTGTGAAGAAGAACTTTCTTTTATAAGTTTTAAACCTGCTACCCATTAACTTCATTTGGTGTCCTCTAGTTCTTCTATTATGGGAACTAATAAATAACTTTTCTTTATTCACCCTCTCCACACCACTCATGATTTTATATACCTCTATCATATCCGCCCTCAGTCTCCTCTTTTCTAAACTGAAAAGTCCTAGTCACTTTAACCTCTCTTCATATGGGACCCATTCCAAACCCCTAATCATTTTAGTTGCCCTTTTCTGAACCCTTTCTAAAAATATCTTTTTTGAGGTGAGAAGACCACATCTGTACACAGTATTCCAGATGTGGGCATACCATAGTTTTATACAGGGGCAGTAAGATATTCTGGGTCTTATTTTCTATCCCTTTCTTAATAATTCCTAACATCCTTTTTGACTGCCGCTGCACACTGTGTGGAAGTTTTCAGAGAACTATCCACGATAACTCCAAGATCTCTTTCCTGATTTATCGTAGCCAAATTAGCCCCCCATCATACTGTATGTATAGTTGGGGTTATTTTTTCCAACGTGCATTATTTTACACTTATCCACATTAAATTTCATTTGCCACTTTGTTGCCCAATCACTCAGTTTGGTGAGATCTTTTTGAAGTTCTTCACAGTCTGCTTCTGTCTTGACTATCTTAAACAGTTTAGTATCATCCGCAAACTTTACCACCTCACTGCTTACCCCTTTCTCCAGATCATTTATGAATAAGTTGAACAGGATTGGTCCCAGGACTGTCCCTTGGGGGACACCACTAGTTACCCCTCTCCATTCTGAAAATTTACCATTTATTCCTACCCTTTGTGTTCTGTCTTTTAACCAGTTCTCAATCCATAAAAGGACCTTTCCTCTTATCCCATAACAACGTAATTTACACAAGAGCCTTTGGTGAGGGACCTTGTCAAAGGTTTTCTGAAAATCTAAGTATACTATATCTACTGGATCCCCCTTGTGTGCATTTTTAACCCCTTCAAAGAACTATAATAGATTAGTAAGACATGATTTCCCTTTACAGAAACCATGTTGACTTTTGTCCAACAAATTATGTTCTTCTACGTGCCTGACAATTTTATTCTTTACTATAGTTTCGACTAATTTGCCCGGTACTGAAGTTAGACTTACCGGTCTGTAATTGCCAGGATCGCTTCTAGAGCCCTTTTTAAATATTGGTGTCACATTGGCTACCTTCCAGTCATTAGGTACGGTAGCCGATTTAAAGGATAGGTTACAAACCACAGATAATAGTTCAGCAATTTCCCATTTGAGTTCTTTTAGAACCCTTGGATGAATGCCATCCAGTCCCAGTGATTTGTTAAGATTAAGTTTTTCTATTTGTTCCAAAACCTCCTCTAATGACACTTCAATCCCGGACAGCTCCTCAGATTCATCACCCACAAAGGACGGTGCAGATTTGGGAATCTCCCTAACATCCTCAGCCGTGAAGACTGAAGCAAACAAATCATTTAGTTTCTCCGAAATGGCTTTATCGTCCTTGATTGCTCCTTTTATATGTTGATCGTCTAGGGGACCCACTGGTTTTTTAGCAGGCTTCCTGCTTCTAATGTACTTAAACATTTTGCTATTTTTTTTTTTTGAGTTTTTGGCTAGCTGTTCCTCAAAATCTTTTTTTGCTTTTCTTATTACATTTTTACATTTGATTTGACAGTGTTTATGTTCCTTTCTATTTATCTCACTAGGATTGGACTTCCACTTCTTGAAAGAAGCCTTTTTGTCCCTCACTGCTTCTTTTACACGGTGGTTAAGCCACGGTGACTTTTTTAGGTCTCTTACTAAGTTTCTTAATTTGGGGTATACATTTAAATTGGGCCTCTATTATGGTGTCTTTAAAAGTTTCCATGCAGCTTGCAGGGATTAGGCTCTAGTCACTGTGCCTTTTAATTTCTGTTTAACTAACCTCCTCATTTTTGTGTAATTCCCCTTTTTGAAATTAAATGCCAGAGTGCTGGACTGCTGAGGTGTTCTTCCCACCACAGGAATGTTAAACGTTGTTATATGCTGTGTCTGCCCCAAAGATCTTACAGTCCAAACAAACAATGCAAACAGTGATGGCCAGACAAAATAAGCAAGGCATCAAAAATCATAAATCTTAGGATTTATTTAAAAAAAATGTTTCTTCCCACCTCAGCTCCTCCTCCAATCTCTACATCATGTTCCCCTGTTACTGACTCAATGGACCCTTCTCCCATTCTTACCACACACAAATGGTTTGTGATAATATTTGCCCACCTGCTTACATTTTATAGCCACTCATTTTGCTTATTCAATACCTTTGTCTCCCTTTCCTTTCCACTCCACTCAGTATCCAACACCCACCCCTTGCCCTCTTGCACTTTCAAAGTTCAGTTCACAATTCTGCTAAAATCAGAGGACATGAAAGGGACCCAGCACTGCTAATGATTCTACTTTACCCCAGTTCCTTTAGGTTTCTTACTGCAGTGGTTCCCAAACGCCAGTCCGCGGACCTCTGGCTGCCGGGCCATGGTGGCTCTGGGGGCAAGAGTTGTGGAACACTGCTCCCGGCCCCATTTGGAGAGGCATGTCCTGCCCTGCCTCTCAGCCAGCCAGCGCTGGGCAAAGGTGGGGCTCTTCCTGGACACAGAAGAGCGCTTTGCTGTGCAGCGGGAGGCCCACGCAGAGCCCGCATGGCAGCCTTAAAACAGCTGTGATCCGGGCAGCAGTGCTCAGCTGGTGGCTGGGAAGCAGTGCAGGGCTAGGTGAGGGGGTGGGGCTAGTTGTTGGGGGGCTATAAGAGGCAGGGGGTTGGCAATGGCGAGGAGGAAGGATAGCTCAGTGGTTTGAGCATTGACCTGCTAAACCCAGGGTTGAGAGTTCAATCCTTGAGGGGGCCATTTAGGGATCTGGGGCAAATCTGTCACATGCATCTGATGAAGTGGGTCTTTGCCCACAAAAGCTTATGCTCCAATACATCTGTTAGTCTATAAGGTGCCACAGGACTCCTTGTCATGTCCAGGATGGTACTTGGTCCTGCCGTGAGGGCAGGGGACTGGACTCGATGACTTCTCCACGTCCCTTCCAGTTCTATGAGATTGGTATATCTCCATATATTTTTTATTATTATTATTATAGCTAATACTAGGAAGCTCTAAGGGGTGGGGGCTGGCACTGGGGCATCCAGGGTCGACAGCTGGCACTGCGGAGCTCTGTGAGCAGGGCTAGTAGTGGGGGAGCTGCTATGGGGACAGGGCCCGCACTGGGCAAATATTGGGGGCTGGCAGTGGAGAGGGCTCTGGGCGGTTCGGTGCAGTGGGGCTCTGGAAACAGGAGGCTGGCATGGGGGTGGGTCTATGGGACTTGGGGGTCAGTGGCTGGTGCTGGGGGTAGTGGAGGGGCAGGAGCGCTGGGGGCTTTTGGCCAACTGGTAACATTTTATTTGCACATTTGCATATTTATCGTTTGCATAATGAATATACAAATGTGCAAATAAAATATTACCAGTCCGCCAAAAGTTTGTGAATGGGTTTGCCGGTCCCCAGGATAAAAAAAGTTGGGAACCATCATCTTACAGAATCTGTGATCCCGCATCTCCATGGGAAACACCCCTTTGCTCCAAAACTTTTTGTCATATTTGCCAGCTATGAAATCACACTGGCTACATCTCCTCACTCAACTTCTCAAGTGCACACCAGTTCAGCTACTCAGATCATACCTTTTTCCCGTCTAGCATCCCAGAGCCCTCACGGTCTCCTGATGGCCGGTAGTCTGTGCACAGGATCTTTAGCAGTTCCGTGGTCTCGTTGGGGACGTGGTGCATCAGGATTTTGCCATATCGCTTCATGTTACTTTCTGCCTGGTCAAAGGGCAGCTTGCCAATGTACTGCAAAGCTTCCTGGTAATTCTGCAAGGGAGAGCTGGTGAGAGTCACATGGAACCACCTCTGTAGTCCAGATACAAAAGCCCTTTCTGCACAATAGCCAACATGCACGGAAACAATGTAGTATTTTGTTTTTAAAAAGGTATCTCCTAAGTTTGCCCAGCATTGAAATTAGGGATGTTAAATTTAGGTTATTTTAGTAATTGAGTAGTCAAAAGAGTTTTTACTGACTACTCAATTACTCGATAGGGGAAACCAGCCCCGCTCAGTCCCAGCTTGCGCCGGGACCAAATCCCCGTGTGTCTGCAATTTAAAAGGCAGTAGGAGCCGGGCAGCCTGCCTCCCAGCTCCTACTGCCTTTTAAATTGCAGAGCTACAGAGGGGTTTGGTCCCTGACCTGGCACGAGCAGGGAATGAGATGGGCTGCCTGCCCACCTGGCTCCCACTAAATTTTGGAACCGGGCGGGCAGGCAGCCCAGCTCAGTACCTGCTCGCGCCAGACTAGGAACCAAACCTTGTTGCAGCTCTGCAATTTAAAACGCAGTAGGAGCTGCAGTGGGGCTTGGTCCTGCCACTAGGCAGGACTGAGGGGCTGCCTGCGGGAGGTCCCAACTTCCTGCTGGGACCCCTCCCCCCTCCTCCAGCCAGGGGCTGCTGCTGGAGCAGCCTGTCCTGCCCTCGCTGCCTCTGATAGAGGCAGTGGGGGAAGGGTGTGTATGGTGGAGAGAATGCTGGGCAGGGAAAAATGGCTTTTAAGCCAGCTCCCACCCAGCACCTGCTCCTGCTTCCCCCGCTTTGTTGCCTCTGATATAGAGGCAGCAAGGGGCAGGTGTGCGACTAGTCAACTCAACAACTCTCTTACATCTCTAACTGAAACGTGGCCCTACATGGTGCAAGATGGTGCCAGCCTGATGGACAACTAGCATTGATGCAGGACAAAGCAGCTATCCCAATAGCAGCACCAGAAACATTTGAGCTCTCTGTAATTATTTATATGCCGCAGAGGCAAGTCTGACTAATGCACAATGCCAGCGGTTATCTGTGCTGTTAGCACAACTGTTGCCTAAGCAGCTTAGATTCCCAGAGCCCGCATGGAGGAGCACTCCTGACAGAGGCTTTCATACCATATAGGGATCAAACAGATGGTTAAAGGCATCTTCTCACCTTGATGTCCTCCAGTTGGATTTTGAGGAACCATTCATGGTGTGCATGCTTCTCTGCTAGGTACACAGCATGGGAGTAATAACCTGCTTGACGGAGCACCTTGATTGCTGTCTCCACATCAAAGTGGACCTCACTCTCACTGGTCTGCAAGGAGGAAATGACTGGAGATTACTGGGGGTGGAAGGAGAGAGATGGGCCTGATACAGATCTGCAGCCACCTGGACTATTTGCAAGAATCCTGTAGGCTGCTGGCAGAGACAGACCAGCTTCCAAGCATGAGGACTGGAAGAGCAACTATTTAATCCTCTCCAGCAAGTCAAGCACAGCAATGGTCATATGCACATGCAATAAGACAGTGCTTTTTTTGTATCTTAAAAAAAAAAAAAAGTTGCTGGTCCTAGGGTTGTGTCAAGAAAACAAAAACTATTCACAAAACATGGGAAAATTTGTCAAAGAAAAAAAAACGGTCACAGTCCCTTTAACTGCTCGCTCCCAGCGCTGGCTGGGGGCTGTGCTGGAGGAAAGCGGCGAGTGCTCCCAAAAAAAGGTGATGGTACGCCGTACCGGTGCATACCGTCACCAAAAAAGCACTAGTTTTAGATATCCTCTCCTTAGATTTTTAAGGTTTAATCACACGAGAAACACGCTTAAAATGGCAAACCAAATGAGTGCATCAGCAGTGCTGCACGCTTAGAGATATGTGCCCAAGTGTATGAGGATGCTACAGACTATAACTTTTTTTCCTAATCACTGTGCTAACCTGATGGTTTTGAGTAACTCCTTTTACCTTCCCCCATTACCTTGATGAACTCCTCCAGTTTGGAGCTGTCTTTAAGTTTGGTGTAGCAGTTTAGCAGCAAGGTGGTGTGGTCTGCATTGGCCAAGGACTGACGGTGGAGCGTCTGCAGGTAAGCAGTCAGGTTGTGTATACGCTGAGCATCTAAGAACTTCCGGATCACATAAGATGGCTCTAGCTTCCCAATGGTTCTTGAGAGAAAAACGACATGAAGTCTCTACTTCCAATAAACCAGAGATAAAAGTAATTGACAGCACAGCAAGAAAGTTCTGCACACCAGCAGGAACCCATCCACCAGGGTCCCACCTATGTTTCCAAAATGACTAGTAAGACCAGGAATCCATCTATTCTCACATGTAGTGGAACAAACTTGAGACTCTGCACCAGAGCCCTTAGATTAAGGTTGGGGTGGAAACATACGATGAGGGAGGAAGCAAAGTGCATCATGGAAGCCTAACACTATGTTCCCACAACCTCACATGCCAAAATTGTGATCCCATGAGGCACTGCAAACCCAAACCAAAATGCCATTCAGCTCTGTGTGCTGTGGGACAGTTCCCACAGTGCAGTGCTGTATCAAGCACTGCTAATGAGGATACGCTCTGCTGACAACAAGCATGGTGTAGGCATACAAGATCAATTTCCTTAAATTGGAGGCTTGATGTTGATTTACACAAAGCCGACTTAACTTTGTAGTGTAGATGTGGCCTAAGACAAAGAGATAACGTAATCACTTTTATGGGACCAACTTCTGTTGGTGAAAAAGAGCAAGCTTTCAAGCTACATAAACCTGAAGAGCCAGCTCGAAACCTTGCCTCTGTCACCAACTGAAATGGGTCTAATAAAAGATATTACCGCACCCCACTTGTCTTTCTAATATCCTTGGACCAACGTGGCTAACACAATACTGCCAAGATGATGATATAGCTCTGGAGATTGTTATCCATAATAGATGTGCAATACTACTTTGAATCTTGCTAACGTCTGACCTCACTGATATCGTGTAACAGTAAGTTTCATAGTCTAAATGTGCACTATCTGAAAAGTATTTCCTTTATTCAAATTTTGAAACTGTCACCCTTCAGTCTCCTCAAACTTCCCTTTATTTCTCATATTAGCAAACAACAAAAGAAGAACTGATCTTCTTTCTCTCAGGCATTAATTTTACATACTTATCTGACATTACCTCGTTTAACTCCTTTTTAAAGCAACAATCCTTCTTTTCATTCTTAAGAAGAGGTTTCTCACACCCCTGATTACTATTATCTTTTTGTAAGTTCCTCCTATTTCTAATATCCTTTTTGAGATGGGATAACCAGGACAGCTCCCATAATTCAAAATGGCGGCAAACCACTGTTCACATAATGACATAATATTTTGTGTTTTAGTCTCCATCTTGTTCCTTATCTATCCTAACATCTTGTTGCACAATGTACAGCTGTGATAAAAAAAACAGTATTTGTATCTGAGCTATACACAGTGTTACTCAGGTTCCTTTCCCAAAGTGATGCTGTTAAATTTGGAACCCTATAAGACTGACAGACCCTTTATCACCTCTTCAGCTCTTCATATTAGGTCTTACTTGTGTCTTTTATCCAGGGTCTTGCTAAATACAAGGCCTCTGCAGTTCCTATATTCCTTCATTATACTCCCCTGGTTTTTCATGGTCACTTCCTACCGAATATACTGCTGAATGGCTCCATCATGGTTCCCTTTGTTGTACAGATGATCTCCATATTGCCTGAAAATCTCAGATAAGCCATCGCTGTCCAAGTGGTGACTCTTGGCCAGGTTAATAGCCATTTCAAACAGGTTCTTTTTGAACAGCATCTGTGGAACGTGAAGAAGAGATAGTAATATAAAGGGCAAGAGCATTGTTCCTTTAGTGCCCAGAGATCAGGCAATTTCTGTGTCTTAAATCCAAAAGGAAACCAAGACACCCTAAAAGTATGTGATTTTCTCGTCAAACCAGGGTGACCTGGGTTTCTCACTGCCAGAGAGCAGAGATGAAAACAGCAGAGGTAGAACATAAGAACAGACATACTGGGTCAGACCAAAAGTCCATCTAGCTCAGTATCCTATCTACCCACAGTGGTGAATGTCATGTGCCTAGAGGGAATTAAAACAGGGAATCATCAAGTGATCTATCATCCTCTGTAGATACCATCCCTGGCCACCCTGGCTAATCCTCCATAAATGTATCTAGTTCTTTTTTGAGCCTGGTTATAGTCTTGGGCTTCACAACCACCTTTGGCAAGGAGTTCCATAGGTTGCATTGTGTGAAAAACTAATTCCTTTTGTTTTAAACCTTCTGCCTATTCATTTCCTTTGGTGACCCCTAGTACTTGTATTCTGAGGAGTAAATAGCACTTCCTTATCTACTTTCTCTACACCAGTCATGATTTTATAAATCTCACTCATATTCCCCTATTAGTTATCTCTTTTCCAAGTTTCAAAGTCCCAGTCTTATTAATCTCTTCTCATACAGCAGCCGTTTCATATACCTAATAATTTTTGTTGCCCTTTTCTGACCTTCTCCAATTCTAGTACATCTTTTTTGAGATGAAGCAACCATATCTGCAAACTATTCAAGATGTGGGTGTACCATAGATTTATATAAAGGCAATACATTTTCTGTCTTATCGCTATTCCTTTCTTAATGATTCCCAATACGGTTTGCTTTTTTAACAGCCACTGCTCATTTGAGTGGATGTTTTCAGAGAACTATCCACAATGACTCAAAGACCTTTTTCTTGAGTGGTAACAACTAATTTAGACTCTGTTGTAATTTTGCCACCTCACTGTTTACGACTTTTTCCCGATCAACTATGAATATGTTGAATAAGACTGGTCCCAGAACAGATCCCAGGAGGACACTACTAGTTATCTAAGATCCCTGTAAGTGCACGACTACTGAGCTATGCAGATGCCTATTTAGCACCATGCAGTCGCTCAATGAAGCTGTACAGGCCGAGTGGTTGTCCCACTCCCAACTAGCCAGCCCTCCAACCGGCCAGGCTGCTGGGCTCCATACTGAACCCTACTATTGGTAGTGCAACCTCAACCTGGCTTCTGCCACAGCCATCCGGCCCTGATCCTGCCCTAGGGCAATCCTGGCCTCTACCCAGCCTGGCCCCGATCCTACCACGGGGTGGCCTCAGCCCCCATCTGGCTGCAGCGGCCTGGCCGCGGCCCCAATCCTGGCTATGCCCTCATCCAGCACCATCCCCCATATGGCCACGGCAGCCCAGTCCCTTCCCCCATCTGGCCTCATCCCTGTCCCCCTTCCAGCCCCTGGGTGTTCCCCCACACCCAGGTGCTGCTGTGAGGACAGAGAGCTGGGGGGAGGAGGAAGTCCACTCTCCTTGTAGTAGCCCCAGAGCACCCTCCTTCACCCCAAACCTTTCCCGAACCTGGCCCCACCCCATTTCCTGTATCCCCAGCTGCTGGAGCCCTCAATTCCTGATCCTGAGCCCCACCCCAGAGCCCACAACCCCAGCCGGATCCCTCACAGCCTCTCACCCCAACCCTCTGTCTCAGTCCTGACTTCTTCATCCACTCTCCCACCCCAAAGCATGCAACCCCCAACCAGAGTCCACACAGCCTTGCACTACAATCTTCTGCCAGGCCTGAGCCTCCTCCCACATTATGAACCCCTTGGCCCCACCACAGCCACATGAAATTGATGCATGTCATTTCCATATTGGTGCACAAAATTAATTCCATTCAGGGGCAGGGAAAATTAGAGGGAACACTACTAGTTACCCCTCTCCACTCTGAAAACTGATCATTGATACCTACCCTTTGTTTTTCTTTTAACCAGTTACCAATCCATCCTTCTTTTCCCATGACGGCTTACTTTGCTTAAGAACCTTTTGTGAGGGTTCTTTGTCAAAGACTTTTTGGAAATTTAAGTGCACTGTATCCACTGGATCCCTTTTGTCCACATGCTTGTTGACCCCCTCTCAAAAAATGCAGATAGATTTGTGAGGCATCATTTCCCTTTACAGAAACCACACCGACTCTTCCCCAACAAGCTAGGTTCAACTGTGTGGCTGACAATATTGTTCTTTACTATAGCTGCAACCTAGAAGATGGGACAGAGTCTTGAAGGCAGGATGTCTGAGGAGAAAGAAATCTTTATGGGGAATGAGAGCGCGAAAACTCCAGTTCAAAGAGCGGAGAAAGAAGGGGACTTAACCAGTAAGATCAGATTGTGTATAATGGACAAATCATGTTACCTGCGATACTTCTCACTAGGTCAAGGACACAAATGCCTATAAGGCTAGTTGTTCCTTCCGCTCAATGCTGTCTATAACATCTCAGTTGAGCAGAGCGCCGTCAGCACATCTGCCGTTTAAAACTCACCTGAGGTAGTCAGTGAGAGGGTCCCTCTCACACCTTCTCTCTCTAATACCTGGGGAGCCAAACGGCAACACCACCACCGCCAACATAGCTCTCTTGTCCAAAGTGCCGGCTTCTCAATCTCTAATCTGTGGAGCTTTTACAATTCTGAAGCCATAAAACACTAAGAAGGTGGCTTGCCTCAAGTTTCGTCTGAGTATCCTTCTCCTGAAGCACATGGATCTTCCCATCTCTAGTCAGCACGTAGAGAGACCCCCACTCTGCTAACACATCCACCACGTCATCAAAGACCGAGCTGTATGCGATGAACTTGTTATACAGATCATAGACATTCAAGATTTGCTTGTCGGAGTTCTGTGCGTCGCTCCCAGCAAACTCTGATCTGGATGCCAGAAAAAAGAGGAAGAGTTTAACGAACATGCTCCTGGATTTCTGAGTCACATTCTCAACAGTGTCACCTTAATACATTTTGAGCCAGGATACAATGCTTTGTACATCAATGTGAGTATGTCATATGTTATTAATCTATATGCTAGATGGGAGACATCCTATCTGAGTTATGAAAGGGAAGTGACAGATCCGAATGAATCTGGATGGTGGGACATGCTGCTATCCCAGGAGAAATGACAGGATCTGTAGGTGCAGATGAATTCATAGTAGTTGTTTTCAAGGCCCTAACACCAATCATATGCCACAGTAATGTCAGTAAATAGCTGGGATGACCCCTGGGGTTCAGAAAAGGGCAACAGAAATGATTAGGGGTTTGGAACAGGTCCTATATGAAGAGAGATTAAAAAGACTTTTCATCTTAGAAATGAGGAGACTAAGGGGGGGGATATGATAGAGGTCTATAAAATCATGACTGTGGAAAAAGTGAATAAGGAAAAATTATTTACTTACTCCCACAATATAAGAACTAGGGGTCATCAAATGAAATTAATGGGCAACAGGTTTAAACTAAATAAAAGGAAGTTTTTCTTCACTCAGAGCAGAGTCAACCTCTGGAACTCCTGGCCAGAGAATGTGGTGAAGGCTAGAACTTTAACAGGCTTCAAAAAAGAGCTAGATAAATTCATGGAGGTTAGGTCCATCAATGGCTATTAGCCAGGATAGGTAGGAATGGTGTCCCTAGCCTCTGTTTCTCTGGAGGTGGGTGACAGGAGAGGGATCACATGAGGATTACCTGTTGTGTTCCCTCCCTCTGGGGCATCTGGTATTGGCCACTGTCAGCAGACAGGATACTGGGCTAGATGGACCTTTGTTCTTATGGGGTGCCCAGGACTGTGAGTCACCCTATTATCCACTCTACCTCCAGCTACAGAGAGACTTGCTGGAGAGAGAGACTTGCATAACTGGGTGTCAGATCCCCAACAGCTCCCGTCTATTAGCCCCAAACCATCTCCTCTGGGCTATGCCAGCCTTCATTTTGCCTTGCTAGTTAACAACAGATATGACCCAGTACCTGAGCTCCTTTGAAGCATTCCCCTATAGCGCTCAGCTCTCAGTAATAACAGATTTGCTATATTGCCAAGGCAACAGCAACCGAGGAACACCATCTCCTACAATCCCACAGCATTAAATTACAGTGAAAACAACCATAAGATTATCATCAAAGATTAAGATGTAGGAGATAGTGAGTAAGAATATTGGAAGCAGGATTACCTATCAAACAAAATCATAGCACCATTCCCAAAGACTAAATGTAACTTAGCTTTCTGACCTTCTGTTCAAATAGGATGATCTTTCTCAAAGCATTTCTGCAAAGTTTTCAACCAAACCAAACCCATTTTCATGAATGTAAATTGCACTGCCCT
Source organism: Rafetus swinhoei (assembly GCA_019425775.1). NCBI lineage: Eukaryota > Metazoa > Chordata > Testudines > Trionychidae > Rafetus > Rafetus swinhoei. Next base: position 20,097,614 of record CM033429.1, on the reverse strand, counting down.
ATTACTTCCTAAGAGAAGGAATAGAGGGTGCCCTCCTTGTTCACTGTTATAGTTTAGTAAACCTTTGACGTGCATCCCCAGATAGGGTCCTTCTCCCCCTGCTGTTCTCTTTCCGTTAAATCTCGCAATCCTTCCTCTGCATTTAGCTCAGACTAAGGACTATGAATGAGACAATACTCAACTTGTACGTCAACAGTGGAAAAATCTCTTTGGTGTAAAACGAAACCAGTTCTTCACCTCTACTGGGGTTTAATACCTTGATACAAACTATCATGGATATACACATAAATCCTTACATAGCAGCAGAACCTGTATTTTACAGTGATAATCACCACCATTTAAAAACCTCATCTGATACTCTTTATGGATGTCTATTATGAAAGCAGCAGGCCTGTTAGGAGCTGCTGTTACAGACCACTGAGCCCTCTGTCACCTGGGAGCAATGGGGCTCTGGATCACAGCAGCGTTGCACAACAGAGCACCAGGAGAGCGGCAAAAACAGCACAGTGAGTACATGTAAAATGGACTCATCTGCTTCCCGGAGTCTTACTTTGGAGAGGTTTTCCGGTCCTTGGAAACAATGATGAGGTATCCCCGATACCAGTGAACGATCAATTTCTGTCCCTCAAAGGCAAAGCAGGGGCCACGTTCATCTGGCTGGTACAGATACACGCATTCGTTTCCTGCCACAATGAACTGGAGGTCCTGGGAGGGGTCGCTGAGCGTGGAGCAGCGTAAACCGCAACCACGTGTGTCCAGCTCCAGACGAAGATAATCCTTCCCTGATAGCATATAGGACTGTGAAGGAAATATGATTTTTTCAGATGTTACACTGAACAGCAGAGTGTAGTTACAAGCAGTGGGCCAAAGTCTAATCTCCACTACAGCTTTGCGAAGTCAGTATCTTACCTGGATGTTCTCCGTGGTGACAACAAAAAGGTGGGTGATTTTGCCAGACTGGCGGAAGGCAAGCCCAGTGACTGGGTAACTGCCTTCATGTAAAATCTGGGTCTTACTATGTCGATCTCGTGTGATGTCTCCTTTTGTAAGCACAACACTTCCATCTGCAAAACCTGTCGAAGAAAAAGGATCACTTTTTCTGTCTATAGTGATAGAAATGTAGCCGTGTTAGTCTGGTGTAGCTGAAACAAAATACAGGACTATGTAGCACTTTAAAGACTAACAAGATGGTTTATTAGATGATGAGCTTTCGTGGGCCAGACCCACTTCCTCAGATCAAATAGTGGAAGAAAATAGTCACAACCATATATACCAAAGGATACAATTAAAAAATGAACACATATGAAAAGGACAAATCACATTTCAGAACAGAAGGGGGATGCGGGGAAGGTAAATGTCTGTGAGCTAATGGTATTAGAGGTGGGGAAAGGTTACCTCTAATACCTTTACCTTTCCCCACCTCTAATACCATTAGCTCACAGACATTTACCTCCCCCCCCCCCCCCCCGCATACCCCTTCTGTTCTGAAATGTGATTTGTCCTTTTCATATGTGTTCATTTTTTTAATTGTATCCTTTGGTATATATGGTTGTGACTATTTTCTTCCACTATTTGATCTGAGGAAGTGGGTCTGGCCCACGAAAGCTCATCATCTAATAAACCATCTTGTTAGTCTTTAAAGTGCTACATAGTCCTGTATTTTGTTTCTGTCTATGGAACTTTCCAAACTTTTGTAAACAGAAGTTACAGTAAGATGAGGGCTTAAACAAAAGCTCTTGTAGCACAGGCCTGGTTTGAGGCCTAGCTAACAACAGACAAACTTGGCTAATCATAGAATACTAGAACTGGAAGGGACCTCGAAAGGTCATCACGTCCAGTCCCCTGCCCTCACAGCAGGACCAAGCACTGTCTAGATCATCCCTGCCAGGTGTCTGTCTAACCGGCTCTTAAATATCTCCAGTGATGGAGATTCCAGAATCCCCTTAGGTAATTTATTCCAGTATTTAACCACCCTGACAGGAAGTTTTTCCTAATGTCCAAAGTAAACCGCCCTTGCTGCAATTTAAGCCCATTGCTTCTTGTCCTTTCCTCAGAGGCCAAGAAGAACAATTTTTCTCCCTCCTCCTCATAACACCCTTTTAGATACTTGAAAGCCACTATCATGTCCCCTCTCAGTCTTCTCTTTTCTAAACTAAACAAGCCCAGTTCTTTCAGTCTTCCCTCATAGCTCATGTTTTTAAAGACCTTTACTTATTTTTGTTGCTCTTCTCTGGACCTTCTCAATTTCTCCACATCTTTCTTGAAATGTGGTGCCCAGAACTGGACACAATACTCCAACGGAGGCCTAATCAGCACAGAGTAGAGAATGACTTATCGTGTCTTGCTCACAACACTCCTGTTAATGCATACCAGAATCATGTTTGCTTTTTTTGCAAGTATCACACTATTGACTCATGTTTAACTTGTGGTCCACTATGCCCCCTAAATCCCCTTCAGCAGTACTTCTTCCTAGACAATCACTTCCTATTCTGTATGTGTGAAACGGATTGTTCCTTCCTAAGTGGAATACTTTGCATTTGTCCTTATTCAGCTTCATCCTGTTTACCTCAGACATTTCTCTAGTTTGTCCAGATCATTTTGAATTATAACCCTATCCTCCAAAGCACTTGCAACCCCTCACAGCTTGATATCATCTGCACACTTAATGGTACTCTCTATGCCATCATCTAAATCACTGAAGAAGATATTGAACAGAACTGGTCCCAAAACAGACTTGTGTGGAACCCCACTTGTTATGCCCTTCCAGCACGATTGTGAACCATTAATAACTTCTCTCAGAGAACTGTTATCCAGCCAGTTATACACTCACCTTATAGTAGCCCCATCTAGGCTGTAATATAAAACAAAGCTAAGCTGTGAGGAACAGGCAGGCCCCTACTCTCAGAACTTGGCACGAACAGGACTGAGAGTGCAAAACACTAATTGGTAATAGGCCCAAGTGTAGAACAATAATTGGTACCGATCGTACATTGAAAGCACATTCCAAAAAGATGGTACCACCAGCTTGTTAAGGAAGACCTTGACACCCACACTCCCCACTGATATCAACCCAGGTTCAGAAAAGCATCTAAACTGACAGCATGATGGATAAAGATGTTCTAATCGAAGCACAAGGTACAGGGTGATGGGTGCTATCTAAGTAGCGTCAGAGGGTGGTAACCTGACAATGTCAGGAGTGATGTGTAACTTGTTTGTATATAAAGTGGTGTCTTTGGGAGACAGTCTTTGTCCAGCAAGGGGGGCAGTGGGGTCTCTCATTGACTGAGCTGAGTCCATTGTTATGGAGAACATATGTGTAGTGATTCAGTAGAGTCTACTGACAACTATTACTATAGTTTACTTAATAATAAACCTGGATGGGCACCTTCAATCCTTATCTGATTTGTAGTCTTTGGGGGCTGTCTTGGAGTCTGCTAGATTGAGTAATTGCACAAGTCAATATGGCACACATCATTGAGCACACATGCATGCAGCTTTCTGGTTATCATCACTGATTGAGCAGAATACATTTCAGGAACCATGACAGTAAATCCTCACCTATTCTATTGGTGACCCTACCACAGAAGTCACACCATAATTGCTATTACCAAGCAGGTCAGCTACAGTTAGAACCTTTTTGCCTCTAATGGCCTCCATTACTCTGGGCCCAAATGGTTAAACAGCACTTATTACGTTGTCTGATTTGGGTTTCTATTATGGTGTTTTTAAATAGTACCCTTGCTACTTACAGGCATTTCACCCTTCTGACAGTCCCTTCTCATTTCCGTGTAGCAAGTGTCCTCATTTTTGTGTAGCTCTCCTTTTTAGGGTTAAATGTTACCATAGTGGCAATTTTAGTATTATGCCCAGGGCTCACCGAACCGCGGCAAGCCCCCGCTCGCCAGCCGCACTGTCCGGCGATCTGTGCATGTGCAGATCGCCCGAACCCGGCTCTTCCGGGTTACAATCTACTCGCCACGGGCGAGTAGATTGTATTATTTGTCGAGCCCTGATTATGCCCATTACTAGGATGTTAACTGTGACCAAACAGGTTAGCTACAATTACTTCTTGGACCAGATTCTGTACTCTGCTTAAGACTAAATCAAGAAATGTCACACCCCCCCCTTATGGGTTCTTCTAATGTAAAGAATTAACTAGTTACATGGTAAACATTCACCTTACCAGCATGCTCTACCTGGGTAAATAGTTAACCAGAAGGCTGGCCCAACCACAGCAGGACCCAACCCCTGGTGGGGCAGGCATGGCCCAGACAAAGCAGTCCCCATGTCTGTGGTGGGCCCTTAAACCCCATTAATTTAAAGAAAAGTTGTAATATAGCTAAAGAGAGTATGTACCTAACTTGTAAACATCAATAAAACATTAACTCTCTGCACATAAATTACTGTAAAACTCAAAATTTGCCAAATTTTAGTCAGCAATTATTGGTCTTCTCAAGTAGCATCAGGTACATTCTCTTTAGTAAGAAAATCATGGTTGTGAAAATGTCAAACTAATCTATACTACCTTCGGTAGGACCAACCCATTTTCACTCCATCATAGTATCTTGTGTTTCTCTGGCACCTTCAGGAGGTGTTTGTTTTTCACTTACCAATAGCCATGAAGTTAAGATTCTCATGGACAGTTAGACAGGACACAACTGTGGGTTTGTTACCCGGTATTGCAGGGAAAATCCTTGTGCAAAGAGGATTCCCACCATCTCGTTTCTCTAAGTTCCAGACTTTAACCTGGAAACAAAAGAGAAAGAACATGAGCAGAACTTGGTCTTCAGGTATACTGGGGCCAAAACCTAGTCCCTTTTAAGACCACAGGGCTAGAATTTAGCATGCTGTTTTTAGAACAAAGACATTCCCAAAATAATCCCAATACACTGCTCTTAGACAAGATGGGCTCAAGTCCTCTTCGCCATTTGACTTACCAGCGGGTTAATGCCTTCTTCATCCTCACCAACAGAAGCCAAGATGCTGTGCTGCTTCAGCTGGTACAGGTGAGTCACTCTCAGCTTGTAAGCCTGGAAACAGCTGAGCTGAAGGGAACGTGGCAAGAACCAAATCTGACCTTCCATATGTACATGACAGTCAAGGTACTCATAGAAAATAACAAAGCCACATATATCATAACCAAACTCTTCTTTAGCTACCGTTAATTTTGATAACCAGCCAAATATTCTGATATTAGCTATTGCTCCTGACACTGAGGGGATCACAGACCAACAAAACAGCCAACATTCTAATTTGCAAGTGATCAAGAGTTGGAAGAAGCAGGCGTTTTCTGTATGTCAAAGCAGCTCTTTACACCCCTATTAGATATCTATTAGTTTAGGGACCAATGCTGTGAGGGACTAAACACTTAATTCCCTTAAGAACCCCACAGGCATCTTTCAGAGCCCACCTGTACTGAAATCATACTGTAGTTCAAGCTGAGAATGGACACCTTGTTTCTAGTACACAGATGAAATATTTGTGCCCACTATACTCTTTCTAGGGTTAATCCACAACCTGGCTGGGCTTAAGAAGCTTCTCCCCACCACTTGATGTGGACGGTGAGGCTACTCCAGCCTGGCAGGGCCCTCACACGCTGGGGGTGCTCCAGCATGGCCAGAGCAGTCCCCACCGGTAGGATCCAGTTTAAGAGGTTAACCAGTTAAACATAACTAGCTAACTGATTACACAGGATTTTACATCCCTATGTCTTTCTAGTGGTTATACCAACAGCGATTCTCAGTTACACAGCTCACATTTACAAGCATCTTCACATGCATCATGCAATAAAGAAAATGGACACCTTGTGATTTCAGGGAATGCACCCCATCTTCCAATTAACTACTCTCTTTGTACAAAGGAGGAACATGGCGACACGCGAGGGCCCTGTGCATCTCTCACACACTTCCCATTTCATTTCTGCACGCAGCAGGTAAAGCACGGGGGGGATTTGGTGCCCGTTGCGACGGGCAGTGTGGCGAGGCGAAGCGACGCGACACGCTTGGCCTTAGCTTGAGCCAGGCTCGGGAGAATCTCCCCGCTCCGGTACCAGCCCTGTACAGCCCGCGGCTCCGCAAGGATATCCCCGAACACCAGGCTGCCCCGGCCCGCGTCGCACACGGTGATGCCCGGCGGTAGGGCGAAGGGCTGCCCGGCCCCCTCCGGCCCGCCCGGCTCCGTCACCGGCTCCCGCTCGAAGAACACGAAGCGGCGCCACTGCAAGTAGGCGGCCATCTTGGCGGCCAGGCCGGGCCTGGCCGGGATCAGCTGACTGCTCTCCCCGAGCACGTGACTGATTGCGGTCTTGGGTCTGTCACGTGGGGTGCTGCTCAATCGCGGCCCTGGTTGCTGCAAACCGCCTCGCCTTTGTGCCCTGAGAGCCAGGCCCGCGTGGGCAGCCGCGCCGGCGAGTGTGGGAGCAGCCGGGCGTTGCACCGCCCCCACTCACATTGTAATTGCTAAATGGAGTGACCCCTGCTTTCTAAAGGGCTTTCCTTGCGCTCCCTAACCCCGCAAGCAGCACGCCCCCTGGTCACCAGGGCTGTTCCTGGGAGTAATGTTAAGGTGCAGATAACAGTGTATGGGTTCAAGCCCGAGCATGGAGCTGCTCTGCTCTAGGGCAGGCGTATTTGGCCATGCATGTCTGCAACTTAGCTGACTGGAGCAGGTGTATACTCAGGGCCCTAACAAATGTATAGCTGTGAAAAAGCATGGTCCTAGACCATGACATTTAGACTTCTCCCTGTAAAATCTGATCTTTGGTGCATTTTTACTCCATTTCACATGGGAGACCAGTGTTTCCCCAAAAGGAGTCACAAACATGTAGATGGTAACTGTAGGAAGGTCACTGCATTATCACCCCTATTTCTGCACTGCCTTCAGAGCTGGGTAGCCAGAGATTGGTGTCTGCTGGCCCCTGCCCCGCTCTGAGGGCAGTACTGTTACTGATACCATGCAGAAGTAAAGATGGAATGGTATTACTGCCCTTACTTTTGTGCTGCCTTCAGAGCTGGACCCTAGACCAGCAAGTGTCACTCCCTGGCTGCTCAGCTCTGATGGCAGCAGCACAGAAGTAAAGGTAGCAATACTACACCATTTTTTACTCCTGCATGGTTATTGGTAGCAGGATATCAAAAGAACATAAGAGGAGCACTATTATATAATACTTACAAATGTTCACTTAGGGCATGGCTCAGACATAGTTAGTGCTTCCATGTAGCAGCATTGCTTTTCTGTGTTACTGCAAATACTGCTTCCAAATAATCACAGGGCAGGCAGAGGACAGTAGAGCCAAATGCTAGAGAAAACTGCTTTAAATGCCTATACCGTGGATCCCTGGGGTAGCTTGATGGATCCTGTTAAGACTACAATAATGCAGGCAAGATAACAGTAACAAAAAAAGCATGTATTTCACACAAAAAACATTTTTTTGTTTCAACCTTAAAACCACTTGAGTTCCCCATCTCTAGAATCTGTGATTACATGAGACAAGGACCTGTTATTAAACAACAGTTTTACTACTGGTAGTTTTTTCTTGCTTTTTTCATTTTGCATATGTTTGAATTCAAATGGATTGTTTATGGCAGACATGACCAGATACCTTTGTGGTCTTGAGATGGAGAATGAAAAAAGGCTTTTTGTTGCTAGATTTTTTTACCCGTGAAACCAGGAATTACATCGCATCTCCCCGTGGCTCGTTAAATACGAAGAATCAGTATTCACGAGTTAAGTATCAGAGGGGTAGTCTGTTAGTCTGAATCTGCAAAAGCGACGAGGAGTCGTGTGGCACCTTATAGGCTAACAAATTTATTGGAGCATAAGCTTTCGTGGGCAAAGACCCACTTCGATGCATCTGACGAAGTGGGTCTTTGCCCACGAAAGCTTATGCTCCAATAAATCTGTTAGTCTATAAGGTGCCACAGGACTCCTCGTTGCTTTTGCGTATTCACGTGTTATGTCCGCATACCGCAGTGACATAGAGCCATGGGCATGACAGACAAGCCAGGGAGAGGAGCTACAGACCTCTTCCTGTGAGCACAGATGCAAAAGTCTTTGGACAGGGACGATCGTTACTTTCCTTCCGCCGCCTCAGCCCCAGCGGCCTGCAGCACAAGCCCCCCCAGGATGCACAAGCATCCTATCTCGCCGCCTCCTGGGGTTGCTATGGGAGGGGCGCGCGCCTGGCCCCGGTGGGCCAATGGAGTGGGCGCGTCCCACGTGAGGCCTTCTGGCTCATCCGAACGTGGCCCAATAGGGGCTTGTCGGCTGCCCGGATTGGTTCGCGTGGCCGGCGCTGGCGGCCGCTCCAATGAGCTTGCGCCGCGTCCGGGCCGGAGGTTGCGCGAGGCGAGACGCTGCCGCCGCGAATGGGACCAGGGGTAGCGGGGCTCGCGCCGGGCGTGCGGAGCCGGAGGTGAGTTCGCGGGGCCGGGCCGGGCCGGGCCGAGGGGGAAGCGAGCCTGGCGCCCCTTTCTCCCCCAGGCTGCTCAGGGATGCGGGAGCCCCGGGCCGGCGCGGCAGGGACCCGCTGGTGCGCGGGGGAACATGGGAGACCGGCAGATCTGTCGCGGGAGTGGGGTTCGCTCCCTGGCCCCTCACGCGCTGCCCCTGCTTCCCCCCGCCCCGGCTGCTCCTGTAGCCCGCGCGCGCGCCGGAGCGGGCCGGGTGGTGCGGCAGCGGGTGACGGGCGGAGCAGGAGTTGCTCGGCTCTTGGGCCCGTGTGTGTCACTTCTGCCTGGGCTGCCTGGTGACACCTTCAGCACTCGCCTTTGCCCAGCCCAGCAGCCACCCCCAAGGAGACAGCTCCAAGGGGGGCATTGCCCCCCGCCCTGTCACATTTGCCTTGTAGATGCAGGGCTGCGGGGGGTAGCGATGCCTTTCCGTAAGCCACCAATGTGTAATGTCAAGCGTAGTACTGCTTCGTGCACCCAGTGTTGTGTGTGTGAAGAAATGAAGGCAATGTACTGTCTGTAGTAGTGCTTCAGAGCTGTCCTAGAACAATTGACTTGTCTGCACACTTCTTTGTGACCTACAAGATTGTTGGCTACTTTAGCAAGAAAGCTAGTATCTTAGAATCATAGAATACTAGGACTGGAAGGGACCTCGAGAGGTCATCGAGTCCAGTCCCCTGCCCTCATGGCAGGACCAAGTACTGACTAGACCATCCCTGATAGACATTTATCTAACCTACTCTTAAATATCTCCAGAGATGGAGATTCCACAACCTCCCTGGGCAATTTATTCCAGTGTTTGACTACCCTGACAGTTAGGAACTTTTTCCTAATGTCCAACCTAAACCTCCCTTGCTGCAGTTTAAGCCCATTGCTTCTTGTTCTATCCTCAGAGGCCAAGATGAACAAGTTTTCTCCCTCCTCCTTAGGACACCCTTTCAGTTACCTGAAAAAACGACTATCATGTCTCCCCTCAATCTCCTCTTTTCTAAACTAAACAAACCCAATTCTTTCAGCCTTCCTTCATAGGTCATGTTCTCTAGACCTTTCATCATTCTTGTTGCTCTTCTCTGGACCCTCTCCAATTTCTCCACATCTTTCTTGAAATGCGGTGCCCAGAACTGGACACAATACTCCAACTGAGGCCTAACCAGTGCAGAGTAGAGCGGAAGAATGACTTCTTGTGTCTTGCTAACAACACACCTGTAAATGCATTCCAGAATCATGTTTGCTTTTTTTTGCAACAGCATCACACTGTTGACTCATATTTAGCTTGTGGTCCACTATAACCCCTAGATCCCTTTCTGCTGTACTCCTTCCTAGACAGTCGCTTCCCATTCTGTATGTGTGAAACTGATTGTTCCTTCCTAAGTGGAGCACTTTGCATTTGTCCTTATTAAACTTCATCCTGTTTACCTCAGACCATTTCTCCAATTTGTCCAGATCATTTTGAATTATGACCCTATCCTCCAAACCAGTCACAACCCCTCCCAGTCTAACAATCTTGGTAAACTATTGTGAAACTTAATGTTCTAGACGGTTTTTAAAACTAACTTTATTCTAAAAATGGTTTATATTTATAAATCAGAGATGTATGTAAACCACAACTCTGGGTTGAAACTCTCTGAATGTGGGTTGTGAGTAGAGCCAGATCAGAACGTTATATTTCAGATTTATCCTTACTGTGAATATTTAATTTGTGACTTTTATTTATTAGTTGTTGGCATAAAGGAGAGAAGTTCCACCACATGCTGAGAATTTCACAGCCAGATTGGATAATTAATCTTTGCTGTTTATTTTCAGCAAGGTATTAGCTGTGACAATGTCCAGGATGACACAAGTGCCCTTGTGGTCTCTGACCTTCCTCCTGCTGGCCTGTCTGCCATCAGAAACAGGTGTGTGCATGGTGGTGTAGTGTTGTGGTGTTTTGTTTTGTTTTTTGTTTTTCTTGGCTTTTTACTATCTGATCAGTGTTTGAGGGAAGTTATAAGCAAAACCTGCACATTGGGATCTACCTTATTCTGGGAACTGCCAGTGGGATATGCCTGCAAGATTATAGCTTGAAGTCCAGCCTGAAAATTATAACCATCCAGATGTTGCTTGGGTACCTTTGTGAAATTATTTGGTATATTTTGGCTTATTTTCACCTAATAAATAAATATGCCCATTGTAAAAAAAGTAGTTAGTATGATTGGTTCCTTATTTGCATGGATCACTCCCTCCTCACCATTAAAGGAGATCTCTGCTGGGTTGGGGGAGAGATACATCAGTGGCTGGTGCAGGGAGAGAGCTTGTGAATAAAGGATTTCTGTCTCCAGAGCTCTCATTCTAAAAAACCTAACACCAGCATTAAATTCATAGTATTGTTTCAGTCTTTTAGTGTAAGAGAAAGAAGCATATAAAATAAGCTATTGAACTGAAGTTTACTCAGAACTGGGGGATAAAATTCAATGGCAAACAAAATATAGAGGTGCAAAATCAAGAGACAAAGTTGACAGGCCTCAAGGTCATTGTGACATGTTGATCCTAAAATGTATTGGAAATTAATAGCTTAGCACTGATGAAGTCCAAGGAGCCATGGAACTACCCATAGTTCAGAATGTTTGCAGTGGTGTTCTAGCCATGTTGATCTCAGGATATCAGGGACGAGATGGATGAAGTAGTATCTTTTATTGAACCAACTTCTGAAGAATAGCTCTATGCATCTCAAAAACTTGTCTCTTTCACCAACGGAAGTTTGTCCAATAAAGTATATTACCTCACCTCTCTCCTCCCTTTTGTCTCTTTCCTCACCTTGTTTGGATAGAGTCCTTAAGGGTGGTCTCACTCTTCTCTCTACACCCCTTGCCAATATGCCAAGAGGACTTGCTAACAGAGGTATTTCATGGGAAAGTACATCTCACATCTATTGCTTTTGCATTGCAGACTCTCTGGCTGTGATGTCAGTGGACCTGGGCAGTGAGTCAATGAAGATAGCAATCGTTAAACCTGGGGTACCCATGGAGATCGTTTTAAACAAGTAAACTATAATTATTCTTCTTGGTCTGGCATGTTTCCATGTCAGCAAGCCTGTGAGGATAGACAGGTTCTGATAGAAACTCTTTATCTCTGCACCTTCTGTAAAAGCTTTCTATACTCATGGCTTTTGGGGCTTGAAACAGTCTTTCACTGGAAGGAAACTTCCCAAGGGAATGGAGGAGCCTAAGATGTCAATATTTGCAGGACTTAATCATTGATTTAGAATAAGTTTCTGGCCCTTATGATTACAATAATCTTCCAGTTGTGACCCAAGTTTAAGCAGATGCATTATCATCTTCCTGCATCTACAGATACTATCCCAGTGCCTTTACTACCCAGTGTAATTGCTAAGTAATGCTAAAACTGGTTGCACTGTAACTGTTCCAAAATGTGTGGGCAGTAGTGCAACTGAAAATCACCTGTTTCACTCTGTTAGTGGCACTGGCTTGGATGATGGGGAGGGGTTAAAAAGCAGAGAAACTCCATCTTGTAACAGTCAACAGTCTAAAAAGGAAGATGAGTGGGACTCTGCTTTGCCCCCCAAAAGTCATGTACCTGTTGGTGGAAAGAGGGAGCTTTTTTGCTTCCATAGGCAGAAGGTGAGAGACCTAAAAGAGTATCCAGCATTAGAGAGGGTTCAGAGAAAAGCCAAGAGAATGACCAAAGAGTTTGAGCAGTTTGAGTCTATCACTAAATCTGTTTAGCATAACAAAGAGAAGGTTCTGGGATGATTTAATTACAGTCTAGAAGTACCTCATGTAAAACAAATATTTGATAATGGATTCATTAATTTGGTATAACAATCTAATGGTTAGAAGTTGAATTTGGACAAACTGAGATTGAAATAAGGTATACTTTAAGAGTGATTGTAATTAACCATTGGAACAATTTACCAAGGGTCAAGGTGGGTTCTTTGTCGCTGCCAATTTTAAAATCAAATAGGCTGTTTTTTAAAAGATCTGCTGTCATTGAAACTTGAATTATCTTCATGAAATTACCAGTCAGACTAGATGGTCACGATAGTCCCTTCTGGCCTTAGAATCTATGAATTTGCTGGCAAAGGCCTGATAGGAAAGTTGGCTCCCCCCCTCCCGTGAGGTTGCAGAGAATTGCCTTTGAACCTTGCTTGTTGGGAAGGGCTATTCTTTCATTTGCCTCAAGCTAGGCTGCATCAGGTAACTTGTCCAAGTTCTGACACTGCTATTTAGTTTTAGCTTTTCCTTGTCATACAACTGTCTCTTACCATCTTTCTGGAATCAGGAGTATTAGGGGACGGGGAGAGCTGCAGACAGTAATAGGCCATGGAGGTACTGAGAAATCAAAAGCACACTAAGGCTGCCTTAGAGTGGCCTCCAGCTCTGAGCCATTTGTTAGAAATTCAAGAAAGTGCTTCCTCTGGAATTCTAATGTTTTGGTTACCTTCTCCCAAGCTTCCCAGCAGTATGGAAGCAGGCCTAAGTCATAGATGTCTTTAAATAGACACATAGAGCCATTGGAGATGGCAATGCACTGAACTGTGCTGTGTCTCGTTCTTGGAGAATGATCAATTGGCCGAACTGCCCTGGAGGGAGATGCTGCTATTGAAACACTTCAGAGTAATCAGTGATGAGCTATCTCAAGCATGTAGCCTCAGTATCTGTTGGCATCTGAGTATCCTTCTTGAGTTTCTGGATTAAACATTCTCAGACTTGTTAGAGTTGGTTGTTGACAATGAATGTCACCCTGTATCACTACTTTATCCTTTTTTCTTGCTTAGAGAATCACGGAGGAAAACACCAGTGGCTGTATCCCTGAAAGAAAATGAGCGTCTGTTTGGTGATAGTGCAGTGGGAATGGTAAGATGCCAAATCAACTATATGCAGGTAGAATTTGTTATACACATACCCATATACAAAACCCAGACTCCAATGTATATTCTGTTCACTAGTCCCTTGTACATGGGTATCTGAGTACTCAGGTTAAGAGATTTTACTATCCCACCGCCACCTTGTACTAGTTCTCCTATGGAAACCCTAATTCCATGTGGCTTCATCTCTGCTTTTTACCAGCCTGTCAGCCTTTGTTCCCATAGCAGATATCTTTTCCAAATATACATACGCATTGCAGGACCGGTTGGGGAACGTGGCGGGGGGCAGCAACTTTTGTGAAAGTTGTCTGAGAGTCAAGACTGGTTTTTCTCATTTTGAGTGACTCTCTTTCTTCCTTTCTGCAGTCCATAAAAAACCCAAAGATAGCAGTCCAGTATTTTCAGGACCTGTTGGGTAAACACATGGATAACCCCCAGGTGGCATTATATCGTTGGAGATTCCCACAACATGAGTTGGTAAAGGATGAAAGAAGACAGACGGTTATCTTCAAACTGTCCCAGTGAGTGTCCAGTTTTCTCCTGACACCTTCACTGCAGTGTTGTTGGCAACAAAATTTTCAGGGAAATATCTCTTCTAGCATGTCAGAAGCTGACTCTCATTGCTAGGGAGAGGAAATACTGGTTTTAATTTTCTCTATAGCATGGGCAAGCAAGGAAAGTTTGTTGTATGTATCATGCTAGGCAATTTCTCCAGACAGTGACCGTTGGAGGTATAAAATCTCTCTGGGAAGGAATGGGGATCTCAAAGGCCCAATTATTGGATTTGGAGCCTGTCACTTCTTGCTTATCAGTTCAAATTCCACCCAAGTCAGTATTGAAAACAGTGATAACTCTTTGGGCCCTGTGTGAAGTGAGCTTGGGAGAAGAGAGATGTCATTTTAGTTCCCAGTCAGCGGCGGCCCACATTTGCCAGAGACATTTGAAAATAAGCTTCCCTCACACCCCGCTCCTCCTCCCAAGGCATCAGTCCAGCTGAAGTGTAAAGCATTTTGGCAGATGATAGCATGGGAAAGAGAGAAGCTGTCCCTGCTGCTACCTGTTCTGTGCTTGTTCTCTGGCTAAATAAAGTACTTTGGATTTCAGGACCCTCAATCCAGGAGGAGGCAGACTAATGCAGGATTCTCTACTTCTGAAAGGCCTTTTTCTGGTCCCCTGTCCACTTGTGCACCTTTGCAGAGTTTTTCTGAATTACTTCCCCCAATTCTTGGACTCATTCTTGGCGCAGGGATGCTGTCCAAGGATCCCTTGTTTTGAATGTGTGACTTCCACTCGCTCCCCGTTTGTGGGGTGGTTTTTTTGGTGGTGGTTTCCTTCTTTCTTTTCTTTCTCTCCTCACTTCCCATCTCACTGGTTGATATCTGTTTTTTGTGGCATCACCCCGCCACTTGAGTGTGTGCCTCTACTTTCCTGAATCCCAACTGTCAGCTTGGCTGAATTACAACCTTCTGGAATAATGTTGTTCCTGCTTTGTTTGTCGACCCAGCTGGTGTCTGTTTCCCATCTGGTCACTGCTGGACTTCTCATTGTTGACTTTTTTTTTACCATTTGGTGTGTTTAAATGTGGAGCTTTGGCCACATTGTTCTTGTTGGGGTGGGGCAAATACTCTCACCTCCAAGAGCTTTGCTGCCAGCTTTATTGCTTTGTTACTCTCTGGGGGAAAACGTTTCCATTTTTACCCTGGATCCAATAATTTCTTAGACATATCTGATTTTAAGGTGTCATGTTGGTGCTTCGTTTCTTATTGCCCAATACTTTGAGATTTGTTAGAGAAGTTTGGGCTTGACAATTGATAAAACTTTTGGTGCCTGTCTGATGGAGGGTTTTACATCCTTGTCTTGTGTTACAGTGAAATGCAGTATTCTCCAGAAGAGATACTGGGCATGGTCCTGAACTATTCACGTACTCTGGCTGAGGACTTTGCAGGTTGGGATGATCGTTGTTTTTTTACAATATCCATACATGGTTCCATTTATTTTGTTTAATGTCATGGGATGTGGCATTTGCAGGGAAACTGGAGGGGATGGGGATTGGAAGGTCTCAGTCAGGTTATCTTGGGAAATCAGAAACAGGATGTTCAATCTTTCAACCTTTAAGTCATCAATTTGTCAAGCTTTGGCTAATAAGAGTTTCTAGCTGATGGCAGTTTGGTGATGTCTTAGTCCAGTCTCTTAAGGGCCAGTACCATATTTAAAAAAAATTTGTTTTGCACTAACTAGCCCTCATATTGGCTATGTCTAAAGAGAATAAATATAGAGACCAATCTGCCAGGATTTCACTAATTGCTGAAATCTGAACATGATCTTTTAATAGCAGACACTCTGGAAGTGTGACCATCTCATATGACGCTGTGAAGCTTGGTGGGTTTGAGGTGGAAATGCTGAAACAAATTAATCACTGGTACTACTCCATTAATGACTTATTCCAGTTTCACCTGGGCTGAAATAGGTTGACTCTGCTGTGTTGACTTCTCTGTTACAGTCTCCATAGTCACTTGCATGTTGATAGCCCTATTATGGAGGAGTTTTTGTACTGGGCGCTCCCATGGAAAACCTGTTCTTTCCCATGCTTTGCAGAACAACCTGTCAAGGATGCAGTGATCACCGTCCCTGTATATTTCAATCAGGCAGAGAGGAGGGCAGTTCTGCATGCAGCTCAGATGGCAGACCTGAAGGTCCTGCAGCTGATCAATGACAACACCGCTGTGGCTCTGAACTATGGGGTCTTCAGGAGGAAGGACATCAATGCCACAGCACAGGTACGTGCAGCTGGTGCAGAAGTGGAGGAGCTACTGAATTCCACTTGAGTGAATGGGAGACTTAAAGTGATGAACTGTGAAGATGTGCTCCTGCTGTTGGTTCTATCTGGTGATTCCTGTTACAGACCTGTGTAAATACTGGAAAGAGGCCATATGTATAACCAGGGCTCGCCAAGCGGCAGCAAGCCCTGCTCGCCAGCCGCGCGGTTCTGCGCTCTGCGCATGCGCAGATCACTCTGCTCTGGCTCTTCCGGGTTGTAATCTACTCGCCACAGGCAAGTAGATTACATTATTTGTCGAGCCCTGTGTATAACGCAGCAAATACATTCCTAACTGTTGCACTTTCTGACAGATATGGAAGCAAAGAGGCAGTTTGTAGTGCAGGGACTGGGGGCTGGGAGTTGAGACTTCTAGATTTTAGTACTCTTTGTCACACTCTTGACCTTTTTTGCCCCATTTTACAAATGGATAGAATGATACCGACCCATCTCCCTGGGAACCAGAGGCGGTTTGTAAAATATTTGAAGTTCCTCTGATTGAAGGGACTCTTGAAGAGCAAAACATCCATTCAATCTTCTACTTTATAAAATAGAAATATGGGAGAAATAGGATGCACTTGGTAAGTGGGTTGTCACAGGTTCCAGTCCACATAGCTATTGCTGAAAGTCTAATTTGTGTAACTGTGCTTCACTGTCTGAGTGAATGATCAGTGTCTGCCCCCATACCAAGCTGTGTGATTTCCCCAAGTTCTTTTCTCCTTCCCATTCAGGGAGGAAACATTCTGGTATCTTATTTGGCCTTTTCTGACTTCTTCTTTACAGAATATCATGTTTTATGACATGGGAGCAGGAAGCACCGTGTGCACAATAGTGACTTACCAGACAGTGAAAACAAAGGATTCAGGAACCCAACCTCAGCTGCAGATTCGGGGGGTTGGGTAAGAGATTTTCTTAAACAAAAATATTTGATTTGCTTGTTCTTCTGAACACAGAATGGGATGTGTTTCAGAACTAGTCTTAAACATGAGTATTCTGAAAAAAACTGGAGTGGGGGCTGGGTGCCTTAGGTGGGAGGATCTAGTCTATAAATAACTTGGATGAATTCACTTTGTGCAGAGAGTAGTTGGAATGTGGACACGTTACCAGACTTATAAGTATAGCTCATGGTGACCTTTGTATATAGGGTACCAATGTTTTCTATTATAAAAGATTCCTGTGACTTTTTTGAGAATCTGTCACGCTTCTGTTGTTTGGGGCAGGTCTTTGAAATTTGACATGGCCAAAACCGTAGTGCTAGCGCTATACCTCTATTTTATTCCAAGGAACTCCATTCAGTTTAGCTGTGTTAGGCCAAGTCTACACTGATGGAAATAATCAATGCAAGATACGCAACTCCAACTACATGAATTGCGTAGCTGGAGTCAAGGTTAGAGATGTTGAATTACATTTATTTGTGTAAACATGTAACCGCTGAATTTATATCCGGGGGGCAGGTGGGAGCCGGTTTTTGAGTCTATTTCCTCAGTATGATTTAATTTGCACTTTTTGTACCTTACTGCTTTTTATTTTGTTTAGCCATAGTGGCACTCTTTTGGTTCTTAGTACGTTTTTTAATTTGGCATATACATTTAATTTTAAGGGCCAACAATTTGGTTCTATTTTGGTTTGGTGAAGCCCATCCTTCCTTTACAAGCTCCCCCTTTTCCAGAAGTTTCCCCTTATATTTGTAGGTTTCAAATCTATTGGGAAGATAGGAACCTTAGAATTTTGTGTGATAGTGTAAAGAGAAATATCAGGAAAATTAGCCTCATGTAGCTGCGGAGGCTTGAGTTTTTATGATCGGTGACATTGAAAGCTAAAATTGTTTGTCTAAACCCACGTGCTGGTATTTGATGAGGAGAAAATTGTGTCGCTTTCAGGATTGCATGCAGTCCTTCTTTGCAGCACACCGGTCTCATTATAAATGGTTTGTAGGTGAGATGATTGCATGCTCTGGTAAGAGTTGTAAAATCCAGGTCAGCTCTGGAACTCTCAAGTACCTTCCCCATCCAGAAGAGAAACTCCAGGTTCTGTTACTGACTTGATCCATCCAGGCTGAGTGTTTGCTTCTGGTTCCTATTTGCTCAGATTTGACCGCACCCTAGGGGGATTGGAGATGGAGCACCGGCTCCGGGATTATCTGGTGAAACTCTTCAACAAGCAGCAGCCTTCCAAAGATGTTCGGCAGAATCTCCGGGCCATGGCCAAGCTACTAAAGGAGGCCAATCGTGTGAAGACTATCCTGAGTGCCAATGCTGACCACCTTGCCCAGGTATAGCCCTGTGCTGCAGGAAATCCCCATTCCTCAGAAAGAGAGATGACTTGGGTTAAGAATGAGTCTGGGTGAGCTTGGCCCCCCTGCTTACTTAATTTTCACACTGTTGTGTTCTCCCCCAACACCCTTGCCCAGGAGACGTCAACAGTAATGGCTTTTCTAAACCTATGTTCACTTAACAAACTGGTGAGAACTTGGATTTTGCTGATGAAGTCCATAATGTTACCAGTTTGCCAAATGTTTTGACCATTGCAGGGGAGTGGAAGAGGTCTGTCAGAAGCATGCAGTTTAGACAGCTGTTACATTCAAGGCATTATGTCTTCTGTCCTTCCAGCACAGATCGAGAGATGGGGATATAAGAGGTTAGGCTGCATTCCTAAGATCCAGTGGAGTGGCTGGAATGTACAGGCCAACCCAGTGGGAGCTGGAACAACGTTAGCTCGGAGAATGCTGTGTAATGTAAAGCTGATGCCTTTTTTCTCTCTTTTCCTGGCCAGATTGAGGGGCTACTGGATGATGTGGATTTCAAGGCCAAGGTGTCCAGGCAAGAATTTGAGGGCTTGTGTTCTGATTTATTCCAGCGGGTCCCAGAACCAGTGCTGCAGGCGCTGAGCAGTGCAGAGATGAACCTGGTAGGTCCAGGGATACTTTGACAAGTGTGGGGTCCTGTGATTGTGATGCAACAACAGCTCAGTATCACTGCTGTTTGAGCGGTGTTTGTTTTGGTAAGGTCACTTCCCTTACTAAGAAGTGCAGGCTCCGGTCTTCCTGAGGGCAGAGGTGACATGGTGCTAACCCCCATCACCAGCAAAGCAAGGAAAAGACTGTTATTCATATTCTGCACTGTGGTGTTTGTGTAACGAACTACCTCTGGGACAGAGGAGGCAAAACTAAAATGTATAGGTAGCCTGAAGGAACTCAGTTGGAGAGACATTGGGAGGAGACAGGTTTCTCTGAAGGAGGAGTCCTGAGCTAGAGCCTGCAAAGTTAAAGAAACTGGAGTTGGGTGAAGGATCTTTTGTTCAAAGTTCAATCCCAGTAGGGGACTATTGTCTGACATGGGCAGAGTGCTAAGCTGCAGAAGACTCTTTCTGAAGGACTCCAGGGAAGACACAGGCTGGGCTTTGACCCTTCCCACAGCTGAGAATGGGTGCAAGAGGTGAAGTCTCCTGCAATGCTGTGTCCTGGCACAAAGGGTGCACCCTAGAGTTGAGGGCATTCACTTATACCATATCAAACAGGTTTCCTGACTACCATGTGCACTGCTTGCCTATAAGCCAGGGATTCCGGCCAGCGTTTTACTGACTCTTAAAAAGCCCTTCATTTTCATATGAGCACTTAAGACTGTCTCCCCCATGTCTTTTGAAGGCATCTGAAATTGACCTAGATTTCACCATAGATAAGGAATCTAATCTCTAGATGCACTTCCAGAGAGCCTGTGCCTGACTGGTTATGTTTGGATGTGACTGTTTTCAGAGGCACAATTTATTCGGTGCTTAGATTCTAAGTTGGCAAGTGCCTTAGACTTCTGAGAGTCCCCTAAATGGCTTTTTTGGGGGGATGCAGTGCAATGCCTCTTTGGATCAACACCTTTTGTGCATGTGATTACTATTTCCTTCTCTCGGGACCAGTGTTTCAATGACTGGCTCATCTGTCACGCACCCTGATCTGGATTCACCTTTTTTGCCGAATAAGGTGCAATGTCTCAGATGCTTGAGATGGTCGCTGTGTAAATCATCCAAGACTGTTGGGCCTAATCCTGAAGCACTTACTCACACACAGCTACTTGGGGAGTTTACTGAAATAAGGACTTAAAATGTTTGGAGCCCTGTCTTAAGTGTTGAATAGCAGGGTTGGTAGAGAAACTGCTTGCAGGGCATTATAACCAGGGCCCTACCAAATTGATGATTCATTTTGGTCAATTTCATAAACATTTCATTATTTCAGCTATTTAAATCTGAAATTTCATGGTGTCATAGTTGCAAGAGTTATATCCTCAAAAGGAGTTGTGGGGAAGTTGCAAGGTTATTGTGTGTGTGTGAGGAGGGGGGGGGAGAAGGGAGGGGGTTGCTTGCAGAGATTCATGGTGTCGTAGTTGCAAGAGTCATACCCTCAAAAGGAGTTGTAGGAAAGTTGCAAGGTTATTGTGCGGGTGGGGGGGGTTGCGGTATTGGCAGAGAATGATGGCAATGTGGCAACCCCCCTAAAATAACTGTTCCCTTTTGGGTTAGGACACCCAATTTGAGAAACTCTGATCTTCCCTGTGAAAACCCTATAGTATAGGGGGGAAAGCGCGCAGAAGCCCAGATTTCATGGTCCTTGCAGTGTTTTTCATGACTGTTAATTTGGAAGAGCCCTAACTATAACAGTCAGGGGAGGGGATATTGACTCAGTAAACTTGGCTTTTCCAAAAATACATTCTCAAGACAGAACCTGATTGTCTGAACTCCTAGGATGAAATCGACCAGGTGATTCTAGTGGGAGGTGCCACCCGAGTCCCCAAAGTACAGGAAGTTTTGTTGAAAGCCGCCGTGGGCAAGTAAGTGTATGAGCGTCTCTGCCATGTGCCTTTTCTTACCAATCTTGTGTTTTTACTAGTAACACAGATGTTTGCATCTCCCTCACCCTTGCTTTCCAGGGATGAACTGGGGAAGAGCATCAATGCAGATGAAGCTGCTGCTATGGGCGCCGTCTACCAGGCAGCTGCTCTGAGCAAAGCCTTTAAGGTCAAGCCCTTCATTGTTCGGGATGCAGCTATTTTCCCCATCCAGGTGAGCTTTCCCTGCTCTCTCTTGGGGGGAGGAGGGCATAGTGTGGGGTGACATTGGGAGAAGTGATTATAAATAAGCAGTAGGATCTTGTGGAGCTGGAATAGCATAAGGGAAACCTACAGATCTTAGTGCTGAAGAGGAAATGGTGCTCAGTCTGGAATGTAAATGAAGGAGAGACACTAAAGCATTCGCTCCTGAGCGCTTTGGGCAAATCTCTCACTACTTTATCGGATAACATGGGGTAATGCTCACACTTTCCATTAGGTGGGTAAGGATTGTCTACCAAGTGCTTTGGAATTCTCTTCTAAACAATGCAGTGTAGGGCAGCGTGTTCCTATGAGTGACTGATTCCATACCTTTTTTCATGTGATGCAGGTGGAGTTCACCCGTGAAGTTGAGGAGGAGGATAAATCCAAGAGCTTGAAGCATAACAAGCGAGTTTTGTTCCAGCGCATGGCACCATATCCACAGCGCAAGGTCATCACCTTTAACCGCTACACAGATGACTTTGAATTTTATGTCAACTATGGAGACCTGGGTTTCCTGAGCCAGGATGACCTGCGGTATGTGGCGACAGGCATTTGCACAAACTTTCCTCCAGGCTGACTGACAATGCATGATTTCAGAATCTTTGCTGCAATCATTATATACTCCTGTCATCTGAAGAAGAGGGTTTTTGCCTACGAAAGCTCATGATACCATCTACATGTTTTGTTAGTCTTTAAGGTGCTATTAGACTATTCATTATATACTTGAGCAGCCAACCTAATGTAATTCTCTAACATTGCAGTAGTAAGCAGTCTCCTCTCCACTTAACTGATGCTAACTGGTCCCTAGATTTTCACCAGAAAGGCAAAGGGTTACAGGATCTTTATTGCTGTTGGTACTGTGGAGACTGAATTCCCCTCTCCTTGTTGAGCTAGTACATAAGAATGGCCATACTGGGTCAGACCAATGGTCCATCCAACTCAGTATCCTGTCTTGTTGACAGTGGCAAATGCCAGATGCCCCAGAGGAAGGGAACACAACAGGTAATCCTCACGTGATCCCTCCCCTGTCACCCACCTCGAGAGAAACAGAGGCTAAGGACACCATTCCTACCCATCCTGGCTAATAGCACACAGTCAACCTGTGGAACTCCTTGCCAGAGAATGTGGTGAAGGCTAGGACTTTACCAGGATTCAAAAAAGAGCTAGATAGATTCATGGAGGTTAGGTCCATCAATGGCTGAGTGAAGAAAAACTTCCTTGTGTTTGTTTTAAACCTGCTGCCTATTAATTTCATTTGGTGACCCCCTAGTTCTTGTATTGTGGGAATAAGTAAATAGCTTTTTCTTATTCACTTTTTCCACACCAGTCATGATTTTATAGACTTCTATCATATCCCCTCTTAGTCTCCTCTTTTCTAAAATGAAAAGTCCAAGTCTTTTTAATCTCTCTTCATATGGGACCCGTTCCAAACCCCCGCTCATTTTTGTTGCCCGTTTCTGAACTTTTTCCAGTGCTAATATATCTTTTTTGAGATGAGGCGACCATATCTGTATGCAGTATTCAAGATGTGGTTGTACCATGGTTTTATATACAGGCATTGAGATATAGTACCGCTGGGTCAGGCCCATTGTGAGAGGGCAGTGTGGGGAAGGCTCAAACTGCCACTGCCTCAGGGCTGTCTGCTCTCTAGACAGAGACTCCAATCTCCAAGGGAGTCATTCTGACACATTTTTGCCATCACCAGCTTGTATTGTAGGTGCACAGACTCCCTCTCTGGCTATCCCTGCTTTGATTCTTGGGCTCACTTGTGTCTGTGACCTCCTCATCAGGAACAACTAATTACCATAGGGCATTGCTGTGAAGAAGTGCCCAGCTGTCTGTTCCTTGTTCAGACACTTTGCCAGTGGGTAGCCCTGGAACATTTGCGATACGGCAGATGGGGTGAGGGGTCCCCATTTGTGCATGTCACTGACGCTAAGTATGTGAAACAATGTGCATAACGCCAAAAATGGCAGCCTGCCCAGCGTCTGGAATTTGGCTGAAGCTCAGAAATGATTAGCCTCCAAGGGGCAGTGCTGGGAGTAGAATCCAGAACACTGGAGTAGATTGGGGACAATGCTGAAGTGAAGACTGGGAAGGGAGATGTCTGCTCACTTTGCTGCTTAGTCTTTTTTGGTTGGTGTCATAATTCTATCAATCCTGTCTTCATTTCCCCCATCCCCAGAGCCTTTGGGTCCCTGAATCTCACTACTGTGAGGCTGAGAGGAGTTGGGGATAGTTTCAGGAAGCACTCTGATTATGAGTCCAAAGGCATCAAAGCTCACTTCAACATGGATGAGAGCGGAGTGCTTAGCCTTGACCGGGTAAGTGCTAGCCAGCTAATGCCATCTGTATTCCCCTTCCTTCCTCGTGCAGTCTCTCTTCCCTATCCCACCGGTGCTGCTGAGAGTCCTGTTTTTAAATTCTATTATCTCACTGCCTTGGCTTCCAGGTGGAGTCTGTGTTTGAGACGGTAGTGGAGGACAAGCCAGAAGAGGAGTCAACATTAACAAGTAAATATACTGTTCTGTCATCATTTTGTATTCATATTATCTGCTTAGAAATCATAACTCAATTAACTGTACCACGTTCCTCTGAAAGACAAGTCCCTGTGACTGGGGACAAAGTGACCAATTAAGTGCAGTACTGTGACATTCCTCACAGATATCCAGGGTTGTGAGGTGCTTTCACCTACCTTTAGGGTAGTGAAGTGGTCTTTTCTGTGTCTGCTGTATCTCAGATTCCTGAAACCAACAGCCTCTGGCAATACACACACTGCCGTGCAGGTTAGTGATAGGCACACACTGACCACCACATCCTCGAAGCATTTGCTGTGGTGCCCAGCTGTTGACTATTGGCCACTCACAGAAAGTACCCCGTTTGCTACTTCCAAGGGAACACAATAAATATAGCTTGAGTGTTACAACTCAGGATCAGGGCCTTCATAACATCACAGCGCTGAGAGATATTTATAATGAAAATAGTCGCAAATTGTTGAAAGCTGATATTGAAGAGAGAGTGAGAATACTAATGAAAACAGAAATGTTTCCCTATAAAACAAAAGGTATAACACACTTGGTAGAGCCAGAACTTAAACAAGCTACTAAACTTGTTTGAAGTAGCTCCTCGCCTGTCTCTAGCCAACCTGGCTGAGATTCCTCTTTCATGGATGCAAAAAGAACTCTTATTTTCGCTTCCTCACTGAAGGATAATGGGGTCCTTTTTCCCTTCTCCTTGTATCACACCAAAACTCCATTGTTTGTCCCCTGAGTCAGGATTACCTTTGGGGCTTGTTCCCTAGTGTGCTGAGCTCTTAGAACAATAGAACTGGAAGGAACCTCAAGAGATCATCAAGTCCAGTCCCTTGCACTCATGGCAGGACCAAGCACTATCTAGACCAGTGGTCACCAACCTGTTGATCATGATCGATTAGTAGATCCTGGATTGTCTGCCAGTCCATTGGGATTCTCATGTAGGCTGTCTCTGCCTGTCTAGTCCCCAGGAGCAGCTGGCTGGCTGAGTGCAAGTAGCCTCTGCAGCCGAGGCGGGAGCAGGGAACCCCATGCTGCCTCTGCCTCCAGCACTGTCCAAGCAGCTCCCCATTGGCTGGGGGATGGCACTTGCAGCTGCGGGGCAGCAGTGCAGCACATGTAGACCCCCTCCTTCCTCTCCAGGGGCTACACACACAGGGTGCCTGCATTCAGCTAGACAGCGTTTTCAAAAGCATCATGGGACTAGGTAGAGGCAGCTTCCCTGAGCCCTGCTGCATTGCAGACTGGGAGCAACCTGTGGTAAGCGCCTCCTGGCTGCAGCCTTAACCCCTACACCCCCTGTGTAAGCCCTGAGCTGGCACCCAAACTCCTTCCCAGAGCCCACAGTCCTCACCCCCTCCTGCATCCAACACTTTGCCACAGCCTGGAGCCCTCTCCTACATCCAGAGAGTTGGGGTGTAGGAAGGAGTGAGGGTGCAAGCTCTGTGAGTTTGGGTGCAGGAAGGGGCTCAAGGCTAGGGGCAAAGTGTTGAGGTGCAGGAATGAGGGCAGCAGTGGAAGTCTTGCACATCTGGTGCTTCAGCACTCTCCCTGCTCATCGTTGGTTGGCCCTTGATGTTGCTGAATGAATGCTTTCCATTGCCCTAGTGTAGGACAAGTGCAGAGGGTTACAGCTGGTGTGTAAGGAGGCATGGTGAGAGAGAGTATGGGCAGAAGTCTCCTAGGGCAATGAACAGTGGAAAACGGAAGCAGATTCCAGGCTATGCTTTTGCAGAGAGGCGGCCCCAGTACTTTGTATGCAGGAGGATATGCAGGAAGAGAGGTAGAATTGGTAATGCCAGAGTTATGGCAAGTGTTATCCGGATCCCTGGCTGCCTCTGGATTACTGTTGGTCCTTGGAGAGGCGCTTGACAGTATTCATGATTTTAAAAGTCAAGGGAATCTGTCTTGCACTGAGGAGATACGAAACCTCTGATTGATGAGTATCAAAGACTGACATTCTGGGTTTCTTTCTCCTGCAGAACTTGGAAACACAATCTCTAGCCTGTTTGGAGGAGGAACTCCTACACTGGAAACGGGAGAAAACCTGACAGAGACTGTTCAGGTGAGGTGCTGGTTTTGATAGGAAGGTAGGACCCAGGTAAGGTACAGTCCTGGCTGCAAAGTTGGAGGCTGCAATTAAACACGAACCAAACCAGGGTGACCACCAGGACATCAAGATTAACAATTGTACACTAAAATGTATCTGTCTCGAATTCTAACATTGTTGAAGATAAACATACAGCCCTTGTGGTAGCAATCTGTTGGGGCTATTGCTGTCAAGGTAGCTTCCCTGGTGGAGCCTCTTTCTCTGTCATTCCAGTCTCCTTTCTGGATCCCCCGGATAGTGCTATGTAGGCTAGAATTTCCTGCATCTTGCTGTGTGCTCTTGGCAGGTTCTTCTGCTGCACAGGCCACTTGGGCCTGGAAGCTCCTGTGTTGTTACGAATAGGAGTTTTGGTTCTCTTTCTGTGACATAGAAAAGGAATGTGGGTTGTGGTTCTAAGCTGATAATGGTGACCTTCCTGAAGTCTCATTGGCCTGCCCACTGCCTGTCCCTCTGTTGCAGCCTCTGGAATACCTTGAACGCCAAGCTTCCAGTACAACACTGCAGACCCTGCCCCTCCCTGTGACACATGTGCATGAGGTTTCCATGTAAAAACAGTGGCATTTTCCTCCCTGCTGCCCAGGAGGAAGAGGAGAGCCAGGCAGAAGCAGGAAAAGAAGAACAGGGTGAGAAACAGGACCAGAAGGAGGAAGAAAGGACAGTAAGCGAGGAGCAGAGAGAAGAGAAGCAGCCGCAGTCTCCAAAGCAGGATAAAGCTGTCCCTCCAGAAGCAGAGAGATCAGAGGAAAAGGGGGAAGGAGAAAAAACAGCACCTCAGGTGAGCCACTGACTCTGCAAAGGAGAGTCTCTAAAATGGTGACACTATGTGCCATTGTACCTCAGGACTGAGATCTGACTGGAAATAGGTGGGAGAGATTTTACCCCACATGTGCAGGCTGAGCAACACAGCTTTGTTCCTCTTCACTATCTCCGAAAATATACCCCTAATGGCCACTGAAATACAGTCCTGTTCCTTCAGGGCAGAAATGGGGAGTGACCTAGCTGAGTGTTGAGAAGCTTCTTGTCAGAGTTCACTTGAGTTGCTGGAGTTTGCACTGCAGAGAACCCTTTTCCTTCATGCCTCAGAGGGATGTGATTAGCATTGCTTCCTGTTGCCCTGTCAGATTCAAACCTATCTACACTCTTCTTCAAGGCCCCTTCGTTCCTTGTCCTGCTGTATTGTACCTCTAGTGCCATTCTGAGCTGTTGTGTGCCATGAGAGGCAAGCCCTATTCTGAAGAGAGCTGTGGCCTGCTGTTCACAGTACTGGGAGCCAAGACTCCTGGGTTCTGTTCTGAAATCCCTATGTGATCGTGGGCATTAGTTCATTTTTGTTCCATGGCTTCTCCATCTGGGAACCAGTCAGGCTTTGCATGTTACAGATTTTTTCTTAATTAACTGGAAGTAAAATCCTGGAGAAGACAAGACAGTTTAATTCTCATGCAAGCAAGTAGGTAGAATTGAAGACAAAGGTGAAGCCTTGTTTTCGCTAGGATTTTTTGTTTGAGTTAAGCATACACCTTTTTCATAGCAGAGACGAGGCCTGTGGCATGTTAAGGCACCGCAAACCTGCAGATGATTTCGATAGATGTAGAACATAATCCTATTAGCTTAACACTTGGAACTCAAATCCACCTTACTGGGTCCTTGTGCACCTCTCTGCACACTATTTGTTGCAAGTGAGATGGTGCTGCAAATCGGTCTTTTTATTAATCCTGGAGTTTCTTCTGTGACCCAGGATCCCAAAGAAACGGAAGAATCCGGGAAAGAGGAAGAAATGTCCAAAAGTCCTGGTGGCAGCACAGCCACCAAAACAGAGGAGAAGATACTCAAAGCCCTGAAGAAGCAGAAATTCGTGGACGAGATTAGTGTGGAGTTGGGTGTCAGTGATGTGCTCGACCTGCTGGAGGACGAGATGAAGAGCTCCATGAAGAAGTAAGTTTGAGGAGAGCATGACAAAGTGAAGGGAGTAAGCTATGGGAGTGGGCTGGGCTGAGGCACAGAGACCAGTGAGCAATAGATTCTATGGTGCATGTGTATTGAGTACAGGTTATGTGCAGAGATAACCACCTTCTGACTGCAATAAACATTGCAAGACCTGGCTTTACCCCCCCACTGCCTGTATCCACCCTTCTTCTGTCAGCATCTCCCCTTCAAACAAACAAGGGTACGTTTCCTGAAAGATGGCAAGGTGCCAGAAACTCTGAATGGCCAAGGGAGTAACTGGGATAAATGTGCACCAGAAAAGGATCAGTTCTGAGACTAGAAAATGACAAGAGCAGGAAGTGCAGTCAGCACTGGCTCTTTGTGTGTTGGATGGAAGGTTTGATCTGTAGTGAATGGCTGGGAATCCCAAATGGTCTCTCTCTTCCCAGGGAGTGGGAGAGAAGCTCAGCTTGAGCAATTAACATCATTGTAGCCAATAATTTTCATCTTTTTCATCTTCAGTTCTGGTCTTGTGAGCTCCCTGTGAAGTGGCACCCTGGCAGTATGAGACATGACTTAAAGATCTATGCCTGTTCCATTTGTAACACTGTTAGCCATGATGGTGTTTAAATGGCCCGCTCACTCCCACAATGCGGACAGGGATTCCTCCATTTCTCTCTCTCTTTTCCCTCCCCACTTGGTGACCACAAACACTGATAGCATGGCTTGGCTACTAACACAGCTTTTGGGTGGATGGAGGACGAACGTGTTCAGAGTGGTACCATAATTGTTATTACCATCTCTCTTGCCATGGTGCAGATGAGTTTTTAGGGGAGGTCTTTGGTTTAAAGGTGGTTAGGTAGAAAATTTTAGCCAGTCAGTACTCCAGGAGAAACAACCTAAGCACTGTGACTCTGAAGTCTGAAACTAGGAGAGATCTCTCCTAACCTCCCACCTTTAGATTTGACCCTATGACAGCTAAGTGTATCCTGCAGCCAGCCTGGCCTGAGTGCTGATTGGTTAGTCAGTGGTGTTTGAGTGGCAGGCGCTGCTGCCTACAAAGATCCCTGTCTGCAAAGAGAACATCACTCCCTCTTACAGGTCTCCAAGGGGTAGCCGTGTTAGTCTGTATCTGCAAAAACAACGAGGAATCCTGTGGCACCTTAGAGCCTAACAGATTTATTAGGTGTAAGCTTTCGTGGGTAAAACCCACTTCATCAGGTGAATTGGAGTGGAAATTAGTTAGTGTGTGTGTGTGAGTGAGAGTGTGAGTGAGAGTTAAACAAAAGGAGGGAGTTACTTATCAAGTGTAGGACTGGTATTAATGAGGCCAGTTCAGTCAGGGTGGATGTGGGTCACTCCCAGCAGCTGAACCCTCTTATGGGTGTTGATGACATTTCTGCTTATTTCTGGCCTCCTTGCACTTTAGACTCCAGGATCTGACAGTCAGAGACTTAGAGAAGCAGGAGAGGGAAAAGTCAGCCAATAGCCTGGAGGCATTCATCTTTGAGACCCAGGTAAGAGTGGTGAATAGGGTTGGAAGCTGCTGGAAAGCAGGTGGGAGAGGCTGTACACTGGAAAGGCTGAGCTGGCTGCAGAGAGCTGTATCTGTTTCAGGGTGTGGAGACGTTGCTTTGAAGAGTTCGTCTGTTGCCGTTTTGTCCACTTCTGCAGTGTTGAGTGTTCCCTGTACCACATGGTGTTGGGAGGCTTCAAGACAAATGGGACCAGATGAGGGCTGGGGCAGCATGCTAAATTAAATCTCTGCCTGCATAAAAGCTTTGTATATGCTGTCCCCTCCTCCGCATGTTGTGGCGTCACCACGCTCCAGCTGAGAAGAAACTCCACTTAGCTAGCACAGGAGGAACTCTCCTACATGGGAGGACTTACTCAGCTTTCTCTCCCCACTCCCAGATGATTCAAGGAGCAGGATAGCAAATTTGGGGGTTGAACTTCCCATCAGTAGCATGAGGCAGCTCTAGGAGTCTTGCAGTTGCATTCTGTGGGTTTACACAGACTCCTTTGCTGTCTGTTCCTTCTTCTTAGTCAGCAATTAAACTGAAGTGACATTTACTCTTTTAGGACAAGCTTTACCAGGAGGAATATCAGTTTGTCTCAACGCAGGAGCAGAGAGAGGAAATCTCAAGAAAGCTGAGTGAAGCCTCCAACTGGATGGAAGAGGAGGGCTATACAGCCATGACCAAGGTACTGCTGCACAGAAGCAGTGTGTTGGTTGGCACTGAATTGCCAGTAGACAGCAAATTGATATAGGCTTCCTTGGTTTCTTTGATGTCCCCAAATCAGAGAAGGTGAGCTTTAATCACTCCGGCTCTTTTGGATGCTCTGGCACTTTGAAACTCTATTAGTTTGCCCAGCACTGAACTGCATAAGGACTAGCTCTTCCCATCCCCATTGTTCATTCTCTTGGAGCACAGAGCAATTAACTTCCAATTCTATATATAGGGTCTAGTGTCCCAGCTGCTATTAGCGTACAGTACGTGTGCACCTTATGGGGACTTCAGGCTACTGGGAATTATAATTTTCCTGGGATTAAAAGTGGGCATTAGATGGGTGATCTGTTTTATTCTTCTGTTTTCTCCCATGTGCAGGAACTGAAAGAGAAGCTCTCTGACCTGAAGAAACTCTGTAGAAGCCTTTTCTTTCGTGTAGAGGAAAGAAGGAAATGGCCAGACCGCCTGGCTGCTCTTGAAAATCTGCTCAATCACTCTAGCATCTTCCTCAAGTGAGCAAGATCCTGATGAGATATGAAACAGTGGGTGGTGCGAAAGTTGCTGTGTGTGTTTTGATCCACTAATTATGATGGAATCTGGTCTCCTAGCCACTAAACCCATTGGTCAGTGGTCACCAACCAGTAGATCAGGATCTACTGGTAGATCTTGGAACCTCTGACAGGTGATCCTGACTAGTTTGGCCAAGAGGCTATTACCAAGTTCCGGCACATCAGCTGCTCCTCCTGCCACTGCTGCACATTTCTTGCCCTTTGCCTTGAAGCTGTCCCCTCAGGAGCCTCCTGCTTGCTGTGCAGGGCAGGGGAGGGAGAGGAAGGGTGCTAATGCCAAGGTGCCTCCTCTCCCACTTTGTATCCTATCTCCACAGAACAGAGAGGGGGCACAACAGGACTTGGGATGGAGGGAGCTTGCTGGCTGCTTTTGGGAGTGGTGCAGGGCCAGGCCAGGGGTAAGCCTGCCTTAGCCCCACTGCACCACCACCCAGGAGCCACCTGAGGTAAACAGTACCCAGCTGGAGCTCACATCCCGAAACTCTACCCCAGTCATGAACCCACTCCTAGCCCCAAGCGCCACTGACTGCATCCAAATGCCCTCCCAGAGCCTGCACCTAGAACCCCCTCCGATACCCCGACTGCCTGCAGCTCAGAGCCCCTCTCACACTCCACATCCCTTAATCCAAGCCCAGAGACTGCACCCCACCCTCTGCTCCAGCCTAGTGAAAGGGAGGGAGGGAGGATGGAATGAGCAGGGGCGGGACCTCAGAGAAGGGGCACAAAGGAGGCCGGGCAAGGGTATCTGGGTTGCAGGTAGATCTTGGATTGCACTTAAATTCAAAAAGTGATCTCACGCATAAAAAGGTTGCAGATCACTGCCATAGGTGGAACAAGACTGGTATGTGGCTCCCTCTAGAGCGTGTTAGGGAATGTGTTAATACAGTGGCTCCCAACCTGTTCAAGCATACGGATTCCTTTTCAATCTATTAAAATTGTATGGACCCCCGAAGAATATAGCTGTTTTCAAACATTCCATTGCTTGATAATCATTTGATGTATTCATGTAACATGATCACAGAACTTAATATTTAATATATATTTATAATTACACAATATACAAATATTTATTAAAATACATGTTTTTTTATATACTGTACATTTATTTTAATTTCTATATTAAATTTTCCGCAGATCCCCTACAGTATCGTCCTGACCACCAGGGGTCCGCGGACCACAGGTTGGGAACTAAGGAAGTTAAATATTGATTAATTTACTAGTCTAGTAGTCGATGGAATTTCCCCAGAGTCCCCCACTTACCCTGGCTCCATTCGGCACTGCTGCTTTGAAATGCCACACAGAACAGGGTCAGCTGATCCTGGGCTCCATGCGGCATTTCTGCAGGACCCGGGGTTAATTGGGGACTCCCCAGATGATCCCAGGTTCCATGGAAATGCCACACAGAGCCCGGGCTCAGCTAGGTAGTCCCCAGCTGACCCTGGGCTCCATGTGGCACTGCTGCTTTGAAACGCTGCCATGGCATTTCAAAGCGGCAGCGCTGCACGGAGCCCAGGATCAGCTGTGCGGCGCTGCCCATTTGAAATGGCGTTTCAAAGCGGCAGTTCTGCATGGAGCCTGTGCCCTGGGTTCCGTGCAGTGCTGCCGCTTTGAAGTACCCCTTCTTCCCCATCCCCTTTGCTGCCTTTATCTGATAGAGGAAGCAAGGGGGTCGACTCCTATTTGTTTATTGGATAGTCGACTAGTCCTTTACCTCCTTACTGGAAGCCACTGTATTAATAGAAACACACAAAGTCCATAAACTACTCTTTGAAACAAGAGCATGACCTCATGCATACTGCAAAGCACACCCATTATCAGGAGGGTCAGGACTGCCTCTGTGGCCCCCTCATCCACCAATACCACCTTGGACTTCCTCCTTCCTAGGAAACCCACTTGTAGTCCAATCCCGTAGTTAATTTTGGTCACTACTAAATGTGACTAGGGGTTTTGCATCTCATTTCCAGTTTCCTGAAATACCTGTGTCTCTTTTAGTGTTCACTTTCGCTGAACAAAAGTTACATGTATCTGCAAAAAGCAGTAAGGTCCAAAAACATGAGTCAGTTTGTGCAATGACTTACAGAAATTTCAAATACTGTTGATGCAAATGTTAACCTGAACAAAAATTGGAGCAAAAAGAAACATTGTCTTTTCAGGGGAGCACGAATGATTCCAGAGGCCGATCAGGTATTCACAGAAGTGGAACTGAGTACTCTAGAGAAAACAATCAATGAAACTGTGGTAAGTGAAGGTCTGGGGAGCCCATTCAGGATGTGTTATTGTATAATGTGATCAGTGCCACAGCGAATGGGTTTACACTCACTTGGGGAGAGGGAGCAGAGAGGATGTATGTTCTTCTCATGCTAGGAAAACCTTTCTCTGTTTTAGTACTTCCTGGTTCCAAACTTGATTGCATATTGCTTTGGGAAGATGTAGCATCTGGAGATGTATCTAGTGCATGTACAGTATGGGAAAACTAGTGCTTTCCCAGTAATTAGTCTTTGTATGGCTTTCAGAGCAGCCATTGGCACTCTTGTTCTCTGGCCTCAGAGAGCTAAGAGCATGGAGGACGTGGGGGTGGAAGCCTTGTTGACCATGGGCAGTTAGAATGCCCAGGTACTGCATCTGCGATTGTGTATTTAACAGTGATGAATAAAACCAGGAAATACCATATTCATGGAGAGGGATTGACTCTGGACTTTCCTTGCAGACTTGGAAAAATGACACCCTGGCAGAACAGAATAAACTTCCTCCCACTGAGAAACCCACTCTACTGTCCAAGGATATAGAGCTGAAGATAGCAGCCCTGGACAGAGAAGTGCAGTATCTACTAAACAAGGCTAAGTTTGCAAAACCCAGGCCCAGGAAGGAAAAGAACACCACAAAAACAGATTCAGGCAAGAATGCCACAGCTTCCCCTGACAGTGAGAAGGTTATCCCTCCCAAGGAGGAAAAAGGAGAAGGTGAGGCAAGCAAGTACTCCTGTGAGTCTCATACAGCTGAACCACTAGGAGTAATGTTCTCTCAAAGCTGTCTGTACTGAGCAAAAAGATTGCAGTATGAGAGAGCTGCTCTTGGTCACTGCAGGACTCTTCCCTTATGGCTTGGTAACTGATGCTTCCTTTGCTTTGCTGGGGTACTCTTGTGTTTTTTCAAAGTGCTTCTATTGATTACCCTTATTGACTGTCCCATTGGCTATCCCAGGGTTAATGGAGGTACGTTTGTATTCTTCTAGTGATGGGCTGCATTTGGTTCACTTACAGTCCACATTGGCAAACTTTTCCCTATGCAGTGCCTCACCTGTACACTTGACCTTGTATACCAGAGCTGGGGAAAGTGCTGGGCTTGACACACTTGTATGACCACTTGTTGCACATTTCTCCCCCATAATACAGATAAACCTGAAGATGCCAGTCCTGTCAGGGAACCTCTCACAGTGGAGGAAGCGACAGTAGGTGATGGAATGGGACCAGAGACAGGTAGGAATTTATTTGCGTAAGGAAATATAACTCAGTTTTCATCTCTCCCTTTCTTTTTCCCTGCAAATAAACCACAGGGTGAGACTGAGCCTCTGGCTGCTGAGAATGTCTCAGTTAATCAGACTTTACAACTGAGAGGGCCAGCTCCAGAAAGACATGGGATGGTAGCTGTGGTGCCATTAACACTAAGCTACAACTGAGCAAAGGGAACTCGTTGTGATCCAGTTCACTTGCAACGTAGACCCACCTAAAGGGGTCACTAACTGATTTATAACTCTGAACTGTATTCTTGGGGCTGTTAGGAAGACATGGTTACATTTGCTTTAGAACTTGTGTTCCAGCTATGAACAAGGAAACTAATAAATTTTCAATATCCAAATTGGATTAAATGTATATTTTAAGCAAATAGTATAGACTCTGAAGAGTAAATTAAACTTAGAAATTGTTCAGCTCAAATAATCAAGGGATTGTAACATGGGAAGGAAGTTATATATTTTTAAAAGCAACTTTTAATCTGACAGTGGGACTCTAAATATCCATGTGGCAAGACATCTGGTCATGCTGGTTTGCTTCCCTTCTTAAGGTGGCTTCCTTTTTAACTCCCACAACATGAGTGAATGTTTATCTCACCTTGGTATGTCTCTAACTACCTAATGTTGTTCCTGTCTTCACTACTGCCACCACCTACCAGAGAGAATTTCTAGGCTACTCAAGGACACAATTCTGCACTTACACATGAGTAAAGCCACTTATGTGCACCGGTGTTTTAAGAATTAGACCTTGGGGTCTAATCACACCACCTTTTAATAGCTACAAGCTAATACTACTGTCCAAGCACACCTCCACAATTCTCCAATCTCCTATTATTTGACCGCGTGTTAAAATTTTAATATATTTTAATATATCAAAGTAGGGATGTGAAAGTGTAATCATGTAAACAGTTAACCAATGAGCCTGGATTCATCGGTTAACATTGACAGTTACACGCAGGCTGCCGGTATATGTGGGGATTTGACTTAACGGAGGCAGCAGCACATACTGGCTCCTGGGAAGCCAACTGCTGCCCTGTGTGTAACTGCTGAAATCTTCAGCAGTTACACAGTTACTTAATTACATGCATTTTAACATCCCTATATTATAGTAGCCAAAAAACCACATTGTATATCATGTCTGTCACTTAACTTTTTTTCATAATTTCACTTAATTTTTTTTTTTTATTACATAGAACCTGAGAGTGAGAAGAAGCCAGAAGCTAGAGAAGAGAGCAGGACGAACGATGAGTTATAGCATCCCTTGAAAATATTTTCTAGCATCACATCTATTTATTTGTGGGGTTTTTTCATAATGGACCCAATTTAGTTTCATGTTAAATGGAACATGACAAACAGGCTGACAACAAAATGCAATAGAGATGTAAATTTTGTTTTCCTCCTGGGAATTTCACTGTTACTAATTTTAGTGAGTGAAGTTTTTGTCTGTCTTTTTCATGTTTGAAATATGACCATGTACTCACTGAAAACACTGAGTTCCAGTACAGCCCAGTTGGGTCACCAAAAGTGGCTTTTCTTTTTTAGATTAAAACAGTACACAAAAGCCTGTAGGGTTTAGGAAATAGTTTGGCACAAACACTCTGGGCCATGCCTCGTCTGGTGAGGTTGAAGGTTTTGAGGTATCCCAGAAACGTGTCACAGAGAAGACTTTCCTTAATTCAGTACATCTTACAAAGAAAGAGGATGCTGTGGCCAACAGGAAGTGTATTCTCATTTTAATTCATGGGGAAGTGAAATGGGATTGTTGGGGATGCTCCATGCCTTAGGATGAGAATTTTCTGTTCATGTTTCATTAGACTAGTGTTGCTAAAGCCACCTCATTGCCCTTAGTTCTGTATCAGGCAGAATTTGACATCAGGGAAAATAGGGACCTAAAGGAAGATAATGGGATTTGGTTCAGAGTTAAATATAAAAGGACCAGAAGTTGCTATTTGGAACACAAAATGTATGAAAGGAAAATATTTGATGGTGAATCTCCGAGTACAAGCAGGAACAGCAAATGGGAATAGATTTTTAAGTAAGGAGAATGAGAGAGAACTGGAAAAATCTATTCTTGGTAGTCTCTCCCCTCACCCCCACAACTCAGTGTCTTGTGAAATCAGACTGGCTTTGTTGTGAAACCTCTTGTCTTCAGTGATGTCATAACTTCTTGAAAACATTCATGCTGCTAAAATACACCAGTGAGATCTTGATCTACTTCTAATGCAAACCCTTATGAATGTGCATCTTACGTTGGTCTCCATTGACCTATTGGACCAAAATAAAAAAATACTCTTCCTGACAATCTCTTTAAAATGCTTTTGTCTGTTTTGGAAGTGGTTTAGGTTATTCCTTAAACTTTCTCTGACTTTTTACATTACAGTTCAGAACTCTAGTCCCTCCCAACATGGCCTGGCAACTATATGTTCTTGAAGATCACAGTGCTATCAGTAAAGCTGTCAAACGCCTTTCTCAGCACTGCTGCTTTTCCAAGCCCAAACAGAACTTTCACTGACCATGCAGATTTGTGTGTGGATTCTTACCATGGCTTGTCCTCTCTTATGGTGTAATCTCTCACTTGAGACCTGTTTCTTCTGCTTATCTGCTCCCAAGGGCTTTGCATTGCTGTTGGTGTGAATCACCTTGAATAGGCTTCCTCCTGAGCCTTGGCTTGTGCATCTAAACCACAGAAGTACAGATAACTGGACCTTCTAACCCTTCTTGCCCAGGGTCACTCTCAGGCTGAACTGCATTCTTACAAGTAATCCCATTTGCACAACTGGACTTGGTTTCCCTGTGTTTTGAAGTCTTTTTTTTCCCTTTGGTTACAGCAAAGTCCTTTTCCCTAATGACATGAGATTTCTGTCAAGTTACCACTTAGATGTTCTGACAGGGACCACAATTTTCCCATCTTCCTATCTTAAATTGTCATACTGTTCTTCTATCCTGGAGAGGTCTCCCTGCCATCCTGTCTTTCATAGCAAACTACTACGTGGAAACAAAACTCCAACTTATTGGAGAGATGGCCCAGAAACTGCTCCATAAGAGATCTGTGGAGTTCGGACACCTCTAGGACAGCCTTTTAGCATAGCCCTTCCATCTTTGATCCTGCTCTTGGTTCCCAGGAACATGCTGTCTCAACATTGAGTCACATTGCACTGGCTCCATAAGAACATTTCTGCATACAGGGGAGGCAGTGGGAGATACTTAATTACAGAAGTTGGCTAATAGCACTTGAAAACTGAAGTTTTCCTTTCAAAAAGCAGAAGAGCAATCATGCTGCAGTTGAAAGGGAATACATGTACCTAGGGCATGGTGTTAGATGTTTTGTGGCCCTCCTGTAGTCCTTGCACTGTAGGGAAGACATCCCTCTTCCTTAGATGGAATCTCATCCCATCAAACTGAATATATAATGACCTCTGCAGTCTGATCCTTGAGAGCAGGCTTCTGGTCACACTATTAATACTATCCCTCACTGGTGGTGGTAGAGAAGTTTTGTGGATATGATCCTGAATTGCCAGAAGTTCATGTTTATTGGCATTGTCTGCAAATGTTTTCTGATTCTTTCACCTGGTGCCTGGTGTCAGCTCTTCATAACTGGGATGTACAAACCAATAATTGTGCTTGGGTGCCCTTGACAATATAATTTTACCTGTGAAATTGCATTTCCCTGTGTTATTTCTCAACTGTTTACATCTATGTGGTGATTGGGAGATGTCAAAAATGCCTTTGCCATCAATAGCTGAGCTTTCTGCTTCTGCCACTGAGCTGTATAAGATAAGACCTTCTTCTGTTTAATTTTTCAA
Source organism: Rafetus swinhoei (assembly GCA_019425775.1). NCBI lineage: Eukaryota > Metazoa > Chordata > Testudines > Trionychidae > Rafetus > Rafetus swinhoei. The sequence goes on along the minus strand of CM033429.1, from coordinate 20,059,735 downwards.
CAGCATGACTGCATTCTGGCCCAATTGTAGGTTAAAATCACATTTTAGGGGACAGGGAATGGAGCTCCGGCAAGATTTGCAGTGCATTTTACAAGTTGGTTATGATGTGCAGCAGACTAAGGCTTGAACTTCAGGATTCATGGAGCTGTGCCCACAGCAATATGTGATCAGGGATAACAGCAGGGTAGTTAGTGTAATAGGGAAGAAGAGTAATCTGATGGAAATGTGCCTTTTGGGTGAACAGAAGATAGTATGGGCCACAAAAGGTCATGTTCTTCCCTAAGATGTGTATCCTAAGATACACATTTGCCCAAGAAGAACATGACTGTTTGGTGCAACTTGTTTGTCTACCCAGATAGGGTGTTTAATCTTCTAACCCTAACTTTCTAAGAACAGTTAAAAATGGAAATATCAAGTAAAGTAAAACCTATGATAGATTCACACAGTGCTGCAGTCCTTATGGAACCAAATCTTCTGTGGGCTTAGAGGAGTGATGCATTTATAGGCTGTAAGAGTAGAAAGTGGATGGGAGAAAAGACAGTTCATAAAAACCTCTTTAATTGAAAATAGCTTTCTCATCACCTTTCTCCTGCTGCTGCTCCTCCTCCAGTAGTATTGCACACACCATGTAGACATGATCAGGGCAGCAATTTTTTGTGTGTGGCATGTTTGGATTTTGATTAACATTTAAAAAAAATCTTTTTAAACGTTTTAAAAGATTAAACACAAACAAGGCATGCAGTTTTTGCAAATCTCAGTATTGACCAGAATGTGCATTCTACTGTGATACTAGACAAAACAATGACTCAAATGCAAAGTCATAAATCTTTTGCATTATTGCAAACCTAAAAGTATTCTCTTCAAACTTGAGTGGCTGGTTTTAGCCCTTGATTCCTCTGGAGTGAGTGAAGATGGGGTCTCCTTTTCCATCTTGGTAGTGTGAACTGGCTAAAGCAGAACCAAGCCCCAATTGGATGACATTTTGGACTCATTAAATACTGCTACACCATCCCTCTGTATGTTCAATGATTTGCCATGCTGTGGGGGTTCATTTTTTTTTTTTTTCTTTTGCCATCTTGGTAGACACCCATCAATAAAGTCCCAATTCTTTTCCTTCCATTAGCATTTCAGGTACTTATTTGTACTTATTTTGGTTGGTTTTTGTTAACTTTTTGTGGGGGGAGGAAAAGGGCAAACTATTCACATGAACTGTACTTGCTCCATTGTTAAATTGTTTCAATAAAGATTTGCTTTTCTACAATGGGTCCTCATATTCAAAGTTGTACTAATTCAATTTTAAATTCTGTTGAGACTCTCTTTATTGGATTTCTAACCATTCTTTGAATTAAAATAAGCCTGGATAATGAAATTTAAAACTGTTCTATTCATTTATAGGTAATTACACTGGGATTTACACCTGTTGACACGACTTTAAAAATCCCAAATCCATTTAACCTAATGCTATCTTCCATGTAAACAAAGGTTGATTCCTCTCATAAACCTAACTATTTCAGACTAGGGTGGTGAGACTGAGTTAACGGTTCTGTGGTTGCTCTGATTTCTGCACACGTGTTACTTTTTCTCGTTTATGGTTAAGGCACAGAACTGGTTCTTGGGAGATGGGTGTTTAATGCCCAGCTTTGTCAGTGGGAGCCTGAGCTCTTTCCTTTGACTAGCTGTTAACTAAGGAGAGCATTCCTTTCCCTCCTCCTTCCTACAACAGGGGTAGGGAACCTCAGGCCTGGGTGGGCTCAGGCTATTCCCAGCCCCAGGAGGGGGAGCCCACTGCTTCCCCGTGGGGTTGGAGCACACAATCTCCCCCCAGCCGGCTCTGGGGCGGGAAGGGAAGGCGGGGAGAGACTGTCTCGGCGGGGGAGTCATCTCAATGAGGATTTTTCTTTTCCGCTTCTCACGTGTGTGGGTCCCACGGGGGCGCGCGGACCGGCCAGCGAAGGTCACGTTTACCCCTGGCCACCTGGCCCCGCCCCCGCGCGCGCTCCGTATTTGCAACCGGGGCCGGAGCACGCTCGGTGGACGCTGCAGCAGGTCGGTTGGTTCCCCTTTCCCGGGGGGGCCGGGAAGCAGCGGGGAGCCGAGCGCGCCTCTTGCCCGGCAACCGCCACGCCACAGCAGGGCCCCGCCAGCGGGCGCCTGGCGGTCCTGCTGCAGTGAGCGGGCTCTGGACGCTATGTTCCCGCCCTCGACGGCGTTCTGCCCTATCCTGCCTGTGATTGGCAGAAGCGGTGACGTACAGGCTCCCTACCCAATAGGAGACAGTACCGTGCGGGGGCAAGGCGGGACTTACAGCCGGAAGCGCCTGGGCGAAGGGGTCGGAGAGAATACCGCGAGGGGGCGCCGAGCTCTGCTAACCTGCCTCAGCCTGCGGGGCCGCGTCCCAGCACCTTACCCGTGTGAGCCCCGCGGCCTCTGCCTGGGCCGGCGCCTCATCCCCCCGCCGGCCCCCCTCCTCTCACAGGCCCCCCGGCCCCTCCTCCTCCAGCCCCACCTCCTCACAAAGCCCCACACCCCTACTCCGCACAGCCTCCTGCAGCCCCCTCCTCGCGCAGCCCCCTGCAGCCTCCCGTCCGGGCCCCACCTCCACACAGCTCCCTCCCGCCCCTCCTCCACACAGCTCCTCTCCCCTGCGCAGCCCCCAGCCACACACCCCGGGCCTCTCTACCACAGAGCCCCCTGCAGGCCTCTCCACCGCATAGCCCTCCAGACACGTAAATCCATGTACCGCGCACAATATGTCCCACTCCCTCAGCCACATAACCCCACAGACGTACGGACTGGCCTCTTAAGGTACATAACCTCCCACTCCTGTACACAAGCCTCTTCCACACTTAAGGCCTGCAGTCCGTGCACCAGGTTGCCCTGACCTCATCAGGAGTGCTGCAGTTTTCTAGCCTTTTGCTTGGTATCCATTTCCTGTGAGCTTTCACCTGGAGGACGAGCAGCTGAAGAGACTTTTATATTTAGTTCTTGTCCCTTAACAACCCAGTCCCTTATCTATATCCGTGCAGCTCCAGTTACAGCAGTGCAAGTTGCACTGCCCACACCATACTGCTAGTCCTTTGCTGCCTGCTCTGAACCTTGCTCTTTCCATGCTCAGGTAGGGAAATGCACGTGTTAAAATGGCTAACAATTGTTAGAATAAATTCTTGGTGTCAGCAACCTGTGTCTTTGTAAAATGCCTGGTACACTTTTTGGTGCTGTATATTTAATTATATCCGACCTGAGCAACATAATGTGTTGCATCCCAGTATTAGTTAAACTTGATGTTTTAATGTTTTAAATACTGTGAATGGATGGTTAAAAGGATTGGGTAAGTTAATGAACCTAGTCCTGTCTTCAAGGCAACATGTGTTCATGTTAGAGTTCTAGAAGCAACCTCCCCCAATTTAATCTCATCCCCATATTGTATAGCATTAATATATGTGTTGTGGGCTCTCAATTTCTTTGGAAACATCAGGTTTGGCTGCTGCTGGAAACAGGATACTGGACATGAAAGAGGAAGAAGCTTAGCTTCAGCTTTTAAACTTTTTTAGAGCAGCGGTTCTCAACCTTTTTTATACTGCGGACTGGCAAACCCATTAACAAACCTTTTGCGGACTGGTAATATTTTATTTGCAGGCTTGCATGTTCATTATGCAAATAATAAATATGCAAACAAAATGTTACCAGTCCACCAAATCTCATACCCCCCACCCCTGACTCCTGCCCCCCTCCATTTCCTTGCCCCAGGCCCCTCATACACTCCAACCCTGACTCCTGCACCCACCCATCTTCCCAGCCCCTCCCCTGAGGCCACACACACACAGCCAAGTATCTCACAAGCAAGACCATTAGTGGCAATCATATGGCGGACTCCTATGGGGCCAAAGCCAGGAGGGGCTGAAGCGCCTTCTGTGGGGCGGACTGTGTGTGGTCAGGCTCATGCAGGCACCCAACGTGGGAGCACGTGCAGCGGGAAAGTTCCCCACTGCAACACACAGTGCTGCCGATGCGGCCACAGCTATGGCCATGCCAGACAGAGGGCATAGGGTGGTCAATGGCTGGGCAACCGCAACCTGCCTCTCACAGCCCCACCCTTCTCACCCAGCACGTTATCGCAGCTCCGCCCTGCATATGCCCCTCCCAGAAGTGCTGGTGAAATCCAGCATCCAGCCCATAGCGTCAGCCTCCGCCAACAGCCCAGGGGACACCACGCTGCGCAGGCTATTCACCGCCTCCTCCATGCCCCCGTCTGCCTGTTTGTGGCGCGCCACCCCACTCCATCTTGGCCCTGCCTCCATACGCATGGCATGGTGGTGTGCAGCAGCCCAGCAACCAGCGGTGCTGGGCCACGAACCGGCAGTTAGGAACAGCTGTTTTAGGGCATGGAATGTTTCTTACTGTAGTGTCTAACATGATGGTCACACTTAGGCCTCTAGGTGCTACTAATATAAACTACTAGGTGCTACTAATATAAACAGTAAAAGGGACTGATAGTGCTAGCTGTTGATATGGTTCATTTTATATTGTATCAGTGTGGTTACTTTGAATACTCCTTAGTCTTGGTGACTCAAACCACATGCACCATGCATCCCTATGTACTTTTTTGCTGGTGGCTGTTACATGATGCCTAGAACAGCAGTTCCCCACCTTTTTTGAGCGTACAGTCCCCTTTTCAAGCTGTTAAAATTTCACGCCTCCCCCCCTCCCTCCCTGGGGGAGGAAAAAAAAGAAAAGGGGGAAAAAAGTAAGGGTTGGGCCCTCTGGGGTGGCCTGATCCTTACTTTTAAACTTTCCACAGACCCCCCTGCAGTACCATCTGGGACCACCAGGGGTCTGTGGACCCCAGGTTGGGAACCATTGGCCTAGAAGCTACAATGATAAATATGTGGGAAATGCATAGCTAGAAAGAATCGAGTGGCCCTCTTGTTCTCTGTGTAGGCTGGTTTTGGAGCAGGCAGAGTTGTCAAGTTCTGAAAAATGAAATTAACTTTTAAATGTCCTATTGAAACACAGATAAATCCATCAAAAGAGCCAGATGTTTGTAAAACTATCTGAAAATGTAGGGGAGTCTTCCCTTGATGTGTTCTTACATTTAGAATCAGGTTTCTAGCTTTAGTTTAAAATCAACTTAATCCTAATGAGGAACATATATAAGAAGTATTTTAAAAATATACCCTCAATGTTCCTCTTTCCTCCTGTTTGGAGAGGACAGCTGGTGCTCGCTGGGAGCTTATCTGTGTCAAAGTCTTTGGACATGGCCAACTTTTTAATATAATTCAAAGGGGAAGAGTTAAAAAATATATTTTTTTAATTTGATTATAAGCCTATGTAAGTGCACGTGTGTGTTTATCTTCTGCACTTTCTGCCTTATCCTATTAGTTGGGATCAGTGGCACTTACTCTTTGTCTTCACGAGTTCTGTCAAGTGCATCTTCCAGTCTGACACAGACCTTCTTCATGCCCTCCTTTAGTATCTTGAACCATCTTTTATTGGGTCTTAGCTACATGCACTTAGAATGCGGTAGCCTTTGCCATTTTCTACAGCCATCAAGCAAAGTGATTGCATGTTGCTTCCAAGAATGCCGTAGCACTGTACTGAGATACTCCCTGCACATGAAGATCCACAGAACTTGTGTGATTGTCACAAGTTTTACAAACTGGCTGGCCAGGACTGACATTCTTGGTATGAAATCAGACTTTTTCTTCTTTAGGAGATGCACCTTTCTCACCTTCACTTTCAGTTAAGAATACCTCTGCCAAAAGAAAGCAAAAGATAGGACTTTAACAATCAGAGGCAAAGCCTACTTTCAATATAACTCAAAGAGGAACAGTTTTTAAAACCTGATGAAATCCATGTGTGTGCATAAAACCAAAATACTCATAAATTGCCTAAAAATAAACCCTATAAATCCATAGGCTACGTTTAGACTGGCGCTTTTGCATGAGCTATACAAATGAGGCTCAGCGTTGGAATATCGCGAGCCTCATTTGCATAGCTATGAACGCCATTTTTAGCGGAAGAGGCTCTTGCAAGTTGGGGCTGTCTACACTGCCCCTTCTTGCAAGAAAAACTTTGCGCAAAGCCGTTATGCCGATTATTTTCAGGCATAACAGCTTTGCGCAAAAGGGTTTTTCTTGCGCAAGAAGGGGCAGTGTAGACAGCCCGTCTTGCGCAAGAGCCTCTTCCGCGAAAAATGGCGGTTCATTAGCTATGCAAATGAGGCTCGGCGATATTCCAACGCTGAGCCTCATTTGCATAGCTCTGGCGCAAAAGCGCGCCAGTCTAGACGTAGCTATAGTGTCCAACATGTTAGCCACTGGCCACATGTGGCTATTTGGCCAGTTGAGTGTGGTTGGACATGACGGCTATAAATGAATTGTTGTTTTTTGTAATTGTTGTTTTACTATATGTTAGGTACTGCATTTGGTGCTTTGTACTGTCCAGTAAACAAATGGAGATATTGCCCCTTCCACAAGGAATTAATATTCTCAGCATTATGTTTATAAAGTCCTTTGAAAACTAGTTTCTCCATGAATGTTAGGGATGTCAACGAGTAGCTGACTAGATAAACTGAGAAGCCTACATAATCTGGTCGACCACTCACATTTCCACTCCCATCCCTCCTTGCTGCCTCTGTATCAGACGGGTAGCTGGTCCGCCAGGGGAGCTAGTTTTTTAACTGGCTCCCCTCACGGACTGGCTCCTGCCTGGCACCCTGCACTGCTGCCTCTGGTATGGGAATGGCAGGGGGCTCCCAGGAGTGAGGCCAGAGCACACTGGCTGCCAGCCCCACGCCCGGGGACTGCAGAATTCATCCCTGCTAAGAATTCATGTGGTTAGTCAACTAGTCTATTACCTGCTATTTAACATCACTAATGAATGTTAAAAAATATTTTTCTTAGTTCGTAAGATTTTTCTTTCCATGTTGCTGCTCAGATATTATCCCCATACTGTCAGGGCATCTTTTCTTTTTTATTTCTTTTGAAGTATCGATTGGTCTCCAAAATGCAAAATGAGATTGAATGCAGTTTCCTTGTTCAAAAAGAGAGTAATTGCTTATTGACTGAAGACTTGCATCAGAACTCCATGCTTGACTACTTTTCATTGTTTTTGCATTCCTTTGCACTCTGAATTTCTGCATTTATTATTTCTCAAGCCTCATTATGTTGTCATAGGCAGTTACCCAATTAGGCAGTTACCCATTTATTCTTCTATCTATCTTAATGAGTCCTTATTCAAAATCTAAACTTACTGCAATTCTGTTGACTTCCCTGGTTTTGCTCTTGGGATAAATACTGCCCAGTTCTTTGCTTTTTGTCCTGTTGCATCTCTCTCTTTTGCACTCCCTCCCTCAAAGTTTATTTGGTTTCTTTGCTTTACCAGGTACAAGAATATAGTTGCACCACTGTCCTGGACATTTCTACAGATACATTAATTTGCTAGAGAAAGGGGATTGAATTATATCCATACAATCACGTGCAGACTCTGAAAATACTAATAAGACCTGTCACAGTCCTAAGTGGGTGATTATCTGTGTTTTAGCCACAGAACATAACAGTAAGTGGGAGAATTAAAAAATTATTGTGGAAGATACCTTTGTTTCTTATTACATTAGCATCATTCAGATTGGATTAAATGTCATCTTCTGTCTACAAATTCACTGGAGTGGGAAGAGTCTTGCTCTGCAGTATTGAACCAGCTAAAAAAGCAGAGAAGGTCGGAGCTATATAATACTTGTGGAGTCACTGAAAAGGAAACCAGAAACTAAATGCAAGACTGCCTGTTGAAGCTGTAGGACTTTAATCTACCCTGTATTTTCCTTGTAGAGAGTCTAGTTTGATTTTTTTTTTCTGGGAAGGGATTGATTGTTTTCAGTTTGTCCTGTTTGAGCTCATAGGTCAGGAGAGTTACTGAGCAAGGCTCCTCTAATCTTTCCACTTTGCGTACTGTGCTGTTTATCACAAGCTATCTTTACTTTTTTCCTTTTCTGTAGGTTGATGGTTTTGTCCTGAATGACGAGTTCCCTAAGTTAATAATTCTCCAGAAAGCAGCTGTAAACAAAACTGAGAAGAAAAAAAAGAACATTGACAAAGCTGTAGCTGTGCAAAAATATCTCAGGATGTGAATTCTAACTGGAGAGTCTAACCACCAGCTCAGATACCCTGATAGTTGCGGTTTTACTTTTCCTCAATCAAAACTGCTCTTTTGTTCAAATTTTTTTACTACGTCCTTTCTCAGATTTAAAAGCAGTTGCTATTTTTAAAAACTCTTCTATTACAACTATTCACTATAGCAGTGAGCTAAAATTTAAAAAAGCAGGACAAATCCTCCTACCGTCCAGATTTTTTTTGAGATATTACTTTTGGTTGTACCATGATGGATAAGGGTTACAGTTACTACCGAACAGTGATATTCACTGCCATGTTTGTTGGCTATACATTGTACTATTTCAATAGGAAAACATTTTCATTTGTTATGCCCTCAATCATGGAGGAAATAGAATTGGACAAAGATGACTTAGGTAAGAAATTTCTTTGATAGAGTTTGTACATGTTTTCTCGGGGGGGGGAGGGGGGGAGTGTGTGTGTGTATATGGTTATGTTGTACAAGAATCCGTATGTTAAATGCATGTTGTGTTCATCTGAAGAAGTGGACCGAGAAATCACCTATTGGAGTTTCTAGGAAGAAAAATCAAAATTCTACATCTTTAAAATCTAGGGCCAAATCTGTATATCGTTATTCATGCAAGTGTCTGTAGTGCCATTGACTTCAATAAGATAGTTCAAGTAAGGTAAGTTGAATTTGATCTATATTTTCTGGTGAAAAAATTGGAAGTGGTAGTACATGCTTTGTGTGCCTCAGTTATGATATCTAAAAAGGATACTGCCCAGTTAAAAAATCTGTATACATTTTAAGTATTTCCTTCCATCTTATATCACTTACATTATTTAAAATTAAAGAGATTATTTAAAATTAACTATTATTGCCATTGGAACTGTTGATTTGTTGCATTTTTACTCAGTTTGGTCATTCCAAATAATTAGTTTCACTTCATGTAGTTAATTTCCCTTTGTAAATCTGAGGTGCTAAAAAAATGCTACAGCGTTTGTTTAAAAAACAAGCACACACAAACCTTGTTTTTGTTGGAATTTTTACAAATCCAAAGGGAGACTTCTGTTGCGTTTCATTTTTTATAGGATGTTTTATTTTGGTTTACATCTTTTTTTAACCCAAACCTATATGTTGTCCCCATTGACATGAAAGTATCCCCTTTAATTGTTCAGAATATTCACTTCAAAAGGTCACTTCTTATTCTGCAAAGAGTTGCAGAAATAAAAAATGGATGAGGCTTCTGAGGTAATTTGCCTAATCCTCTGCTATTGTAGAGTTGATTTCACATACTGCAAGCTTTTGTTGTGTGAAAATAGTCTCAGAACCAAGCCACATACACAATTGAAAGCAATCTCTCTGATTCATTAATCTGGATGGACTCTTTCAAAAAATGAGTAGTGAAAAAAAAAAAGCTTAATGAAACAAATGTAGAATCCTTGTTTAAATATGATCAGGGATGCCATTTGGTTTGTGGGGTCAAGAAAACCTATAGCAACAACAAACATTTGGTCACCGTATTTTGCTAGTGGGTGGATAAATAAACAAAAATCTAATATTCCTTAAATAATTACTGAGCTAAAACAGGAGTCATATATAATTTCCACATTACATTGAGTCAAACTTGGGATTGGAATCAGTGTTAACTGCACTCCATTTTTCTGCCCTGAGATAGGTTTGCTAGGCAAAATGTCCCAAAAAACATAGTTTTGTTTGAAAAATTCAGTTGTTTCCTGTAGCCTTGGTGTAAACCATTATAAACCTTAGTGCCTAAAAAACCTTGAATCTGTTCAGTTCAGAATCTTGGCACTTTATTGTGCCCTTCATATCTAAGTGCTGGGTATGGAAAGTAAGATTAAGTTATAGATCTGTTAAGCTAATTATTAGGATTTTTTAACCTAAGGTGAATATTTGAGGTAAAATGTGGCTATATGTGGGAATTCAGTTAATAAGCACACTGTCATAATAGGGATGTGAATCCTTAATGGATGATGTTTACTGGGTAACAGTTAACCGTTACCCAGGAGCAGCTTCCTCACCTGCAGCTCACCATGCGTAGAGGGCTGCTCCAGCCCCGTGGGGCTACAGGCTCCCAATTGGCTCAGCCTGGGAATTGGCAGCTTTGCGTGGGGCTGGAAGTGGCAGTGGGGAGGGTGTTGCCAGCTCCCAGCCTGTGTGGACACCCCACCACCACCCTCGGCTGCCGCTTCTGACCCTGTGCAATGCTGCTGGCTCCCAGCCTAGCACTGGACCAGAAGCAGCCGGGTTGGAGCAGTCCATGGCATGTGGGGCTGGAGTAACTCACCCTTATATCGGTTAGCATTTATTTTGCTAACCGATACAATTTAATGTTTAACCAGTTAACTAATTAAATGGGATTTTATATCCGTAAGTCATACATGGATTAACTTTTGGTGTGGAATAAAGGTGTCACAAGGGAAACCAGTGTAGAATAGTTGTTCCACAATAACTGTTCTGGATTTTTCTCTATGTAGACAAGTCCTTAATCCAGCTCAATTGCCTAAAAAGATTGGGAAACGCTTTCTTGGGAGATGCCTATTGGTAGCATTAATGCCATATCTTATATCCTTTTTTGTGCTTGATGCTTTATGGTTTACAAACAGCATGGGATGGTTGGGTCTTTAGTGTGGTGAAAATGTAAACTTACAGTCTCCATAACTTTGGTGGAGCTAGAGACATCTCAGTGCTTTGAAGAGGAAAAAAAATACTGCTTGTCATATTATGTATATCTCAGTTCAGGTGCTAATCATATTAATGTCTGTATCCTGCTTGCAGGAATACTTTTCTAGAAACCAACTAGAAAGCCATTGTTATTGTAATAGCTAGTGGAACTGATTTCTTCCTGAATGACAACTCTGAATGTGATCCACTAGATACCTGACTGAGTTAACTATCTTGTTACAAAATTTGTTACTAATGTATGTCTTTGGTTTCTGATTTATTGCAGGTCTTATCACTAGCAGCCAGTCTGCAGCCTACGCTATCAGTAAATTTATCAGTGGTGTCCTCTCTGATCAAATGAGTGCTCGCTGGCTCTTCTCATCTGGCCTTCTTCTGGTGGGCATAGTTAATGTTGTCTTTTCTTGGAGCTCTACTGTTACAGTCTTTTCAGGGTTGTGGTTTCTGAACGGTCTGGCACAAGGACTGGGATGGCCACCGTGTGGGAAGGTACTGCGCAAAGTAAGTATACTTTGAAAATCCCCCCCCTCCTTTTTTTTGGTGGGGGGCAGGGGTGCACTCCCAGATTTAAATGCTAGGAGTAGTGCTTAATTTGTGTCATAGCTTGTCTGGGCTAAGCCCTGGTGACTCTTGTTTTGGCAGTTTCTAGCCCCAGCACTTCTGAGCTTGCTGTGTCAATTACGAAAGTAAAATATTGCTTGAACCCTGGCATCTCTTTCATTACAAATGAAGCCCTGACTAGGAGACCTGAATAGATGATGATACAGGAATGATTGCTTTGTGTGATATTCATAGCAGCTCCCCCCAGAAGAGGTGTTGTATGGAGAAAACCGCAGCAGTCCTTGTGCTTAGATCAGAGCCATCTCATCCATAGGATGGTTCGGTGCAACCTCCCCAGGTCCTGCACAGTCCAGGGGACTAGCAAGGGACCTGGTACCTGCAGCAGAAGTCAAATCTGCTCTGCATTCACTGATGGTGGCAGGAAGCAGTGCTACCTGACCCCAGCCATGTCGCTCAGGGGATGGGCTGGGGGAAGAGTTGGGACTGACCCCCACGTTCACTGGAGGCAGGGGGAGGTGGAGCTATGTGGCTGGGAGCCAGCAAAGCAGAGGGCTGAGGTTGGGTCATTCCACTTCCCACTGCCATGCCACTTATGCATGCGGGGGTGGGCTCAACCCTTGCTACTAGAGCCAGACCCTCTACTAATCCTCCAGGCTGTGTCACTCGGGAGGGGATTTGGGGGGGACGGGTGGCACAAGGGTGGGAAAAGGAAGGATCAGGCCTGGGATGGAATAGAAGTTGTCCCAGACCTCACACTCTCCTAGCCATGGCCATGGCTAGGATCATGGGTGAATTCACAGCTATTCCCACTTCTCCTAGCAGGAGATGTAGTGTAGGTATGGCTCCAGGCATGCTGTCTGTGAACTCTTGGTTACTCTATCCCTGCCATTCCTGGAGAAGGAGTGTCTCATGCCTCTTGCTATGTATTCAAGCCAAGAACACTCAAGTTGGAGAGTTATTTACTCCATTTGTTTGTCTTAAGCATGAAGCTTTGGTAGGTAATTGTAGTTTAATTTGCTAAATCACCATAGCAACAGAATTTGTATTCATGAGAAACCCCAAATGCTGGATTCCAGTCCCTGATTTGTGGAAACAGAGGCACCACAGCCTCCTCCCTTTAGCAGTTGTCCACTGCTGAGCGAGGGAATGATAATAAAGTTTGGTTTAAACTGGCAGTGGGCACATAAGTTATAAATCACAAGCCAGATCATGTTTCAGTTCAGGATATTTTGGGAGAATGATACATACTCCTGCTCCAGGAGGAAAAAAAACTACCAGTCTGCCTGCACAGAATGTCAAGTGACATACAGAACAGTATGTGAACAGGGCCCCTGCTGAATGTTGTGTGCGTGCGTGCGTGCGTGCTGCCTCAGAAGCCATAACTGGATAATTTAGCCATGGGAAGAAGGAAAAGTTTACCATTATAAAGCTAGGGGCTAAAATCTGTGGTTCTCTGTAGAAATGTTCAAATGACATGATCTAAGGCAATAACAAAGAAGGCACTGCCATGGAGAAGGTCTCACCCTTTCTTCCATACTAGCATTGGTAGGAACTTCCCTGTAAACCAGATGCGAGCAAAATATAGCCTCCAGGCCGGACCCAGCCCACCAAGCCTTTGAATCTGGTCCATGGCTCACCCCTCTGGGTCCTGGCCAGTGGGAGTGAGAGATTGGGCTGGGGGTGGGGACAACGTGTGAAGCCTCCCCCTTCCAGACCTGCCCAGACCCTGCAGGAGTTCCCAGCTGTCATCAGGCTCCATGAAATGCTGCTGCTTTGAAACGCCGTGGGGAGCCCAGCATCCGGCTCCCAGCGGCATTTCACAGTGTCAGCGCTGCATGGAGCCTTGCGTCAGCGGGGCAGTGATCCCAGGCTTCACGTGGTGCTTCTGCTTTGAAACATCATGTGCAGCCCAGGGCCCGGGCTGCATACAGGATTTCAAAGCAGCAGCGCCGCATGGAGCCTGGGATCTGGCACTGGGCTCCACGCAGCACTGACACTTTGAAGCACCCCCTCTTCTCCGCTGCCTCTTTCTGATAGAGACAGCAAGGGCGGGGGGGAGCGACTAGTCGTTCACATCCTTACTTCATTAATGTTTTCGAACAGCTCTGAGTTTCTTGGATGAAAGGGAATGTTAAAGAATAAAATATTTTTTGCGTCTAATTTTATAAACCTCTAACTGCTAGGATCTGAATTGGCCACGAAGGGACTATTTAACTGCAGGTTTTTGGAGCTGAATCTAATTCCCACTCCAGGCATCTTTGCTCACACTCTCTATCTTTCCCTGTTGCACAGTGGTTTGAGCCTTCCCAGTTTGGAACGTGGTGGGCAATCCTCTCCACCAGCATGAATCTGGCAGGTGGCTTGGGCCCTATTGTTGCTGCTCTGATGGCTCTGAGCTACGACTGGCGCACAACTCTATCCATCTCTGGCTTCATCTGCATGGGCACCTCCTTTGTTTGTCTTGTTCTGATTAAAAATGAGCCCTCTGATGTTGGGCTACCAAACATTGAACCAGAAACCACAAAAGGGAAAAAAGGTGAGCATTAGACTCCTCACCTTACAATTAAGGAGTGTAGGCAGAAGGAGGAGCAAGAGGAGAAGGGACATGTTCTACCAAAAAGTGAAAATCTGAGTCTCCCTGGTGCAGGAACCAAACCCTTCCCATTTCCTGAACTTGGTGCTCACAGTATCGAACTCCAGATCTGCTTGCAGTAGTATACTACGAGGTATCATGGGAAGGGAATCCTTTGTGTGTGCCAATCCCTGTGTGTCGTCTAGTGTGAAAAAAGCAAGGGACTGCCATCTAACGCAGGGTTGTAGGTCAGGGAAAGTTCCTGAGCCACTTTCACATGTATTCCCAGCTTTTCCACTGACTCTGTGGACCCTCAACAAGTCACTTCAGCTCTGTGTGCCATAGACTCCCCATCTGTTAAATGTCTCTGTTAATATTCTTCTATTTCCCATGGGGTCTTAAATTATTCATGTCTGGCATGGAGGATCTCAAACATGACAAGTGCAAAGTAGACATTGTGTTGGACTTTTAATCTCACTGTCAGCTACTCCTGGTATTATGGCAGCCGGTCCTGTGAGACTCACAGGATCCCAATCCTACTGCAGGGCTTTATGCTAATTCCATGCAGAGCTCTAGTGCAAAGCATAATTATTTGTTCCTACTGAACAGCAGAGAGAAGTGCTACCTTTGGAATGTCCCCACAGGTCTCCAATAAACAGAGAATTCTGCCTCCTGTTTTATTGACCCCTAGTTTGAGTGGACTCTGATCAACGTTTGGTGTCCTGAATTAGGACATGTAGTTAATAAATATTGGTTCAATTCACTGGACATGATGCTTCTCTTAAGAGCAAAAGGACTGGAGGTTGTTGCATCACAAGATCTGTCACTGTATTTACAAGCCTACAAAAATTTATGTGAAGTACTGACTTCTGCATTGCCTTGTAAATCTTTTGTGGATGGAATTGGCATTTGGTAACTGTCATGGGAACACAATTGATACCACAATTGTGTTCTGGGGATATGAGTGTTAGCAGACATAACTGGCAGGTTCATGTAAGAATGGAGAAGCTAGCTTAAATGCAACATGCCGGGTGGGATGTACGCAGCTTCTTTCACAGACAAGTGAAGAAGATTAGAAACAAAATATGAAGGAATTGACAGCGTGTTCTCCAATATCCTCTATTCACTGGGAACCATAAGAGAACAGAGTTATGCGAAGTAAAATGTTTATCATTGTGAGTTTTTTAATGTAATTAAGTGGAATAAATACCATAGACAGGTTTCTTTGTACAGAGAAAATGGGTGGTAGCAATGGCCAATCACGACTAGTTACTATGAACTACTTTTACATTTAGAAAAGCTTTACTGTTACAAGGTTGCTCCTACTACACAATAGGGATGTTAGAAATTGTTTATTTTAGTAATCATGTAGCCGCAATATTCTTAGCCGTTACATGGTTATTAAAATGCTTCCTGTCCATGGGTAGCCCCGAGCTCCTTGTGGTCAGAGGTTGCTTCACCATCCCATGGAGTAGCCTCTGTCTGCGGCAAGCCCGGGCCCCCTGTGGACAGGGGCTGCTGCCATCCTGTGCTGCTGCCTCTGATACAGAGGCAGCAGCGCAGGGCAGCAGACAGAACTGGTTCCCCACATAGACTGACTCTCACCTGCCATCCCGCGCTGCTGTCTCTGCATCAGATGCAGCAGTGTGGAGTGGCAGGTGGCTCCCCTACATGCTGTTCATTTAAAACCTGGACCAGTGGGCTGGGACTGAGCTGGCCTGCCGGTCCAAGTTTTAAATGCAGAGCATGCGGGGTGGGGGATGTTGTGGTTAACCGGGACTGTTAACCAAGAAGCAATTGCTTAGAGGTTAAACGGTTAGCTAACTAACCGCTAACATCCCTACTGCACACACAACCCACTTGCAGATCATTCTGCCTTGCTGCTGGGTTGACACTAGCCTATTGCTACATCCAAATGGTGTAATGGTGTTTCTACTGTTTTGCCTTTCAGGCTCATCCGGAGATCATAGCACACTGGCAGAGCTGCTTCTCTCGCCATACCTCTGGGTCCTTTCAAGTGGCTACCTGGTTGTCTTTGGAGTGAAGACGTGCTGTACAGATTGGGGTCAGCTTTTTCTGATTCAGGAGAGAGGACAGTCTGCTCTTGTGGGTAAGGCACAAGAGCCTCGTTTTAAAGCTCAAGGCTGTGATTTTCAAGATGTTCTGTTCCCATTTTAATGGGATCTGAGTGCCCTTGAAAATACCAGTCCAGATGATTAGGGTCAGTGAATGGCACAGGGAAGAAATCCATTTCCTGATCTTGGTGCACAGGAAAATGCATGCACTACCTCATTAGATCACACTTTCCAATTCAGCCTGGTCTTGTGGTAAGCCAAAGTGACCATTGGTGGCTGTTTGGTGGCATATATGAAATGAGTTTGTGTCTGACCAGTTCCTAATGATCAGGTGCATGACCAAGAAACCCCCAATACAAAGGGCAGCAGTTGGTGCCTTTGTAGAGACACCAGTGAGTGACTAAGTCATTGTGATTGACCTGTTGTCTTATCTCACCCTAAGTGGTCCTCACAGATTGGTATTTGTCTCCCTGCCAGTGTGTCCCATATGTGAGAGAAATCTGCCATGGTACTGCCTGGTTTGCCCCTGCTCTGTGAACAGAGAATTTCAGTGTCCTGGGCTGCTGTTGCTGTGGTACTACCCATCAGGTCTTAAATCAAACACTACTTAACTAAAACCAACAAACCGTATCAGATACTCTGAGAAGAACTGGGGAACCTAGGAGACCAAGCAAAGTATAAGCATGTTAGTGCTAGTTGTTCTATTCTCTCTGATATGCCTTTATACTGAACTGCTCCCTGTGCACAAACATAAACCATTCATAAGAAATTGGTTTGGTGTTTCCTTCCTGGATCTGATTGCCTAACCGCGCCCTCTTATCCTGTGTTCTAGGCAGTTCTTACATGAGTGCCTTGGAGATTGGGGGCCTGGTAGGAAGCATTGTAGCTGGGTACCTTTCTGACAGAGCAGTAGCACGGGTAAGCAGTCTGGAACCTTGTCCATTGTGTTTTTCTCAGTAGCAAAGATGGTAGATCTCAGTGCAATAACTGGAATGTCTGGTAACTCTAAACTTTGATGTATCAGGAGTGAGAGAACTGAAGACGTTAGAAGTTGTCACCCTGAGGATGTAAAATGCAACCTTCCTGGATTGCCATGGCATGGTGACGCAGATTCAGTGACACTTGAAAATCTTTTTTTCTTTCTAAACATTTCAGAAGATACAAAATCTTTCTTTGTAACAGCTGGGCTTTTCCAACAGACTGATGGAAGTTAGGTGCCTATTTTGTGTAGGCTTCTTTGAAAACCCCAACCCACATTCCCTGTGCCCAGCGGCAGGGGTAAGGAGTATGGGCACACTCCATAGTAGAGGTGGTCACAGGGACAGATGTGCCAGCGGCTGTGCTGAGTAAGCGTCAGGAAGCTGCTGTAGCCTCGCTATGCTGCCAGTAGTGGCCCCAGTGAATTTTAAATTACCCAGGGGCAGCAGGCAGGGCTAGGGGATACTATGGAGGGCAGTGGGGAGTCCTGGCCCCAAACTTTGGTGGAGCAGGGCCCCCGGGTGAGGAGTATTCTTGATATCTGGGTACCATGGGCCCATATAACTCGCCACCTATGAAAAGTACCTGTGAGAAACATAACCACCTATAACAATTTGAAATAGTAATTAATTCACATGATGATATAGAAACCAATGTACACTAATCTAGAGTTCATTGGTTTCATTCACTGATTTTTGTGCAACCCTACTTCTCCAGTTCATTTATTGTGGGTATGCACCTTGTACTCTCAGGTTCTCATTCAAACAAATGCCAAAACACAAAATGAAACATCACCTACAACTGTCAGAACAATGAAGCAATTTCCACCAAAATAGTAGTTCACCTGACTCAAAATTCAGAGTTATCAAAGACTTGCAAGTCTGGACTAGGGATGTTAACTATCAGATAATATAATAGTTGACTAACTGCATGAATTCTTAGTGGTTAGTCGACTATTCTATAGTCCCCCGGGGCGGGGCGGGGCCGGGCGGGGCCGGCAGCTAGTGCAGTCCAGCCCCATTCCTGGGGAGCCCTCTGCCACCTCATGCTGCTGCCTCTGTATCAAAGGCAGCAGCATGGGGTGCCAGGCAGGAGCCGGCCTACAAGAGGAGCCAATTTAAAAATCAGTTCTCTGTGCAGACCAGATGCCTGCCGCCCCACACCGCTGCTTCTGATACAGAGGCAGCAGCACAGGGTGGCAGCAGAACCTGTCCAGAGGGGGTCTGAGCTCCCTACAGACAGAGGCTGCTGGGGGACAGAAGGGAGTGGGGGAGGCTGCTGCAAAGCAACCTCTGTCTGTGGCAGCCCGGGCTGGCTGCGGACAAAGGCTGCTCCGGCAGTGGCCCCAGTCTGCGGTGGCCCGGGGTGGCCATGGACAGGGGCTGCTGCCGGAGCAGCCTCCGTCAGCAGCCAGCTCAGGCCGCCGTGGACAAGGACTGCTGCCTGATAGAAGCAGCAGTGTGGAGGAGAAGCGGGGGGCAGGCAGCACCACAGAGATAGTGCTGAGGGGAACTGGCTTTTAAGCTGACTCCCCCCAACACTAGCTCCTGCTTCCCCCCCTTCCCGCCTCTGATACAGAGAAGAATGCAAGTAGTCGACTAGATTAACCTATAAACCTAGGCTTTTCAGTTAGTTGACTACTCGCTTACATCCCTAGTCTGGACTGAGTTTTGTAATGAAATTGAAAACCAGATGAATTGTGCCTAGTTATGTTAAAAGCTTCTCACAGCCTAACAACTAAATATGTGTCTCTGATGTCCGTAAGAGAGAATCTTTGAGGAGCTTTATATGTGTCAGTCAAACTAAATTAGTTTGTCATGTTACCATGTGCAGCATTGGACTGCAAAGCACAAAGCCACTAAAGTTTATTAATTATACAGATATCTAATATCCACAGGGCACAAAGCAGTAAAAACATGGTTGTGATGAATTATGTGGCTGCAGGAATGGGAGGTAACATTACAGTTTGTTATAAAGCCTGTATATTTATAGCCACATTCCCTAATCTCCACTGATATAACAAAAAGTTGAGATGAGACATTCACTCCAGCTCTATCGTGATGAGCACAGCCTTTGTTGCCCATCAAGTTTCCAAGGGAGCTCTCCAGTTGATATTGTTTCTGAGGAGATTACAGATATGGTTGATAGAGATAACTGTGGTGATAGATGTACACTTCTGTAAGATATTTGGCTTTGTGCTTCAAGATAGTCTGATTTTAAAAATAAAACTTAGCACTATCCAAAATTAATGTAGCCCATTTAAATGGAGTAAAAACTCATGAACGGATACATTGGAAAATAAATTATGTATGGGGTATGCAGGTTCTGTTCTTGGCTGAGTTTTATTCAGTATCCGTCAATGATCTGAAATAATATATAAAATTATTATTTAAAAAAATTGCAGGTGACATAAAAAATTGGAGTGGCAAATAATGATAAATACAGGTTCATTGTATAGGCAGCTCTAAATTGCTTGATAAGGTAGGCTATATGAAGAACATGTTGAATGTAGAGCCACATTTCTAGGAACAAAGAATGTAGGTCACACAAGATGATGCACCATATCCTGGAACTCAGTGACATTGAAAAAGACTTTGGAATTATGGTAAATAACCAACTGAACATGAGTTCCCACCTTACTATTGTAAGGCTAACGTATAATCATTGGATGTGTAAGCAGGGAAATCACAAAGTTAAAGATTTGTTACTTAACCTCTGAATGTGGCATTATTGTGATTACTCTGTCCAGTTCTGGTGCCCACACTTTGAAAAATTGGAAAGGATTCAGTAAAGAGCTACAAGAATGAAGAGGTCTACAAAACATCCCTCAGTGAGAGATCGAAGAAGTTCAATCTGTGTGGCTTGATCATGGTCTAAAAGTACTGTTACCTACCTTTTGGGAGATTGTTAATAGAAGAAGGCTCTTTAATGTAGTAGAAAGGAGCATAATGAAATAGTGATTGGGAGCTGAAGCTAGCCAGATCAATTAAAAGTAAGGTCAGGGAGGATAATTACTCACTGATACAACTTACTTTGGGACATAACGGATTTTACATAATTTCGAGTCTTTTGGAAAGTTCTGTAGATACACTAGCTCAAACAGTATTTATGAGCTTGTAGCAGAAATTACTGGGCAAGGTTCTGTGTCTGTTGGGCAGGTCATCTAGTCCCTTTGGGCTCTAACGTCTGTGAATCAGTTGGCAGTAGGAACTCGTTTTCGGTGTATTTTCTCTCTCTGTTCCAATATGTATTACAGGTGGGTCTGTCACTTTATGGGAATCCTCGGCATGTGCTCCTGCTTTCCATGATGGCGGGAATGTCTGCTTCAATGTACCTTTTCCGGGTCACAATCACAAGTGACTCTCCTAAGGTAACCCATGCACAAGCAGTTTGTTCCTATGCAGCATGTGATGTGAGTGATGACTGATGCTTCCACATAGAGAGGGAGAGTACCACACCAGCTAAAAGAGGAGGGCAACATGCCTTTCCCATGTGACCTGTCCCCTCTCCACCCTACCTGGGTGGGGGGGCACACTATCGTCCTGCTTTGCTGGCTCCTCCTCGCATTTTCGGTTGCTTTCTCAGGTGCTGCTTGCTGGCTTCTGGGACAGCAGCTGAGCGTGTGAAAAGGACGGAGGGTCTCCGGTTTGCTTGTCCACTGTCCCCAGCAGCTGAGCTTGCATGCAGGACAGCTAGCTGGGATATTGTGCTGCACCAGACAGCATCCTCCTAAAAGAGGCTTTGACCCCCACCCCTTCCGCTCCCTGCCTGGGCTGGCCACTGGAGGGGCATTTGACCCGGGAGTTTAGCATTTGCCCCTTCCACAAGCCGTCAAGTCCCACAAGTTGCACTCAGACACTGACTAGCACAGGTTACAGAAGGGTATTCCCATGTTTGGCATTGGAAGTTCTGCATACAAATGGTAGAACTGTTATGCCCCATCATTTTTGTATCTGAGTACTGACAATATGTTTACTGCTGCTCAAATAAAGGAAGAACCAAGCTTTCCTGAAGGAGTTCAATCTAGCTATTAGCAAAGCATGCTCAAACACCAGTGACAACTTCTGGGACTCTTCCTCTGACTTTATAATCCTTTTGTAAAGGACTGGTCGCAGTTCCAGGGCATCCTATTTGAAAGATTTATAAACAGACTGTAATATAACTTTCTGGCGTCTTCTTACAGAACCACCGTGTCTGGTCTGGAAGTTACAGGCTTTATCTATAACTGAAAAATTTAAAGAAGCATTGGCAGCCTGAAATCTAGTCAGCTTCACTAACTCAAGTAAAAATAGCTCTAGGGTCCTAGGCTTACCCCAGAGTCCTTTGCCAATTTGGATGATTTTATTTTCACAATTAGTTTTTTCCCCTCTCCCTTCTGCTGTGCAAAACTCCCACAGATGAGGAGAGACATTGTTTTCTCTGCAGAGTCAAGCTGACTAGACACAGTGCAGCTAAATGTACAAAGTGAGCAAACTGAAATAGAGAAAATTTCTGCTCTGCACTTTTAGTTATCTGAGATGTTGTGTGAAATAGAAATAGTGTAACCGGGTGACATGACAACACCTGATTTTTCAGCAGGAGACAGGGCTCTTTTGCTGAGCTACCCTGTTGGCAGGAATTAGAATCTGGCAAAAAACTGCTGAGCAAGTACTTCTGGTTCCTTGTGGAAAGTGCTGCCTGTTAGCTCCCATAGAATATATAGGAGGTGGAATAAGCTGTCTTGAAAGAAGGAATTGGGGGCTGAGACAGAGCTACTCTGCAGGGAAACTATAGGAACACTCATAAAAGGGAGAAAGCTTAGTTTGAGGTTTTTGTTCTGGTGGTGGCTCAACTTTCAGTAAAGTTAAACTCTCAAGAATGTGTTAAGTTTGAACTCTGACTACACAAGACAGGGTGGGAACTAGGGATGTTTAAATGTGTTTATTTTTGTAAACATGTAATCACTGAAATTTTCAGTGGCTACATGTTTATATGCGGGCGAGAGAGGCAGCTCCGTGGGAGCTGGTACACACAGGTAGCTGCTCCTCTCCACCCCCCGCTGTCTCTATATCAGAGGCAGCAGTGTGGGGCAAGGGCAGGTGGGAGCCGATGCCTGCAGGGAGCTAGCTTATAAGCATAGGGGGGTTGCAGGCGGCTCCATGGGAGCCAGTACATGGGGAACTGACTTAAAAGTGTACTAGCTCCCACCTGCCCTCCCCCTCCACGCTGATAGAAGCAGCAGCGGGGTGTGTGGGAGGAAAGCTGCTTGTAACCGTGGAAGTTAATCAAGTTAACCAAGGCTCATCTGTTAACTGTTTAAACGTGTACACTATCGCATCCCTAGTGGGAACTCCACCTATTTGGGTAGTTAACACATGATCGGGCAAAAAAGTGCTTAAGCTGATGGTATCCCTTTTATTGGTGAGGATTTTGTTAGTAGCAATTTTGACAGTTCTCTGTACCAATCCCTAATATTTTTGTCTGTTTCCTCTGCTAACAAATGGAATTTCACTTTTATCCTTTTTAATATTTTCTCACCTCTCCCTCAGGAAAACAACTTCTGGATTGTAGCCTTGCATCCTCTCGCTGCCCTCACAGGCTTCACAGAACAGGAGGTTTCTGCCTTGTCTTTCTCTCTCCCCTTTTGCCTATTCTGCTTTTACTGAGTCTTTCCTAATCTGAAAGGTTGGTTAGTTCAACAGGATTTATAACCAGGACATTATGAAGAGTGCTGTAAGTTTTTTCTGAAAGAAGCTTCATAATTTCATATTACTAAATTAACTGAATCTTCATAAAACCAGTGATAAAACACTGATGGGTTCTGGAATGTTTACTCTTTAGATGAGATAATCAGTCTGGCCAACTATTAATAGAAGTCTTACAAGTAACACACAGGACTTGGGAATCCAGACCTCACTTCTATTCCTGCCTCTGCCATTGACTTCCTGCTTGACTTTTGGCAAGTTACTTCCTGCCCTTCTTTTTGCCTCCATTTCCCAAACTGCCAGATGGGGGTAATACTTTCTGCCCAATAGGAGTGTTAAGGCTTAATTCATTAATGGTTATGCAACATATTGCGATCCTGAGATGAAAAATCTTGAGAGAGGCCAAGAACTATAAACCCTTTATGGGCTTTAGACTGGTGCCATTGCTCATATACTTTGCAATGCCAGGTTGTTAAAGTAAATCCCAACCTTAGAGTCCGTGTTCAGGTAGACTACCTTTTAATATAACACTGTGGGATTTTCAGCTGACACAACAATGGGGGTGCCTCACAACAGATATAAATGCCTTGACCAGTAGGTCTCTAAAACTATAATGCCCTTTAACCAACACGTTTCAGAATAATTTTTTAAAAGGCTGCTATGCAGTAAACACCTTTTCTGTGCCATTTTACCATAACTTAAAGCTTATTAAATAGAATTATCATCATCTTCTCCTGTTTAAGGAGTTTCATAGTGAGATGGGGCTATGTGACAGTTCACACAGATATCGAGAACCATAGATAAAAACAGTTCTTGCTTTCAAGCTGAAAATGTGCTGGCCAATGCAGTCAGGAATGTGTTACATTATAAACCATCTTGTGTTACAAGCATATGTGGCAGAGCAGACTGTTTCACATGGCTAGACTTTCTACCCACCGACCAGGGAAGCAGTGTCTGCCAGAAAAACGTTCAGTTTGAATCATACGGTAGACAGGGCTTTATACACTTAGCCAATGTCTAACCAAACATGCTCAAATTTAGGGATCCCATTTCTGATTACTCTTTGCTTGTGTTGATAGCTATGGATACTGATTCTAGGAGCCATCTTTGGGTTTTCTTCTTATGGACCAATTGCACTGTTTGGCGTGATAGCAAATGAGAGCGCACCTTCCAATCTGTGTGGCACCTCCCATGCTATTGTTGCACTAATGGCCAATGGTGAGTAATACTCCCTCCCCCTCACACAAACAAAACCCCCAAACAAACTTCAGAGCCTTTATTCTGTAGCAGCAAAAAGCCTCAGTCCCTCTGATAGCGATGTAAAATCCCATTTAGTTAGTTGACGGGTTAAATGCTACTTCTAAGTGGTTAACTGATGAAACAGGGTGGGCAGGGGGCTGCTCAGGTCGGGTTAAAGCGCCCCTGCTCATGGCATACCAGGGCAAGGCCCACGGCAGGCTGCTTCAGCCCCCATGGGCTAAGTGGTTAACCATTAATGTCCCTATTTCCTGATGATCTTAGTCTGGCAAATTAAGGTTTCAAATTGGCTCTGATATTCTTGATACGATCAGGTGCTATTGAGCGATATGAAAGGATCTCCCTCAAGCAGCACAGCTGAGAGAATTGGAAGTGAAGGTTTGTGCAACTGAGTCTGTTCATTCAACAAATAAAAAGTGGGTCTGAAGACCTGAAACTCTCACTGAGCAACTTCCTGAATTTCATGCTTGATTCTCAAGATGTTTCATTCTGCAGTCCCCATGAAGTGCTCTGTGGGCCACACTGGGGTCTGCAGTCTGTATAAAATCATCAGAGACTGCAGCTAGGCATATTCTTTACAGGTTGGATTTAGAGATGGGTAAGATGGACAAATGTGAAGCATATCTTTTGTGTTAGGCTGTCTGGGACACTGGCCTCATACATCACCTTTTGAGACTTCTTGTTAATGTCCTTACCATTGAAACCTCAGCCTTTGCCAGCCCAGTGAAGATTTAAAGATAAAAGTCCAGCATACAGAGGGTTAACTTATTAGGGAAACAGTCCACGCATGTTATTGTTCTCAAAGATTTTTCTTGTCCTAAAAAACCCCCCAAAGAAAGAAACCCCAAGGCAGTAGTGTGGAAGTTATTGCCAACATTCTGAGATCTGGACCATGCCTAAGTCCTTATAGCATCTGGATCACAATAAGAAAAAAGCCCATTGACGTTTGAATCCAGACTTCCCCAAAGCTCAGCAATGTTTCACTCTGCAGTTTTGACTCAGACATATTTCTGGTCACAAGTGAAAATGCTGCACTGTTTAGTTGCCTCCCTTATGAGACTTCATTGTCCAAATGCATACATTTTTATAAGATTTGCCAAAGCAGACAGTCTGTAGCAGGTAAGGGATTTGGGTGTCTTTCAGGTTGCAACTTATTCCTCACTTTCATATTTGTTAGCAAAGTAAACTGCAGTCACCGAACTTGTATCTTTTCTGATAGCTGGATAGGAAGTTTGCTCCCTGGAGTTTTCTGGCTGTGAAAACCTTCTGTTTGGAGGAAAAGGTGGCCATAGCCCATTCATTGAGGGACCCTGAAGGAGTGACATTGAGAAAAGAGTTTGAAGTGACCAGCTGTTTCTCCAGGCACGACAGCATTGTTCTGTTTAAAATAACTTGAGATATCTGGCTTGAAGCATTTTTATAAATGCCAGCACTAGTGCAAAGAACAGTGTCAGTAGGAGAAACTGGAAGATTCTGCTGCTATTAAGGACTCTAACTCTGTTCTCTCCTCTGCAGTTGGTGGTTTCTTGGCTGGGTTGCCTTTCAGTACTATAGCCAAGCACTACAGTTGGGCCACAGCCTTCTGGGTAGCAGAAATAACATGTGCGATCAGCACTGTAGCCTTCTTCTTGTTACGGAACATCCGCACCAAGATGGGTCGGGTACCCAAGAAGATTGACTAAAGATGAACAGCAAAGGTACTACTGATGCTCCAGATGCTATTATCAGATGGCAAATAATGACTAACTGGCCAGGGACTGAGTTTCCTATCGGTGCAGACTAAATCAGAATATCTATCCAAATATCATTTAATTTTAATCATTCATGTTTGGAAAAGCATAAGATCTACAGCAGCTGTTAGGTTTCAATACCTGCAGCAGTTTGTTATTCAGTTATTGTTTACATCTCATGACCTTGCTTTACCTCTTATTTAAAGTGCTGTTAGTGAACTGAGCAGAGACTTGGCAGTCTGGATTACTAAGCAAGAATTACAGCAGAAGACTGGCATCCAGTACCCACCTTGTCGTCTTGCTGCTGGCCTCAGCTGAGGTGTTGCTCAGTTCAGCTTCCTTGGTTATAGAAATATTTCAGTTAGCCAGCACTGAGCCTATTTTCATTTACCTCCACTTGCCGTTGTAGCTGCAGCTGTGACCCAGCTTCCTCTGCCATAAACTGCCTCCTGTGTCTCCCTTCCCAGAAGCAGACTGCTGACGTATTACTAAAAGTGCTGCTCCCCCAGCTCTTGTCAGTCTGAACAGTTACTGGTCCACTTATTACTGCAGATCCCTGCCATTGCAGCAAAACAGCACCCTTTTCAGTAACTGCAAATGAGTACAGATCTTGGAACTCCATTCAAGAGACAGAAGCACTGTAGAACAGTTACCGTAAATTAGCGAATATAACCCGCGGGTTATCCATGTTTTACCAACCACGCCCCCGCATCTTACGCAGGTTGATTTTTACTCATATTAAAAGACAAGACCAACATGATAAAATCAGCCTTTTATGAAGGCAGCAGAGTCTCTGCGGGTTATCTAATTTTTTTTTTTTACACAGTAGAAAAACCGCAGGTAATATACGAGTGCGTGTTATACATGGGCGCGGGTTATATTTGTTAATTTATGGTACTTTTTGCTATTAAATTAGTCACCATGGTTAACCATCGAGTATTAGAGAGCTGCAAAGCAGATGGTTAACACCAAATACAATGCTGGAGTACCAAGGAAACTGGTTCAACAGCGTATGCACATTTATAGCTCCTCTTTCTGCAATATCTAGAAAAGTATTAAGAGATTTTATCATTGAGTTATAGATGATTATATCAATAAGTTACAATACAGGATGTTGTAAGGGGAAAGCTTATATTTCTAATGGCTCTGGTCCCGGTACAGTATTTTTAGGTTACGCTACACCATAGGAGTGGCTCACTCTTACGGAGGCTTGTTAGCAGGAGCATTGCTCCGTGGTAGCAAATGTCATATTAAGGGACTTTTCTGATCAGGATTTTGGTTTGAGGTTTCTGCAGGATTTAGT
Organism: Rafetus swinhoei; assembly: GCA_019425775.1. NCBI lineage: Eukaryota > Metazoa > Chordata > Testudines > Trionychidae > Rafetus > Rafetus swinhoei. The sequence continues at coordinate 20,032,766 of CM033429.1, read as the reverse complement.
TCTTTAGAATGCTTTTAGGTATGCAAGTGGCTCAGTGGCCACTACCAGAAAGCTCCTTTGACATGAGATTGCTCAGTCAGTCTTAACAAAATGGCTATTATTGTACACAAGTAATACTCATGTGCAAGTATCACGTGTAGTTTAAGACATACTGTTTACCCAACTATGAAATAAAAATGGAGCACTGCAATGGGAGCATGAGATTTCTTGTACCAAGTGACCCAAGAAAAAAGCAGCCCTTGCCCAGAGGCCAGTGGTGGATGTAGGACATTTCTGTTTCTACGCTGATTAGCCTTTGTCAGCAGTCAGTCATTCTATGCTGCCCTTTCTGCCTCTATTCCTCCCCTGCTTTAAATCATTTATTTCAGTTTACCCAGAGGTAAGCTGAAGTGTTGCCTTCCAAAGGGTTTTGAGCACAGTAAAGTTTGTCTAAAGCTATGGTTCCAGATGGTAAAACAACACCAGAGTAACAATATCCAGGTTGCATGTAAACACTAGCTCTAGCAGGAATGAATGCATCCAATCCAAGAATTAATCTGTCCATAGTTTAAATGAATGTTTATTACTTGTACATCCAAAGCAGCCATGTGTCTGAACCATAAATTAAAGCTACAGAGAAAGACAAATAGATATGTACAAACTCAAGTGAGAAAGGGGAATCTAGCTGAGGTTTTACCACCACATCGTGTCATGTCTTGTCTTGTCTTCCTTCATGTTAGTGACAGCATTAGAGCTGCAATTGTAGCTTCAGCCACGTCTGCCCATTCTTAGCTATAACAACGACATTTACTGTTAGGCAAAGTGGATTCTACACCAATGGAATAAAGCATTATTTCTGGACATGACAAAAGCCATTTGTGACCTCAGGACCTCCTCTCCCACTGCTGTAGCCAGAAGATCCTGGACACGCTGTCTAGTGAGGAGAGGCTCAGTCCTGACCCTGGAAAAGTCCTATGATCCTGGTCCAAATGGTCCAGCTTTTTCTGCTACCTCCAAAGCAAGTTTCAAGTTCTGATCAAACAGCTCACACCTGCAATAATCACAGAAGTACATCTATCATGGTCAGAATCTCCATCTACAACCCAACCCAACCCATGCTAAAACAAGGAGTCTGGTGACACTTTAAAGACAAACACATTAGGGTATTAGAGCATAAGCTTTTGTGAGCTACAACTCATTTCCTCAGATGCTGGTGTTTTAATCAGAGACCAATAGCTGGAAGACAGCCAGACCCATTCCTGCAGCGGTTTCTCTATTCTGCCAAACTCTGCTACTGAATCAGACCCCCAAAGCAGCTTGAGTTCAGCTTTCCTGACATGCCACAAGAGTTTCAAAAGCCTCAAGCTTGATTGCCACCTTGATAGGGGTTAGAAATTCAATGAAGGTCCTGCCAAGAGACAGCATATCATATTGCTCAAATGGAACATCTCCAGAGGAAATTTCCTCCAGCTTTTTAGAGAGGACAGGAATCAGACTGGTGTTCTCATGAGACTGCTGACAGCGCTGAACCTCCTTATGCAATTTAATTGTACAAAAATTCAGGCTTTGGGTTGACACAGACACTACAGGTTGGACCTCCCTGGTCCTTCACTCTAGGGACCTGAGTGGTCCCGAAGAAGGGATTTTGCCAGACCAGGGGAAGTCTCTGCTCCTGGCCTCCCGGTGGGCTCCCCCTGTGCAACCAGTCCTGATGCTCTGCCACAGCATCTCATGGTCCTGCCCAGGGGCTCTGTTTTGCTGTGGTAAACCAATGCCCCACTACCGGTGCTCCCAGTCCTGCCACGGCAGCACTGGCCCCACCAGCCTGCAATCCCGCTGTGCCCCATCCCACCCCCGAAGCAGACTGCTACTCAGCTGCCAGGGTTCCCAACCCTGCCAGCTCTACCAGAGCAGCACTGGTCCTGCTGCCGGAGCTTCTGGCTCCGCTATCCCTGCTGTGGCAGTCCCGGAGCCTGCTGGTGTTCTGGCCTCCGCCAGGGCTTTTGCCTCTGACCCTCCACCAGGTCTCTGATCCAGCAGCATCCTTGGTCCTGCCACCCCACAAATGTTGCTGGACCAGGGAGTCCTGATTGAGAGAGGTTCAACCTGTGGTTTTGTTTGAGACACAAAGCAGTCAGGTTTATTACTGGAGCTCCAGGCAGCAGCACAGGTCAAAACAGAACCCAGCAATCTTAGGTTTATTTAGTGAATGGATTCTGGGAATGGCAGTTGAAGACATGGGGTCTACTTCCAATTTCATCACTGACCAAATAACCTCAAACAGTAAAATCATTTGCTTTCCCACTGTAAAATAAGTAGGTCTTCCATGCTTCAAAGGATGTTGTATTAATGGTTGTGAAGTGCTCTGAAAGAGGCGAGCTGAGCAAGTGCAAGTACCTTTGTTATTCTACACATCATCTGCTTATACCCCTACCTGATTGGCATCTCCAGTGAGTAGAAAGGATTTTTCAGAGCAAAGTCAGAATAAATCTCGTAGATCTTGCGCAGAAGGGACTCTATCCCAGCTTGCCGTGGATCAGCAAGTACTACAAATTTGATCCCTGGAACCATAATGAAAGCAGCATTAGCATAGACTTGGTGCAAGCTGCGAAGGTAATATACTATGAAATACATTCCCAAATATAATTGAAAAGGCCTCTTTTACAGGCAGGATGGGAGATAGTTGACACCACCAGAAGAATATTTAAAACTTGCCTAGTTAATATATGATTAGGTAGAGTATTTTAAAAAGCTAGTATTCGGGATGTGATTTTACTTCAGGTGCACAAAGCATGTTTTGAAATATTGTTACAGTGCCTGTACCAGTGGTGGTCAACCAGTAGAGCAGGATCTACTGCTAGATCTTGGAGACGCCGACAGGTGATCCTGACTGGTTTTTGCCAGGAAGCTATCAGGTGTTGTCACTTCAGTTGTCCCTCCACCCACTGTCATGCTGCTCCTGCCCTCTGCCTTGAAGCTCCCACCCGGGAGCCTCCTCCTTGCTGTGCAGAACATGGGAGGGAGAAGAGGGGCAGTGCTGCTGTCAAGATACATAAGTGGGGGGAGGAGGGATACCCTGTCTCCATACAGGGAAGCGGCGGGAGGGAGCTTGGCAATGCAAATCTCTCTCTCTCTCTCTCTCTCTCTGTGTTATTCTCACAAACACACACTATCCATCACATCTCCCAACACATACATGGGGGGGTTGTTGTTACTTCTTTTACTGCTTGCAAAGTGTGTTAGTTTTGTGTTTTGACTGGTCTGTGCATTTCATAATTTTCATTTCTTTCTTATGCTTACAATTAATTTTGAGTAGTGAGTTCCAAAACACCTAATGGGTTGTGGCTGGAGTAATTATCCCTGTGGTAAGTGCTGCTTCTGGAAGTGGCTGACATGTCCCTGCAGCTTGTGAGAAAGGCAGAGCAGGCATCTCCACATGCTGTCCTTGTCTGCAGACACCACTCCTGCAGTTCCCATTGATCAATAAGGGGGAGCCTTGGCCAGTAGAAGCTGTGGGCTCAGTGCCTGTCGATGAGGGGCAGCACATGGCACCATGGAGCTACTGCTGTACATGCTTTCGGGAGTGGTGCAGGGCCAGCGCAGGAGTAAGGCTGCCTTAACCCCACTGCTCCACCACCCAGAAGGCATCTCAGTTAAATGGTGTCAAGCCAGAACCTGCTTCCTGAACCCCCTGTTCCAGCCCTGAACCTCCTCCTACACCCAACCTCCTGCGCACCAGATGAGTCCCCCTGCACCCAAACTCCTTTGCAGAGCTTGCACCATGAAATGTCTCCTGAACCCCAAAGCCCCACCCTGGGCTCAGCCCAGTGCACCCCTCACATTCCAAATCCCTTTGCCCAAAACCAGAGCCTGCATCCCAACCCCTTACCTCAGCCTGGTGAAAGTGAGTGAGGATGAGGGAGCAGGAAGGAAGTGGGGAAGGGTATCTGGGTTGGAGGTAGATCTTACATTGCACTTAAATTGAAAAAGTGATCTCGTGGTTAAAAAGGTTGGGGATCCAGTGGCCTATACATTTGAGTACCTGTAGAGGAATCTTGCAATTCAAGCACAGTCTGGGTTTTACTTGCATTTCTCCAGACTTTAAAGACATGTTGGCCAATAGAGGCATGGACAAAACAAACTAGTTTCCCTGGCTGTAGAGAGAGGATAATTCCTGGGCAGTGAGTAAGCAGTTGAGGGCTAATTCATTTTTGTGAGGTAATTTGCCTTTTTAGGATGAAAGGCAAAAAAGAAGGGCAAAAGATGATTACTTTAGTATCTGGTTCGAGAGCACTAGAGGCACGCAGAAGGATTTACAACTAGGTGATGGGCCCCTGCTCAGAGGTATTGACAATCTAATTCAGAGAAATACCCTCTGAATAAAGACAAAGCACAAAAGCAGTACTTTTTCAGCAGCATACAAGTCTATTAAAGCAGTTTGTACTTGTCTTTTCAGAGTGAGGGTGAAATAGCCTTGAGATTGAACTAACAGGGATAATGTGAGCAATAAGTCTTACCTGTTAAAGTCTGAAAACAGTGTAGTTTAAATGTGTCTGTTTCTAACATCTCGATGCCAGAACTCCCTAGCTCAGGAGACAACTGGGACCCAATTGCAAACAACCTTCACAAACAAAGGGAAATTACTTCAGTCTTAAACAAAGGATTCCTCTTCAAGTTATTATAAATGTGATAGTCCATATTGGGTCCCTTCTCCACCCTCAATGGGTCATCTTTGGGGTAGGGAATGTGTGTTCCTCTGCGTTTGGTCAGTGCCACATAAATGGGGGGCATTACTGAATTATTAATTATTAGTGCCATGGTAGCCAGGGCACAGAGAGCTCAACTTCCCAGTGAAAACTCACGAGTGAAACATGGAGGCCAGCATGAGCTTCTCATTGGAGGAGAGGCGAGGCCGACCAAAACGGATGGAGACAGGGTAGTTAGCAGGGTTGCAGAGGTACTCCAGCACCTCCTTCCCATCAGCTGTGTACTTCCCATTCACATCGATGCCATTGATGGAGAGTACAGCATGGCCCACTGAAAGCAGCACAGGAGAGAGCTGAGCCAGGCGCATGGACCTGGTCACTGTGCTGTTATCGCAGGATCCCGCCTGTCTCCCACTGGCTGGCCCCAAATGCCTCCCCTCCACAGGCACAGCTACTGCCCCCCCTGCTCACTCACCAGCCCCAGGTCCCCCCCCCACTGGCCCCCAGTGCCTCCCCCACAGGCAGCCACTGCCCCATCCACTGGCCGGCCCCAGCCCCCAACTGGCCCTCAGTGCCTCCCCGCAGGCACTGCCACTGCCCCACCCACTAGCCAGCCTCAGCCCCCCAACTGACCCCCAGTGCCTTCCCCCACAGGTACAGCCACTGGCCCCCCTACTAGCCCCCAGTGCCTCTCCCGCGGGCACAGCCACTGGCCCCCAGTGCCTCCCCCGCAGGCACAGCCACTGGCCCACCCACTAGCCGGCCTCAGCCCCCCAACTGGCCCCCAGTACCTCCCCCATAGCACAGCCACTGGCCCCCCTACTGGCCCCCAGTGCCTCCCCCGCAGCACAGCCACTGGCCGGCCCCAGGCCGCACCGCGGATGCTGTCGCGCTGCCCGAAGGCCACCACCACGCGCTCATCGTGGAGCTTGAGCACCAGGTCCAGGGGGAAGCTGAACGTTTTCTCAGCCTCGGCTCGCGGCGCGTAATGATCCAGCTGGTAGATGAGACCCCCGGCCTTGTTCACAACGTACACGCTGAAGATGGCCATGTCGGCTCCCGTCAGCCCAAGGCACGACGGGGCGGGATGATGGGAAGTGTAGTCCTCCACGCCCCGCCCCCCCCGTGACCCGGAAGCGGTGTTGCCCGGTGCTCCGGAAGCGCAGTGGCAGCACGGGGTTTCCCAGGCTGCCTGAGCAGGCTCTTTCCTTTCTCGTCCGACATCTTGCAGTAGCAGCAGCAGCAGCAGCCGGCGCCATGGTGAGCCGTGCCGGGCAGGCCTAGGGCAGGGGTCTCCGCGCGGGGGTTGGACCAGCTGGTGCCGGTTTGGCCGGTAGTCCCTGACTCGGTCCCGTGGGGGCAACAGCCAGTTCGAGCCGCCCCGTGGCCCGATCGCGCCTCCGCGCCGCGTGGGTCCCGCCGGGGCAGTGTCTTGGCGTGCCGGGCGTTCCCGGGCGGGGAGGATTTTCCCGGGGCTGGCGGCTGGTTTCATCCCTCCCCGTGTCTCTTCTCTTCCCAGCCCCCCAAGGACGACAAGAAGAAGAAGGACGCGGGCAAGTCCGCTAAGAAAGACAAGGACCCCGTGAACAAATCTGGGGGCAAAGCGAAGAAAAAGGTGGGAGTCGGCCCAGGGCGGGTTCGCTGGGGGCGCTCTGCAGCAGGGCCTGGGGTTTCCTTGGTCTCCCATGTAGTTCTGTAGCCGCAGGCTGGTCAGTCATATTCTAGACAATGATATGGGGGCTGCTTCTTGACTGGGGGCTAGGGATGTTAAATATCGGTTAATTGAGTAACCTCATGAATTCTTATTGGTTACTCAACTATTCTATAGTCCCTGGCGGTGAGGCTGGCAGCCAGTGTGCTCCGGCCCCACTCCCGAGGAGCCCCCTGCCGCTGTATCAGAGGCAGCAGCGTAGGGTGCTAGGTTGAGGGGAGCCAGTTTAAAAACCCACTCCCCTTGTGGACTAGCTGCTTGTCACCCTGTGACATGGTAATTCTACTAATACGGATATGTCAGCACTGTTACAGGATGGCTAGATTGAATTTCACATGTGTAAAGAAACAAAAGTCAGTTTCAAGTTACAGTTTGGATTTTGGGGGTGACTTACAAGCTAGCACTGTGTGCAGATTTCAAGTGGCTTAAATACAGTGTAATTGAATAACAGTGGTGAATATATGTGATTGCTGTCTGCTCTGGAATTTTTGTTGTGTGGTAGTGTAGAAAAAGGCCCTGCTGTGCATTTTGGAGCCTGATGCTAATGCAGGGGTGACCAACCCGTGGCTCTTGAGCCACATGCAGCTCTTTGCTCCAAGAAATGCAGCTGTTGCTAGTTCTGAGCCGTGCGCCCAGACTGCTCATAGCCAGCAGCTCTGTATGTGCCCCAGCACCTGGAGGGAGAAGTGCGTGGCGGTGGCTCCAGTGAGACCCAGGCATTAGGTTAGAGCGGGGGACTGGGGATGCTTGGCTCTGGGGGAGGGGGGAGGCATTGGATTAGAGCGGGGAAGAGTGCCTGGTTCTGGGGGAGAGGTAGGGGATTGGGTTAGAGCGGCCGGGGGGAGGAGTGGCTGAAGCACCTTAAACTCAAAGTATTCATGGATGCAGAACAAGGCAGCCAACACAGATGTCATATTTAAACTCCAGGGCAAAAAAAGAATCTGCATGTACCTGGTTTACACTGTTTCTTTAAAGAAAATTCAAAGGCTATTCTTTGCCAGGCTGAAGCAATTATTCTGAGATGAGTCTCTCCCTTATTGTTTTTGAACCTCTCATATTTGCAGTCTGGGACAGACCTGGATTTTAGAACTATAAAAAAGCCATAATCTTCATAAGTTTAAAAAAAAAATGAGGAAACCATACCAGAGATCATCAACTGGAGTGAAACAGGCACTTCAAATTGTGCTAATTTACTTCTCAGTTCAGTTTAATTTAAAAAAAACTCACAGACCATAATAGGGCAGTTGTGTTAAATTTAAAATACATGGTGGGGATGCTTTTTTTGTGAGAGAGATTACTGTATTTTTAAAGGTTGTTTTGTTTTGTTTTTTTAATTGATGTTTGTTCCTTGTCAAATTCTCTGAAGATCTACGGACAGGCAGTGAATTTAAGTGACTAGAGACTTTTTTATTGTTTTTTGTCTGAAATGTCCTGTAATGTTGTTTTTATCACTACATTTTTGTGTACTATATCCAGGGCTGGTCACCCCGTTCACCGGCGGCACACGCATGCGCAATGCGGGTCTTGCGCATGCACAGTGTGGGGCTGGCGAGTAGATTTTGCCGCAGTTTGTCAAGCCCTGACTATATCTATATATAGATATATAAAAATAAATATATAATACATGGCTCTTTGCACTCTATCCGCGCAGCTATTTTGGCTCTTCGTCTCTAACTGGTTAGCCACCCCTGTGCTAATGGGTCAGTGCTGGTAACTCAGTGACTAGATGTGTGTCGAACTGGTGCTCATCTGATCAACAAGCTTAAATTAGGTGGTCATGGAAGAAATTTCTGTGTTACCTGGTGCAGTTCTTGAAATTATGCCAGAGCTTTCATTTAGCGTATTTTTCTTTGGTGACATTTCCTTTCTTTTTCATCATGTAGAAGTGGTCCAAGGGGAAAGTAAGAGACAAGCTGAACAACCTTGTTTTGTTTGACAAGGCTACTTATGATAAACTGTGCAAAGAAGTGCCCAACTACAAACTTATTACGCCTGCTGTAGTCTCTGAAAGGTTGAAGATTCGAGGTTCCTTAGCAAGAGCTGCCCTCCAAGAACTGCTCAGCAAAGGTAAAAACACACCAAAGACCTCAAAAGTTGGGAGACCTCAAATGTATCATGTCCCTTATTTATTGGTGATTAGAATCATAGAACACTAGAATTGGAAGGGACCTCAAGAGGTCACTGAGTCCAGTCTCCTGCCTTCACGGCAGAACCCACTACCAATTAGACCATCTCTGATAGATGTCTATCTAACCTGGTCTTAAATATCTCCAGAAATGGAGATTCCACAACCTCCCTAGGCAACTTATTCCAGTGTTTAACCACCCTGACAGTTAGGAAGTTTTTCTTAATGTCCAACCTAAACCTCCCTTGCTGCAGTTTAAGCCCATTGCTTCTTGTCCTCTCCTCAGAGGCTAAGGAGAACAATTTTTCTCCCTCCTCGTGACACCTTTTTAGATACTTGAAAACCGCTATCATGGCCCCCCTCAGTCTTCTCCTTTCCAAACTTTGGCCCAATTCTTTCAGTCTTCCTTCATAAGTCATGTTCTCTAGACCTTTCATCATTTTTTGTGGTGGATACAGTACTCAAATTGAGGCCTAATCAGCGCAGAGTAGAGCGGAATAATGACTTCTCGTGTCTTGCTCATAACACTCCTGTTAATGCATCCCAGAGTCATGTTTGCTTTTTTTGCAACAGCATCACACTGTTGACTCATATTTAGCTTCTGGTCCACTATGACCCCTAGATCCCTTTCTGCAGTACTCCTTCCTAGATAGTCGCTTCCCATTCTTTGTGTGTGACTGATTGTTCCTTCCTAAGTGAAGCACTTTGCATTTGTCTTTATTAAACTTCATCCTATTTACCTCAGACCATTTCTCCAGTTTGTCCAGATCATTTTGAATTATGACCCTATCCTCCAAAGCAGTTGCAACCCCTCCAAGCTTGGTATCATCTGCAAACTTAATAAGCGCACTCTCTATGCCAATATCTAAATCATTGATGAAGATATTGAACAGAACTGGTCCCAAAACAGACCTCTGTGGAATCCCACTTTGTTATGCCCTTCCAGCAGGGTTGTGAACTGTTAATAACTACCCTCTGAGAACAGTTATCTAGCCAGTTATGCACCCACCTTATAGTAGCCTCATCTAAGTTGTATTTGCCTAGTTTATTGATAAGAATATCATGCAAGACTGTATCAAATGCCTTACTGAAGTCTCGGTATACCACATCCACCACTTCTCCCTTATCCACAAGACTCGTTAGCCTATCAAAGAAAGCTATCAGATTGGTTTGACATGATTTGTTCTTCACAAATCCATGCTGACTGTTACCGATCACCTTATTATCTTCCAGGTGTTTGCAGATGAATTCCTTAATTACTTGCTCCATTATCTTTACTGGCACAGAAGTTAAACTGACTGGTCTGTAGTTTCCTGGGTGGTGTTATTTCCCTTTTTAGAGATGGGCACTATATTTGCCCTTTTCCAGTCTTCTGGAATCTCTCCTGTCTTCCATGATTTTTCAAAGATGATACCTAAGGCCGCAGATACTTCCTCTATCAGCTCCTTGAGTATTCTAGGATGCATTTCATCAGGCCTTAGTGACTTGCAGACATCTAATTTTTCTAAGTGATTTTTTTTTTTTACTTTTATCTTCTGAACCTACCCCTTTCCCACTAGCATTCACTGTTAGGCATTCCTTCATCAGACTTCTTGGTGAAGACTGAAACACAGACATCATTAAGCACCTCTGTTATTTCCAAATTTCCTGTTACTGTTTCTCCCTCACTGAGCAGTGAGCCTACCCTATCATTAGTCTTCCTCTTGCTTCTAATATATAGACACTTTTGTTGTTTCCCTTTGGCTGTAGCTAGTTTGAGCTTTTTTGTGCCTTTTCCTTTCTAATCTTGCCCCTGCATACCTGTATTGTTTGCTTATATTCATCCTTTGTCCTAGTTTCCACTTTTTATATGACTTTTTTTATTTTTAGATCATGCAAGAGCTCCTGGTTAAGCTAAGGTGGCCTTTTGCCATACTTTCTATCTTTCCTACACAGCGGAATAGCTTGCTTTTGGGCCCTTAGTAATGTCCCTTTGAAAAACTGCCAACTCTCTGCAGTTGTTTTTCACCTTAGTCTTGCTTTCCATGGGACCTTACCTACCAGCTCTCTGAGCTTACCAAAATCTGCTTTCCTGAAATCCGTTATCTGTTTTGCTGTTCTCCCTTCTACCATTCCTTAGAATCATGAACTCTATGACTTCATGATCACTTTCACCCAAGCTGCCTTCTACTTTCAAATTCTCAACCAGCTCCTCCCTATTTGTTATAATTAAATTTAGAACAGCTTCCACCAGTAGCTTTTTTTAAACCTTCTGAAATAAAAAGTTGTCTTCAATGCAGTCAGTGTTGCCCTATATGCCAGTGGGCGTGAAGGGAAATGATGATTCAGTGCAGTCCAAGACCTTATTGGATAGTCTGTGCCCCGCTGTGTTAGTTTCCCAACATATGTCTGGATAGTTGAAGTCCCCCATCACCACCATATCCTGTGCTTTGGATGATTTTGTTAGTTGTTTAAAAAAAGTCTCTTCCACCTGGGTAGGTGGCCTGTAGTAGACCTCGAGCAGGACATCACCCTTGTTTGTTTGTTTGTTTGTTTGTTTGTTTGATCCCTTTTAGCTTAATCCAGAGACTCTCAACGCATCTGTCTCCTACGTCCATCTCCACCTCAGTCCAAGTGTATACATTTTTAACATATAAGGCAACACCTCCTCTCTTTTTTCCCTGCCTATCATTCCTGAGTAAGCTGTACCATTCTATACCAGTATTCCAATCTTGTGTATTATCCCACCAAGTCTCTGTGATACCAACCATGTCATAGTTGTATTTATTTATTAGCACTTCAAATTCTTCCTGCTTATTCCCCTATACTTCTTGCATTTGTATATAGGCATATAAGATACTGATTTGATCTTGCCTCCTGTTTCTGCCTTGTCCCTCCTCCTACCTCTGCTATTATAGCCTACACTCCCTCCCATTTCTAACCCATCTCCCAGGTTTCCATGTTCTTCACTTACCTGTTGGCTTTGGTCACCTGCCCCCATTGAACCTAGTTTAAAGCTTATTGATTTGATACAAGCTTGTATACAAAGGTGCATGGGCTCTGACCCTGTGGCTGCTTTAGGGCTGGTGTACCCATGGGGGAAAAAATTAATAGGTGCTATATGTTCACTGGCTGCCAGCTCCCCTTCTGATCAACTCGTCTCTGCAGGAGGCTCTTGGAGAAGCAGGGACAGGTTATACTGGAGGGGGAGGCACAGCTTGGGGTGAGGGGAGTTTGGCATCACTCAAGTAGATATTTTACTTGGCATTTTAATGTTGTATAAAACAGTCCTCCTGTCCTACAAAACGTTTAGTGTTGGGCCTGTTATGTTCTAAATAAGACCTTTGACTGCCAAAGGCTTCAATAGGAATTTCAGTGTTCCCAGTCAGTGTTCCATAGTGCGTTCTGCTCTATTTCTGTTATTGAAATGCCCTCTTGAACCAACAGGTTTCTAGCCCTGTGTCTGAAGTGCTCAATATAGAGCTGTTACCCTTTGCCATATGGGCTTTCCAAGGTTAGTTGTTAACACTTAAAGATTCTGCACATTGTTTTCATAAATGTCTCCTGCTTCCTTCATAGGTTTAATCAAACTTGTGTCTAAGCACCGAGCCCAAGTGATTTACACTAGAAACACCAAGGGTGGGGATGCACCTGCTGGTGGAGAAGATGCATAGAAAGGTGAGCTATTATTCCTCTGAAGTACCACTGGTTAAAAATTGCTTGCTAAAATCCCTTAGAGTGAATACTTCATGGTGGATTTCTCCCATTGCCTTGTGAAATCTAAACAGTGAAAACAAACAGCTGTGGAGCACTGGAAGAATTAAAACTTGCGTTCTTCATAAAGTGTCTAAGTGGAGGACTGTTCTTTCACACTACAACTGTTGCAGTAGTACACATTTTATTAGATGACTTTTTTAACAAAACTGATTGTCTAAATCACTGCTTTTTGCTTTGCAGGTTTTCCAGTCACCTCTGCCATATTTCATATGCAAATGTATACAATAAAGTTGTTGAATTAAAGAAAAAGTTTTAAGTTTTCTTAAGAGGGTGAGAGAATCAAGATGCTTATGAGGATATTTTTTATTCTGTGATGCTGATAGCTTTAGCCAAAGGACTCCTACTCTGTAGGACAGAACAGCAACAACCCACTTGTGTTTAAGTTTATTAAAACTAAGAGTTCCATAGGTTTTCAATACATCTAGCTTATAAAGTGGTAAATATAACAGCCCTAACATGGGGTTACTTGTAATACATTTAGTATGTAATTACTAAGCTGTGCCTTTTTTCATTGAACTTAAGATTGGTCTTTGGCGGGTCTTCCTTTGCCTGTCCTTTTCTTTGCCTGATTCAGCTTTGAACTGATGTCTGAAAAAAGATATCAATGAAGGAGTCAGCTTAGGGTTATACTATAATCAGCAATACTGAACAGGAATAATGGAGATGCTCTCCTATACACACACTAAATAGTTTAGAAGGATATTTCTACTCTTTGGCAACCCCCACCCCCACTACAGTACAGTTCACACAATCAGCTCTTCACACTGGCTGTGTCTACACTGGCATGATTTTCTGGAAATGCTTTTAACGGAAAAGTTTTCCGTTAAAAGCATTTTTGGAAAAGAGCGTCTAGATTGGCACGGACGCTTTTCCAATCTAGACGTGCTTTTCCGCAAAAAAGCCCTGATCGCCATTTTTGCGATCGGGGCTTTTTTGTGGAAAACAAATCTCAGCTGTCTACACTGGCCTTTTTGTGCAAAAGGGACTTTTGCCCGAACGGGAGCACCATAGTATTTCCGCAAAAAGCACTGATTTCTTACAGTGCTTTTGTGGAAATTCAAGCAGCCAGTGTAGACAGCTGGCAAGTTTTTCCGCAAAAGCGGCTGATTTTGCGGAAAAACTTGCCAGTCTAGACACAGCCACTGAGTTTTAGTCTGTACAACACTGCTGGAAGGACAGTACAGCTGTCAATTTCATACACAGTGCTTTTGAGAGAGAACAGAAGTCACTACACCATATGGCTGAGAAGTTTTAACTTGCTTGACTACATCTAGGTAAAGTTCTGTTGCAGCAGACACAGTACTTTGGGAGGTATGTGAGTGAGACATTTCAGTAATAGGACTTAACAGAGGCAAGGCTCCACATATTGAGCATTTAAGTCCTTCTACTACTTGCCCCAAGACATCTGTTTCAGATACATGTTGTTACCACTATCAGTAATCATGTTAGAAGTCCCTTTCTTACAAAGTGCCTTGAATTTAAATGTTAACCCATTGTATTCAGATGCTTACCTAGACTGCCATCTCCTGCCATGATTCCAGACCCGTCCAAAGGAAGGAAGCCAACCTTCACCTGTCTGAGAGGTGTGATCAAAGTTGGCCCCAACACGATCTGCTGGAAGCTTTTTCAACTTCTGCTTCTCCTCTAAGAATTGTTAGTTCAGAGAGAGTGAACAGGTTCTAGCCTGCATTCATCAAGCATTTTAGATAGTTACAGAAAAAGTGGTGGGGAGAATAGCGGTCTCTTTCTGAATAGGCCATGGTGGGTTGTTTTTCTTAGTCTGTAAACAGACTTGTCACTTACTTCCTCATAGATTCTGTGTGCACACTGACTTGCTTTTTAAATAAAATCAGAGTTTAAAAACTAGACATCAATATATCCAAAGCCACTCACTTTCCATGAGAAATTCCTCATAAGAAGGTCCAATCTGCTGTTTATTTCCAAAATCCTCTTCATCCTGCATCAGCCAAGGAGGTTTGGCACCTAGGAGGTCAGGGAGAATGTGCTTGGCTACTGAAATAACCCTAAATACAGGCCAAGGGAGAGGGGATGGTAAAAATGCCCCCACATTTCTGTAGACAGGGTTTCCCTAAGAAATCAGTGGTGAAATGGCTCTCTCCTGGAATTACAATACTTTGTGCTTCTTCCTTTGTGGAGAAAAGAAAGGACTAAGCAACAGTTCATACTTTGCACTCTTAGTTTCAAAGTTTCCATTATAAGCCAGATCTTGCTCCACACCCATTCTAATATGAAAAGTCTGTCTGAACCAGGTTTCAGAAATGTTAACTATCGTGCTATCTCAATTTCTTTTAAAGTTACTTAGCCTAGAAATATTTGATGAGCTTGTAAAAGTGGAACCCTGGCAACACTTAAACATGTACCTGTGTGAACATTTCCTTTCCCGTCTGATTCCTGTTTACAAAAATAAAATAATCCCAATCAGAAATGTACGATTAAAATAGCAACTTAACTTACTGTTTTTAGAGTGTTCTGTGGGAAAGTTAATAATTATTAGTTAAGCTTGTATGGGGAAGTGTACAAAGGGAATCTGATAACTGAAAATAAGCAGCTCATGGGAGCTAAATTCCATTTGTAATGCCCTTTCTGGCTGAAACTGCAATAAAGATAAAACAGGGGAAAGTCTTTCCCTCTATCATTTAACACAGTGGTTCCCAAACTTTTTGGCATCACACCCCTTTTGATTTTTGAAAAACCCTCATCCCCCCCCCAAAAAGCAGCAAAACTTGAGGGGAAAAAAAAGGAACTGGCCGGGGCAGCAAAACTTGATTGGGAGGGCGGGGGCAGGCTGGTTCGCCTTGCGCCCCCCCCCTGGAATTTCTTCACATCCCCCCAGTTTGGGAACCCATGATTTAACGGATTAGCCTGTTCTAAGGATCTTTCATTTTCAGTATATTACTGAAATCCACCACCATGCTTGGTCAGCCACTGTGCCATCAGGGAACTTTATAAACCAGGGTAGGCAAAATACAGCCCTTCAGACTATTAGATCTGGCCCAACACAGTCCTGCAGCCCAGCAGGAGCCTCGGGCAGGCTTGCTGTGCCCCTGCATGCTGCTCAAAATGGCTAGTTGCAGAAGCCAGGTACATCTCTGTGCACCACACATCCATGGGGCCCTTTGTGCACTGTCCCCGTCCCCATCCCCAGCACAATCTTGCAGCTCCCACTGGGTGGCGCTACCTGGCCACGCTTGCAGGATAGCCAGCATGTGGATCCCCACCTGAAGGGGCACAGGGCACACATACATGCACATTGCCCCCACAGCAGGCTGCTTTCAATGGCATGCAGGAGTGGAAGGCAGGGAGAGCCTGCACCTGGTATCCTACCCCCTGCTGTACCCCAACTCTCTGCCCCAGGTCACAACCCAAACACTGCACATTCCCCCTCTCCCACCCACACCCTGAATCCCAATCCCCTGTTCCAGGGCACAACTGCATCCTGTCCTAAGTCTCAGTCTAAACCTCTGCCCCAGGTTACAACCCCCTTCCAGACCCTGCACCGCCCTCCTACATCCTTCCTCCAGGTCAGAATCCTCTTCAGAATCCATATCCCCCACCCAGACCTTGCAGCCCAATACCCAACCCCAGGCTCCCTTCTGCACCCAACCTCTATCCCAGGCCTCGCACTTCCTTTGTTAATATCAGGGAAGAGTGTGGCCTTTGACCACTTACCAAATTCTTGGAGCGGCCCCCCCATCAAAAATTATTGCCCACCCCTGCTATAAACTCTAACTGATTATAACCAGCTGCTAAAAGTACAAATGCCATTGGCTATGATCTGTATTACCAGTACTGACTAAAAAAGGAAAATGAGTCTAAGGCCCACTCCAATTCTACCTGGTGGCCAATAAAAGTCAGAGCATGGTCTTCATCCATCCAATCTAAATCAGGTGTTGTCTGAATTGCACTTGGGTCAAGCTGCTCTTCCTCTTCAGTGATGTTGAAGTCACTAGAACACAGGAACCAAAACAGCCTGCCAGATATGGTATTTAGAACCCAGACAACAGCAAGAAAACAAATGTGTTTCAATCTATCCCATGGAATTGTTAAATACAAGTTCTGGGATACAGATAGGCTACATCTACACTGCAGGCTTTTTGCACAAGAACAGTTGTTCTTGCGCAAAAACTTGCAGACCATCTACACTGCACGCGCGTTCTTGTGCAAGTAAATTTACAGTAAAGCGTCGGAAAACAGGGCTTCTTCCAGAAGAGTTATTCCTCTCCCCACGAGGAATAAGCCCTCTTGCGCAAGAGCTCTTCAACAAGAAGGTAGTGTAGACAGGCAACATGAATTTCTTGTGCAAGAAACCCCTAATGCTAAAATGGCCATCAGAGCTTTCTTGCGCAAGAGAGCGTCCACACGGCCATGGACCTCTTACGCAAAAGCACCTCTCTTCCACAAAAGCACATGGCAGTGTGGACGCTCTCTTGTGCAAGTTTGCACAAGAACTCTTGCGCAAAACTTTTTGCGCAAGAAGCATGCAGTGTAGACGTAGCCATAAGGTATAAAAACTTCAATGACTGTGTTCAAGTTTGGAGATTTTTAATGACATTAATCAGCGGACAATAATTAGCATTTATAAAGCATTAGTTCTGTGCAGAGATTAGTCCTTAAAACATCCCTTTGGAGACAGGACAATATTCACCTTAACATTAAATTGTCTTAAACAACAGATAGCCTAGTACAGTGGTCTCCAAACTTTTTAACCACAAGATCACTTTTTCACTTCTTTCCCACCCCTTCTCGGAGGCCCTTCTCCAAGGCCTCACCCTGCTCACTCCATCCCCCTTCCTCCCCAAACCTCATTCACTTTCACTAGGCTGGGTTAGAGGGATGGGGTGCAGGCTCTGGTCTTGGGCCAAGGAGTGTGGGAGGGGCTCTGGGGCTTAGCCCAGGGCGGGGGATTAGGGTCCAGGAGTGGTTTCAGGGTGCAAGCTCTAGGAAGGAGTTTGGGTACATAGGGACTCATGTCTGGGGCAGGAGGAGGTTCAGGGCTGGGATAGGATAGGGGTTCAGGAAGCAGGCTCTGGCTGGACACCATTTAACTGAGATGGTGGAGCAGTGGAGTTAAGGCAGCCTTACTCCTGCCCTGGCCCTGCACCACTCCCGAAAGCAGCTGGCACGTACAGCAGTAGCTCCATGGTGCCATGTGCTGCCCCTCATCTACAAGCACTGAGCCCACAGCTTCTACTGGCCAAGGCTCCCCATTATTGATCAATGGGAGCTGCAGGAGTGGTGTCTGCAGACAAGGACAGCATGTGGAGACCCCTGCTTTGCCTCTCTCAGGAGCTGCAGGGACATGTCAGCCACTTCCAGGAGCAGCAGTTACCACCGGGATAATTACTCCAGCCACAACCCATTAGGTGTTTTAGAACTCACTACTCAAAGAATTAATTGTAAGCATAAGAGAGAAATGAAATTTATGAAAGGCACAGACCAGTCAAAAAACAAAACTAACACTTTGAAAACAGTAAGGCTATGTCTATACTGGAGGCTTCTAGCGCAAGAACATCTTGCGCAAGGGTTCTTGTGCAAGAGGTCTTGCGCAAGAAAATGTCCACACTGCCATGTGCGAGCTGTACTTTTGCGTAAGAGCACCCATGGCAGTGTGAATGCTCTCTTGCGCAAGAAAGCTCTGATGGCCATTTTAACCATAGGGCTTTCTTGCGCAAGAAATCCCTGCCCAGCGTCCGCACTGCCCTCTTGCGCAAGAGCTCCTGCGCAAGAGGGCTTACACCTGTTAAAAAAGAGCATAGCTCTTGCGTAAGAAGCCCTCTCTTACTACGCCGTAGTATAAATTTCCTTGTGCAAGAGCAGGAAGGCAGTGTGGATGCTCTGCGGATTCTTGCGCAAGAACGGCCATACTTGCACAAGAAGCCTCCAGTGTAGACATAGCCTAAAATAAATAACAACAACCCCCCACGTATGTGGTAGGTTGGGAGATGAGAGTGACGGATAGTGTGTGTTTGTGAGAATAACAGACACAGTGTGTGAGTGTGACATGATACCATCTACATGTTTTGTTAATCTTTAAGGTGCTACTAGACTATTTGTTGTTTTTTAAGTTTTTCCTGTTACAGACTAACTCGGCTATCCCTCTGAAGCTATTAAATTGTTTGTTCTAGTATTCTGAAGGTTGCCCACTAGGGGCTTGCAGGTAGCCAAAGGTGAGCAATAGATAGTAAGCGGATAGCAATAGAGAAAGCAAAAGTCATTGACGCTCTATCTACACTGGTCAAGTTAATAGTAAATCTAGATAATTGCTGCTCAGTATTTCACCAAAAAACAAAACTCTTAAGCAGAGAAGACAATATATGATAAAATAAAAGGCAACTGTCTTACCTTTTGTGCCCTCCAGGTGTGCTGATGGCAGAAGGTTCATCACAAAATTCTCTGTCTGTCTCAGGCTGAGTTTGATTCAGGAAAAATAAACATTTTTTCTGGTATTTAACAGGAAGGCCTTTCCTGTTCTATTAAAACATCTAGCAACGATACATTCATGTTTGTGTTCTGGAGGCAAGGATAGTGGGAATTTTCAGTGTAGATGCTAACTGTGTTTTAGTTTGCCCTGGCTCTGGAGTGATAGCAAGGGAAAACAAATACGGAGAAGAAACTGGCTTTTCACTGGCTTGTGAATCACCAACAGAATTGTAAGGTAGGCTTGAATTACAGAATATTTATTGTTGATAAGGATGCAGCCAGACTTGAGGATCCCAGTGTGTCTATAGCACCAGCAGTTATAAAGTGCAATATTTTTTATCTGTAATCTAAACAATTTGAACTGGAGTCATTGCATAAATGTACAATACCTCAGTACTCCTTCTATGGAGTCAAACAGATTTTGTACTTTTTAAAAAGATAAAAGGGCCAATAACTATTTATTTTGTTTGAGTGCAGTCAAAAGGCCTAACAGATTTCATCCTATGTAAGTGCAAGACTGAGTTCCCATCAAGAGGATATATCTGGTTTCACTGCAGGAATGTTTATATTAACTTATAAAGAATGGTATTTAAGTGTCTAGTTTTCCCACAGTGCAGGTATAGTAGGACATTATATTTCAGATTCCTTCTCTGTCACCCACACCTAACCCTATCCTGAAAGAACCCAGACTGATAATTACAGCTAAATTAAGCCAGAGATGTGTAAAGAGCAGCAGTCCTATCAATTGTCATATAAGAACTTCCCCACTGGTAGGTGAAAAAACAAGTTGTTAGAAGTAAATAATATATAGTTTCAACGTAACAAATCAATGCAGAGAACAGCCATCTATAAGAACTCGGGGGCTTGTGGAAACAATCATTTGCTGGATACTGCTCAGGTGAATCCTGGGAAAACAAACCTCTAAGACAGCATGTACCATTTCCTGTCTGCTCTGCTCCACTTTTCGAATATGGGATGCCATCTGGAATTGAACAAAACAAGAGATAGGATGAGGACAAAAGGCAAAGCAAGCAGGTAAGTCAGGCACAACACATGTAGGTCGTCTCTGTTCACCTCTTTAATGACTTCATCCTCTCTTTCTTCATAAACATCCAGAGCTTTGACAAGTGATGATTTGAACCTTAAAAAGTATTTGAGAGATCAGTCACTTTTGTGTCATGGTATAGTCTGATAGCTGAAATGCTAGGAGCTGGAAACCCTAGAATTTCTACCTCAAATTCTGACATTGATTCCCCATGTCTTAGTTTCCCATTTTGGATTTGCAAGGACCCTGCTAGGATTAATGAGTTACTGGTTGATAAGCTCATGGAGATAAGCCACCATGAATGGTAAATTATCGAATCTGCAATGTATCTATGACTGGAATGAACACAGGTTTTTTACAGTTATGCTAATAGAGAGTGAGCAAATCTTCTGCTTCACGAGGTGAGGTGATCGCTTGGGGAAGTCCGTAAAGTATCTCTAACACAATGTAACTGGCCAGATGCAGGGGAGAATGGTATCAGATATTGGTTGCTGCTTAAGGCAGGAGTCTGGGCTAATTATTTATTTATACAACACCACAATTATACACACTGAAACATCTGTCTCAAAGAATTTTGTATCAATAGTTTGATCTAATGTAGCAAATACTATACTCCTAAGCAAAGAAAGAGACAAGGTGCCTACATACTGCTCATAGTCCTCAGGGGAAATCAGAAACTGCTCCTTTAATTTTGCTTCTGCTTTGTTCTCCCACCAGAACTTGTTGGCTTCTTTTTTATGCTCCAGGCTTTAAAAGAAAAAAAAAAAAAAAAGAATAAAACCAAGTTTAATTAAATCATTTAAAACCTGAGCTCCCAATCTAAACTAAGTAAAGAACACAATAACTGGTATACGTTTCCTTTAATAACTTATCTCAGATAAAGTGATTACATTACACTGATAAAGCAGCATGACAAAGCAATAAAGTCGAATAAAAATTTTGTATTTTGTGCAAACCTGATTTCAGGTTATGGTTTGTTTAAAAAGGTCAGTAACAAAGTTCATATTCAAAGGGGTATTTAGATGTCACATACTGCTAAACTTTGATGTTTGGTTCATGTTCTTTTCTAATGTAGAATTCTGGCTGAGTCCCAGAAGCCTAGAAAGACACAGAGAGCACATCTCTCCCTTGCTACTTGCATTATGGTCATCACAGTAGCTGTAGAGTGTTGAGCATTTCTCCTCCCTGTAGCTCACAAATTAGTCCACACAAAAGCTAATGAAATCTGTCTTTGAGCAACCAAACTTTAATACAAAAAGGTTTATGGAACAGCCATGTGTTCCCTCAACATAGCTATAAAGAGCTGGTACTTCCTTTGAGTGATTTTTTTAGAAGTAAAATATTACAGACTTACCATTAAAATATTCAGAAGCTTCAGGGGTAGCCAAGTTAGTCTATAAAGTGCTACCAGACCATTTGTTGTTTTTTTAAGTTTATCCTGTACAGACTAACAAAACATGTAGATGGTATCATGAGCTTTCGTGGACACAACCCACTTCTTCAGATGAGCCAGTCATCTGAAGAAGTGGGCTGTGCCCATGAAAGCTCATGATACCATCTACATGTTTTGTTAGTCTATAAAGAGCTACCAGACCATTTGTTGTTTTTTTAAGTTTATCATTAAAATATTATTAGTGGATGATAATAATACTGGAAGAGTTACGAATAATTTAAGTTACCAGTTTAAAGTTGTATGTGCTGTTAGGGTAGTGGATTTTAAGTTGTGGTTTTCTTTAAGAACCATAATTCCATATCTAAATGGTCACTGACGCCCCCTAGGAGGCACTTAGTATAGATTCAGTATGTAAATAAGATTATTTCTTAAATGTGCACAGACACTAAGGGACAAATGCAGAAAACTGCCCATGTATTGTTAAGCACCTTGCATCAAACACTTTACAGCTCATTCTCACAATCTCCATGTCAAATCATGGAGGTTAAAGAGAACTGACTTGCCCAAAATCACATAGCAAGTCAGGGGCAAGGGCAGGAATAAACATAGGTCTGTAAGAAACTTCAACAGCACAGGAATTATGTTAACTGACTCAATATGATTTGAAGGATATCACTTCATCTCTGTATCTCAGGGTTGAGAGGCTGTGCCGATGCAAAGTATAAATAACATAACATCCAGGATGCAGACAGGCATCAAGATACCCTACCTGGCCATGTGCTGCAGAAGTCCCCCATACAGCACTGTCAGGCTTCCATGGCTCAGGTGCTTTTTCACTTCCTGCTTGCAGCAAAGACACCAGAAGAGTTGCTCGTGCTCCACTGCCTCATACTTCACAACCACAGCATTTTTAATCATCTTCCGAGCCAACTGCACCTGATTAAAGGAGGGAAGACAAGTCTGAGGCTCCTCACAAAAAATGAAACTATTCTAGCCCCTATAATCCCATCATGAACTTGAAAAAGGCCTATGCCTACTATTAATGTATTTATTTGTCTCATGCTCCCCACCCAGTTAGTCCTTTGAACTACAGTCTCACCTTTCCCCCACACACTTCAGTAAACACCAGTGCAGATCTTTGTAATACTCTTCTTTCCCACATGCTTTGTGAGTGGTGAAATAGTTAATGATGACATTAAGGCTTTGTCTTCCCTGCAGAAAAATATGTGGTGTTTACATGGAGATTGCATAGAATCAGCTCTCTCAAGTTAGCTAACTAGCGGTGAGTGAGAAAGCCCAAGTGGTTTTTGTCTCAGTGTCAACTTTAAACTCTACAAGTAGGATGTACATCAATTAGCGACATCTAGGTAAAAACTACTGATGACTCCAGGAGGCTTTTACACTGACACGGATCTCAGCATAAACACACTTTTTTTTTCCAGCGAAGACTTCGCCTTCGATTGGCTTTGGCATTAGTAGCCATGGAGATGATTGGGACGGGTCACACCGCACAGTTAATGGCGGCCAAGCTCGGGGGACATCGCTGCTTCATTGACACTCGCTCCCCACCTCGGATCTGCCCTCCCCCACTCAGGACAGTGAGGCCCTGAGCTCCCACAAGGGGGCTCGTGCAGGGCAGGGGCTGGCTGCGCCCTGGCGGCCCTTAATCCCGTTCCACTGCGCATGCTCGGGGGTCCCGCCACAGAGGCGCTGCGTGACGCCTGCTTGGCCGGTGGGCGGCGGAGAAACGAGAGAGGCGCGTCTGGCCCCATGTCAAAGCCTGAGCTAGGCACGGAAGCATAGCGTCCGGGCCCCCCACGGCCTGGTTCCCTTCTATCCCAGCCGGCGCCCCCCGGCTCCCGCCTCTCACCTTGGCCTGCAGCCGGCCCAGCGCCTCCCGCAGCCGCCGACGGTGGCCGCCGCTGTAGAGGTGGCGCCGGCCCGCGAAGGCGGTGAGGCGGCACAGCGGGCAGTAAAACACCCCCATGGCGGCGCTAGGAGCCCGGCCTGGCGGCCGCCGCCATCTTCAGACACCTTCGTCACCTCCGCGCCGAGTGGGAACAGCGCCCCCTGGCGGCAGCCCTAGCGCGCGCCGCTCCAGTTTCCCGCCTCAGGCACCTGGTGGCGCGCGCCAGGGAGCCTCAGGGCGGGCGGGGCGAACTCCGGCCCCGCCCGCGGTAAGTGGTTCCTCAGGTCCCTGGACGTGGCCTCGCTCAGCCCCCGCGCCGCTACTCTGCTGGCACATGGCAGCGAAAACATCGCCCCCTCAGCGCCATCGCTGTCCACGGAAAGCCCCTAGTGCGGCCCTTGCCTGAGCCGCCCTGGCAACAGCACTTCCTTCTGGTATAACAGTGTCTGCCTGAGGCACAAGTCCCTGCGACGCGCCTATTGGCAACATAGCTGTGCCAACGAAAGCCGCTGGCGAAGATGCTTTTTCAGGTATAGCTTATTTTGGGATGTGGGGGACAATGAAGAGGATGCTGACATGGCCATATCTTCAAAGCCCAGTTTTTACCTGTGAAAATCTGCTTTAAAAGAGCTGGGATTTTCAATGAATCAAGAAGTTGGGGAAAAGTCACTTCGGGTCTAATGATATGTTTAGTTTTGGGACATTTTAACAACCCTCCCCCCCCTTTTAATAAAAGGAAATGAAATTTGGAACAACGGGCTAGATTTACAAGTGAACTTCCATTCTCAAAACCCCAGAAGAAAAGGTGGTGGTAATTGTGGTGTGTCAGTTATACCCAATGTGGATAAGCTGTTTATGTGGATAAAAGACTCAAGTTTGATTCTCTGAGCTGAGCAATGACTTAAAAACCAAGGTCTTTCCCCATTCCAGGTGAATGCCCTAACCACCGGGGTGGGGGTTCTAATAATCTCCTGTGGAAGCTGTTCCACTTTGTATTAAATACCTAAATATTTGTTGAGCCAAAGAGAGAAAAGGCAGGGGAATGATTCTAGCCTTCTAACTGGGGAACTCAAGGGAATGGGGACGATGATACTAGTTCCAGTTCCTGCTTCCATGAATATTTAGTTCTTTATACAAGATGTAATGGGTTCAGTAGGGGAGACTGAAAGCACCTCCACCTAGAATAACTCTTGGGCTGCGTCTAGACTGGCATGATTTTCCGCAAATGCTTTTAACGGAAAAGTTTTTCCGCAAAAGCAGGTGTGGCTGCTTTTGCGGAAAAACTTGCCAGTCTAGACGCAGCCTTGGTGGCTAGGTCACCTCCCTTCCGCTGAAAGGGGGAGAACTGAGTTCAAGTCTTTGTTCTAGCACAGGGGATTCAAATAGATATATCTTGCATTCCCCAGTGAATGCCCTGATTAGTGGACTAATAAGTAGGGGCCATTATGATAGTTTTGTGAATGGTATCTGATTGTTGCAGTTAGATGTCCAGGTCACCTTGTGCAGAGTCAACACGTTTCAAAGTGAACATGTCAAAATGAACCATTTCTGGGATTATTTTTACCAGAACAATCAGCCAAAAATCACAACTTTTCAAAATGTTTTGCTCTTCCTGCATCTGTTTTCTTTGATGGAAAAAGTTTTGTCCAAAAGATTCTACCCAGCTTTAATCACATTTCTTCACACCCTTGACCAACATAGCTATGCCAGCTGAACCTGTCACATTGAAATGGAGTGTGTCTACACTACAGCTGCTGTAGCAGCACAGCTATGGGATTGCAGAAGGGATTCTTCTGCTGATGTAATTATTGCTCTTCTTCATGAGGCAATAGTTAGCCTCTGTACCAGGGATTACAGTGACCTATGGTTGTCAGGGTGCACAATATTTACAGCCCTGAGCAGCATAGCTAGTTGACCTAAGTTTCATTTGTAAACTAGGCCCTTGCCTTAGTCATTGACATCCAGATCCTCAAAAGTAGGCCCCTAACTCCCATTGACATTGATGGAAGTTAGGCACCTACATACCTTTGATGCTCTGTCTGGGACTTAGATCTGCTTGAAATTTTTAACCTTTACCTGTCTTAAAAGGAATTTCCCCATGTTCCGTAGCATTTTGGTTTGTGCTGATGTTTAGCTTATTTTCTCCAAAATATAACACGCTAAAAGATTTACCCCACACTGCTCAGGTCCTTAATTAATTTTTGGGTTTCTTTGTAAAATAAATGAAAATATACATGCTTCATTTAAATCATTGATCTGTGGTGGAGCTGTGGATGCATTCAGTATGCAGGCTACCCTCGGGAGACAGGACTACTCCAGCCCCCTCTCACCGCAGCAGCTTGACCAGGTGGGAAGTGCTACTGCAGCTCCAGCAGGCACAGGTGGGGGAGGGGTACATGCCCCCCATGGAGCAGGTCCAGGTTTGTCTGCCCTGTGAGCCCCCAGCCAGAGTGAGGAATGCAGCAAATTGAATGTTCGCCTTGCTCCTTGATGAAGCACTGTTCCCATTAAGGATGTAAAAGACTAGTCAACTAGTTGCTTCCCCTCTCCCCTTGCTGCCTCTATCAGAGAGGCAGCAAGGCAGGGGAGCAGGAGCCAGTGCTGGGGGGAGCCGGCTTAAAAGCTGGTTCTCCCCAGCACCATCTTCGCGGGGGCCTAGGGTGGTAGAGGCACAACAGAAATGGCGCAAGCAGGAACTGAAGCAGTCTCCGCTTGCGCTGCTTCTGCTGTGATTATGTTTTTCAAATGTACAAGAGCCCCAGGGGACTCCACTGGGGCTCTTATACATTTCAAAGGCTGAGGCGCTGCAGGGAGCGTGGGGTCCCACACTCCCTCCGGGGCTTCCACTTTTGAACTGTAGCAAGAGCCAGGCAGGGTTCTTGCTACAGTTCAAAGGCAGAGGCACCTTTATAGACTAATCAAATAGTCGATGGAAATCCAATTGACTATTCAATTAGTTAATTAATCTAAATTTAACATCCCTACTTCCCATATGAATGGGGGGAAGAGGGGTTTTAGTCCCCCTTCCCTTCCCAAAGGGTGCCTGGGAGGTGGGAGGCTTGGGGCTGAGTCAGTCCCAGACAGGCACAGCCCCTTTCACCTGCCTGGTGATTCTGTTTCTTTTCTGTATGGTTTTATGAGAAGCAATCCCATTCCAGGCATGTCTCAGTTTCCTGGCACAACCAAACCCCTTACCGTGTTTTAAGGTATAAGAGGAAGCTGTATGTCCTAGCTCTTACCATTTAGGAGGAGTTCTTCCACAGACATACAGACAAACTATCTCAAATATTTCAGAGAGGTAGCCGAGTTAGTCTGTAACTAGAAAAATTTAAAAAACAATGAATAGTCTAGTAGCACCTTAAAGACTAACAAAACATGTAGATAGTATCTTGAGCTTTCATGGGCACAACCCACTTCTTCAGATGCCCACGAAATCTCATACCACCATCTGCATGTTTTGTCAGTCTTTAAGGTGCTATTAGACTATTTGTTGTTTTTAAAGTTTTTCTATCTCAGATATGTAGTAGATGGAACAGTCACAATTTTCACATGTAGCAGCAAAGTATACAGGCGCTCTCCGAGTTACGAACAAGTTACGGACCAACACTTGGTCCGTAACTTGAACTGTTCGTAACTCGGACCCCATTGAGTTACACGCGACCGCGCTGTTCGTAAGCGTGGGTCACGCGTTAGAACTCGGGGATCGCCTTTACGACCGCTCCATGGGAGCTTTGGTCGTAAGTGCGAACGGTCGTAACTCGACCGTTCGCAACTCGGGGAGCGGCTGTATTGTAATAGTCTGTATGGTTATTGCTTCATATAAAATAATGTTAGTGATTAAAATAATTAAATAAGGTCTTAATTCTGCACACACTAAAGTAGGTAAATTTACACGTGAATAATCCCAGTGAATTCATGGGGAGCAACTAGTCACCTGTGTAAAGTTATTCACATACCAAGTACTTGGAGGGGCTGGGACCTGAGGCCTGGTCTACACTAGGAAATTAGGCTGGTATAACTAGGTTGCTCAGGAATGTGCAAAATCCATGCACCTGAGCAATGCTCTTAAATTAACCTAGCCCCTCTCCCCTCAGCCCAGTGTAGACAGTAAAAGGTTGATGGAGTTCTCCTATCAGATTAACATCTCTCAGGAAGGTAGATTACCTACACCAACAGAGGAACCCCTCACAGCATAGGTAAAAACTTAATTTCTACAGCAGTACACCCTAAGTAGTTTAAATGTAGACAAGTCTCACACCCAGGCCATGTCTACACGATAGAGTTTTTTCGGAAAAATGGCCATTTTTCCGAAAAAACTTCACTTACGTTCATACTGCAGTCGCGTTCTTTCGGAAAAAATCGAAAGAACAGAGGGATTTTTCCAACATTGGTAAACCTCTTTCTACGAGGAAGAAACCTTTCTCCGAAAGAGCTCTTTTGGAAAAAGGCATGTGTGGACGGGGAAAAGGGAGTTCTTTTGAAAGAAGAGGAAAAAGCACAGGTATCCTGGTGGCTACTCCAACCATAGTAATCACATCTTAAATGCAAGATAGCGTCCATTCAGTGTGGACGCTCCCTTTTGAAAAAGCAGATTGCTTTTTTGATGCGCTTTGGCAGTGTGGATGCTCTCTTTCAGAAGCAGTTTTTTGGGAAGATCTCTTCCGGAAAAGCTTCTTCTGAAAGAAGCCTGCAGTCTAGACATAGCCCCTGTCTGTAAGATAGGTAGGTAGTTTCCTAGACCAGATTGTCAAAGGCCTAATTTCTGGAAATTAAGCACCTAAATACCTTTGGAGATCTGGACAAGAGAGTTTATATATTTGCTACATGGGTACTTTCCTCTGCCAAGTTGAGGCTTACATCTATATATATATTTTAGAGATTTGTACATATGTCTGTGAGTCTGTCTGTGTCCATTTGTTCAAGAACTAAATGGTAAGAGCTAAGACCACCAAATTTGGTATGCAGTTTCCTCTAATCCTAACTTAAAAGCAAGACCGAGAAAATGGGATGTGCCTTGAATTTGATTGTTTTCTATAGCATGGAAAGGGAAGGAGCTGAGTGGAGGGATACTATACTCACAATCACCACTCTAGTCATCGAGTGCAGGGGCCAGGTTTAATGCAGAGTGACCACTGGGGACAACTGCATCACCAAGGGAGTAGCTAGCTGGAGATGGGGCTTGCCATCTTGCCTTCCACTGGCCCAGGTAAGTGGCCTCTCTGCTCCAAACCCTTGGCCCAGTGCCAGACTGGGGGGGAAGCCTAGCCAGCTAGTGTAAATGTGTGGGCAGAGTTGGCATCAAGGCTGATTGCAGGGGTGGGTTCCTGGATTATGATGATGGAGGGGTATTGCATGGCTACTGGAAAGAATTTGTTTGAGGTTAGGGAGTTGTCTGTAGGCAAGAATTGGCCTTTCCCCCAAGGTCTCTGAGAGCGAGGGGTAATTTTCCAGGATAGGTTGTAGATTGTTGATAATGTGTTGGAGGGGTTTAAGAAGTCTGTTGTTTTCTCTTCTGGGGCTGTCTTGAAGTAGTTCATGTCTGGTACTCTTTTGGCTCTGTCGATCTGTTTTTTCACTTCTCCAGGTGGGTATTTCAGTTTTAAGGAAGCTCTATATCAGGGCTACTAAACATGCATCCTGTGGGCTGCATGCAGCCGGCCCCTTTGCATGCGGCCTGCAGTGCCTTGAGCCACTTCCCGGACCACCTGCCTGCCTCATTGCTGGGACTCCAGTGGCAGCACCGAGCTGAGCACCGAGTCACGTGGCTTTGAGCCAGGCCGCATGCGCAGGAGCTGCCAGCCGGCAGGAGGGGTGGCAAGAGGCGGCGGCAGAGCACACCTGCCTTGTCTACCACAGCGGCAGCACCTCCCTGTGAGCAGAGCCGCGCAGTGCAGCAGTGACACAAGCCATGTTTGCGCATGCGTGAGAGCTGCCAACGACGACGAGGGGGGGGGAGCGGCAAAAGGTGCAGCAGAGCACACCTGCCGTGTCTGCCACAGTGACAGTGCATCCCTGCAAGCAGAGCCACGTCTGCGCGTCCAAGGGAGCTGCCGGTTGGCTGGGGGGTGTGTGGCAAAAGGCAGCAGCAAAGCACACCGGCTGTCACAGTGGCAGTGCCTCCCCGAACCAGGCCATGTCGGCGCATGCGCAGGAGCTGCTGGGGACGGCAAGAGGCATGTGGCAGAGAGAGAGAGTGTCAGGGCTGATTCCCCACTCTGGCATGATGAATGCAGGCGTGGGGGCCCGCAAAAGTACCCCAAAACCTTATCTCTCCAGGCTTTGGTATAAAATCTTAAAAAACCTAGATTTTGGGGATAAAAATCTGCTGCCACCATCAAGTGCTTTTGAACCCACAAACGGGGTGGACACTTGAAACCAACCCCAGGGCACCCCAAGCTCTTTTCCCCAAAGAGCTTGAAAAACTGCAGTCTGTGGCTGCTATCCCCTAGTAAGAGGCATGCAGATCCCACAGACAGATTTTCCAGGACACAGAACTGAACCAATACCAGATTAATAAAAAAGAAAGAACTTTTATTATCACAGCAATACTCCTGTTAACAAGCATAGTTGGATTGGCTAGATGGTAAGAGCCATCAATTAATAACTCATGGGGAATTTCCCATGGGAACAAAACTTAGTTACAAAAGAGAGGAAAACCTATTTCTAAATACACAGACATCAGATTCCCATTCCCAAACCGTAAAACAATAAAACCTAACGGATTTATCTAGACTTTGCCTTATTTACAGATGGTGAAGAGTCTTTTCTTGGAGAGGGACATGTTGTCTGTCCCCCTCAGTGTCTGGAGTGCCAACTGCCCAGGGACAAAGGAGGGAAAACCCAAAAATTCCTTTGTCCCAGTTTGAAATTCCTACCTGCATTTCTTTTGGCTGACTGCTACCTGGCTAGGTACAGTTAACCCCTTAGTCCTCAGGCTGCTGGCCATCCCTCATGACCATGACAGAGAGCGAGGCAGCGGTGGAGCCAGGCAGCAAGGCCAGGGTGAGAAAGGTCTGGGCTGGGGCTTGGGTAGTAATCAATATAATGGTCTTCTGTTGATAATGTGTTTTAGCAGTTAAATTGCTGAACTGTCATTGCTCATTAAAAGTGCTGACATATGGGTGGAAATCAGGTAAATATTGCATTTTATTAATATCAGCAGAACTGACTTAAATGGGGCCTGTGTGTTGTGTAGTCTTGCCTTAATCTTTGTACAGTATTCATGCCTATCAATGTGAAAGAAGCTATTTGCATATATTTGCGACCATGCTTAAGTTGCAGCCCTCGGCATGTGCTGTGGGTATCATTGTGGCCCCCGGGGCTTCCAAAGTTGAGTAGTCCTGCTTTATATAGATCCTGTAGGTCCATCATAATCTTCCAGGAACCCACCCCTGCAATCAGTCCTGGTGCCAACTCTGCCCACACATCTACACTAGCGATTTCATCACTGGACCCAACCATATCAGCCACCAAATCAGAGGCTCATTTAACTGCAAATCCACTAATGTGATCTATGCCATCAAATGCCAGCAATGGCCCACTGCAATGTATATTGGCCAAACAGGACAGTCTCTACAGGAAAGAATTAATGGATACAAATCGGATATCCAAAAAGGCAATACACAAAAACCTGTTGGAGAACACTTTAATCTGCCTGGACTCTCATTAATGGATCTCCAAGTCACTGTTTTGTTTCAGGCCATTTCCACAAGCCAAATAAACAGAGAAGGGTTGGAACTTAATTTCATTCACAAGTTTAATTCTTGTGTAGATAGTATGAACAGGGAATCAGCTGGCTCACACACAACCTTCCACATCCTAATGACTTAACCAAACAAGCAATGCTAATTGTTCTTATCAGCCTCTTGTAACTATTTGAACCGTCTACTCACTGTCTCTTTTTTCCCCCTCCCTTCCTTTTTTCTCTTTTTTTCCTCTTCCACCTCCCCCCCTTCCCTTATTTATTCTTGGATCTGGACTTCTAATACTTCTGTCATCTGAAGAAGTGGGTTGTGCTCACGAAAGCTCATGATACCATCTACTTGTTTTGTTAGTCTTTAATGAGAGATTAGTCAATCACTGCCTTACTAGCTCATATGAATAGGATCAAAATGATTACATTAGGAGAGAATTCATGATAATAGCCTTTTTCTGCAGTCATCTGCTACTCATTTTTTTTAAACCCTTCATCCTTTAATGAAAAAATTATTTAAACTTCAAAAACAAAAAGGCCTGGGGAAACCTTGATTTAAAAAGTGGCCTTGAAAGTTGGGATATGGTTCATGGAACTTTAACTGGCTACCACCCACGATCAAGTTGTTGTAGGAAACATACTCAGCATTTCACTTATGTAAATATGATCTCTTGTATTTCTTTATATATTTCTTATATTCAAATACGATAACTGTTACTTCTATGATTGTGCAAGCCAGTAAATGTAGCTGTTAAACCAGTTAAATGTAGCTCTGGACTTCCTCATTAGAAACTGTCCTATGAGATGCTGGGCATCTGTGAATTACTGGGGATGATGGGTGTGATTTGTTTTCCTTACTTGGCTGGAGTAACTTATGACAGTAGAAAAAAAGTTGTTGCTGAAAATAAATGTATTTGAACAAATTTCATGTTCATTGCAATTAAGTTAGCTGTATTTTAAAGAAGATCATTAGATACTATAGCTTAGGCCAAATAGTTTTTATATTAGCATTTTGTAAAATCTTATGGATCTCTTCACTAACTGAAGTTCCCGCAGAGAAACTTCAGAGCTAAATATTATTGCCACAGGAGCCAGGACTTCCAAGTTTTTTCTCATCACTTAGTGATTTCCTGTACCACCTTGGTCATGTCATGTCACTGTCCTGTGCCTCAGTTTCCCCACTGTGAAGGAGAAATGACACTTAATTCTCACAACCCATATGAAATATATCTAATGTTTGTACAGAGTTTTCAT
Source organism: Rafetus swinhoei (assembly GCA_019425775.1). Classification (NCBI taxonomy): domain Eukaryota; kingdom Metazoa; phylum Chordata; order Testudines; family Trionychidae; genus Rafetus; species Rafetus swinhoei. Next base: position 20,000,754 of record CM033429.1, on the reverse strand, counting down.
AACATAAGCAGTAAGTTCAACCCCCGCCAGCTAGAATTAATTTTCTCAGAACTGAAAATACTGCCGCATTAACTATGGATTAGCTTCTGCTCTTGCATAAACTTGATTCCCACATTTAAGGTCTAGTTGATTAACTATCATTATAACAATGACCTTTAGAGCACAGCTGAACTTCACTAGACTTTGGGAATCTCAACCAGGTACACTACTAGTGATACAGCTTCTTTGGTAGGAGCATTAGCATAGATGTGGCATAAGCAGTTGCTGGCAGCACTTTTACCACCATGTATTTTCTAGGCCTCCTTGCAAAAAGATTATACATATTATAAGAAACTGGTGTGGGTTTTGTTGTTGGTTTATTGGGGAGGGTTGTCTATGGGTAAACTTTTTACTCCAGTGTGTATCGGGGTTTTCCACCATTGCTGCTACTAGTGGAACTGTTGCCAAAAAGGTCTGGTGCAAGCATTTTTCATAAACATCTTCTCCATTTTGCCCACAGCCACCTCCTGAAAAAATATCTGCTAATCTGATGGCCTATCTGAGTTTGCCATTGTCTTGTGAGGTAAAAGCCTTTTCAGTTTTAAAGCTTGGTTATCTCCCTCTTGCATAGCACACTCTAGAATACGTGTGAGTGCACGCACAAATGCACACTGCAGCATGTTAATGCTAGGAGGGGTCCATGTGCTTTTTACATCATCAGATGGGGTGTAGTGAGTAATAACAAATGGCTTGCAAACTATGTGGAAATCATGTGAAAATACGTATTTCTTGTCTGATATTTCTATGTTCAGAGCTCCCTAAACTATGGAGAGTGAGTCTTGTAGGTGTGCTTTCCTAGTGCTGTAGGGAACATCATCTTTCAGAATACTTTATTTGCAGCTGCATGAGGAGCTGGGAACTTGTAAAACTAACTAAAATGAAGCAGTGACAGTTGTGTACAAGTATGCAAAGGGATGTAAATGCCATGGAGAAGGAAATTCTTCAGGATGCTTCAAGGAAGAAAATAGAATAAATAGAAATTAAGGAAAGGAGAAACTTGGCTGAATACCAACAAACCTCTCTTTGAGGTGAAATGTCTTTGGGAGTTTGTTGGAACTTAGCTTTAGAGACTCACTAGAGGATAGTTCCTGCTCTCTGATAAATGGTTTATATAGATAACAGTTGCTTACAAACATTGACCTGTCTCTTGCTCTGAAGTACAGTGGAGTGTCAGCAAAATATAATAATCCTGAAGAAGTATAATACAGTAGCAATAGCAGAAGAGCACTGTCTAACCAGTGACAACCTAGATATTCTCTGTTATTATTGATAGGTTGACTCCCTGTGTTGCTTCAGCAGAGCTAGTGAGCTGAAAACATCAGACAGGAGCAAGTTTGATTGATGTGTGTAGTGTATTCTTGATTTTAGTGTATGTTTTTCTTTGCCTGTGTACCAGATACAAAACAGGATCTCAGCAAATACTTCTATGTGAGCCATATGAACATCGTGGGAGCAACTCTGACACAAGAGAAGCAGTCAATTCCCCTCTGCCCAAGGAGCAAGATGGCAAGTGATAACTATGGGTTGTGTAGAATAGGAAACCCTGCCACTATTCCTACATAGCATGGCTCCTGTGGTTAGGTTGACAATGTTAATGAGGGTGAGCAGGGTACTGTGGAGTTATGCATTAGCTAGTGCAGTGATACTCAGACTGAGGTTTGGAGCTGCAAGCATCTCTAATATGTCTCCTGTAGCTCTTTGCAATACATGACATTACAGCACTGTGATTTCATTAGTAACCAATCAGGATGCTATTTACTTTTTTATTAATCAGTTGTAGAATACTTGGTCATTTTGCTGTGAGAAAATATGTATATTAAAAATAGCAAATGAAACAGTGAATTCACACTACTATGGCTCTTTTGAATTAGGTTGGTCACTGATTTGGCTCCTGAACCCCTGAAGTCTGAGTATCAGTGAGCCTACTGCACGTGTATGCCATGCTCTCTAGTATATGGAATTTCATCTTTGATGAAGCGTGTAACAGTTGTTTTCTGGTGGCTACACCCTATTGAGTCAAAGCTCCAGTACTCTAGCTCACAGGGAGCCTCCTCTGGTTTGTAATAGGATTATAGTTTTGGAGTTGAAGATACTGTTGCCTAATAAGCTGTCCAAAGGAACTAAACAAGGGAAAAGGCGGGACCCACCTTTCCCCCCAGTGTCAAGGATACACGCAGCTAACACCAACCAAAGCACAGCTTCACTGGAGTGATCTGTTGTCTTTGTTTCCACAAAATCTAATGTGCAGCCTAAGGATGTTAAGGAATAGTTGAGTATCTGCTTATCGGATAGTTGAGTCAACTAGTTGTTTCCCCCCCCCCCATCCTTGCTGCCTCTATCAAATAGAGGCAGCAAAAGGGGGGAGGAAAGAAGGGGGTACTTCAAAAAGGCAGTGCCGCACGGAGCCCCGTATCTGGGCTCTGTGCGGTGCTGCCCCTTTGAAACGCCGTCACAACGTTTCAAAGAGGCAGCACCACATGGAGCCTGGGGTCAGCTCCGTGCGGTACTGCTTTGAAATGCCAAGGCAGCCTTTCAAAGGGGCTGCATCTCCATGGAGCCCAGGGGCAGCTGGGGACTCCCCAGCTGAGCCCGGGTTCCAGCATAGCATTTCAAACCAGACAGAGCCTGGACTCCTGCTGGGACTCTTGTATATTTCAAAGCTGGCACACCATGTGCAGCCCAGAGTCAGGGGGACTTCCTAGTGGCCCGGTATTCTTCCTTTGAAATGTACAAGACTTCCAGTGTGGGCTCTTGTACATTTCAAAGGAGGAATGCAGAAGTGACTATCGACTAGTAAATTACTTGATATTTAACATCTTTAGTGCAGCCACACTTGTGGAGGTGTGTGAACCCCACCCTGGTGTGTCCCATAACAGGATCAGGCCTGTACGCAGCAGGGGTGTAAAGGGTGCAAACACAACCCCTCATGGTCCTCCAAGTAAGCATGAGGCTGGGATGGTGTATTGCCCCAGTCTGCCTCCCTCCCCCATGCTCCAGCCAGCCGGCGGAAGGCAGGAGCGGCACATTGCCCCAGGCTCCCTCCCCCATACTCCAGCTGACAGCGGGAATGGGGGCTGATTTCCCCCTACCTCAGAAATGAGGCCGGAGGTGGGACCGGGCCACGGGTGCGAGGCAGCCACCAGCCTCTCCCATGGCTCCCCCCTCCCACAGAGATTTCTGTGTAGGGGCCTGAGGATGCCCCAATATGGGAGTCTTAGGAAAGCCAGTGCATTCCTGGCTCCTCCATCCAAGGCAGCTGTTAGAAAATCTGCTTCAATAAAACCAAAGCCCCCAGTACCTGCTGCCCTACAAACCTTCTCTGAACAGTGTATTTCAATACCCCCAATAACTGCTGCATCTATGGTGTTCACTAGAAAAATATAGTTCAGTAAAGGAAGTGGCCCTGGTCACTGTCCTGCAGACTTCAGCCTGTAGCCTTTGTTTCTGTACCCCCATTGGCTGCTGTTGGTGTTGTGATCCTGTAGGCTTTCACAGGTCAAGACTCTTCCCAGAAAACCTGTAGTCCCTCTATTAATGGCGCTGTTGCACCCACGGTTTCCACTCCAGTAAAACCAGCATCTCCATTAGTTGCCTCATCCAATGCTTTTAATAGAAAATCTGCTTCAGTAAAGAAGCGCCCCCAGTAGCTAACCCCATGCCAGTTTGCGCATACAGAGAAAGACAGCGTCTTGGGAAGCTGCAACAATTGAGGACTCCTATCAAAAGTCAGTCTTATTTGACTTCAGGAAACATTATCCCAAGGAGGAGCTGCTGCTCTGCTCCAGCAAAGCAAAAGTATGTTAAATTTGCTTCATGTACACTGAACTTCCAAAACTATGCAGCCCACTCTTATTTTGAAGGCTGCCTACTCCTGATCTTCTCACTAGCAGCAGCATCAGTGGAACTAATGGTAGTGCAGCTGTGCAATTGAGAAGGAGTGAACGATAGGATACTAAGCTCCTGCAGTAAGACTCTCTCTTAAAGGTCAGTCTTATTCCCATGTTGAGACTGGCTCTGTCTTTCTTGACTGATTGTGTCACTTAGGTGCAGCTGCAGAGAATCACATAGTTACTGAGTGAAGACAAAGTGTTCTTCACTTGTAATTATTTCTGAAACTTATGAGGGTGCTGAGAGGAAAAGATAGGTGGTCTTTTCTGTGGTGCAGGGGCATTAGTACAGAAAGGTGAAAAGGGAACGGAGCACTAGACCTCGTGATCAATGCCCAGCCAGCCTCTGCCTGTGCATTGAAGGAATTTGCCAAAAACTGTACAGAGCTCCTGACTCACTGGTCTTCTAGCTCATAGACTTAGAGCTCCCATTTGCTTACGTAAGTGTGGATGCCAGAGTTACAGCCGGGGGGGCCCACCTTACATGGAAGCTAACCAGCTTGGAATCTTTATACTCTGGTACTTTCATACTGGCTTTGCTGGACAATAAAACCTGATCTTCTTGGGTTCAGGCTTAACTACCCATTCTTCTTCTTCTTACTTTTGCAACACTGAGGCTACGTCTACACTGGCAGCTTCTTGCGCAAGAACTCTTTTGCGGAAGCGTTCTTGTGCAAAAACTCTTCCACAAGAGAGCGTTTACACTGCCATGTGCTTTTGCGCAAGAGCATCCATGGCAGTGTAGACGCTCTCTTCCACAAGAAAGCTCTGATGGCCATTTTAACCATAGGAGCTTCTTGCGCAAGAAATTCATGTTGCCTGTCTACACTGGCCTCTTCTGGAAGAGCTCTTGCGCAAGAGGGCTTCTTCCTGAGAGGGAGCGTCAGAGTTCTCGCGCAAGAAGCCCTGATTTTCTACAGTACAACGTCAGTTTACTTGCACAAGAATGCGCGGCCAGTGTAGACAGGCGGCATGTTTTTGCGCAAGAACGGCCGTTTTCGCTCAAGAATGTGCCAGTGTAGACACAGCCTGAGATTGATATGGTCTATGACTCAGCCCCTGTGACCTGGCTGACATGACATTGACTCTTCCTCTTGCTTCTTTTGATTAACTGATGCAAACTTCAAAAGGGTCTTTGCCAGCAAAAGGCTAGTGAAGATGAACTTAGTGTGTTAAGCAATGCAACCTTCTTTTCACTCTTATATGGAGAACACATCAAATGCTACTTGAGAATACTCATGTTACGTCCTAAACACACCAAGCCTCTGTGGCTTGTCTTCCCTTGCCATGCACACATGCTACCCCCTTTTCCACAAAGAAACTGGACTCCTGCTGACTTCAGTAGGGGTAGGAGATTCTTAACATCTGTTCCAGACAGTATTTCAGGACAGGTCTGAATAGCTTTTGATTTTGTTAAATCTATGCCAATGTAGTTAAAAGGGTGCAATGCCCTAGTGTGTACATTTCTAACAATCTATTAGTTTTGACTTAGCTTGTGGGAGTAAAACTTCTGAATTGTGCTGTCCCCACTAGGGTGTTGAACTGATCTAACCTGTCCCCAAGACTAACATATACAAGCCTCAAGTAGTCCTACCTACCTGCCCTTCTTTAGAGAAGGAAGCTGCCACCATGCTGCTGACACTACAGGCCTGAGCCTATGGTAGGGATCAAATTAAACTGTTTTTAAATGTCACTTTATTTTAGAAGTGTAAAAGTCTGTATCAGCTGTCAACTTGCCAGGCATCTATTAAAACTTCAGTTTCCTTTTAACACTGTATTTCTAATGTTTTAAGCATTCCTTTGTGCAGTCTCTACTCTTGTCCCCTCTTTGGCTCCTTCCAACCAGACTCAAGAGTGCTTTGGTTATAAATGTCAAGTCTCTCATCTCTGGCATAAGAAAACTTCATCTCTGTGTTTTATTTGCAAGATGGAGTAGAAGTGATTTGTATAACATCTCACATGCCATCTCTGAAATAGCTAGAAAGAGCCTAAGTGCCCACATGCTTAGACAGCAGGTTCTTGCTCTGCCTCTTGGAGAGTGGTTGCTTGTGAGGCACTAGATTCAATCTAGGCCTATGGTGACGTAAATAACTAAATATATCAATCCTTTAGGGTCAGCAACAAGGGGGGGAATTTTAGCAAAGACATAATTTCTCTGGTGCATTCATTAGGCTTTCATATTAAATAGCTAAACAAGTGGCACACTCCCTTTCCCCTCAGTTGCCACATTTTTGCTCAGGATACATCATTGGTCCTGAGACCAAAAAACTAAATCTGTTTCTCTGTTTAAACAGCAAGCTTCAGCCTCTGTCATGGAGAGGCAGGAGAATAATAGCCCAGTTTTTCCCTTATTCCCTTCCACCCTATTTAAGATCATCTTTGTGTCTCCTACCACTGGCAAGGAAGATAAATTTTTTTGTGGTGTGGTCTTGTTTTGTGTGACTATATTAAAAAAAAAAACAAAAAAACAAAACAAACACACCAAACCTAAAGGGCTAGTTTGCTGGAACATCAGCAAAATAAAGTGATCATATTATTGGTATTTTTAAATGGCTGCAGTGGAGGAATGTCTGAACTCTGTGCTAGATCTTACTCTGTGCTTTGTGTTCCACAGTTGGTTGGGCATTTTTAATAGCTCAGCAGCCCTGAATGCTTTGTACCTTCAGCATACTCTACAAAACAATAAGTGCAGAATAAATATAAGGAATTTTAAAAAGATACAAAAATGTAACCAACTTCCCCTCATACTCTTCTTGTAGAGGGGAAAGGGAATGTTTTTCATAGAAACAGCTGGGAACTGCTGTTGAAATTAAAGCCCTGAGATTCAAGATTGCAGGAAGCTTTAGCATAATCTTCCCTCAGATATAACCAACTCTGACCATTCACAGCCAGTGAATCATGGCCTCAATGACTACTCTCTGAACTACTGGAGGGGAGGAATGGTTAGAAAGTCAAGAGGATCAGATTTTCCTACTCCATGTTCTCCCATGAAAATCCTTTACTTTAGACTCCCTCTTGACGTATGTACCAAAGACAAAGCCTGCCCCAGCAAGCCATTTAGAGGGGCGATAGGCATGACCCTAGTTCCCTCTGACAGGAGGGCTGAGTCCCTAGAGTTTACATTCACATCTAGGGCTCCATTTTGCAATTGCTTGAAGTTGTCTGTAGCAGCATGGGAGAAAATAAGCCTGCTTGGGAGCCACATGGTCCTTGTCTATCAGCTGTAACGGGGCAGCAAGGATCAGAGGCTGAACAAAGATCTCATCTGTTCTGCAACAAGAGTAAGAGAGAGAGCAGGTAGTTTGATAGCTGAGCCTGGGCTGTGACCCAGCCAGGTTCTGGCTCTAGAGAAGGGCTACTCAACATGCGGCCACAGTCTGTTTGTTTGCGGCCCACGGTGTGGTTTGGGTTTATGTGGAGCTCAACACGTGGCCCACAGGTAGGATCCTTTGAACATGGCCTTCACTGGGAATATGCTCCACAATGGCAAGGTGTCACCCAGGCAGGGTGAGCATTGAAAGACGCAAGCGGACAAGCTGGTGGGAACAGACGGGTACAGGGTGTCAGCATTTCCATCCCCCCAGAGAGAAGATGCCAGAAGTGTTGGCTGCTTAGCCTTGTGGGTAGAGCCTGAGAGCTGACTGGCTCACACTGGCCACATTTGGGTCCAGCACCGCAGTTTAAAGCTTAATCTTTGTAATCATGCCCATCGGTGTGAAATAAGCTAATTGCATATATATTTGCATGTATATGCAACCGCACTTAAGTTGTGGCCCTCAGCATTTGCAGTGAGTACCATTGGAAGCCCTGGGGGCCAGAAAGTTGAGTAGCCCTGCTGTAGAGCATAAGAGGGATATTCAGCATTCTACCAACATTACTATCTGTGTCCTGCTCTCAGAATCATCTGCCACAATGAACGCTTGTCCCAACAATTTAATACTTCTATTCTGATTTAATACTTCTAAATGACCAAGCCTGTCATTTAGTATCAGCTGGAAGATACATTTCTTAGGCAGCCAGGAATTTAATCCTGTTCATAGCGGAGTTTCTCTTAGTTAATTGTCCTCCAGGTTCCTGAGGTCCCCCCACAGCAGGGATGCCTTGTGTGGATATTAGGCATCCATATTAAAATTAGCTTGCCAGAGCTATAAGACAGCACCATCTAAGACCATCTAGGTAGAGGGCTTCCGTGTTCCAAATCACAGGAGTGGTCCCTCATACTGTTCTGCCATGTCATTTCGCTGGCCTAGACAGCTGCAGTCCTGGACTCCAAAGTGCAATTCACTTAGTCACCCTCAGCAACCAGTAACACCCTCTGCAGTTTGGGGAAGTAACTCACTCAACACTGGAAATTACAGACATGTGAGATCGCTAATCCATCCACGCAAGGAGTTTCAAGTATGGGGTGAAGAGGAATAATCTTCAGGGAAGTTATCAAGAGCATTTCTCTAATTCAAAAAGGAAAAATCTTCCCCACTTCTCTCCTCTGGCCTCAGTTACAGCTAAATGAGGCACAGGGCTAACCTTACTTGTCAGGGCTTTAACCTGGAGAAACCATATTTTTCAGCTTTCTTCAAACCCATCCAGTCTAGCCCTCTGTATTTGCACTTTCCCTGTCCATAGACATACTACCTCTACAGCTCCCTTGCTAGAGTAACCTCACAAAGTCATGGGAGACACTGCTTTCCAGCACCACTCATCCAGGCTCCAAAGCCTCAATGGGGGCATTTGCCTTTTGGTATATACCTGGTTGGCTCAAGCTCTGGCTCACTAAATCAAGAGCCTCTTCAGATAGAGTCTGTACCTCCTCCCGGAACTTTCTGCAGCCTTCTGGGGTCAGCTTCCATAGGCGTGACTTGCGGTTACCCTCATTGCACACGAAGTGCATGGTTTTTTCAAAGCTGCTACTGAAGCACAGATTGTGACGAATGGTGTTTTTCCAGCCATCTGGAGCAGTCTGGAAAAAGGGAAAGTGCTGCCTGCAGAGAGAGAAGGGCGCAGAGCTGAGTTCACAAGCAAAACAACCTCAGAGCTCAGGATTGGCTGCACAGGCCACTCTAGCTGTGGCAAGAAACCCTGAGTTCATGATTAGAGTGCACCTGATGGTTTGCGGAACATAACTGGATAGACAAGGATGCAAATTCCTCCCTAGCCTCTATGCCAGTGTTCACCAACCAGTAGATCGGGATCTACTGGTAGATCTTGGAGCCTCTAACAGGTGATCCTGACTTGTTTGGCCAAGAGACTGTTATCAAGTGCAGGCACTTCAGCTGCCCCTCCCCCTACTGCTACGCATCTCCTGCCCTTTGCCTTGGAACTTTCTCCCCTCCACTCCCCCGGGAGCCTCCTGCTTGCTGTGCAAGGCAGGGAAGGAAAAAGACGGGCACTGCTGTCAAGGTACCTCCTCTCCCACCCTGTATCTTATTTCCACCAAGCAGATAGAGGGCACAACAGGACTTGGGATGGAGTTCACTAGCTGCTTTTGGGAGTGGTGTAGGATCAGGGCAGGGGTGAGCCTGCCTCAGCTCCCTGCACCACCACCCAGGAGCCACCTGAGGTAGGCAGTGTCCCACTGGAGCCCACATCCTGAAACCCTGCCCCAGTCATGAACCCCCTCCTGCACCCCAAGTCTCTTACACAGTCCTGAGCACCCCTGCATCCAAACAGCCTCCCAGAGCCTGCACCTAGAACCCCCTCAAGCACCCCAACTGCCTGCCCCAATCTTAGCTCAGAGCCCCTGTTATACTCCATATCCCTTAATCTGAGACCAGACCTGCACCCCAACCCAGTGCCCCTGCCTGGTGAAAGTGAGGGAGGATGGGGGGGGCAGGGGGGGAGTGGAGGGAGGCTGGAGTTAGCAGGGGCTGGGCCTCGGAAAAGGGGCACAAAGGAGGTGGGACACAAGGGTGTTTGGGGTTGAGGTAGATCTTGGATTTCACTTAAATTCAAAAAGTGATCTCATGCTTAAAAAGGTTGGAGACCACTGCTCTATACTGTTACCTAATGCTTCAGGGCATAATGTTCGGGTGGACTGTTTTAACAGAGCAATCTTAAGTGGCCACAGGCCAGAACTAAAACTCCAAGTCTGAAAACTCTTGAACTTGGACATTTAAATAAAATGCATGTCATCTCTAATGGGAATAGCAGGGAAGCAACTTGCCCAATGTCTCCTGGAGAGTTAATAGAGCTGAGGATTCCTGACTTCCAGTTCTGTGCCCTAGCCATTAGATCATACTTCCTCCCCAATAAAAGCTAGAACAGTTTTGTACCCATGCCTCTTCAAACACCCGCCATCCTAGCATGGGGGGAATGGGGAGTTGAAAGGGCTGTGGGTACCGTGTGAATTGGTAGATCTGCTGCACAGTCATGCTGCCTTCTGCACTGTTACGCAGGGCCAGGGTGATGAGGATACAGTAATTAAGGGGGGGGCGAGGCCAGCCCCCTTTTATTTTGGTGCTCGCCTGCAGGATGTACTTGAGCTTCTTGCTCTGAGATCTGGGCATCTTTGGTTTCTGGGGTGTCACAGCAGCCTTAGGCTTGGAAATCTCCATTTTTTGAAAGAGTGAAGTGTCCATCATTGAAGTAACTTCATCCTCAGTGAACTAGGGAGAGGAAGGAGGATGAAAGAGATGAATTAGGCCTGCATGAAGTCAACAGTAAATTGGGATGGGGTATGTGAGGAAATGCACGTCAGTGGCCTGTGTAATGAGCTTGGACCTCAGTCCAGTTCGCAGTGGTGATGTGTTCCCATCACAAAGAATGCTAACCGACCCATTTCTGTCAGTTTTAGCAGAGGAATCACATATTGTCAGTGTTAATGAAAGAGCTCCTCCCCATGTGTCAGGCCTGAGATACGTGCTGCCACCTGGGCTATCCCTGTGGGTACAAAGGACTCCCGTCTCCAATCCAGCATCTTGAACCTTCTGCTAGCCATAATTTTGGATGAATATATGCATTTGCTTCTGCTGCTCATAAAACTGGGCATGAGCCATCTTAGTGCTATGTTGGAAGGCTTCAGTCAGAGACCAAGCAACTCACAGCATGTAATGCCTAGGAGTGTTAAATTTTGAGTAATTGATTAGTCAAATAGTCAATGCATTTTGCTTCGACCATTCAATTAGTCGATAGGGTGCCTCTGCCCTAGGGCTGTTGCTACACTTCAGAGGCGAAAGCACTGCGTTGGAGCCCAGGGTCACCTGGGGACTCTGCTGACCCTGAGCTCCATGCGGCCCTGCTGCTTTGAAATGCTGTGAGGAGTCTGTCATCAGGCTCCTTGCGGCATTTCAAAGCGGCTGCGCCCCATGATCAGCCCGCTGGGGATTCCTCTGCTGACCCCAAGTTCCATGCGGCACTGCCGCTTTGAAACACCACGTGGAGCCTGGGGTCACCCCAGTTGACCTCAGGTTGCATGCAGCGTTTCAAAGCGGCAGCACCGAATGGAGCCCAGAGTTTGGCCCCAGACTCCACGCAGTGCTGCAACTTTGAAGTATCCCCTCCTCTCCCACCCACCCCCCTTGTTGCCTCTTTCTGATAGAGGCAACAAGTGGGGGGAGCAACTAGTCATTCACATTCCTTGCAATGCCCAGCACTATCCACACATTTTTCCCTCTGCCACATACCTTCTCTGTCTCACTGGATGATGACAGCAGATCTTCCTCAGAACAGTCAAGGTTGGAGTAATTCAAGGAAGAGCTCGGAGAAGAAAACCCTGGAGCATCAGCTACTGAGAATTCTGGGTTACTGGGCGCTGGCAAGTCCACACTAGGGCAGCCAGAAATGGGGCAAACCACATTGGGGTTAACCCACATCCACAGATGGGACTGCACATAAGATTCTGCTGACAGAAGAAGCCAAAGCACTCTAGTGACACCATCTGAGGCCTCTGCAACAGCAGAACTCCTGTTGCCTGGGAAAAGGGCTGAGCAAAGGCTAAATAGGATATAAATCCAAAGTGTCAGGGTTCTCCTAGCCCAACACTCCTTGCTGTTTTCCCCTAAAATAGTATTTATCTCCATATCTGATGCAAAATAAATTGTTTTTTTCCCTTCATGCCACCAGGCGTTAGCCCTTCCTCACCCTCTGAGTTTTAACTCCTTTTCCCTGCCAACAGCACCAGAGCTGCATGTACTCCCACCACCCAGGAATCACCCTGGCTGCTGGTCTGCAGCATCCAATGGAGAAAGTAGGATGTAATACTCCCATCAGCACTGACCTAACTGCCTCTGACCCTTGGAGAAGATCAGACCCAGATGTGCACCCTGTCGCTCGTTTACCTCTCTGTCAGAGGCTAAATGAATGCCACTTTACCAACACATTTGCTAATGCCACCAACCCTCCCCCCAGGATACACCCTGCTCAAGTCTCACCACCAGACTGTGTGGATGGAAGGGTCTCAGACAGTTCCCTGGTGAGCGAGTTCCTGCGCACCTGTTGATCACGCTGCCATTTCAGCATGTGATGGTTCAGTTTTTCATCTACAGCTGGTGGGATATGGAAGTTCAGAGACAATGTGGTGAGCTGACAGCACTGTCACCCATCTCCTGTCTTGTCTAAGCATCAGTGATTTGAGACAGAGGATGTGTCTGTCTAATATGGAAAAATGCCATTTTCTGCATCATGATGGGTTATCCATATTGGGTTCTATCAGTGGCTCTCAACCTTTCCAGACTACTGTGCCGCTTTCAGGAGTCTGATTTGTCTTGCATACACCCAGATTTCTCCTCACTTAAACTACTTGCTTACAAAAATCAGACACAAGAACACAAAAGTATCACAGCACACTATTACTGAAAAATTGCTTACTTTCTTTTTTATCACAATTATAAGTCAATTGGAATATAAACATTATATGTACATTTCAGTATATAACAGGGTTGGGCAATAGTTTTTGATGGAGGCCACTCCAAGATTTGGTAAGTGGTCAAGGGCTACACAGAAGGGAGCTCGGGGTAGCGTAGGGTCTGTGAAGGAGTTCAAGTGATGGAGGGGATTGTGACCTGAGGCAGGGGATTGGAGTACATGAGTTTGGGGTAGGGATGTAGAATTCTGTTTAATTGGTTAACCATAATGTTTAACCAGTTAACCAATTAAAGTGGGGACAAGCAAGGGAACCACTTCAGCCCATCCCCTTCCCCTGCCTCAGATAGGGGCTGCTCCAGCCGAGCTGGAGCGCTCTTCCCTCCCCCCCCACCTACAGCACACCCTGCAAAGCTGGAGCAGTTCCCTGCCTGCAATAGGTGGGGAGCTGCTCCAGCTCCCACTGGTTAGGGATGAGACTTACTGGTCAACCAGTTAACCATTCACATGCCTAGTCTGGGAGGGGGTATGGGATGCAGAAGAGGATTCTGCCCTGGAGAAGAGATGGTGGGGAGAATGCAGGTTCTGGGAGGGGATTGTGACCTGGGTGCAGAAGATTTGATTCGTAACCTGGGGCAGAAAGTTGGAATGCAGGAAAGGGTGGGGTGCCACATACAGGCTCTTGCCAGGAGGCACTTCTTAGGTGGCTCAAGCCAACAACTGGATCTTTAGGCAGGCTCCCCTGCCAGCTGCACCCCCACCCCTGCACCCTGGTCAGAGTAGCCTGCTGCAGGGGCCATGTGCTACCTGCGCTGCAAGCATGGCCCAGCCAGCTCCCATCAGCTGGTTTCTGGCCAATGCAAGCTCTGAGATTTTGCTGAGAGGCAGGGGCAGCATATGAAGCTCCCCATCCTAGGGAACGCAGAGAGCACATGGCCACAGCAGCCGGTTCCTTTGAGTAGGGTACAGGAGTGTGGCTGGCAGGAAGCCTGCCTGAGGCTCCTGCTAGGCTGTGGGACTATGGTGAGCTGCATCTGGCCCACAGGCCATATTCTTTCCACCCCTAGTGTACAGCATGTAAAGTAGAACATAAGAATGTCCATATTGGGTCAGACCAACAGTCCATCCAACCCAGTATCCTATCTGCCAACAGTGGCCGATACCAGATGCCCCAGAGGGAGGGAACACAACAGGTAATCCTCAAGTGATTCATCTCCTGTCACCCACCTACAGAGAAATAGAGGCTAGGGACACCATTCCTACCTATTCTGGCTAATAGATTCATGGAGGTTAGGTGCATTAATGGTTATCTAGCTCTTTTTTGAACCCTATTAAAGTCCTATCCTTCACCACATCCTCTGGCAAGGAGTTCCAGAGGTTGACTGTGCACCGAGTGAAGAAAAACTTCCTTGTGTTTGTTTTAAAACCTGCTGCCTATTAATTTCATTTGGTGGCCCCTAGTTCTTATATTGTGGGAATAAGTAAATAACTTTTCCTTATTCACTTTCTCCACACCACTCATGATTTTATAGACCTCTATCATATCCCCCCTTAGTCTCCTCTTTTCTAAGCTAAAAAGTCCAAGTCTTTTTAATCTCTCTTCATATGGGACCCGTTCCAAACCCTCAATCATTTTTGTTTCCCTTTTCTGAACCTTTTCCAACACCAATATATCTTTTTTGAGATGAGGCAACCATATCTGTACTCAGTATTCAGGATGTGGGCGTACTATGGTTTTATATAGAGGCATTAAGTTATTTTCTGTCTTAGTCTCTGTCCCTCTTTTAATGGCTCCTAACATTCTATTTTCTTTTTTGACTGCTGCTGCACACTGAGTGGATATTTTCAGAGAACCATCCACAATGACTCCAATATCTCGATTAGTTGTAGCTAAATTAGTCCCCATCATATTGTACATATAGTTGGGATTATTTTTTCCAGTGTGCATTACTTTACATTTATCCACATGAAATTTCATTTGCCATTTTGTTGCCCAATCACTTAGTTTGGTGAGATCTTTCTGAAGTTCTTCACAGTCTGCTTTGGTCTTAACTATCTTGAGCAGTTTGGTATCATCTGCAAATTTTGCCACCTTACTGTTTACCTCTCTCTCTAAATCATTTATAAATAAATTGAATAGGATTGGTCCCAGGACAGACCCTTGGGGGACCTCACTAGTTACCTCTCTCCATTCAGAAAACTTACCATTTATTCCTACCCTTTGTTTCCTATCTTTTAACCAGTTTTAAATACACGAAAGGAGTAGTATCAACAAGTGATCGTCCATATAAAATTTTAGTTTGGACTGTAATCAGTAGTGCTTTTTATGTAGCTTCTTGTAAAACTAGAGAAGTAGATAAATGAGATGAAGTACCCCGGAAGCCCTCTTTGTCTCTCCAGAGGTATATCTGCACATTGGAACTCTCATCCTGCCTTTCGACCCCTGTAGAATGTGCACCACCAGGAGAAACACAAACCTAGCTGTCGGTCAGATTTTAGGCCTGGAGCCTAAGATTCTGATCTGTGTTCCCTGTAAACTGTGAGCTTGTGCGTCCACCCAGCTGATTAGCAGAGCGCCCACAGCTTGGGTTTTTTGTTTCTACTGGTGCACATTTGCACATGCCTTGGTGCACAAGAAAAATCTATTCCACACATGTATGGGAAAGATTAGAGGGACTATTGATTTTGATTATAAGGTTTTTAGGGAGATACCAGTCCCAGCTTTTCCCTGGCATGGTCCAAAGTCCTACAGTCCATGTATTAAGGGGAGGGGGGTGCTTTTTTGGGGTTGGGGGCCACTGACCCACAGAAAAAGTACTCAAGGGAGAGGCAAAAAACCCAACCCTAACTGACATAGCCCCCAACTGAGAAGGAGAAAGACACTCCCCATATTTCCCTTGCACACCAGAGCCTGGGGGAGGGGGCTCAGGCTAGTAGATCTTGGGGCTGGAGTACACACAGGGGGGCTGTAGTGCCAACACAGGCTCTTCAATGCTGGTGGCGGGGGGGGGGAAGGGGAGACACGACCCTGAGTCTCAGGGACTGGATCCAGACAACCTGGTGCCCGCATCTGGCCCCAGGTTCCCCACCCCAATATCGTAAGAATTGTTTGAGACTGGGACATCACTGGAGAGATTTAGAATTAGACTGACCAAAGCAGCAAATCATAGCAACAGTGGTGGAGTGGATATTAACTAGACACAACATAAAATAGAGATGTTCTTGGGGGAAGGGGAGGTTTCCATTCAAAAGCCAGAGGAGTCACTAATCATCTAGTTTCGTCCATAACTCAGGCCATTGAGCTTCCCCCAAATTATTCCTATTTAGACAAGACTAACTTTTAGCAAGCGACTGTGATATTTTCACAATGTTGAACAAGAATAACGAACATGTTTTCAGCATTAGAATCTGCTTCAATCCAGTCAGTGCAGATAGTTCAATCACATGCCAGTATATTTTCTCAAATGCACTCTGAAGATTTTTATTTCATTGAGCCAGTCTTGCTAGCTTTCTGTAGTGATCTTCCTACTATCCCAGTACTCATCAATTATTTACAGCTTAATCTCCAGGGTCTCCTAAACTTGCATACATTTTGAAGTTTATAGAAGAGCAAGTTCTAATTTTACAGCATTTGAACTCTGATATCAAGACAGGATAATTTAAATGTAATGAATTTCCTTTCCATCCTAGAACAGATTTCCTATCTCCATCACCAGAGAGTCTGCTTTTCACCTGGAAGTTTCAGAGACAAGAACAAAGACATAACCAAACCACCCAGAACCCAAGCCTTTCAGAACTCCTTACCTTGAGGAAATTGATCAGTGGTGGTGGTTAGCTTGAGCTCCTCCTCCATATCCCAGTCCTCAAGGCCACTTTTTAGATGCAGACTTTCCCAAAACATTTTGTTTTGAAAATTCAAATACATTTTCTTATAATCTGTAAAATAACCCACAACTGTTGCAGATCCTGGATGTTGGAGGGAGGCTACAGAGCAAGCCACACAGAATTAATCATGGCTAACTTTCAACTTTCTAATTCTGCTCTATGTGATTTGATCCCACTTAAAAGAGAAAGAGATTTGACCAGGGGAATTAAAGGATTGGTCTCTATTTAAAAGTGTGAAACACCCATTACAGATCCTACTAGGGACTGGATGATTAGTGTCAATGTAGCGAGCAATCTACTTGAAAATAAGAGCCATCACCTGAGAGGCTTTGCTTGTTCATGTAAACTAAATTTTTGATAAGTGCTCAGCTCCTTAAGTTTGCAGAGCTGTAGCTTAATGTTTCTGGAAGAATGGAAGTGTAAAGGAATATGTTTGCAGCTGTTCATAATACAGGATGATCATCCATGGGTGTGTGGCCTTGTGGTCTGAGGCTTTTTGGAGGGCATATAGGGACTTTGAGGCACATTTGAAGACACAGAGAAGTTCTGCCTCTCAACCTTTTTGAATAGTTTAGTTTCTTTTCTCCTTCTCACACCTCTTGTTCTTTTTTACTCTTTTTTCATCTCAGTCCCAGTTTCTATTTTCTCATTTCCCTTCCCAGTCTTATTCCTAGCCCAGCTCTTTCCCTTCCAACAAATTGCTATTCTGCTCCCCCTCACCTACTGCCTTTTTCTCCCCAGCTCCAAGATAAATCAATAGCCTTCCTAGTAACCTCACTGTGCTGCCAGTTCACCAGCAGATGGAACACAGCTGGGGAGTGAAACTGAGCTGTCTCTTGTCCTGTTCACTTGGCTGTTCTGCTCCATGTCTGAGCTGAGCACGAGTTGTGGGGGGAAGGGTATATGTCAGTGCATGGCATGATTCTTCTTGTATTTGCCTCATTTTAATACAAATGTCTTTCTAGAGCAGCAGACCTGGTGCTAGGCATGAGCAGGCCAAGCAATTCTTGCTTAGGCCCCCAAGAAGCTTTAAGAGGCTCCTGTGTTGTGTGAGTGGGAACAAAAATATTCCTGTTTAGGGCCTCCAATGGTCTTGCACCAGTACTGAATTGAGTACTTCAGTACATGCCTGGAGTAGGTAAGTGCTGGTCCCAGGGATTAATTTGGTCAAGGGACTCCTCTGGGCATGATTCCCTTAAATCCCCATAGGAATTGAGATTAACCAGTTAAATGTTACATTAACTGAGTTCTTGCACCTCAGCAGGCCTGGCCAGACTGGAGCAACGCCCACCCGAGGTGCACTGTGGGTGATGGATGGCTCCAGCCTGGCCGGGCTGCAAATTAACTGATTACCTCAGTAAGGGTAATGCTTACTGGGTAACCAGTTAAGCAGTTGACCCTTTACATCCCTACTGTCTATACAAGGATTTAAGTTCGCTTAACGGTACTGCTCTGGAATGATCAGGTATAAAAGCATCAGTTCTACTTACTCCCAAATTGCTCTGATGTGTGGAGACCCTATGGTAGGGCAGGAAGCACCTAATTTTACACTCCTTCCCCCAAAAACGCCATGTATCCAGGACTAGAGTCTCCACACTGATTGTGCTGCCCCATGTCACACAAAGAGGATGTGACATGGGCTGCATCTATGCTACAAGCATATTGGAATACTCTTGGGTATTGCTACACAGTAACCACTGTCATATCCAAGCCAATGGCCTCCATGGGATGCATGGTCAGTCTACACAAGTCACCATACAGCACCTTCAACTCCAGTAAAATGACCTGCTAAGTCCCCGCCATGCCAGTCTCTTGAAACCACACCAAATTTCCTGGAACAACAGCAGTTTGAAGAGGAAGATCCTTTGTCGGAGGAGGAAGATCTCACCAAACTGAGTGATTGGGCAACAAAATGGCAAATGAAATTTAATGTGGATAAGTGTAAAGTAATGCATATCGGGAAAAATAACCCCAACTATACGCATAGTATGATGGGGCTAATTTGGCTACGACAAATCAGGAAAGAGATCTTGGAGTTATCGTGGACAGTTCTCTGAAAACTTCCACACGGTCTGCAGCGCGGTCAAAAAGGCAAATAGGATGCTAGGAATTATTAAGAAAGGGATAGAAAATAAGACCCAGAATATCTTACTGCCCCTGTATAAAACTATGGTACGCCCACATCTTGAATACTGTGTACAGATGTGGTCTCCTCACCTCAAAAAAGATATTTTGGCCTTGGAAAGGGTTCAGAAAAGGGCAACTAAAATGATTAGGGGTTTGGAACGGGTCCCATATGAGGAGAGGTTAAAGCGACTGGGACTTTTCAGTTTAGAAAAGAGGAGACAGAGGGAGGATATGATAGAGGTGTATAAAATCATGAGTGGTGTGGAGAGGGCCGATAAAGAAAAGTTATTTATTAGTTCCCTAAATAGAACTACTAGAGGACACCAAATGAAATTAATGGGTAGCAGGTTTAAAACTAATAAAAGAAAGTTCTTCTTCACACAGCGTGTAGTCAGTCTGTGGAACTCCTTGCCAGAGGAGGCTGTGAAGGCTAGGACTATAATAGAGTTTAAAGAGAAGCTAGATAATTTCATGGAGGTTAGGTCCATAAAAGGCTATTAGCCAGGGGATAAAATGGTGTCCTTGGCCTCTGTTTGTCAGAGGCTGGAGAGGGATGGCAGGAGACAAATCGCTTGATCATTGTCTTCGGTCCACCCTCTCTGGGGCACCTGGTGCTGGCCACTGTCAGCAGACAGGATACTGGGCTAGATGGACCTTTGGTCTGACCCAGTACGGCCGTTCTTATGTTCTTATGTAAGATAGATTCCCCCCTCCTCCATTCATCCTTATCTCCTGATGAGGCCATAATTCCTACGACCCCAACTCCTACAGACGAGTTAAAACAATTCCAGAGTTGTTTAAACAAGTGGCCAGTGCACAAGAGATAGACAAGAAGTGCTGGAGAAGCAACATAGACTCCTCCACATCCTGCAGCCTTCCACATCTTCGAAAATAGCTCTCCCTTTGGACGAAGCCATTCTCAACCCAGCTGACACCATCTGGCAGACACCTACTTCTATTATGCCCACTAACAAGAGGGCAGATAGAAAATACTTTATTCCTGCCAAGGGGATGGACTTTATTTTCTCACATCTCCCTCCAAACTCCCTAGTGGTGGACTCTGTCCATTACAGAGCCAAATACCCCCAATTCTGGTTCACCCCTCCAGGATAAAGGCCATAAGTGGCTCGACAAACTGGGCAGAAAGGTCTACTCCTCGGCCACTCCACAATTGCGGGTAGCCAATTATTTGTCATTTCTTGCTGATTACAACCACACCAATTACTCAGAATTGCAAGACCTCATGCAGTTCTTCTCAGAACAGAAGCGGCCTTAACTTCAGTTCATAATTCAAGAGAGTCACACCATTGCCTGTATGGCATTCCAAGCTGCCTTAGACGTCACAGATACTGTTACATGCAGAACCGCCATGGCAACTGTCATGCACAGGGCCTTGTGGCTACAAGCTTTGAGCATACCTAGGGAACTGCAACTCAAAGTGGAGAACCTCCCTTTTGATAAGACCAACTTATTTACTAGCAAAATAGACGAGGTCTTTCACTCCATGAAAAATTCTCGCACAACCCTCAGAACACTGAGGGTTATTTATACCCTGGTTATTTATACCCTGGTTATTTATACACTACCAAATAAATGCCAAAGGTATAACACCTATTCAAGGCCAAGGGAGTCATACAGATAGCTCAACAGGCCATATGACTTCAGACAAAGGCAACGACAACAGAAGTATAGACCACACTGTCAGCAACAATCTAACACAAACCAGCTGTCTACATCAAAATAGCAAATTTGAAGGTTTGTTCAAGGGCTTGAGCAACATCCCCACCATACCATTTGTCACGTTAAAAGTTATGTTGGGTCCTGCAGCTTAGCAAGCCTGGAATGGAAGTTTCCATCCTAGCTGTACACAGGCAAATGCAAACAGTAGCTGGGCTTTATGAGCTTTAACCCATGCCTTGAGCTGGGAAACTACTAAGCGGTAAACAAGTTTGGCCTTGGGCTCAGCTCATGAAAATGTTAAGAATGGCGTTGAGCCAGTACGCACACACTATTAAACAACTGTAATATAACTAGTGTAGGGAGGCCCATGCCCAGTGAGTCTCACCAGGGACCTAGACCTCGAAGGGTGCCCTGGTTTCCCCCAGCTGGAGCCGCGTCCACTGCGGCCTGGTGCGAGGTGACAGGAACAGGACTCCCCGCAGACTGACGGGATGTAAGCATTTCTAAGTGCCTGGTGCTCTCTTATGCATTGCTTTGCCTGTGCTAATTGATGTATCACTTTGCAGTAGCTGTGTAACCATCTGACCGTATTAACTCTGTAATAGTAGTGATGTAGTGAGATTAATAAAAGCAACTATCCCTAATCGATTCTGTTATGAAGCGAATCCATAATCCTATTTGGCTATGCCCCTGTGAGTTGACACCGTTGTCTACACCATCCAATCTCCAATTTACCCACCAGCAATGGTCCTTTTTCCAACAATGAACTAAAATAACATCCGACCAGTGGATTTTAGAGATCATCAGTTTGCTCTACACCATACTCTTCATACCATTTCCCCCTTCTCTCTTCAGGGACTCCCTCACAAAAACCTCCTACAACTAGAGGTTCAACATGTGCTGCAAGTTGAGGCCATAGAACCAGTTCCATCAGCCTATCCAAGAAGAGGGTTTTACTCATAATACTTCCTCACACAGAAGAAGATAGGGGGTGGAGACCCATACTAGATCTGAGAAAGCTCAACAAGTACGTAACATATTAGAGGTTCAAAATGGTCATGTTAATAACTATCATACTGGCTTTAGACAATGGAGATTGGTTCTTAGCCCTCGACTTCCAAGATGCCTGTTTTCATATAACAATCCACCCAGCACACACAGATGTTTCCTATGTTTCACAGTAGGAACCAACCACTACCAATACCAAGTTCTTCCATTTGGCTTATCAATGGCACCAAGAGTCTTCACCAAAACTCCGTCCGTATACCTGTCATATAGGGGTGATAATCTTTCCATATTTGAATTACTTCCTCATCAAGACACCCAGGACATGGTCAACAAGACTATCGCTCTGCTACTTAGCCTTGGATTCCATATCAACTATCAGAAATCCACATTGCAGCCCATACAGGCTCTCGAGTTCATAGGCGCTCAACTAGATTCCACCACAGCCAGGATGACTCTACCTGAACACAAGTTCAAGTCCCCCCACTACCTTCATAAACTCAGTGCAGGCTTTGCCAGTTACAACAGTACAAAGCTGTCTCCAAATCCTTGGTCACATGGCCATAAAGTATGTGATGAAACTAGCCAGACTCCATATGAGATGCCGTCAAGCATGGTTGGCCACTGCTTATATCCCTTTCAGGGACTCTCTATACAATACAGTCAACATATCACACCATGTCCTGGCCTCACTGCACTGGTGGACACAACCTCACCACATGCTAGAGAGTGTTCCATTCCAACAGCCTTCCCCAACGATTACCATAATGACAGACACTTCCCTTACGGGATGGGGAGCGCATTTGGACTCCAACGAAGTACAGGGCAAATCATCCTATCACAGTCACTCCATATCAATCTTCTGGAGTTAAGAGTAGTACGGAACACATGCCTTGATTTTCTTCCACCCCAGGGCTATGTCTACACTCGCGGCTTCTTGCGCAAGAATCCGCTGAGTGTCCACACTGCCTGCCCGCTCTTGCACAAGGAAATTTACAGTACGGCATGGTAAGAGAGGGCTTCTTGTGCAAGAGCTACACTCTTTTTTAACAGGTGTAAGCCCTCTTGCGCAAGAGCTCTTGCACAAGAGGGCAATGTGGACGCTCGGCAGGGATTTCTTGCGCAAGAAAGCCCTATGGCTAAAATGTCCATCAGAGCTTTCTTGCACAAGAGTGTGTCCACACTGCCATGGGCGCTCTTGCGCAAAAGCACAGCTCGCACGTGGCAGTGTGGACGTTTTCTTGCGCAAGACCTCTTGCACAAGAACCCTTGCACAAGATGCTCTTGCACAAGAAGCCACCAGTGTAGACATAGCCCATGTGGGTTCAAGACACGTTCAGGGAGGGAGGGGGCACAAAGGAGGAGGGAGCGCGTGTGCCACTAACGGCCACTCTTCCTGTCCATGTGGCAGTAACAGCCATGCTCCCTAGGGAGCAGCCTCACTCTGGGGAGTGCAGAGGTGGGATGGGGGCAAAGGGCTGTTAGGTGAGGGTGTTGTAGGGCCACAGGGCAAGAAGGTGTTGGCATGGGCTATAGGGGTCAGAGGTTAAAGGGTCAAAGGGCATGGGGCGTAGGGATGGGGATCAAAGGGTATTAGGCACTGGAGAGGAAGGGGCTGGGTTAAGTCTAGGTGGTCAGGTAGCATTGATTTGCATATTCATTATTTGCATCAGGAATATGCAAATAAAATATTACCTATCTGCCAAAAGTTTTTGAATGGGTTTGCCAGTCCCCAGCATAATAAAGGTTGGGAACCACTGTCCTAACAGACAACACATCATGAATGTACTGTATCAATTGACAGGGAGTAGCATCGTCCAACTTCCTCTGCACAGAGGTGATAAAGCTTTGGAATTGGTGACCAGATCACTCCCATAGCAACCTACTTACCCAGGGTTCTCAGTGTCACAGCGAACAACCTCAGATGCCTATTTTCAGACAGCCCTTCAGGAAGTATTCTCCAAGTGGGTGCAACCTGACATAGACCTTTTTGCTATCTGTTCCAACCACAAATATCACCAGTTTTGCTCCTGGGCAACCCTGGGAAGGGGATCTCTAGGGGATGCATTTCTTCTCAAATGGGAAGCACCACTCCTGTACGCATTCCCACCATTACCTCTGACTCATTGAGAAATCATGAAAATCAGACAAGATCGAGCATGTGTCAGTAGCACCATCATGATCCAGGCAGACCTGGTTTCCCTACCTCCAACGATTGGCAATCTCTGCTCCCCATGTGTTCCCACCATGTTGCAGTCTTCTATCCCACCATCACGGCAAGACACTCCATCTGGATCTGGTCACACTTCATCTCAAGGTCTGGCTCCTTCAAGGCTCCATGATGCCAAAATATCCTGTTCTGACAGGGTAAAGCAAATACTAATCAACATTTGACAAGATTCTACCAGGAAAACCTAATCCTATGAAAGGTAAAGATTCTCTGCATGGATATGGGGAAAAAGACAACATCCCAACCCACACCACTCCTCTACCAATCATACTGGACTACTTTCTTAAACTGAGAGAGTCACGTCTCTCTTTTAGCTCAATAAAGTTTAACACTGCGGCAAATGCAGCGTTTCACGAGTAAATGGATGGGATCTCACTTTTTTCGCATCCCATGACTAAACGCTTCTTAACGGAGCTCCAAAACACGTTCCCTGTAGTGAGACTGTCTACTTCGCTGCAGGACCTCAACCATGTCCTTAAGAGTCTCACAAAAGCATCTTTTGAACCACTCGCCACATGTTCATGGCTACATCTTTCAATGAAGGTGGCCTTTCTCGTAGCCATCATTTCCAGCAGACGTGTAGGAGAAATAGCAACTTTGATGGCAGATCCCCCTTACACAATTTTCAGCAAAGACAGGGTTACACTCACAGCTCATCCAAAATTCCTCCCAAAAGTCCCCACACCCTTCCATATTAATGAATCAATCCACTTACCTGCATTCTGTCTAAAGCCACATGATACGCAATCCAAGCAGCGTTACATGCACCCTCAACATCCGACAAGCAATTGCTTTTTATTTACACAGGATCACGTCCTGGAAGAAGTCCACAAGAATTTTTATATATTTTGCTGAATGCTCAAAAGGACAAGCTGTCTCCTCCCAACGGATATTAAAATGGATCTCCACCTGCATCCATGCTTATTACACCATCCATAACAAGCAACCACCACCTGTCATCATGGCTCACTACACCAGAGCAGTGGCTTTCACCACAGCCTTCCTTAATGTCCCGCTCAAAGATATCTACACAGCGGCAACCTGGTCTTCTGGCACACATTTGTCAAGCATTACATTTTGACTTCCAGCCTAATTCCAACAGTATCAGTGGGCCAAGCTGTACTGTCTCTGGTCTCCGGGGCAAGGCTCCAAAACCCACCTCCACAAGACAGACACTGCTCTTCAGGCACCTAGATTGGAGCACTCACCTTGTGCAGTAATGGGAGTTCTTTGAGATGTATCCCCCTATGGGTGCTCTACTACCCTTCCTCCTTAGAGCCTCTTTGGGACATGTCCAAGGTAGAGAAGGAATGGAGGCACCACATGCGCAACTAACAGACACTAATGGCATGAGGAGACACTACTGCAGATGTGCGACTCAGCAGGGCACTGCTAGAAAAGATCTCTGATTGCCAGTGTGAGGACACATCAGCACCTAAAGTGGACACCCATCTCGAAGAATTACTGTTTACTGCACAAGGTGAGTAATTCTCTCTTGTCCCACTGGCAGAGGTAAAAGTAAGGGTGTGCACCCTGGTATGCTGCTCTATCAAGAACCTGCCTGGAATGCACTGTTTAAAGAGCCAGACCAGGGGGATGGAAATGGCTCATCTGGCCATGGTGGTGGCTCAGCCTGGGCAGGGCCCTGCAGTCTGGCCCCCATCTGCTGTGAAAGGAGCTGGTGGTGGCCTCCGTCTGGCTGCAGCAGCCTGGCCCTGTCCCCGGCCCCGTTTCTGCTGCGGTGGAGTAGGAAGGGAGGTGGAATCAGCTGTGGTGATCCTGGCTCAGCCTCTGTCCAGCTGCGATAGCCCGGTCCTTGCCAGGTATGTTAACCCAGCCCCAGAGCCATACACACACTCTCCCTCCTACCTTCAGCCCCCTGCCCTGCCTCCTGCATCCCCCCCACAACCAAACCCTCTTCCCTGAGACCCTCATACACCCCGGTCCTACCTCCTGCACCCCCCTCCATATTCCCTGCCCACTGCCTGCCTTGACTTGTGATAGGACAGTACTGGTAAGAAATTTAAGTTACTTTCACCCCTGCTTACTGGGCATCTGAGTGTATTATTTCTCCATCGCAGTCTATTTTAGATTACCCACTCCACCTTAAGAAGAAGAGTCTACCTCTCTCTTCCATCAGGGTACACCTTGCGACTATCTCAGTTTTTCACCCACTGAGCCAAGTGTAAGGCTGATGCACCCAGGTCATCAGCAGACAGGACTGAACCCAGGACCTTAGGGGCTAAATCCATGAGCTTGTACCACATCAATTAAAAGCCAAGGAGCCCTTCTCTAACGCTCTAGAGCAGACTTCACTCTGCCTCTCTGTCTCAGAGCTTTCGGCTTACACAAGGTCAGATGGTGTTCTCGCATGACATGTCAGTCCGATCCCTGAGAGGCCTTGAGAGACTCTTCCTGCTGGTCTGAGCTCCTGTCTTCCAGAGGAACCTTAAATTGGTTCTTTCTAGGTTTACCAGCCCACTCTTTCCTACCTGTCATGAAAACTGTTTTCCTTATGGCATTGTGTAACGGGGTTAGCACTCACCTCAGGCGAGCACCCCCGTTTGGCCGAGTGCAGGTTCCTGCACTCTGTCCGTCTTAAAAGCCTTGTG
Organism: Rafetus swinhoei; assembly: GCA_019425775.1. Lineage (NCBI taxonomy): Eukaryota > Metazoa > Chordata > Testudines > Trionychidae > Rafetus > Rafetus swinhoei. The sequence goes on along the minus strand of CM033429.1, from coordinate 19,974,493 downwards.
GCTACTCAGTCCTCTGGCTGAGTTACACTCTGTGTGCAGTCACAAACCACTTTCGAGGTACACCTCTAACGGGCTTATCTCGGTGCCCTCTGTATAGTATCTCAGTCCAGTCTGGTCTCTCAATCTCTTTTCCCATTCATTATGGGCATGTCTAGACTACAGCGTTATTTCGAAATAAGCTATTTCGAAATAGTTAATTCGAAATAGCTTATTTCAAAATAACACGTCTACACACAAAGTGCATTTCGAAATAGCATTTTGCTATTTCGAAATAGCGCGTTCACACTGAGTGGACGCTGAATCGCATTTAAGGCCGGCCGGAACCAGGTCCGGCAGGGCATCAGGTCAGGATTTACTTTGTGTGGCTGCTGCCTGAGGCTATCTGAGGCCTGTGCTTAAAGGGACGCCCCCCTGGACAGCCGGTTCTCAGGTTTCCCTGCTTGCTTGCCTACCTCAATGAGGGACAGCAAAGCATTTTGTCTCTGTGTGCTCTGGTTGTCCTCACTCGGGACACCACAGCACTCTGCAACATGGAGCCGGAGCTGCCCCTGGGCACTCTGGTGCTTCTCTTAGACGCGTTGCTGTGAGCCTGGCTGCACTTTCTGCAGGCTGCCATCCGGGAGGTCCATCAGGGGACTGTCAGTATCCAGGAGGCCCTGCTGGAGAGCTTCCACCCTGAGGAATACTAACAGTCTTCCTGGTCTGCCCCACTGGGGGCTTGTGCCTCATTCCTCCCTCACGTCCTTCCACTTACCCCTCCCCAGCTCCTCTTCCTGATGTAAAATAAAATACACGTTTTTTATTTAACAAAACTGGGGGGGGGGGAATGAAACTCTGGTGCGACTGGGGAAAGGAGGCGGGAGAGGGGAGACGAGAGGGTGGGAGAGGGGAGGGGGAAACCTGGGAGGAGGGAGCTGGAAGGGGGAAGCAAGGGGAAGAAGGGGGAGGGGAAGCTCAGGGGTGCGGGGGTCTTGCCAGACCAACTTGATTGTCATGCAAACGTGCTCCTGGATTCGCATATGGCCTTTGGTGGCCAGGCTGGCAGCTATCCTGCCATAGACGGCCGCGTTCCTCCATCTAGTGTGGAGATCATGGACATTGGGGGCATCCCCCCAAACCTGAATAAGGTCCATGATCTCTGCCCTGGGACCAGGAAGGTGCCCACCTTCTCCGGGCCCTGGCAGGCTCCTGGGAGCTGGCAGACTGCTCCTGGGGAGAGGTGGAGGGCTGGCTGCCAGTGGCTTGCTGGCTCATGTTTTGGGCCACTGAGTCAGGGCAGTGACTGCTGGCTCTGGGCTGGCAGGCTTGGAGCTGGCACAGGCACTGTGGCCAGAGTCTACCCCTTTAAGGGCTCCGGGGAAGGAGAGAAATGTTCTTGGTTGAGGCTGGAGTGGCTACCAGGGCACCCTGGGAAGGCTGGAGGCCACCTATTTCGAAATAAGTGTCTACACAGCACTTATTTCGAAATAGCTATTTCCAATTTGGCGTTATTCCTCGTAGAATGAGGTTTACCAAATTCTAAATAAGCGCTCCGCTATTTCAAATTTATTTCAAAATAGCAGTTTGGCTGTGTAGTCGCTAGGAAAGTTATTTCGAAATAAGGGCTGTTATTTCGAAATAACTGTGGGCTGTGTCTACATTGGCGCGATCTTGCTGCCTGTCTACACTGGCCGCGAGTTCTTGTGCAAGTACACTGACGTTCTAATGTATGAAATCAGTGCTTCTTGCGCAAGAACTATGATGCTCCCGCTCAGGAAGAAGCCCTCTTGTGCAACTGTTCTTGCGCAAGAGGCCAATGTAGACAGGCAACATGAATTTCTTGAGCAAGAAAGCCCTATGGTTAAAATGGCCATCAGGGCTTTCTTGCAAGAAGAGAGCGTCTCTACACTGGCATGGATGCTCTTGCAAAAGCACATGCCAGTGTAGACGCTCTCTTCTGGAAGAGTTTTTGCACAAGAACTCTTCCGCAAAAGAGTTCTTGCGCAAGATCATGCCAATGTAGACGTAGCCGTGCTGTGTAGACATACCCTATGAGAGTAGTGTCTCCAGGGCCTCTTCTCCTTGAGATAATGTTCTAAACAGCTTACCACTCTAAGCTGTCCGTGGTTCTGCCAGGTAGCCACCCCTGACCTTCCAGGCCTGGGCTGCAAACTGAGCTGCCTCTAATCCTGCAGCTCCTTTTGTAGTCCCTCCTTGCCCCTGATTGGCTGGTTCCTCCACAGCCACTCTAGCTTGCCAGGAGGACTCAGGGCTTGGTCTGCCCCATCACGCAATATCATCACAGCAAGTGTTGGAGATTAAAGCCCTGACATTGGAGCTGCCATATATGATGTTCCACAAGGACAAAGTTCAACTGTGACCCAATCCAGACTTTCTGCTAAAGGTGGTGCTTTCCATGTTAACTAGAACATCTTTCTTCTAGTGTTTTGTCCCAAGCAGCACACCACTAGTGAGGGGAGAAGGCTGCATGCCTTAGATATCAGAAGTGCCCTGGCATTTTACCTGGTGGTAAGGAATGTAGGACTAGAATGGAAGTTGAGTCCTCAAGGACATAGAGCAGGATTAAGTGGAGTACACGGAAACAGATGCACCTGCACCATGTCTAGCTGCATGTGGCACATGTAGAATTAAAGTCCAAAAAGGTACAATGCTCTGTTCCCAAGACAGAGAAGTTGTGCTGTTGCTATCTCCTTGACGATTTCCTTTATTCAGTTTCCTTGATTTCAATTTCCTTGATTCAATAATCCCTCCTCACCTTTGTGCCACTAATTGTTTTTTGTATCACTGTGGAGGAAAATTACATTTTACTAAGGAAATAACGGAAAATCACATACCCTGATCTAGCTGGGACACACTGGGAAAGCATATCCCTTCCTGCTCTGAATCCCAGTTGTCAGTCCCTTCAGCATGCTCTGCATCCCACTCATGCTCAGCCCTCCAGTTATGCTCACGTGTTTCATGACCTCAAGGCAAGTGCAATACTGCTGCGTTTCCCTTGGCATACAAACGTGCCAGGTGAGTTCTGCACAGAGAAGGGGTGATGCTCTGCCTAGGCAAGAAACGCACACTCCACTCAACACACCTCAGCTTAGGGAGGGGACTGACAGTCACTGCTTGCCCACCAGAGGGCGCTGCCGGCTGCCTAACGGGAGCCAGGGCCAGCCCAGTCTGGTTATGCACAGTGTGTAAATATGCAAGAGAGTGCTGAGCTGTTCACAGCAGCATCTCACGGTTGCCCAATTAGGCCTCAGCTGTGTGGAGCAGTGCACGATAGTAACTGCTAATTAAATATGATTAGCCCATGTGAATGGGGGTGGGGACAGACAGCCCATGACAGTGAGTATTTAAAGTGACAGCACCTCCCACATGGCATAAATATATCTGGCTTGGTCACAGAAGAATTGCAGTAAGATCAGGGCTGGTTGATGCTGCCTGGCATTCTCGGAGAGATACACAGACATCCAGGAGACACAGGGAGGCACACACAGACACACACACCAAGGACAGCGTAAGCCACAGCAGGACAAGCTTCCCCAGCCTGCCTGGCAGGAGGACACTCGGATGAGGGACAATACGGTGGCATGCGCACCAAGCCCAGTACTTGCTTAAATGACATCACTGCTGCTGCCCATTCAGCCTTTGTGCTCACTGCTGAGGCTGCCAGAGAAGGGAGCCAACTGGTGCCAGCTGTACTGGTGGCCTTTGTGGTGTGGGCACCTGCCTTGGAAGGATCTAGGCCAAGACCAAATAATATGAATGAATATGTGAAACTGTGACTTTAACAATTGTTTGCAGAGGGACATACACAGAGGGACTGTAAACCCCTCTATTACCAGGTAGAAGGGATTCGGGACTGGGATGGGTTTTAATCTCTGTGGTGTGGTATTAATCCATTCTAGTAAATCCACTGGAAAAGCTACCATATTCCCTAGCCATTGCCTTTGTGCTCTGCTTGATTCTGCATAAATAATAATGTGAGTGCTGAGGTGGACTCAGGCAGCCTTGCGTAAAGGGGTAACTCTCTGACCTAGTGCACTGCCTGACAGGGAAAAGAATGATAAATATTGCTCCTGTGAACTAAGTGTAGCTTGCCTCCAGAGTCAAGTGGATTTATTGTGAGGGCAAGTAAATTATCGCAATAAGCCTGGAAATAAACTCTGGAGAATGTACAAGAATTCATGGCTTTGACCAGCCCAAGTGTTGCAGATGAGGTTTTCCAGAGCCTAGACCAGTCAGATTGTTTCATGCCAAAGTGTACTCACACTATGCCATTAATTGACATCAGCTATTTGTGGAAAATGCCTATCCTTTGAAGAGTGGCCTTGTGGGTGCTCCGCTGTAGGTATCTCAGGGTGTCAGCGCTTATAATACAAATTTTTAGCAGCAGTACCCTGGGTGCCAGTGTGAACGTGGGGTGCCACTCAAGCGCCGTCAACCAACCCTCAGTTCCTTCTTAATCGCCTCAAGTTTGGTTGTAACCCAACAGCACACCATTCTCCTTAACAAATAAGATTGTTATTAGTATAGTTTCTTGTTACAGTTTTTTCCCTTACTTAATTTGGGTGCCTTTCCTTCCTTCCTATTCCTATTTTAAATTAAAAAAAAAATTCTTTGAGTGATATTCCCATGGCTGCTCCACTGTTAGTGTTGGGTTGTCCCAGCACCACAGATCGGAATTTTTCGTAGCAGTTGCCAGTTGGGCCATGTGTGTGCAATAGGTGCCTCTTGGTGTTCATGCCTTTGCACTTCACATGCGCGGCCTGACCTCCCTCAGTTCCTTCATTAGTGCCCTCAGTTGTAGATGGAGTTCAGCCTTTCTCCTCAGCGTTACCCGAGTCAGAATAGAAATATCATTGTAGTTAGTTAGTTTTAGTGTTTTTTCTATTTAGTTTTATTGTTCATTACATTTTCAATTAAAAAAAAACAGGATAAGGGTCGAGGTCACAACCCTCCCCTCAGACTGTTCACTTTTTTTCCTTTTTTCTCCCCAGCTACTTCATGTACATGTCATTTTAGATTTTTTTTTTTTTTTTTAAAGAGAAGAAGAAAGAAACAACAGAACTAGGAAAGACACGGACATAGAGCTTCAAGACGCAAGCGCTGTTTGTAGCCACCAGGCTCCTCTGGGTTTAAGAAGTGCACTTGTTGCGATCTGATGCTGTTCTCTGATGACCATTCATTGTGTACTCGCTGCCTCAGAGAGTCACAAGTCCCTCAGAAGCGCTCTCATTGTAGCCTCACCGATAGAGCACAGTAGGACAGGGAGCCACACCTTTGCTTGCTTCTCTTCAACAAGGCACTAAAGTCCTCAGAGCCCTGGGACTCATCAGCTTAGTCAGAGTCTTCTAAGGCTCAAAAACCATGTGCAAGCTCACCAACCTTAAAATCAGTTGCCAAAAGAGGGTTTCCCAGGCTTGGTTCTTCCCAGCCACAACGTCAGCGCAAAGCAGCGCAGGGGACAAACCGTGAACCTCCAGCACTGGGCACGCCCATTCCACTTCCATTACAGAGCCCAAGCCCCACCTTTCTTGATCCTCAGTACTGTCTCGTGTGCTAGTACTAGTGCTGGCTAAGACACGGGAACCGGGCAAGGTTCCAGCCCCAACCGCACTGCAGGTACCACCTAAAACATCGGCACCAACCAAGGTGCAGTCAAAGTTTGCCAAGCCTTTGCCTAAGACACCGAGTCTGGAATCACCTGGCTCACCACTGGCACCCATGTCTCCACCGTTGGCATCGCACTCTTCAGCACCGACCAACAATTCCTCAATGCACAACCACTCATCCAGAAAACCTGACTGGAGCAGCTCAGTGCCAACTGCAGCTGCTGAATCAATGCACTTTTGTGGCACTGCTTCCAGGCAGCTATCACCATCACCCTCCTTTTCATGAGTTTCCATAGGATCACCTAGATCACTAGTGCTCTCCATGCGTAGCAGATTTGAGGTCTACCAGAGGAGTGTATTTTCTTCCCAGCACTCCTCCCCTATCCGATCTCATTCAGCCCTTTATAGAGACAGGCCACGCTACTTGCAACATCCTCCTTTGTATGCACATTGGCCGTATCCACCACCGCAACATCCGGGGCGATGGTTGCCACGGCACCTGTGGTCTTCTTTGAGGCACTGTTCTATTGCTTCATTTACACCTGTTAAAAGACACTCTCCTCCCGTGCCCCTAGTCCTCCAGTCACTGAGGATTTGGAGGCAGAGGAGGGCCAGATTATGGAAGTTTGTCTGGAAATGGGTGACAAGGGAGAGATCACATGAGGATTACCTGTTGTGTTCCCTCCCTCTGGGGCATCTGGTATTGGCCACTGTCGGCAGATAGGATACTGGACTAGATGGACCATTGGTCTGACCCAGTATGGCCATTCTTAAGAGGATGAACCTCATCCTCTGGACACATCACCAGCACTGGACAAGGGATACTGGTTCGCAGCCCTTGACCTACAAGATGTCTACTTTCACATGACCATTCATCCGTTGCACAGATGTTTTCTTAGGTTCACAATAGCCTCGGAACACTTCCAATACAGGGTCTTCCCATTCAGTCTATCCTCTGTGCCTAGGGTCTTCTCAAAAACCCTTGCAATTGTTGTGGCTTATCTCCACCAACAAGGAGTTATGATCTTCCTGTATTTGGATGATTGCCTGATAAGGGGTCCATCCCACACAGAGACACTCGACATGGTACTAACCCCCAAGAGACTTCTCCTTCCAATAGTGTCCCTGTGGGTGTTCCAGTCAGGTCTTGGTGCTTCCTCACACCGGTGATCAGAGATTTTTGCCTTGCAGAGCCTTCCCGCATCGCACATGGGCAGTCACCATCTTACGCTGTTTTTGTCCATTGGCTGTACGCGTGGTACAGGTCCCCTTCAGTTCCTTTTCTACTATCTTTGGCAGAAGACGGAGTCTCTCAGCAGTGCTGTCTTTCTGACTGGAAATAGAAAAATAAGAGTAGTTAGCTTGTAGTATTGTTAGCACTTTAGTCAGTTTACAGCTAGTGTTAACCAGTTCTCATTAGTTAAAAAAAAATCGCCACTTTTTTTCCCCTTTATTCCTGACCAAGTTCTGGACCCCTAAAGTTCTCTTTTGAATATGCCAGGCTCTCCTGGTTTTAAAAAGTGTGACTCTGGCAGAGAGTTGATGCCCATATCTGATGGGCATGCCTCCTGTATAAAATGTCTCAGCGAAGGACATGCAGTGCAGAAATGTTCACACTGCCAGAACATGACTGCCAGAGCCAGAAAGAATCAGGAGTTGAGGCTCAAAAACCTCCTGTGGGAGAAATCCTTTCAACCACCAGAAGCTAAGTCCAACAAACCCTCAGAGCCGCTAACTGCCCGTAAGAGGGCTAATTCATCGCCCATAAGAGTCATCCGTATGTACTGGGCCTCTCCTGCATGGTCTTTGCCATCCACATCCCGTGCTGCATGTTCACCAGTGCCGTCTACCTTCGGCTGTGGGGAAAAGCAGAAAATAGCACCTACAGAGAGAACAGAGTTGGAGCCGAAAAGTAAGTCTAGCTCCTCTGCACTGAGAGGTGTTGCCTCTTGATCGGCACCAACGAAAGCTGACATGCCACCACCTCCAGCACCAATGGACACCCCGGCACTGTCCCAACACTCCGATTCCCACTAGTCGGAATCCTACCACACCCCAGCTCCAGAGCGCAAGAAGGCTTCCCACAAGACCACTAACACGCAGCACCGAAAGCCGCAGCTGCCGGTACCACTTCCATCGATGCCGAGCATGCTTTCACCTCTGCATTCTCCTATAATTTGACAATTCAGTCTACACTGACGATCCTCCAGAAATATTTCCTATTCACCTACACCCTCAGCACTGGGCACGGTACTGGATAGGAGAGCAGGTTCTCCTCACAACATTCCTCGCCAATGGGTTCAGTAACTTTATGGCACTCCACTTGGCACCGATTCACAACCACACACACACACACAAAGTATTCATGGTTTAATCATCCTTGGCTGTATCCACCACAGAAGTTCCAATCCCAATGGCTTCCTTAGGAGCCCTGGAACCAATACTGCACTCACTCCTCACACCATCATCATTCATATGGAATGGCAGTATCAACCCCATCACGTACCGCAACAAGATCTCTCTGGATGAGGTTGTCTTCCCCTTGTCATCCTCTTCACCTGCAGATGATCAGAAGCAATTTCAGAATCTATTCAAATGGGTTGCTCAGTCCCAGGATATTGCACTGCAAAAAAGTACCAGAGAAACGAACACAAGTTACTCAAAATCCTCCAACCGGTGACGTCCTCTAAAATATCTCTACCGATTGAAAGTATTATGGAGCACTATGGCAAACTCAAGCCTCCATTCCTCCCAACAATCGTAGAGCAGACAGAAAATATTTTGTCCTTGCCAAAGTCCTGGGTTTTCTTTCCTCACCCTCAGCCCAACTCATTGGTCGTGGACTCGGTCCACCACAGATCAGGACAGCCACAATATAAAGCTACGCCTCAAGATAAGGAACATAAGCAGTTAAACATCTTTGGCAGGAAAGTCAACGCCTCTGCCACTTTTCAGTTCCTCACATCCAACTACATGGTTCTTTTCTCAAATTATGACCATGCAAATTATACTAGACTATAGGAACTTTTACAAGATCTTCTAAGTAAAAGAGGCCCCAGCTGTAATTGATAATGAAGGAGGGCCAATCGATAGCATGGACGGTGCTTCAGGAGTCTATGAACGTGGTCAACATGGCAGCCAGGGCTGTAGCGACAGCAATAGTCATGCGCCGGGCCTCAAGGTTGCAATCATCCTGTGTCCCATGGGAGATACAGATCAAGGTGGAAGACCTCCCATTTGACAGAACCAACTTTTTGCTGCTAAAACAGATGAAGTTCTTCATTGAATGTCAGACACATAGAAGAACATAATTTGTTGGGCAAAAGTCAACATGGTTTCTGTAAAGGGAAATCATGTCTTACTAATCTATTAGAGTTCTTTGAAGGGGTCAACAAACAGGTGGACAAGGGGGATCCAGTAGATATAGCGTACATAGATTTCCAGAAAGCTTTTGACAAGGTCCCTCACCAAAGGCTCTTACGTAAATTAAGTTGTCATGGGATAAGAGGGAAGATCCTTTCATGGACTAAGAACTGGTTAGAAGACAGGAAACAAAGGGTAGGAAAAAATGGTAAATTTTCAGAATGGAGAGAGGTAACTAGTGGTGTTCCCCACGGGTCAGTCCTAGGACCAATCCTATTCAACTTATTCATAAATGATCTGGAGAAAGGGGGTAAACAGTGTGGTGGCAAAGTTTGCAGAAGATACTAAACTGCTCAAGGCAGTTAAGACTAAAGCAGACTGTGAAGAACTTCAAAAAGATCTCACCAAACTAAGTGATTGGGCAACAAAATGGCAATGAAATTTAATGTGGATAAATGTAAAGTAATGCACATTGGAAAAAATAACCCCAATTATACATACAATATGATGGGGGCTAATTTAGCTACAACTAATCAGGAAAGAGATCTTGGAGTCATCGTGGATAGTTCTCTGAAGACATCCACGCAGTGTGCAGCGGCAGTCAAAAAAGCAAACAGGATGTTAGGAATCATTAAAAAAGGGATAGAGAATAAGACGGAGAATATCTTATTACCCTTATATAAATCCATGGTACACCCACATCTTGAATACCGAATATAGATGTGGTCTTCTCATCTCAAAAAAGATATGCTAGCATTAGAAAAGGTTCAGAGAAGGGCAACTAAAATGATTAGGGGTTTGGAACGGGTCCCATATGAGGAGAGATTAAAGAGACTGGGACTTTTCAGCTTGGAAAAGAGGAGACTAAGGGGGGGGATATGATAGAGATCTATAAAATCATGAGTGGTGTGGAGAAAGTGAATAAGGAAAAGTTATTTACTTGTTTCCATAATATAAGAACTAGGGGCCACCAAATGAAATTAATGGGCAGCAGATTTAAAACAAATAAAAGGACGTTCTTCACACAGTGCACAGTCAACCTGTGGAACTCCTTGCCTGAGGAGGTTGTGAAGGCTAGGACTATAACATGGTTTAAAAGAACTAGATAAATTCTTGGAGGTTAAGTCCTTTAATGGCTATTAGCCAGTATGGGTAAGGAAAGGTGTCCCTAGATTCTGTTTGTCAGAGGATGGAGATGGATGTCAGGAGAGAGATGGCTTGATCATTACCTGTTCAGTTCACTCCCTCTGGGACACCTGGCATTGGCCACTGTCGGCAGACAGGATACTGGGCTGGATGGACCTTTGGTCTGACCCAGTATGGCCATTCTTAACGATTCCCGTACGACACTCTGCACTTTAGGCCATGTACACACCGCCTAACAAGAGGCGCAGTTTTACCCCCTACCAGAGACCAAGAGATACCACCTATCAGAGACAGCAGCAGAGACCATATGACCAGAGACCTAAACAGCAGTCTAACAGAAGAGCACAACACAACCAGTTGTCCACCAATCTATCGACCACTACTAAGCAGCAAGTTTGAAGATGTAGTTTAGAGTCTGAGCGACTACCCCAAGGATCCAGCCCATAACAATCATATTTTCCACCACTGCCTGAGGCCCTTTTGTCACCAAGGAGTCCTCATTACTATGGACCAATGGGTCCTTGAGATCATCAATACTGGCTACATCAGTGGTCACCAACCAGTAGATCGGGATCTACTGATAGATATTGGAGCCTCTGACAGGTGATCCTGTCTTCTGTTCTTGGCAGGTGTGGGGGTTCCGTCCAGTCCACGGCCTCTGGTAGGTGCGGGGGTTCAGTTCAGTCCTCGGCCTCTGGTTGGTGCGGGAGCACCGAGCTGGCTGGGGCCTTACTGACCTCCTGGGAAGGCCCTTTTTAGTCCTGGCCCTACCTCCTGACTTCTGGTCGGGTGAGGAGGTGGGGCCAGGCCCTGCCCAAAAGAGCTCACGGAGGGGTTCCTCTCCCTCCGGAACAGTGGGCGGCCACGTCACCCCACTACACTCTCATTTAGGTCTACTCATAAACACTCAGAAATCCACTCTCAAGCCGACCCAGAAAATAGAGTTTATTGGGGCATCCCTGGATGCTGTGGCAGCCAGAGCCTATCTTCCTCTACACCATTTTCAGACTCTATGCAACCTCATCAACAGAGTCCTTCACACCCCATTTACAACTGCTCATACATGCCTTCAGATCATGGGGCACATGGCAGCTACCACCTTCATAGTGCTCCCTCATGAGGTTACACATGCATTGCCCAGAGGCATGGCTCACATCTGCTTACATTCCCAATCAACACAACCTCGCAAAACATCTCACACTTCCACCACTAGTTCTCCAATCTCTAAAATGGTGGACATCTCCACAAAACCTCCTCACAGAGTGTACCTTTCCATCGCCCAGATCCATCAATGGTGATCACTACCGATCATTAATGGGCTGGGGTGCCCACAGTCCAGGGCAGATGATCATGTTCCGAGATGAAACTTTACATCAACATTCTGGAACTCAGGGCTGTCTGTAACGCATGCATACATTTTCTTTCCCTCAGCTGAGACAGAACTATATGTGTCCTCATGGACAACACACCCTGTATGTTTTACATCAACTGACAGGGGAGTGCCCTATCATGGTCACTATGTGCAGAGTGAATCAGATTCTGGATCTGGTGTCTGAAGAACATCTCACCAATTGCAATGTACATACAAGGCAGACAGAACATCACAAACTGAACAGACACTTCTCAGAACAGCATGAGTGGGAGCTCAGCCTCAGCATCATCCTCTCAATCTTCCAACAATGGGGTTTTCTGACCATATACTTATTTGCAACAGCATTCAACCGCAAGTGCCACCAGTTCTGTTCCCAAGTGGGCCAAGGGAAAAAATCGGAGGGAAATGTCTTCACCACAACCTGAACAGCTCCCCTTCTGTATGTTTTTCCTCTGTCTCCATTGATCTCTAGGGTGATCAACAAGATTCACACAGACTGAGCGATAGTGATCTTGATAGCGCCCTATTGGCCAAGACAACCATCTGCATGATCCATCAATCCATCCAACCCTACCTGCATGATCCATCAATCGCCCAACCAATTCTCCACCCCATCAGACCCCACTTGCTGACGCAAACATGAGGGCTCAAGCGCATGGCTTCTTCATGGTTCCAAAATGAAGAACTTACCTGTTCTGAGAGAGTGAAATAGATCCTCTTGAATAGTCAGTGCTCCTCCATGAGGTACATCTACCAAAACAAATGGAGGCATTTTCAGGAATTGTGTGGCCAGCGCCAATTACAACCAAATACTACCCCAATATCTACCATGCGGGCTTCTCTATCAGTTCCATCCGTGTCCACCTATCAGCCATCTCCATCTTCCATAAGCCTGTGGATGACTTACCACTGTCTGCACATCCCATCACTAAATGCTTGTTAGTGGGTTTGTGAAAGACATACCCAAAGTTATGTCCTCCAGTAGATAAGTAAAGATTGGGATTTAAATCTTGTGCTTGGCATACTGACAAGACCACCTTTCGAACCACTAGCTACTGCTTCTCCTTAACATCTGGTCATGAAAGTGGGCTTTATAACAGCAATAACCTCCACCAGGAGGGTAGGTAAAAACACAACCCTGATGGCAGACCCACCATATACTGTTTTTACTAAGGACAAAATCATTCTCAGACATCACCCAAAGTTCCTTCTAAAAGTTATATCTGATTTCCATATTAATGAGCCCATTTATTTACCCACGTGTTTTCCTAAACCTCACAGTTCCTCCAGGAAAGCGATGTTACACACTCTGGACGCTAGATAAGCTCTTGCATTCTATATTGATAGGACCAAAGAATTTAAAAAATCAGACTTTTCATTTCTATGTCTGGTCCCCACAAGCTAACAGCCATCCCTTCTTGTACTTTCAATAAAAGTAGCGTCCTTACTTGCAATGACATCAACTTGCAGGGTCAGTAAATTGGTGCCCTCACATTAGAACCACCCTACACAGTGTTCACTAAGGACAAAGTTCTGCTGCAACCACACCCCTCTTTTCTACCCAAGGTTTGCACACCATTCCATATTAACGAACCTATAGTGCTTCTGACTTTCTACCCTAAACCTCATGCATCGCATCAGGAGTCTATCCTACACACCCTCGATGTTCAATAAGCCCTCTCCTTTAACATCAACAGGACTAGGACCTTCTGCAAATCGCAGCATCTGTTCATCTCCATCACAGAGCATTCAAAAGGCATGCCAATCTCTACCCAGCGTATCTCAAAATTGATATCTTCCTACATCATCCAGTGCTACTCTCTGTAGAACAAGACCCTTCCAGCTTTGCCCAGAACGCATTCCACTCAAGTTATCTCAACATCTTCAGACTTTCTCTAGGGGCTACCCCATAAGGACATTTGTGATGTGGCTATGTGGTCATCAGAACACACTTTTATGACACATTACGCAACCATTCTGCAACCATCCACAAACTGCCCAGTAGCCAAGGCAGTACTTTCATCTGCCGACAAACTGGCTCCGAAACCCACCGGCTGTCTTTCTGGGTTACTGCTTTATAGTCACCAACAGTGGAGCACCCATGGGGAAATCACTTGAAGAAGAAAGGAAAGTTAGTCACCTCGTACAGTAACAACAGTTCTTCGAGATGTGTGTCCCCATGGGTGATCCACTACCCACCCTTCTCCCCTCTACTTTGGTTCTCCCCTCTACTTTGGAGTATTCTTTTCATGTACTCAGGCGTAGATGAGGAACTGAGGGGGGTTAGGCCACATGTATGAAGTGCAAAGGAGCGAATGCCAAAAGGCACCTAGCATGTTTATGCAGCCCAACCGGCAACTACTATGAAAAACTCCAATTTGTGGTGCCGGAATGACCCGACACCAATAGTGGAGCACCCACGGGGACACACATCTCAAAGAACTGTTTAGGATAGTCAAGACAGAAGCAGACTGTAAGGGACTCCAAGAAGATCTCACCAAACTGAGTGATTGGGCAACAAAATGGCAAATGAAATTTAATGTGGATAAGTGTAAAGTAATGCACATCAGGAAAAATAACCCCAACTATACGTACAGTATGATGGGGGCTAATTTGGCTACGACAAATCAGGAAAGAGATCTTGGAGTTATCGTGGACAGTTCTCTGAAAACTTCCACACAGTGTGCAGCGGCGGTCAAAAAGGCAAATAGGATGCTAGGTATTATTAAGAAAGGGATAGAAAATAAGACCCAGAATATCTTACTGCCCCTGTATAAAACTATGGTACGCCCACATCTTGAATACTGTGTACAGATGTGGTCTCCTCACCTCAAAAAAGATATTTTGGCCTTGGAAAGGGTTCAGAAAAGGGCAACTAAAATGATTAGGGGTTTGGAACGGGTCCCATATGAGGAGAGGTTAAAGCGACTGGGACTTTTCAGTTTAGAAAAAGAGGGACTGAGAGGGGATACGATAGAGGTGTATAAAATCATGAGTGGTGTGGAGAGGGCCGATAAAGAAAAGTTATTTATTAGTTCCCTAAATAGAAGAACTAGAGGACACCAAATGAAATTAATGGGTAGCAGGTTTAAAACTAATAAAAGAAAGTTCTTCTTCACACAGCGTGTAGTCAGCCTGTGGAACTCCTTGCCGGAGGAGGCTGTGAAGGCTAGGAATATAACAGATTTTAAAGAGAAGCTAGATAATTTCATGGAGGTTAGGTCCATGCATGTTAGGTCCTGTGCACGTTGACTACAGAACAGGATGGGATCCTGGGGTCCCTTTTAGAGGCCAGATGGCAACATCCCAGGCCGCTCTACAGACCAAACTATAGGCAGTGGCTCCAAAGCCTACGGTATCCATGAGGTCTGACACTATCCAGCAGGATGCGGAAGACCTGGAGGAGATGCAAGAGGAAGACACTCTTGTCACGTTATTGGATTGTGAGGGGAGTAGCTGGGTCACTGCTGCACCGATGGGGGGGTGTTCGCCCCAAAAGTGGTACAAAGGCCATGTGAGGGGTCAAACAAAAGCTTACATTCTTCTGATTCTGTATCTGCTCTTCATATATCTGTATAATGTCTGTGTGTGGAGTTAGGAATCTGTACTCTGTATGGAGACTAGAAGTCTCTCTGAATGTGCTTGAGTAATGGGCTAGGAATGTTGGCCTATGGACATGCTAATGAGCGAAGCTCCAGGGAACAATGGGCCTCTGAAGGCCAAAGACACACCTGCCCACTAGCCATGTGACTCTAGCCAGCCTGGAAGAAACCAGGAAGGAGGTATAAATATGCCATGTGGTCGACTCCATCTTGGTACTCAGCTCAGCACTTCATCCCAGAGGCAGCAATGCAGGGATCGAAGAGCCGGAAAGAACTGTGGACCCATCCTGACCTAGGATGCGCAACAAGGACTTTTAAGCCAGCAGCTATAACATCTCTGTTAGAGCCTGCATTGAGAACTGGGAGATTCGATGCATGTAATGTATTATCCTTTAACAACCTTACTCTCATGCTTTCTTTATTGTAGTAATAAACCTTTAGATCATAGATTCTGAAGGATTGGCTCAGCGTGATCTGTGGGTAAGATCCAGAGGGTAAATTGACCGGGGATCTGTGGCTGGTTTCTTGGAACCGGACAGAACTTGTTCGGGGTAAGTGAGATTGGGTTCTAAGACTCCTCACCTGTGTATGAGGCCCGGGGCCATCTGGGGCACAGATATTGCTGGGGTGTCGGAGGGGTTTTGCTCGTGAGGCTTCAGGCAGGCAGCTGAAGCACTCTGGGACTGGTTTGTGGCCTATTTGG
The DNA here is from genome assembly GCA_019425775.1 of Rafetus swinhoei. Taxonomy (NCBI): domain Eukaryota; kingdom Metazoa; phylum Chordata; order Testudines; family Trionychidae; genus Rafetus; species Rafetus swinhoei. The sequence goes on along the minus strand of CM033429.1, from coordinate 19,958,701 downwards.
GAAGGTCTCCAGTCTGGGGGCTGTAAGGAGCCCCGAAGTTGAGCAATTCGCCCTGAGCGGACGCCCTCAGCTGTGCCCAGACCTGGCCCGGTCTGTCACAACTCTCCCTCCTTCTTACCTCTCTTCCTCCTCGTCTGGCAAGTCCATAATGCCCCCACCACCGACAGCTAGGGATGACTTTAAGTCCTTCTAGGACTTACACAAAAGGGTGGTGGATTCACTGGACATCTCCCTACTCAAAGTCCCTGAGATCCAGCATAAACTTACCGACATTCTTCAGGCCTCTGCTTCTTCTAAAATAGCCTTCCCAATAAACAAGACCATCCTGGATCCAGCAAAAATCATTTGGCAGACTTCAGCCTCCATATCACTGACATCCAAGAGGGCCAACAGAAAATACTGTATGCCAGCTATAGGCACAGAGTTTCTGTTCACCCATTCAGCTCCCAAGTCCCTTGTAGCTGAAGGGGCTCACACTAGGGACAAACAGGTCCACTTCAAGTCCATGCCATATGACAAGGACTGGAAAAGGCTTGATATTTTGGGCCACTAAATCATCCTTATACACTGCACAGAGAGGTTATGATCTAAGGTGCCGTCAGAGGCAGCAAAAAAGGAGACAGTCATAGGACCTGTCTACAGCGTCCCAGCCTGCAAACTCTAGACAGGCATTTTGAGGATTGGTTGAGGTTTGGATATTAGCTTCTACTGTCAGCCATTGTTACAGTCTGCTTTTCCATCACATCTGGTCCCAAATAATCTCCAAAGATTATAATATCTTTTTGTCTCTTTTCCTCCAACCCAGCCTCCTTCCCTGTCCCTCTCCAGGGACCCCTCTCAGAAGACTGTCCTGCCACAGGAGCTAGACAAGCTTCTCGTAATGGGGGCAATAGAACCAGTAGCACTTCCACAAAGGGTAAAGAGGGCTTTTATCCCTAATACTTCTTGACACCAAAAAAAACCCCAGGAAGTTGGAGACCTATCTTGGACCTACACAAACTGTAGAAATACCTAAAGAAATAACACTTTACCGTGGTAACGCTGGCGAAGATAATTCCATCTGTAGAGAAAGGAAACTAGATGTCATCCCTAGACCTATAAGACACCTACTTCCACATTGCAATTCAGCCGTCACAAAGAAAATTCCTCAGATTCACCCTAAAAGATCACCACTACCAATATTGTGTCCTTCCCTTCGTACTCTCCTCAGCTCCAAGAGTATTCTCAAAGGTCCTTGCGGTAGCCATAGCTCACTTGAGGAAATCTGGGTAACAATTTTTCCATACCTGAATGAGTGCCTTATAGTGACTCCTACAACCCAGATAGCAGAAGCGTCCATGGCAAGAACTATTCACTTGTTCAGTGCACTGGACTTAAAGATAAATGCACAGAAGTCCCACTTGACTCCCACTCAAGATTTGGAGTTCAAGGGTGCAATGCTGGACTGCATTTGAGCACAAGCCAGACTTCCGCTGCAGTGTTTTCAATCCCTAGTCCTGCTCGTCCAAACAATCATCAAAAGCCCCACAATCTCAGCCAGACAATGTCTGCAGTTGCTCAGCCACATGTCATCTTCATTGTCCCATTTGCCCAATTACGCATGCATTGTCTTCAGTCGTGTTTCCGTACCTGTTTTTGACCACACAGCACCACCTGCACAAAATCCTGAGCCCTCCAAAAATAGTAAAGGAATATCTTCAGTAGTGGTTGCTGCCCGACAACCTTTGCATGGGAGTGCGGGAGCTAGTAAGTCCCAGGCCTGCATGCAGGGTTTCCCCCTGAGAACTAGCCTCTAGGGACCTGAAGGCAGGATCCTTCAGCTGGGTTTTATTTCTCCACTGTTGATTCCCAGTTTGTGGAGTCTGCTGGGAGGCTTCCCCAGCCAGACTGAGTTGGCTTTCTGTCTCCCTGGGTGAGACCAGTGACCGCATGGTCAGCTCTGCTCTGTCTGCTGGTTTGGAGCTGCTGCCTGCTGTGTGTGTGTCTGAATGCTGGGGTAGGAGATTACAGTTTGAATTTTAGTGCAGTTGTGTGGCCTGCACCTTGAGCCTTGCACCCCTTTGTGGTGAGGGGAAATTCTGGGACCAAAGCAGCCTGATTCCTGCCTAAAGAGGATCCCTGCCAGAAGAGACCAGCCCCTCTGCAGTGACTGAGTCATCTCTGAACCTGAGGCTCATTCATGGAGTGTATGAGTGAACCATCTTTTAGTTAGTAAGTCAGGGAATTTGGGGATTTTATAACCTGCTGCATATTAAACCTATGGAGGTATTTACCACCTTCTCCCACTTGTGAGTCCTTTGGGCTGTACTGGACCCAGTCAGCCCCACTGCTAAACCACTGCAGAGAAGAATTTTGTGGTCATAAATCATCAAGGGCCCCAACAAAGTACGTGTACCAACGGGACACTAATCTTACAGTTGCTGGGTACCGGTGAACCTAAAAATAGTGTTTTACCCTGTTATGTTATATTTGTCTCCTGTTTAATATAATTGTGTTTAATATAGCGTATGTGTTTGTGTTATTTTCTGGGAGTCTCCAACTATCTGGCAAGTACGTGGGGATTACCCTGAGTTAGAATTTTCCTCCCAAGCTGCCCTAGTGACCCTGCCAGGAAGGTTTGTGGGGGGGGGTGGAGGCACCGCCAAATAACTCCATAGGAAGAAATAAAGTTGAGTGGGTGGCGGGATCCAGAAGAACCCAGACCTAGCCATCAAAACCTGTAAGCAGATTGGCATTAAAGAAGGTAACCAGGTGGAGAGGGGGGCGCTACAGATACACAAATTGAGAACTGCTTTTTTTGCTTTTTTTTTTTTCGGAAGAGGCATTTTCAAAATTTGGCCCATCTACATGGGGCCAAATTTCGGGAAAAAAATCCCCTTTCAGAACATCCCTTATTCCTCTCACAGGGATGCCGAAAGAACGTGCCTGATTTTTCAGATGCGGCAGAGTTTTTCCATGATACCTCTGGTATCCCGGAAAAAACTCTGCAGTTTAGACATAGCTATAGGCTTGTTCACCATGTTTCTCAATGTGGAATGACCCAGATACTGTTCCAGAGCAGGTCTGACAAGATACCATCTTCTATTATGGGAACTAATAAATAACTTTTCTTTATTCTCCCTCTCCACACCACTCATGATTTTATATACCTCTATCATATCCCCCCTTAGTCTCCTCTTTTCTAAACTGAAAAGTCCCAGTCGCTTTAACCTCTTTTCATAGGAGACCCGTTCCAAGTTCTGATTACTAGCCCAGAGCCGTAATCTACAATGAGCCATCTACAATGGCGTATCCAAAGGGACGCCCGTCTCAAAGAACACCAGTTACTGCACAAGGTAACTTCTTTTTTTCTGTAATCACTGTCTGTATTTTGCCAAGTGGACAGAGCACATCTGGGCCATCAGCCTTCTCTCGGAGAGAAGGGAAACAGAAAAGCTGGATGATGGTTCTCTGTGCTGCAGCAAATGCTGGCACTCATGTTGCCACGTAGTCTAGGAAGGACAGTCCTGTTGCAAGCAGAAAAGATAGATGAGGTGGGGGAACAGTTGAGAACTGACCATGGCTATTTACATTTATATCGAGCCTTCCCTGCTAGTGAAGCCTGAGATGTTTAAAAAGCTTTATTTGCAGGAATGAGCTCACTCTCCACTGAAATGCAGCCACTTCTGAGGTGAAACAAATCAGTGGTTGACCTTGAAAATCCTCGACATCACTGCACAAGAATTTAGGGCAGGAATTGAAGAATTCCATATCCAAGTTAAATTTCATAGAGAATTTAGGGAGGCAAAATAGAATTCTCAAAATCATAACTGGGCCAGAACACTGGAGTTCATCACCCCTTGACTAACAGAAATAAGCCTTTTGTCCCTTCCCAATAACAAGTGACCAGGACCTCAGTTTTATAACACAGTGCCTTCAACCCCATGGTGGTGCATTGTGGCAATGAGAACTACGTACTGCATCATTGCCACTTTCTGAACTACCCTAGAGGTCTTACATCTTAGTATTGACCAGGTCTGGCTCTGTTTCAGTTTATGGCAGATGACAAAATCACTGCCTGAAGTGATATAGCTGTGCTCTCAGCTTGTGGAGCATTGTGAGGGAGAGAATGCAGGCCATGGTTGTAATACAGTGTGTAGACACCTGGGACTAGCATAGTACAGGGTGCAGTCAGAAACGGATACTGCTAGTGATGTAGTGGGAGTGTGGGGTGTTAAATCAGTTTCTCGCTCAGTGCTACCTTCATATGCCCTTATGATCAAGAGGGATTTAGGCATAGATTCTAAAGCCAGCAGGGACCATTGTGATCATTCATCATAAATATATTCCATCAACACTATTACCTTTGTCAGCCAAACTTTTAATCTCATTACAAAAAGATGTGGTTAATAAATCTGAACTCAGCTTTCACTGACGCAGAATTGGTGGCACTATCCTATGTGTTACAGAGCTAGAGAATCTGGCTCAAATTACTTCTTGTTCTTTGTCTTGGCATTGAGCTTAATGCCTCTTATCCAGCTCCCTAAGAGGCAACATTCAATGTCTAGGTTAATAGAATTTCCCCAGAATAATTCAAAGGACATGTTTTTAAAAAAAATCCAATCTTGATATTAAAATTCTTGGTGGAGAATTCACCACAACCCTGATATGGTTGGGTCAGCCACCAAATCAAGGCTCATTTAACTGCACATCCACCAATGTGGTCTATGCCATCAAATGCCAACAATGCCCCGCTGCCATGTATATTGGCCAAACTGGACAGTCTCTGTGGGAAAGAATTAATGGACATAAATCAGATATCCAAAAAGGCAATACACAAAAACCCGTTGGAGAACACTTTGCTCTATCTGGACACTCATTAATGGATCTCCAAGTCACCATTTTGTTTCAGGCAAATTCCACAAGCCAAATATACAGAAAAGGATTGGAATTTAACTTCATTTACAAGTTTAATACTTATACAAATGGTATGAACAAAGACATTGGCTGGATTGCACACTACTTTCCACGTCCTATGACTTAACCTACCAACCAACCAATGGAGGTGCTAATGGTTCTTATCAGCTTCTTGTAACTATTTAGTCTTTAAGGTGCTACTACTAGACTATTTGTTGTTTTTACAGTTTTCCCCTGTTACAGACTAATTCGGCTACCCCTCTAAAGTTTATCTACTCGCTGTCTCTCTTTTTTCTTCCTCCCCTCCTTTTTTTCTCCTTTTTTTCTATTTTTTCTTCTAGCCCCCCCCCTTATTTATTCTTGGATCTGGATTTCTAACACTCCTGTCATCTGAAGAAGTGGGCTGTGCCCACAAAAGCTCATGATACCATCTACGTATTTTGTTAGTCTTTAATGTGCTACTAGTCTATTGTTGTTTTTTAAGTTTTTACTATAAGGTATGTTTTCCAATCCTTTACTCATTTGTGCGGCTTTTCTCTGATCCCCCCTCTAATTTATCAACCTGTCTTGAATTGTGGGCAAAATAACTGGTCACGATACTGTATTCCAGCAGTGGTTACATCAATGGCAAATACAAAGGTAAAATAATATTCCTCTACTCCTATTTGAGATTCCTCTGTTTATGCACCTAGGATCTTGTTAGGTGTTTTGACCACAGTGTCATACTAGTAGCTCATGTTCACTAATAATCCACCACAACCTCCAAGTGTTTTTCTAAGTCACTGCTTCCCAGGCTAGAGTCATTCATCCTGTAAATATATTTGTTCTTAGGTGTATATATTTACATTTAACTCTATTAAAATGTTTATTGTTTAAAATGTTTATTAAAACTCTATTAAAATGTTTATGTTTATTGATTGATCTGTGAATCAATGGTTTGTCCTCTTACTTATTTACTACTCCCCCAATTTTTGTTAGTAAAGATTTTGTTTTCTTCCAGGTCACTGATAAAAATATTAAATAGAGTAGGGCCAAGAACTTATCCCGGCCGGACCTCACTGGAAACACCCATTTGATGATGATTCTCTGTTTACAGTTACATTTTGAGACCTATCAGTTCTTCAAGTGATATCTCCATGGGTGCTCCATTGGGTCATCTCAGTGCCACACATTGGAGTTTTTCATAGCAGTAGCTGGTTGAGCCACGCAAAAGCAGTAGGTGCCACGTGGTGTTCGCGCCTTTGTGCCTCACACGTGTGGCCCGACCCCCCTCAGTTCCTTTGCTACTGCCCTCAGTTGCAGACAATGCTCAGCGTCCACCTCAGCATTTACCTAGTCAGAATAGAAATATTGTTTAGTTATTTTTTGTGTTTTTTTCTCACTCAGTTTTAGCATTTGTTTCTATTTCTCAAAAAAACAACAACAAACAAACAGGGATAAGGGTCGAGGCCACAACCCCCCTTCGATTGTTTCTTTTCTTCCTTTGTTTTTTTCTCCCGTTACCATATGGATATACGACCTCCTTTTTAAAAAAAACAATAACAAAGAAAAGGAGGAAGATGGACATAGCACTTCAAGAGACTGCACTACTCGCAGTTGCCATGCTGGGTTCCCCTGCTTTAAGAAACACGACACTTGTTGGGACCTGATGACAGTCTCCAACAGCCATGTATTGTGTATTCACTACCTCGGAGAATTGCACATTCCTCAAAAGTGCACACACTGTTGTAGCCTCACCACCAGGGAACTGCACCTTTACATGCTCCTCTTTAACAAGGCACTACAGCCTTCAGAGCCTTGGGACTCATCAGTCCAGTCAGAGTCTTCTAAGGTCCAGAAACAGTGCAATAGTTCCCCAGCAGCAAAGTCAGCTGCCAAAAGGAAGGTTTCCCCAGCTTGGTCCCTTTCAGCCACAACATCGACTCAAACCAATGCAGGGGACAAACCGGGAACCTCTGGCACTGGTCATGGCCATTTTGCTTCTGGCACGGCACTGAATTACCACCATTTGCTCTCGTCGGCACCCATCTCAATAGACCCTAATGCTGGCTAAGACATGGGAACCAGACAAAGCCATGGCTCCAACCGCACCACAGGAACCACCCAGAACATTGGCACAATCAAAATCCACCAATACTGTACACAAGGCACTCAGTCTGGAACTTCCCTCTTTGCCACCAGCACCCATGCCACCTCCATTGGCACTGCACTCCACAGCACCAGCTGACAATTCAGCAACACACGAGTGCTCCACACCCAGGAAATCAGATCAGGGCACTCTGGTGCTGGCTTTTGCTGCGGAACCAACTCATTCCTGCAGTACTGCTTCCAGGCAATTGTCACCATCACCTCTTTCTTCACCAAGATCGCCAGTGGTCTCGGCTCACAGCAAATTTGATGATGATCAGAGGAGTGTATTCTCTTTGCAGCACTCCTCCGCTACTCAATCTCAATCCACTCATCACAGACACAGACCACACTATTCGCAACATCCCCCGTGTTTTGCATACTGGTCATATCCTCCATTGAAATATCCAATACAATGGTCACCATAACACCCCAAGGCTTCTTCAAGGCACTATTCCATCACTTCATCCACTCCCATCAAAAGACCTCCTCCACCATCCTCTCGAGTCCCTAGTCCCCCAGGCTGTGTCTAGACTACACCTCTCTGTCGACAGAGAGATGTAGATCAGGCACGTCAAAATTGCTAATGAAGCAGGGATTTAAATATCTCACGCTTCATTAGCATAAACATGGCCACTGCTTTTTTTCAAAACTGAGCTTTTTCGGAAAAAATGGCAGTCTAGACCCAGATCTGTCAAAAATAAACCCTTTTTTGACAGATCCTGTAAACCTCATTTTTTGAGGAATACAGGATCTGTCAAAAAAGGGTTTATTTTCGACGGATCCGCGTCTAGACTGCCGTTTTTTTGAAAAAGCTCCACTTTGAAAAAAGCGGTGGCCATGTTTATGCCAATGAAGCACAGGATATTTAAATCCCTGCTTCATTAGCAATTTCAACATGCTTGATTTGCATCCCTCTGTCGACAGAGGGATGCAGTCTAGACGTAGCCGCAGTTACCAAGGATTTGTAGGCAGAGGTGGGCCAGATTATGGATGAGGATGAACCTCATCCTCCAGACACGTCACCCACAGACCAATTGTCCTCCTTTCCAGATGAGAAAGTGATTCCTTCCGATCCGTCTCAGGCTGATGATTTAAAGCAGTTCCAGCAACTGTTCAAGTACATGGCTATGAACCAAGAGGTGCCTCTTCAGGAAGTTCAGGAGAAGCAGCACTGGCTATTAAAAATTCTGCAGCCAACACTGCACACCAAAATAGCGCTTCCCATCGAGAAAGCCATAATGGAGGCCTCCAATGAAATCTGGCAGACCCAGGCTTCTGCCACCCCTACTCTCAGCCAAATTCACTGGTAGTGGATGCTGCCCACCATAGGTCTAAGTTGCCACAGTTCAAAGCCATGACCTACAATAAGGATCACAAGCGACTGGACCGCTTCGGCCAGAAGATGTACTCCTCGGCCATGCTTCAACTCCGCTTCACCAACTACTCCACCTTGTTGGCCAATCACGAGTATTCAGAATTAGCGCAGTTAATGGAGCATCTTCTGTACCACAAGCACCCGGTCCTGAAATCCATAATCCAGGAAGGCCATACCATCACCCACACTGTGTTTCACTCGACATTGGATGTTGCCAATATTGCCGCTTGAGCAATGGTGACATCAATAGTTATGTGCAGGGCTTCCTGGTTCCAGGTCTCCAGGGTTCCAGAAGAGCTACAGGGAAAGGTGGAGGACCTGCCCTTTGACAAGGACAAGTTATTTGCCACAAAAATTAATGACATCCTACATGCCAGCAAAGATTCCTGCACAATTTTGCACACACTAAACATGTACACCCTGCCTTACCACTGCAGTCAATACATGCCATACCAACAGCAGAGAGAGTTTCCCTACACTCGCCAACAGCAGAGGGGTTTTAACAAGTCGCTCCAGATGAAGAGCACAGAAAAAGTGGCTCCCTCACAACGATTCATCAGCCCCCTCATTCGTTGAAACAGCATTTTTGAGAAGTTGGTTGGGGGTCTGTCTGATCTCTCCCCAGTACTAGGGCCTCAAATTAATGTTAACCTCTTCTCCCACCATTTGCACCTGTTTTACCAACAATGGGTCTCAATTACAACAGATTGGTGGGTTCTTGAGATCATCCAATTAGGATATGTTATCCCTCTCACATCCCTCCCCCCAACCTCCTCAAAGAACTGTCATTACTGAACGAGGTGAGTAACTTCCCTTTATCCAGTTTAATAATTCATGCAATACATGTGTGCTATGTTAATTTTATATCATTCAGGGTTTTTTTTATCGAAGTGTTGTGTGACACCCAAGTCAAGCACTTTACAGAAGTCTTAAGGATATTATGCCAATGCCATTACCATTATCAACCAAACTTGTAGTATCATCAAAAAAGATATCAAGTTAGTTTGACAGGATCTGTTTTTCCAAAATCCCATGTTAATTTGCATTAATTAGATTACCCTCTTTCAATTCTTTATTAACTGAGTCCATTATCTTGCCCAGGATCCATGTCAGTCTGACAAGTCTGTAATTACTCATGTCATCCTGTTTACCCTTTTTAAAAATTGGCACAACATTCACTTCTTCTTTGAGTGCTTGCACATGTCCATTCCAGTTAGGCATGTGCACGCTGCGTGCATGGATTTCCGGAGCTTTTTCCCTTAGCAGTATCACTCAGGCCAGCCAGGGAGCCCCCTGGAGTGGCGCCGGTATACCAGTGCATATGTACCCCTGCTGGCTCTCCACCCCCTCAGTTCCTTCTTACCGCCTGTGATGACAGCTGGAGCGCTTCTCTAGCTAGTTGTTCTTCCCTTAATGTTTGCATAACTCTTAGTTTAGTACCTGTAAATAGTTCATTGTAATTAGTTTAGCATTCTCTCTCAGTGGGGATTCCCCCCCTCTTTTTTTCTTATCTCCCCTTCGGGGGAGGTAATGCCAGGGCCGCATGGCTTCAAACCATGTCTGAAGTGCACGAAGCTGATGCCCTGCGGTGACCCACATGACGCCTGTCTGAAGTGCTTGGGAGAAGGTCACCACATGGACAGCTGCCAGATCTGTAGGAGCTTCAAGCCCAGAACGAAGCAGGGACATGATTCCCGCCTGAAGCTCCTCTTAATGGAGTCAGCTCTTCAGCTGGCGGCACTGGAAGCGGCGTCGAGTGTCTGCAGCACACCAGCGTCCATCAGAGAACCGTCGGCGGCACTGAGACAGCTGGACCGGCGAGGCCTTCATCATCAAGGCACCAATCTCAATCCCCAGTGCACTTGAGAAAAAAGCATAGGAGAAGGTCCCCAGCAAGACATGGCCTGAAGGTGCACTATAAGGATGGGCACCTGGCTGAGGGCCCTCACCATGATGCTCCCAAGCCACGCTGGCACCGGTTGAGCAGGAAGCACACAGAGGGTTCAGTGTCTGAGCCGGAAATAGAGGAGCTTCATCAATCATCGACGCCAGAGGCTTTCGACGCAGCACGGGAGCTGATGGAGTTCACCTTGGCCCCAGGATTGGGGTTGGTTGCGGACAAGGGTCAACAGCCCCCACTTCCGGCACCGGAGTCAAGCGCACCGTCAGGGCACCCAAAGCCAGCCCCAAGCGTGGCACCCTTACTGAGGCTGGGTCCAGTCCCACCTCCTACCATGGTGCCACACCAGTCCATGGTGCCGATGCTAACACCAGCGCTGGTACCCACACTAACACCAGCACCAACACTGCCACTGATACCAGTACTGGCACCAACACCAATACCGGTACCAACACCAGCACCCACTTGCGGTACCAAATTTGTCATTGGTACTGTTCACATCGGTACTGCCTGTGTATACGGTTCTGCAGGTCCAACTGGCACCAACCTTGCTGGCACCAGGAACCTTATTGACCCTGGCACCACTGACGGTGGCTCCACTTGTCCCGGCACCAATGACTATGGGCGTGCCTTATCCTGTGGAGCCACTAGCGCATCAACTGGCACCGATGCCGCCACTGGCACCACCTGGTCTAGGTCCGGGTGCTGACCCATAGGGGCAAGCCATCAGTGATGACAATGCACATGTTATCCCACTGCTCCCCGGTACCATCTATGGCACCACCCTGGTCGGCTTCAGACTACTTTTCTGAGTCAGAGGCCGAGTCAGCACGCTCAGGGTCATCTTCATACAGGTCGAGATCCCAGCACAGTCTCGATCATCATACTGGTCCCACTGTCACAGCCCGACTTTCCTCCAATCCTGGCCACCACAATGGCAGTCTCATCAACGATGGCCCCTCTGGACCCCCTGGGCATACCACCAGGCCCAGGGGCCGCAACCATTCGGGCAAGCCTCGGTCCCAACACAGCCCAGGCTTGCTCCGTCTGCGACCCCTCTGACCAGACCACCAGAGTCGCAGGCAGGTCGTTTGACCTACACAGAGGTGGCCAGGCTGGTGAAATGCCAACAAGGGGCTCCGCAAGTCCCCCCACTGATAACCACCAAGCATCAACAGGTCCTTCCCCCTCAAGGGGAATCCTCATCGTCGCCACCAGATGAAGCACTAGCCGACCCAGCCCCTGCGATGCCAGCCATGGATGCCAGGGCGCATCAAGACTTGCTTTGCTAGCTGGCAACTAACCTAGGGGTGCAGACTGAGGAGATGACTGAGGACCTGGACCCCTTGGTAGACATTCTTACAGCACACGCTCCAGCCAAGGTGGCATGCCGCTGAATAAGACAGTGTTCAAGTTGGCTAAGATTCTATGGCACACCCCAGCTTCAATCCTTCCCACCCAAAAAGGGGTGCAGGGGCGTTACTTCATCCCTCAGACAGATCATGAACACCTCTACTCCATCCAATACCAGCTTCGCTTGTGGTCCAAGCAGCAGGTCAAAAGGAGAGGCAAGGCCCCCCCAGGTCCCAGACCTAAGAGCAAGGAACTGAAAAAATTGAACTTATTGGGCAGGAAAGCCTACGCAACAGGGGGGCTCCAACTCTGCATCGCAAACCAACAGGTTATGCTAAGCAGATATGCGTATAACACGCTATCAGCTGTGGACAAGTTTAGGGACTGCCTCCCCCAGGAGGAGAGACAAGAATTTGGGACTTTGCTAGAAGAGGGTAGAGTGGTATCCCACACGGCACTTTAGGCTGCACTGGATGCCACCAATTCTGTAGCTCAAACGATGGCCATGGGGGTGGTCATGAGGCGCAGTGCTTGGCTTCAGGTATCGGGGATACCTCCGGAAGTCCAGAACACCTTAAAGGACTTACCTTTTGAGGGCACGGGGCTATTTTCAGAGCAAACTGACTCACGGTTGCACACCTTAAAAGATTCTAGGGCCACTCTCAAATCTCTGGGGATTCATACCCTGGCCCCCCAACGTAGGCCTCTGCCCCTAGGACTGCCCAGAGGCCCTTCCAACAACCCTTCAGACCAGACCGAGGCAGGAAGAGGGGATGCAACTTCAATGGCAATGCTAACAGAAATAGACGTAGGAGGTCTAGGTTGGACCTGGAAAGAGGACCAACCCAGCCCTCTAACCAAGAACTGAAGGCGTCGTTTTGAAAACACACTCGAGGACTGCGCCCCAGCCTCCACTATAACCCCACCCTTTGGGTCCCGGCTTTCCCATTTCCTCCCAGCCTGGTCCAAAATTACTTCAGATCGTTGGGTACTTGGCCTGGTAGAAAAGGGATATGCTATTCCCTTCCTGTCCCACCCGCCCAGCCACCCTCCCTTCCCATCCCTCTTCAGGGACCCCTCTCATGAGACCCTGCTCGAGCAGGAGGTGTCGGCCCTTTTGGCATTGGGGGCCATAGAGCCTGTTCCAATGGGTTTCAAAGGGAAGGTGTTTTACTCCCAGTATTTCCTGATCCCCAAGTCCAAGGGAGGCCATCATCCCATTTTGGACCTAAGGAATCTAAACTCCTTTGTGAGGAATGTAAGGTTCAGAATGGTGACCATTGCTGTGACAGAGCCTTCCCCACCATGCTTTATGAAATGGACTCATGGACATGAATATACATAACTCAAAGGTGGTTTGAGCAAATTATTTAATGTAACCCATCAGTCTTCATGTAATGATTTGCTAGTTCTGTTTATCTTAGGGTATGTTTACACTAGCCCCCTAGTTCGAACTAGGAAGGCTAATGTAGGCATTTGAAGTTGCAAATGAAGCCCACGATTTAAATATCCCGGGCTTTATTTGCATCTTCCCATCCGGGCGCCATTTTTAAATCCCCCTAGTCCGAACTAACTGCCTACGGCTACACGCGGCAGTCAAACGTTAACTCGAACTAAGTCCTTAGTTCGAGTTAACTGTTACACCTCATTCCACTCTTAATTTTACTAGTATCTCTTCTGGAAAACGTTCATCAGAAGCTATTTAAGTCAGACATTTTTAAAATCAGCAGGTCAGGTTAACTTACATCTAAGGCTATGGCTACACTGTAGCCTTCTTCCGGAAAAGCTTATGCAAATGAAGTGCGGCATGGAATATCGCCACACTTCATTTGCATAATTAATTAGCAGCCGCTTTTGCGCAAGAGGCTTTTGCACAAAAAGGAGCTGTATAGACGGCTCCGTTTTGTGCAAAAACCCCATCTTCTGCAAGAGCCGTTCTTCCTCATTTTTTCAGGAAGAACGGCTCTTGCGTAAGAGGGGGTTTTTGCGCAAAAAGGAGCCATCTACACAGCTCCTTTTTGCGCAAAAGCCTCTTGCACAAAAGTGGCTGCTAATTAATTATGCAAATGAAGTGCAGTGATATTACACGCTGCACTTCATTTGCATAAGCTTTTCCAGAAGAAGGCTACAGTGTGGCCGTAGCCTCAGAGGAGGAACTCGCTGGGTCATTAAAGCTGATTTTCAGTCAGTCTTGGAGGACTGGGGAAGTTCCAGAAGACTTGAAGAAAGAAAAGGTTACTTACCTTGTAACTGCTGTTCTTTGAGATGTGTTGCTCATGTCCATTCCAGTTAGGTGTGCGCGCGCCGCGTGCATGGATTTCTGGAGCTTTTTCCCTGTCCCACCGCCTCGTAACAGGCTCTGATACGGGCAGTTATCCACTTGGACAAGCACTGAGCTGACACAGGAAGACCCCTCATTCTCTCTGCTATGGAAATAAGTTGTGGTGACCTCCTAAATTCTCTTGTCCTATCATTGTAAAATGCTAAGGCTTTCCTTACATCCAAGGAGTGTAGAGACTGTTCTCTTGGTGTTGCATGTGGTTTAGGGAAGAAGACTGGGAGGTAGATATCCTGTGACGTAAAAATATGACACTACCTTTGGTAGGAACGATGGATGAGGTCTAAGCCTGACCTTGTTCTTGAAAAATATCATGTATGGGGGCTCAGAGGTGAGGGCCCTAAGTTCTAATACCCTTCTGGCCGACATGATGGCCACTAAGAATGCCACCTTCCACGAGAGGTGTTTCAAGCAGCAGGTGACTATTGGTTCAAAGGGAGGGCTCATAAGCCTTGTAAAGACCAAATTAAGATGCCATGTTGGCAGTGGCTGTCTTACATGTGGATAAAGCCTGTCTATACCCTAGAGGAATCATTTGACCAACGTGTTTACAAACACTGATCTACCCCCTTCACCCAGGTGGAAGGCTGCTATAGCAGCTAGGTGGACCCATCATTCATCACTGTATGATGAAATTATAGCTGTGTGCGGAGCTGGCGGACTCCTCACCCCCAAACCGCTGGCCCCCTGCAGCGGAGAGCGCCCAGGAACGCCGACTTCCCCGGGGAGCGCCGCCGGCGGCTGGGCCAGGGCTGCGTGCTTGAGAGATGCGGCCCGGGACACGCCGCCAGAGGTAGAAGTCAGCGGGGAAATGGCGCCCCAGCCAGACGCCGGTGCAGGCGCTCTGGCGTCTGGGGAAAAAGCAGGCAGGGGAATGGCGCCGTGGCTAGGCGCAGGCGCACCAGCGCCCGCAGGTACCTGTGGGGGGAACCCACCTATCATGTCACGGGGTGGGGGCAGAGACACTGATGGGGACGCGCCCTTGGGGTGGGGCAACCCCAAGGGTGCAGGATTTTAAATGGGCCAACCCCAGGTGTGGGGAGAAAGGAGCCCAGAGAGAGTCTGGGTTCCAGTGGGCTGAACGCCTCCGGGGAAAAGGGTCTGGAGCGGGATGCGGTCGAGTTGTAACGCATTAGCGACGGGGTGAGTAGGAAGAAGCCCAGGGCAGGGTTTTAGGCCCGTGGGTCAGTGCGTTTCAGGCGGCATCCCCACTGACCACGGGAGGAGGAGAAAAGGAGATCTCCCCCTCCCTAGGGCTCTGGGCTGGGACCCGGAGGTGAGGGCGGGCCCGGGTTCCCCTACTCCCCGGCCCGCGTTGGGTAGGCGAAGAGTGCTCCGAGAGGCACTGGGGCCTCAGGGAAGTCTGAGTGGGACTGGAATTGTGAGCAATAAACACGTTGGACATAGCCCAAGTGTGGGTGTAATGGACTAAAACAAAGGAAAAGGGGCTGGGAGCCCCGGGGAGGGGAAAGGACCCTCTCACAAGCTGTTTTTCGCCAAATACAGAACAGATATATTTATTGAACAGTTCTGCCTCTTCTGCATTATTATTGTTAGTTCTACCATTTCCTTCTAGTAATGGACCAATACAATTGTCAAGATTTTTTTTTATTTCTAATATCTTTACAAATACTTCTTACCGTCTTTAACTGTGTTGGCCACAGATTCCTCCTTGTAGCCCTTTGCTCTCCTTAGCAATTTTCTGTAATTCCTGATTTCTGATTTATATCCATTTCTATTAGCTTACCTTTTTTCCCATTTGTTATAGATAGTTTTTATAGCTGCCTTCACTTTCCCCTCTATATCTGGTCAGTTTTTTAACCAGTATGACCTTCTTTGTTGAATGTGGCTTTTTGGGCATTTGGTAAGTTATTTTTAAGTGATTTACAGTTATCATTCAAATTTTTCTCATTTAATTTTTCCTCTCACCTATTTGGTTTGTAATTGGTCTAAGCTTTATGAAATTGTCTCTATTAAAGAGACAAGTATATTTATTACAGGTCTGGACTTCATTCCTCACATAAATGTATTAGTTTGTGGATTAATGTCCCAGCTCCTATATCTATGCACTCGAACCAGAATTCACACTCTGAGCCTTCCAGTACAGTAGGAGCCAGATGTCAGGGAACTACTGTCAGCATTCAAAGTTTTTGTGTGAGGTAGACAGGATGGCACAGATGCACAGCTCCCACTGAGTTGAGGACTGTCATTCAATAGGGAAGCTTCAGAGGGGTAGTCGAGTTAGTCTGTAACTGGATAAACTTAAAAAACAACAAATAGTCTAGCAGCACCTGAAAGACTAACAAAAGATGTAGATGGTATCATGAGCTTTCATGGGCACAACCCACTTCTTTAGATGAATTTTATTCAATAGGGAGTCACTGAGACTCTGTGGAATGTGTCTTTTAAACATTCCTTGAAAAATCCCTTTTTACGAAAGAGACAAGGTAGGTGAGGTAATATTTTTTTCATTGTACTGACTTTTGTTGATGAAAGCACATATTTGAGCTACACAAACCTGAACAAGTGCTCGGTGTAGCTTGAAAGCTTGTCTCACCTAAAGAAATTGGTTGAATAAAAGGTATTATGTGCCCCCTCCCGTGCACCCCCACTCTCTCTAGTATCCTAGAACCAACGTGGCTGCAGCAACACTGCAAATAACAACAGAAAATATTCCTTTTTACTCTAACTTGAAACAGGGATATTGTGTCTTTAAGGCACCCCCTTCCCATTCTCCCTAATTCCTCAAGGCCTCTGAGTGTTTCTGGAGGAGCGGATCAGTGGGAGAGTTTAAGGCATCTCTCCTAGCCTGCCGCACTGCTCACTTACTGTTCTGAAGGCTGTGCTTTGCCATTTCCATGGAAACCATTAGTTGCCAAGCAACTGGAGCATCATCTGAGCTGAGCCCTCGCATCTAATTATCCCATCACTGTAGCTAAGAGGGGTTTGGGAGGAGTGGGGGGATTAACTCTTCTAACATGGCAGATCCATTGACAACATTTAAAGCTGCAGTGTCTGCCTTTCATAGTGTGTACTGATAGGCCCCTCTTCAGGTGTGATTGCTTGGTTATCATACATAATCTCAGCATGAGAAAATGGACAGACATAGGTGAGCTGCAGATACGCCCTCAGCTCACAGTATGCTCCTTGCCCCTGCTAGCAGCTGACAGTACTTCTGTCTGGTTGAGTTGTGTGTTCTGTGCTTAGATATATGTGGACATTTGAATGTTGTGGACTTCATGCCACATTTCTTATGTAGCTGCTTTCATAGAAAAGTAGGGCTGAAAGAGACCTCAAGGCAGCATCTAGTCCACACACCCCCAATACTCATGCTGAAACATTATTAAGTAAACCTAGTTCATCCTTGATTGATGTATGTGAAACCTGTTTTTACAGACCTCCAAGGATGTGGATTCCACAATCTCTCTAGATAGCCTATTCTATCTGACTCATCTGAAGAAGTGGGCTGTTCCCACGAAAACTCGTGATACCATCTACATGCTTTGTTAGTCTTTAAAGTGCTACCAGACTATTTGTTGTTTTTTTAAGTTTATTCTGTTATAGGCCTTCTTGCTGTCTGTGTTGTGATCTGCATGATAGTGGGGCACAGATAACATCATAGGGACTTTGTTTCCATGTCAATATCTCAGCCAGGTAGAGTATTGTTAATTTTGTAGTCTTCAAGCATCCTCACCCTATTTGCTTTTAGAGATGAATGGAGCAAAGCTGGAAAAATACATGATAGGAAACACGCTTTATTGAGACACTGTGAATAAACCCAATTGAACTTCTGACCCACAGACTTGGGTCATTCAAATAAAAGAGGATCTGGATGAAATCTGCCTATGTTTTGGTGTGTGCAAATCTAGAGCCAGATTGGTCCTCAGTATTGCCAGCCTGCATTTACTTCCCACTGACATGCTCTGAGCCAGTGGCAGGATGGCATTGCTTCCAGGCTGACCTATGCCCTGAACTGAGGGGTTCCACCACCTCCTGAAAGGCCAGATGCACCAAGTACTTGTATAAATGACACCATTTCTTCCTGCTATGTCTAGACTTTTGGAAGAAGCTTTTCTGGAAGAGATCTTCCGGAAAAACTTTTTCCAAAGGAGAGTGTCTACACAGCAAAAGCGCAATGAGAAAGAGATCTGCTTTCTCGAAAGATAGAGTCCAATTAATGTGGACGCTATCTTGCGTTTCATTTGTGATTACTGTGGATGGAGTGGCTACAAGGACACCTGTGCTTTTTC
This sequence comes from Rafetus swinhoei, assembly GCA_019425775.1. Taxonomy (NCBI): domain Eukaryota; kingdom Metazoa; phylum Chordata; order Testudines; family Trionychidae; genus Rafetus; species Rafetus swinhoei. The sequence continues at coordinate 19,940,459 of CM033429.1, read as the reverse complement.
CTGGAGACCTCTTATTTTAAAAAAAACCACTCTTCCACATCCACCCACGCCTTTTTCCGTAAAAGCTTTTTCAGACTTCTTCCTTGTAGAAAGAGGTTTACTGCTGTCAGAAAAATCCCTCCATTCTTTCAACTTTCTGTCGAAAGAATGCAATAGCAGTGTGGACATAAGTGTAGTTTTTCCGGAAAATTGCTATTTTTATGGAAAAACTCTGCAGTGTGGACATACCCCCATAGTGGCATCAATAGGGAGAATGCTACAGAGTGATATCAATGGAGAGATCAGAGCCATGGGAACAAGGTGGCAGCAGTTATATATGTGCCCCGTGCAGAAACAATCCTTACCAATTTGAACTGTCCAGATGGTTTTCTGTCCCAGCCACCACCAATCTAACTCTCAACCAACACCAATCAAACTCCTCTAGCAGCTTTTATCTGTTGTATGGAGTGTCTTCCAAAGTCTGTAATAAAAGCTTAGCTTAGAGGAAATGAAACAAAATACAGGACTATGTAGCACTTTAAAGACTAACAAGATGGTTTATTAGATGATGAGCTTTCGTGGGCCAGACCCACTTCCTCAGATCAAATAGTGGAAGAAAATAGTCACAACCATATATACCAAAGGATACAATTTAAAAAAATGAACACATATGAAAAGGACAAATCACATTTCAGAACAGAAGGGGGATGTGGGAGGGGGGGGGAAGGTAAATGTCTGTGAGCTAATGTTATTAGAGGTGGGGAAAGGTAAATGTCTGTGAGCTAATGGTATTAGAGGTGATAATTGGGGAAGCTATCTTTGTAATGGGTAAGATAGTTAGCGTCTTTGTTGAGACCGACGCGTAGAGTGTCAAATTTTAGCATGAATGACAGTTCAGAGGATTCCCTTTCAAGTTTAGATTTAAAAGGGTTCTGAAGCAGGATGCAGGTAATTAAGTCGTTGAGACAGTGTCCTTTCTGGTTGAAATGGCAAGAAACTGTTTTTTCTTTGTGATCCTGTCTAATATCTGTTTTGTGGGCATTGATCCTTTGGCGAAGTGTCTGAGACGCTTGTCCAATGTACAAAGCAGACGGACACTTTCGCACATGATAGCATAAATTATATTTCTGGATGCACAGGAATATGTATTCTTGATCTTATAACTCACTTGGTTAGGTCCAATAATGGTATCAGCAGAGTGGATATGTGGACAAAGCTGGCAACGGGTTTGTTGCAAGGGAAGGTACCAGGGTTGGTATTAGTGTGGTATGTCCTGTGGTTGTTGGTAAGAATCATCTTGAGGTTAGGTGGTTGTCTATAGGAGACTATGGGTCTGTCTCCCAGAGCCTCTTGGAGTTTAGTATCCTGTTCCAGTATAGGCTGTAGTTTATTGATAATGTGTTGGACAGGTTTAAGTTGGGGGCTGTAGGTGATGACAAGTGGTGTTCTATTGTTGGTTTTCTTGGGTCTGTCTTGAAGTAGATGGTTTCTAGGTATTCGTCTGGCTCTTTCAATTTGCTTTTTTATTTCTCCGGGTGGGTAGTTGAGGTTTATAAATGCTTGGTAGAGATCCTGAAGTTTCTGGTCTCTGTCAGTGGGATTAGAGCAGATGCGGTTGTATCGAAGGGCTTGGCTATAGATGATGGATAGTATGGTGTGTGCTGGATGGGAGCTGGAAGCATGTAGGTAACTATGAGTCAGTGGGTTTTCTGTAGAGGGTGGTGTCTAATTTTCCATTGTTGATTTGTACTGTGGTGTCCAGGAAATGGATCTCTCGTGTAGAATGGTCCAGGCGGAGGTTGATGGTGGGGTGTAGGTTGTTGAAATCTCTGTGGAATGTCTCCAGTGTTTCTTGGCCATGCGTCCAGATCATAAAGATGTCATCGATGTAGCGTAAGTAGAGAAGGGTAAAGGGACGGGAGTTGAGGAAACGTTGTTCTAGGTCAGCCATAAAGATATTAGCATACTGTGGGGCCATGCGTGTACCCATGGCTGTGCCGCTGATCTGGAGGTATAAGTTGTTCTCAAACTGGAAATAATTGTGGGTGAGAACAAAGTTACATAGGTCTGCTATCAGGTTGGAAATGGAACTCCTTAGCACAAGAACAAAGATCATAGAGCAGCACAGAGGAAAATAATGCAAGAAGGGGGCACTTCTCTTCAGCGGACTTCTTTCTTGCTCTCTGGCTGTCCAGATACTAAGAATTTGCTATGTCTTCATCTTCTGGAGGAAGAGCTCTTCTTGGACTCTTGCTTGATGGCTGGACCCTTGGGGACCTGGGGGTCTGCTAGGTAGTCTCCCACCTGCTAGCATTGTTGCATGGAGACCATGGCCAACTCAGGCTAAGTCTATACTGCCGGGTTTTTTTCGTTCCTTTTTCTGCTTGTTTTTTCAGAAGAGGCTTTTCTGACATTTGGCCCATCTACACGGGGCCAAATGTCGGAAAAAACCTCCTCTTTCGGAACATCCCTTGTTCCTCATAAAATGAGGAACACAGGGATGCCAAAACTGTTCCTTAAAAGCGGACGCGTTTCCTGGATGAGGCAGAGTTAGGTATCCCAGAAAAACTCTGCAGTCTAGACATAGCCTCAGTGTTTACCACAGAGTCTTTAGGTGGTGGGTGCAAAGGCTCAGGATGTAGGTGTTTGAGGATGGGACATCTTCAGTAGGAGAGCAATGTGGTATCATGGTGGTGCTCATCATCTGATGAAGTGGGTTTTGCTCACGAAAGCTCAGGACAGTGTATATATTTTTTTGTTAGTCTGTAAGGTGCCACAGAACTATACATTATTTGTTGAGCCCTGCTAATGAGATCTACTCGCCTGGGGCGAGTAGATTACAACCCAGAAGAGCCGGTGCAGAGTGATCTGCGCATGCGCAGAACAATCTGCGCATGCGCAGAGCTCAAAACCGCGCGGCTGGTGAGCGGGGCTCGCCGCCGCTTGGCAAGCCCTCCTCATTAGTATCATGGGCTACTCTCTGGGAGTCCCCATTGTCCCTCCACTGAATTGGGGGAATATCACCATATTCCCTGTCATTCACTGCACCTTTGCCCGTCCCTGAACCCAGACTTTTGTCATGACCATGGCCTGCAGGCTCCATCAAGCCAAAGCAATAGGTAGTGCCAACCTGTTACCTGTGTTTCCCATCTCCTTTCTCTGCCATGGTTCCAGGCTTTGGAGCTCTCTGAGGAGTGAGTGATTGGAGACTAGATGTGAAGTGACTTCCTGAGAAGATAGATCAGATAACCTTCCTACCTTGAGGGTAATGGGGGAGGGTGTTATTAGATCTCATTTAATGATTGTGGGGAGGAGGCAGACAGAGGAGAAAGACACAAATATTTTGACATGAAAACAGGAAATGTAATTAAAACCCACCTGTTAATTAAGAGCTAAGGAGGGGTGTAGTTGGATTTCTGGCTGGATTCTCAATGGCATTGGTAATTAGGCACTTTGCATAACACTAATAAGAAAGAATAAGTGGAGAGGATGAAGACATGGAATGAGCCATCAGCAGAGGAGGTAACAGAAGTGCTGAAGTTCTTCTTTGAGTGATGTCCCTGTTGGTGCTCCACTTTAGGTGCTGGTGTGTCCTCCCACCGGTGACTGGAGATTTTTTTCTAGCAGTGTCTTGCCACACCACACATGCGCATTAGCGTCTCCTTATGCTGTTAGTGTCCATTAGTTGCATGTGTGGCGCGGCGCCTCAGTTCCTTCTCTGTCATCCTCGGCAGTATATGGAGCTCCTTCGCAATCACCCTTCTTTCACCTAAAACAGCAAAAAAAAAGTTTACAGGTCCTAAGTTTTTCCTGTGCTCCCAAGATTTTCAACCTTTCTTCCTAGTTTATTTGTCCAAAAAAAAACTTTAAAAAAAAATCTTCGCCCACATTCCTCCCTCCCCCCCCACCCCGGCCTTTCAACATGACTGTCTCACCAGGCTTATAGAATCATAGAACCATAGAGCTGGACGAGACCTCAGAAGGTCATCAAGTCCAGCCCCCTGCTCTAGGCAGGACCAATCCCAACTAAATCAACCCAGCCAGGGCTTTGTCAAGCCGAGACTTAAAAATCTCTAGGGATGGAGACTCTACTACTTCCCCTAGGTAACCCATTCCAGTGCTTCACTACCCTCCTAGTGAAATAGTTTTTCCTAATATCCAACCTGGACCTCTCCCACCACAACTTGAGATCATTGTTCCTTGTTCTGCAATCTGTCACTACTGAGAACGGCCTCTCTGCAGCCTCTTTGGAACCTCCCTTCAAGAAGTTGAAGGCTGCTATCAAATCCCCCCTCACTCTTCGCTTCTGCAGACTAAACAGAACCAACTCCCTCAGCTTCTCCTCGTAGGTCATATGCTCCAGCCCCCTAATCATTTTGGTTGCCCTCCGCTGGACCCTCTCCAATGCGTCCACATCCTTTTTGTAGTGAGGGGCCCAGAACTGGACACAATACTCCAGATGTGGCCTCACAAGAGCTGAATAAAGGGGAATAATCACATCTCTGGATCTGCTGGCAATGCTCCTCCTAATGCAACCTAATATGCCATTAGCCTTCTTGGCTACAAGTGCACACTGTTGACTCATATCCAGCTTCTCATCCACTGTAATCCCCAGGTCCTTTTCTGCAGAACTACTACTTAGCTGGTTGGTCCCCAGCCTGTAACAATGCTTGGGATTCTTCTGTCCCAAGTGCAGGACTCTCCACTTGTCCTTGTTGAACCTCATCAGATTTCTTGTGGCCCAATCCTCCAATTTGTCCAAATCACTCTGGACCCTATCTCTGCCCTCGAGTGTATCTACCTCTCCCCCTAGCATAGTGTCATCTGCAAACTTGCTGAGGGTGCAATCCATCCCCTCGTCCAGGTCATTAATAAAGATATTGAACAAAACCGGTCCTAGAACTGAACCTTGGGGCACTCTGCTAGAAACTGACCGCCATCCTGATATCGAGCCGTTGATCACTACCCGCTGGGCCCAACCTTCTAGCCAGTTTTCTATCCATCTTACTGTCCATTTATCCAATCCATATTCCCTTAACTTTCTGGCAAGAATATTGTGGGAGACTGTATCAAAAGCCTTGCTAAAGTCAAGGTATATCACATACACTGACTTTCCCATGTCTACAGAACCAGTTAGAACATAAGAACGGCCGTACCGGGTCACACCAAAGGTCCATCTAGCCCAGTATCCTGTCTGCCGACAGTGGCCAGCACGAGGTGCCCCAGAGGGGGTGGACCGAAGACAATGATCAAGCGATTTGTCTCCTGCCATCCCTCTCCAGCCTCTGACAAACAGAGGCCAAGGACACCATTTTATCCCCTGGCTAATAGCCTTTTATGGACCTAACCTCCATGAAATTATCTAGCTTCTCTTTAAAATCTGTTATATTCCTAGCCTTCACAGCCTCCTCCGGCAAGGAGTTCCACAGGCTGACTACACGCTGTGTGAAGAAGAACTTTCTTTTATTAGTTTTAAACCTGCTACCCATTAATTTCATTTGGTGTCCTCTAGTTCTTCTATTTAGGAACTAATAAATAACTTTTCTTTATCGGCCCTCTCCACACCACTCATGATTTTATACACCTCTATCATATCCCCTCAGTCTCCTCTTTTCTAAACTGAAAAGTCCCAGTCGCTTTAACCTCTCCTCATATGGGACCCGTTCCAAACCCCTAATCATTTTAGTTGCCCTTTCTGAACCCTTTCCAAGGCCAAAATATCTTTTTGAGGTGAGGAGACCACATCTGTACACAGTATTCAAGATGTGGGCGTACATAGTTTTATACAGGGGCAGTAAGATATTCTGGGTCTTATTTTCTATCCCTTTCTTAATAATTCCTAGCATCCTATTTGCCTTTTGACCGCCGCTGCAGACCGTGTGGAAGTTTTCAGAGAACTGTCCACGATAACTCCAAGATCTCTTTCCTGATTTGTCGTAGTTAAATTAGCCCCCATCATACTGTACGTATAGTTGGGGTTATTTTTCCCGATGTGCATTACTTTACACTTATCCACATTAAATTTCATTTGCCATTTTGTTGCCCAATCACTCAGTTTAGTGAGATCTTCTTGGAGTCCTCACAGTCTGCTTCTGTCTTGACTATCCTAAACAGTTTGGTATCATCTGCAAACTTTACCACCTCACTGCTTACCCCTTTCTCCAGATCATTTATGAATAAGTTGAACAGGATTGGTCCTAGGACTGACCCTTGGGGACACCACTAGTTACCCCTCTCCATTCTGAAAATTTACCATTTATTCCTACCCTTTGTTTTCTGTCTTTTAACCAGTTCTCAATCCAAGAAGGGACCTTCCCTCTTATCCCATGGCCATGTAATTTACACAAGAGCCTTTGGTGAGGGACCATGTCAAAGGCTTTCTAGAAATCTAAGTATACTATATCTACTGGATCCCCCTTGTCCACATGTTTGTTAACCCCTTCGAAGAACTCTAATAGATTAGTAAGACAGGATTTCTTTACAGAAACCATGTTGACTTTTGTCCAACAAATTATGTTCTTCTACATGCTTCACAATTTTATTCTTTACTATTGTTTCAACTAATTTGCCAGGTACTGAAGTTAGACTTACCGGTCTGTAATTGCCCGGATCGCCTCTAGAGCCCTTTTTAAATATTGGTGTCACGTTGGCTACCTTCCAGTCATTAGGTACGAAGCCGATTTAAGGGATAGGTTACAAACCACAGATAATAGTTCAGCAATTTCCCATTTGAGTTCTTTTTAGAACCCTTGGATGAATGCCATCCGGTCCCGGAGATTTGTTAACATTAAGTTTTTCTATTTGTTCCAAAACCTCCTCTAATGACACTTCAATCCGGGACAGTTCCTCAGATTCATTACCCACAAAGGACGGTGCAGATTTGGGAATCTCCCCAACGTCCTCAGCCGTGAAGACTGAAGCAAAGAAATCATTTAGTTTCTCCGCAATGGCTTTATCGCCTTGATTGCGCCTTTATAGTTCGATCGCCTAGGGGACCCACAGGTTTTTAGCAGGCTTCCTGCTTCTAATGTACTTAAAAACATTTTGTTATTTCTTTTGAGTTTTTGGCTAGCTGTTCCTCAAAATCTTCTTTTGCTTTTCTTATTACATTTTTACACTTGATTTGACAGTGTTTATGTTCCTTTCTATTTATCTCACTAGGATTGGACTTCCACTTCTTAAAAGATGCCTTTTGTCCTCACTGCTTCTTTTACATGGTGGTTAAGCCACGTGACTCTTTTTAGGTCTCTTGCTATGTTTTTTAATTTGGGGTATACATTTAAGTTGGGCCTCTATTATGGTGTCTTTAAAAGTTTCCATGCAGCTTGCAGGATTTGGCTCTAGTCACTGTGCCTTTTAATTTCTGTTTAACTAACCTCATTTTTGTGTAATTCCCCTTTTTGAAATTAAATGCCAGGGTTCTGGTCTGCTGAGGTGTTCTTCCCACCACAGGAACGTTGAATGTTATTATATTATGGTCACTATTCCCAAGCGGTCCTGTAACGGTTATTTCCTGACCTGATCCGCGCTCCACTCAGGACTAAATCGAGAATTGCCTCTCCCTTGTGGGTTCCTGCACCAGCTGCTCCAAGAAGCAGTCATTTAAGCCATTGAGAAATTTTATCTCCGCTCTCTTCCTGAGGTGACATGTATCCAGTCAATATGGGGTAATTAAAATCCCCATTATTATAGAGTTCTTTGTTTTGGTAGCCTCTCTAATCTCCCTCAGCATTTCAATGTCAGTATCCCTGTCCTGGTCAGGTGGTCGGTAATATATCCCTACTGCTAATTTCTTATTTTTGGAGCATGGAATTACTATCCATAGCGATTCTATTGAACATGTTGATTCATTTAATATTTTTATTTCATTTGATTCTACATTATCTTTCACATACAGTGCCACTCCGCCACCCACCCGGCCTGCTCTATCCTTTGATATATTTTATATCCCGGTATGATTGTGTCCACAGATTTTCCTCATTCCACCAGGTTTCAGTGATGCCTATTATGTCAATCTCCTCATTTAATACTAGGTACTCTAGTTCACCCATCTTATTAGTCAGACTCCTAGCATTTGTGTAGAAGCACTTTAAAATTTGCCACTGCTTGTTTGTCTGCCCTTCCTGATGCATTGGATTCCTTTATGCGTGGTTGTTTGTCTGCTCTGGCCCATGGTTTGCCCTCTCCTCCTCTCTTTCTGACTACAGCTTAGAGAATCTCTATCAATGGATTCTCCTCTAAGAGAAGTCTCCCTCCGATTTACGTGCATCTCCACACCAATCGGCTTTCCCCATCTCTCAGTTTAAAAACTGCTCTGGCCTTTTTAATGTTTAGTGCCAGCAGTCTGGTTCCACCCTGGTTTAGGTGGAGCCCATCCTTCCTGTATAGGCTCCCCTCTCCCAAAAGTGTCCCCAGTTCCTAATAAATCCAAACCCCTCTTCCCTACACCATCGTCTCATCCATGCATTGAGATTCTGAATCTCTGCCTGCCTACCTGGCCCTGCGCGTGGAACTGGAAGCATTTCGAGAATGCCACCATAGAGGTCCTGGATTTCAGTCTCTTTCCTAGCAGCCTAAATTTGGCCTCCAGGACATCTCTCCTACCCTTCCCTACGTCATTGGTACCTACATGTACCACGACCACCGGCTCCTCCCAGCACTACACATAAGTCTATCTAGATGCCTCGAGAGATCCGCAACCTTCGCACCAGGCAGGCAAGTGACCATACGGTTCTCCCGGTCATCACAAACCCAACTATCTATGTTTCTAACGATCGAATCACCCACTACTAACACCTGCCTCTTCCGAACTGGCATTCCCTCCCCTCAGAGGTATCCTCAGTGCGAGAGGATACAACATCCTCTGGGAGGAGGGTCCCAACTACGGATGGTTTCCCTCTGCTCCCATTGAATGCTCTGTTCCTTGAGACTTTCATCCTCCTTAAGAGCACTGGGGCTCTCAGACTGGAGGTGGGACAGTACTACAGTGTCCCGGAAAATCTCATCCACATATCTCTCTACCTCCCTTAGCTCCTCCAGTTCAGCCACCCTGGCCTCCAAAGCCCGAACTCGGTCTCTGAGGTCAGGAGCTCCTTACAACGGGTGTACACATACGCGACCCGCCCACAGGGCAGGTAATCATACATGTTACACCCGACGCAATAAACAGGATAGCCCCACTCTGCTGCTGGGCTTCTGTCTCCATTTTCTAATGAATAAGTTTAAGTGTAAACTGGGATTCTTTTTAAACCTCTGGAATATAGATTATTATAAGAGTTATGTTTTAAAGAAGGCCAGAAGTCACTAGTGCCCTCTAACCTCCCCTCCAAACTCCTCTCCAAACTCCCTGTTAGCAGTTCCTGTTCAAAGCTCCTGGTCGCTGAGTCACAGGCTTATATAGCTCTGGTAGCCCCTCCCCCTGACTGAGGCTCAGCCAATTAACAGAGGCTTCTAGATTTCAAACCTTTTAGAAGCTCCTTCAAGCAAACAAACAAACCAACCAAACAGACAAACACAAGCTCAGCACACAGCAAATAACTCCCCCACACACAAACACACACTCCAGACAGTCACTTACCACAAGGGTCCCGTTTTTACTCCTCTTTTACCTGGAGAACTCCCTCTCCAAACTCCCTGTTAGCAGTTCCTGTTCGCAAGTTCCCTGGTCAGTTACCTCATCATAAAAGCTAATCAGATTGGTCAGGCACAACTTGTCCTTTGTGAATCCATGCTGACTATTCTTGATCACTTTCCCTTCTTCCAAGTACCTCAAAATGGATTCTTTAAGGATCCCTTCCATGATTTTTCCAGGGACCGAGATAAAACTGACTGGCCTATAGTTCCCTGGATTGTCCTTCTTCCCTTTTTTGAAGATGGGCACTACATTTGCCTTTTTCCAATCATCCGGGATCTCTCCTGATCGCCACGACTTTTCAAAGATAATGGCCAAAGGCTCCTCAGTGACATTTGCCAACTCCCTCAGTACCCTCGGATGCATTAAGTCTGGACCCATGGATTTGTGTATGTTTAGCTTTTCTAAATAGTTCCTAACCTGTTCTTTACCCACCAAGGGCTGTCCATCTTCATCCCATCTTCCGTTACTTAGCGCATTAGTCTGGGAGCTGACCTCGTCCGTGAAGACAGAGGCAAAGAAAGCATTGAGTACTTCAGCTTTCCCCACATCATCTGTCACTAGGTTACCTCCTTCATCCAGTAGGGGCCCCACACCTTCTCTGATCACCTTCTTTTTGCTAACATGCCTGTAGAAACCTTTCTTGTTATCCTTCACATCCTTTACTAGCTGCAATTCCAGTTGCGCTTTCGCCTTCCTGATAACCCCCCGGCATTCTCGAGCTATACATTTATAGCTCTCCCTGGTCATTTGTCCAAGTTTCCACTTTTTGTAAGCTCCCTTTTTGTGATTAAGTTCACCAAGGATTTCCCCTGTAAGTCAATCCGGTCTCCTACCATGTTTGCTTCTCTTGATACACATCGGGATGTTTTCTTTCTGTGCCTTCAATAAGGCTTCTTTAAAATACTGCCAGCTCTCCTGGACTCCTTTCCCCTTCATGTTAGCAGCCCAGGGGATTCTGCCCATCATGTCTCTGAGGGAGTCAAAGTCTGCTTTTCTGAAGTCCAAGGTATGTATTTTACTACTCTCTTTTCTTCCTTTGGTCAGGATCCTGAAATCTACCATCTCATGATCACTGCTTCCGAGGTTGTCACCCACCTCTACTTCCCCTATTAGTTCCTCCCTGTTTGTGAGCAGAAGGTCAAGCTGCGCACGGCCCCGGTCGGATCCTTCAGCACTTGTACCAAGAAGTTATCCCCAACATTCTCCAAAAGCTTCCTGGATTTCCTGTGTACTGCCGTATTGGTCTCCCAACAGATGTCAGGGCGATTAAAGTCCCCCACGAGAACCAGGGCCTGCGATCTGGAAGCTTCTCTCAGTTGTCCGAAGAAAGCCTCATCTACCTCATCCACCTGATTTGGTGGCCTGTAGTAGACACCAACCACAACCTCACTGCTGTGGTTTGCACCTCTAAACTTAACCCATAGACTCTCAACAGGTTTTTCTCCCTCTATGTACTGGAGTTCTGAGCAATCATAGTGCTCTTATGTATAGTGCAACTCCTTCTCCTTTTCTCCCCTGCCTGAACAGTTTATACCCTTCCATGATAGCGCTTCAGTCATGTGAGTCATCCCAACAAGTCTCTGTTATCCCAATTCAATCATATTTCTTGGACTGGGCCAGGGCCTCCAATTCTTCCTGTTTGTTGCCCAGGCTTCTCACATTGGTGTACAAACACCTCAGATAACCAGTTGATCGCCCTACCTTCTCCATTCAAATCAGGGGTCCTCCTTTGTTGCTCGTTCCTCTTTACATTTCTTCCCGGTATCCTACTTTCCCACTCCCCTCAGGGTTTTGGTCACCGTCCCCCAACGAACCTAGTTTAAAGCCCTCTGCACTAGGTTTGCAAGCCTGCCCGCAAAAATGCTCCTTCCTCTCTTTGTTAGGTGGATCCCATCTTTTCCTAACAATCCTTGTGCCTGGAACAGAGTCCCATGGTCAAAGAAACTAAAGCCCTCTCTCCGACACCACCTGCGCAACCACGCATTTACTTCCTCAATACGACGATCCCTGCTCAGTCCTTTCCCTTCAACAGGGAGGATGGACAAGAAGACCACTTGTGCGCTGAATTCTTTGATCCTTCTTCCCAGTGCTACATAATCTGTAGTAACCTGCTCAAGGTCATTCTTGGCCGTATTGTTAGTTCCCACATGGAGAAGCAGGAAGGGGTAGCGATATGAAGGTTTGATCAGTTTTGTAAGACTCTCAGTCATATCCTGAATTCGAGCTCCTGGTAAGCAGCACACCTCTCGAGATTCCAAGTCCGCACGGCAGATGGATGGCTCAGTCCCTCTTAAGGTGTGGGTACTGAGGGAGTACCGAGGTGTGACTCATGTAGAGATGCCATGTCAGCCTCTGATGGTCATTCCTCATGGATAAAGTGCTTGGGAGAATGCCACCTCTCCCAGAAATGCCCTCACTGCTCCAACCTGACTGCGAGGGCAAGGTGGGACCGATCCAACAGACTAAAGACCTTTCTTTATGAAAGGTCGCTTCAGCCAGCTCAGGAGGACTCTTCCTCATCATCAAGGCCTAAGGAGAGGGAAAATGCCCCAGTCTGGACAAAAATCGTCCCTTCTCCTCATCAGACGGGGTGAAGACAAAGGCTAGGATCTCTCCAGCTAAGTCCCTGCCCTTGGCACTGAGCTCCTGAAAGGTCAGCACTGCTGATAGGCCCAACACCTCAGGTACTGCACTGACGAAACAGAGCGAGCCGCATAAATATTTACATTTGGAGCCCATGCACAAGTTGTCAGCACTGCCTGCACCGTAGGCACCGTTGCCCGACACGGCACCTAAAACACACAAGTCGGCACTGAAGATGACACCAAAGTCTACCTATGCTGACATGCCACCCCTGAGTGCCTCCACACTGACACCACCCTCAGTACTGCCATCACTGCCAGCGGCACCGACCAAGACGGTACCACATAAAGAAACATCAAGTCACACCACAGCACAGACTGAGCATATCCCAACAGTACCTCAGTCACCAGCATCATTGTCCCATTCTATACATTTGCCTGGGTCCCTGGCTCCATCTGTTTCTATCAGCGAGGCTAACACAGGGACGCAAATCTGCTTCTCCCCCCAGCACACATCACCCATACAGAGACATCCACCATGGGAGGCACGTTTGGCACGTTCAATCCACATGCCATCGTCTGCATGTTGATATAGTCATCACTGGCCATATCTACCAACACCATATCCGGGCCAGTGGCCTCTATGGGATGCATGGTCGGCCCAGAGGAGGAATCCCACAGCTCCTCCAACGCCAGTGAGAAGGCCACTCAAGTCACCACCACACCAGGCCCATGACACCGCACTGAACTTCCCGGAACACCACCAATCTGAGGAGGAAGACTCTTTGTCCAAAGGGGAACATAGATCTCCACACAACTCCCTCTCATCTCCCAATGAGGCCATAATTCCCAGCGCTCTGATAACAACTGATGACATAAAGCTATATCAGGAGTTGTTCAAGAGAGTGGCCAGTGCACAGGAGCTGGACCTACAGGAAGTACAGGAGAAGCAGCACAGGCTTCTTCGTATATTACAACCCTCAAAGTCCTCAAAAATAGCACTTCCCATGGACGAAACTATCCTGGACCCCACTGATACAATCTGGCAGACACCCGCTTCTGACACACCCACAAATAAAAGGGCAGACAGAAAATAGTTTGTGCCAGCCAAGGGATGAATTTCCTCTTTTCACATCCCACTCCAAACTCCCTAATAGTTGACTCTGCACCACAGAGCAAAACACGCATAATTCAGATCCACCCCTCAGGACAAGAACCACAAACGGCTTGACATCCTCAGCAGGAAAGTCTATTCCTCTTCCACCCTTCAACTACAGGTTGCCAGCTATTCTGCACTTCTTGCCAACTATGACTATACGAATTATTCCAACTAGAGGAACTTTTACAGTTCCTTCCTGAACAGAAGCAACCTCAGCTTCAGAGTATAATCCAGGAGGGCCATATCATTGCTCATACCACACTACAATCAGCCTTAGCTGTTGCAGAGATCGCTGCCTGCAGCACGGCCACTGCAATTGTCAGGCGTAGAGCATCATGGCTTCAGGCATTGGGAATACCCGGGGAGCTGCAACTGAAGCTTGAAGAGCTCCCATTTGACAGAACCAACCTCTTTGCTAGCAAGACAGATGAAGTCTTGCATTCTGTGAAAGATTCACGCACAACCGTAAGAACATTCAGGATGTACATGCCTCCGAACAAGCGGCAGAGGTACAACACCTACTCAAGGCCCAGAGAGCCATACAGACAACCAAGTAGACAGTATGACTTCAGACAGAGGCACAGACAACAGAGGCTCAAACCACAATGCCAGCAACACTATAATTCGAACCAACTGTCAGCATCAAAACAGCAAATTTGAAGTTTTGATCAAGGGCTCAAGCAACATCCCTGCCAGACCATTGCTGGCAGCATGCAACCTCCAATTTACCCACTGGCTACAGTCCTTTTTCCAACAATGGACTGAAATAACATCTGACCAGTGGGTTCTAGAGATCCTCAGTCTGGTCTACTCCATACCTTTCATATTCATTCCTCTTCCTGACTTCCCCTCCCCATCCCTCTTCAGGGACCCCTCTCACGAAAGGCTCCTACAACAAGAGGTTCAACATCTTTTGCAAATAAGGGCTATAGAACCAATTCCACTGGCCTACCAAAGGAGAGGCTTTTACTAAAAGTACTTCTTCACGCAGAAGAAGACCAGGATGTGGAGGCCCATACTAAATCTTGGAAGGCTCAACAAGTATGTAACAGAAGGTTCAATTGGTCACTCTAGCAACCATCATATCAGCATTAGACAACAGAGATTAGTTCTCAGCCCTCAACCTCCAAGATGCCTATTTCCATATAAAGAACCATCCAGCGCACAGGCGTTTTCTACACATCACAGTCAGAACAAATCACTACCAACATCATGTCCTCCCATTCTGCCTTTCAGCAGCACCAAGAGTCTTTTAAAAAACTCTGGCTGTAGTAGCTGCAGATCTTTGGCGTACAGAGGTGATATTTCCTAATTTGGACGATTACCTCATCAAAGGCACATTGTTCCAAGAGACTCAGGATATGGTCAACAAAACAATCACACTGTTACTTGACCTTGGATTCCATATCAACTACCAGAAATCCACACTACATCCCATTGTGACGGGGTGTGCATACCACGCACTGAAGCAGGTGGGGTTAAAACCCTATGGGTGGAGGAAGTTCCACTCCTTCACCCAGATTGGGCATGCTCATAAAAGGCAGCAGAGCAGCTCAGTCGGGCTGGCCACCGAAGGAGAAGGACCTTCAATCAGAGCTCCAGGGCTTCACCAGACAGCGGGAAGCCAGAGCCCCAGGAGACCACTGCCACAGAGCCACAGAGCATCCACAGGGAGAAGCAGCTTCCAGGAAACCAGAAGACCTAGCCACTATATGGGACACCACTCCGCCAGCACTATTAGGAAATGACCCAAAGAGGGTGCAGAAGTGTCTTCTCCCACCTAGGAAAACTTGGCATGTTTCGGCCAGATTCCCCGCTGAGGGAGTAGCAGATTGCTCTGCCTTGGGTCAGGACCTGGTGGAGTAGGGTGGGCCTGGGTCCCCCTTCTGGGGTGACTGGCCTCAACCCCAACTTATTGACTTTAACCTCTAGGCCCTACTGCCCTGAGTTAAAAGGCCATCCCCTATTGAGTTTGGCCGCTAGGCTGTGTCACCCAGTGTTAAGGGGCCACCCCATATTGGCTGTGGTCACTAGACTGAGTTTGCCCTGAACCAAGGACTATCCCTTATGGACCCTAGCTGTCAGGCCGTACCTCCCTGATCGAAGGGCTACCTGGTTACTTCAGCCATTGGGCTGCACTACCCTAGAGCAAGGGTTGTTTTTCAGGCCCAGCAGCTGACGGGGCAATGTCCACACTCCTGAGCACCCTCCCCTAAGGGACGGAGTGTGCATATGCTGCGACACCTGGTGGAGAATGTGGGCACTATCCAGGACCTGCTGAGAGGTCCAGGTGAAGAGAAGGGAACAGGAGAGCCTCCCTTTGTCCCTGTAGGTAGGTGAAGAGATGGATATGAAGAAATTCCTACAGTGGTGGTGGAAAATCAGCAGCAGCAAGCAACCCAGCACCAACAGCAGCAGGCACAGCTGATACAGCAGCTAACTCACCAGCACCAGCCGCAAATGGCACATCAGGAGCAACAACAGCAGCTGCTCTGTGAATTGACCTCCCAACACCAGACTCAGCAAGAAGACCTGCTTCAACAGATAGCTGCACTGTTACAACCAAAGGGTCCATCAAGCCCTGTTGCCATGGGCACAGGGACAGGAGACAGTAGACTAGGACTGCCCATTCGGCTAACCAATATGGGACATGGGGAGGACCCCTGAGGCATTTTTAGTTACCTTTGAACAAGTCGCTGGTCCCAGGAACATTGAGCTACCATATTGGCCCCTTACCCAACAGGACCAGCACTGATCTCATACCGCAGTCTAGACTCCCGAGATGCAGTGGAGTAGCCACAGATGAAGGCGGCCATGTTAGATAATACCAGCATCAGCTCAGAGATGTACCAGCGGAGACTGTGTAAGGAAGAGTACCCCGCTAAGGCATGGCCACAGGCTGTTGCCCAAAGAATCAAGGACCACTGCTGGAAGTGGCTGAGCCCGGAGGGCTTAACCAGACCCCAAGTTGCAGAGATGGTAGCTCTGGAGAAATTTGTACAGGTGCTTCCTTCAGGACCCAAGGAGGGGGTGCGACGACATAGGCCAATGACGCTGACAGCAGCGGTAACCCTAATGGAGGATTACCACCCAGCGGAAGAAACCAGAGCTTGACCTTGGTGGGCAGAGAGCCCAAGGAAATGAGAGGGGCCAGGGAGAGGGAAACCATGGAAGATGGAACTGGTGGGACCCCCAAGCAGGCTGGGACTTTCAGAACAGAACTCCAAAAAGTGGTGACCCAGATTGTCACAGGGAAAGAGTCTCCCACAAAGAGGGAGTAGTCTACCCAAGGATGATCCCCTATCTACAGGCCCCTGGGGACTGTTGTTGGGAGTACAGCCAAGGAGGAAACCTCTGGAAAGACTGCCCCTACATGGAGTGTGACTATGGACAGTCCTGGATTGCAGGGCATTGGGCACAGAGACCCCAACCCAGAAAACTGGTGATCTCTGTGATGGCAGAAGGTATTGAGGCCATGGCTCTGGTGGACTCAGGCTGCAGCCAGACAATTATATGGGAACACCTCATACCCGGCCTTCAGGTCACTGAGGACACAATCCATCTCCAATGCATCCATGGAGATGTACAACCCTACCTGACGGTCTATGTAAACTTTGAGGTTCGAGGCCGGAAGGAGCTTCTTCTGGTAGGTGTGGCAGCCCAGCTAGCCTACGTGGTGGTGTTAGGACGAGACTGGCCCACATGTAAAGGGGTCATAAGAGTCTCTGACTACTGCCCTCCTAGAAGATGGCAACCTAGGGTGCCAGGAGGAAGAGTGCTGGGGCTTCCAGTAGAGATAGACCCCCAGGAAGGATCCATTGACCATCCAGACTCCACAATAAATTCAGACCTGGGGGAGAGTCCATCAGAGGAAGACATCCAGGTAGAACTGGAAAGGGATGTAGACTTTTTGCAGGAGCAAAGGGAAGACCAAACCCTGAGCCGAGCATGGGAGCAGACACGGGTCCAAGACCCCGAGGGCACAAAGAAGATAAGGCATCCGCAGAGGCCACGTTTCAATATCCATAAAGGCCAACTATACTGGGTGGTGGCAGACCACCAGACGCAAGAGGAGATGCACCAACTGTTGGTCCCCCGCAGGCTAAGCAGGAGCCTCCTACATTTGGCACACACCACCCCCTGGGCCAGACACCTAGGTAGGGAAAAGACCCTACAGCAAGTGGCATGCTGGTTCTTTTGGCACGGCATTCACCAAGAAGTCTGAGACTACTGTACTTCATTCCAAAAATGTATTACTTTTGATAAGCCTCACTAAGCTTTGGGATCAGCCTCCCCCTGTGTGGCTAATGAGGGAGTAGGCCTGACCTAGGTCAGCAGGCTTTAAAAGCCAGAGGCAGAGCGACCAGGGGAGCGAAGTGGACAGGGGGCTGCAGACAGGGGAGTTTGAGAGGGAGTGCAAGAGATCCCACTGCTGAACATGCCGCCATGAGAGTGGACTAGCTTTGGCATGAGTGAGTTTGCTTGACTGTTTGTTTGCATTTTGTTTCTCTTTCTGTTCTGTTGCAGGTGATTTCAGTTACTGTGGCAGTTGGGATTGTGTGACTGGGAGTGTTTGATCTTTTATTCCTTTGATTACTTTTGATCAGCCTTACTCAGCCTTGGGATCAGCCTCCCTCTGTGTGGCTAACAAGGGGGTAGGCCTAACCTAGGTGAGCAGGCTTTGAAAGCCAGAGACAGAGCGACCAGGGGAGTTTCAGAGGGAGTTTGACTAAGGGAATCCTAATAAGATTAGGAAGACCCACAACATCTGTGCCATCACTGTTTCTGTCTCCTCCACCTGCTCCTGTAGCCAGACAGACCACCTGATCATGGATGCCTCCACCCAGATCCTGATGTGGTTTTGCAGGAACTGTGGCTTGCACTTCCCCACTTACTGAAATCCAGGCTGGGGAGACCATCCAATGTGAAAGGTGCCTGCTGGTGGAATCTCTCAGGAAGCAGGTGGGAGAGCTACAGGAGGAGGTGACTAGGCTGAGGTGCATCCAAATCCATGAGGAATTCCTGGAGAGTATTCATGTGGACACTGCTGAGGCTGAGAAAGCTATCCCATTACAAAAAACTGCTGACACACCATTGGTGGAGGAGGAGATGCCTCAGTCTCCGGGGGGACACTGGCAGCTGGTCACTTCTGGCAGCGGGCAGTGCTCCACTCCTGCCCCCAACCCTCTCAGTATGGTTCTGAAGAACTGTTATGCTGTTCTAGATATGGGAGATAAGGAATCACCCCCCTTAAGGCAGAAGAGGAGAAGCCTTTTACCCCCAAGGCTGAGAGGTGCAGCTACCACTGCAAGGAGGAAACGTAGGGTAGTGGTGGTTGGAGACTCCCTTCTGAGGGGGACAGAGGCACCCATCTGTTGCCCTGACATGTCATCTTGGGAGATATGATGCCTGCCAGGGACCCATATCCAAGATTTTACAGAGGCATTCTTGAGGATTATCTGGCCCTCTGACTACTACCTCATGCTATTCATCCATGTGGGCACAAATGATACTGCAAGGTGTGACCTTGAGTGGATCAAGAGTGACTACAGGGCTCTGGGAGTATGGGTGAAGAAGTTTGGAGCACAGGTGGTGTTCTCTTCAGTCCTTCCTGTCAAAGGCAGGGGCCCAGGCAGAGACAGGTGCATCCTGGAGGTGAATGCCTGGCTGCAAAGATGGTGTTACCAGGAGGGCTTTGCTTCATTGATCACAGGATGTTTTTCCAAGAAGAAGGACTGCTAAGCTGGGATGGGGTTCACCTTTCAAGGAAGGGAAAGAGAGTATTTGGAATCAGACTTGCTAACCCAGTGAGAAGGGCTTTAAACTAGCTTCAACAGGGGCAGGTGACCTAATTCCACAGGTAAGTGAAAAACATGGAGACCTCGAAGATGGCTCAGAAATGGGAGGGAGCATGGGATATAGTAGCAGAGATAAAGAAGGGACAAGACAGAACTGGGGGGCAAAGTCAAATCAGTATCTTAGATGACTTTATACAAATACAAGAAGTATGGGGGAATAAACAGGAAGAACTTGAAGTGCTAATACATCAACACAACTATGACATATTTAGTATCACAGAGACTTTGTGGGTTAATATACATGATTGGAATATTGATATAGAAGGGTACAGCTTACTCAGGAAGGATAGGCAGGGGGGAAGAAGGAGTTGTTGTTGTCTTATATATTAAAAATGAATTCAATTGGACTGAGGTGGAGATGGACATAGAAATCAGACTTGTTGAGAGTATCTGGGTTAGGTTAAAAGGGGTAAAAAATAAGGTGATGTCATGCTAGGTGTCTACTACAGACCACCTACTCAGGCAGAAGAGGTGGATGAGGCTTTTTTTATACAACAAAATCATCCAAAGCACAGGATTTGATGGTCTTGGGGGAATTAAACTATCCAGACATCTGTTGGAAAATTAACACAGCAGGGCACAGATTATCCAATAAGTTGGACTGCATTGGAGACAGTTTTTTATTTCAGAAGTTTAGAAAGCTACTGGGGTGAAGCTGTTCTTGATATGATTTTAGCAAATAGGAAGGAACTGGTTGAAAATTTGAAAGTGGAAGGCAGCTTGTGTGAAAGTGACCGTGAAATCATGATTCCAAGGAATGGTAGAAGGGAGAACAGCAAAACAGGGACAATGATTTCAGGAAGGCAGACTTCAGTAAACTCAGAAGGCTGGTAGGTAAGGTCCCATGGGAGGGAAGACTAAGAGGAAAAACTACTGAAGAGAGTTGGCAGTTTTTTAAAGGAACATTATCAAAGGCCCAAAAGCAAACTATACCGCTATGTAGGAAAGATAGAAAGTATGGCAGGAAACCACCTTAGATCAACCAGGAGATCATATATGATCTAAAAATCAAAAAGGAGTCATAAAAAATGCAAATTACAAAGGTTGAACATAAGCAAACAAAGCAAGTATGCAGGGGCAAGATTAGAAAGGCAAAGGCACAAAGCGAGCAAAGTCTAGATAGAGGCATAAAGGGTAACAAAGATATTCTGCAAGTATATTAGGAGCAAGAGGAAGACCAAGGACAGGGTAGGCCCATTGCTCAGTGAAGAGGGAGAACAATAACAGGAAACTTGGGTGCTTAATGTTTTCTTTATTTCAGTTTTCATCAAGAAGATGGATGGTGACGGGATACCTAAAATAGTGAATGCTAGCAGGAAAGGGGTAGGTTTAGAAGATAAAATAAAATAACAAGTTAAAAATCACTTAGAAAAATTAGATGTCTCCAAGGCACCAGGGCTTGATGAAATTCATCCTAGAATACTCAAGGAGCTGATAGAGGAGGTGTGACGGACCGGGCCGGGTCTGGGCACAGCTGAGGGCGTCCGCTGAGGGCGAATTGCTCAACTTCGGGGCTCCTTACAGCCCCCAGACTGGAGACCTTCCCAAACAGGCCGCAAACCAGTCCCACAGAGCACTTCAGCTGCCTGCCTGAAGCCTCACGAGCAAAACCCTTTTGACACCCCAGCAATATCCGTGCCCCAGATAGCCCCGGGCCTCATACACGGGTGAGAGGCCTCAGAACCCAATCTCACCTATCCCGAACAAGTTCTGTCCGGTTCCAAGAAACCAGCCACAGTTCCCAGGTCAATTTACCCTCTGGATCTTACCCACAAATCACGCTGAGCCAATCCTTTAGAATCTACAATCTAAGGCTGTCTCTACATTGGCACCCTTTTCCGAAAAAGGGATGCTAATGAGACAAGTCGGAATTGCAAATGCAGCGGGGATTTAAATTTTCCCCGCGGCATTTGCATGAACATGGCTGCCGCTTTTTTCCGGCTCGGGGCTTTGTGGAAAAAGCGCCAGTCTAAACAGCGGCTCTTGCGGAAAATAAAGCCTTTTCGGAAGATCCCTTATTCCTCTTAAAATCAGGAATAAGACTGGCGCTTTTTCGTCAAAGCCCCGAGCAAAAAGCGTTATAAATTATAAATGCCGGGGAAAATGTAAATCAGCGGCATTTGCAATTCCGACTTGTCTCATTAGCATCCCTTTTCCGGAAAAGAGTGCCAATGTAGACACAGCCTAAAGGTTTATTACTACAAGAAAGAAAAGCATAGGAGTAAGGTTGTTAAAGAATCATACATTACATGCATCGAATCTCCCAGTTCTCGATGCAGGCTCTAGCAGAGATGTTATAGCTGCTGGCTTAAAAGTCCTTGTTGCACATCCTATGTCCGGATGGGTCCACAGTTCTTTCCAGCTCGTGATTCTCTGCGAGGCCGCATCTGGGGTCAGAAGCAGATCTGAAGACCAACATGGAGTCGGCCACATGGCATATTTATACCCTCCTTCCAGGTTTCTTCCAAGCTGGCTAGAGTCACTTGGCCAGTGGCCAGGTGTGTCTTTGGCCTTCAGAGGCCCATTGTTCCCTGGAGCTTCGCTCATTAGTATGTCCATAGGCAAACATTCCTAGCCCATTACTCAAGCACATTCAGAGAGACTTCCAGTCTGCATACAGAGTACAGATTCCTAACTCCACACACAGACATTATACAGATATATGAAGAGCAGATACAGAATCAGAAGAAAGTAAGCTTTTGTTTGACCCCTCACATGGCCCCCTTTGTACCACTTTTGGGGCGAACACCCCCCCATGGGTGCAGCAGTGACCTGGCTGCTCCCCTCACAATCCAATAACATGACAGGAGGTATCTGAGCCTTTAGCTATCATCTTTGGAAAATCATGGAAGTCGGGAGAGATTTCAGAAGACTGGAAAAGGGCAAATATAGTGCCCATCTCTAAAAAGGGAAATAAGAACAACCCGTCAGTCTAATTTCTGTGACAGGGAAGATAATGGAGCAAGTAATTAAGGAATCCATCTGCAAACATCTGAAAGATAATAGGTAACAACCAGCATGGATTTGTGAAGAACAAAACATGTCAAACCAATCTGAGAGCTTTTTTTTGATAAGATATCAAGTCTTGTGGATAAGGGAGAAGCGGTGGATGTGGTATACCTAGACTTTAGTAAGGCATTTGACATGGTCTTGCATGACCTTCTTATCAATAAACTTGGGAAATGCAACCTAGATGGGGCTACTGTAAGGTGGATGCATAACTGGCAGGATATCTGTTCTCAAAGAGTAGTTATTAATGGTTCACAATCATGTTGAAAGGGCATAAGAAGAGAGTTATGCATGGGGTCTGTTTTGGGACCAGTTCTGTTCAATATCCTCATCAACAGTTTAGATGATGGCATACAGAGTATGATTATTATGTTTGCAAATGATACCAAACTGAGAGGGGTTGCAAGTGTTTTGGAGGACAGAGTCAAAATTCAAAATGATCTGGACAAACTAGAGAAATGATCTGAGGTAAACAGAATGAAGTTGAATAAGGACAAATATAAAGTATTCCATTTAGGAAGGAACAGTCAGTTTCACACATACAGAATGGGAAGTGATTGTCCAGGAAGGAGTACTGCTGAAAGTGATTTAGGGGTCATAGTGGACCACAAGTTAAATATGAGTCAACAGTGTGACACTGTTGCAAAAGAGCAAACATGATTCTGGGATGCATTAACAGGAGTGTTGTGAGCAAGACACGAGAAGTCATTCTTCCGCTCTACTCTATGCTGATTAGGCCTCCGTTGGAGTATTGTGTCCAGTTCTGGGCACCGCATTTCAAGAAAGATGTGGAGAAATTGGAGAAGGTCCAGAGAGGAATAACAAAAATGATAAAAGGTCTAGAAAACATGACCTATGAGGGAACACTGAAACAACTGGGCTTGTTTAGTTTAGAAAAGAGAAGACTAAGAGGGGACATGATAACAGATTTTAAGTATCTAAAAGGGCGTTACAAGGAGGAGGGAGAAAAACTGTTCTCTTTGGCCTCTGAGAATAGGACAAGAAACAATGGGCTTAAATTGCAGCAAGGGAGGTTTAGATTGGACATTAGGAAAAACTTGCTAACTGTCAGAGTGGTTAAACACTGGAATAAATTGTGTAGGGAGGTTATGGAATCTCCATCCCTGGAAATATTTAGGAGCAGGTTAAACAGACACCTATCGGGGATGATCTGATTTAGACAGTGCTTGGTCCTGCCATGAGGGCAGGGGACTGGACTTGTTGACCTCATGAGGTCCCTTCCAGTTCTAGGATTCTTCGGAAAAGTCAACGAGCAGGGCTGAAGGGTATACCTAAGGCCCCCTCATACCTTTACCAATTGTCGGTGTATCATTTGAGCGGGTCGGGATGGACCTTGTCAGCCCCTTTTAGAAGAGCAAGACGGGGAACCGATTCATCCTGGTAATAGTAGGTTATACCAGTATCTGGAAGCTGTGCCACTTCGGAGTATCAACTGCTAGAAATATTGCAAATGAGTTGGTGAAGGTATTTGTGAGGGTGGGGATACCCAAAGAAATCTTGACAGACCAGGGTACCAATATCTCATCCAAGTTGATCATGGAGTTGTGTCAGCTCATGCACATTCAAACCCTCCAGCCATCAGCATACCACCCTCAGACAGATAGACTCATAGAACGATTTAAAGGCGCCCTCAAATTGATGCTAGATAAATTCATAGAAGATGATCCACAACACTGGGACACGCTTCTACCGGCTCTGCTCTTCATGATAAGAGAAGTCCCCCAAGCCTCAATGGGTTTTCTCCTTTTGAGCTCCTTTATGGGAGACAACCCTGAGGGATCCTGACTTATTAAAGGAGGATTGGGAGACCCAGGAAACTCGGGGACTCTGAGAACGACTTCAAACACTTTGCCTTTGCACAGGAGAACCTAATACCTAAAACTTAACTGGCTCAACAAGCTCAAGAAAATTATAATTTGGGGGCTAGTGTCCATAGCTTTGACCTAGGAGACCGGGTCTTGCTACTGTTATCCTCAACCGAGTTGAAACTTCTAGCTAAATGGCAGGGTCCCTTTGAAGTGGTACATCTCATGGGATCTGTAGACTATGAAGTTAGGCTGTCAGGTCACAGGAGGGAGGTTCGCATATACCACTTAAAATTTTTGAAATTCTGGAAGACACAGGAAGCCATGTTATGTTTATTGCCCCTGCTCCTCCCGAATCTGAACTAGGACCTTTGGCAGGGGAATCCCTTGACCCAGAACTGGCAGAGTTAGGGGAAGGCCTTAGGCCCCTGCAATGGAACCAGCTATATCATCTCTTAATGACTTTCCAAGATGTTTTATCTACACACTCAGGATGGACAGACCTGATACATCACCATATTACAGCGGAACCAGGACAGAAGGTGAGAGACCTGCACTGGCCTTTGCCAAAGAAATGTGGGATGTTGTCCAACAAGAGCTTAACACAATGCTCGAGATTGGTGTAATTGAAGAATCAAGGAGTGAGTGGAGGAGTCCCATTTTCCTGGTGCTGAAGCCTGATGAAGCTAGCTGGTTCTGTATTGATTTTTGGAGTCAAAACTATATCCTGCTTCTATGCCTATCCCATGCCCCAGGTCAAAGAACTGTTAGAACATCTAGGAGGGGCCAAGTACCTATCCACTATTCACTTGACGAAAGGGTACTGGCAAATACCTCTCAGCCACTTCTTTTCAGACCAACACGAGAGGAAAATCGACACAAAAGCCTTTCACAAAGTTTTCACCAAATTTGGCCAACCCAACATTGACATTTTTGTGACCACAACTAATTGCAAGCTAACAGATTTCTTGGAGCATAAGCTTTCGTGATCTTTGCCCACAAAAGCTTATGCTCCAATAAATCTGTTAGTCTATAAGGTGCCACAGGACTCCTCGTCGCTTTTGCAGATTCAGACTAACACGGCGACCCCTCTGATACTTAACTAATTGCAAGTGTCACCAGTTCTGTTCCAGGACAGCCCTAGGCAGGGGACCTCTCGGAGATGCTTTTCTTCTGAAATGGGAAGCCCCCTTCCTATATGCACTCTCTCCGTTACCTTTGATCCATCAAGTAATCATGAAAATCAGACAGGACCAAGCACACATCAAATTAGTAGCACCATCATGGTCCAGACAGACGTGGTTTCCTTACCTGCAGTGGTTGGCAGTCTCCGCTCCCCATGTATTCCCTCCACATTATGATCTTCTGTCTCAACATCGTGGCAGGATGCTCCACCTGGATCCAGTCAAACTTCACCTCAAAAACTGGCTCCTTCATGGGTCCATGATGCCAAAACATCTTGCTTTGAAGGGTAAAGCAAATACTGATCAACAGTCAATGGGAGTCTACCAGAAAGATTTATACCTATAAATAGAAAAGGTTCTCCAAATGGGTATGGGAGAAACACAACATTCCACCCCCCACAACCCCTCTACCAATTGTGCTATATTACCTCCTCAAGCTATGTGAGTCAGGACTCTCCTTCAGTCCAATAAAGGTCCACACTGCCATAGTTGCCACGTTTCACAAACATATGGACGGGAGCTCACTCTTCTCACATCCCAAGACTAAATGATTCCTCATGGGACTCCAAAACACATTCCCCATAGTGAGACCACCTACTCTGCTGTGGGCTTGCAATCAGGTCCTGAAGAGTCTCACAAAGCTGCCCTCAAGCCACTTGCTGTTTGCTCCTGGCTACACTTCTCCATGAAGATGGCCTTTCTCATAGCCATCACTTCCAGCAGGTGAGCGGGTGAAATAGCAGCTCTGATGGCTGACCCCCCATACACAGTCTTCACCAAGGACAGAGTAAGACTCAGACCTCACCCTAAATTCCTTCCTAAAGTTCCCACACTCTTCCACATTAACGAGCCCATACACTTACCTGCATTCTGTCCCAAGCCTCACAATGACCCAATTCAGGAAATGTTACACACCTTGGATGTCTGATGAGTGATGTCAATAGGACAAAGCCATAGAGAAAATCAATGAGACTTTTTGTCTCATTTGTAGAATGCTAAAAGGAACAGGCTGTCTCCTCCCAGAGAATATCAAAATGGATCTCCTCATGAATCCATGCTTGTTACACACTTCACAACAAGCAACCGCCATCTCTCATCACAGCTCATTCCACCAGAGTGGTTGCTTCCACGGCAGCTTTCTTGAACAACATTCTGTTGCATAAAAGCCTCTGCCCGAGCTACTACTTGATTTTACACATGGATTTTCTGGAAATACACTAAACTGTAAGGTCCTGCCGACACATGACTTAGAGATTGACAAAAACCTCCTGCTGACTGCATCGCTGTGGTGGTGAGGGGAAGTTTTCTTCTAAATCACTTCATTACTGATGATTTGTAAATGATTCTCTGAAGCTTTGTAATTGTTTCAGTTGCATTGCCTTTTAAACTCTGCAGCTTGTAATTTTAAACCCTTCAACTCTGTAATCTTTGTAAAACATTGCAACTTTGTAACTCTCAGCAACTTTGCTTTAAGTTCAGAAACTTACTGTGAGTTTGGTGATTGTTGAGTCATGCAACTTTGTAATCTTTGTAACTCTCAACCACCTTGCTTGTAACTTGCTCTAAACTGCATTCTCCCCTGAGATATGAATGTGCATGTGTGAGTGGAGACTCAAGTTACAGTGGGGGAGTTCTAGGCTGGATATTAGGAAAAACTGTTTCACTAGGAGGGTGATGAAGTACTGGAATGGGTTCCCTAGGGAGGTGGTGGAATCTCCATCCCTAGAGGTTTTTAAGTCTTGGCTTGACAAAGCCCTGACTGGGTTGATTTAGTTGGGATTAGTCCTGCTTTAGGTAGGGGGCTGGACTTGATGACTTCCTGAGGTCTCTTCCAGCTCTATGATTCTATGACTATTGTGTGTTTGGGATTAGAAACAGCAAGGCTGAGCACCTGGAGCCAGATGATGAGTCATCAGACCAATCAAGGTTGAGCAAACAAAGGAGACTGCTGCTCTGCTGGATCAAGGAAAGTCTGAGCATGCTTCCTGGTGACAAATGTGGATGAGTCATAGGAGTTGTTCAGAGGCAATAAAAGTAGAAAGCATGTGGCAGAAACCCTCTTTTTCTGAGAAACTCCTCTTTCTGCAGCCAGTTTCTTTCCTGACCAGCTCCCCAGCCATGATCAGCAGACAGATCCTCCAGAACCAACATGCCTTGGCTCCTTCTGCAACCCATATGCCTGTGTAAGTGTGTGAGTGCCTGAGGGCAGGAATGAATGTGTGTGAATGAAATATGAATGAAGGTGTGTGTGTGTGTGTGTGTGTGAGAGAGAGAGAGAGAGAGAGAGAGAGCTGTCACTAAAGGGGAACCAGCTATCCTCTTGAGTTTAACCGTATAGTGGAATGTTAATTTCTCAATCAATACATCCATACTAGTGTAACCCTGGGTGGTCTCTGTGGGAATTTTTGGGGTAACACGTCCCACTAGGACATCTGCAGAGCAGCAACCTGGACTGCCAACCATACATTTGCCCAGTGCTTTTTTTTGTAAGAAAAAAGGTGCCAATACTCTGGGGCAAAGTTGTTGAGCAAAAAAAAAGCCCCACACTGGGGGGCTGAAATGCAGTTGTGGCCCTTTAAGAGCCAAACCGCCACTGCATCCTGAGCAGGCTTCTGTCAGGAGCCCAGCCACCCCAGGAAAACAGGTGCCAGTACGCATGGGGGAAATGCCATTCCTTTTCTGTGTGCTGGGAAAATAGGTGACGGTACACCGTTCTAGGCTGTACTGTCATAACAAAAGCTCTGCATTTGCCAAACATTATGCCCTGACCCCTGGCCTAACCCCAACAACAACTACAGTCTCTGGTGGCAGGGCTCCAAAACCTTCCTCCATGGGATGGACACTTCTCTCTAGTCAGAGAGAGTGGAGCAGCCATGGAGATATCACTTGAAGAAGAGAGAGTTACTCACCTTGTACAGGAATGGGCATTCTTCAAGATGTGTGTTCCTCTGAGTTCCCCACTACCCTCCCTCATCCCCTACTTTGGAGCCTCTGTGGGCCTGCAACCAAGGAAGAGAAGGAATGGAGGTGCTGTGCCATGCGCACAACTAATGGACACTAATGGCATGAGGAGGCACTAATCCACGTGTGTGGTGCAGTAGGGCACTTCTAGGAAGAAATCTCTGGTCATCGGCACGAGGACGCACCAGCAACTAGAGTGGAGCACCCACAGGGACACATCTCAAAGAACTCCCATTACTGCACAAGGTGATTAACTCTCTCTTCCTGGAGTTTGAGGGATGGGTGTTTAATGTGATGAGAAGGGTCTGCTCTTCTGGGTGAGGGGACTAGGATTTATGAAGAGAGATTAAAAAGACTGAGACTTTTCATCTTAGAAAAGAGACTAAAGGGAGCTATGATAGAGGTCTATAAAATCATGACTGGTGTGGAGAAAGTAAATAAGGAAATAGTTATTTACTTGTTCCCATAATATAAGAACTAGGGGTCACCAAATAGGTAGCAGGTTTAACACAAACAGAAGGAAGTATTTCTTAACGCAACACACAGTCAACCTGTGGAACACCGCGCCAGAGGATGTTGTGAAGACTAGGACTTTAACAGGCTTCAAAAAAGAGCTAGATAAATTCATAGAGGATAGGTCCATCAATGCCTATTAGCCAAGATGGGAAGAAATGGTGTCCCTTGCCTATATTTGTCAGAGGCTAGGAATGGGTGACAGGGGTCGGATCACTTGATGATTCCCTGTTCTGTTCATTCCCTCTGGGGCACCTGGCATTGGCCACAGTCGGAAGACCGGATACTGGGTTAGAGGGATCTTTGGTCTGACCAGTCTGGCCATTTTGATGAACTTATGTGCACAGCTTTTCTGCTCCAAGCCTTTGGTCTAACTCAACCAGATCAAAAACAATAGGAAACTGTTCCAGTCCAGTGGTCTCTGTGTGGAATGAACTGACTGGATGTTAGTCCAGCTCCTGCTGCACAAATGTCCTTGTCTCACAAATCAGCAGCACAATGGACTTGCTTGCTTCAGACTCAGCAGAGGGGTAAGCGGTGAATGAGCCAGGGAAAATGAACTACCTTGTTGCTCAGGGCCACCCTGCACCAATGCTGCCCGTGCAGTTGCTGTCCTGTGGTTTAATTCTCCAGCTTTAGGCTTGTCATGATCATGAGGGTTAGCCAGCAGCCTGGGGACTAAGGAGTTAACTATACCTAACTCAGGTAGAAACAAAAGACAGAACTAAGTAGCACTTTAAAGACTAACAAGATGGTTTATTAGGTGATGAGCTTTCGTGGGCCAGACCCACTTCCTCAGGAAGTGGGTTTGGCCCACAAAAGCTCATCACCTAATAAACCATCTTGTTAGTCTTTAAAGTGCTACATAGTTTCAGCTAGACCAGACTAACATGGCTGCATCTCTATCACTAACTCATGTAGAGTTAGCCAATAGGAACGTAGGTAGGAATTTCAAACTAGCACAATGGAATTTTTGGGTTTCCCTCCTTTGTCTCTGGGTAGTTTTTCTCCAGCTATTGAAGGGGACAGAGTGTCTCCCTCTAAGAAAATACTCTTCACAGTCTGTAAGTAAGATAAAGTTTAGATAAATCCGTTAGGCTTTATTGTTTTATGGTTTGGGAAATTGGATCTGGTCTGTGCATTTAAAAATGGGTTTTGCTCTCCTTTGTAACTAAGTTCCTGGCCCATG
Organism: Rafetus swinhoei; assembly: GCA_019425775.1. Lineage (NCBI taxonomy): Eukaryota > Metazoa > Chordata > Testudines > Trionychidae > Rafetus > Rafetus swinhoei. The sequence goes on along the minus strand of CM033429.1, from coordinate 19,910,565 downwards.
GTAAATCTCTCCTCCATGAGGATATTATTGTGTGACTGTTCCATCTAGTCATTATGCTTGCAACAGGAATATTATGGTGATAATAAAAGTTCTTCCTCTTTTCTTTTTATTAACCTAGTATTGGTTAATGGTTGTGTCCTGGTTTGTACTTTAGGGGTGAGATTTCCCAAGTAGTCTCTTCCTGGTTGTTTTATTAATATTTGGGTGGTGGCAGTGGAGATTTTATCCCAAAAATTTAGGTTAAGATTTTGGGGGGAAGCTTTATACCAAAGCCTGATAGATAAGGCTTTGGGGTACTTTTGCTGGCCCCCACTTTTGCATTTATTGTGCCAGAGTGGGGAAGGAGCCATGACATGGTAGATAGCGGTGGGATTATTTTGAGAACCCAGGATTTTTAAAAGGACACAGGTTTTTTCTTTTGAGTTGCAAGCTTTGCAGTTTTTTTCCCTCTTGTTTTTGTTCTTCTGTTTTCTGTGCTGCCTCAGGGAGGGGCAGGCAGAAGGTTAAGCTTAAGCCAGACACAGATGAACCCAAACAGTTTGGTTTTTTTTTTTAATAGCTTTCGGGACAACTGGATAGCTAGGCTAGTTAAGGCATGATGTCCAGCTCTAGGACAGATTCATACCCCAAGGAAAGGGCAGGAGCAATGTATAGCAGCCCTCCTCCCCCCTCACCAATGCCTTCTATGTGGGAAGCTGCCTGAAAGGCAGCTGGAAGACCTTTAACTCAGAAAGAGGTGGAGTTTCTCCTACAGATGGAGGAGAAGCGCGCCCAACAGGAGGCAGAGGCAAAGTGCGCCCAACAAGAAGCTGAGGAGAAGCGCACCGAACAAGAACATCTGGAGAGGCTAGCAGCAGCACAGGCAAGAATAGCAGAAATAAAGGCAGAGACCAGACAATTGGAAGCAGAAACACAGGCAAAGATAGCAGAAAATAAGGGCAGAGAGAAGGTGAAGTTGGTGCTTCTGCTCCCATTCGCCAACTAACCATCCTGCTCCTGCGAATGTTGCAGTCATTGTTCAACATCCCAAGGAACTCCAAACCCAGAGAGTGGAAGAACAGAGACTATCCTCCTAGGGGTTCAGTGTACAACCATGTGGGGATAGGGTGCAATTATGGCATGGATAATATGTATAATCAGGCTGATACCTTAACCCAGCCCCAGAACATGTATGAGGTTTGTGAAGGGGGTGAGTGGGAATCTAGGAAGTTGTCTGTGGCTAGCCAGGCCTATGGGGAGCCAGGTAAAAGTTTTCCTCAATGTTTGCCTGAGGGTGATAGCTGTGTGTCTATTCAGGAGAGCTGTGTGTCTGAGAGTAAGGTCTCTGCATGTCTACCTGGAGCCTCAGAGGTGAGGCTGGAGTCAGAAACAGGGCAGGGAGAGCCCAGTAATGAGGGAAGTGTTTCTCTGGAACAGTCTGGAGTGGCTGGCCAGAGTGAAGTTTTAGTTGAGGAAAAAGATCATGACAAGGCTGGTAGCTTTTCACACTTTAAAAACAATTGATTAAAACTTCTAAATTCCCCTCAGCTTATTGTATTCATGCAAGGAGACCTTGGTTAGCTTCAATCCTCAAAAGACAGGTAATGGGTAGGCAGTTGCTACCATGGCTCATTGCTGATCAGGGCACCTGAAATCCTGCTAATCTTCTTTTGGAAATGTGTGAAATTGGTTAATCAAGTGCAGGAGCTCAGTGGCCACAGCTGCCTTTAATAAGGAATTTGATACTTAGGGCTAGTCTATACTACCACTTTAGTTTGTACAACTTATGTTGCATAAGGGATGTAAAAACACAGATACACACACACACACACGCACACTGACCTAAGTTTCACCAACAGAAACACTGGGTGTGGATAGTCCTCTGTGAGCAGGAGAGCTCCTCCCACTGACATAGCTACTGCTGCACTTGCCAGTGGTTTTATTATTGGAGAGCTCTCCTGTTGGTATAGAGCAGCAACACAAGGGATTTTACAGCGGCATAGAGTCATTGGTACCATACAGCTTTGCCACTCTAGGCTCACTAGTGTATGCACTTTGGAGTTTCCTCAAAGGTTAGGAGACAATGAATTTACAGGCCTTGCTGCTCTGACATATTGATAACTATCAGGGGCAGGGAGAATGGAAGGATTTAATAGGGTTAGGTCAGATTCCTCTCTGTGTGCATGACTGAGGCCTCTCCCACTGGGAGAGAGGTACTTCTGAGTCTCTGATGGGAACTGGTGTTTCTTTCACATGCATCCGGGTAGTGCATTGGGGCAAATTTGGAAAGCTCAGTAAACTACCACTTGTTGGGCTAGGGCAGGCATGTCAAACTCAAAGCCTACTGAGGGCCGAACAAATGAAAACTGATAGCTTTCAGGGCCACCAAAGAAAATGTACTTGTATTGAAAAGTCCTAATTATTTATTATTATAGATTATATTTTAGGTATATTTTATAATTTTTCAGGTCTTGTTTTAATATAATACAATAATTTGATGTGTAAAATTATTTGCCCATATAAAATATTTTTAATTGAAATATAAATTTAAGGTACTTTTTAATTTTTTTACGATACATAACTTGTTTTGTTGAAATAAAAATAAGTCTAGAACATGATTAATCAAATAGAACAGGCTTCTGTGAAAATTTCAGATACTTTGTAAGTTTGAGATTTTGCATAAACATATAATATTGGTGCAATTGCAAAAAAAATGACATTTATTGATATAAAATTAATATACATTTTGTGATTTTATTTTGGAATAAATAAATAAAAAACAAAATGTTAACAAAATATCCCCCTTCTCTCCCCCAGAGCCAGGCACTCCCATACCCCCGTTGTAACCATTCCCCCTCCGCTCCCCAGAACCCACCCCACCCAATGCCTCATCCCTCCCCTGAGCCAGGCACCCCCACCCCCAACCCAATGCCTCTCCCCTTCCCCAGAGCCAGGCGCTCACAGCCCCCACTAACCTAATGCCTGGGTCCCGGAGCCGTCACTGCCGCCACACATTTCTTCCTCAGGCCCTGGGGTGGTGTGAGCATAGCAGCCAGCTGTGAGCAGGTGCATGATGCCTGTGCAAAGCATCCGGCCGGCCATGAGCATGTGCTGGAGCAGCCCAGCCGGCCATGAGAACTTGCTAAGTTCCGTGTGCAGAGCGGCCGGTCTGCTGGCTGTGATCTGCACTCAGCCACGTGCTCCGAGCGGCCAGTGGGCCACACTTTATTCTTTAAAAAAAAATGTAGTGGTAGGCCACAAAAAATTTCAGTTGGGCCTCATGCGGCCCCCCCAGCGGCCTGTTTGATATGCCTGGGTTAGGGTGTTGAATGTAGGCAGAAGTGAAAGCTTGTCCCTCACACACCTCTGTTGATGCCACTGTTCTGTGCAAGATACATGCTTCTACAGCCACTCAGGAGGGATTCCAATGCCACCCAGCTGATTAGCAGAGCATCCAGAGCTTGGTTTTATTGGTGGTGCACATTCACACATGCCTTGTTGCATATAAAAATTTATTTCGCACATGGAGGGAAAAGATTAGAGGGAACATTGGTTGATGCCCTTCAGTTTCAACCTGCAATCCTCTCCTTGTTTTCCAGGTCTTGATCCAGTTCCTTTTTCCTTTAAGAAACAGTTTTATGTTCAAAATGCTTTACAGATATGCCTGTAATTAGCAATGGTGACACACTGCCGTGTATGTGCGCAGAAGATTGAGATGAGATGAATGTGCAAGGCGGGAAAGGCTGCCCTGTGGCAGTGTATGCAGGAAGAGTGGGTAAAGTAGGACAGACTGCCCCAAGGGGCGTGTGCTCTTGTGTGTCCATGTACATGTGACTGATACATGAGGGCCCTCAGTCAGGAAGTGGGTAATTTAGAAGGTTGCTTCTGTTCTATGTTGAATTCTAATAAGGCTGCACAGCTTTTAGACAGAGGTGCTGCAGCTCCAGCTCTTGTCACTGAGTTTTATGGCTAGTGAGGTTGAGTCCCTGAGGGAAAGGAGTGAGGCCAGGGATGGCAGTATGTACCTGACACCAGCATTCCTCAGGTCAGGAGAGCTGGACAGGGCCACTAGCAACCCTCCCCCACTAGGGGAACTGTGCAAAAGTCTTCCTTTGCTGCTCTGCATTTCTGAGTGTGGGGTGCTCCCCATGTTGCCATGGCTGTGGGCGTTGAACCAGAGGTAACCTGTAGGGAAATTGTTAGCACTATTTCCCCTGTGTTAGCAAAGCTTCTGCACCTTATAGGAGGGGAGCACTTGTGCAACAGACTTTATTGCAGAAATGTGCAAAACCTGAGCAAGCATGTTATAGTTCTTTTCATCCTGAGATCCCAAAGAGCTCAATAAGATTCAAAACAGAGCTATTTTCATCCACCCCTTAAATACAACTACTTCTAGGGTGTCACATTGCAACTATTTGCACACAGAAACTGCAGGGGGAATTTAGGGAGGCAGAATGTTGTTGTTCAAGTTGGAATTTGGTCAAAATGCTATGAACTGACTCCTGGAAAAAATGTCATGGGAGTGGTAGTGCCCAGGATCTGGGTTATAGTCTTATCTGAAAGATGTGAAGTTGGGCCTTCAGAGCATCTCGTACACACTGGTTCAGTAGACTCAAATTGCCAGCATTACATTTTATAGTACCTATGTGAACTCCCATCCAGCTTATGATGTCTGACAGCTTCCCAGCTCCTGGCGGGAACATTTCTGACCACACACTCACTCCTCCTTTAGCTGTGGAAATGACGTGGTGATTCCAGATATTAATCACATCTCCCAATACTTCATGAGGCTGGGGAGTATCATCCTTATTTCCCAGAAAGGGCTCTCAGAGCTGGAATGAAAATCTAGGAGTAACTGGCTCCTACCATGCTGCATCCAACAGACTGTATTATCTCTCTGGTTTTCCTTTTTCCTTTCTGTGAGGAACCAATGTTAGGAGAGCAGCAGTCAATGGAACATTGCCAAATTCTCTTTCTCTCTTGATTTGACAGGGCAGCTCAAAAGCAGATGGTCATTAATTAAAAGGAGTCAAGTGAGTAGTTTGCATTGGCCTCTGCATTCTTATTCCAAAGGAGAAAAACTCTGGTAGCTTTGGAGAAACATCCTCAACCCCCTTGTGTCTGCACTGTGCAGAGATCCTGCTGGTGTCTGCTGGGGGTCATTGTGGGGAATCCAGCCTGCTCAGGAAATAGAATTGCTAAAAAAGCAGATTCAGAATGTTTGCTAAGAGCCCAGACTTGCTGTCACCAAAGCCAGACACAAAAATCTCATTAGAACAAGCCCTGGACTTGTGATGTGAGCATACAGGACATTAACGTGAAGATCTTCCAGGTACAAAGAAGGATGGAAGTGAAAGAAATTGCAGGAGAAGAGCTTGACAAACCATGAGGAGCCTTCATCCCCCACAGAAGCTAAAACAAAGAGCTTCCCTTCCAGAGCAGAGAACAAAAATAAGCCTTTGGGGCACTTTATGTTGCACTAATCTGTAGATTCAAGCTGAGCCATCTCCTGCTTGGCACTCAGAACCCTTTTGTGTTCATCAGCACATTACAAGTTACTTAACAGAGTGTACATCAATCACAGCCATCATCGGACGTTCTGTATAGTGCCTGGGTTACTTCTCCAAACCCATGTGGCTTTTTTCTAATGGCACTGAGAGCTAGATGGCTGGGGTAACAAAGGGCAAGCATAGTGTATTTCTATCTCTACTCTCAAAAATACTTGGTTCTTCTTTGAGTGATTGTTCATGTCCATTCCATGTAGGTGTGTGCACACCATGTGCACAGATCGTCAGAAGATTTTTCCCTCAGTGGTACCCGTTGGGCCACCAGGGGAGCCCCCTGGAGGGGTGCCTCTATATTGGTGCAAATATATATCCAAGCTGGCCCTCCACCCCCTCAGTTCCTTCTTACCATAAGAACATAAGAATGGCAGTACTGGGTCAGACCAAAGGTCCATCTAACCCAGTAGCCTGTCTGCCGACAGTGGCCAGCGCCAGGTGCCCCAGAGGGGGTGGACCGAAGACAATGATCAAGCAATTTGTCTCCTGCCATCCTTCTCCAGCCTCTGACAAACAGAAGTCAGGGACACCATTTCTATCTCCTGGCTAATAGCCTTTTATGGACCTAACCTCCATGAAATTATCTAGCTTCTCTTTAAACTCTCAAGTATCAGAGGGGTAGCCGTGTTAGTCTGAATCTGCAAAAGCGGCGAGGAGTCCTGTGGCACCTTATAGACTAACTGAAGTGTTGGAGCATAAGCTTTCGTGGGCAAAGATCCACTTCATCAGATGCATGTAGTGGAAATTTCCAGAGGCAGGTATAAATATGCAGGCCAGAATCAGGCTGGAGATGACGAGGTGGATCCAATCAGGGAGGATGAGGCCCACTTCTAGTAGCTGATCTGGAGGTGTGAATTCCAAGAGAGGAGAAGCTGCTTTTGTAGTTAGCAAGCCATTCACAGTCTTTGTTTAATCCTGAGTTGATTGTGTCAAACTTGAAGATGAACTGTAGCTCAGCAGTTTCTCTTTGAAGTCTGGTCCTGAAGTTTTTTTGCTGCAGGATGGCTACCTTTAGATCTGCAATTGTGTGTCCAGGGAGATTGAAGAGTTCCCCTACAGGTTTTTGTATGTTGCCATTCCTAATATCTGATTTGTGTCCATTGATTCTTTTACGTAGGGACTGTCCAGTTTGGCCGATGTATATAGCAGTGGGGCATTGTTGGCACATGATGGCATATACTACGTTAGTAGATGTGCAGGAGAATGAACCAGTGACAGTATGGCTGATCTGGTTAGGTCCTGTGATGGTGTTGCTGGTGTAAATATGTGGGCAGAGTTGGCACCGAGGTTTGTTGCATGGATTGGTTCCTGAGTTAGTTATTATGGTGCGGTGTGTAGTTGCTGGTGAGAATATGCTTCAGGTTGGCGGGTTGTCTGTGGGCAAGGACTGGCCTGCCTCCCAAGGCCTGTGAAAGCAAGGGATCATTGTCCAGGATGGGTTGTAGATCACTAATGATGTGTTGGAGAGGTTTTAGCTGAGGACTGTAGGTGATGGCCAGTGGTGTTCTGTTGGTTTCTTTCTTGGGCTTGTCCCGTAGCAGGAGGCTTCTGGGTACACATCTGGCTCTGTCAATCTGTCTCCTCACTTCCTCGTGTGGGTATCGTAGTTTACAGAATGCTTGTTGAAGATCTTGTAGGTGTAGGTCTCTGTCTGAGGAGTTGGAGCATATGCGTTTGTACCTCAGTGCTTGGCTGTAAACAATGGATCGCGTGGTGTGTCCGGGATGGAAGCTGGAGGCATGCAGGTAAGCATAGTGGTCGGTAGGCTTTCGGTATAGGGTGGTATTGATGTGACCGTCACTTATTTGCACCGTGGTGTCCAGGAAATGGACCTCCCGTGTAGACTGGCCCATGCTGAGGTTGATGGTGGGGTGGAAGCTGTTGAAATCGTGCATCAACCTCAGCATAGTATATGCCATCATGTGCCAACAATGCCTCACTGCTATATACATCGGCCAAACTGGACAGTCCCTATGTAAAAGAATCAATGGACACAAATCAGATATTAGGAATGGCAACATACAAAAACCTGTAGGGGAACACTTCAGTCTCCCTGGACACACAATTGCAGATCTAAAGGTAGCCATCCTGCAGCAAAAAAACTTCAGGACCAGACTTCAAAGAGAAACTGCTGAGCTACAGTTCATCTTCAAGTTTGACACAATCAACTCAGGATTAAACAAAGACTGTGAATGGCTTGCTAACTACAAAAGCAGCTTCTCCTCTCTTGGAATTCACACCTCCAGATCAGCTACTTAGAAGTGGGCCTCATCTTCCCTGATTGGATCCACCTCGTCATCTCCAGCCTGATTCTGGCCTGCATATTTATACTTGCCTCTGGAAATTTCCACTACATGCATCTGACAAAGTGGGTCTTTGCCCACGAAAGCTTATGCTCCAACACTTCAGTTAGTCTATAAGGTGCCACAGGATTCCTCGCCGCTTTCTTTAAACTCTGTTATAGTCCTAGCCTTCACAGCCTCCTCAGTCAACCTGTGGAATTCGTTGCCAATGCACTGTGTGAAGAAGAATTTTCTTTTAATAGTTTTAAACCTGCGACCCATTAATTTTATTTGGTGTCCTCTAGTTCTTCTATTACGGGAACTAATAAATAACTTTTCTTTATTCACCCTCTCCACACCACTCATGATTTTATAAACCTCTATCATATCCCCCCTCAGTCTCCTCTTTTCTAAACTGAAAAGTCCCAGTTGCTTTAGCCTCTCTTCATATGGGACCCGTTCCAAACCCCTAATCATTTTAGTTGCCCTTTTCTGAACCCTTTCCAAGGCCAAAATATCTTTTTTGAGGTGAGGAGACCACATCTGTACACAGTATTCAAGATGTGGGTGTACCATAGTTTTATATAGGGGCAGTAAGATATTCTGTGTCTTATTTTCTATCCCTTTCTTAATAATTCCTAACATCCTATTTGCCTTTTTGACCACCGCTGCACGTTGTGTGGAAGTTTTCAGAGAACTATCTATGATAACTCCAAGATCTCTTTCCTGATTTGTCGTAGCCAAATTAGCCCCCGTGACTATTGTTGGAATGTGTCTCACTTGCTTAGCAAGTGTGCCTGAGTGATTATCATTCTTCTTGTTCTCAGTTTTAGTTCAGATTTAGTATTACTTAGTTATTAGTAATACTTTGTGGTGTAAATAGTCAGGGGTTTGCTCTTATGTCCCTTTGCCTCAGAGAAGCCCATCTTACAGACAATTGTATGATTTGCCAGAATTTCAAGCCCTGTACTAAGAAGGAGAGAGACTCTCGGCAGAAGGTCTTCATAATGAAGGCGTCTTTCTGCCCAGCTGAAGTGGCACCGGTCACCCGGAGCACATCAGCCTCAGCGCTGGCAGCCCCAGGACATTTGCACTCATCTCTGGCACTGCAGCATACCACGGCCCAGCACTGCTCTCAGTCCCCTGTGCCTCAGAAGTAGAGACCTAGCAGGGGCAGGTCTCCATCAAGGCATGCACTGAAAGTGCATCCCCAGGCTGGGCACTTGGCCTCTGCGACTATGGCACCCAGGACGTCGGCACCAGTCGACCCCACGCTGAGACCCAAGTCTGGACTTTGACCTGGTGGAGGTGGACTGGCCCTCTACACCGGACATGTTTGAGCCTGTGAGGGAACTCATCGAGTTAACTTCTTCCCCGGCCTCTATTTCCGGCACAGTGTGAGGACAAGACAGTTGCCCCTCCCACACCAACTTACCAGCACCAGGAGCTTCAGTGCCTGTACCCAGGCCTCACCAGAGGGTACCAGCAGCACTGCAGACTTCAGCACCACTCTCAGGGCCAACTCCGGTGCACAGGACCCCGGCACTGGCCGACCCAGCACTGGCAGCATATGTGCCCAGGAAGCACTCAATGCCATTGCCCCAGGACCAGGGAAAGCCAGAGTCAATGGCCAGGCATGCTCCTCAGCTCTGCTCTCTGGTACCGACCATGCTGGCACCACCCTGGTCGGCTTCAGAATATTGCCCAACTCCAAGGCCAAGTCAATTTTCTCCAGGGATTGTGCATTCTGATCATGCTCCCGGCACCTCTCCTATTTGCAACACTGCTCCCAGCACTGGAGTGTTTCTACTCAACCTCCTCAGCCATCATGTCCATCCCAGTGGCAATCTCCAGTGCAGTGTCCCTTCTGGACCCCCTGGGCTTACCACCAGGCCCACACCCCTTCTGGCCAGCTTTCACCTACTCAGGTGTTAGGGCACCGCCATCGGTCACTCCTCTAACCTGCTTCTCTCCATCTGCCCATTCCCAGTCCCCCTTGTAAGGTATCTCCCAGACCAGGTAGTGGCCACAGGGCAATCAGTTGCTTCCCAGGAACTGGAGCAACACCATGAGCAGGAGGAGCAGGTGCTCTGGGGGTCAGCCAGGCAGGGTCTCCCACAGCCCCAGCTGCAGCAACTGCCTATGCATCCTGCGCCTGTGGGCCTCTCCCATAACCACCGCCAGGCTCCTCGGGTTCATAGCGGCATGCACATACATGGTGCAGCATGCTAGGCTCCATCTCCACTCTCTATAGCTGTGGCTAGCTCGGGCTCACAATCCGGCCTTCCATCCACTGGACATAGTGGTGACAGTTCCAGCAGACGTCCTAACCTCCCTCAATTGGTGGCTCCAGGAGAATGTGGTCTGTGCTGGGCTCCCATTCTCCCAACCTCTGCTGTCACTCAGACTAGTGATGGATGAATCTGACTTCTGATGGGGACCTCACATTGGGGACCTAAGGACGTAAGGTATGTGGTTCTAGTCAGAGCTATTGCTGTATATAAATGTCAGTGAGCTGAGGACAGTTTGCCTCACTTGTCGGGAATTCCTTCCCCAGTTAAGGGACAGGGTGTCCTGGTCCTGTCAGATAATACAGCAACGGTGTACTACATAAATAAACAGGGTGGTACTCGTTCTCTCCCCAGTGTCCGGAAGCCCTCCTTCTCTGGAAGTTCTGCATAGAGCAGGGTATTGACCTGGTGGCCTCCTACCTCCCGGGGGCCCAGAACACTGTGGCAGACTGGCTCAGCAGGTCCTTTTTGAGTCACAAATGGTCCCTCAGGGCAGATATTGCCCTTTGCATTTTCCAGAGGTGGGACTTTCCCCACCTGGACCTATTTGTGACCCCCAGGAACAGGAAGTGCTTCAATTTCTGCTCCTTCATGAACCACAGCCCAAGGTCCCTGAGGGGTGCGCTCCTTACTTCCTGGCCTCCCAGTCTGCTGTACATGTTTCCTCTCTTTCCCCTGGTCCACAAAGCAATCTTAAGGGTCAGGGAATTCAGGTCCTCTCTGATCCTGATAGCACCGGTGTGACTGAGGCAGCATTGGTTCACGTTCTTTTTTAGCCTGTCGGTAGAGCGGCCGATTGCCCTCCCAATGTACCTGGACCTGATAATGCAGGGCCACGGCAGGCTTTGTCACCTGAACCTGCAGTTCCTACACCTCATGGCCAGGTATCTCCATGGTTGATGGCACTGGAATGCCAGTGCTCGGAGCAGGTCCAAAGGGTCCTGTTGGGGAGCAGGAAACCCTCTCCTAGAGCCACATGTTTGGCAAAGTGGAAGCAGTTTTCTATCTGTACTGCCCAGAGGGGACTCTTATAGAATCATAGGGCTGGAAGAGACCTCAGGAGGTCATCGAGTCCAGCCCCCTGCCCAAAGCAGGATGCCCCAATGGATGCCCCAATCCCCTATGTTCTTGACTACCTTCTGGACCTAAGAGTTCAGGGTTTATCTTTGCCCTCGGTCAGGGTACACCTAGTGGCTATCTCTGTCTTTCACTCAGGCTCTCGGGCAATTTGCACTTCGAGAACCCTGTGGTCCATCATTTTCTGAAGGGTCTGGACAGGTTTTACCCACATGTTTGCCAGCCCGTTCCCCCATAGTAACAACTTGGTCTTTACCATGCTCACTGGTCCCCTTTCGAGCCTCTAGTGACCTGTTCGCTCTTGCACCTCTCACGGAAGGTGTCCTTTTTGGTGGCCATCCTGTATTAAGGCATGTTATGACCTGGCCGGGATACAAGCCCCGCCTTTGACGGCTCACTCCACTAGGTCCCAGGCCTCCTCCATCACTTTCATTGCTCAAGTGCCTATCCTGGACATCTGTAGGGCAGCTACCTTGTTAATCATTATGCCTTAGTGCACCAGGCCAGGGATGATGCAGACCTTGGTAGGGCAATGCTCCATTCCATTGAAAGATTAAGCCTCCAACCCAGCTTCCAAGGTTTCTGCTTGGGAGTCACCTACATGGAATGGACATGAGCAATCACTTGAAGAAGGAAAAAATGGTTACTTAACCTCTTGTAACTGGTGTTCTTCGGATGTGTTGCTTATGTCCATTCCAAATTCCATCTACTTCCCCTTTGTTGGAGAATTCCGGCAAGGGAGATTTAGGTTGGACTTTAGGAAAAACTTCCTAACTGTTATGGTGGTTAAATACTGGAATAAATTGCCTAGGGAGGTTGTGGAATCTCCATCACTGGACATATTTAAGAGCAGGTTAGACAGACATCTATCAGGGATGATATAGAATGTGCTTGGTCCTGCCATGAGGGCAGGGGACAGGACTTTATGATCTCTCAAGGTACCTTCCAGTTCTAGTATTCAATGATTCTAAGAAGGAACTGAAGGGGTGGAGAACCAGTAGGGGTATATATGCACTGATATAGCATCACCACTCTATGGGGCTCCCTTACTGGCCCAACAGGTACCGCTGAGGGAATAATCTTCTGACAGTCTGTGCATGTGGTGCGCACACACCTACATGGAATGGACATGAGCAACACATCTCGAAGAACAACCATTAAGAAAGGAAAGTAATCTTTTTTTTCCTAGAGCCAGTATTAAGAAATGCACTGTCAATACATAATGATCCAGCCACGTGGAAAAGATGCATATGAGGAAAAAAGTATTGGCAGCTGTATAGAACTTTTTCTCAACATCTAAGAAATGTGTGGTAGCTGTACCTCAATCAACACTGAGGATCCCGGTTCTCTGTGGGTTCCTTGATTGAAGTCCTGATCATTCTCCCTATCAGTGCTGTTGCTGAAGGGCTGGATTTCCTGGATTTTGGACCAACTTCCAAGGTATTGAAACTGAGGGATGGTCACTACTACTATCCCCTCCCAAAACACACTGTACTGCCGTTAAGAAGGACCTCAGGAATAGTATAGTGCCCTTTGGGATCAATGGTGCAGTGCTGAATTCTTCTGCTCCTCCTGCAGTGGGTGCTTTGTCATTCCCTCATTCCCACATAAGTCCAGTTTAGGTTGGCCACAGAGAGATTGTTCCAGCTCTGCTGTGGTCTCTCAGTGAGCCCGTTTCTCAAATGCTTACACCAGCTGTAGAGCTGCAGAGCAACAAGCCTCACAGTTGCCAAAAAGAGATTTATGTGCCTCTCTGAATTGCCAAAGGGTTTTGCATTTATATAGCACCTTTCACCCACATGGAACTCAAAGCACCTTGTTAACTGGGAAAATTATATAGACAGCACAGGGACCAACTCATCTGCTGCTGAAATGCAGCTGTCTTTAAAGGGGAGCATAACAGCTGTTGATATCATCAACATTACTGATTTAAGACAGTACAAGGTGCCTTTGCTCCAACCACACTGCATCCTGCCATGAAGCATACTGCTCAGAGGAGTTTTTCCTCTCTGCCTTCCCGTCATCCAACTGTGCTGTCTTCTGGGAGCATAAAAGAATAGGGCTCTACATGTGAAACCTGGACTCCAACTGCCCAATCTGCATTTTTGTCCCCTCATTTGTAGACCTGTCTCTCTACTGCAGGGGTGAGAGAGATGATCCTTCCATGAGAGTCACATATACCCACACAAGGATCCCAAAGGCTGGAGTTGTGGCATCATGCCTGCCTAACCTTCACCCTCTCCAGACACCTTTCCAAAGCAGGAGTGAGAGTGACATTTGTTTCTGTTTTCATGTCTTATCTTGGGGCCAATTACATTTTTTTGGCAGGAGGCTCTCAGTTGTATGGGACAGCACTGTACCCTGTTTTTTGGGGGGGTTTTAGTGACCCATCACACAAGATGCAGGGTAAAATACTAGTAGATTCTGGCAGTAGTGACTTGACACCTGTAGATCCTCCTAGGGTAGGAACCATGGATCAGATACAGGTAGGTGTAGCTCTATTCACCTTATATAGGGCCCCTGAATCTGATATTTTCAGGGTTCTTTATATAGGCTCAAGGAGCCTGGTTTGTGGTCTGCTGTGTTGAGAGTGGGAAACCCCAATCCCTGTGTGTTCCTGACATGCACAGATCCATGTCTGCTTGGCCTCACTGAAACATCAATCTCCCTGTCATGAAATATTCATGACTGTTTCCAAATGGGCTCCGACAAAGCAAATCTCCATGTTCTTCCCCTCCCCCTGCCCTCATGTGCATACCACCCCCTTTGCACACAGACACAGAAGCACAGCGTCTGCTGCAGTGAGGGAGGCTGCAGGCTCTGCTGAGGTCAAAAGAGATTCAGGCAGCTGATCTCTATGTCTTTCAGGAAATAAAATAGAGCAGGAAAAAAAAACAGTGAAAGCCCCAGGAGATGGTTGAGAGAATTAACCCTTTCCAGGTCAGGGAACATTAAGGAAAAATCCACAGTGCACCAGGCAATCTGAACTGGGAAGGGAGAATGAGATCTTGGCAATAGAACAGATTATGCAGGACTTGCTTAGGCTGGAGGGTGACTGTCAACTCGGGGAATCCTGCTGGGATGAAGATCTGGCTGAACTGGGGCAAGGAATACATCTTTGCACACCAGCACCCTGGGTTGTGCATCCAGCTGCACTCAAGAATCTCTGGGACATAATGGCTATAGTGGGCCATCCATAGGATACTTTGGGGGGGCCATGCTCCAGGTGGATGTAAGGTCCAGGGCAGCCTGAATGGTTAGCAGGGACACTGATGCCATCAGCAGTGAGCAACCTGGCCCAAACCTACTCCATTGTGCTCTGCCCTGCCCTACCAGCTCCCAGGGGCACTTGGGGTGTGTCTAGACTACAGGGTTTTGTTGACAAAAGTGGACTTTTGTTGACAAAACTATACCTGCATCTACACTGCCGCTGAGTTTTGTTGACATAACGTCGACAGAACTCAGCAGCTTTGTCGACAGCTGTAAACCTCATTCTACGAGGAATAACGCCTTTTGTCGACAGAACTCTGTCGACAGAAGGCGTTATTGCATCTACACTGTCCTTTGCATCTACACTGTCATGTCGACAAAGCAGCTTGCTTTGTCAGCAGAACTGGATGTAGTCTAGACGCTCTTTGTCGACAGAAGCTTTGTCGACAGTATCTGTCAACAAAACTTCTGTCGACAAAAGCCTGTAGTCTAGATGTATCCCTGGAGAAGGAGGAAGAAGCCAGAAAGAGGCAGACCAGGGACCTGGGGGAAAGGGTAGAGTGGGGGCAGGGCCTGGGGCAGAGGGGGGTGTTATCAGAGGCCCAGTACCCCCAACCTCCCAAAGGAATGGCCTTGCAGGATGAGATGAAGTGTCCTTCTAGTTCAGTATTCTCTTTTAATAGTTGCTTCAGAGGAAGTAAATAGAGCAAGGTAATTTATTAAATGTTCATCATCCAGGCCCAGCTTCTGGCACTCAGAGGTTTAGGGATACCTAGAGCATGGAGTTGTATCCCTGAATGGACCTATCCTCCATGTACTAAGTTAATTCTTTTTTGAACCCAGTTATACTTCTGGCCATCCCAAATCCCTGACAGCCAGTTTTATAGATTGTGTTGTGTAAAGAAGTCCTTCCTTTTTTTAATTTTAAACCTGCTGCCTAACAATTTAACCTAGTGACCTCCTGGCTCTTGCGTGATGTGAAGAAGTAAATAATAATTCCTTATTCACTTTCTCCACCCCTTTCATGATATTATAGGCCTCTATCATATCTCCCCACTAGTTGTCTCTATTCAAAGATTAACAGTTCCAGTCTTTTAATTTCACCTCATATAGAAGCTATTCCATATCCCTTATTATTTTTGTTACTGTTCTCTGAACTCTTTCCAATTCTGACTTTTTTTTTTTTTTCCGATGGGTTGATCAGAATTTCATGGAAAATTCAAGATGTGGGCATACCATGGATACATATGGTGGCATATTTTCTCTCCTTATCTAGCCCAGTGTTCTCAACCTTTTTATCATTGTGGGCCACATATGCACAATATATATATATATATATATATTCCTTGAATGGCCATGAGAATGTCACATGGGCTGCTGCTGTGTGGTGTTTGGGCCACAAGCAGCTTGTGGGTTAAAACTGCTGGTTTATCCTTTTCTTAATGGTTCCAAACATTGTTAGGTTTTTTTTTTTACTACTACTGCACATTGAGTGGGTGGTTTCAGAGAACTATCTACAACACTAAGGTTTCTTTCTTGAATTGTAACAGCTAGTTTAGACCCATCATTTTGCATGTATAGCTGGGATTATGTTTTCCAGTGTATGTTACTTTGCACATATCAACATTAAATTTCATCTGCTATTTTGTTGTCTAGTTACCCAGTTTTGTGTGATTCTTTTGTAACTCTCTGCAGTCAGCTTTGGACTTAATTATCTTGAGTAATTTGTACCATCTGCAAACTGTCACCTCACGCTTTACTGGTTTATTTATAAATGTGTTGAACAGCATAGGTCCCAGTAAACATCTTTGTGGAACCTGCTTTTTACCTCTTTCCACTGTAAAAACGGATGGCTTATTTGTGTCCTTTGTTTCCTGTCTTTTAACCAATTACTGATCTAGGGGAGGGCCTTTCCTCTTATCCCAAGTCTTCCCACTTAGCTTAAGAAGCTTTGGTGAGGGACGCAGTCAAAGTAAGCTGTCTTGACTAGATTCCCCTTGTCCATGTGTTTGTAGAGACCTTCAAATAATTCTAATAGATTGGAGAGGTATGCTTTCCCTTTACAAAAGCCATCTACAGTTTTTCCCAATATATTATGTTCATTTAAGTGTTCGATAATTCTGTTTTTTTATTATAGCTTCACTCTGATTACCTGGTTCTGAAGTTAGGTTTATTGGTCTATAATTGCCAGGATCACCTGTGGAGCCTTTTTTTTTTTTTTTTTTTTTTTTTTAAATCAACATCACATTAGCTATTCTCCAGTCATCTGATACAGAAGTTGATATAGGAAATAGGCTTCATACCACCATTGTAAGTCCTGCAATTTTATATTTGAGTTATTTCAGAACTTTTGGGTGAAAACTCATCAAGACTAGATGGTAATTACTGTTTATCAATTTGTCCCACCTCCTGCTCTGTTGGCTGGACTTGATGACCTCCTGAGGTCTCTTCCAGCTCTATGATTCTATGACATCTCAATCTAGGACAGTTCTCCATCAAGTGTTGTCCCTGTGGGTGCTGCACTTAGGTCTCAGTGCGTCCTTGTGCTGCCGATCGGAGCTTTTTGCTCATCAATGCCTCTCGTGCCGCACCTGCGCACCCCGTGTCTCATGATGCTGCCGTTTGTTGAGTGCACGCATGGTGCAAGCCTCCCTCAGTTCCTTTTCTACTGTCCTCGCCTGAAGATGGAGTCAGAGCAGGACTCTCCTTTTCTGACAGGTAACAAACAAATAGCATAGTTAGTTTAGTAATAGTTCATAGTTTTAGTCAGTCAATGACAGTTTTCAACGATTACTTAAAAAACCCCAACCCTGCCACAGCTTTTTTCTCTCGAAGCTGGGAGTGCCCAGCATGTTAAGAAATGCGACTCATGCCAGGACGTAATGCCTATTTCGGACAGACATGGATCCTGCACTAAATGCTTTGGGGAGACTCATGCAGCACATAAGTGCCTGCATTACCTAAATATGACAGCAAAGAAAAGACCGTGAAATGCGGCTCAGAAACCTCCTCTGGGAGAAATCCCTACAACCATCAGGGGATAAGTCTGGGGAGAGACAAGGGCAGCAAAAGCCCATTGACAGGGCTGTCTCACCACCCCATAGAGGCTCTCAAGTTTTGCGGGCTTCCCCAGCATGCTCAATGCCAGCACTGCCCCAAGCCACCTGTTTCCCAGTGCTGTCAGTCTCCGGCACCACGGAGAAACACAAGACCACATCAGCCAGGAGAGCTGAGTCAGAGCCTAAGCACTTGGCATCCGCTGGTGCTGCTAATGTAACAGCACCGACAAAGCCTCATATGCCACAACCTCTGGCTCCCACAGGCACCTCTGCACTGCCTGAACAAGCTGTTCCTGGGCAGCCCGAACCCAAACATGCTCCGGCACCAGAGCATAAGAAAGCGTCACGAAAGACGCGTCATTTACAAAAAATCCTCACAGCTGGGTACACCACTGAAACAAGGAGCCTGTTCACCATGCTCCCCAATGTTGTCTCCTGCCAACGTGCACAGGCACATGCCAGAAAGGCCTCCCCACTCTCCTACACTGCTGTCACCATGAACCGACTATGGCAGCAGGCAGCGGAGTGGGTTCTCGTTGTGCCATTCATCTCCATTGAAATCAGTGGCTTCCTGGCACTCATATCGAGATCATTCTTTACAAAAACCACACCTCCCATGGCTTAACCAGCTGTGGATGTATCCTCCGCAACAATTTCAGTTTCAGTGACCCCCTTGGGAACCATGACATGGGTATTGACCGCGTTCCTCCCATATCTACCGCCCAGGAGATACATCACCTGCATTGCCAAAACGGCTACATGCTCCCCAGCTACATCCGCACATTCTTCGCCATCTCATCCACCCTCAATGATAACACAGGCTGACTCAAATGACAATAACAACTTACCTCACTCGGACTCAGAGAGCTCCTCACATGCTCCCAGATCTACTAGCTCAGATGAGGCAGTTTTCCAGGTATTGCCATCTCCACTGGCAGATGACCTAAAACAATTCCAAGAATTATTTAAATGAGTGGCTCAATCACAGGATGTTACACTCCAAGAGGTTCAAGACAAACAATACAAATTACTCCCAATACTACAACCGATGGCATCCTCAAAGATAGCCTTACCCATTAATGAAGCTATCTTGGAACTATCAGAGGTTCTTTGGCAAACTCCAGCCTCCATCCACTCAAACCAATCGCAGGGTGGACAGAAAATATTTCGTCCCAGCAAAAGACATGGACTTTCTCTTTTTACAGCCCCAATCGAATTCATTAATCGTAGACTCAGTTAATCACAAATCCAAACACCCACAATTTGTCTACCCCTCAGAACAAGGAACGTAAGTGGCTAGATATCTTCAGCCGCATGGTATACTCTTCCACCACCCTCCAATTTAGGATATTGAACTACACAGCCCTCCTGGCTAACTACGATCACGCCAACTATGCTAGACTGCAGGATCTGGTACAGGGCCTTCCTGAGAGTAAGAGACCACACTTCCAGTCCATTATCAAGGAGGGCCTATCCATAGTAAAAACTGCCCTCCAGGCTGCAATGGATGTGGCTGACACAGCAGCTAGAGCCACAGCTATGGCAGTAGTAATGCGTAGAGCCTCATGGCTATAATCATCAGGAGTCCCAAAAGAATTACAATCTAAAGTGGAGAACTTCCCCTTTGATAGAAACCAACTGTTTGCCAGAAAGACAGATGAAGTGCTATACTCAATGAAGGACTTTCGTACCACACTCTGCACTCTGGGGATGTACACTCCACCTAACAAGAGATGCAAATACATCCCCTACCAAAGGCCAAGGGACTACAACTACTATAGACAACAGCAGAGGCCATATGACAACACGCCCAAGCAACACTCCAACAGAAGGATTCAGCAGAATCAGTCCTCTAATGCTCAATCGTCTTCACATAAACAGCAGATTTGGAATCTTGGTCGGGGGTCTGAGCAACCACCCCCTAGATCCAGTGCATCCAAATATCACCTTCCATCACCTCCTGCAACCGTTCTACCAAGAATGGGCCCACATTACTACAGACAAATGGGTCCTGGAGATTATCAAATCGAGCTACACAATCCCTTTTACATCTATACCCCCTACCCTGTCCCTCTTCAGGGACCCATCTCACGAGCCCCTGTTATAAGCAGAAGAACAAAAGCTACCCCGCTGGGGCAATAGAACCAGTTCCCACAGAACATCGGGGAAGAGGGTTCTATTCCAATTATTTCCTAACAGCCAAGAAAACAGGGGGCTGGAGGCCAATCTTGGATCTCAGGAAACTCAACAAGTTCATCCTCAACACAAAATTCAGAATGTTGACCCTTGAAACTATCATACCCACACTGGACAAAGAGGACTGGTACTCAGCCCTCAACCTTCAGGATGCATATTTTCACGTAACCATCCATCCTGCTCACAGGAGGTTTCTCAGATTCGTGGTAGGTCAAAATCACTACCAAATACTGGGTCCTCCCCTTTGGTCTTTCCATGGCCCCTTGAGTGTTCTCAAAGACGCTGACTGTTGTCACGGCTTTTCTCAGAAGACAAAATGTCATTATCTCTCCTTACCTAGATGACTGTTTAATCAAGGGATCCACACGTCAACAAGCAAATGACAACCACTACCAGAGAATGCTTTTCCCGACTTGGCCTAATTATCAATATCCACAAGTCCACCATACAGCCCACACAAAAGAGAATTTATCGGGGCACTTTCTAGATTCAGTGACAGCAAGGGCCTACCTGCCACTGCAAAGATTTAAGGCACTATGCGACCTTATTTGGGGGGGTCAAGCATACTCCCTTTATCACAGTCTGCACATGTCTCCAAATACTGGGACACATGGTGGCTACAGCCTTTGTAGTCCTATTCGCGAGACTACATATGCGCTGTCTACAGTATTGGCTCACAACTGTCTGCATTCCAAACTGACACAGACTCACGAGGCATCTCATACTTTCACTGCCAGTTCTACAATCTCTTGACTGGTGGACTTCTCCAGCCAACCTACTGGCCGGCATACCCTTCCATCGCCCAGATCCATCAGTAGCAGTCACGACGGATGCATCACTTCTGGGCTGGGGTGTCCATTGTGACACAAGGGCAGTACAGGGCAGGTGGTCCTAATTGGAGATGCACCTTCATATCAACATCCTGGAGCTCAGGGCCATTTGCAAAGCATGCACTCAATTCCTCCCCCTGATAAAGAGCAAAACCATTAGTGTCCACACGGACGACACATCCTCTATGTTTTAAGTCAATCAACAGCCCGATCACACTATGTGCAGAAGCAATCAGATTTTGGAACTGGTGTATCAGGAACCACATAACTCCAACCGCCACGTATATACCAGGACAGCAGAATGTGAGGGCCAACAAACTGAGCTGATACTTCTCACAACAACACAAATGGGAGATCAACATCAATGTTCTCCTCTGTTTTTCGCAAGTGGGGAATCCCAATTATGGACCTTTTTGTAATAGTACTCAACTGCAAATGCCACAGGTTCTGCTCGTGAGCGGGGCAGGGCAAGAGATTGGAGGGGGATGCCTTCACCATTCATTTGCTGGACAGCTCCCCTACTCTATGCCTTTCCACCAATCCCTTTACTCTCCAGGATGATCAACAAGATAGGCTCCAACCAGGCCACAGTAATTCTGATAGCTCCTGCCTGGCTGAGACGATCCTGGTTCCCCTATCTGAACTACCTTTCAATAGATCAACCAATCCCCGTCCCCATGGTGCCACACCTCATAACGCAACACCATGGCAAAACATGCCACCTGAATATCAAAACTCTGAAACTCACAGCATGGCTTCTCCATGGTTCCAAAATGAAGAACTTACCTGCTCAGACAGAGTCAAACACATCCTATTGAACAGCTGACGGCCCTCCACGAGAAGCACCTACCAAAACAAATGGAGATGTTTTCAACAATGATGCACCACTTGGCATTTACACCCCAATACTGCCCCCATACCTACCATACTAGGTATGGACTTCAGTGATGCGGGTCTTTCCGTCAGCTCTATCCGCATCCATTTGGCGGCAGCTATGGCTTTCCATGAACCCATGGACTAAGGGCCAAAAACCAACCCCATAGGGGGCCTAAAGACTAGAGACCTGTGGGTACAGGGACCAGTATGAGTTGCCCCGTGGGTTGCGACCTGCCTTGATGAGGGCCTCTGGCCCAACCGTCTGTGCAGGTCGCTACCGCCTGTGAGGCGGGGCTAGAGTAAATGTGGGACGGGGTGCTCCCTGCATCCACAGGGAGGCTTCACCATCCCACAAACACTTAGGCCTTCCTGGGCCGTTGACACCCCCATTACTATTACCTATTTCTTCCCAATAACTGGGGTCCCAAATTCATCTCTTGCATAAATGGGTCCACCTCCCATTGGCTTCAAGGGGAGATTTGCTTGCTTACATAGGGATGTTTTTAGTCTACAAAGTATGAGTCCTGGTTTGGCAGCTGCTCACTTGGGTTGGAGTATATGAATTCTGGCTCCAGTGTTTTGTTACTTGCCTGGGATTTTTAAATGTTTTCAAACCTCCCTATGAATTATTAATGCCAGGCAGCAAGGATTATACGTTAATTAGATAGAATAGAAATCACTCCAGTCAGAGAGAGGGAAGAGTTTTGGTCTGGAAGTCAGGACTCCCAGGGTTCTATTCCTGGCTTTGCCAAAGACTGCCTGTGTGATCCTGAACAAATCCTATTACTTCTGTGTCTGTTTCCCCTCTCTACAGTGAGTATAGTGATATTTGCCTCATTGGGAAATGTAGGGCAAGATGAACTGATATGTGGAAAGGACTCTAAGCTTTGGCTGGCAGGCACCAGAGACGGGCAAGGGCAGCTCTGTGGTGGGATTCCACTTGTTTGCAGTGCAAGTGGGCCAGTGTGGCTTCTGGGTGCAGGTGGCTCATCCCTCTCCATTTGTCCCCTTGATAATCCAATTTATATTCCCCTTTTCTTCCTCTGGGTCCTGTTGTTACCATGGGAACTGTGTTCTCAGTTGTGTTTCATTGGCTTCCCAGAGAAACCCTTTTCTTTTCTTCACTTAATTTCAAGGCTTAGAGAAGGGGTTGTGTGTTTGTTGCAGGGAGGGGAACTCTAGGCCAGGTATGGGGGCTCTGAGTAACTCAGGGAAATCAGGGAGGCGATAGGGTCCTCTGACCCTAGGAGCCAGGCAAATGGCTGATGCCCCATTGAACAGCTACCTGTAGTTCAAGTACCATTGTCAGTAGGAGAAAGTGCAGGCTGGTGATGAGTCCCATGGAGGCAGGGATTCCTAGGTGGGACATTTTCCTGCTTCATTCTGTGGCCTCCAGTTGAGATATGGGGTTCTGGGTGGTCAGTGTCCAAAAAGCTATCCCCAAGGTCTATCCTAGCCTCATGATTTCCACTCTGAACTGCAACTAGAGAGCCAGGGCCAGGCCTCTGCTACAGCAATGTGTCATGACCTACTCAGCCCTGTCTGTGGCTTTCTCAGCCTAGACCCTACCAACATCAGGCTGGTGTCCTGGCTGCCAAGAGCATCTTCTTATCTTGTCACATTGACCACATCGGCCCTGGCCTGAGTCTCTGTGCTAGCTCCCCCTTCACCTGTGTATCTAATAAAAGCTGCTTGTTTTTACCTTTAAAACTCTTAATAATGTTGCCTCACCCACCTGGTGGCTTAGTTACTGAACACAGTCTCAAGCCTGAGTTCGCTCTGCCAGTGTTTCCAGCTTTCACTGCCCAGCAGGCAGCTTCTCTCTCAAATACCTCTATACCACCCTCATGGTTGAGGAAAACTGATAAAATCCCACTGCCCTGTCTTTGGGACACCTGCAGAACCAGCCAGAAGGCAAGGCCACAGATAACCATCAGTGGCTATCTCTAGACTCCAGGCTTCTTTAGGAAGAAGCTTTTCCGGAAGAGATCTTCTGAAAAAATTTCTTCCAAAAGAGCGCATCCACACTGCCAAAGCGCATCGAAAAAGTGGTCTGCTTTTTCGAAAGATAGTGTCCAGACTGACTAGACGCTATCTCGCAAAAAAGGCCATCCGGAACCACTTCATGCAGGGCTTAAGGTCACCAGTTGCTTCCGAGTGCTGGTGCTGGAGCCTTACAAAAACACAGCTATCCAAGGGGGTCCCTTTAAGCATGTGTGTCTGCTTCTGCTGGTGCTTGCGTACCTCTTCGAGGGACAGCTAAGCTCTCGCATTGCGTGCTGTGGTTGCCCAGTTCTTTTGGATGCCACAGTTTTTTCCTTTGTGCCATGGAGCCGGAGCTGCCCCTGGGCATGCCATAGCGCCACACGGCCATGCTGCAGTTTCTGCAGACTTTGTGCCGGCTGCGTTCCTGGTTGTAACAAAGCTCAACCCCGAGCTTATTCTAGGGACCCTTTCCCTGCCTGTGGGAGCAAAACCCTTCAACCACAACCCTCAGTAGAGAGGCGTTTCTGGAGGCTGGACACCAGTTCCGACTGGTGGGATTACCAGCAGTGGCTCCAAAACTTCTGCCTGCGGAAGGCTACCTTTTTTGGACCTGTGTGCCTGGCTTACCCCTGCCCTCTGATGACGTGACACCCACCTGCGGTCCACCATCCCCCTGGAGAAGTGGGTCGCAATTGCCCTCTGGAAGCTCACCACCCGAGACAGCTACTGGTTGGTGGGCAACCAGTTCGGCATGGGGAAGTCCACTGTCGGGGCCCTCCTCATGGAGGTAAGGCACTCTCAGGCTACAGTCCCTTCGGGGGGGGGGGGAGTCCTGAAAAAGGGGGACCCTTGGGAAAGGGGGGTTTTGGGATGGAGTAGGGGTCAGGGAGAAGCCCCATCCCCGGGGGGTTGTGCTATCCCACCCTCACACAGCCCTGCTTCTGGGTGGGGCGGCCTTATAGGGGGTGGCTCCTGAGGTGCTTGAGGGGGAGATGGGGGATGGGATGAGAGGGGATGGGCACCCCCCTCTCTCATTCTCTGTTTTGTGTGTTTCTTTGTCTCCTTCTGCAGGTTGTGAGGGCCATCAACTCCATCCTGCTGCGGAGAGTCATCTGCCTGGGAGACCTGGACCCCATCGTGGCCAGATTTGCTGCCCTAGGGTTCCCACATCCTGATCTGCGCACCTCAACATAGAGCGACCCAGTACATCAACAGCAAGGGCTACTTTTCTATGGTTCTGCAGGCCCTGGTCAACCACCGTGGACAGTTCACGGACATTTTCGTCAGGTGGTCAGACAGGGCACATGATGCCCGGATTTTTCAGAACTCCAGCCTCTACAGGAAACTGGAGGCGGGCACATTCTTCCCCTGCCAGGACTTTGCGGTTGAGGACATACAGATGCCATTGTGCATTGTAGGGGAACCTGGACCCCAGCAGGGACCAATTTAATGCCTACCTGAACCTGGCCAGGATTCAGGTGGAGTGCACCTTCGGCCGCCTTAAGGTGCAGTTCAGGTGCCTCCTGACCCACCTGCATGTGGGGGAGCACAACATCCCCGAGGTGCTGTCGGCATGTTGTGTCCTCCACAACATTGTGGAGAGGAAGGGGGAGGCCTTCCTCCCAGGGTGGGGGGTAGATGCCATGCACGAGCGGAGATCCTTGTAGCAGGCACAGACAGCTACCATCCAAGAGGCCCATCAGGCCGGGGTGCACATCCAGGAGTCCCTGAGGGAGAGTTTCTCTCAAGCACCCCAGTAACTCTCCCCAAGGCCTCCCCACTAGGGGCCTCTGGCTTGCTGCACTATCCCTATCCCACTCCAACCCCTTCCTTCGCCCCCTTCCTTGAGCTCTCCATAAAGACACCTGTTTGGTTTTCAACAAAACTAGTTCTGTACTGATCTTTTACAGAAAAAAGGAGGGAGGGGGGCTCATAATCTGGAGGGGAAGGGGGGATTGGAGTGGCGTGGGGGGCGGCTGGATGTGCCACCTCGGGTGCAAGGACCTCATCAGCCTTGGGGTTGGGTGGGTCCTGGGACCACAGGGGAGTGGGTAGGAGGGGGGGCAGGGTCAGGGATGGCAGGGAGGCAGGGGAGGGAGAAGAGGCATTCCTTGAGGAGGAGCAGAGGCATCGCTTGGGGGGGCAGGGGGAAGGGGAATGGGCATAGCGGGGGGGCAGGAGGGTGGTAGGCAGGAGCAGTGACAGCAGCTGGGTGTGCCATCATGTTGTGCATGATGGCATACATGCTATCGCACCGCTGCATAAGCTGGTCCCATGCATGGTTCCACCACTCTGCGTCCTCCCAATCTGCACCAGAGTCTGCTGTATGTCGCACAGGATGCTGACATGCTTGACATCTGCCGCATCAGGTGTTCATGGACCCTGGCACGCTTTTGGATCCCCCAGGGTTGGGCAGCTGGCAAGGGTGGCATGGCTCGCCCCTCAGTCCCAGCTGGTCTGGCTGTGGAGAACACAAAGAGGGAGAGGCGGTCAGTCATCCATGCAGACACTGTTCCTGAAGCCGTGCCCTCCTCTGTGAACAGCGACCAACAGTCCTTGGGCCAGAAGAGGGGGATGTCCCGGGAGCAAGGCCATGTGTGGCCTGCACAGCAGGCCCTGCCTGACAGGGGCCCCAATGTGCCCAGAGGACCATGCTGCCTGCTTCCACCCCCGGTCCATGGACAAGCAGGCAAGAGAAGTGTCTGACAACAGTGGGATCCCCCCATGGGTGGCAGAGGAGCTGGGAGCAGCCTGGCCCTCCCTGGGGCCTGTACATACACCTGCGCCTTGCAGCGCTGCCCGCGGGAGCAGTGCTGCCTCTAACGTGCAGGCATGCCCTGTGTGCTGTGTGCAGCACTCCTCAGTGTGTCTGGGGTCGTGCCTGCGCCCTTGTGGCTAGCCTGCTTCCAGCTGTGGCAAGTGGTAGGAGGGTGTCCCCCTCCCTCTGGAGCCAGACGTGTGTGTGGCCTCCCCTGAGCCTGGGAGCAGGATTCCGACTGTGCTCAGGGGCTACCTGCTGAGTCCGCGTGGTGCACACTAACACTGCACGTAGTCCCACGTGCACGGACTGTAGTACGATGTCCAGCCCAAGCAGGCTGAGCAACACTTGCACCCCTCCCCCTCTGTGCCCAGCTCCCCCACCCTGGGTGTGTGACAAACTGAGAGCACTCACCTGAAGATCCCTCCCTGGTGTCAGACGAGGCCTGGGAGACATCTTGGCTCATGAGAACCGGCTCCAAGGACAGCATGACGGTGGCCGTCTCATTCTCTTCCTGCTGCTGTCCCTCCTCCTCCTCCTCCTCCGTGACCTCTGGCTAGGTAGTGATGTGCTTCTGCAGGCCAGAGTCCAACACTATGGGAGAGGAAACCGCTTCCCCACCCCCCAGGATTTGGTGGAGCTCTGCAGAGTAGGGGCAGGTGTGGGGTCCTGCTCTAGAAGGCGAGCTGCACTCTCTGGCCCTCACGTATCCCTGGCAGAGCTCTTTCACCTTACATCAGACATGCTCCAAGGTCTAGAGTGGGTATCCACGCTCCGCTAGGGACTCGGCTCTGCGCCCATAAATGTATACATTCCAGCGCTTGTAGCAGAGATCATGCAGTGTCTCCTCCTTGCCCCACAGCTCGAAGAGGGACAGGATCTCCGCTCTGGACCAGGAGGTTGCCTGCCTCTTGGTTCCCCTGGGTGGGTCCTGGGAGCCCTGGGGCTGCTCCCTGTGAAGGCCAGGGGATCTCGGGGGGGCTTCAGTCTGGTTCATGGCTGGCAATTCCTATGGCAAGGAGAGCC
Source organism: Rafetus swinhoei (assembly GCA_019425775.1). Lineage (NCBI taxonomy): Eukaryota > Metazoa > Chordata > Testudines > Trionychidae > Rafetus > Rafetus swinhoei. The sequence continues at coordinate 19,883,434 of CM033429.1, read as the reverse complement.
ACACGGTCAGGGTGCTGCTCCCAGGCCAGCTTCATGCCGTTTTTCGGAAAAAACTCTGTAGTATAGACATACCTTGTGTAAGTGACCCAGCTGGCTCCAGTTCCTTACCAGGTTCATTAAATTGTTTGTTGTAGCCCTGATCTCTTTGGGTGTGTCTAGACTACATGGCTCTGTCGATGGAGCCATGTAGATGAGTTTACTAGACATAGCAAAATGAAGCAGCAATTTAAATAATCGCTGCTTCATTTACATCAGAATGGCCGCCGTGCTGTGCCGATCAGCTGATTGTCGGCACAGCGTGGTAGTCTAGACGGGGATCAGCCGACCCCAGAACCCTTTGTCGTCAGATCCTGTAAGCCTCGTTAAATTGCCGGTTCATTTTGCTATGTCTAGTAAACTCATCTACACGGCTCCGTCGACGGAGCCATGTAGTCTGGACACACCCTTTGTGTCTGCAAACCCTTCAGTGCAGGGATGTTTCTCTGTGTTTTTGAAGTGTCCTGCACCATGGGGCCGCAGTCCCAACTGGAGACTTTGGATGCTACCAGAATATAAATATTGAATAGGAGCATGAGACAGGGAGTCAAGACTCCTGCATTCCATTACCTGTGCTGTAGATGCTGACAGACAATGCATTACCTTTTCCTGTTTCAGGCTGTCTGAATTAGAGGGGATGGGTTAATGGTCTAAGCACCACCTTTAAAGCATTTGCTCTTTCTAGAATTGAGGGTTTGAACTCTACCAGGGTTAGCACAGTCCTCGTCTCCTGATGTAGGAAAATGGAGTAAGGATCTGTGATCCCCTTGTAATACAGCTCACCTCTTCACTTCTTGGACATTAAAGTTCAGATGGGGCATTTTCCCAGAGAGCTAAGATTTCTCTTACTACCTCTGGCTAAAGCTCTGATTCCTGTTGAGCGTGTACTGTGCCCTGGCTGGCATGCTCTGTCCCATAGGTGGCTTCCTGCATCTCTGTCAGACTGCCTGGGAGGGAAGGGTGAGGATTATAATATCCCTGATTTTGTCCTTTCCCTAGCTCTGCTACAGTGTCTCTGTTTACATCCCCATTAATCCACCTCTTCAAAAAGAAAGTGCTCCTGTGCTATTGATGGGTATTTCAAGGAGGGGAAGGAGCTATGTGACTCAGCAAAGAGGAGGTAAGGTACAGCAATAAACCTGCTATTCCTTGCAGAGGCCAGGGCTGACCAGCAGCAGAAGGATGGGGCTGGTTTGGTGCAGCAGCTAGTCTTTGCCTGGTTTGACACTGAGGAAGAACTTGTCTCAGGGGACTAAGCCTCCTCTCACCCCTGGGTATGGCCCGAAGCCCCTGAGGAGCTGCATAGGAGTAATGGGTATCAGGGCAGTGAAGTGTATGTGTGAGAGTGACCCCCAACCCTCTTCACTCCTGTATCAGACTCTGTTTGCTTTGTATCACTTTGCAGAGACCTATCAGCATCAAGGAGTCAATTGATCCATCTGAATGGGTATGGATGAAGGGTCTGAACTGCACAGAATAGCACTGGGAGGGGAGGGCTGAATTAGCTCCCAGCTCTATGTGCCGAGTCCCATGACTTCAGTGGGCCCGTCTTGAGTCAAAGTATCACCCTGAGGTGAATCCCACCCAGACACATGTGGTCAGGACTTTGCAGAACAGCTTTGGGCCTCCTCTCCTATGCCGAGGCTGTTAGTTTTATTTTCTAGGAATCATTCTGCTCCTGGCTGCCCTCACTGCCCTATCCCTGCCCCCATAGAAGAACTATGTCTGCCATTCCGTACCCTTCCATCCCACCCTGAAATGGCTGGCTCAGCTCTCAGACTCTCTTCCCCCCTCCCCCCCCAGTCTTGTGCTACCAGGGCTGTCTTTGCCCTGTTAAGTGAAACATTCCATTCTTGGATGCCTTAGTAGATTCTTTCCATCCCACATGAGCCACCACTTTCCAGAGATGCTGCCAGCAGGCCTTGATGGTCCCAGGGCACCAGTTTCAGTGGAAGACAAACACATCTTGCATTTTGCTTTCACAGGGATGGACTGTGCACCCCCAGGCTGGTGCAAGGTGGTATGATTTATCCAGGGCCTGCTTGCAGTTTTCAGCAGCGGGGATCCAGGCCTGTCTTTAACAGGATTAGGAGTGGCATTGTGCGAAGATTAACCTCCCTGACAAGCTGATTCCAGCATCTCCCTCTCCCAGTTTTCTGACTTGGAAGCTCAGTGGAGCATCCCATTCCAGCAGCCTGCAATCTAAAAATGTCCAGAGAAGCTTTTCTAGCAGCATGGGGTAGCGAGCATGCTATGACCTCTGCATTGACCACCATGGGGCAATTTGTAGTACAAATCACTCACCTTCCCATCTCATCTCTGACCATTGCCTTTCCTGCAGATAGGGGAGTAGAGCAAGGGTGGGGAACCTAAGGCCCAGCTTGCCTAGATCTGGCCCCCCCGAGGCTCATCACTCCCCCCAAGCATTGTGGAGACCACGCTTGTGCCCCAGCTCCCCTGCCGCCTGCCTGCGGGCTGGAGCACACAAAATCTGTTAGTGGGGAGTATCTTGAGTATCTTTCTCCTCAGTCAGGGGCCACACCAGCTTTGTTTTTGGGGGTTGTTTTTGTTTCATTTTGTTTGCTTCTGACTTGTGTGTGGCCCCCCAACTGATTTTTCTGTGGGTCAACAGTCCCCACCCTTGGACTAGAGCAGGGGTCTCCAACCTTTTTAAGCATGAGATCACTTTTTGAATTTAAGTGCAATCCAGGATCTACCTCAAACCCAAATACCTTGTCCTGCCTCCTTTGTGTCCCTTCTCTGAGCCCCCCCCCACTCACTCCTCCCTCCCCCATTTTCCCTCCCTTTCATCAGGCAGCAGCAGAGGGTTGGGGTGCAGGCTCTGGTCTTGGGCTAAGGGATTTGGAGTGTGAAAGGGGCTCTGAGCTGAGCCTGGGATAGAGAGTTGCGGTGCAGGAGGCGGTTCAGGGTACAGGCTCTGTAAGGCAGTTTGGGCCAGGGGGCTAGTTTAGGGGTTTGGGGTGCAGGAGAGGTTCATGACTTGGGGCAGGGGTTCAGAGTTGGCTCCAGCTGGACACTGGTTACCTCAGGTGGCTCTTGGGTGGTGTTGCAGTGGGGCTAAGGCAGGCTCGCCTCTGCCCTGGCCCTGCACCACTCTCAAAAGCAGCCAGCAAACTCCCTCCATCCCAAGCCCTTCTGTGCCCCATCCTCCATTCTGTGGAGCTAGAATACAGGGTGGGAGAGGGGGCACCTCTCCCTTACCTGCTCTGCACAGCAAGCAGTAGGCTTCCGGATGGGGTGGGAGGGCAGCTCCAAGGCAAAGGGCAGAAGATGCACAGCAGTGGGGGAGGGGCAACAGAAGTGCTGCACTTCATAGCCCCTTGGCCAAACCAGTCAGGATCACCCATCACAGGCTCCAAGGTCGACCAGTAGATCCCGATCCACTGGTTGGTGACCACTGGACTAGAGACTTGCCCAGAAGCCTTGATAGATGACATTGCTGCTAATCCACTCTAGTCCACCAGGTGGCGCCCCCTTTCTCCTGTATAGCCTTGGAGCTGCCTTGTGCCTCACCTTGTGAAGACTCAGCTTCTATGGAGAAGCCCACTCAGGGGCTGAGCGTGTTTATCAGTCCTCCCATCTTCAGCTCCTGGGCCTCAGAGCTGTAACTGCTGCTAAAGCCAGTGGCCCCAAATACCTTTGGCAGGAGGCCAGGCAGGCAGCACCTGGTGTGACGTGGAGGTAAGGTGATCATATGTTCTGAACCAAAATTAGGGACACATTAGCCACACCCCTGACCTCTGTTAGCCATGCCCCTAACCCCCACTAGCCACGCCTCTGAAGGTAACACTCTCAGGGTCAAGATGGACACATGACGAGAAGTAAAAGGTGTCATGTGACCCCCCTCTAAGAACTTTTCCCACCATCCTCCTACCAATAGGGATGAGTCTGGCCCCCACTGAACCCCCTTCATGCAACTATCCTGCAATTGCATTAACCCAATTTGTGTCACAATAACTCGGGGGTGGGGTGAGGGAGGGGGAAGTGTTCCCTCTAAGAGTTTCCTCCCATGAGCAGAATGAATTTTGTATTGTACACCAGTACTGAGTTCATGTGGCTTGTTTAGATGTGCCACTGTGGCACCCAAGTTATTAATAAATGTCTTATAAACCTCTACCTTTTCCCTCTGCTGCCCTGTCTCCTCCCCTTGCCCCATCTGCTCCCCTAGTGCCTGCTGCCCCCCCATTCCTCACCCTCCTCTGCTGTCCTGACTCCTGCCCTTCTCACTGCCCTCAGCCCTCGTGGGAACTGCCCCCTCCCCTGCACCAGCCCTTCTCTCCCCTCTGTGCCCACTCCTCCAGTAGCCCCACTCTGATCATGTGAGCTACCCCTCCTCATCACCTCTCCTAACACCTCCCTCTACACACCTGCCCTGCCTCTCTCCTCTGTTTCTGGTCCCTCCCCTGCAGGTGTCTGCCCTTCTGCTTCACCCCTGGAATCCCCTGGCACCTGCACCTTCCCTTACCCCTGCACCCTCCTGGTGCCTCTTCTTTCCCTCACTCCCCTTGCTCTCTTTTTCCCTGATGCCCATCTCTTCACCACCCTCATGCCCCTCTGTGCCCTCACACATGACTTGCTCCATCCCCACCTTTCTTATGCCCACCCTCCTTTCAACCCTTCTCCCAGCACCTGCCCCTCTCCCTTGCCCCCAATGCCCTCCCCTCTCCTCTCCTCTCCCAGCATCACCCTGTCCCTCCACCTCCCACCCCCACCGACACCTCCCCTCCCTCCTCCTGCCCTTTTCCTCATTGTCTCCACTTGGCCCTCTGGCATTTAGTTCTCCTCCATGTCTCTTGGTGCCTTCCCCTTTCTTCTCCTCCCCTGCCCCCCTCCCCTCAGCACAAGCCCCTTCCTCTCCCACCCCGCTTCCCCCTAGTTTTCCCCCTACCCCTTCCCCACCTTCTGCCTTCCAGTTTGCGGGGCTGGAGTCTGTGGTCGGGCCCCAGAAGTCCCCGCTGCCCCAGCCCCGGGGCAGGACTGCTTGCTGGGCCTGGAGCTGGGCTGCCCGCGGTGCTAATTTTACTGCAGTCCTTGCACCAGCTTTGGCTCACATTAGCAGGAGCACGGGAGGAAGCCCCCACCCCCCAGACCCGGCTTGCAGAGCACGGCTGTGCGAGCGGGTACATGCATGGCTGCTCCCCCAGCGGGGTGAGAAGGGGCAGGGGGAGAAAGGGCTGTGCAGAGAGCGCACTGGCACACCCTGAACATACTCCGCTCTGCAGTGCTCCAGCTGGGCTCTGTGCGGTCTCTGCCAGGACTCTGATGGCAGCTCCCTGGAGTGGCTCACCAGCTATGACCAGTGCCCCTCCCCCTCCAGCAGTGGCGGCAGCCACCTGTGGATGGAGGAGGCAGTCCCGCAGCGGGAGGGAAGGGCCACGAGGGGGGGGCATGCCGGACAGCGGTGCATGCTGCAGGGGAGCTTTGTGCTCCGGACACTGCATGCCACCGGCAGTGGCCCTGGCTGCCCGCGCAAAGCAGCAAGGGAGCCACTTACATGCTGGGTGGAGGGAGGGCGTTGCTGCTGCGCCGCACTAGCACTGGGTGTCTATGAGCGTGTCCGGGGGGCTGGGCGGAATGGGCGGTGCCATTTGTAGCTGGATCCCAACAGGTTTTCCAGGACATTTGCCACCTTTATCAGGACACCTGGACAGAGCCCTTAAATCCAGGCCTGTCCCGGAAAAAAAAGAGACATATGGTCACTGTACATAGAGGTCACTTTGGTAAGAGACATAAGAACAAGCTCCCCTTTGCTCCCCAGTGGCCTCAGCAGAATCTGTTGCAAGGTTTGGGAAAGTTTCACAAACCCATAGATGTTGTCTGATGTTTGTGGGCTGGGCCTAGAAACCAAAGGTTAAAACTCCTGTGTGCGGAGCTATTTGGGGGCAGCTCTAGTCTGAGTAGAAGCAGGAAATACCAGAAATTACCTGGTTGAGCCAGAACTTTGGAGGCTTCAAGGCCAGATCTGCAAACTTATGAGGTTCAGTGAGGTCAGTACTGGGCAGTCCTGCAAGCCAGTCCTGGGTATATCCAAGGTCAATGGGAGTTCTTGCACAGGGGAGTTCTCCAAATTGTGCCAGCATGACAAAGAGGTATAGGGTGGAATCATAGAACACTAGAACTGGAATGGCTCTTGAGAGGTCATCAAGTTCAGTTGCCTGGCCTCATGGTAGAGATCAACTACTTCCACTGTGGACTGAGAACCACGGGGCTGAAACACCGAAACCGACTCGTGACCCAGTGCATCTCTGGAGAGAGAGGGTGTAAAACAGAAATATGTAAGGGAGCAGAAGCAGATGAAGCAAGCATGGGAGAGGTGGACGAAATGAACAGGAAATGGAGGTGAGAATGGGGTAAAACAGAGCTTGAGAGGAGAAGATAAATGTGTGAGAGAAGAGTAAACCAGGGAGTGAAAGAAGAGCAGAGAAATAAGTAGAGATGGGAGGTGAGACCGCAGGAGTGAGAGGAGGCTGGTGCAGGAAGGATGCTGACGACAGATCATCTTCTCCATCAAAGATATGAGCGCCAGGGCTGGGGACCAATAGGTCAGTGTGCAAGGGGCTATGCTATCTGTTCAAATTCACCCCTTTCCTCCCCAGTCTGGTGCTCCCAATGCTGCTTCTTGGTCTTTCCCTAAAAGCCTGCAGAGATGCTGAGTTTGAATAGGGCAGGGGTCAAAGGAAGGTGAAATCTGAGTGTATGGGGCAGAGCTGAGAACAACAGAAGGAACAACATGGTCCTTTGGCCAGCTCCAAATGTTTCCAAGTGCTTCTCTGATGGTGATGGTTTTGGCTGGTCAAGATCCTCCTGAGGCAAGAACATCTTGTTTTTCCCAGTGTACAGATGGGAAGCTAAGGCTCAGAGAGGGAGAAAGACTGACCTAAAGCCACAGTGGCAGAACTGGGAGGAGCCCTGATGTCCAGTCCTCTCCTCTAATCACTGGTCAGATAAGTCTACCCCAGAGCATGCAGGGGAGCTGGCATCATCTGGGCAGCAGGGCCAGGTTGAGACCACCTTTAGCTTCAGGAAAGTGCTGGATTCTTGGCTTTGTCCTAGAGTTCTTGTGTGGTACGAAGAGTCTGTATGCAGAGCCAGGACAATTGGCGACATTGTTAAGCTGTTGTGTATAGTCGAGTAAATGACCATCTCAGAACTTTCCAGATAAATCCACTAGACCCTGGGCACAAGCAGCACTCAGAGCTAAGACCATCAGTCGTGGGTGGACTAGCAGTGCCCGAGAGAGTGAGAGAAGGGAGTCAATTGACTGCAATGTCCAAGCCTCAGAACTCCACTCCAGTGAAGTTCTCCAGCTTTTGGCGCTGTCTACCCAGCAGAAGTTGAAGGAAGAGCACTCTTCTTTCAACTTCCCTTACTCCTCATAAAGTGAGGGTACCAGGAGTTCGAGTAAGAAGTCCTCCAGCTCAATATTATTTCAAAATAATGGCTTGCTGGTTATTCTGAAATAATGCTGCCGTGTAGTTGTGCTCTGAGTGTGTGTAATGGAGGAAGGGGATTTGGAGTTAGGCCTGCTGAGTGCAGTTACCAGGTCTGTGACCTTGAGCAAGACGCATAACCTGACTGTTTGTGTCCCCATCAATACAATGGGGATAATGAAACCAAGCCACCTCTCCAGAGTTAATTATTCTTACTAAAGCACTTTATGATCCTCAGATGAAAGGCACAACAGAAATGCAACGCTGCAGTAGGCATGTATGTGTGAGTACACAGGAAGCATGTCTTCACCTATGCCCGTTATTATATTATGTGTGTATTATACTTTGTGTGTGCAAAAATACATGTGTATGTATGTGCATTACACTCTGCATGTTTAATAACGTGTGGGGTGTGTATATAGCTACATATCCTTTGCGTGTTTGGGGTGCTCTCCCTCTCAGGTTTGTTGTAAGAGGAGCTTCAGAGGTGCAGGGAACCTGGAGGAGAATATCTGCTATTGAACCAGGTACTTGTGCTGGAGTGGGAGGGAGTTCAGGAATGCAATAGCAGGCAGCCAGCTGCAGAGCCAATCACCTATCTGTGTGTATTAACCTGAAATCCCCTGCAGCCTGTGCAGGACGTGTTCACGCCTGTGCAGTCAACCAAAAATGACATAAAAAAATCTCACTCCTGGGGGATGAAATGGTGTCTTTCTCCCTCCATCCCCAAAATCTGTCTCTCTCTCCCCCACCCCCAAATGTGCACATCCCTCTGCCCATGGCCTGTAGCATCCACCAAAGCTAGCAGGGTACACGGCTGGGTGTAAGCAAGGCTGGGTGCATGCCTGCCTGTCTCTGGCCCACTCCAGCCCCTAACTCTTCTTTATTTCAGAGGGGAGATCTGGCTGGCTTTGTGTCACTGAGACGCTGTGATTTCAGAGCCAGCCCTGCCTGCTCAGTTTTTCCAAACCCTCACTTGGAAGGAAGGAGCCGTATCAGGATAAGAGTCCTCCCAACCCACTCCTTTCACTGCCACCTTCTCTGCTCCCCAGCCAGGCTGAGCCTTAGGTGGCAGTGGGAGGGCTGTCTCTGCTGATTGCTGCATTTATCACACTGGTGGCCTTGCTAAATGGTTTAACCCTTTGGTCCCTGCCATCTTCTTTTCAGTGCGTGGCTGGGCTGACAGCAGACAAGGACATTAGTTTTGCTGATGGCTGCCCCAACAGCCTCCTCCCTTGCTGCCTAGGCCCCAAGCCTTACTCCTCTGGCTGGGCTTTTATTCTCACTCCCAACAGGGGCATTTGCTGTCTGCCTAGGATGGGAGATGGAGTAGCTGTGTTTGTTCCCGGCTATTAGAGAGAGAAACTATGAGGTAATATCTGATATTGAACCCACTTCTGTTGGTGCAAGAGACAAGCTTTTGAGCTAACCAGATTCTCTTCTTCAGGTCTAGGCAGCCCTAGAATTGTTGCAGCCCTAGCCCTCTGCAGGAAACTGGTGCAGTAGCTGCACTGTGACCTTTGTATGTTTATTACTGAGGGGAAGGGAGACCTGCTTAGCTGAATGGGGCGCTCTTCTCTGCCACCCCAAACCAGGCCCAGACCTTGTCTTTAGAACTGAAGTATACAGGAAACTCTCGAGAACCCAGGCTGGGGGGTGAGAGCAGGAGGCTGGGAGTCAGGACTCCTGAGATCCATGCCCCGCTTTGGATGGTGAACATTGAGCAAGAGCCTGGAATTCCCAAGTTCCATTCCTAACTCTTACATTAAGTCACTGGGTGGTTGATGCCAGGACACTGCTCTGTGCCTCAGTTTCCTTTCAGTGTAGTGGGGAAATGATCCTGCGCTAATGGGGCTGTGATGGTTAATGAGTTAGGGTTTGTGAAGTAGGCTGAGGTCTTGCCATGAAAGGAGCTATAAAAGCCAAGAGGAGGAGGCCCTTACCATGGCCCTCTCTGGATCCATCCAGTCAATGAGCATGTTGCCTAGGCAGCTGCAGAGATGGGATAAGTAATGCTGCTGCTCCTTCACTGCTCAAACTCTAATGAGCTTGTAGTGTGGGAACCCATTCTTCCCCAGCCGGGCTGGAGACTTCTGCTCTGGGGCACAGATCTACTACCTTCATTTGGAGCCCATGTTGTTGGTTTTGTTAGTCTTTAAGGTGCTACTGCTAGACTGTTGGGTTTTTGTTTTTAAAGTTTTTCCAGTTACAGACTAACTGGGCTTCCCCTCTGATGTTTTTGTTTTGTTTGGGTTTTTTGATACAGCAGCTTTTGGTACCATGAAATGAAACAGAAATGCAACTGAGACCTCAAAGACCTGGCTAGAAGGGCTGAGAAGCATAGGAAGCTGGCAGAATCTGAGGAGACCATCAGGAGAAGCTGGCAGGCAAAATAGTGTAATGGCTATAATGACATCATCTGTCCTTCCCAGCATGGGTGCAGCCTTCCCTCAGTCTCCTTTTCTGGCCTTCTGGGCAGCAGTTTTCCGTGAAAATAGGACATGAATGAGTCCAACCCCACAAGTACCAGAGTGTAGCCCAGATGCCAGAGCCATGTGTGCCACATGTATGGGAGTAGGAGGATCCAGCACTTGAACATACAAAGATGCTCTGGTCTGGATCCTTGCAGCTGATGTCCTCACTGCAGAGCAAAGGGCCTTGCATTTCCTGTTTGACCCTAGGATAGTCTGCAGAGCTGATTTCAACAGGGACTGGTGGGGCAGTGCCCTGCACTGTGTCCTCATGTGTGCAGTGCAAATGAGTGCAGAGCAGTGCCAAGTCACAATGGGCATATTTCACAACCCTTCCCTGCAGGGGCTGCAGCAAAAGCAGGTTCTTACTCACACCTGCTCTCTGTTCTCCAGTGGCTCTGCTGTGTAGTGCTGGGATGAAAGACATGCCGAGGAAACACTTCACTGAGACATGGCTCCAGCTAACTGTAAGTCATGTAATTAACTCTAGTATGGTTAATTGGTCCTCATTCATGAATGTGATGAGGTGCTTTGCCCACATGGGTCTCCTTAGGTATATCTGCACTGCAATTCAAAATCCATGACTGGCCTATTCCAGCTGACTCAGGGACTGTTTAATTGCAGTGTAGAATATAAGATCCTCCCATCCTTCAGAGTCTTACAGTCCCAAGGCTCCAGCCCGAACCTGAATGTCTACACTGCAATTTCACAGCCCCTTAGCCTAAGTCAGCTGGCACAGGCCAGTTATGGGTTTTGAATTGCTGTGTAGACATATCCCCTGTCACAGCATCAGGCTGGGGCTGGTGTGGAAGGGGAAAGGGGCTTGGCAGAGATGAGTAGACGTGGCATCTGGTGTTGGTTTTACAAACTTCAACTCACAACTGCGTGGGATCCAGGTCCCATTTATCCCAAACTCCGCCCTCCCCTTGAGATCAGGATGGAGCACATTACATGGTTCTGGTCCCCACCAGTGCCATCCCAGGTGTCTGAAGTCCCCTGTCCTGCCCAGGGCTTCTCAAGGGGCTTGGTATAAATTCTTCAGCTTGGTTACTGTATAGTCACTAGTGAATCACAAACAACCTGCCTGGTTTCCTTAACAAAATTCCAAGCTATAAACTGGCCCATAACAAACCCAGATCCAAACAACTCTGCAATTGGGAAGGTTCCAAATCTGCATCTGAATTTTGTACATTTAACCTTTCTCTAGCTCTTATCAAATACAGAGAACAAAGTCCAAAGAGCTGAGGGTTCCATACCACCATTTTCCTGGCATGGAAGCCAGCCCTCTGTTCTCAATGAGCTGTGTAGCACACTCGTGTCTCTGGACTAACCTATTAAACATAGGTATGGGCGAGAATATTTGTTGCAACAATACATTACTTTTTAAAACTAGTCTTAGGTACATCTAGCCAGTAGGAAGATGTAATCTCTCAGGGTACGTCTAGACTGCGGGGGTTTTTTAGGATACCGCTGCATCCAGGGAACACGTTTGTTCTTCCGCTTTTTTTTGCAGAAGAGCAGTCATGCTTTTTCAGAAGCCCTGTCTTCCTCATTCTATGAGGAAGAAGGGATCTTCCAAAAGAGGTTTTTTTCCCAAAATTTGACCCAGTGTAGACGGGCCAAATTTTGGAAAAGCCTCTTCCGAAAAAAAAAAAAAAGCAGAAAAAGGTGTAGTCTAGACATATCCTCAGTGAGTGCAGGATAGTTCATACTAACAAAATTAACTATTTTGTTGCTGAATTAAACTCTTTGCCGATAAATCTGAAACAGAATCCTTCCTGTCTCCATTGCAGATTAGCTCACAAAGTTTCTTTAAGGCATTTGCTTACTACCTGTCAGTCAACAGAAGATGGTAGGAACTAGGAAGCAACAGCCAAGCTAGGCATAGCCAATCACTCCCTGTTCCAATAAGGGCCATTTTTTATGGGGTGGATAGAGAGGTACTGAGGTGAAGTTCTCTTCCTTTCCAGCTTTCTGCAGTGAATTGAGTCAGTTTGTATCACAGCTTCTCTAAACGGTGAGAACATCATCTAAACATCCCCCCCATTCCTAGTAGAGAGGAAGAGTTGCTGTTTTGAGCACTGGGGCAGGAACATTCCAGCATTAACTTGTGCAGCAGAGCACTTGCCAGTTGCCTCCACATCCTTTTTGCTGCTCCCCATCCCAGCACATATGCTATAATGGGGCCCTTTTTCTGCAAGGGAAATAACAGGGGAGCCAAACAGCAGGTGGTACAGAAACCTCTGGTGAAATGTAATTTCAGGGTCTGGAAATGAGAGTGGACAGGGAGTGGGATACAGAGCCTCTGGATTGCTGGTTTCAGTCCACCCCCAGGCAGCATTGAGTGACAATTGTTACCTGCTGATTGCTGACCATTGGCCTGTCGGGGATGGGCGTGGTAGGTCTCTGGTAGGTTTCTAGGACATGGGTGTATCTGATTTAACTGTCCTGTTTCTGCCAGCTGACTGGGCTATGGAGCCTGAAATGTCCCAAGACCCTGGAAAGAGACATTGAGGACAGTAGGGCAACACATTGTTGGGGCACTGTGGAGAAGCCTGCCCTGCCATTGTGTGGGTTGGCAGCTATGGAGAGGGCTTTGACCTACAGAGCTGTCAAGACAGCAACTTTTGCTGATGCTGAATTAACTGCAAAAAATTACAAGAGGAAAAAACCCGAATGGCCAGAAGTCAGGAAAGCCCGTTTGCGGCAGAAGCAGGTAGCAGCCAGTCTAGGCTGCTCAGTCTCAAACTCATTAACATGCTGATTTACCAGGCAGCTCCTGGAATCAGCTGCTGGGATTTTGTTGTTTTTGGCATAGTGGGGCTGTGAGGAGCTCCAGGGACTCTGCTTCCCCCATCGCCTCTCCTCCCTGTCTCTCCTGGTGTGGGCATAATGACAGAGGAGGGGAAGGGGAGATGGGGAGTAAGAGTCAAGTGTAGGGAGGGCGGCTTGCCCAGCAGATGTTAATTAAAGACAGAGACTCAGCACTGAGCTGGCAGTGCTTGGTCTTCCTGCTGACCTTTCCCAGCCTCACTCTATCGCTTTCATGCACAAAGCCTGGGAGAGACGTGAGAGGCTGTGATGTAGGGAACCCAGGAAGCCAAAGAGAAAGAAAAAGAGGACAAGGGGAAGCTGGCTGGAGGGCCTGGTGAACAGGGAGCTTGGTATGCCCTGGATTGGACACATCTGGAGAAAGGCACCGCCAGCATCTAAACCCCTGCCACAGAGCATGTTGGGTGCCACAATGCGAGACTGCAGCAGTCAGTTGCTTTTGTTAACCATGTGTGCACCACGGTCAGCTGCACTCATGAGTGAGGCTGTTTTAGCCATGGATATTTGTAGTAAAAGTCATGGACAGGTCATGGGCAGTAAACAAAAATTCACCAGCCTGTGACCTGTCTATGACTTATGCTGTATACCCCTCACTAAAACTTGGGCCAGGGGCCACGAGTGTGCTGGGAGGGGCAATCTGGGACTGCTGGGAGGGTATTGGCCTGGGACCTGCACTGGTGCTGGGGGCAGCAGGCAGTGGTGTGTGGCATGGGACCCCCAGTGGTGCAGGAAGATTGGAGGTAGCTGGCAAGCTCCCTCCCCAGCTCCATGTAGCTCCCTGGAAATGGCTGGCATGTCCGAGGGAGAGGGAAGGCCAGGGCTCCCAGCCACTAGCTCCAGTTCTGAAGTGCCCATTGGCCAGGAACTGCAGCCAATAGGAGCTACATGAGCAGTGTGTGGAGGAGATCCCTAGCCTTCCCTGCCCCTAGGGACTGTAGGCAATGCCACCCACTTCTGGGGAGCCCCACCCTAGGGTAAGTGCTGCCTGTACCCCAACCTCCTGCCACAGCCCTGAGCCCCCTCTCACATCCAAACTGTCCAGCAGCTGCCAGTGAACCTAGCCCAGGGGCTGTCTGATCTGCTTGGGCGGCCCCGGAAACAGCCACGCTGGTTGCTGTACAAGTCACAGAAATTCGCTGAATCCATGATTTCTGTGACAGACACAGCCTTGATCATGGGACGTTAAATATATTAATGACTCTATTGGTATGGGGAGAGAAGGAAAGGTGAAGCCATGAAAATCCTGAGTCCCATGTAGACTGGGGTACAGACCAGAGTCACAAGTGCTATGGCAGTTTAGATGCAGAAGGTGCTCCTTCGGCTGTAGACACTCAAACCACTAACCAGCCAGAGCAAAACATTGCGTTAACCCACCAGCTGCTAATCACCGGTGGCTATGATGTGAGAACAGAGCTAGGACTATAGGCTGAGTGAGAGTGCCCGCACCACAAGTGCAAGACCTGAGGGTAGGTGCTCAGACGTACTTCAGAGAAGCATCCAAAACATGTTGTGCTGATCTGAGGTGTGGCCCTTTCATAGCAGGGACTTTTGTGAGGTGCCCACATCTCCTAGGAATTTCACAGACAAATGCTGATCATAGTTGAGACTTGCCTGGTGTTCTGGGATGATCAGTAGAACCAATATGATCTGTGGGTGCGAGCAAAGGATAAGGGGTGAAGAGACCTAGACCCTGCCGCACATTTGTTATGGGAGCTTGGTCTTCACCTGTCTGTGCTTTGGTTCCCTGCCTGTGAGAAGGGGGGGTCCCTATGTGGCTGTGTGACGCAAGCTAGGATCTTCCTCTAAGGAAGGGCCAGTGTTGCTGTTATACAGGGGTGAATAGAAATATGTCTGGCACTGTGCCCAGATTGGTCCTTCTCTACTCCACCCTGGTTGCTTGTCTCAGGGGCAAAGCCACACAGTGCCTTGGGGAAAATACCTTCAGAAGATAATTCTGATCCCCTCTTTTTGGGGTTTGGGACCAGTGAACATCTCCTTTCCTTTGTGTGGGAGGCTCTTGGCAGCAGTACCTGAATTTGCTTTGATAAATTCTGCATTTGGATCTCATGCACATTGTGTTTATGCATGTGGCCCCAGCTTGCTCTGTACCCAAAATGCACACAATCAAAGGAACAACTTGGCCTCAATGAACATGATTTGTCAAATGAATTACATCATTTCCTGCTCCTGTCTGGGGAACACGGGCTGTGGTTTGCTCACTTGTTAGAGTACAGTATGGATGTTAACAATGCCACCTCCCCTGTCCAGACACATTCACGTGGATTCTCTTTCTCTTAGTTTATTCTTTTATAGTCCAGATTAAAAAAAGCATAGCTCTAGGAAGAGGGTGGAGGCTAGTGGTGAGATTGGGGACTGGAGAGCCAGGACTCCTGGGTTCTTTTTCCAGCTCTGTATGTATTAACTCACTTTTCCCCCCGTGCCACCATTGCCCAGTCTGTAAAGTACATTTAATATTGACTGTTACTCCATGAGAGGCTTAATTACTAACATCCAAAAGTGCCCTGAGATCTTTCATATGGCAGTGCTAAAGAAGAGGGAAAGCATCATTACTGGTAGATGCAGCTGTTCTAGCCTCAGATCCCAAGCTGGGTGCAAAGTCAGAGGTGCTGGAACAGTTTGTATAGTGGAAGTGCTGAGAGATGACCCAAGCTATAATCCCTGTATATAACAGAAACCACTTCAAGCCAGAGGCTGTGGCAGCACCCCCTAGTTCTAGCATCTATGTACAAAGCCTCCTGTGAAGACAGTGTTGCCCCTGTTTTCACATTTTCCTAGCAGATTCACTAACTTGAGACATGTAAGACCTGAGATTATCTGTGTGGTTGATGCACGCTTTAGGCAGGGGAAAATGTTTCCTTCTGGAGAGGCAATGACATTCCAACTACCTGCCAGTCACCTCCTCAGTCAAGCAGAGCTGTTGTGAAGAAGCAGTTTAGACACACTCCACAAGGGGGCAGTGGTGCACATGCACAAACCCTCAGCTGTGGTTCCTGTGACTCCAAGAGTCTCAGTTCTGTCTCAGAGGGGGAGTGGTGTTAGTCTGTAACTGAAAAAACTTTAAACACAACAACTTGTCTTGCAGCACCCTAGAGACTAACAAAACATGCAGATGTATCATGAGCTTTCATGGGCACAGCCCACTTCTTCAGGTGAAACCTCCAAAAATCATGCCAGGTGGCCAAAAAAAAAAAAAAATTATCACAAGATTTAAGATCAGAAAAAGGAATGCTGAGAGTAATTTTATTTGGTTTGTGAGACTTTAGCGTGCACTTGGGCCACTAGTCATTGCTATTTCCTGCTGGGGATCTCGGAAGCTGCCCCTCTTGCCTTCTCTTAGCCTAGGAGAGGAGAAGGGAGTGTTGCTGAAGAATCCTGCAGAGAAGGCAGCATGTGCAAAAGATGGCAGCTCCCTGAACATGGTACCCTGTGGCCTCCGCCTGGGACACGGGTTGAATGCTGACTTGGTGGAAGAGCATGCCCAGCTGTTACACCCACATACCTGCTGGTAGTGCAGCAATGGGGAGAGTAGCCCCAAGGGAGCTGTCAACATTGCTTCCTGCAATACAGTGCACCCTACTACCATGCTGTCATCTTGGTTCTATCTGACTGAAAGCAAAGGACAGTATCTGCCTCAAGATACTGGCACTGCTCCTGCAGCTCTGGGTAGTGCTATGAGGGCTACCAAATATTTTTTGACCTAGGACAGACCTGCTTAGCTTGTGAGATCTGAAAGATCATAGACTTTGACACCACAACTGGAAGGCTAGACCTGGATCTTTTCTTGCCAGAGGCCACATTTGCTTTCTTGCTGCATCATTCATCCTTGCTGGCAATGGGAGGGTTAATAATATAGGCTCTTTCTCTGGCTATGGCCACTGATGTGTACGCACATGGAACAGGAGTGATAGGTGCATTTTCATTTCCAATTAGGGCTGCTGCTTCCCATCAGCTGAGATTGATTGGTTGTCCCTAGATCCCCTTTAGGTCTGCAATGCTTTAAGAGGCTGCCAAGTGGTCCCTGCCTCCAGTCATCTCCACTCTTCCCAACCCCTGCACAGTTAGTGTGCTGCAGACAGGAAGGTGACACATCCTGGTTAGGATGCGGCTGGCATGAGCTGAAAGTGGGTGGACTGGTTTAATAGCCTAATGTGTGTATATTGTACAGCTTCCTTCTGCTTGCAGGAGGCAGAGCAGGGACATACAAAGAGCCTTCCTCAGCTGTATCTGTCATGTCTTTACCAACAGTAGACTTCCACTTGGGATACATTTTCTGAGGTGCATGCAATGTGCTGCTTGGAAGTCTGTATTCCTGCCACCTAGCCAAAGCCAAATGTGCATTTGAAATAGATGATATTTCCATTTGAGCATATGCTTAACTGTATCTAAACTCCATGTCCCCTCCATTCTGCTTCTTTAGCTTCTGGCCTGACAGTCTCCTCTCCCAAGTTCAGAGCTGCAGGGAGACGACTCCTGTGCTGGGAAGGGTGTTGGGGAGGAGGAAGTGCTGCACGTTTCAGTTAGAGGTCTGAAAATATCGCTTATACTTTTCAGAACTCTTCCTTGTTTGAACTGTCCCAGCTTAACAGCCATGCCCATTGGCTTGTTCCTGAACTGATCATGTAAATGGGTAAGGATGCACTATTTAAATCTTGGGGTGATAGGCTCCCTAAAATACCTCAAGTAGATCCTATATGCAGTGTAGTTGTAGCTGTGTGGTCCACGGGTATTAAAGAGACACAGTGGATGACATAGTATCTTTTATTGGGCCAACTTCTATGTGCCTTGAAAGCTTGTCTCTTACCAACAGAAGTTGATCCAATAAGAAATACTGTTTCACTCACCCTGTCACTCCCCTAGATCCTGTTAGATGAGTGGAAGAAGCGGGTCAAGCCCAGGCAGGGACCTGGCAATGAGGAGGGATAATTTTATACTGCTTTCTGCAAGGGACAGGAATTCAGGGGGATTTCAATGGAAGGGGGTGGCTGTGTGACCCCAGTTCTAGGTACAAGAGAGGGGAGATGCTGCATAAAGAGTGGGGCTTGAGGCAGTCAGATTGGTGGTTGGGAGTTGTCCAGATGAGGAAATGTGAAGACTCAATAACCAGTCTTGGCAGAAGTTTTGGGCCCAGGGGAAGGAGGAAGGAGAGAGTGGAATGCCTCGGTTCTTCATGGGAGTGAGGACTGGTAGACTGAGGTTCTAGAGAGAGATGCAAGTGGTGAGGGATTTGGGCTGAATATGAGGTTTAGTGGAGTTTCGGAGGTGAAGCCTGGACTAGTTTGGGGTGAGGGTGGAGCAGATGACTTAGAGTTTGGGCTGAGAAGCCTCTTCTTGCCACTTAGCTGCACATCAGTTTGGGATTTGTTAATCTGAATTAAATGGTTTTGGAGTCTGGCCCTGGTGGTGCAGGGATCCTCAGTGACTAGCGAACAGAATCTGTGACAAGGAGTCTGGGGAGCACACAGGTACAGTCCACTCCCACACGTGTACATTAGCAAACATGCACATGCAAAGTAGAGACTAACCTTTAGCGATACGGGTGTTGGCTAAACATGGAGCACAACATGTATGTAAACACACTCCTTAGTGCCAGTCACACACGCTTCTTAAGTTAAAAATTACTTAGATAAGTTAGATGTCTTTAAGTTTCCATGGCCTGATGAAATGCATCCTAGAATACTTAAGGAGCTGGCTAAGGAGATATCTGAGCCACTAGCTATTATCTTTGAAAAGTCATGAAATATGGGAGAGATTCCAGAAGACTGAAAAAGGACAAATCTAGTGACTGGTTATAAAAAAGAAAATAAGGAAAACCTGGGGAATTACAGACCAGTCAGTTCAACCATCTAGAAGGTAATAAGGTGCTAAGTAACTGCATGGATTTGTCAAGAGTACATCATGTCAAGCAAACCTGATAGCTTTCTTTGACAGGATAACAAACCTTGGGGATAAGGAGGACGTAAGTGGTAGATGTGGAAGAGACTTTAATAAGGCATTTGATGCATGTCTTTCTCATTAACAAATTAGAGAAATACAACTTAGATGGAGCTCCTATAAGGTGGATGCATAACTAGTTGGATAACTAATAGAGATGTAGCCGTGTTAGTCTGGTCTAGCTGAAACAAAAGACAGGACTTGTTAGTCTTTAAAGTGCTGCATAGTCCTGTCTTTTGTTTTAGTTGGATAACTGTTCTCAGAGAGTAGTTATCAATGGTTCAGAGTCATGCTAGAAGGGCATAACAAGTGGGGTTCCACAGTTTTGTTCAGTATCTTCATCAATGATTTAGATAATGACCTAGAGATAATTTTATGAAGTCTGTAAGGCTTCATCTTCACTGCAAGTTCTTCTGGCAGAAAATATGCTAATGAGGGACTCATTAGCATATGTCACGATCTCATTAGCATATTTTCTGCTGTTTCTTTGCGTGGACAGGTTTTTTTGCACAAAAACCCCGTTTTGTGCAAGATCCTTGTGCCTGTCCCTCATTAGCAGTGAAGACAAAGCCTAAATGATACCAAGCTGGAAGGGGTTGCTATTGCTTTGGAGAATAGGATTACAATTCAGAATGATCTGGACAAACCAGAGAAATGGTCTGAGGTACATAGGATGAAATTCAACAAGGACAAATGCAAAGTACTCCACTTAGGGAGGAACAATCAGTTGCAACATACAAAATGGAAAATGACTGCCTAGGAAGGAGTACAACAGAAAGGAATCAGGGGGTTATAGTGGACCACAAGCTAAAAATGAGTCAACAGTATGAAAGTGTTGCAAAAAAGGCAAACATTCTGGAATGCATTAATAGGTGTGTTGTGAGCAAGACACAAGAAGTAATTCCTCTACTCTGTGCTGATTAGGCCTCAACTGGAGTACTGTGTCCAATTCTGGGCAATGCATTTCAGGAAAGATGTGGACAAGTTGAAGAAGGTCCAGAAAACATGACTTATGAGGGAAAACTGAAAGAATTGGGTTTGTTTAGTCTGGAAAAAAAAAGACTGAGGGGGACACAATACCTTTCAAGTATCTAAAGGGTTGTTACAAGGAGGAGGGAGAAAAAAATTCTCCTTAACCTCTGATGATAAGAAGCAATGGGCTTACTGCAGCCAGGGAGGTTTAGGTTGGACACTAGGAAAAACTTCCTGTCAGGGTGGGTAAGCACTGGAATAAATTGCTTAGGGAGGTTGTGGAATCTCCATCATTGGAGATTTTTAAGAGCAGGTTAGATAAACAACTGTCAGGGATGGTCTAGATCAGTGGTTTTCAAACTACAGGTCGTGACCCAGTACTTGAGGAGCCTTTGGCCGTTATCTTTGAAAACTCGTGGCGATCGGGAGAGATCCCGGATGATTGGAAAAAGGCAAATGTAGTGCCCATCTTTAAAAAAGGGAAGAAGGAAAATTCAGGGAGCTACAGACCAGTCAGCCTTACCTCAGTCCCCGGAAAAATCATGGAGGGGATCCTCAAGGAATCCATTCTGAAGCACTTGGAAGAGGGGAAAGTGATCAGGAATAGTCAACATGGATTCACGAAGGGCAAGTCGTGCCTGTCCAATCTGATTAGCTTCTACGATGAGGTAACTGGCTCTGTGGATATGGGAAAGTCAGTGGATGTGATATACCTTGACTTTAGCAAAGCTTTTGATATGGTCTCCCACAATATTCTTGCCAGCAAGTTAAGGGAATATGGATTGGATAAATGGACTGCAAGATGGATAGAAAGCTGGCTAGAAGGTCGGGCCCAGCGGGTAGTGATCAATGGCTCTATGTCAGGTTGGCGGTCGGTTTCTAGCAGAGTGCCCCAAGGATCTGTTTTAGGACCGGTTTTATTCAACATCTGTATTAATGATCTGGAAGAGGGGATGGATTGCACCCTCAGCAAGTTTGCAGATGACACTAAGCTAAGGGGAGAGGTAGATACGCTGGAAGATAGGGATAGGGTCCAGAGTGACCTGGACAGATTAGAGGATTGGGCCAAAAGAAATCTGATGAGGTTCAACAAGGACAAGTGTAGAGTCCTGCACTTAAGACGGAAGAATCCCAAGCACTGTTACAGGCTGGGGACCAAATGGCTAAGTAGCAGTTCTGCAGAAAAGGACCTGGGGATTACAGTGGATGAGAAGCTGGATATGAGTCAACAGTGTGCCTTGTAGCCAAGAGGGCTAATGGCATATTAGGGTGCATTAGGAGGAGCATTGCCAGCAGATCCAGATAAATGATTATTCCCCTTTATTTGGCTTTGGTGAGGCCACATCTGGAGTATTGTGTCCAGTTCTGGGCC
The DNA here is from genome assembly GCA_019425775.1 of Rafetus swinhoei. Taxonomy (NCBI): domain Eukaryota; kingdom Metazoa; phylum Chordata; order Testudines; family Trionychidae; genus Rafetus; species Rafetus swinhoei. Next base: position 19,862,348 of record CM033429.1, on the reverse strand, counting down.
CCCCACTGTAGAAAGGATGTGGACGCATTGGAGAGGGTCCAGTGGAGGGCGACCAAAATGATTAGGGGGCTGGAGCACATGACCTATGAGGAGAGACTGAGGGATTTAGGTTTCTTTAGTCTGCAGAAGAGGAATGAAGGGGGATTTGATAGCAGCCTTCAACTTTCTGAAGGGAGGTTCCAAAGAGGACGGAGAAAGGCTGTTCACAGTAGTGACGGATGGCAGAACAAGGAGCAATGGTCTCAAGTTACAGTGGGAGAGGTCTAGTTTGGATATTAGGAAAAACTATTTCACTAGGAGGGTGGTGAAGCACTGGAATGGGTTCCCTAGGGAGGTGGTGGAATCTCCATCCCTAGAGGTGTTTAAGTCTCGGCTTGACAAAGCTCTGGCTGGGTTGATTGAGTTGGGATTGGTTCTGCCTTGGGCTGGACTTGATGACCTCCTGAGGTCTCTTCCGGCTCTATGATTCTATGAATGTCAAGCAATGGTTTCATTGCTGCAGGGTGATCAGGTGACCAGTGGGGGTGCTAAGGCACCTCATACTGCACTGCACCCCAGAAGTGACCGGCAGCAGGCCTGGCTCCTAGGTGGGGTGGGGAGGAGAGTGCACAGGGCTCCATGTACTGCCTCTGCCCTGAGCACTAGCTCCCCACTCCCTTTGGCTGGGAACCTGCTGGTGGCTGCATCTAGGGCACAGCATGGTCTGTGGTGTCAGGAGAGGCAAGAAGCTGACTTTGCACCTCTGCTACACCACTGACCAGGAGCCGCTCAAGGTACACCCCTCCTGCCACAGCTCTGACACCCCCAAAGTCAGAGCCCCCTCCTACACCCAAAAGTTCTCATCCTCAGCCCCACCTTGGAGCCTACACTCAAGTCCAATTGTGTTGGGTTGTGGACATGAATAATTTTCTTCAGCTGGATCATGAGGAAAAAAAGTTTTAAAACCATTACTGGGTTGGGTCCTGCCATGAGTACAGGGACTGGGCTTGATTCTACAACTCTTGCTTAGCCACATGCCTGAGTAGCCACTTGCAAGGATGCACAACCATAATGAGTGGCTAGGCTCTGCCATTCCCTTGCAGGGTGTGAACTCTCAGTGCGATCACGCATGATTTAAAAATGAGCAGTAGGGATGAGAAAGGTTAACCAGTGGGGGAGGGAGGGGACGTGGAACAGCAGGGAGCTGCTGGGGGCTCACCAGGGACAGGGGCTGCTCCAGAGCCCAGGAGACCTGCAGGCAGGGACTGCTTTGGTTGGGCTGGAGCAGCCCCTGCCTGTGGCATGGTGCCTGATCCAGCCCAGCAAGGCTGAAGTGCCCCCCTTTAGTTGGTTAGGCACTTAAACATAAAGTTTAACCTGTTAACCAATTAAATGGGATTTTACATTGAGCAGCATGTGTCAATCAGGATTGAGTGCCAGAAGCTGGGACTGGCTGAGAGGGGACAGATCACTCAATAATTGCCTGTTTGTTTATTGCCTCTGAAACACCTGGCATTAACCACTGATGGAAGACACAGTATTGGGATAGATGGACCATGTGTCTGACCCAGGAGAGGTGTTCTGAGTTGTTCTCTGATCTTCCTGCATATCGAAGGGAGAAAGATCTGTGGAGATGTAGGTGCTTACAACAGCAAGTTTGGACACACCTGCTGGTAAGTGCTCAATAATCTCATTGGATCTAATGAGCCAGTAATTTGCCACTCTCCCCTCTCCTACACACAGGGGCTGCATCTAGACTGGCAAGTTTTTCCGCAAAAGCAGCCGCTTTTGCGGAAAAACTTGCCAGCTGTCTACACTGGCCGCTTGAATTTGCTCAAGAACACTGACGATCTAATGTAAGATTGTCAGTGTTCTTGCGCAAATACTATGCTGCTCCCGTTCGGGAAAAAGCACTCTTGCGCAAATGTATTTGTGCAAGAGGGCCAGTGTAGACAGCTCAGGACTGTTTTGCAAAAAGCCCGATGGCGAAAATGGCGATCGGGCTTTCTTAAAACGCGCCTAGATTGGCACGGACGCTTTTGCGCAAAAGCACTTTTTGCAGAAAAGCGTCCGTGCCAATCTAGACGCTCTTTTCCGCAAATGCTTTTAACGGAAAAACTTTTCCATTAAAAGCATTTGTGGAAAATCATGCCAGTCTAGACATAGCCAGGCTGTCTACACTGCAGAGTTTTTGCGCAAAAACTTGCGGAGCATCCACACTACAAGTGCGTTCTTGTGCAAGAAAATTTACAGTACATCATCAGAAGACAGGGCTTTTTGCGCAAGAGTTATTCCTCTTTCTACAAGGAATAAGCCTTTTTGTGCAAGAGCTCTTGCACGAAAAGGTGTGTGTGGACAGGCAGCAGGGGTTTTTTGTGCATGAACTGGCCTCCCAGGAAAAGCACATGTGCTCTGGTGGACACTCCTTAAAACTCATCACAGCTCTATAGTTCCTGTCTGCTGGCCCCTCCTTAAAGGTACAGGCCCCCCTGGAGAAGCCTTGTGGCAGAAGCTGATTCCAACCAGCAGCACCTCCACATGGCTCTCCCTGCCACAGGCTTCAAGACACTATTATGTCTTCCCCTGAAGCCACCCAAGACCCCCCTGGCCCTTATGGGGAGCAGCCCCAGGGGTCACAGGACCCACCAAGGGGGACGAAGAGACGCACACCCTCCTGGTCTGAGCCAGAGGTCGAGGCCCTTCTGGAGATGTGGGGACAGGAAGAGACCCTGCAAGATCCAAGGGCCAGGAGGAGGCATGCGGACATCTTTGGACAGATGGCACAGGCCTTGGCCGACCACAGGCACCCAATCCAGACCTTTGAACAGGTCCGGAGTAAGGTAAAGGAGCTGCGGCTGGCCTATGTCCGTGCCAGAAAGCGCTCGGGGGCAGGACCCCACACCTGCCCCTACTACGCACAGCTCTAACGCATCCTGGGGGATGAGGAGGATGAAGCCATATCCACCATGGTGGACTCTGTGCTGCAGACCCCTGTAATCAGCCAGGCGGAGCACAAGCAGGAGGTTGAGGGCCAGCCGGGCGCAAAGGCAGAGGAGGAGCCAGAGAAGCACGGTGGCACCGTGACCCTGTTCCTGGAGCCGGTGCCTGCCAGCTAGGACATCTCCCAGGCCTCCTCAGAGGCCGGGGACGGATCCTCAGGTGAGTGGTATCTTTGTCACTCACTCAAGAGGGTGGAGGAGCGGGGGGTGAGTGTCACTCATGCTGCTCCAGCTGGACACCATGCTGGGGTCTGCACATGTGCAACCTCATGCTGCATTACTGTGTGGCACATGGATTCAGCAGGCAGTCCCTGAGCACGCCTGCAATCCTGCTGGCCACAAATATCCTGCCACTGGGAGCATGGGGCACCGGCTGGGAGCAGGCTAGCCACAAGGGCGCAGGCCAGACCTCACACACACTGAGGAGTGCCGCACACACTACACAGCCATGCCTGCCCATGCGAGACAGCCACCATGCCCGTAAACAGGGGCAGCCCTAGACTAGCTGCCAGCAACTGGCTCCCTAGGTGAACCATGCAATCGGCGCCCCCACCTCCAAACCCCTCAATGATATTGCACCACCATTTGGCGCCCCATTTAACTTGGTGTCCTAGGCGACCGCCTAGTTCACCTATATGGATGGGCCGCCCCTGCGCAGACAGGACAGCCCTCAGGGCTGCTCCTGGCTCCTCTGCGGCCCCTGAGGGAATCCCCCTGTGGCCACGCTTCTCTGGGCTGCTTGTCTGTGGGCTGGGGGGTGAGGGGAAGCGGGCAGCCCGGTCCTCTGGGCCGCAGACTGTTGGTCGCTGCTCACAGAGAAGGGCACGGCCTCAGGGTTAGTGTCTGCAGGGATGACTGACCACCTCTCCCTCTTGTGTGTTCTCCACAGCCGGACCAGCCGGGAGTGAGGGGCCAGCCAGTCCACCGCTGCCACCTGCCACAGGTCGGGGGACACAAAGGCGCACCAGGCTCTGGGACCAGCTCCTGCAGCGGCATGTGACGGCCATCGAGCGCATGGAGCAGATGCTGGCAGAGAAGGCCCGCGCCAACCATTACTGGCACCAACATGCCTGGGGCCAGTTCTTGGAGCGGTGCGATTGCTCCGGCAACCTCATGGCCAGGATGGTGGACCATATGGCACATGCTGCTTCCCGTGCCTCCCACCCTCCTGCCATGCCCATGCCTCCTGCCCCCCGTCCTCACCACCCCCCTGTGCTCCCCACACCCACTTGTCCACAAGGCCAACGAGGCCCCCGCACCCAAGGTGGTGCAGGCAGCCACCCCTCGGAAACATGATTCCCCCTGCCTGTTAAGAGCCCCCGCCCCTTGCCCAGTTAAGAACCCCCTTCCCCTGCCCACCTTTCCTTCTTGTACAATCAAAAGAGTTAATTGTTGATTGCAAAACAAAGAGGCTTGTTTATTGAAGTCAGGAAGGAAGGAGGGCTGGTGGGGAAGGGATGTGGTTGTAGTGCAAGGCAGGCCCTGGTGAGGGCAGGGGACAGTTAGTAGACACACCGGATGGATGGCACCAGGGTTGCATCAACATAACCCCACTTCATCGAGCCCCATATGCTCCCAAGCCGATAGCAGGCAGGCAAGTGTGCCTTGAGACGGCTGAAGGTGCACTCCACCTGGTTCCTGGCCCAGTTCAGGTGGGCATTAAATTGTTACCTGCTGGGGTCCAGGAGTCCGATGTAGGGATTCATGAGCCATGGCATGAGGGGGTAGGCCACGTCCCCCACGATGCACAGTGGCATCTGCACATCCTCAACCGCAAATTCCCGGCGGGGGAAGACTGTGCCCACCTCCAGCCTGTGGTACAGGCTGGAGTTTTTAAAGATGCAGGCGTTGTGTGCCCTGCCCGACCACCCCTGAACAATGTCCTTGAAGTGTCCACGGTGGTCGACCAGGGCCTGCAGCACCATGGAAAAATAGCCCTTTCGATTGATGAAGCGGGCCCCTCGATGGTCAGGTGCTCATATAGGGATGTTTGTCCCATCTATGGTGCCCCTGCAATTGGGGAACCCCAGGGCAGCAAATCCGGCCACGGTCATGTCCATGTCTCCCATCCGGATGACCCTCTTCAGCAGGATGGAGTTGATGGCCCTTACCACCTGCAGAAGGACAGAGAAACACAGAAAACACACAGAGGATGAGAAAGAGGGGAAGCGTGAGCCCTTGGGAGGTGCCTTCCTCCCCTCCCATCTCCTCTCTCCCCAAAACCCCCAGGAGTCCCCCCATGAGTCTGCCCCCCAGCTGTGTGAGGGTGGGATGGCATTACCCCGGGGGATGGGGCTTCCCCACACCTCCACTCCACCCCTCCCACAGCCAGGACTGTTGTCGCCCCCATGCAGGGACTGTAGCCCCAGAGGGCCTTACCTGCATGAGGAGGGCCCCGACGGTGGCCTTCCCCACCGAACTGGTTGCCCACCGACCAGTAACTGTCCGGGGGTAGTGAGCTTCCAGAGGGTGATGGCGACCCTCTTCTCCACGGGGATGGTGAGCTGCCTGTGGGTGTCTTGTCTCCGGAGGGCAGGGGTGAGCCAGATACAAAGCTCCAGGAACGTCGCCTTGTATGGAAATTCTGGAGCCTCTGCTGGTTGTCCCACTGCTCCAAGACCAGCTGGTCCCACCAGTCGAGACTGGTGTCCAGTCTCCAGAACCGCCTCTCCACAGTGCGCTGTGGGTCTAGCAGTGAAGCTGCTGCACCCCGGGAGAGGGACTCCATAGTGTCGTCACAGTCGAGCTCCTGCAGAAGCAGCATGGCACCGTGTATCAAGTGCAGCACACACTGCAGCATGGCCACGTGGGGCCAGGACATGCCCAGGGGCAGGTCTGGCTCCATGTCAGCAATAGAAAGTCTGGGGCGTCCCAAGAAGCACAGGGCAAACACAGCAGGCACTGCTGAAGTGTTACTGTCCCTCGCAGAGGTAGCAAGCAGGCAGCAGCAGCAGCAGAAAAATGGCTGTCCAGAGGGGTCCCTTTAAGCACGTGTCTCTGCAAGGCTCCGGCACCAGCCCTCAGCAGCAACTGGTGACCGTCTGCCCTGTCTGAAGTGGTTCCAGGTGGCCTTTCTTGCACAAGAGTGTCCATGCAGTGTGGACGCTCTCTTTTGCGCAAAGCACGTCTCTTGTGCAACAGCACATGAAGGCTATGTCTACACTTGCGGCTTCTTGCGCGAGAAGAATGGAAATGAGGCTAAGCGTGGAATATCGCCGAGCCTCATTTGCATACCTAATGAGCCACCATTTTTGCAAAAGAGGCTCTTGTGCCAGAAGGAGCTGTCTACACTGCCCCGTTTTGCGCAAGAAAAGCCCTCTTGCTCAATGCCGTTATTCCTGAAAATAATCGGCATAATGGCATTGCGTAAAAGGGTTTTTCTTGCGCAAGAAGGGGCAGTGTAGACAGCTCCTTCTGGCCCAAGAGCCTCTTTTGCAAAAATGGTGGCTCATTAGGTATGCAAATGAGGCTTGATGATATTCCACGCCTAGCCTCATTTGCATATTTCTCGCACAAGAAGCCGCAAGTGTAGACATAGCTGAAGTGTGGATGCGCACTTGCGCAAGAACTTTTTGCGGAAGATCTCTTCTGCAAAAAATTCTTGCACAAGAAGCCTGCAGTGTAGATGTAGCCACACAGTTTTTAAAGCCCCCATGATGGAGCTGGTTGGTTGGACAGATGATCCAGCCCTTTTATTAACTGCACAGCACTCAGCTCACCCTAAGTCTGCTTGGGTGTCTGGCAAAACCTAGATCATGAGCATTAGCATGGCATGGAGCTTGAAATGGTGAGGCCTTTGTTTTGTGTGTACTGTGCCTTTACATTTCTGCTACCCCAGATGACAAAGGAAACTGCCATTCTCTTCTGAGTTGCTGCATCTGTTGTCGAGATAATATAAAATGCACTTTCTCCTGGTAACTTTATTTTTGTTCTCGGTGTTTCTCTCACTCTAGAATACATGGTTTTAGACTGAACATTTCTCTTTTGCTGCTTGTGCGTGGAACTGTAACAATTTTTGTGCAGTTATACCCCCCCCAGTGATGCAACACTGAACTTTTCCATGAGGTAGCAGAAATTTAGAAATGTTCAGGCCAAAAGCATCATAGAGCCTGGGCACTGACAGATCTGGTAGGCACAGCCCTCTGATTTTCCAGAAAAGGAAAGCTCTTAAAGTCAAAAACATTTCCTCCTTGTTGAGAAGTGCTGGCATTTGGTGACAGCCGGGAGCCATGTGGAAAGGACTTTGAATGGGTAAAGAACAAGAGAGCAACCAAGGCCAGGCAGCCATTGCTTTAAACTGGAGTAGGCCCTCACCTGTTAGAAGTCATGCCAGCAGGGGTCAATTCTGCATTGATGGAGGAATAAGACACTCAAGGAAAAACATAAGCTTTCACAGCCCACAGCAAATAATAGATTTAGGGCCTGATCCTGAGAGGTGCTAAGCACTAAATTCAATGGCAGGATTGGTCTTTTAACCAAAGTAGGAATCCTGTCCTTTAGCAGAATCTTGTGGAGAGTTTTCATATAATCTGATCATTAGTAGATCAACAAGTGAGTCAGATCCACAAGGGAAAGGAAACTCCCTCTCCATTGTCAGAGTTTAATTCACTCCCAAGTGAGTAAAGAGCTGGTGGGGGGTAGGGCTCTCTGGGGGCTGCTTTTTATTATTGTGCCAACTGAGCAGGAGACTCAGATGCAGACATTGAACTGATTTGCTATGCCTGCCTCCACCTATTTGCTTGGGCACCTTTCCTTATGTCTGGGGGGAACCCTTAATTTCTCTTCTTTTATTCCTAGGAACAAGCAAGAGCAGCAGTCCTGAGCATAGAACTTTGTAAGATTTGCTCTTTTAGAGTTTCCTTGATTTAAAAAAATATATTTTTCATACTCTTCACTAACGTCCTTCAAAAACTTTGCCTCTCCTGCCATTATTTCCCTGGGACGTAAGTGCAGGTGAGGCTTTTAGCAAGGGGGGTTAATTGTTTCTCATCATCTCTTTTTGCAAGGTGTTCCTCTCAGTCAGGCCACTGGGAGGCCAGAGAAGGAGACCTAGATTAGGAAGCAGTTAATCAGTAGAAGAGGCAAACTGGGGCTTTTATTTTGACAGGACACTGCTTGGCTTCTTGTATGAAGGCAAAGTGAATGATCCTGTTTCTCCAAATGATTATTCAGACTCAGGAAGAGAAAGAGGGAGAGAAAGGAGCATTCCATACACAGAGCTTTGCCCACTTTATAACAGAATCCTTTCAAAACCACAGATTCCTAGCAGGAGGGATCTAACAGCCAGTTCAGCAATAATAGCAACCACGAGTGAGAGACAGAAAATTGTGGAGAAGGTTCCTGTAACTTCGGGGAGGGGGGGGGTGGAGGTAAGAGGGAAGTTGCTGCTAAAAATCAGCCAACCAGTAACCTCCCCCCACTCGAAACTGAGTCTGAATTCTCCTCAAGTGAAAGTGAAACAACTAAAGGAGTGAAAGTGTGTGCTAGAGGCAGAGTGTTTGCAATGTGTGTGTGCTGGTGCCAGTAGGTGAGACTCCAGTGCGTGTGGAAAGAGCATGATCCACTCCCAAGAGCCCCCTGCAGCTGGCTGGAAGGCTGTTGGTGAAGAAGACCATGCGCCCTGACTGCATGGCTGTCCCCCAGCAGCTTCCAGATCCTCAGCTCCCCTCTAACAAGCTTCACCGAGCAGACAACTGCTGAAAAGCCCAAAGGAAAAAAGCACAGGATCACTATGGGAAATACCTCTGGACTTTCTTGAGACCCGGAGCAAAAGAAAGGTAAGTAGCCTCCCAACCACTTTTTCAATGCTCGAGTATTTTGCAATGAGAGGACTGTCCTACAGGCAGGTCCATTTTGTACCGTGTTGTGATAAGTCTGGGCTGGGCAGAGGCAGTATATTTTTTCCAGCATGCTGCAGACTTCCTGGTGGGTTTTTTTTCCTTAAAAGATTGGTCAAAGTCCTAATCTTTATTTTCTCCTGGAGACTGCAAGGGTCCTTGAGTCCAGTTTTGCCTTCCCCTTATATTGGCGAGGAATGCAGTGTGCCTTGTGCTTCGGCTTCCTGGTAGCAAATGAAGACCTGTAGTTGCAAATATTTAATTGTTTTGAGTTTAAAATTAAAGGGCGTCTTGCTTTTTTGTTCTTGTTTGAGAGGAAGTGTCCTCCCTTGTTGCCTGTTGGTATGCAGGTCTGCTGTGGGAGTTCAGCTGGGACTATGGACTAGGAGTGCAATTCTGTGTGTCTGTGTTATTTTCTTGAGAAATTGACAGTTTCTTTTGAACATCACCTCAAAGCCCAGGTCTTTGATTATGGCTGTCATTTTCAGTCAGCCTAGCTGGCATAGGCAGGGGTGATGGACAGCACAGGCATCCAGTGACTGGGTAGAAGTCACTGAATTGAATCAAAGTACAGCCAGTGTGAAGAGAGCAGGCAGGCCCCTTGGCAGCTGAAGGTTGGCTGAGTGGTTCCAAAGGCTTCTGGTAGCTGTAGTCTTTTCCTTTCTCTTGTTTGTCTGGCTGCTCAAGCAGAAGTCTTTGCTTTTCTCTTCATTTTTTTTTCATTTTCTCAGAAATCATGGTAGGCTTCAGGCTGCTGTACACAGAGACTGAACACAGGCCAGTCAGCAAATGCAGCATGGCCAAGTAATAGGTTAGCGCTTGCAGCTGGCTTTACAGAGGAGTAATCAGACATTGTACAATACTACATATCCCATGGGGCTGCATGTTTTTAAGGGGTGGAGGTTCTTACACGGAGGTGACAAGAACTTCTTGTGGAAAGGGCACTGGCCTCAGAGGAGCCTGGATGTATTAGGTGGATTTCCCGGTGTCTCGTTTCTGTCCCTTCTGCTTGGTTTGCAACGTGCAGAGGGCACTGGCCTGCAGTTCTGGAGCAATGATGCAGGGGATCCAGCCTTCTAAGTATGCCTGCTCACTCCTTGCTGCATGGAGAGTTTTCTGACTTGGGGTTTAGGGGGCAGAGGCTCTGTCTATGCCTCCCTCCTTCTTCCCTCTCTGCACGTAATGAGCCTCATCTCTGTTCTCTTTGGCCCTTGCTGCTTAGCCCTTACTTCCAAGAGGGGGACGGAATACTCTCAGTGACGGCTCTGCTACAGGTGTGACAGGCTTACCAGCCATGCATCCAGCTTTTCCCATATGGCCTCTTCTGTGTGGGGCAGATCGGGATTTCACAAGACATCGCCGGTTGGGACCATATCTTGGGGTGGCTTGGAACTGGGGCCCATTTAATCTGGAACTAATGAAGTTCAGGTAGAGTCTGAATAAAGAGCTCCAGTTTTGGCTAGTCTCCTAACACAGAACTAGGCAGCAGAGAAGAGCTCTCCCCATTCCCCAGAATATCATACCAGGGGCTGCTTACTGTTCTGACTTGGGAAGGAAGGGTGCTTGGTCAGTTTGCAAAGAGCAAAACTTCTTTTTTCTTCTTCATTAACCTTCCATCCCCATCCGAATCCACATGAATTTGTCCTCTTCTGTGACAAGTTGAGGAGAAGGTGAAGTTGCCCCAGCACTGCTTTATGCTAGTCATCACTTGCTGGGGTAGAAACATGAGAGGGCTGCTTTGCTGCACATGTAAGTAGTGCTACATGACAGGGCATGCTATTGTGGTGTAGTATGCAGTGTCTGTATGCCCTGGGGAGGTGCTGCATGACAGGGTGTGGCTGTGTTGTCATACACCTGCGTCCTGGGCATGTAAGGCAGCACACTACTAACACTGAAGGCACAAACAACTGCACACCTAGGACTGCATTGCTGCTTTTGCAGAATGGAATAGCAGGGGTTTAACTGCTTACTCTTGACCTGTGGGCTCTAGTCTCCTGTGAACACAGGTCTGAATTCTTGCTACCCTGTTCAAATGCTGCTTTAGGCTAAGCAGGAAATAATGCCATGCCATCAGACACCCAGTTCTTTGTGAAGGAGTGTGTGTATTGTTCCCCTACTTTTACAGAGCGAGGGAGAAGGAAACTGACGCACAGAGGAAGGATGTAATTTGTGACAGTTACATAGCGAGTCTGTATCAAAACTGAGCATCCAAATCCTAAGTATTATAGTTGGGTTTGTTTTTTTTTTTTTAAACTTTTAATCTACCATTTTTACTGGACATAAATATCCTGTGATGCTTTCTTCTCCTTCTCTAGCTGTTTTGCATAGTGAACTGAGGAGAAATCTATCTTGTTTTTCACAATTTTTCGTACCTTAATCATGTTCCAGTTCTCTAAATCCAAAACCAGAACTTAATTTTTTTTGGGGGGGAGAGGGAGGGAGAGGGAGATATGAGGGTTTTTAGGAACAATACCAAAAATACACGTAAAAGAATATAGGCTTAAAAACAAGATTTTTTTTTTCACTCAGTAGTAGGAGACTGCTAATGAGAAGTACTCATCTTTAAGCCCAGAAGAAACCATCATGATCATCTAATCTGTCCTTATGCACATTGTGCCTAGTACTACTTTAAAGCTCTCTTCCTATTCACTCATCTCCTGTAACGTAGATCCCCTAGCCTCAATGTACAGATGAGGAGGAAAGTGAGGCTCAGTATTTGAAGTGACTTACCCAAAACCACACAAGACAGTGTCAGAGCTGAGATTAAAACTTGGGCACTACTGGGCAGGCTGGAACAATTTGTATAGTGGAGGTGCTAAAAACTGTACATGATGGAAATGACTTCAAGCCAGGGGGAGTGGCAGCACCCCAGGTTCCAGCACCTGTAGGAGTTAGTGGCTCACAGTCCTGTGTGCTGATGGCTAGGCATTGCTGTCTCTGTGTGGCTGCTGGCTGCCTAGAATTCACTGAGGCTAAACTCTGCTTTGGTTTCACTGGTGAAAATCTGGAGTTACTCTCGAGTGGGGCCATGCACTGGACTTGTACTTGTTTGGGACATTGAAGAGTTGATGCAAGCTCTGTGTGTGTCTCGCTGACAGTTCAACCCAGGTTATGCAAGCTTGTCAAAGTTTGGTGATCTGGGAAGAGATCTTTGCCCTTCCATCCCCAGAGACCACATTCCTGTAAGTGTCCCTTGGGTTCTTACCCTTCTAATTCCACTTCCTGAGTGAGGAGGCCAGAGGGGGTATTCTGCTTTTTATCACAGCTCATTCTTACCCAGACAGATGACTATCCCTTACCTCACCGAGGTACTTCAGTTGTGTTCCTGGCCCGTGGAGCCTGGAAGTCATGGGATTTTTCAGCTGATATTTTGTCTGGATCTATCCTTACCAGGTGATGCTTACCGGTTATTGTTAACCGGTGGGCTAGAGCAGCTAGGCTGGAGTGCCCACCCTTACCCATTTAATTGGTTAATCAGGTAAACATAATGTTTACCTGGCTGACTGATTAACCGGGTTTTTACATCCCTACCAGGTGCCACAGCTGCAGAGTCCAAGTCTCTGCCAGTCTCATCAGCATGTCCTGTGCCTGGTCCATGCCATAGTAGGGAATGACACTCTGGCATGTTTTCCTTTGTTACCTTAGGAGCCTGCTACCTCCTGCTGCGGGTGAGTGAGGCTTTACTCTCCTTGTTTGCTGTCTGAGTGGCTGTTCTTGTGAGGATCTGGAAGTAGAAATGAACTCTAAAGGTGGGGAAGACTGGTTGGCCTATCCCAGGTGAGCAAGACAAACTGGCTCCTCATTCCCTTGATGTGTGTCCATTTCAGATTTAAATGTCATGAGTAATGGACATCCCATCCCTCAGAGAAATGATTCCTCCATGGAATGAGTCTTCTGGCAGAACCCTCCCCTCCTTTGTGCCCTTGGGCCTAACCCAGTATCACCACCTTATAGGCAGCAATTGCATTCCACTGCCAGTCATGGAGTGGCCAGGTCAGATAGACATGGTTCTCTTTGGCTATTTGCTGCTGACTTACCATTTCCTGACCCTTCACGGTCTCTATTGCTCTTCTATACATTTTTTTCTAGTTTGGCACAATGTTGGTTCTTGTTTTCTACCCACCCCACGTCCTGTGGGGCTCATCATGGGGCTTTGGTTGTCTATTCTCCCGCTCCTTTGTTCAAGTAATGATAAGATCAGTGTCCTGATGGCATAAGATGGCCACGTTTGTCACCTTGGATGTTTGCCCAGAGATACCCACAGCCCCTGGCCTCAACTGAAAAGGACCTGGGAGGTCACCCTACAGCTGTGGTTTTCCACATGATGGTGGTGTTCTGCCAAAGACCAAAGTTACATCAGCCACTGCATTTTCTCCCCAAGGTACTTGACCCTGCCCTTGCAAGGGCAGAGACTCAGGCCAGGCCTGTAATTAAAGCTGTTGCTGGGATAGTAATTTCTGTTAGTAGTGTGGGGGTGTTTTTATGACCTCTTTATTCCAGCAAAAACTCTAGTGCAGATGCTGTTATGAGGAGAAATACAGTGTTGAACTTGTGAATTTGTGAATAAAAATGATCCCAGAAATCACTGGTCCAGAGTGCCCAGGAAAATCCCTCATTTCAGAGTGAAGAACCTGAGTTTAGCTGCTCCTTTTGCTTCTCCATTTCTGATAGTGCCACATAATATATTGGTGTAGGTTGCAGGGTGGGGGCGTGCAGAGAAGGCTGAAAATTGGGATTGCTGGATTCTGTTCTTGGTTCTGTCTGACCCCTTGGACAAATCTTTCCTTCTCTTGTGCCACTGTTTCCTATCTGTAAATACCTCCAAGAGGGTTGTGTGTGTAAAGTGCTATGGGTTCCTTGTCTGAGAAATGGTGGATGAAGGCAGGGTGGCAGTTTCTGTGCTGATCTCTGTTGTCCTTGGCCAGCTCACGAAGGAAGACTGGGCAATCACAGGGGCCTTAGTGGAGATTCCCTTCCAGACGGTGGGTTTCCACAGGACAGTCTCCAGGACCTACTTGGCACCAGGTAGCTCCATCTCTTTCAGACTCAGTTACTGATTGTGGGTTGGAGTGCTGAATGACCTCTATTTGGGGTCACCTCTTTGTGGAGACTGTACCTGCTGCAGGGCTATTCCCTATCAGGAGTTGACGTAGAGGAAGCAGTTAATGTCACTGGCACCAACTTTGGATTTAAGGGAGAACCACATAATCAAAGGGTGGGTTGCCAGGAGCTGTGCACGTATCCAACGTCCTGGGAAAGCAGGGTTGTGTCTGAGTGCAGCAGCCATTCTGTTCTCCAGTGCCGGATGAGAAGGGGACTTGTGCAATGCCAGCAGGAGCTTGTCACGACTAACCAAGGCCTGTGTCAATTCCCATAGATCAGGATAGTGAGATTCCAGCTCCTGCATCTCCCCACCAGGTCCACGCAGGCTCCCTGCTGCCCCAGCTGCTTGGCATCTAGCTTCCTCCTTTGTGCGGGTGAGAGCAGGTTATTGCTGAAACCTGGCACATACATGCTGATGCCTGGGTTATGATGTGGGCTGTGAGCCCCCCTGGAGGAGTTCTGAGAGCCCCCAAAGCCAGTGCTCCTGCCTGCTCCCTACAGCGTGCCCCTGCTGGGAACGTCCAGCACTGGAGATTCCTTTGGGAAGGGCCCACAGTCTCGGCTAGAGAGGGTAGAAGGAAACAAGGCAGAGGAGATGCCCTTGAGACTCCTGCATGGAGCAGGGAGGAAGGGACGTCCTATTCTTACCACAGAAAGGAGCTGGTCACTGGAGGTGTGGAAATGTGGAGGCTGCTGAGACTGTGAGCGATGGGGGATGGGATGCCTCCTGCATATACTCAGCTGTCAGCTTCTTTCAGGGTCTCTTCCTTCTCAACTGCTAGGGTCTTGATATGGAAAACCAGCAGGAATGGCTCCTCTCTGAGCCCTGATACCCTGCTCACCCACCTCCCAAAAATCCAGTGGAACCATCCAGCTGCTGGAAATTGGGCCAGGTGCTGCCTCCCTTAATCAGGCCTGGTGCTGGAGAGAAAGAGTATGCTCTGGGCAGCCTGCACCCCTCTGTCCCTGCTAGCAGAAGGCAAGGGAAAGCCAGGCTGGGGTTCCAGCTCTGCTGTGTTAAAGGGGCAGGGTGGGAGGACCCATGAGGTGTGTGGTGTGTGATGGTTTGCAGCTGGCACACAGTGAGAATGGCCCATGCATTGAGCAGCACCGGTGCTTGTGAGTAATGAGATGCGGTAGCCATGCCCAGGAAGCAGTGGTATTGGCTCTAGCTATAAAGGCTTGAGCAGGATCTCTGTGGTAGGGATGGGGCTCTGTTAGTAACTGTTACTCTCCTGTGACTCATTCCCTTCCTCCAGCTTCCCCACTTACCTGGGGACAGATACCCCAACACTGGCTGTCCAGCTCCATCTGGCTCTTTACCTTCTGCAGTCTCTGAGAAGCTCAGGCCTACGGGGATCTGCTCCATGCTGACTGAGAGCTGGGAGAAATGAGTCTGTTCCTCTGTAGATGAGGTTCCAGATGGCAGTGCCCAGGACCTGCTTGTCACTATTCTCAACAGTAACAGCTCTTGGGAAGCATCTCTCCGACGTGTGCGCCATCAGCTTCACAAACCTCACCCCTCCTGGCACTCCAGTGCTGCCTCAGTCTCCCAAGTGGGAAAATGAGAAGTACTGGCAGTAGCGTGAGATTCCTGAGACAATGGCAGAGCAGGGATCAGAACACAAGAGCCTCGGCTCAACTCCCGGCGGCTCCTCCCATGATTTCCCATGGCCCAACAACATGGGCAATAGAACCCAGGAGTTCGGGCTCCATGGTTTTCACTGCTAGATCCCAGTTCCTACCAGAGCAGAGAGAGAGCCGAGGCCACCTAATTGCTTGCTCTAACCCTGGCACCAGGGTGCCTTGAACCCTGTTATGCATTAGTGATAGTTGGGGGGAGTGTGGAGCCAGCTCTGGAATTTCAGCTCTGAAGCTGTGGCTCATGCTTCCCAAGGTGATAGTTGCTCCAGGAATTGGATGCATTCAGTGCCTGGAGACGGGGTGTCTCCCTGGTTTGATGAGAAGCTTTGCTGGAGCCGATTGCTGGGCCAGGAGCCAGGTTGGCGTCCTGCGCCAGAGAGAGGGCAAAACTTGGAAAGTGGAGTCAAACTCCTCCTGTGTGAGAGATGGCCTGAAATACCAAGTGAAACCACAGAGTGCTCCTTGTTCTGCCTGATGGACTTCCTTGGGTGTGATAAGCGTGGGAAGTCACAGCACCAAGGAGCAAGCAGAGCCCAGCAGAACATATGGGCCATTCTGCTATTTCCCAACTCTGAAAGGTGCTTATTGGATTTTTGTAACCTTGTTGCTCCCCTCTCTTTGTCTCTTGCTACTGCTAGTGCAAGAGCCTTCTCTGTAGCTGCTGCTGTCTGAAACAGCCCATGCACAGTTGCTCTCCTATAGCTCAGCTGAAAATCTCCCCTCTTACTTGCCTCTATCTCTTTAAATAATGAAACAGACAGGGGGAAGGGAATTAGCTGGGAAGTGTCTTGAAAACACAGTTTGTATAAAGATGCTTCCCAAAATATTGAATGTTTACAGACTCTATGCTCCTTAAAATGTCAGCAAAGAAAATGCCAAGTTTTGCTGGGGTTTATGTCAGTATTGTAGCTTCCTATATGTTGTTGGGCGTCCAGAGGCTGGCAGTTCTAACTTTCAGCACTGTCATGATCCAGCAGAGAATCCTGAGAAAGCTACAGATGTAAGCAAGTGTAGTCCTGACTTTACAGATAGAAAATTAAGGCAGGGAGAGAGGAAGTGGCAGAGCAGGGGACAGACCTGACAAGTTCTAGCCCCTGATTTCTCTGCAGCTCTGCTTCCCACCACCCACTTTCCTTCCTCTATGTCCCTCAGGGTGTGAAATTGCCACTTGTACCCAAGGGTAGAGTGGGTGTCTCTCGGCCAGCTCTCTGAGTCAGTCCAGTGATTTCTGAGAAATGTCACAATTGTTGGGAGGCTGTCTGGCCCTAAAGTGACAAATATCTGTATTCGAGGGCTGGTCCTATTGTGCTCAGTGTGGATGTTGGTGTTGAAAACTGGCTATGGTGCAGCTGCAAGGGAGCATTCATTAACAATGTTCCTGATTAGCAGCAAAAAGCTTTCAGTTCTCTCCAGGGTTTGTGCAGAGGATTCCACATCCCACATGTGACAGGCTACAATCAGGGGACTGGCTAGGAAGGGCAATGTGAGAGCCTGAACCAAGAGCTCACCAGGGCTATGTCTATTTCGGGATACCTCCGATATCCCAAAAAGCTATTCTGCATCTTAAGAGCAAGCCTGTTGTATCGAAATACAACAGGCTCACTATTCCGATGTCCCTGTAAACCTCATTGCACATGGGTTAAGGGACATTTCGGAATAGCGCTTTATCTCGAAATTACCTCAAAATAAGTTACACAATTTGGGTAGTGCAAATTGCATAGCTTATTTCGAGGTAAAGGTGCTGTGTAGACACACCTCAGGAGTACTAGTGGTAGAGAGGAGTGTTCTGTTCAGATAGGCTTAATGACTATGGATTCTGGGATCCAAAAAGCTAGGGGTCTTCAAAACAACCCAGAGGATGGGTTTGCTTTCTATGTAGCATGCCATGCTTAGGAATTAGGTACTATGTCTTGAAATAGTTTGAGCCTTTTTGTGGTGCTGTGTGTGTTTAGCACCCTGTCAAGGTAGCAGTATGTATGTGTGGCTAGGACCTGTATGTTATATATAGTTTAGTAAACAGTGATTTGGACCTCACTGTGCCTGTGTAATTTCTTCATATTACATTTGTTGCGCATGGGGCCGAAGACACAAGAGGGTGTTTGTTGCGTTGCTTTCTCCTGCTGCAGAGTGGGCTGGCCATGCTCCAGCAAAATGCCGGGCGCAGGCTTCAAATAAAGGCTGTGTCCTTGTTTGAGGTAGGAAGCTGAGTGGCTGGATTTTCCTCCAGAGCATGGCATTTGTGGATCTGAATGCTGGTAAGCTTGTCCTGACTGAGGTCCATACTCGTATCTGCGTTAGGTTCCTGCTGGTTTCACCCACAGGTCCCATCCTTGGATTCTGGGTTTTTTCTCATACGCACGTCAACACTGGTGAAAGGCTCCAAACCCGCGGCATTGGAGATTAGGTCTCTATCTGCAGAGCATGGGCAGCCTGGCAGAGGCAGGGCAAGTTTCCCAAACGCTAATTCTGCCAATATGACTCACCCCAACCTGCCAGGGACATATTTCCTCTAAGAATCTGTCTGATCTGTCACGCTTAAACCTAAAGCCAAAATCAGCCCTTTCGTAAGGGGGTGTAACTCCACGGAAGGCCATGAGTCTGCACCTGCCTGCCGTCAAGGTGTATGTGCCTAAGTCCAGGTGTTAGATTTTCCCACCCCACCTGTACCTGGGAACGATAACTGACGCTGACCTGGCAGGGCAATCAGCACATCATGCGGATGAAGACTGTCCTGAGCATTTCAGTGTTGTTGAAAAGCAAACAGTGGTTTAACTTGTTCAGTGGATACAATGTTCTTCTCTTCCTGTACTAAATGGTTGTGTGGTAAACAGCTGTTCACCATGCTAGAGATGGCTGCATTTCAACAGTGAGTAAAATGATCTTTGCCCCATGCAGTTGGGTACTAAAGTGTCCTAGACTACTTATGATATAATGTGAGGGTCTTGTCATTAGTGGGCTTGGGGGTTTGAACTTGGACAAGGCAGGGCCCTAAATATGCATAGGCTGGGCTTTGGGAGACCGAAATGTCAGAGTGTTCTGAGAGCATAAATGGCTGGGATAGGGAGGAATCACTTGGTGTGCTTCAGGAGAGAATGACTAGGAGCACAGGGTGAAATTCTAGGTGTCTTTCAGATCTGAACTGGGTGAAGCTGTCTATTGCCCTACAGTGAAGAGCTTTCACTCCTTCCCTTTGTCGGTGATAATCCTGCATTGGCCCTCAGTGGGGATTGGGTCAGATGGGACCTGAGTGGAGCTGGTTGGGTCACAGCTTAGGCTCAAGCTAGGGATGTGAGTAAGTAACCGATTACCCGGTTAACTGGTACCCGGGAGCAGCCACGCCCCCAGCGGCGAGGACTGAGAGGGTTGGGAGCTGGCCCCCATACACTTGGGGCTACCAGCTCCTGCTGTCCCCCCAGGATCCCGCTTAATTGATTAAATAGTTAAACCTAAGGCTTAACCGGTTACCTGATTAACTAGGGTTTTATATCCACAGCTCAGGCAAGGTGGTTAGACTGAGCTGAAGCTGCTTGTGTCCCGTGTCTGCATTTTTGCTGTGTTTGAACTTCTCCATGGCAAGGAGAGAAAGGAACTGGGAGAGATGCAGAACCAGGACGAGCAAGTTTCTTCTGCCCTCCCTGTCCCTTGGACATAAAGGCTACGTCTCCACTGCAGCACTATTTTGAGATACTGGAGGTATCCTGACATACCTAGCCCGCGTCTTAACAGCAAGCCTGTTATTTCGAAGTGTAACAGGCTCACTATTCCGACGTCCCTCAACCTCATTCTACGAGGAGTAAGGGACCTCTCGGAATAGCGGGTTATTTTGTAGTTTGGCACGGTCTCGACAGCGCCAAATTATGAAATAAGCTATGCAATTTGTGTAGCTTATTTCAAGCTACAGGTGCAGTGTAGACACACCCAAAGGGGGCAGCAGCTTAAACTCCAGCTCTGTCCTCAAGGACAACTTGGGGGCCTTGGTGCTGGTGGTTGTTTGAAAAATAAGTTTTGCCTCCAGAACTGTCTGCCTCTCAGGCTGTGATGTTTTCAAGGGGGGTGAAGCTGTGGTTTAAAATGAGCCCTTTGGATGGCAGGAAAATTGCTGAGTAGCTGGTTTCCAGGCTGCTGAGGACCAAGCCAGGGGCCAGCTTGGCTGCCAGAAGCAACAGGCTTGGAATTTCCTCTGCCTGGTGCCAGGTCCTCTCGGGCTGGCCACTCCGCCTCTGATGGGGCCAAGACTCCTCCAGTGCCCCACAGATGGGGGCGCCCTGAGAGCAGGGTGACTTACGTGGAAGCTGAGAACCTCCCCCCGTTCTTAGGGCCTGGTTTCTATTTTCTTTTCCAGGGTCCAAGCTGTTTTGAATTATGCAGCCTGCACCTCCCGCGGGGCTCCTGGAGCAGCCGCCTAATGAGCTGAGCTCCTGACAAACTTCTCTCTGGCTCTGGCTGCTCTCGGAAAATTTTACAGCCTTTTTAGAGAAAGGAAATGCCAGTAACGTCTGTCTCTTCTTATTTTTATGAGGGGGGGTCCTAGTTGAGTGGGGGATGGGAGCTGTAGAAAAGAAGACAGGAAGGATTTTAAATGGCATTATAGCTATAACCCATGGCCCCCCTCAACCACTGTGCATTGTGTGTGTGTGTGGGGGGGGGGGGGGGAGATGCTAGTGATTGGAGCATGATAGAGCAAAACTCTCCTGGCTGCACCCTTTCAGAGCTGCGTGGGATATGGGGTAAAACCAGCAACGGGCCATGGGGGTGTGGAGTTTGGGAGAACATCACAGAGACTTGGGCAGTGGAAATAGGAGGAACCCACCAATCAGTGGCAGGCTCTGGGGAGGCAGGAGTGTAACCATGAAGTATCAGGCCTCTCAGTACCTGGCTTTCTAGTGGGAAATGGCTCTATGGGGACAGACCCAACAGCTCCCCTTCTCCCCTGCAGCCCACAACCTGTCAGCTGTTGCTGTGCACTTGGCAGAGCTGGAAGGGCTGGGGACGGACTAGGAGAGCTCGTGCTTCTGGCCTAGTGGGAGGGCAGAGGAGGGCTGGAAAGTCTCAGGTGCTAGGAGTTGGGGGGGCCACATGTGGGTGGATAATTTTGCATTGATGCGTGAACTTATCCAACTGTTCCTCACACAGCAGTGGGGAGCTCTGCTGCTGGCTGTCAGGGTAGTTATTGGCATTTAATCTTCGCTAATTACACGTTTAAATGAAATATAAAAACCAGAGTTCTATTATTTCTACTGTGGCTGCACCCAGAGGTCTCATCTGGGGTCAGGGCCCATCCTGCAGAGTCAATTAGTGCCTCCCCAGAATGCATTAGTGACCGAGTGCCTGGGCAGTTCTCAGCATGGCCCTTACACCACAAGGAAGCCCAGGAATCTGGTCTGTTAGTAAGTTGAATCTGCTCCCCTAGTGGTGAAGGACATCGCATATCTGAGTGTCCGGGAGGTGAAAGTACCAGAATATTGTCCCTGGAGACTGGCATCCTCTCTGCTCTCAGAACATGGGCAGCATAGGCTGCTCTCTGTTGCCCTTCCAATAGGCCTCTCCTCACGCTAGGTGCGACCAAGAGGGAATGCAGACTCCCTGGGACCTCTGTTGAGACTGCCAGAAAGGGACCAGTTGTGGCCTGGTCACCATCTGCTGGAATGTGTGGGGGAAACTATTAAACACCTGCTAGCCAGTCTCCTTGCTGTTGGGCTGGGCTGGATTGGAGATGGTAGCCTGGAGGTGGAAGTCTCCTGTGATGGAGGCAGAACTTGTGAGCTCACCCACTCCTCTGTGAGGGGCCCTTTGGACTGGGATTTAGCATGGTCACAGAGTCTGAGCAGGGGTTTGCCCATGTGTCCATGCCTCATGATCAGGCTCCTGGCCTCGCTATATAATGACCCGAGATGCAGTTCCTGCTTTGAGCTTTGTGGTGTCTCCAGTTCCTTTCTTATGCCTAGAGGAGTCTGTGGGGAGGGGGTGAGAGGTGGACTATATACAAATGCAGCTGCCTGTAGCCTCTTCTGAGTGGGGAGGGACCAAGGTTCTGCATGATCTGTAGGCATCAGCTGTTGCCAGTCAGAGTGAATGAGCGTCAGATGTGGGCAGTGCATTGCCCTGGGAGGGTGAAGGCTTGTGTTGGTCCCGCTCTGAGGGCTTTGCTTGTTATTTGTGTCAGGAGTGTGGCTCTGGATGACAATTTGATGTGGCAGTCTCAGCTAGCCTGGCAGCCTCCAAAGCAAGTTGAGGAGTGGGGAGCAGACACCAGACTTGTGCCCCTCTCCTCCCTGCATTCTGGGCAGTGAGTGATGGGCCATCTCCCTTCCCCGGCCTGGGAAGTGAGCAACACCCCACTTTCTGACAGATTTTAGGGGTTGGGTCTGGATTTTATTGGCCTGGAGCCTGGGTGCTCTTCGCCCCCAGCTGCAGAGTATGAATCCAGCCATTCCAATGGTTCCTCACTTAGAACCAACACTGGGCCTTTCCAGTCAAACCTGTGGCTGCCACTTGTGTGCGGTTGGGGATAATAGCAGGGTGGGACGGGAGCAGCGCAGGGTCCCATTCCAGGAGTTCCTAGCATGTGACGCATTTGTGGGTCTGCAGTGTACCATTTGACATCAGAACTCGCATGCTCTGGGGCCTGATGCTCGGAGTAGCTGAGTACTTGTAGCCCCGTGGATGACTCCCCTCCAGAACTAAGGCCTCTAATGCCCAAGTGACTCTCAGGTCATGTCCAGGTTTGGGCAGTGCCACTAGGTGAAGGAGTATTGAATCTGTGTTGAGTTGCCTGCATGCCAGAGTGATGGGGCTGATGTCCTGTTATTGAAAACCAAGCTAGATAGCGGGGAAGTAGAAAAGTGCAGGTCTGAAAAATGAAGGAAGCAGTCACTCTTAGTAATGTAGGAGCTCTGCTAACGCTCAGACCTGGAGATGTGCTCGTGAGGGAGCTAGCTGTGTGGATGCGCACACATGAGAGGCGGAAGGCTGCGTGCATGCACATGCAGTCAGGGTTGGTTGGGGTTTTTGGCATGCTATGCTGGATCCTGGCAGTCTCTGGAAGTACAGTCTCAATGATCTCCATTAAAGCTCAGGGTCAGAGAAGGACCCTGTTTACTCTGTTGGTTTCAGGATTCCCTTGAGCATGGTGCACGGGAGTTGGGTTTTGGCAGGAAAAGGACGGATTAGTCTATATCCTAGTCTTCATGGAGGAAAAACCAGGCAGACAGTTCCAGACTGATCACCTCCACTATGCAGGTCTCCAAGTTCTGAGCCCTGGTGTAGAACAGGCTGTGAAGGGTTTTAAATGACTCTCTCTCAGTCTGTTATGTATAACACACAACATGCCACCTGAGTTGGCTGCTGTTGGGGTTACAGAGAAGAACAAGCTCCTCCCTTTCTTCCACATTGGTCTCCTCCTAGCTTACATGACTTGTGCTGCTACCACTGAAAGTGTGAAGGAAGCTGCTAGGGTGGTGAGCCACCAAACTTCTTCCAGAATGGACGGGACAGCATGGGGATGGTTGAGCACAAAATGTCTGTTGCCACATGTACCCCAGGCCTCAAAACATGCAGCCTATGTGGTTTCAAATGGCTGTCTCTGTGCTACAATGTCTGGAGACTGGGAGTTGAGATTTCAACAGCTTTTTTTATTTGCATGATGTCAGCAGTGGTTTCCCATTTTATAGTCTTAAATTGCTGAAGTAGATGTTTTGTACTTATTTCTTTAATTAGTTTCCTAATTGTTAGTAGAGTTTCATTTTTTACACAGCAATCTTTTTTCTACTAGTAAATTTTGCATTTAAAATGCAAAAAAAAAAAAAAGCCAAGTCCAGGCCTTTCATTAGCATCCTTGCTGTGAGAAGAACCCAAATTCAAATGCAAAGCAGATAAGCAAATAGCTTGTGCTTTATGTACAGCCAATAACACTTTCTGATGTCTTGAACTTCCACAAGTCAGTAAAGTTGCTGTGCTTGGACCAGTCTATGCTCCTTCATCAGCATTTGCAGCCTGACATCAATACTTGTGCTCACTCCTGTGTCACTACAGGTGCTTTTGAAAATCTCTAGGTGCCGGGGTACTAAATACGGACTTAGAAGCCAGTTTTTGAAAATGTGAGCCTATGTATAAAAAAGTCACAATACTTTAGTTAATGCATTGAAAATCTAAACATTTCTTTGATAACACAGGAACCATTTTATTTTGAAGTAAGAGAGATTTTATGCGAGGACTCAAAAAAAATTTTTTTCGCTCTTGATTGCTGCTTTAATCCTGATACATGCGATTTACTGGGAATCTTCCTGGGAGTAGTTCCTACTTAAATGTTTGCAGAATCTGGACCTTAAGTTTCAATATTTTGTTTAGCCAGTTTTGTAAAATTCAAATAAAAACCCTGTGGCATTTAAAATCCCAGCATTTATGTTTTAGTTTATTAGAAATTGTAAATTGCAATAGCACAATTTTTAGATTAACTTCACAAAGCCCCAACCAAATTTGAATAAATCTACCCTGGGATTCCTGGGTTCTCCTGTGGATTCTCACTGCCTTCTCTGTGCACCAGTTTCTCCATCTGTCAAGGGGGAAAATACCTGCCTTTCTTTGGTGTTAGTAGGTCTGAGAGAGTGAGGTGTGTCCATATCACCAGAACCAGCTGGAGCAGTGAATTGCCTTATATGGCATCTGGCTCTGATTGGGTCGGGCTGCAGTGATGATTGGTTGCTTGGAAGCAGCAGGAAGAGGTGGCAAGGGTAATGTTACCCCCCACCCACACATCCAGTCCAGGGAATGCCCACCTCCTGCTGTTTGCAGTGTAGAGCCAGTGTTAGCTGGGGCCCAGAGATTCCATACCTGCTAATTGTAGTTGTATTTGTGGATGTTGTCAGAGCATTCAGTTACTTGCATTTTCCTTCATGAAGGAAACTAATAAACAACCCTGGAGAATGTCCTGGAGATGCCTGTTGCTCTTACTGTTTGTTCTGTTTTTCCCATCACTTTATGAGCAACAGGCCTTCCCCTCCTCCCATGCCATGATATGCAAAAGGCTGGCTATGGTGTCTGACTTGTTAAACTCAGCCTGCAGCTCAAAGGCCACTGTTTGTTTTTCATGTGTCCCAGCATAGTCAGGGTCAGCTGAACATGACCATGGCTTTGCCCTGACCCCACAGCAGAATTAGGGTTGTTCGAACTCTGTTTTGCATCTTGGCCTTACGTCAGTGGGAACATTTCTGCTCACAAGGCTAGTTTGAAAGGCTCTTGAGTTGAGCGCTGAGTAGGAGAGATTGGGATTGTAGCTCAGAGCAGGGGAGAGCCGATGCTTTGCCTTGACCCCAAAGCTACCCTGGCAACTTGCTAGGAATCATAAGTCCCAATTAAACTTGCATATAATTAACCTTTTAATGAGGATCCACACCCGATGCCTCTGTCTGCCCCAGGAATAGACCATGAATTGTTTGATGTGAACCACAGTGGAAACAAGCTGAGGGAGGCCCTGCACTCATTGACTGGGAGATGGGATTTTCTATGGAGTCCACCCTGTGGCTTTAGTCACATCTTCCCAGCTGTAAACTTAGGGCAGCTATACTATTGCCTAGGGCTTTAAAGCCCTGGGCAATAGTAAAGTGCCAGAAGAGGGAAATCTGGCCTTTTTCCTCTGGCTACTCTTTGTGTCTCTAGGTGCATGTGGGCTGGGATCAAGATCTCATCCTGAACGGGGGTTCTCCCAGCTCTGTATTCCCTTTCCATGTTTTTCTTCCCCTGGCACACTACATCCCAGGTGGCACAAAACAGTCTAAAGGTAGAGCTGAGGCTGAGGTCTAGAAGCGCCTCTCTGCCCCTGTGCCCCACAGGATGTGTTACGGGGGAGAACCTGAGTGCAAAGCTTCCCCAAGTTGCCTCATACTGCAGCAAGGGAGCAAACCACCTCTACCCAGAGACAGGAAACCGGAACCACGTGGGCTGCCTTAGAGCCCAGCTGATACCTCATGTCTGCAAAGAAGGGACTTGGCTTGGTCTGGGTTCTCTGGCTGCCTGCCAAGGAGCTGACTGCTGCATTCTGTATCATCTGTTTGAAAAAGGAAGGGGAGAAATACAGGCCCTTGCTTCCAGTGTATGGGGGTGGGGAGAAACTGTAATCCTGAATATTCCCGGCCTGGGGTTGGAATTGTCCAGTGTTTAAAGATGGGGTGGGGGAGTCAGGGCTCCTGGGTGCTGTTCTAGTTGGTCCTAGTGACCTATTGTCACTACCTCAGGCATCTATGCCACAAACGCTGGGAGGTGGGAAGGGGTTTCAGTAACTGTCTGGTTACACTGAGACCAGGCAGAGCGTTACTGACCGGCCGTGGGGAGCTCAGGCTCAATGCAACCTTGGCACAAGGGCCTGCATGTCTGCTGAATATGCCGAGAGCCACTTGTGCAGTGCTTGCAATGCCTAGTTCAGGGACTGCTGGGTTTTATGGGGTTCTTGCATCTGGGTTTTCCAGATCATTGTCCTGAGCTCGTTCTCTGACCCTGAGTTCAGCATCCTTGGCCTTCTGCTTTGCATCTTGCACAGCAGTGGTTATTAAAGGGAAAAGGCAGCGTAAGCTTTCCCGGCACAAGCTGTCATGTTTGTTCAATTACAGTGCAGCAGCAGTGCACCAGCCCTTGTCTCCTTCCTAGTGCTGGGCTGCAGCACAGTGGGACTTGACAGACATCTGCTGCCTCCTCTCCCACTACCTCCTGGCAGGTAGGCAGCAATGGCTTCCCATTGAACTGAGCTGCTCTTTACATCACTCCACCCCCAACCAAAGCTTCCATCGGCTCAGAGAGGTTCCTTCGCTGGACCTTGAAATGGTAGTTTCCCTGGCGCTGGCTAATATCTAAGGAGCTTTCCTTCTCACTGGATAGCAGGGAGGGTGATGGAAGTGAAAGGTGTAAGGGAGACGGGGTGTCACTTGCACCGATCTTGTTTGTGGCAGGCAAACTTCCTCCAGGCTGATCTCTGGCTAGAGCCTGGGCACTCAGGTGTACATGGTCTGGGATGATTGGTGCTTGGATTAGTTTGGCTGGAGTAGATACAGGTGGGGGTCAGCTGTGAACTCAAGGCCCCACATCAGAGGCTAGTGTCTGGCTCAGACATATCCCATGCAGGTGTGGAGGGTGGGGTTGCCAGTACAATGTGTGTAGCTCTGGCTGGGCAACTAGCCCCTTTCTGCAAGACTGGGTCTGTTTCTGCCTATTGTGTTCAACTGGGGCAAAATTCCCCACCCCATGTGGGCTGGAGAAAGGCAGTTCATGGATCTCTTCTCTTGTGATTGTGACTCTGAGACTCCACAAGTCTCAGAAGCACCTCCAGTCCCCCAGCCTTGGACTACTTTTGGTATTTTTTTGGCCTCTTGCCATGCTGGATCCCTGTGTGCGAATGTGCAAATGCTCCAGAAGGGTGGCATTCTTTGGGCATCTGCACAGGGCACCAAAGGAGGGAAAGCTGGTGGTAGTCTGAAGTCCAAACTTTTGCCCTGTCCCCATCCTTCTGGTTCCCTGACACACATTGTCTTAGGCCTATTAGCTATGGGGTGTGTGCTTCTAGCCTCAAAGCACCTTTGGGGATGTGCCTGTTGAAGTGTGGTCTACACTGTCCCATGTGCAGTTACAACAGAGACAAAATGTTGCAGAGAAATGGAAAATCCTTTGGGAATTCAAGTTCTCCTCTCCCTGCAGGAATATGAATAATGGGGAGGGAGGGTATGACGTGGAGCTCTGCACCAATCACCATCCTTGAACCCTTCTTCCCAAGAGAGGGTAGGGAAGACCAAAGGGAATAGCAGCATCAAGGGGCAGTTTAACCTGTAAGCCAGGGCTGAGGAACCTTTTTGGGGTTGGGGGCTGCTGACCCTTGAGAAAAATCAGTCGGGGGCCACACACAAGTGAGGAGCAAAAAACAAAACACCCTCCTCAAACCCTCACTGACGTGGCCCCCAGCTGAAAAGGGGAGAGTCTCTCTCCACATTCTCTTCACGTGTAGCCTGGTGGTGCCCAGACAGTAGATTTTGGGTGCTTCAGCCCCATGGTAGGGCGATGGAGGGGCTGGAGTGCCAGTGCGTGTTCCTCAGTGCTGGGGGTGGAGGGGAATCCTGAGCCGCAGAGGCTAGATCCAGGCAAGTCAGGAGCCGCTTCCGGCCCCAGGTTCTCCACCCGTGCTGTAAGCTATGGGACAGCCCCAAGGTGAGATGCATGGATTGCTGCTCTGGAGCAATGGTAGGGGATAAATGTGGATGCAGCAGTGGTAACAGTAAAGGCAGGTTTGGTAAGAAGGAGCTGGGAGGGGAGAGAAACATGAAAGTCTGGAAATGAGTGAATGGATCTGGAGGGAGATGTTGCTTGCTCTGTGGTGGCCCGAGCCTCCCCGGGGAGGGAGGATTTGATTCTTGCTCAGTTACTGCCCTCTTTTCATGGGGTGCCAGGGAGGTGGAAAAGGCCCCATGAGCTCACAGAATCCACTACAGGGTGGAAGTCTATAGTCCGGACTTCTGTAGTCTGGCAACATCTGTGGTCCGTCCGGCATCCCCATGGGTGCTCCCAGACTGACGCACGCACGGGAAAAGCAGGGCCCAGTGCTCAGCAACTGCTCCCCTGCCCTCTCAGAGTTCAGGAAGGGACTGGGAGGGAGAGGGTTAGGGATGGTGGGATGCGCAGGAGAAGAGGCAGGGTGGCTTCCAAGCCACATGGGGCTGTGCTTGTGGCCCCCAGTTGCAGGGTTCCACCACCACCCTGCCTCTTCTGAGAGACCACCCCCAACTCTCACTCCGTTCTGCTGCTGCCAACAGCAGCAGAGGAGCTAGCATTGACCGAGCGGGACCTGAGGAGGAGGGGTGTTCGCAGGGAGGGGCAGGGTGGCTGCGGAGCCCCACAGTGGTCAGTGAGCTCCCAACCTGTGGGCTCTGCCATCGCCCTGCCTCTTCCCCAAACTCCCCTCCATCCCCACTTGGTCAGTGCTGGTCCCTCTGCTGCCGCCAGAGCAGAGCCCAAAGCTTGCAGCAGAGAAGCTGGCATTAACCTCCTCTGGTCCAGCAGATTCCCTGGTTTGGAACCAGTTAGGTCCTGAGTGTGCTGGCCCAGGGAGTCCAGCCTGTATTCTACAGAGTAATGTAACAGCACCTAGAGCAGGAGTTACCAGTGACACGTTGTCAGTCATGGCAGTCCCTCAGTGTGTCTAGCCAGAAGCCTGTATGTGACCCTGGCTGGGGCTGGGGCACCGGAGAGGGAGCAGCAGCAGGGGGTGCACTGAGAGGCACAAGTGAGTAGTTGAATCCTAGAGGAACATACTTAGGTTGGTGCTAGAATGATACAAATGGGTTGGACCATTGGGGGGTGGGAGACGACAAGGAATTGATGGGGTAATTAGATCCATGGGATTGGCCTAAGCAACAGCTAGGGACTTGGGGTGGGAAGGGTTTGAGAGAAGGGCTGTTTCTGGGCTGGCAGCAGAGACTTCTCCAAGGACGGGACATCTTCCGGCATGTTGCTGGGCCTTGGCACTTATTTACTGTGCTCCAGCAATGAGTGCGGTCATGGACAGAATCAACCAGGAGGTGCTGCGCCAAGGCACCTTTGTTTAATTTTGACAGGGACTGACAGGGAAAGGATGTGGCTGTGAGGGAGGGACAGCTGGGCAGCTGGTGGGGCCAGTGTCTGAGGATTGTCTTTGCTGCTAGCTAGGGCACTGTTAACTAAGCTGCTTCACTGCAATGATGGGGATCGGCCCCACTGCATCAAGGGGGAAGTGAGAAGACCATGGACATGCAGCTGGAAAAGCAAGTGGAAAAGGCTGAGCTCCCTAGGAGATGTGGGTATGTGAGTTTGTGACACATGCTGGATATTGAAATCACTAGTGGGGGCCGGAGAACATGGTTAGTGTGGAGACACAAGGGTTAGTGCCAAGATGGCTGTTGACAATGGCATCCCGGAAGCCAGAGCTCTTTGGCTTTCTCTCCAGCTCTGCCTGTGACACCTTGGCCCATCTGAGGTGCAGGATGCTGCTGCTGGCTCCCATCACAGGGAGTTATAGTTCTAAAGGTCTTTGAGATCTGGGGTAGGAGGCACTGAAAGGGACAGACGATGTTAGGGATGCTCTCCATCGCTTGACTTGCAACTGGAGGCCAAACTGTTCATGCAGCACATGGGTACTAGGATTGGTGCTTGTGTCAAGGTCGGGACACGGACCTTTGCCTGTGGCCTACTGGCCACCAACGCCCTATCCATGCCAGTAGCATCCATGGAACCCATGTGAGATTCCTTGGTTGGGGAGGTTCCACCCCTCATCAAGGTCTAAGTATGTCTGTGGCAGTGACCATCAATCCACTGCAGGCCCAGGCACTGGTGAACCTTCCTCTCAGGGAGCTGCCAGAATCCTCTTGCCAAGTCTGTCAGTCCCACAACAGAATCTGGGGCTTACACGGTTAAATGCTTTGTCTTCATCTCTGGATAATTCTGTTGTGCCTGGTTCTTCCTCTCCTTTGACACCAGGGGATTTCAGGGCATACCAGGACCTTGCAGCAGCATGTGGCTGCATCCCTGGGTATTCAAGTAGAGTTTCTGCAGGAAAATACCCATACCTTTTTGGATATCCTGCAGCCATCTGACTGGGGAGTGTCATCCTCCCAATTAATGGTGAGCTTCTGGAGCCTGCTATAGTTCTGTGAAGCATACCTGCTTCAGTACTGCATACTGCAAAGAGCTTGGAGAAACACAGTTTTGTCCTGATGGAAGGATTTGAGGAATTTTATTCCCACCTGGGTCCAAATTCCCATGGTGAACAACATGACTTGGTAGGCAGATTTAAGTCCACTCCAAAAGATAACTCTAAATGGACAGACCTGAGAGAGAGGAAGATTTACATCTGCTCTTCGTTGCAGATGTGCACAGCTAACCAGCAGGCATTGGTATCCAAATATGACTTTGTAACTGGATGATTGTGTCTAATTTTGTAGACCAACTCCCTGGAGCTTCCTGGGAGGAATTTTGGGCACTTCTCTCTGAAGGCTGCTCAATAAGACTTCATTGCAGTCCATGCTGGGTGTCACAGACACTTCACAGAGTGATGGCCTTGGTGGTGACCATGAGATCATCTTAGCTGTAGAATTTGGGCATTGACCCTGACATGCAGCACACGGGGGAGGGTTTGTCCTTTGACAGCCAAATGCTCTTTTTGGACAAGACTCTGAACATCTTAAGGACTTCAGGGCTATCTGTAGTCCTTGGGGGGTGTACGTCCCTACCATGCAGAGGTGCCACTACAGTGATCAACAGAAGCAACAACAGCGGTATCATTTGCAGCACACATCTGGGCAGACTGTCCCTTTCCCTGAGAGGGCAGGACTTCCCCCAGAAAAGGGCATAGGTCCTAGAAGAAGAGGTGTTCAGGTCTGGGGTTTAGCCAATCCGTGCCCATTTGACTCCTTGGTCCAGAGCAGTTGTCTAGCTGTGGCTCCCTTTTTCCCATCCCCTCCATCTAAGGACAGATTGTCTGACTTTCACCATACTTGGGGCTCGGTCACCACCGACGGTTGGGTCCTAAGCACTGTCAGATTGGACTGTGCCTTCCAGTTCCTTTTCATCATTCCCATCCATCGTCCCTTCCAAGTCCCTTCTTAGAGACCCCTCTCATTTGGTTTGTCTTGGAGGAGCACCATTTTCAGTACATGTTCATGCAGCACTATGGGTACAGCCTCTCTTCTGTCCCTCATGTCTCATGCAAATGCATGGAATCCACATCTTCCTTCAACTGGATGACTGGTTACTGAGGCGCTTGTCCAGATAGACAGTTCTTTCTCATATCAACACAACACTGCACTCACTTGACTGCCTGTGTCTCATCCTAAGCACTGAGAAGTCAACTTTCTGCTTTTGTGTCAGAAGACTGCATTCCTGGTATTGATAACATCAGCAAAGAGAGTGTGAGTAGTGGCTGTTGGCAGAGCTCCTTATGCACAATTCTCCAAGGACAAAGTGACTCTACTGACACACCCACAATTTTTGTCTAAAGTATTTTCTCGGTTTCATTTGAATCAGGCAGCGTATGTAGCTGTGTTCCCACATTCGTCTACGGAGGAGCAGTGTTTCTGTACAATAGCTGTTAGTGTCTAGCTTTCTGTCTTGACAGACTAAACTGTTTCGTCCTTAACCTTGTCTGTGTCATATGCAGCTCATATGAAGAGGCAAAGGGTTTCATCACAGATGATCTCTAAATGGAAAATGTTCTGTCTCAAAACTGTATCTCGGGTGGAGGACCTTTTTAGGGTCTGGGCCACTGACCCACAGAAAAATCAGTTGGGGGGGCCCCACACAAGTGAGAAGCCAAAAAAACCAAATCCAACTGTCTGAGGAGAGACACTCCCCATATTGTCCTTGCACACTAGAGCCTTCGGAGGCCCAGGCTAGTAGATCTTGTGTGCTCCAGCTCCACAGGGGGTTGGGGAAAGCAGTGGGGATTGGAACACCATTGTAGGCTCCCCAGTGCTGGGGGGGCTGAGCCTTGGAAGCTGGATCCAGACACGCCAGGGGCCACATCCAGCCTCGGAGCCTTAGGTTCCCTACCCCGATGTACGTAAGAACATAAGAACGGCCGTACCGGGTCAGACCAAAGGTCCATCTAGCCCAGTATCCTGTCTGCCGACAGTGGCCAGCACCAGGTGCCCCAGAGGGGGTGGACCGAAGACAACGATCAAGCGATTTGTCTCCTGCCATCCCTCTCCAGCCTCTGACAAACAGAGGCCAAGGACACCATTTTATCCCCTGGCTAATAGCTTTTTATGGACCTAACCTCCATGAAATTATCTAGCTTCTCTTTAAATGTATATGATGTATATGAATTAACTTCAGCTACACCCCTCATCAGGTGTGACCTCATCTAATGATAACACGACTAATATCAATAGCATTCCTCAGTGACATTTCAGTATTGGATATTTGCAGACTATATGGTCATCAGCATTTCTGTTTAGGAACTAATATGCCATTGCCACATTATCCACCATGAATGCAAATTCTGGAAGAGCAGTCCTGCAGTCCTTGTTTAGGTAGATTCTGCGCCCTATCTCCTGGGGTTGGTATTGTTTGGAATACATGTCTGCGTGGCCTCTAAGGAGTGCTTGCTTACTGTAACAATGGTTCTTCAAGACGTCATGCAGAGTGTATTCAGTAGGGATGTTAAAACACAGTTGTTACTGTAACCGTGTAGCCACTAAAAATGTTAGTGGTTACATGCTGGCTCCCCGAGAGTGGGGCTGGCAGTTAATGAGCTCCTGGCTGCCATACAGCGTCAGCAGCGCGGGGTGGTAGCTAGATCCCTGGGAGCCAGTGTGTAACTATTTGGCAACTGGTTACCCATTTAAACGATTACACTCTTACATCCCCAGTATTCAGTGACTCACCCTCCATCTCACTTACACTGGAGTTGGGTCTCTGGGCATTGGGTGCGAAGGATCTGAGGGAATAAGAGTCTTTCCCATCTCATGTAGCCAGAGAAGGGGCCACGTGCATGAGCCACAAGCGCTACCTATGGATGCTGCTAGGCACAAGTCCCTGGTTCCACTGCCCTAGGCACAGAATATCCACATGCGTCACATCTCAAAGTACCAGTTATAGTCAGTAACTGTTTCTTCTTTCACATCCTCAAATGGCCTCTGTCATTGTCAGCCTTCCTCACAGGTGCTTGCATCTGAGCATGGCTGGCTCTGGGATAGGGCTATGTTCTGGGCCCAACCTGACCCCTCATAACAAAGTGGACACTGGCTGTGCTTAGCTCCAGTCTTTCCCCAGCTGGGTGCCAAGCATCATAGCCCTAACATGCCAGGCTCTCGCGACAGCTCTGATCTTTCCTGGTAGTTATGGTGGTTGGTGAGCTGTGGAGCAGTTGTGGCTCCAGGCCACGCGTGCAACTGACTCCCACTCTTGGGGCGGTGCAGCTCTGCTCCTGTTCTGCTGATGTCTGCTGCTGCGCTCTCTCTCCCATCCCCAGGCTAGGACCTGGCTGAACGCATGCCAAGCAAGTAGCTGTTTGGGGTCCCTACTTCCTCCTCCACAAAGGGGGGAGGAAACAATTCATTCCGAGTCCCCCTCTATATGCCTGGTCAATGGAAAGTGCTCGCAGGTTTTCAGGGGAGCATGTTCTAAGACTTCCCCTACTGAGGAGCCGCCTCCTCCACACTCCACTTTTTATCCCAGTGAGCACATTGTGCTGTCTGGAGCAGATCGAGTGGGAGCACTTGCCACACGAAGGGTTAATTCTGTGCAGCAGCTTGCTGTGTGCTGCAGGAGTGGTGTTTAGCAGCTTGCTCCAGTTGGCTTCTTTCCCAGAATGCTTTGGAAAAGCACTGACCTCTGACCCCCAGTACAAACTGAGCCCAGCACGTGGGAGGGAGAAATTACTCCCAGACCTTCAGGCTCCAGGGTTTACAAGCTGCCTGCAATAAAGCAGCCATTTTTTTCCAACAGTCACTAAATCTCCCCTTTTAGTTCCACTGCTCACCCCTGCCCCCTCCCCCCAGATTCTTTTTCCTGGAACTTCTCCTCCAAAGGCAACACCAACCCAATAGCCCAAGGGCTTGTAACTCTGCAGATCCTCAGAGCTGCTGGTTCTAAGCTGTGAGCCATGGATCTCGTCATGAAAGATTTTTTTAGATTTGGCGTCAGCCTTTTGTTGCCCTGTCCGCTGCTTCCTGCATAGTGCTGTGCTTACTGGGCTGCCTGCGTGCCTTGTTAAGGTCTCTCTAGAATGGGTCCTCTAGGGAGTCTTTGCACCTGCCAGTTTTCTCCTAGAATCGTGCGCAGGCTCTGAGTATGGATGGAGACTCTTCACAAAATGCAGAGGTGTGGGGATTTGGGGGGGGGGGGGGTTGCAGACGCTACTCTCTAGCCAGGTACTATCACTGGCATTTTGTGAGCTGTTGTAGAAAGGACTGAATTACTGTAGGTCAGTGAGTGGCAATATTGTCTTAGTCCTATTTGAAAATATGGGGTCAGGGCTCCTGAGTTCCATTCCTGGCGCTGCCACTGGCTTGTGTGATTCCTCACCACCTCTGTGCCTCAGTTTCATTGTCTGCAAACAGGAATACAAATATAGTGGCCACACTTAACTCTTTCTGATTCCTTAGGTAACGCCTCTCTGTCCATACTCCCTGCAGTGAGTCTAGAATGAATTTCCAGCCAAGCTGGCCACTTTCTATGAGTGATTGCTGGGCGGGAGGCTCAGGAGACTTTACCAGCTAGTATTTGGAAAGTGTGCGGTCTGTGTACAAGAAGCCAGGGAGGTGCCAACTGGTGCACTTTCCCGTATGATTTCACTGATAGCTTGGGGTGAGGCTGTAAGCTGTGTGTGTCTGGTACTGTGCTGAGTACATCAGTGCTTAGCATTGTGTACAGGTAGTTCCTGCAGCAGAGGGTGTGGGGACTTATTCATGTTTGAACAGCATTTTGAGAACACTGTGCACTCATTATGAAAGGCTACTGTGCCATGGGTACTACAGGATCCAGATAATGAAATAAGAGTCGGTATTTTAAAACAATTACTTTCCTGCTGCTGCTTATATGCAA
The DNA here is from genome assembly GCA_019425775.1 of Rafetus swinhoei. Taxonomy (NCBI): domain Eukaryota; kingdom Metazoa; phylum Chordata; order Testudines; family Trionychidae; genus Rafetus; species Rafetus swinhoei. The sequence goes on along the minus strand of CM033429.1, from coordinate 19,827,235 downwards.
ATTCCTTGGCAGACTGTGGGTCTCCCTGAAGGTGGGGAAACACCTCACGGCATGTAAGCTTTGGAGCCACAGACTTTGGCCCCCGGGATCATTGGATGTGCAAGGAAGGACAAAAACAAGCCCTTTTCACTTCTAGACACATGTACAAAGCCAAACATGCTTCTCAGAAACCGCTCTCCCACTGCATATTGCTTTGCTGTGGCTATTTTTCCACTACAAGATGGACATCACTAGGGTTCAGGGGAGCATGTATCAAAGCAACAAGTTGTACTTTCTCCCCAGATCTGGGGGGATCTGCAGGGGGAGCAGACCTTACAGCTTTTATTTTATTTATTTTCAAATTGAGGTGTGGTGTCTGGAGACCTGTGCTGTGCGGTGTGGTGCGTTACCAGAGACCCTACTGACAAAGTGTGATAGAGAAACCATTTTCCTAAATACATATTGGGCTGGTCTAGAATCCATTTGCAGTCAACAAAAAAGCACATTCATCTGAATCCCCTGCTCTCCCCTCTCTGAGAGCTGGGTTTTGTTTTTAAATCTATATGGCAGGAGACCAAACTGGCTGAGTCAGTCGGCTGGCTGGCCACCAGAAATAAAAATGTGGTTTCTGTCCCCTTCCTCTTTCTCTTCTCAGTATTTTTTTTTTCCTTCTTCACTTAGCGACAGTTTCATGTATTCATAACAAACCTCTTTCTGCCTCACTCCTCCGGACTAGGACAAATGGAAGCTGGGCTTTGTTCTGAGAAGCAGCCGAAAAGGAAAAGGTGCTGGGTGGCAAGTTGTTTTTGCTGCACTCTTTGTAGCCCGCAGTGGCAGAGGTTTCTGAAGTGGCGAGGCGCTCGCTGCGTGCTAAATTTCTGGCCTCAAAGGGACACTGGACATTCTAAAGCTCTGTGCTTTCCTAGAACCTTGTCTGCTGCGCTCCAAGTGTGTGGCTAGTGGTGCCTTCCCACACCCATGGGAGGCAGCTAGTGCCCCATTTCACAAACAGTTAATGGAGGCACAGTGAGGTCGCCTGAGGCCATACAAGCGAGTTGCTGTTAACCCCTTCCTTCCTGTTGTAGCACAGGAGCCACAGGGCAGATGTTTGGGGAATGAGAAGAGGTGACAACTTTGACATCTAAATGTTCAGAGTGCAGGTGGTCTGAATGACCCAGAAGTGGGGAAATTGTTTAAAAAGAAACTTGGGGTCAGTGTTCACACTTGGGTGTCCAAAACTAGCAGCCTAAATACATGAGGCCCGATTTTCAGAGGTCCTCTACTTCCAAGTGGCTGAATGGCAGTCGTGGGTGCTTAGCACTTCTGAAAATCAACCATTTGCTTCTGTAGGCCAGGGATCTACTGGGAGATCTTGCAGCCTCTGACAGGGGCTCCTAACTGGTTTGGCCAAGAGACTGTCAAGTGCCGGCGCGTCAGCTGCCGCTTCCCCAACGACTGCGCTGCGCAGCTCAGCTCCTGCCCTTTGCCTTGGAGCTGACCTCCCGCCCCCTGCCTCAGGGCCTCCTGTTCGCTGTGCGGAGCAGGAAAGGGAGAGGAGGGGGCACTGATGTCAGGGTGCCCTCCTCCCACCCTGTATTCTGTCTCCACAGGGCTTGAGGTGGAGGGAGTTTGCTGCCTGCTTTTGAGAGTGGTGCAGGGGTGAGCCTACCTTAGCCCCACTGTACCACTACCCAGGAGTCACCGAAGGTAAGCAGTGTCCAGCTGGAGCCAGCTGTAAACCCCGGCCCCAGTCATGAACCCCCTCCTACATCCTAACCCCCTGCCCTCGCCTTGAGCCCCTGGACCGAAATTCCATTATAGAGCCTGAACCCCCTTCTGCCCTCCAACTCCCTGCCCCAGGCTCAGCTCAGAGCCTCTCTCACTCCAAATCCCTTAGCCCAAGACCTGAGCCTGCGTCCCAACCCTCTGCTCCTGCCTGGTGAAAAGGAAGAAGAATGGGGGAAAGAGGGAGGATGGAGTGAGCAGGGGCAGGGCCTTGGCCTTGGAGAAGGGGCATGAAGGAGGCGGGGCAGGGTATTTGGGTCTGAGGTAGATCCTGGATTGCACTTAAATTCAAAAAGCAGTCTTCTGCTTAAAAAGGTTGGAGACCCCTGGGGTAGGTGCTTGATGTCCTCATCCTGCCCCATGCTAAGCTTTGGATCTGGATGACAAACAGTGGCTGTCCACCTGGCACGTGTCGGGGCTTGGTGGCAGTGCTAGTATCTGTCCCTGCCCACCCTAGGGGCCCTGTGAGGAGCCATTCGGTAATATTTGCACACTGGGAAGCACTCTGACTGCCAAATGTCATTGCCATCTTCCACAGAGGTGAAATCGCATCACTCCCGGCCCGGCCAGCACACCAACTCCCAGGGCAAAGTACGCGAGTCTGAGACATCAGGTGCGCACGCGTACACACACACACACACACACACACGCTACTAGCCACGGGGAGGACCTTGGGTTGGATGTGAACAGCAGCAGGAGGGTGAGAGAGCCTCTGGTCTTCCTGAGGACTGCTAATTCCCAGGAGAGAGCACCCAGCCTTGGAAGTGCAGCTTTTCCCCAGAGCTTTCAGAAAGGCTGCCAACTCCTATACTTGCTACATGCCCCTATGTTCCCTCAGAAGAGCGTTCCTGCCCCAAATGCTGCTGCTTTAGCAAGGTTGGCTCTAGGCCTTTGGTTTGGAGGGAGCCACCTCCTAGAGCCCCCAAAATCCCACATGTCAGAGAAGCAGGAGAGAGACCCTGGGTGAAAGATCTTGTCTTTGGCTCACTTCATGGAGGAATAATATACTCAGGGTGGGGCTCTAGAGTAACAGTAAAGGTCTGTGTGGGTGAAGGAAGCATTGTCAAGTTTTTCTCTGCAACCACAATGGCTAGAAACTTACTTTTCAAGAGCTAAGGTGTTCCTGGAATCACTGGATTCCAGGAGCTGGCGCTTCAAGAAAAACATCAAATGTTGAGACTTTGCAACTCTGGCTGTTTCCCACTCAACCGACATCCTGAAGATCCCAGGAAAGAGCCAATGCATCAGAGGGTTTGAGCAGGGGACAAAGGGCTGCTGTTGGATATTTCTACCACCCCTTGCACATCCAGATCTTAGTTGCTCTGCTACTTCTAGAACCTGCAGTTCTAGATCTGACACAGCCACTGCATGGTTCTGTAGCATCTGGCTGAGCATAGATGACTCCCCATCTGGAACATGTAGGGCTATAGTATGCTAGATAGCGCTACATGTGGCTCCTCTACATTAGCTGTTTCTTGTGTTTGAGTCCTTACCCTTGCTGCTCATACTGCTGAGGCCCTTGCTCTGATAGGTCTTTCCAGGGATCTCTTTGGGAAGCGGGGGGTGCTGCAAGCAGAGTCTAAGGAGATGAGTGGTGTGTTACTCTCAGCCCTGCACAGAGTGCCATTAGCTCGGAAGGGAAGGTCGGTAAAGACCTGGCTGTGGTAGGGCTGTGCAGGGATTCCAGAACCCTGCACTGTTGGGAGGTGGTCAGTTCCTTTTCCAGCGCTGGTCTGGGACCTACAGCCTTGGCTGACATGTCTCTGCTTCTCTTACCTCAAGCAATGAAGAATTTGTGCTGGGAGCCAAGCTGGCAGCCCTGTGGGAAGCAGAGTGGACTGTGCTCACCATCCACTGCTGTGCGGGATCCAGAGGAGGAGGAAAGCTCTGGGTGCCATTGTGGTCTCTGGGTCATGGCTGCTGGTGCAGGGATCTGGGCTGTGGAGTAAGTCAAGCGCTGTTCTTGTGGAGCACATGAGACATGGACTGTGCTGCAATTGGGGCCCTTGGCAAAGCAGGAGGTTTGGAGACCTGTCACCCTTCCTGGGCCATTACTGCAGTGTCATTCTAGGGCTTACAAGCCAGGGCAAGACAGGAGAAGGTGCAGGGCCACCACCTTGCTTGTTCTCTGGAGTGTCTCCCCCATCAGGGTGTGAGGCAGGCTCAGTCTCTGTAGTCCAGTCAGTCCTTACTGCCTCTGCTGACACTGGCAAGGGGGACCCAGCCCTGGAAGATGATTGGGAGGCTTTCTAGCAACCGTCTCAAACTACTGCTTGGCTTCTCTCCATGCCACAGCTTTGTTTACAAGGATCATCCCACCAGGAGCATCAGACTCCATTACTAGGATTTATTTGTATCCTGATAGCTCCTATGGTCTGCCTGGGAAAGGGTCCCACTGGGCTTGTTGCTGTGCAGGGTGAAGTAGACAGTCCCTGCCCCTCTGTTCTTGTTGCTCTAAGTAGGCACCTGATGCCTGGATGGGCTGCTGGAAAACAGGGTTTGCTTCTCTGTAAGGGTGCTGCTACTTGGAATGGATGATATGGTCCTGTCTTCATTGACCTAGTCTCAAACCACCCAAATGGGAGATGCCCTTTGAAAATAACAAGGCAGCTCCTGGATGCTGTCTGATCACACTGGAGTTTTTGTTTTGATGCTGGGACTTGCCTACTCTTGTGTGGCTCTGGTGGGGAGGCTCCCTGTGCTGAGTAGCTAGCCAGGACATGTCTGATCGCGTTGGGAATGTTTTAACAGGCCACAGTCCCTTCTCCCTTCTGTGCCTTCAGTAGGAGGCTGTTTGTGTGCAGTGGCATGTGGCAGATGGGGCTGGAAAACCAGCTCTCTGTTGTGGTCGAAGTGTCATGTGCAGTGAACATTTGCAGTAAGGAGGGTTCTCTCCTTTTCAGAGCAGGGCAGCCATGCTCTGGCCATGTAGACATTCCTGCCCCTCTTGGCTACATCTAAACCCGGGGAAGAGCAGGGTGCCCGGAAGGGAGGGGTTAGTTCCTTGTTGGCTGTAGTTTTGCTGTTGCTAGTTATCTCTGGCCTGTCTATGAGCAGCCCAGTGACTGTTCTGGGGGCGATGGGAGACAGTGGGTGGCACTGAAGCAGATGACTGACATCTCTTGTTGCTGCCAAATCAGCTCCTTGCTGCACTGAGTGTTCGTGGCTGCCCCGTGTACTCTATTGAGAGCAGTGTTGTGTGCAGTCAGATTTCCATTGGGGTGCACTGCACCTCCCTGTAGCAGCACTTCTTTAACAAGCCAAGGAGACTCCTTGCGAGACTAATTTTCAAATGCAAATTAGTAATTTGGTTTCTGAGGCAGATTTTCTTCATTTGTGTGTTTGGGTTTTATTATTACAAATGCTGGCAAATGCTTCAGCCTTACTCTGGCTTCTGTGTGCTTGAGCGAGGGGCTTGCATAAATGCAAGGAGCCGGTTGGCTGCAGGGAGCCATGCGGGTATCTGAGGATACTCACACTGGTCTGAACTAGTTTGCTGCTTTCTCACATAATATATCACCACTCAGTTGCAATCCGTACTTCCAAGCCAGAGAGAGAGAGAAATTGATTTACTGTTTTTATTTTAGCAGAAGAGGATGTGATGGGCTAAGAAATGGAAAGGGGGAAATAAATCCTCTTGTAAAGAGAATGGATTCTGGTATATTTCACTCCATAGAAATGAAGTGAACTTAAGATGTGTAAGGAGGGTTGGAAATCCAATGAAGAGACATTGCTAGGGGCTCTTGATGGCTCTCACCTCAGCCCCCTGCCCTGCACAAGGGAAGCTGGACACTCTGGAAATGGCTTTCCTCATTTTTAAAGGTGTCCATCCATATATAAAACCATTTTCCTGTTTTGATTGTGGCCATGGCCCTGTGCACGCTAGGCAATGTTGCCGTGTCCGAGCATGTTGCGGTATAGGCAAGGCCAGAGTGTTTTCAGAAATAGGGATAACGTGGAGGGAGTGGGGGCGGGAGAGGAGGAGGACAAGTGATGCAGGTGACACGTGCAGTGTGTTAGCAGAGCTTTGTGGAGTGTCTAGGATTGGAATCCCACAGACTAGTGCAACTCACAAGTGGGGGATATTAGCAGAGCTGGGCGGGCTTGACCACTGGAGTTGGGACAGTAGGAGGTGCTCCAGGGTGAGGATGAGGATCCACTGTGTAGCTGCCTGAATAATATATCCTGCATCGGCTTGTGCCTCACTCTAGGCCCCTGCTTCTCTATGTTCTGTTTTCAGTCTGTAAGATCCAGTTTCCCCAGCACTGGAAGGTGTGAGGGGAGAGAAGGTTAATCCCTGTGGCCATATGTCTCTGGTCAGAAATCCCAGTCGTGTCTAGCGCCACATTTCCTTAAATGTATTTAATGGTCTTCAAATAATTCCTCTTTTTATCAATCCCTGAAAAAGCCCCAACAGAGTCTGGCTAATCCGATACATTCTGCACCCAACGAGACTGAATCGATCCTCTCTCCAGGGTGTTATGACTGCTGGCCCAAGATACTGTGTGGTGTGGGATCCTGTCTGAACTATGCCTGGCAATGCTCAGAGCCTTTTGTTTGTTACTTTCATAAACACCAAAGTCACCGAACCAACATCATTTGGGGTTTTTGTAATTGCATCTGGCTGCAGAAACGCACCTTTAGTGTTGCAGGAGTGACTTACTGAGCTCACCTCAGTGGAGGCCGGGGTAGGGGGTGAGCTGGGGTCAGGAGCCCTGTTAAGGACTGGAAGAGGGAGACGTTAATTAACTCAGAATGACCTGCAGGCTGCTCCCATGCATCACAGTGCTTCAGACGTGTTAACCATCAATTCCAGCCCTGGGCACCTATCTCCCACTGAAGTCAGCAGTGCTGTGTGTACTCAGCAGCTCTGAGAACTGGCACCTTTGTCTGGGTGCTTAATAGGAGGCACCCCAGTGTGAAAACTCCAGTCTTCTGGCTTTGGTGCAAAAGGGAGCTTGGCCAGTCACAGCGCTGAGAGTGCGTGTCCAACATGATAATTACGATAATTACTGACGTTGGCAGGAGACTCAGAGATTGTTCTGAAAACCAGTTTGCTCCTCGCTATTCCTGTGTGTTGCTTTTTGCCAGTCTCTTGGAAGGGTGGTTAGTTCCATGTTTTTCTGGTCCATTTCCCTTTCTGGCTCCCATGTCCCTACTGCTGCAAGGCTTGGGTTACAAATGCTGCCACAATCTTTAAATCCCAGTCATTCTTCCTGAAATGAAGGCAAAGAACCATGAACATGGATTTGTTTAAACCCCTCCTCCCAACCCATGTCTCCTGCCCCCAACCAAACTGATATCCCTGCTGAACTCCATGGCAGTCAGTCCCCCTTGACATCTTGCACTATAAGCTGTTGTTGCACTGCCTGCCTTGCTCTTTCCCACAGGGCCCACACGCCAGCTGTGTGTGCTGTTCTTCCATCCTACCAATTGTGTTGAATGGTGAAGGAGTGGGAGGAGGGAAGTGTCCCTGAGGGACTTTTTAACTTCCACACCTGCCTTCATGTTTCTCCCCAGGCAGGTAACCGGAGCTTGGCACTGCCTGTTTCTAACGTAATCACCAGGAAAGAGATTTGTAACAAGGCCTGACCCATGGGCAAACTTTTAAAACAAACACAAACAAACTCCTGCATCCAGTCGATACCTGGATCGATGGGTTGGTTCTTTCTCTCTCAGGGAAGACATGAGGGCTGTATCAACTCAGTCTGTACTTGGGTGACTGGTTCCCAGCATGTCCCCCTGCCCGAAGGCTGAAACTTAAGGGCCAGAATTTCAAATGCTTAATGCCCACAATTTGGGCCAGATTTGGGTTGCTTATTGGGTGCTGGGTTCTTGGGAAAAATCTGGTCCATAATCTCCAGTGCTGGACCCCATATTTAACTAGTCCAGTTGTGGACGTATACAAAACTTGAAGGTAGGCAAGACCGCTCAGCTTGGGAGCTAGAAAGTGATCCGAAGAAGGTCTCAGCCTGGGTCTCTGGATTCTATCATGCCTCCCCCATGCCACCAGGGCAAGAGGTCTGCTTTCCCCACTGGCCTCTTCTGCTCACAGAAACATATACTTACACGGGCACATTCACGTCCACGCACTGGTGTGGGCACACTCACGTATGCGCACATGTATCCTCGCAAATGCAGACTCCGTTGGCATGGGCATGCTTGTACAGGTTGACCTCACCCCCTGCGCCCATGCATACAGGCTCCTGCTGCCATGGGTATGCCTGAGCGGGCTTGGGCACGTGCACAGGGATGCAAGCTCGCACTGGCACAGGCACACAGCACTGCCATGCTCATGCACACACAGACAGGCGGCAGAGCTAAGCCACAGCGCTGTTCTATTTTTGGGAGGACTCCTAAGAGTTTGGAACATATTTCAGATGTTACAATCTTAGAGGGGGGAACGCAAGAACAGATGGCTGGAGGGTTCAGAGCAGCAGCCCTGCTGGGAACAGATATTTATAGGTGGATTTAACCCTTGTGTGGTCTTTGGAACCAACTTAAAGGCACAAGCACAAAATCACTGTTCCGAAAGAGAGCTGCAAGGACCCGCACAACCAAACCAAACTCAAATATGGGTTGTCCTGTCCCTTCTGTCTCTGCAAGCCACACTGATAGCCAGTTTGGAAATTTAGGGTAACGTGCTCCTCCTGATTCTTTGAGAGTGGGGCCGTGACAGTCTCTGCACTGTCAGAGCGGGCTGTTGGCTTGCTAGGCTCATTTTTCTGTTTGTTTTGTTTACATTGGAGCTGGTCTGTCTCTTCTGAGCTGTCTCTAGGAGCGAGGGCTAGGAGTGCTCAGATGAGCCGTCAGTCACTGGGCTAGCAGGGCTAGAGATGGCCAAACAAAGGCAGTGCGAGCTCCTTGCACTTTTTATGTCATTTTCCACCCGGACTCGTGACTTGTCTTTTGAGGAGGGAGACATTGCAGCCTGGAGACTTGCTTGCTTCTGGGCAGACAGCCCTGGGAAGGTAAATGGACTGTTCCATAGAAACCCTTTTATCTGACCTGATGGGTTAGATATTGTTAGTTGAGCAAAGCTGATCGTGGAGCATGGGATACAATCTCTGTGCTTTGCCAGACTCAGCCCAGCCCTTCCCCTTAGAGCAGGGAGCTCCCCATATGTGACCTGATGTTAGACCGTAATATTTATCGTGTATAGTGCATTTGACACAGTCTCGCAAAGGGCTTTGCTGAGGTGGGCTACTTCAGAGCAATTGATTGGCAGAGGGTGGAAGTGGTGTCTTTATGGGAGACTTGGTGTGCCACAGTGGAGAAGGCTCTTGGACTAGCAGGCGAAAGGGGGAGTGGTGTCAGGGCTGGGCGGTGCTGGGCAAATCCACTCCGGTCACTAAATATAAGCCATGGAATGATCAGCCTTGGTCTGGAAATGAGTGGGAAGCCCTTAGCCTCCTGCTCTGGCTTAGGGACTCTGGCACCCAAGGGGGTAGCTGAGCTAGTCCAGGTGAAGGGTCAGTGGAGACCCACTGGCCACATGTGCAAGGTTAGTGCTGCCAGATTAGCCCGGGAGGGAGGGGGACACTGGACTGTGGCTGCTGGTGGGAGAGGAGCTGGTCACTTTGCCTGTGTGGGAGGTGGGGGGAGCTCTCAGGCTTGGGATGGACATGGACATGATTCATATCTAGCTCCCCATTCACCCACTAGGCTTCTGCTGCTCTGTAGCCAGCACAGTAAGGGGCAGTGCTGGCACATGCTCAAATAGTGAGCTACCAGCTACCCCTTTGGCAGGAGCTGGGTTCTTCCAGATGTTTGGAACTGAACTTGTAGTGTAGATCCCAGGCCTGTTCCTGACAGGCTGGGGCTGGACTGTTAATGTCTGCGCTGTGGCTTTGCCTTCTGTTTGTGCTGCATGAAACATCCAGAGTGACTCATAGGCCAACCTGAGCCCACTTCAGTGATATGGACCAATGCAGTTCTATTTCCAGGTCAGCTACTGTCTCAGTGTGTAGCCATGAGCAAGTCCCCTCCCCTTTCTGTGCATCCGTCTGAAACCTGGGGGTGTGCGCTCTGCCCTCGCCAAAGGGGTGGAGAGTGTGGGTTCATGGGGGTAAAGGGCTTGCCCATGCAGGGAGCAGAGTGCTACTAGCACCTAAACCTTCTCTCGCCCCAGGGAGACTTTCCAGCATATGAACGTGAAGGGCAGGAGCTGCCCTCTGGATACTACCCTGCTTCCCTTTTTCCCTGTCTGAGACTGAGAGCTACGTCCTTGGAGCTGGTGTGCCTGGTTGGCAGCCTCTGGAGCTGGCGTTGTGCTGCTGGGCGCTCTAGTGTACTTGAGGCAATAGTGTTGTGGCTTCTAAGGCCTGGCATGCCCTCTCTCATTGTCCCCATTTTTCTGCCATCTCAATCTGTCTTCTCCCTCCTTTCCACTTCAGCAGCCACTGACATCTCCCCACTCAACGCCTGGTACCTGCTGTCGTGCTCCCCTTGTGTTTACCAGTCTGATTGTCCCCTCTTCCACCACTCCAACCTGTGCTGCTTCTTCCCTCTTCTAATTATGCAGCAGATCCTAGGCTGGCCAAGGGGGTAGCTGAATGTTCTCTTACATGGGTGCCCTGCTGGCAGCACAGAGACCTGGGGAGCGTGGGAGCGAGACAGTTTTGGCTTCTGTGACCAACCACTTTTGCCCACGTTTGGAATCCTGCCTTGGAACACGACTGGAGAGTGAGGGGAGAGCCCCCGAATCACCTGCCGCCAACGCCCCCTTTAGAATAGCTCCGATTGTGCTGGAGCCCTGCTCTGCAGCTAGCAGGCAGTGGCTGAGAGAGCATCGCAAGGAACCAGCCTGCTGCACTCCAGCAGCTTTGTATGCCTCTGCCTCTGGCACCTGCTCCCGTAATGCGTGTTCATGAGGCAGTGGAACCCAGTTGGCTCAGCATGTGCATCTTCTGGGGTCAGATTGCTGTGTCCTGTGTGGCTCTGACCCCAGCTAGACCTGGGTGGAGGGCTGGGGAGATGTACCTGGTGAGGGAAGAGGAGAGTGCGTGTCGGGAGCAATACATCCAGCTGGTAAGTCCCAGTGCTTGAAATACATGCCCACGCTTCCCTGCCCTCAGCAACAGCCCCATTGTTCTTGCCAGCAGCAAGGAGGAGGCTTCCTGCAGTTCCCTGGGGATTGTTAACCCTCTGGTTACCAGCTGCAGAAGCAGCAGTGTGCTCCTGGGGGTAGGGAGCAGAGTGGAGAGCTTCCATTGCCCTTGGACTGGTGGTGCTGCTTGGGGAGCAGGGGCCTCAATTCTAGTGCTTCCCCACAAACATCTGTTGGTTGTTCCCATTGCAGAAGATGAGTAGCAGGTGCCTTTGTTGAAAATGCCATCCCAGCATCCTCTAAGGAGAGCTGGATCCCAGGGGGTGTAAGCTGGGAGAAAGGGGTCCAACTAAGCTCCTCCATCCTCTCCCCATATGAGAGCAAGGGGAGAGTAGTCTGCATGTTTCTAGGTTGTTGCTTCCTGTGGTATTTAGCCAAGGTGACTTGCTAGGCTGGGGGCAGCTTCAGCCTGCACAAACACACAGATCCAGGTCATCCATCCCCTGTTACTCTGGCGCCGTGTCTGGGACAGGAAGTGCCTCTGGGTGTGGGGAGATATATTTGGGATGTTGGGGTGCTAATTCCAGAGGCTTAGAGATTGGCATGGAAACCATTTAAAGCAATCCCAGCTCCAGCAAAGTGCCCTCTTCCTTCCTGTGCTGTAATGTGATCGTGAACCCAGGAGCTGCTCTTGGCCTTCTCTGGTTTCTGACTTCTGTGGATTTAAAGACAGCCCTGGAAGGAACAGGCTTGCTTCGCAGTGCACTCGCACAGCCTGGAGACAGGCCTGCTGCCGGGAGGGGCACATGGATAAAACAGCAGCGTGTGAGAGAGAGGGAGAGGGAGGAGTATAATGGATTGGGAGGCAGTGCTTCCTAGTAGTGGGCTGTGGGATCATAGAACCCTAGTTGTTGTTCCCTGCTGTGGCCAATGTGCTATGGCTCTGGCCAGTGATCCCTCTAACTTTTCCTGTCCATGAGCGGAATAAATGTTGTGTGCAGATGAGCACCACCAATAGACACACCTGCTGCCGGCTGTGGGCACTCTGTTAATCAGTTGGGTGGCAGCCAGATCTCTCCTGGGTGGTTACCCAAGTGCCCATCTTACAGGGACCACTGGCTATGTCTATGGTCCTGGGAGGATGGCTGGCAAAGACAGTTTTCATCAGAGCCACCTTCCTCTTCAGCAAGTGAGTCACTTACTGGATTATCTGGGTGCATCTCAGTCATTTCCCTGCCATTGTGGGGGCCCTGGGTACTGGTGCACCTAGGTCCCTCCTATACTTTGTCTGTGGCATGCAATAGTCTAGTTCAGCAGTTCTCAGAGTGGGGCGGGACCCCAAAGTGGGTTGCAATACCATTTAAATGGAGTCATTGGGTCCAACTTACACTTGCTGGTGCTTTGGGATTGAAAGGTTAACTGGTTACCTGGTAAGCGTGACCCTTACCAGCATGCTTACCAGGTAACCGGAGACCTGGTCTGGCCTGAGCAGATCCCTACCCACGACATGGTGCGTCAGGCTAACTTTTAAAACGGTATCTAACATCCCTACTGGAGCCCTAGACCAAAGCCCAAAGCAGAGAGTGGTGGGACTTGGGTGGGCTCAGTCTTAGGTCCCCCACTCCTGGGGTCCTGTAGTAACTTTTCTTGTCATAAGGGGGTTGCAGTGCAATGAAGTTAGAGAACCCCAGGCTAGTTTCCTGAGGGCTGTAATGCTTGGTCTCATTTCCATTGTTGGGGTTAGTGTGCGGGTGCTTGGTGGTGCTTGTGGCCTATGATGTACAGGAGGCCAAACTGGATGATCTGAGGGTCCCTTCTGACTCTTGACACAGGGAGCAATGGTCAGTGTTGGCACCTCCCCCCCAAAATCCTAGAATCCCAGAGCTGGCAGAGCCCTCAGGAGTCATCGAGTCCAACCTCCTGCCCAAAGCAGAACCAGCCCCAACTCAATGAGGTTCATTCCCTGCCCCTTGGGACTGTGTCCCTGGAGGGAAGGGGCGAGAGGGGCTATTCAAGGTGCCGCTGGGGGGGGGGGGAAGGTGTTGCAGAGGGTCTAGTATATTTTTTTCTCCTGTGCATGTTGATTTGTGACAACTGTGAAGACTCTGTAGTAAGCGTCTGGCTGAGTATCAATTCTAAATCCATTCGGAGCTGAAGCTTGGCACAGACTCGCAGGCGACTCGGCCCAGCTGAGGTGGGCTCAAGCCGCAGCTGTGTGTTTGGAACAGGCTAGAACCCCCGGTTCTGCATCGACCAGTCTCTGTCCTTGCCCACTCAGCATCAACCTGTGATGTGTTACAGCAGGACCTTTCCCAGGGTCACGCGAGGGCAGAGCTCTGTGCACTGTGGAATTGCCCCACCATTCCCTCTGTTACAGGGATGTGCTTCAGACTTGTGGGGGAGGGGTGATGAAAGGGAAGAGGTGCTGCATTAGTGTTGCGGGGGGGCGTCTCTCCAGCTGTCAGAGTTGTGAAGCCCTTTAAAATGTGGAGTCTCTTCTGAGCCAACAGCTCTGAGAAGTGTGAATTGGCCCATTTCTCCAAACAGGCTGTGAACTTTACTATGCAACCTACTGAGGACAATTTAAACATTAATATCATTGACTATCATTGAGGTACTGTGTTAATTTCCCAGTCCTAAGTTGCCATCCCCATGCCAGATGCCCCAGCTCCCTCCGTCACCCACCAAACACTGTCTAGCTTCCTCCCCCAGGTTTTCAGTGCAGGAACACATCAGTATGAAAATCAGCCACGTGCTGAATACAGAACATATTAGGCAGAGTAAAATAAATGGAAATTGAACCTTGCCTGAGTGTGGTCAACTCCCAGACTTGCTGCACTAAATGTAACTGAAGTTTGCACAGAATTTCTGTCTGGCCTGCACCATCACTGTAGAATCCGAGCACCTGGCCATAGAACACAGGGCATGTTGGCTGCAGGAGCCACTGCAGAACTTGAAATGGGCGCCCGATGTTCCCTAAACATCTGGGATTGGGGGCTTTGTGGTGGAAAGCCAAGGGGCAGTTATATGTAGCCTGCCTCCAGTTGTCTGTCTGCTGGGTCCTGACATTCCTGCCTGCAGTCCCTGCTCACAGGCAAATGATCTGTTGTCCTAATGGCTCTTTCCCTTCTATAACCTGGCTGAAGTGGTGATACTGAAAAGGCAAGAACCCCTCTTGTTTGGAGCACATTGCTTCCTGCCTTTGGGACCAAGACACTTCCCCCACAGCTGAAATGAGACCAAGTATTACAGCCCTCAGGGAGAAGACTGGGGTTCTCAAATGTACTGCACTGCCTCTCTGGTCCTTTCATTGCTCTTTGGGAGGTGAGCATCCATCAGGCTAGCTGACTCAGCAACCGCACCTGCATCACTAGGTGACTCCCAGGACTGAGCTGCTGTGCTGCTTGAGAGATTGGTTTAGGGGTAAAATAGACCCCAGTACTCACACCTGCAGCATTGCCAGTTAAAGACTGGGAAGGGCTAAGAACTCACACCATTGCCAACCTCCAGGATTGTCCTGGAGTCTCCAGGAATTAAAGATTAATCTTTAATTAAAGATTGTCATGGGATGAAACTTCCAGGAATACATCCAACCAAAACTGGCAACCTTGCTCATGCCCTCAAAAAACAAACACACTCTTCTCCTTGCCAGCTTTGTGGATGCTGTAAATTAACAAGGCCTCTTTCCCTTCTGTACAGAAGTCGTCTCTGTAGGAAGCATGAGGCAAAGTTGTTTGTTGAGTTTGCCCTCTAAAAAGTAAGCTGTTACCGTGACACCACTGTGCTGCTGTTAAATTTCTTCTCTGCCTCACCTGAGCATGGTTGCATTTCCTGTCCTTGGGCTGCTGTACCTTGCAGAGTGCTTGGAGGATTATGAAAGTAAAATGCCTATGGGCTTGGAAACACGAGATGTGCTATAGAAAAGCAGAATAACCTGAGACTAGGGCCTCTACTGTGGAGTATGTCTCACTTATGTGTGTGTCTCCCTTCCCCCCGCCCCGAGTGGGAAAGCTGGAAAACTTTGTGCGGAGGTGGGAGGAAGGCTTTTGGGACAGGAAGTACAGGGGAGCTGGTGGAGATGATGCTATCTGGGGAATCCCCTAATGGTGTTCAAAACCCCCACACCAGTGCAAAACCCAGACTCTGACACAATGATGGAGGGAGGAGCGCTCTGTGCCTGCTAATCTCTCTCTGGGCTTTTCTTTACCCTTCCCCTGTCTCCTCCTCCTTCGTCAATTGAGAGGCCTCTGTGCTGAAGTTTCGACACACTCAGACTGTCCCAGCTCCTTCCGCCCTGGCAAACTCTTACAGGCAGCTGCCACGACTTTGCTAGCAGAATTCTAGCTGCCTGCTCTGACGCGGCACTGTAAAAGGTGAAAGGGCACCCAGGGTGGAATTTCCTGCCAGGCAGATGCATGGCTATTTCCCCTTTGACCTTAAACCCCAATGTGCTTTAGTCATGATTGCATGCAAATAAGAGCAAATGGGGGTTGGGGAGCTGCCAGGAAAAGGAAGCGACCTCAGTCAAGGTTTAAATATAGAACCAAGGCTCTGTGCTGTGTGCTGGGCCTGTTATTTATAATCTTAGAGGAGTGTTTTGTGGCTTCTCATGTCTTGTCTGCAACCCAGGTTCATAGGAGGCAGCACAGTTAGAAAGCTCTGTGCAGAGCATGAGCAGTACAGGGCAACCATCCCTGCACTCCCAACTGTCTCCATTTCTCTGCATGCCAGTTGGTGGTACATTAACATGTCTGATTTAAGCTGCTGCTAGGGCGTGAGTGGTCCAGCCTGCATCCCCTGATGCCATACAGAGATGATGGTGCCCTTTGTGCAAAGTCAGAGTGGGCCATCAGGTTAGGGGAACCTAAATCTTTCCCGAATAGGAGCACTTTAGAAGGAATCCAGAAAAGGGCTGCATATGTGTATGATATATAGAGAAAGGTCAGAACCTCCTGGCCATTCAAATTCTCCCTGCCCTTAGGTTAAAATTGGCTTCTTCACTGCCCCGTAAGACTCCTCTGAGCCAAACCTTTGCTGGTCCCAAATAAAGCAGAATGAACACAGCAGCTACCATGGAATCTTAGGGGTTGGAGGAGACCTCAGGAGTCATCAAGTCCAACCCCCTGCCCAAAGCAGGACCAACCCCAACTAAATCATCCCAGCCAGGGTTTTGTCATGCCGGGACTTAAAAACCTCTAGGGATGGAGATTCCACCCCCTCCCTGGGGAACCCATCCCAGTGCTTCCCCAGCCTCCTAGGGAAATAGTTTTTCCTAATATCCAACCTAGAACTCCTCCACTGTAACTGGAGACCATTGCTCCTTGTTCTGCCATCTGTCACCACTGACAACAGCCTCTCTCCATCCTCTTTGGAACCCCCTTCAGGGTAGTTAAAGGCTGCTATCAAATCCTCCCTCACTCTTCTCTTCTGTAGACTAAATAAGCCCCAATCTCTCAGCTTCTCATAAGTCATGTGCTCCAGCCCCCTAATCATTTTTGTTGCTCTCCACTGGACTTTGTCCAATACATCCACATCCTTTCTGTAACGGGGGCCCCAGAGTTGGATACAGTACTCCAGATGTGGCCTCCCCATTGCTGAATAAAGGGGAATAATCACTTCCTTAGATCTGCTGGCAGTGCTCCTACTAAAGCACCCCAATGTCTTGTGAGCCTTCTTGTCAACAGTGTACCCTTGTAGCTTCTTATCCAGCTTCTCATCCACTGTAATCCCCAGATCCTTTTCTGATGAGCTGCTGCTTAGCCAGGACTCTGCACTTGTCCTTGTTGAACCTCATCAGATTTCTTTTGGCCCAGTTCTCCAATTTGTCTAGGTTACTCTGCACCTTATCCCTACCCTCCAGCGTATCTACCTATTCCCCCAGCTTAGTGTCATCTGCAAACTAGCTGAGGGTGCAAACCATCCCCTCATCCAGGTCATTAATAAAGTTGTTGAACAAAACTGGTCCCAGAACCGATCCTTGGGGTTCTCCACTTGATACCAACCGCCAACCAGACATCAAGCCTCAGAGGGGTAGCCATGTTAGTCTGTAACTGGAAAAACTTAAAAAACAACAAATAGTCTAGCAGCACCTGAAAGACTAACAAAACATGTATTTGGTGGTATGAGCTTTCATGGGCACAACCCACTTCTTCACATGAAGTGGGTTAGGCCCACAAAAGCTCATGATACCAGCTACATGTTTTGTTAGTCTTTCAGGTGCTGCTAGACTATTTATTTAAGTTTTTTCCAGTCAAGCCGTTGATCTCTACCCATTGAGCCCAGCCATCTAGCCAGCTTTCTATCCACTTTACAGTCCATTTAACCAATCCAGACTTCTTTAACTTTAACACAGCAAAAATACTGTGGGTGGCTGTATCAAAAGCTTTTCTAATGTCAAGGTATATCATCACGTCCACCACCTCCTCCATATTCAGAGAGCCAGTTACCGCCTCAAGGAAGGCAACCAGGTTGGTCAGTCATGACTTGCCCTTGGTGAATCCATGTTGCCTGTTCCTGCGCTTCGATGATACCCTGCTCTTTGATATGGAGTTGCAGACTGTTTGGACTATGGGTCCCAGCATGAAACATGACTATTTTGCCTGGCTGTAGCTTGAGCATTGAATGATGGGAGTTGTAGTCTACATGGGCTGGCATAGAGTCTCTGTTCCTGGGAAGATTTTGTGCTGGTTGTTGGGGCACAAACAGCTGTTCTAGTATGGGTGGGGGTGCTTTGAGATTTCCCTGGCAGTTTATAGCAGAATTTTCTTGCGCTATTTATCTGAGGTGGCATCAGCTGCCAGTGGCACATCAGGACTACTTAGCTCTACTAGGCCATGGTGTCTACAGCTCCCTAGAATGCCGTTAGTCCCAGGTTCAGGGCCATTGCAAAGGGTCCAGACTGCAGGCAAAAGCCCTGCTGTGCAGTGTCAGCGGTGTCTGTCTGTCTGGAGATGAGTGAGTTTGCCAGTTCTCAGCCTGGCTGTTGTAAGGCCTGGGACTTCAGTTGACTCTCCTGGGCAACGGTGACACCTAGTGGCACAAGATCATAGTCCACCTGCCAGATTTAGAGACTGGCTACTTGCCAAGATGCCTCTGAAAGTCTCCTCATTGCCACCTCAGGTGTGCTGATGTTGGGCAACTAGTTGACAGGTCCTCCATGCTGGAAGCTGAAGGAGAATCCCCTCCGCTTACTCCAAGTTTCTGGCGCAGCTTGTGGTTTAATCCCAGGAGGCATGAACCACCCACATGCATGCAGCTCCAGGCATCTGGAGTGGATTAACTCCGTGTGAGTGCCTCACTGGCGTGGAATGTGTCTTGGGTGCAAACAGGGACTGTGACTGGCCTATCTGCTCCTCCAGGCTGAGTGTGCCACAGTGTTCCTGCTTCCCTTCCCTTGAAGGGAACGTTCAGGCAAAAGGCAAGAGCCTTCGGGGCCTTGCTGCTCACTGAGGCTTTGTCTACACTGCAGGGTTTTTGTGCAAGAAGCTTTTTGTGAAAGAGATCGTCCACAAAAACTTCTTGTGCAAAAGAACGTCCAGACCTCAAAGCGCATCGCAAAAGCCATGTGCTTTTGCCCAAGAGAGCGTTTACAGAATGGCCATCAGAGCACCTGTGCTTCTTGCACAAGAAACCCCTTCATCCACACGTGCCTTTTTGCGCAAGAGCTGTAGCGCAAAAAGGAGTGATTCCTCGTGGGGAGAGGAATAACTCTACCTGCAAAAGCCCTCTGCTCTGCTGACGTGTTTGTGTTCGTGTTCGCAAAAACCTTGTAGTGTAGACATAGCCTGAGGTATAAGTGCCCTGGCCTGCATCCCCTGGCACTGCCCAGGCACCTGGTGTGGGAGAGTCTGTCCTTGGTGCTAGAGCAGGGTGCAGCCTAGGGAAGGGAGTTGGACTTCTGGGTAAATGTTGTTCTGCAGACTGTGCCTGCTGCCTGCCCTCAGCATGAGAAGCGAGCCTGCACTCGCCTGTCTGGGGCTCCCTCATTGGCCACTCCCTGCAGTCCTGGGATCATTGTTTCATCCTGAAGGATACCAAAGTGTTTCATGAACTCTGTGTAGCCCCACTGAAATACGCTCCACCCTAGAGATGAGTGCTTCGGGCATGTGCGTTGCATGCAGACCAAGCCCAGCCTTGGCCCTCCTATGCACCCACTGGAGAGCAATGAGCTGGGGTTTCAGGGTGTTGCCCTCAGGAGGGTTAGAGCAATGTGGGGCAGAAGTCCACACCCAAAGCTTGGCTGGTGGGGCCAGGTTATTTACCACTGCTCCAGCAGCAGCAATGACCTCAGCACACAGCCATGGGGAGACTTGCATAAGGGGATCCTGAGATCTTCTGTAGTGGTTGGGCTGCGGGGAGAGGGGTTGGTCTGCGATGCTGTGCCAGGACTGGTGATCTCCCATGGGAGAGCAGTTCAAATAGTGAATCTGCAGCGTTCCCCTTAGGTGCCGCCGTCCAGCTGTCCCCAGTGCTCCTGTCCCCACTAAGGAGCAGCATGTCATGGCAACTGGGGGCATCCCCAGGAATTGGCTGGGTAACAGAACAAGTACTGGGCTGAGGTCCTGGGGGCTTTTGGGTAGCAGAATAGGGTGCTGGGGAGAGGATGAGGCCTCGTGGCATTCTGGGTAACAGGTTGAGATGCTGGGGCTGTTCGTGGGGCACTTTTGGGGTGGGCTGGGGAGTTAACGTTCAGCATGTCGCTGTCAGAAGTTAGCAAGAGTGTTTCCAAACAAGCATCACTGCCCTTTTCCCCTAGGAGGTCCTGCTCTGCTTGAGTCCAGCTGTGCTGAGGCTCTGTTCTCTGCGAGGCCCAGCTCTGACTGACAGCATTGCCAGCACGTCCCCCTGCAATCCAAGAGCCTTGAGACGTTTCCCAGATACTGGGTATGGGCACCCGACTCCCAACAGCTGTTTGTGACTCTGGCCTGTTCTGTCTCGCTCTTGGGGAGAGCTCTTGCCGCAAAGGAAATCAAAGCTCCCCAGGCCTGAATAGCCAGCAGGTGCTTTAGTTAGGACTTTTTGGCCTAGGCTCCCTATCATTGCAGGCCTGCAGTGCTGGAAAGTGTAGGTAGCTGCAGCACCTCCTACATCGGGCCAGGGGATCACTACTGGCTTCTCCTCTCTTTGGGAATCAGATTATCTAATCTCTGCATGATCCCTTGCAAAACGGCCATTGAGTAGCGAGGCTGCGTCTGTGAGAACAGCACAGAGCATTGAGTCTTCCCTGTAACAGCCTGCACGTGTGGGGTGGCTGGGGCGGATTCGTCAAGTGGGCTGAGACCCTGAAGCAAACAATAAATCGGCTGATTGGGAGAATCATTGGTAAAGGGAGTCACCTGCATAGGGTCAGCGCAGTGTTCCCTCTAAGATTGTCCATCCATGAGCCAAGTGAGTTTTGTCTTGTGCACCAATATTGAGGTCCTGGGCTCTTGTTCCGACACCTGCCACCATGACATCCACCAGTTACTAACAACTATCTTATAAATATTTTAAAAATGTTATAGAAGAAAGAACATTAACACAAAGGATAATTAACAAGGTGCATGACTTTAAATATTTATTTATGAAGTCAAATAAAATTAATACTGAAAAATGTTTAGTAGCCAACTTCCTCTGTTTATAGACCTCTCCCAGACCCTCCCCCAGCTGGGCTTCTCCCTCAATTAAATCTGGTTTTCCTTTCAGGGAACTATGTTAATTCGCCTTTCAGACTAACATTTCTGAGCTTGTGTAAGAGACACTCTCCATTGCATACTTAGACAACAGCTTCTTGAATATTTTTTGCTCCAGCCCCTGCCTTCCTCATGCCCACCTCTCCTTTTAACCCCTCTTCTCTTGGCACCCACTCCTCCCCTCCCTCTTGCCCCCATAACCTCCCCTCTACCCCTACTCTTTCCTCCCCCAGTATCACCCTGTCCCCTCTCTTCTCCCACCTCCACTGACACCTTCCTATCCTCTCTCCCCCACTCCTCCTGCCCTTTCCCCTCATTGTTTCCTCTTTGGCCCCCTGGCATTTGTCTCTCCTCCACCCTGCTCCTTGGTGCCTTCCCCTTTCTTCTGCCTTGGCCCCCTCCACTCCCCTCAGCAGAAACCCCTTTCTCTCTTCACCCCCCCTTACCCTTAGTTCTCCCCCTGCCCCTTCCGCCTTCCTGACACCTGCACCCATCAACCCCCTCTAGGCCCCTGGTGCCAGGGCTGGGCTGCATGGCGGGTGGCTGCCCCACGTGCCTGGACTGGAGCCAAGGCTGCGGTGCTATTTTTAGTACCTTGGCCCTGGGCCAGGGGCAGCAGCACTATGGCCCAGCTCCAGTCCCAGCACATGGGGCGCAGCCATGTGGCAGGCGGCTTCCCTATGTGCCGGGACTGGAGCCGGGGCACTACTTTTAGTACCGCAGCCCAGGCTCCAGCTCTGGCAGTGGCCACACGGTCCGCTGTGGCTGCAGCCCCAGACCTGGGGAAGGGCTAAAGCTAGGGCCAGGGCCAAGTGGTGGCTTCCCAGCTGCTCCTGGAGCGGGGCAGTTGCCCACCATACAGCCCCACCCTGGAGCAGCTGAGCAGCCACTCTGCAGTTCTGCTAAGGAGGTGGGTGGGACTCAAATTGTTGGTGCGCACACTTTCGAGGGAAACTTAGGGTCAGAGCCATGCTTTAGCAGGGAAGCAACATTGTCTATAGCCAGAGAACCGCAGAGGAGGGCTCCCTTCACGCTGACTGGCCATTGCTGGGCACATGGCGTGAGCAATCTGCAGTGAAATGGGGAAGTTGCAAAGCGGTATATAGGGGGATGTTCTGGCCCTTCTCTGTCCCAATTCCCTCTGTCCTCCTTAGACAAATCTGTTGGCTTTCTGGGCCTTGGTTTCCGCATCTGTCTCATGAGAGATGTATCCTTATTTACACAGCATATAGTCTGCGGAACTCACTGGTACATGGAAGCCAAAAGCTCATAAGGGTTCAAGAACATTTTGGAAATTTATGTGGATAATAAGAATCTCCATAATATTGGTTTGGATGTGATCTAAACCCTTGTGCTTAAAAAAAGGCCACTCTTTTTGGAGGAGAGAGTGAAAAAACACTTCTCTTGTGGCCAGGCTAATCCATAATCCTGCTTTGTGGGGTTTCAAGTGTTGTCTCTGTTAGAGTGTGTGTGCTGGTCTCAAGAGTATGTGCTGGCAGGGCCTATCTTTGTCTGTTCTTAGCAGGCATTAGCTGGAGTTTGACCATGCCATTTTGTGACAGCTTTCAAGGTTTAGACATTTATTTTTGTTCCACTTTGGAATGGAAGCAAAACATTTTAAATGTTTTCATCAGAAGAATTTTTTTCAGAGCAGCTGTTTTTGGATCAAAAAGCTCAAGTTTCAATTGTGGTTCGTTTCTGCCTCTCTGGTGCCCAGAGAGCCTGGAACCTCAGAAACATTTCTGTTGTAAACTTTGGTAAAATCAGTAAGTCTGACTTAATAAAAGACATTTGGTGCCCACAGAAGAGCTATTTCAACACAACTACATGGCGGAGATTGTTCCAATCAGCTCTACTCTTAGCCTCTGTAGGGTTTTTCATACAAAATGTTATTGGCCAGTCCTAGCAACTCTCTGGGGAGATCGGGATAGGCAGGGGATCCTGCTGTCTGCTAGGGACACTTTAGAGTCATTCATTTTGCTGATCCATGAAGGGTGCCTTATGGGCTTTCTGTGGGAAACAATGGCTCTGTCCTGGCTCCTCATTTCAAAGTGACGACTTCCTGGTTGAAGGTTTGGGGCTGTCCATGAGATACTTCAGATCAGGGCCGCTTCTGGCATAATGGGGGCGGGTTAGTGGCATGTGAGAGAGTGGGTATTTACAGCAGGAACCTGTCTTTGTTACCCAAGGGACTAGCTGGAGGAGAAGGGCAGGGGTGAATATTTTTCCTTGTTGCATTTCTTTGTCATGCCCCATCTCCACGTATGTGTGCTCATTGGACATTTGCATTCTGTGGGGCATGACAAGACAGCACAGAGAGAGTCCGTGTCTGGTTTCACCTGTGCCCATGTAATTTCAGATTTACTCTGGCCTGATGGGAGCTCTTGACCAAGTGTTTCCTTGCTGACAAGCAGGGAGGTGTCACTGATGTGGTCAGTCTACCGCATTCTCTAATTGTTTTGATTCAGGTTTTCCCTGTTTCCTTGCTCTCTGCTGCTCTGTGAGGGCACTGCACGCTCCCCTCTGGCTGGCTGGTGTGACTGAAGGATTGCACTGCAGTGGTGTCAGTCTGCACTGAAATGTGGAGCTAGCAGGGCAGGCGGATTGGCTGCTGGGTGACTTCCCTGCTCCTTCTGGAGGCGGGGTGAGGGATGGGGAGCCTCTGCGTTCTTGTGGCTGCATCAGGAATCTGTGTGCTATCATCTTTTCAGCAGGAGCATGATTCACCAGAAACGCCTCTGAGAACACACCAGGGTTTCAAGTTTCTTGAAATAACAGCTAGCAATTCTGGGGCTGAGAGTGTGTCAGGTTCACGCCTCAGCCCGGAGCTTCCTCCCCTTCCGTCAATCAGACTGAGACGGCAAGAGACTTATTGAAACAATCTTTTTTTCCTCCTTGTTTAAAGGTCTTTGATTTAAGTCTGCGGCTTGTTGAATGTGCACAGCACCAAATACTTACCTGCAGTGTTTTGCATTTAGCATCTCAAAAGGCTGTAGAGACACTTATGAAGCTTCTCTTACCCCTCACCGCACTAGATTATTATCTCCATTTTGCTGATGAGGACACTGAGGTGAAGTGTCTTTGCCAAGGTCACTCAATGAGACAGTGGCAGAGCAGGGAATAAAACCCAGGAGCAATGTTCCCTCTCATCTTTTCCATCCATGTGAAGATTTTTTCCATCTAAGTGCAGAATAAATTTTTATGCATACTGAGGCATGTGCACCACCAGTAGAAACACAAAACCTAGCTGTGGGAGCTCTGCTAATCAGCTGGGCAGCACTGAAATCTCTCCCAAGTGGCTGCAGAAGCGCACAGCTCTTAGGGGAAGCGCTGATCAGGGGTTCTGGCCCCTTGCTTTAACTACAAGGAATCAAAAGCTGCTGCTGTCTGTAGAGCTGCTGGGTAAGGGTAAGGCTTCTGCCCACTGTCTTGTCACTAATTGTCAAGGGAGCCACATTTCTGTGCAGCCTTGTTCTTTGATGTGTCTTTTCCAAGTATATATTTTTGTCATTTGTCACCCTGTATCCATGTGGACACTTCCCAGTGGATCTTCCATGGCCTGAATGTTTGACATGTCTGTTGGAGTCCGGTTTCTTGAAGCTTCTTATCTGCCCCTTCCCCTCACAGCAGAGAGACTGATGGAGGAAGCAGCTTATCTCTTTATGTATCTTCAACAGGATGCAACAGTTGCAGCTGTTGAAGTCACTGTAAAAACTTGTAGGCAGTCACTTCTGGCTTCAATCTTGTTGGATCTCACAAACTAAGGGAGGCCAGGCTTACTGGGTGTCTACATTACCAGTTTTGCCAAAACTAATGTCGACACACAAGTCACCAAAAAAAAGTTGTTCAAGCGTATTCAAGCTTGCTCCCTCTGTCAACAGATTATGTCCACATTTTTAGCTCCCCTGTTGACAGCAGGAGCAATGCACTGTGTATATCCCACAGAGCCTGGCAACACCATCTGTTGCTAGGCATCGTGGGACCACATAACAGTGTGTAGAACATTTTTCGAAAGAGGGATGTAAATTAGAGAGATGGAAATTGCAAATGAAGCCGGAATTTGAATTTCCCATGCTTCATTTGCATAATGGCAGCCGCATGGGAAAAGTAAAACGCTTTTCAAAAGTAAAACCGCTGCCTAGACGCGGTTCTTTGGGAAAAAGCACCCCTTTTTTGAAAGATCCTGTAAACCTCATTTTTGGAGGAGTATGGGATCTTTCGAAAAAGGGTTTTGTTTTGTTTTTCGACAGAACTGTGTCTAGACAGCAGTTTTACTTTTGAAAAGCCCTTTTTCGAAAGACCGCGCGGCCGCCATTATGCAAATGAAGCACGGGAAATTCAAATCCCGGCTTCATTTGCAATTTCAATCTGTTTAATTTACATCCCTCTTTCAAAACAGGGATGTAGTTTAGACATACCCTTTGTCCCCGGGAAGCTCGGGTCCCCCTGCAGACAGGGGCTGCTGCTGCCCTGTGCTGCTGCCTCTGTATCAGAGGCAGCAGCACAGGGTGGCAGGTGGGAGCCAGTCTGTGTGGGGAACTGACTTTTAAACCGTCTCCTTTCATGGACTGGCTCTTGTCTCTAATGCAGAGGCAGAAGCATGGGGTGACAGTGGCTGCGAGTGCATTGGCTCCCAGCCTTGCCTCCAGGGAGCTTTTTAGTAACCATGTAACCAATAATTTTTTTGCAACTACATGATTACTAAAATAAACTTTTATCTAACATCCCTAGTCCATGCCTGGCGGGGGTACCCCAGGGAGGCATGGTCTGTTGATCTCTAGTGCATGTGGAGTGCAAAGAAGGTTTTCTTAACTTTTTAATTAAGAGAGCTGGCAGTTTTTGTCAATGAAAATGGCTGTTTTTCCTGATAAAAGTCATGTAGCTGTTGGAACGTTCGAGTGCAGCTTTGTTGGCAAAAGGCACATTTTCCTCGACAAAACTTGTCAGTGTAGACAAAGCCTTAGTTAGAACTTGACTAGGGGAACTTTGGCAGGGGTTGAGTCTGGATTGGGGGTTGGCAGTGTTGGGGATAGGAGCAGTAATAGGCTGAAATAACGGGGCTATGGATTTGTATGGAGGGGCGCTGACAGCTGGGTGTGGCGAGCCAGGGGTGGACTTTGGAGGGGGCTGTTGGTCAGGATTGAGACCGCACCAGAGAGCGTCGTGTGGCTGCCTGGACTGTGGCTCAGGGGCATGGTGATAACTCACCCGATTCTGTATCTAAGGGTGCGAGAACTGAGGCAAAGGCCTGCTCTGAAGAGGAATCTTTCTCAGCCATGGCTTGGCTAGGCAAATGGCAGCGGCTCGCTGGCTGTAGTGGTCACTAGGTCCCCCACAGTGGCTGGATCCTAGTCTATACTAATTTTAACATGTTTAACTGACATGATTTTAAATGTGACCTATTGTCCAAGTCAAGGCATGGCCTGAAAGGGGCTTTGCTAATTGCCTTAGAATGGAGATGGGCTGGGAGCAAGCAGGACTCTGCTTTGGAGAATACCTTGCAATGGGGAATGTTAAAGGGCACTTCATATCCATAGAGAGGACTCTGCCTTGTGTTTGTTAGGCCATGCTGTCTTTGGGGACGGGTTCTCTTAGCTCTCGTTGGCGTTCAGTGGCCTTTGGATACGGCGCTGACGTACTTGTGCTGTATCGCTGAGCTCTTGGTGTGTGGCTCTATCCCCCTTTGTCCTTTTGCCTGCACTTGGCACAGCTGACTCCTACCCAGACACGAGTGCTCTGTCCTCGTGCTGTGCAGCTCAAAGGGACAGCCAGAGAGTTAATGACTGAAGGGGGAACCGTGGGCATTGCTGTAGTCAGCTGTGCCTTTGAACTGGCAGCACTGACTCCCATAGGATCCATAGTAACCAAGTTACTCTGCTCGCTGGTTTTGTCACCCATGGACTATGGATGTTCCAAGCATTGGGGCTTCTATGAGAGAACGTCCCAGTCTGAATTCCCCTTGAGAGGCTGTCTTGTCTCACGGAGCTCTCCGGCCTGCCTGGCTGGACTGTCTGGTAGGTCTCAAGCACTTCGACTCTCTAGAGGGAATGGCTACTGGCAAGAAGGATGGTGGCATCTCTCTGACTGCCAGCAGAGCCCCAGTCTCAAGTCAAGCATGTGACCCTCAGGGCTGCAGTGCAGTGTGCTGCAGAGACTGTTGGCTTCTCTGGGATCTCCCAGCAGCCGGCAAAGGCTGCAGGCCACCAGCAACAGGAACTGCTGCAGGGCTTGCTTTCTGGAATGCCGTCTGGCAGTAACAGCCGCTTCCACAGGGACTGAAGGCTCCCTGCGGGCAGCCTGTGTGCTTAATGCTGCAGTTCGCACCATATGGACCTTCTCCTCCTCTTCGCTCATCCTCCTAGCGTCTCCTTCCCTGTTCTGCTCCCCTTCCCCTGCAAGCAGTTAGCTCGAGCAATTGGCCAGGCGCTGGGACAGCAGCACTGACATAAATCTCTCCTGGTGTGGAATGAGGGGTATAAATATCTAGAGAGTGATGTGATCTTTCCAGCTGCTATTAATAGGTCCCTAGAGAGAGCGAGCAAGCAAGCGAGACTGGCTGACACTTAAAGGGCTAGCTACTCCCTTATGTGCTGTGAGAATTAATCAGCACTGTGGCTCACCATCTTCCTCTAGGCTAAGGCAGAGCCCTCTGCGAGGTGTGTGTGGGGATGAGGAGGAGGGAGTGGCTGATGACTGACTAGTTAGGAAGCAGTGCAAGGCCAACTGATGCAGGAGGGACCCCACTTCACTAACTAGAAATGCCTGGGCGGGCTGTGTGGCAGCGCTGCACTTGCAGGTGTCTCTGCTGTGTCCCGTGGCCTGTCTGGCTTGGTCTTTCACCCGCTGGCGAGGGAGGTGCCATGAGCCCACATTTTACAGCTGGGGAAACTGAGGCACAACACTATGAAGGAACTTGCCAGGGGTCATGTGGGAACTGGTGGGAGGTTTCCTGAGTTCGTCCTGGCTGACCTGACCCTGAGGCTGTTGCAGTCTCTTGGACAGCACAGATCCTGCTGCGTGGAGAGGGTCTTGGCTTGTCCCCATTGTGTGTCCCCAGGTCCACTCTGAGCTGGTCAGAAAGGGCATATGCTGAGCTGATTCTGTTCTATTTAGAGCCCGGGGGTTGGGTTGGTGCCCAGTGCTTCTGGCCCCTGGGTGGCAGAAATAGCTGTGTGCAGCATATGGACAGCCCAGCATCCTGCAGAAGAGCCCTGGCAGGGCTGGTAGCCTGGATATGGAGTGGCAGGTGATCTCTTTGCCCATGTCCAGGAGGGGGCTTCTTTTGTGGTCGGGGTGGTAGCTGCAGGATCGTGTGTTCAACAGAATGAACAAGCAGAGAACAACACAGCAGCTTCCACAAACAGCTGGCTGGAGCCCCTTCCTCCCCCGCTCCCCCCCAAGATTGAAATGGAGTGAAGGGGAGTGTCTGTATCTTTGGGGCCAACGTTACAAAAAGACATGGGGTGTGTCTCTGGAAGGTCCTGGCATAGGATGGAGGGTTGGGATACAATTTGCCCTGTTCCTTTCTCAAGTGCAGGAGCCATCTTGCACTGCTGGTGGTTTGTCAGGAGCACAGGGCAGGAGAAGACGCTGCTCTGCCTGACTCTGGCCTGGTGACTCCAAGTGCACTTGCCTCTTCCTCTTCTCCCTTTGTGGTACTGCGTTAGCTCTGGGATGGCTGCTGAGCCTCACTGGGATTAGTACTCCCTGCTAAAGTGAGTTTTGTCATGGGCAGGGACTAGGGACGAGCTGTGACAAATGAAGGCTACAGCTGCCCAGGCAGCCCATTGAATTGTGGGTGGTACTTGGTAGCTCCCCAGAACAGAGAATGGCCCCAGCAAGTAGGGATGTGAGTGTTCTACCAGTTAAGATTAAGCAGTGGGGTTGGAGCAGCTCCCCACCTGCTGCGGGCAGGGGGCTCCAGCCCATGTGGGGCTCGCTGTAGACGGGCTCCTCCAGCCAGGCTAGAGCAGCCCCTGCCTGCAGCAGAGTAGCTGGGTTGTCACCTCTTGTCCCTCAGATGGAACCACGTGCTGGCTGGGGTAGGCACTATGTCACCCGTGTGCTCTGTAAAGTACCAGAAAGGCTCTTCCAGTACGAGCAACAGCTGCGAGATGCACAGTAAGACTCGGGATACTAAGACCCCGAGAGCTCAGTATGTCTTTTTGCTGGGAAACACCTGCAAAATCTTAGAAATGTAGGAGTGGAAGTGACCTCAGAGCTCCTCTACTTCAGACTGAGGCAGGGCATGTATTGTTTAGACAAGGGAGGTGAAAGGTTTACCAGCAAGCATCACCCTAAATGTGTGTTTGCGGAGCATCCTTGAGCCGCAGGGAGTCCAGGTCCATTGCAAGCAGGGGCTGGGAGCCCGGAGCCAGTGGCAGCCCCATCCAAAGCCCCAGTGCAGGACTGGGAGCTGGCAGCCAGCCTGGTCCCCAGACAGGGTCCCAGTTAGTCAACTGGTTAAACATTAGGTCAACCTAATGTGACCTGGTTAACCAGGATTTTACATTCCTTATCTAGAACATCCCTGAAAGGTGTTTGTCTAACATCTTAGAAACCGCCAAAGCCGGAGATTGCACACCTCCCTAGGTAACTTGTTCCAGTGCTTAACCACCCTGACAGGAAGCTTTTCCTAATTCCCAACCTAAATGTCCCTTGGGGCAATTTAAACCCACCTCCTCTTGGCCTGTCCTCAGTGGTCAAGGAGGACAATTTTATCACCTTGCCCATTATAACAACCTTTTATCTACTTGAAAGCTGTAATCATGCCTCCCTCCCAGTCGTGTTTTTTCCAGACTAAACAAACCTTTTTTTTTGGTCTTTAAGAGCATAGTTTCTAGACCTTTAATAATGTTTGTTGTTCTCCTCTGGATTTTCTCCACTTTGTCCACATATGTCTGAAAGCATGGAAAAATTATGCTGGGTGTCCTTCCATTCAAGAGAGGACAACCTTTGAGTGAAAATAGCACCATTTTATTCATACCACATTGAAGTAGTTTGTGTGTATATACTGGAGATGAAAGAGTGTAGCCATGTAAACATGTAAGCATGAGCTTATGGGTTACCCAAATGGCTACATACAGCTCCCCGTCCAGCTCCGAGGGAACACCCACCACCCTGCACAGCTGCCTCTGATACAGCTCCAGGTGTGCACCGGCTGCCTGTGCGTAACTGTATTATCGCTGAAGTTCTCAGTGGTTACACAGTTAATCAGTTACACACATTTTGACATCTCTAATATATACACATTGAAGCACTGGGGTGGGTTCCCTAGCGAGGGGGTGGAATCTCCATCCCTAAAGGTTTTTAAGTCCCGGCTTGACAAAGCCACGACTGGGATGATTTAGGTTGGTCCTGCTTTGGGCAGGGGGCTGGACTCGATGACCTCCTGAGGGCTCTGCCAGCCCTGGGATTCTGTGACATGCCTGCATATTTTTTTTGAACACGCCTCTACTTGGTGGAATTGTTTTCCTGTGTGTCATAGGTCTTATGCTGCTTCCAGCTAAGGAGAATTCTCCTTTAGCTCCAGTGGTCAGGGCCTGATTTTTGCCTTTGACAAATCTGGTTCTATCCTAGAATCATAGAATAGAATCACAGAGCTGGAATAGACCTCAGGAGGTCATCAAGTCCAGCCCCCTGCTCAAGGCAGGACCAATCCCAACTAAATCAACCCAGCCAGGGCTTTGTCAAGCCGAAACTTAAACACCTCTAGGGATGGAGATTCCACCACCTCCCTAGGGAACCCATTCCAGTGCTTCACCACCCTCCTAGTGAAATAGTTTTTCCTAATATCCAACCTAGACCTCCCCCCACTGTAACTTGAGACCATTGCTCCTTGTTCTGCCATCTGTCACTACTGTGAACAGCCTCAGGAAGTTGAAGGCTGCTATCAAATGCCCCCTCATTCTTCTCTTGTGCCAACTAAACAAACCCAAATCCCTCAGTCTCTCCTCATAGGCCATGCGCTCCAGCCCTCTAATCATTTTGGTCGCCCTCCGCTGGACCCTCTTCAGTGCTTCCACATCCTTTCTATGGGAGGGCCCAGAACTGTACACAATATTCCGGATGTGGCCTGAGCCGAATAAAGTAGAATAATCACTTCTCTGGATCTGCTGGCAATGTTCCTCCTAATGCACCCTAATATGCCATTAGCCTTCTTGGCTACAAGGCCACACTGTTGACTCGTATCCAACTTCTCATCCACTGTAATCCCCAGGTCCTTTTCTGCAGACCTGCTACTTAGCCATTCAGTCCCCAGCCTGTAACAATGCTTGGGATTCTTCCATCCCAAGTGCAGGACTCTACACTTGTCCTTGTTGAACCTCATCAGATTTCTTTTGGCCCAATCCTCTAATCTGTCCAGGTCACTCTGGACCCTATCCCTGCCCTCCAGCGTATCTACCTCTCCCCCTAGCTTATTCTCATCTGTGATCTTGCTGAGGGTGCAATCCATCCCCTCATCCAGGTCATTAATAAAGATGTTGAACAAAACAGGTCCAAGAACAGATCCTTGGGGCACTCCGCTAGAAACCGACTGCCAACCTGACATCGAGCCATTGATCACTACCCGTTGGGCCCGACAGTCTAGCCAGCTTTCTATCCATCTTGCAGTCCATTTATCCAATCCATATTCCCTTAACTTGCTGGCAAGAATATTGTGGGAGACCATATCAAAAGCTTTGCTAAAGTCAAGGTATATCACATCCACTGACTTTCCCATGTCCACAGAGCCAGTTACCTCATCATAGAAGCTAATCCGATTGGTCAGGTACGACTTGCCCTTCGTGAATCCATGTTGACTATTCCTGATCACTTTCCCCTCTTCCAAGTGCTTCAAAATGGATTCCTTGAGGCATCCACCTTGAAGTTCCACACAGCCAGATATGCAGCACCATGAAAGCTGTTTTCTCCTGGGCCCCTGATGTAGCATGTAAGTACAGGAAACCCTCATAATTTGCAATGGATGTGTTCCCACATCCATTGTGAATGGCAAAATTTGTGAAAACTGGGAGCACTGGCTCCCAGTCCCTGTTGTGCAGCCCCTGCTGCTCCTAAATGCACTATGAGGGCTGGGAACCATGGGGAACTTGCTGTGGTGCATGAAAGCTGCAGTGAGTCCCTGCAGCTCCTAGTCTCTGCTGCACGCCCAGGCTGGGACAGGAGACCTGCGAATACACAAGTCACAAGGGTCTCCTGAATGCAGCTTAGAAAGTATTGTGGTGTGAATCCCATTATTCCCGGCAGAAAGGCCTTGCAAAGTTTACTTTTTTAGAGTGGAGAGGTGAGGTCATGGGTTGACCCAGAATGTAGCACATTGTGTTCGGTTTCCCCCAGTTGTTCATTCCTAGTGATGTTGAGTGTGCCAGGACTACTGAACTGGGTGTGCTGGACTTTGCTAATAGTTGGAGCCCCACAAATCCGTGAATATCCACAGACATGGTTATAGACTGGATATGCATACAAACTTTGTATGTACACAGGGCTGTACTAATAGTGGTAGGTGAGATTGCAGTCCCCTTCAGCAGGGGTTGGGGACAGGCACGAGGGGTGCAAGTGCCTTTGATGGAGGAAGGGGAGGAGGCACTTGGGTCGTAGGCACCCTGGATGGCTTCTGGGAAGGCCCATGGGCACTCTGAGGGGGAGACATGTGGGGCACGGAAATTTTATTTGTTGATTTTCTTAAAATTATTTTATTTAATTTATTTATTTATCTATTTATTGCAGGTAGTTTGACCAAAGGGAAGCAGCAGCAGGGACTTGGAGCTCCCTTCACTGTCTCTGTGAGAAGTTTTAGCCAATCAAATGCACCCTGACAATAAACTGACCAATCATGGAAAGACAGGTAACAGCGGCACCCAGTCCCAGCATCATAATGTGAGCCAAGGACCCACCTGCAACCTGGGCTCTAAGGGCGTGGGGGCGGGAAATCATGGCAGCAAAGCCAATCAGATTTCTCCTGGCAACTCTGGACTGAAAAACAGCCAGAACGCTGTCCCAAACTTTGGGTCCTTGAAGGGCAAAGTGAAACGGGAACGAAGCATCTCGGTGGACTCGGGAGAGCAGCAGGAAGCCAGCACCCCCTCACTGGACACGGAACTAAAAGGTAAGGCTCAAAACCTTGCCTTGGCAATGCTTTCTCTGCCCCTCGCATCCTAGTGGGAACTGGATATGGAGCATCTAAGCCTTTCCTGCACCCTGTGATCCTGCAATGCCCCTACTGGACCAAGTGTGAGCTTCCCCACTCAGCCTGTGCTCCTGCACCGCTGGGTTGCCCTTTTCCAGCAGGAGGTGCTGGACTAGAATAACCAAGAGCTCACTCATGGCTTGTGTTCCTACACTGCTGTTCACAGCGCCTTCTGCTGGGAAATGCTTGGATTGCGCTGGGTGGCAGCATCACACCAGACAACCTACATGTTCTTGTGAGCTTTGGTTACACTAGCTTCTGGGGTCCTAGTGAGCTGCAGCAGCTCATCAGGTGTTGTGGTGAAAATCCCCTGCTAGTGCAGATTCCAAACACAGAACTGCGGCTGATTTTATTCATTGTCTAATTGCTATTGCCAAAGATCTGACTCTCTGTGGGGCCCTCACAGCTGTCTTGTTTCTGCCCAGCTATGGTTGGAGGGAGTTGGTGTGAAGGTCACTGGCTGGAGAACTAGTGGTGGTGTTTACACTGGATGACTTCTGAGTTCAATCCCATGGTTTCTGGAAAAGTGCAGAGTAATTATTTCCTGCCCATTGGCTTCCCTGTTCTGAACAGCTTCCCATAGCCTTGTTGGGTCCTACAGAGTGCTCATGTGGCATCGCGACAACAGATGTGTGGGCGTTTTGCCAGAGTGTTGTGAAGTGAGAACCCCAGGCAGTATCTTTGGTTCCTCTTAGGGGCCATCTTCACACCTGGTAGCCTGGAGCTGCTGTTCCCAGAGTAGCACTGCTGCCCTGACCCACAAGCCAGCATGTTTCACAATCAAAGACCTCTTCAGGCTTCTGTAGGAATATAGAACCTGGCAGGTTGGCTCAGACCAAGATGCATCTAGCCCAGTGTCTTGTCCCTGACCAGAGCTAGCTGCTCCAAAGCAAGCTTCAGGAAGCACTGTTATGGGCTATGACCTGCAAATAGAGAAGGTTTCTTCCTCAGTGACACAGGAGGTTGGCTAATGCCCTGGAATGTGATAGTTCATAGCCCTGGCTAATGGGATGGGAGTGTTCTTGTTATCCATGTAAATGTTCAATCCATTATTGAATCCAACTGTGCTTTTGGCTCATTATACTGTAGCAGTGAGTTTAACAGGTGAATTATTAAACTAACTCACTCTTGAATGTCTGGATCTTCTGTGGAAGTTCTTTAGCTTCCCAGTTCTGCTAGAGATTATACCTTGACTCTGGCCTGACTAAGAGGCTCAGTGAGCACATGCTGTCTTGGGGGTTACAGCAGAGGAGTGAAAGTCACCACTCCTGGGTTCTTTTTCCAGCTCTGACATTGACATCTGTCTGACTTTAGGCAAATCTTTTTTTCCCTCTCTCCGAGCCTCAGTACATCCCTCTGTGAAATGGGGACAATACCCGTCTTGAAAAGTGCTTTGAGATCCTTAGGTGACAGGTGTCTTAAAATTGCAGGGTATTATGGCACCAATCCCACAAATAGTCCTAAACTTCCCTTCCATTTTCATTCTTGGAAACCTCTATCCCACGGCCTTGGGCTTAGTGCCAAAGCCTTCCCTTGCTCACAGCAAGAGCCAAGCAGCATTTGGATATATGGATTCCTTTCAAAGAATAATAAAGTATCTCTTATTCCAAGCTGGTTGTGTTTATAGAGATGCCGCCTGAGTCTCCTTCTCTGAGGTAGTTGATGAGGGTATTCACTAGCAAAGATCTGTGCAGCGTTCTCTCTCCCGGTCACATGCTGTGGCTGGGCTGATGTGAATTCAAGGCTACGCCCCAAAACATCGATGCTGGGTTGTCAGTGTTAATCCTTTTCCTTGTGCATGCTGGGTGGTGAGGACTGTCCTGGGTGCCTGTGGAAGTTATTGCCAGGGTAGCTGTGAAGGCCAAAAATATAACTGGATTAAAACAAAGAATTAGATAAGTTTATGGAGAATCCCTCCAAAGGTGACTATTAGCCAAGATGGTCACGGTGACCACCCAGGTTCTGGGTGTCCCTAACCCTCTGACTGCCAGAAGCTGAGACTGGACGACAGGCGATGGCTCTTTTGTTAATTGCCTGTTCCGGTCATTCTCTCAGAAGCACCTGGCTGTGCTATTGTCGGATTACAGGATGCTGGATTAGACGGACTTGGTCTGACCCAGTGTGGCCATACCAGGGCTCTGATGGTGGTGGGGTGGGACAGGCCAGGTTGTGAACATGACAAAGCCCTGGGAGGGGGACACACTGCTTTGCTGCCTTGATGGGAGACCATTGACTCCATGGGGTGGGAAGCTATCTCTGGGGCAAAAGCGACGTCCCTGCCCCAGTGCAGCATGTGCCTGTTGCGTTGGCCTACCTGAGCTGCCTTCTAGCAACTAACTACCTTTAGTTGCTTTTTGCAGTTGTGTCCCTGGCTCCCTTCCCCCTTTATTTCGGCTCGGATTGGCTCCAGTTGCCATTTGGCTTCTGTTCTGGGGGCAGGAAGAGGTGGTTGGTAATTTTTCTTCATGAAAACCAGTGGTGCATTTCTCCCTGCCAATCAACAGTAGAGATGTAAAATCCCGATTGATCAGTTCAATGTTAGATTAACCTAACATTGAACTGGGTAACTGACTAAGTGGGATCCATGTGGGGGACCACTGCAGCCCAGCTGGAGCAGCCCCCAGCTCCTGCCGGAGCAGCCCCTGTCCTCAGCAAGCCCCCTGTGGGGCTGGAGCGTCCCCTGCCTGCAGCAGGCAGGGAACTGCTTCAGCCTCCACCAGTTACTGGTTAACTGGAATTGGTAAGCGTTACCACTATGGGTGATGCTTACCAGTTAACCTTGCGCATCCCTGGTCACTATTCCCAGTTCTGGATTCAAGCTTCTGGGGAGAGTCTAAGCACTGAGGCCCGGATGGCCAGGGAGAGAGCTGGTTGTGCCCAGCTGGGAGGAGAGCTGGGCGTATGAAGCCCATGCAGGGCGGGGAGCTGCTGCGAGTGCAGTGAGGGAGAGGAACTTGGCTGAAACTGAGAGGGGCAAACGTGGGCAGGATGCCAGGAGAGCTGGCTGCCTGGGGAGTTGTCTCCCAAAAGGAGAGTAGGAGCCTCATTGCTTGGCACATTTCAGCTACTCAGGGCAAACCTCTGGGGGATGGGAGGATCCTGTTGGGACCAATCCTGCTGCAGTCAGCAAGGAGATGGGAGTTGACAAGCTTCTGCTGAGCCCCCCATCCATCTGTTGTGCCAGACTGTGCTCTGGTAAATGGCGGAGACGGCTGGCCCTGGCTGAGCTCTCCCATTCAGCGCTCCAGTAGCCGCTTTGCCTCCTGCAGCTCCAGGATGGTGCTGGGGCTCCCTGACAATCTCTTGGTGTTGTAAAGTGTTCTGTGGCAGCAGTTTGGGCCCAGATCAGGCCATGATCCCACCCCCCAAAGGCGAGGAATGGCTGCATAGAGCAGGGGTCCTGGCAGCAGGGCTCCTACCTGGGCTTTGACTGCTACATGCCTCTTTGCAAAGCCGTGGTAGCAGGGTGACTAGTGACTACGCGCACGAGCAGCTCCTTGCTGCAGGCACATTGCAGTTCAGCCACTGGTCTTGGGTCAGAGATGGACAAGCTGCTTCCAAGTTGTGCACTGCAGGAGGGAGGCTCAATGTCAGCCCTGCACTTTGGGGGTAGCAGGGCTTCTGACCCACAGCAGGTCACTTCTGCCGTTGGGCTGGAGTCCACATGGCTCCATGCTAGGTGAGGTTGCTGTGTTTTAGTGCAGGAGGCAGACAGAGGCTGGTTGTCAGGGCCAGGGGGAGGCCTGGCATGGATAGCTGAACCATTGCATGTTTGCCCTTCTGTGCATTGGACTGCCCTGGCTGGTTTTGTTATCACAACCCTGCGTGCCAGGAGAGGAGAGACAGAGCCCCAGCCAACTCTGTCCATAGCTGTGCTGTGGCACTTCCTGCTTTCTGACGAGTTCTGTCTCGTTGCAGGTGAGGTGGCTCCTCGCAGCAAGCGTCGGTGTGTGCTGGAGAGGAAGCAGCCATACAGCGGGGACGAATGGTGCTCAGGCCCAGACAGCGAGGAGGACGACAAACCCATCAGCAGCACACACAGTGAGTACAGTACCCCCTCCCCACACAGCCCCAAGATCACTGCACGTCCGATTCCTGTCCTGGAGTCCAGCAGAGAAGGTAGCAATGGCTCCCAGAAGAAATATCTGCTGGTTTCACAGGTCACTTGTGGAGGCATGTGTTGAAGCAGTAGGGTTGTGATATTGTCGTGTGTGTGTGTGTGCGCGTTGTGAGGGAGGAAGATATGGGACTGCATCAGTCCCTCAGCCCTCCTGGCCCCATCTCCATGAGGGACATTCCCCTTCTGACCCCACAACAGGTGGACTGGCCGTGCTGGGCTGTTGTGCATGGCTAGTGCTAACTTGGTTTCAGGGCTGTTTTGCAGACCAGTGAGCATGCACAGAGTTCGTTCTGTTCCATGAGCACTGTGCTGTAGATAGTGCCTCCCACATGGATCCTTAGTTTTGTGGCATCTTGAATTCAACTATTTTCAAACTGTGGAAGTGAAAATATTTTTAGGCAGCTGCCATCAGATCCACTTGGGCCCGTCCTTCACTTTCTCACCTCTCTTCATCCTGCCAATGGCTTTCCTAATAACTAGGATCAATAGTCAAGTTCCCTAACTGCTGGGAAAAAATCTTTCCCTAGGTCTGTCCATTTGCTTCTCTTCCTCTCCAGAGTTGTATTTAAATTCTGTTCACAGTGAATGTAACATAGTAATGTCATTAAATGTGTGAAGCTATCAGTTTGTGATTCAGAGAAATTGTCCCTAAAGTAAGAGCAGATTTTCATAGATCAGTATTCACAGTGGTTGGCATTTCTTAAAACTCAGGACACTTCTAGCTATGAACACCTCCCCCACCTCCTCTATGACCCAGGCTCCCAATTTGACAGAAGGGACTTGCATTGTCTTCTCCATCCCTATATACCTGCAACCTCATCTTCCGGTAAAAGGACTGTACAGCATACAGACTGGTTTTCCACATGCTCTGAAGTATGCTTTCAGTTATTGAAGCGAAATGCATGCCATATATCCACTACAACAGGAAACGCTCTCCTGAAATGAGTTAACCTCAGCATGGCCAAGAGAACATTGGAAGAAACAGCAAAGCAATATGCTCAATTGTACTGGCGCTCTCTGTGAGAAAAGGTAAAAATATCCTTCAGGAACAGAGGTCACAGTGGATGATGGAGTCAAGAAAGCAGCCAGGAAGCCTGCCCCACTCAGAGCTCTTAATGGAGAAACCATCATCAACAGATTCAGTATCACAAGCTCTGGTCACATGAAACCACTCTTTCTTAAGTAACACAAATGCAATCCGCAGGTTTCAGACTGTCAAAGAGTTTGATCTAGAACCATCTATACATGAGCTTCAAAAGGCAATCACCATCCTAGCACCAGGACAGGCTACAGGAAAAGGAATTCCAACTGAATTATGGGAATATGACTTAAACATCTGCCTAATGTCTTGTTTGCCTGGTGGAGGAAAGGAGGGGTATTGCATTGCAAGACATGAACTATACTGGCATCATAATGTTCTATAAAATCAAAGGAGAATGAAGTGATTGCAACAATTACAGAGGAATCTCTCCTTAGAATTGCTGGTATGGTACAGGTCTCTCTCAGATGTGTATATTCAGAGAATCACTGTATCTTCCATGCCTGCAGATCAACTATCCACATAGCCTTCATTAAAGCAGCTATAAGAGACATGTTAAGAACAAGGACAACCTCTCTACGTGGTCTTCATAGATCTTGCAAAGACCTGGTAAGCCCAATGGGTCTTTTCCAATTGCAAGAGAATTTGTTGCCCCTCGGGTCCTCCTCAGTCTGGTTCAGTCTTTCCATAATGACATGAAGGCTGCCAAGGGTCAGTCCTGGGACCAATCCTGTTCAATTTATTCATAAATGATCTGGAGAAAGGGGTAAGCAGTGAGGTGGTAAAGTTTGCGGATGATACTAAACTGTTTAAGATATCAAGACAGAAGCAGACTGTGAAGAACTTCAAAAGATCTCACCAAACTGAGTGATTGGGCAAAAATGGCGAATGAAATTTAATGTGGATAAGTGTAAAGTAATGCACGTTGGAAAAAATAACCCCAACTATGCATTACAGTATGATGGGGGCTAATTGGCTACGAAGCATTCACGACAAATCCAGGAAGGAGATCTTGGAGTTATCGTGGACAGTTCTCTGAAAAACTTCCACACAGTGTGCAGCGGTCAAAAAGGCAAATAGGATGTTAGGAATTATTAAGAAAGGGATAGAAAATAAGACCCAGAATATCTTACTGCCCTGTATAAAACTATGGTACGCCCACATCTTGAATACTGTGTACAGATGTGGTCTCTCACCTCAAAAAAGATATTTTGGCCTTAGAAGGGGTTCAGAAAAGGGCAACTAAAATGATTAGGGGTTTGGAACGGGTTCCATATGAAGAGAGGTTAAAGCGACTGGGACTTTTCAGTTTAGAAAAGAGGAGACTGAGGGGGGATATGATAGAGGTATGTAAAATCATGAGTGGTGTGGAGAGGGTGATTAAAGAAAAGTTATTTATTAGTTCCCATAATAGAAGAACTAGAGGACACCCAGGCTATGTCTACACTCGCGGCTTCTTGCACAAGTACGGCCGTTCTTGCGCAAGAATCTGCAGAGCGTCCACACTGCCCGCCTGCTCTTGCGCATGTAAATTTACAGTACAGCGTGGTAAGAAAGGGCTCCTTGCGCAAGAGCTACGCTCTTTTTTTAACAGGTGTAAGCTCTCTTGCACAGGGGCTCTTGCGCAAGAGGGCAGTGTGGACGCTTGGCAGGGATTTCTTGCGCAAGAAAGCCCCATGTGTAAAATTGCCATCAGAGCTTTCCTGCGCAAGAGAGCGTCCACACTGCCATGGGCGCTCTTGCGCAAAAGCACAGCTCGCACATGGCAGTGTGGACGTTTTCTTGCACAAGACTTCAAGATGTTCTTGCGCAAGAAGCCGTGAGTGTAGACATAGCCCAAATGAAGTTAATGGGTAGCAGGTTTAAAACTAATAAAAGAAAGTTCTTCTTCACACAGCGCGTAGTCAATCTGTGGAACTCATTGACAGAGGAGGCTGTGAAGGCTAGGACTATAACAGAGTTTAAAGAGAAGCTAGATAATTTCATGGAGGTTAGGTCCGTAAAAAGCTATTAGCCAGGGGATAGAAATAGTGTCCATGGCCTCTGTTTGTCAGAGGCTGGAGAAGGATGGCAGGAGACAAATCGCTTGATCATTGTCTTCGGTCCACCCCCTCTGGGGCACCTGGCGCTGGCCACTGTCGGCAGACAGGCTACTGGGTTAGATGGACCTTTGGTCTGACCCAGTACGGCCATTCTTATGTTATGTTCTTATCCAATTTGATGGTGATCAAGCTGACTGTTTGATACCAATCAGCAGTGGTATCAAACAGGGATGTGTTCTGGCATTAATTCTTTTCAATATATTCTTCTCTCTGCTGTCTTGTCATGCTTTCTAATCTAGCACTGCGGGTGTACGGAAAACACTTCAATATTGCACAGGTAAGAGCTAACAGCAGACTTTGTGCTGATGGTGCACTGTTTGTCTCATACAGTGAAGAGGACCTTTCAAAACTTGGCAGTAGCTTTGCACTAGTTTGTGGCAAATTTGGACTAACCATTGGTCTAAAGAGGATAATGGTTATGGCACAAGTGTGTTGACTGCGACAGACATTTTAATAGCTAGTATCATGCTAAAAGTTATGCACAGGCTCTGCTGTCTAGGATCAGCTGTATTGTATAACCTATCTAGACGAGCTTAATTCTCACGTTGGAAAGACAGCCATCATCTTCAGCCAATCAGCCCACATGAAGGTTTGGGTCTACCAGCTGTGCATTTTGATTACACTGCTGGATAGAGGCAAGACTTGGACAACCTACATGGGCATGAGCATAGGCTAAACACCTTCCACACCCATTGTCTTCATCATATTCCAAATGTCAAGTGAGAAACCAATGTTCCCAAGAAAGCAAAATTGTCAAGTCTAATCACTGTTCTTAAATACAGTCGCTGGCGTAGTCATCCGCAATGGCTTGTTGATGGACTCGTTCTGAAGTGTCTCCTGTATGGAGAATTTGTGGATGTTCCAAGACCACTGGGCCAACCTAGACTCGGGTTTAAGGATATTTCCAGGAGGGACTTCAAAACTCTGCAGGATGGGACAATGCAGCTAACAGGCCACACCAAGGGTGTCCTGCGCCAGGGAATCAAAGATTCTGAAGAGATGTGGGTGAGAGAGAAAGTGAAGACAGCAGAGCACAGCAGGTGCCAAAGTCTTAGTAGTGCACTAGCTTTCTCTTCTGATCTTGGGCTTCTGCCTGTATTTTTGGTGGTAAAGAAAAACAGCTGGATATTGTAGCCACTTGCAATGTTGCAGTACAGTGCACACTAACTCCGAACTTATTTGGCTGTTACTGTCATCTTTCCAGACCCATTGGAAAGGGAATGCCATTCCATGTTCATGCTCTTCCTGCCATCATAAAGTTGTATGGGAAGTCGCCAGTTGGAAATACGCATTTCTGCATGCCCATAACATGGCAAAGCCCTAGAAAGGAGCCTTTCCTCTGCTGTGTGGGGCTCTGGTTGGGTGCGGAGCAAGGCAGTCTGTCAGGGGGCAGACAGACTTGCCAGGCCCCTGGGCAAGGTGTATGATGCATGGCTCTTTGCTCCAGAAAGGGGTCAGGCTTGGCTTGAAGGGGAGGGGCTGCAGGGCTAGCCTTCGCCCACCAACTATTCAGCACCACCTGGAGCTACAGCAACAATTTGCAGCAGCAGTGGCTGGGAGTCCTGAGCCTTTTGAATCGCCAGCCCAGGAGCAGTTGCCCCCTTTCCCCTCCCCCCTTGGTGTGCCTCTGCAGGCAGCATAAAGAAAATGGGCAAGCACACAAGGAGCTGCAGAGTTGCTCTCAGGTGTCACTCCATGTGGTGCCAATAGACAAGAGCTTACAGCAAGTTGCTATTCAAGGCTCCTTCCTTTAGATCACTGGATTTCAGGCCGTATAGCCCAGGCAACAGGCTGGAAGTCAGGACTGTGGGGTTCTCTCCTTGGCTGTGCCACTGATTCACTGGGTCTCGTCTCCTCTGTGCCGCAGTAGAAAGGGCTAATGCTGCCCTGCCCTTTACAAAAGGCTTTGTGATCTGCGGGTGAAAGGTGCAAGGGAAGTGCTAATTATTTCTGAGGCTGTCTGGGAGCAGGTAGTCAGGCCCCTGTTTGTTAGAGTTTTGCCAACTGTGAACCCCAAGACCTGGTGAGCCTTCCCTGGACTGCCCCGTGACAGAGGCTAGAGCCCAAATCCCCTTCCAGTGGAGTCTCTAGGGAGTCTGGCTTAGAGACCCGGGGCAGTTTGGACAGTGCACAGAAGCAGCTCTGGGTCAGTCCTGGCCTTGCCCCCATTCCAGCCTTGTCCTGCCTTTGTGTCAGAACCTCCTAGTTCACTTGAAGGTGCAGTAGCTCTGCCCTCTCAGGGGAGTTCAGGGCCTGGGGATGCGTGTGGCTCTGGCTCCAAGAGGGCTTGGTGCAGGTGGGTGTGCTAATGCAGACTATCTGCGAACCAGCCTCCAGCTGTCCGGTGGTCACTGTAATTAGCAGCACGTTGTGCTTTGCATTTGCACAATGACTGTTAATATTCAGTAGGAGTATTGGTGAATGACTGTCACTCCCTGTGTGTTTCTCTGGGAATGGCCCTGGGAGGGGAAGGGCTAGAGGTGTTCGGGGTGGATCACTCACCAGAAGGGAAGATGAAGAGGAGGAACTAAGCCACTCCCTGCTCCTTACATCTCTAGAGGAGCCTGTAGCCACCCAGGTTCAGAAAATTCTCTGTCATGTGCTGCCATCTGCTGGAGGCTGGGGGAATGGCAGGAAGAGGCCAGAGACGCCTCTCTCCCCAGGACATGCGGATTTCCTTCTTTCCTGTGTTTCCTGTATGGCAGCGGTGCCCAACCTTTTCCAGATGGGGACCCATTTTGGCAATTCAGGAAGACTTGGTGACCCAGGGCAATTCAAAAAATGTGTGAATGGCTCCTGAAGAGCCACCTGGGGAGACACCTGGGGGCCCTTTCAAAATGTAATAGCGACCCATAGGTTGGGAAACCCTGCGGTATGGGGATAAGATCCAGGGTAGAATGTTGAGCTACCCTAGACACTGAATCCTTTCCTCACACGTGCCTGTGACACCGCACACAACCCTGACTCTCCGACTCCCTGTACTCCAGTCCTGGGCTCCCCTGACCACGCAGCTCTGCTGGTGCCTCTCATTCCCAGCTTGCTGGCCCCACAATCCCAGCCCTAGTTTCCTCCATTCCAGAGGCAACTTTGCCAGTTCCCCTCAATGGTGATGCCCCAGTCCTGCCACTCCGGCCGTGAGCTCCTTTGTTATCCCCACCCTTCTTGTAATTGCCCTTAGTCCGGACAGTCAGTGTGTGCTGTTTGGCTCTAGCATGCTTCTCCGTGCTTCCCAGAAGATTGTGTTATGCTAATTGTTGGTAACAGCTGCTCTTTCCTGTGCCTCTGTAGACTGTAATGTAGCAGATCCTGCAATGTCCACAGCCTCACAGCTTGGTCCTGGGTCCAACCCGCTGCCGAGCCTGAATGAGACGAGTTCTTCCAACGCACCGCACGGCAGTGCTTCTGGCCTTCGGCCCGATGCTGGGGGGAGTGGAGGTGGTGGTGCGGGAAAGCAGCCTTCCCAGTTTGTTTACGTCTTCACCACGCACCTTGCTAACACGTAAGCAGTAAACCCCTGTGTCCTCCCCAGTCCTCCCCATTTGCTCTAGCCACTTGGGCTGGTCTAGTGCAGCTGCCTCCTAGAGGCTGCAGGTAGCACTGCAGGTACTGGAGAAGATGGGGACTGAAGGCTCCCTGGGTTGCCCCAGGATGATCCCTCCTTCCCCCCGTTCTTTCTGCCATATTTGTCAGTTTCTGGTAGAGAGACTTTGTCTTAAATGTGAGCTGCCTCCCAGTAGTGCCCTGGCGCTACCAGCTGCAACATGAGCTACCAAGTGCATTTGGCCACCTGTATAATAAAGGGTCACAGCAAGGACACTGAGCACACGTTGGCTGCTGTCAGAGGCAGGACACTTGGTTAGATGGATTAGTGGTTGTGATCTGGAAGGTCCCTGGGAGGACGGATTGCAGGAGGCGGCACGGGGTGCTAACACTCCTCATTATTAGTGCCCCTCGCATGGGGTGCTGGGTATGTAAGGCAGGAGAAGGCTCTGCCTTCCCAAACCACCAGACATAGCCCCCTCCACATTCCTCCTTCAGCAGGCGTTCTGGGGGCGGAGTGTCGTTGCCCTCAGCGCCCACCCTCCCAGTGCTCTGGGGATGTGGAGGCCAGACCTGGCTGTGTGGCATGCCCTCCTCCCTCCCCCAGTGCTCCAGGGCTGGAGAGGCTGGCCTGGGCTTGGCCAGGCTGTGTGGTGCACCTTCCACTGGGGCTGGGGAGGCTGTGGTGAGCGTGCGCCTGCTCCCCTCCCCTCCTCTCCCCATGGTTGGAAGGGGGAAGCACGCATGTGGCGCGTCACCCCACCCCAACTCCCGGGGTGGGGAAGGGGTGGGACTAGGTGGGCTGGGGGCTTGCCTTCGACCGCCCATGGGCCCTCAACTTGCTCCCTTCACTCTTTTGCAGTATCTCAGCTGTTGGTTCTTGGCGGACCTACAGCTTTAGAGTGCCTGCTTAGGTCATAGCTAGTGTTCTGTGAAATTCTCCTTCTTTATACTTTTGGGGTTTTTTGGGAGCTGTGTGCTGCCTTAGCCATGTGGTAGGGGTTGAGTCCTGTCCCAGGAGAGGTGGGAGGCCCTGAGGGGATTTTGCTGAGTGAGCCTGCCCCACGCTGTGTAGCACCCAATGGACTGCACCTGCCTCCCTGCTCTCACATTGAGATCTGGCGCACACAGTGACCGTGCTGCTCAGGTTTGGCCCAGCTGGCTTCCCATCTTGAGGCTGGGGATGTGGCCAGACCAAACTTGAGTGAGTGGTGCTGCAACGCCATCTGCCAAGTCTCCATGCTACTCACTCATATTTGGCTCAGCTGCACTCCCCCGTTCCTTCCTGTTATGGCAGAGGCCAAAGCTGAGGAGCACTGTGACCCTGTGCACCAGGTCACAAAGCCTGGGGTGGGGAACAGGAACCAGCCCCCAGCAGGACAAGAGCCACCGTACAGTGACTTTTC
This sequence comes from Rafetus swinhoei, assembly GCA_019425775.1. Taxonomy (NCBI): domain Eukaryota; kingdom Metazoa; phylum Chordata; order Testudines; family Trionychidae; genus Rafetus; species Rafetus swinhoei. Next base: position 19,782,357 of record CM033429.1, on the reverse strand, counting down.
ATTTTCTTTCATTTTCTATGTTGTTTTTGCTTTTCCTTTGTGTTACTTTGCAATAGCAAAGAACATGGGTTCTATCCCAGAGCATCTCCCTCCCATGCTGTCTCCTTCTGGGGCAGCGCACAGCACTAGAGGTGGAGAGGGTGAAATGCTGGGCAGATGTTTTCCTGTCAGAATGGTAGAAGTTTATTGCCAGGTCTCTTCTGAGATCCCCATGAAGAGCCAGGGGGTTTGGGCATTCCCCTAGTGGCCAAAGGGTGGAGATAGCCCTGCTCATGGTTCTGAACCTGGGGACCCAGGGAATTGCTAAGTATTTCTGGCCTAACCCTTTGCTGTTCTTGATTGGCTGTTCTCTCTCGCAGTGCTGCAGAAGCAGTCTTGCAGGGGCGAGCAGACTCCATCCTGACCTATCATCAGCAGAATGTTCCCAGAGCAAAGCTAGACCAGGTATGGCTGGGTGTGAGCCAGGCACTTCTGTTTGTGTGCTGCTGGCTAATGTCCCATGGCCAGTCACACCCTGACCCCTGCTTTCAGCTCGCTCTCTCCAGGAGATGGCTCACTTGGTTCTTGGGGCGGGGAGGGGTTCAAGGCTCGAAGCCAGCCAATGTCTGGGGCTACACACGTGCCTTCTGTGTTTATTTGCTGACTTTAGCTACCCCTTTCTCTCCTAGGCTCCAGCTCCCAAGGGGCTGGGAGTCACCGAGCAATTGCCAGTTAACCCACCTGCCTCCAGCACTCCGCAGTCCCAGCCCCCTGCATCGCAAGGCAACCAGGCACAGCCACAGCCCCCCCCACCCCAGAGCATCAGTCAGCAAGCTCTGCCTGCACCGAGTTCCCTAGCCCAGGACGGGATGGGAGAGGACATTCGGCGGGACCTGACTCCCAGCTCCGTGGGAAATAGCAGTGGCAGCACCCAGCCAGGGAGCAACCACCCCAACACACCAACTGCTTCCACCAACCCAATGCAGCCCGGGGAGGTGGACTCCTCTAGTGCTTCCAGCTCTAACTTACTGGGGGATGGCACTAGTGCCGGGGCAGCCGGAAACGGGCAGGTAGGGCTGGGCCCCAGGAACCCCATGAACTCAGAGGGGCTCTCTAAGGAGCAGCTGGAGCACCGGGAGCGCTCCCTGCAGACCCTGCGGGACATTGAGCGCCTGCTGCTGCGCAGTGGGGAGACCGAGCCCTTCATGAAGTCCAACCAAAGTGCTGGTGAGGGAGGCCCTGCTCCCCAGCCCCTGTCCACCCAGCCACCCCTCCCACCTGCAGCCATGAAGAAGTACGAAGAGCCCCTGCAGTCCATGATTTCACAGACGCAGAATTTGGGGGGGCCTAACCTGGAGCACGAAGTCTCCCACCACCCGGGCTCTGACATGGGGCAGCAGATGAACATCATGATGCAGCGGCTGAACCAGGACAGCCTGACACCAGAGCAGGTGGCCTGGAGGAAGCTGCAGGAGGAGTATTATGAGGAGAAGCGGCGGAAGGAGGAGCAGATCAGCATCCATGGTCGGCCCATGCAGGAGATGATTATCCCACAGTCCATGGGTGGCATGATGATCCGGGGTCCACCACCGCCCTATCACAGCAAACCTGGGGAACCGTGGCCTCCAGGGATGGGCAACCAGCTGAGGGGGCCCATAGAAGTCCAGGACCCCATGCAGCTGAGGGGAGCACCACCTTTCCCAGGGCCAAGGTTCCCTGGAAATCAGATGCAGAGGGTCTCTGGCTTTGGTGGGATGCAGAATGTGCCCATGGATGCCCTGGGGCCCATGAATGCGATGCAACGGCCAGTCAGGCCTGGCATGGGGTGGAACGATGATATGCCTCCAATGGGAGGCCCAGGCAACTTTCCACAAGGGAGCCTGCCCTACCCTTCAGGGCAAGGTGACCATGAGCGGTTCATGAACCCCCGAGCCAGGGAGGAGCTCCTGAGGCACCAGCTGATGGAGAAGCGCCCGGTGGCGATGCAGAGGCCCATGGGGATGTCTGGCAGCTCCATGAGCCAAGGTCTGGAAATGGAGAGGATGATACAGGCTCACAGGCAAATCGACCCATCCATGTTCCCTGGACAAATGCCAGGAGAGAGCCTTGCCGGTGCCCCGATGAGTATGGACTTCCCAGGTTCCCGGGGGATGTTGAGCCCACCCATGAGCCAGTCCAGCCTCCGCGACATAGATGCGCCCATGGGGCCTGGGAACCTCAACATGAACATGAATGTCAACATGAACATGAACATGAACCTCAATGTCCAGATGACCCCACAGCAGCAGATGATGATGTCGCAGAAAATGAGGGGCCCTGACATGATAGCCCACCAGGGCATCAGCCCCGAGGACCTGGCCAGGGTGAGGGCTCAGAATGGCAGTGGTGGCACCATGCTGGGGGGGCCCCAGAAGATGATGATCCCCTCTCAGTTCCCCAGCCAAGGGCAGCCAGGCTTCTCAGGTGGGCAGGGCCCCTATCCCGGCATGCCCCAGGACTTGGGCAGTGCCCCTGACATGTTCAGTCCGGAGCAGGGCTCCATGCCCATTGGGAACATGGGCAGCACCACCAGGCTCAGCCACATTCCTTTGCCGACAGCTTCCAATCCCCCTCCCACCCAAGGGAGCAACCTAGCCAACATACACCCAGCTCCCTCTCGGGGGCTGGGCCGCAGGCCCTCTGACCTCACCATCAACATCAGCCAGATGAACTCCCCAGGCATGGCTCACCTCAAGTCCCCGACGCTCAGCCAGGTGCACTCACCGCTTGTCCCCTCCCCATCTGCCAACCTGAAGTCCCCACAGACGCCTTCGCAGATGATCAGCATGCCACCTTCCAACCAGTCTGGGCCTCTGAAGTCCCCCCAGGTGATGAGCTCCTCTCTCAATGTCAGGTCTCCCACCAGTTCACCGAGCCGTCTGAAGTCCCCTTCCATGGCTGTTCCTTCGCCCGGATGGGTGCCATCTCCCAAAACCACTTTGCCAAGTCCAGGAGTCAGCCAGAGCAAGCAGCCAATCAGCATGAATTCGTCAGCTTCAATGGGAGGGCTGGATCAGGGTAAGCTGTGAGAGTGGGATTCAGGCCACACACTAACACCTGGTGCTCTGAAAATCTCTGTGCATGCTGCTGAGGCCCAGTAGTCCTGTGGCTTCCAGACCCATGTCTTCCATGTACTCAGACTAGTAGTGAGTGTGTGGCTAGTTCCCTGCAGGGCAGCAGAGGGAACTTGGCTCTCCCTGAGCTGGCTGGGATGTGGGGCCAGTGAGTGAGCATCTGGGGGGCCAGCACTGAAAGTGCTGTGAGAGCAGCCTAGTTCCTTTTTCAAAGACTACACCAGCTCCCTTTCTGTGCCAGGCTCAGGCTGGTGTGTCTCGGCATCAGGAAGAAGGAAGCAAGAGCCTAGACTAGGGGACATGCACACAGCCTAGAGAGGGACTGCTCTTCCCTGGCGGGCTGAATGAGCCTGGCCTGCCTCCTCACCCCGGGATTAATGTCTGTGATATGCTGTGCCCTGCACCATCCCTGCTGCAGTGTGCTCTCATTCCCAAGGAGAAGACCAGATTAGGCAGCCTAATGCAGTGTAGCTGTTTTTGAGGGAGACACTGGACCAAATTAGAAATGGGGACCTAGGGCACCAGCATCCCCAAATCCCTCTGCTTAGTGGCTCATGCTCTCCAGGGATGGGTAGGGAAAATGGTTTGATGGGAGACAGTGTCCTGACTTGGGGCAGTGCACTGAATGTTAAAGGCACCTGAGGGAGCTGAGCATTCCAAGTCTTGGGGAGGTTGCAAGATATCTCTGACCAATGCCCAGCACCCTGCATTACCTTTCTCAGGCCCCAGGTCATATAGAATGGGGAGAATTTTGCAGGTGGATCAGTTATTTATGCAGGCAGCATTGTCCTATGGTCAAAGCAGAGTCTGAGCATCATTACTCCAGAATTCTAAGACTTGTTCTTCCACTGTCACTGTGGGCAAGTCCCTTCAGCACTTGGTGCTTCAGTTTCCCCTGACACTGACTCGAGTCTTTCATTGTCCGTCTGGTGTTAGAAGGATTCTCCATCCTCACTTTCTTTCTGGTACTTCTGCTCACATGGGGGTGACCGGGCAAGCTAGAAAGCTGTGTTCCTTCTCAGCTGTGAGGGAGCTGGTCCACCTCTGCCTCACCCCCAACATTTCCCCTCTTGTCATCCGTGCCAGCTTGCTTGAGGATGCCTGAGTGAATGCTAAATCATTGCCCACCAGGACAATGTGCATCCTCAGAAGACACACTGGATGTTACCAGAAACCTGCCCATGGCAATGCCTAGGGTGCGAGGGTGAGGCCCTTGCAGTATCTAAGAGCTGGAACCTTCATGGTGCAGGCAGCATGGGCTCAGCGCTACTAAGCACAGAGTTGTCAGTCCCATCTTTTACTCTCATCTAGAGCAGACCACCAGCCAGGCCACGCTATCAACTACTGCATTTTCTCATTCGCAGTTGGCCCTCACGTGCGTGCCCCAGGCTTCCAGTCTCTGATTTCTCTGCAGTAGCTTCTGAAGTTAGTGCATATTTTGCTCGCAGGTATTTAATAGAGACTTTAAAAAGAAGTAGCTAGGGAAAGGGGGCTAAGTTTTCTGTCCAGGTCTAGAAAAAGGGCCTCCACCAACTCATTGCTTTCTGCTTCAGCACCTGCTCCTCCCCTTTCTTTAGTTCAGTGAGGAATCTGGGACGAGGTCAGATTTAACTCCCTTATGGTTTGGTGTCTGGCATTGGTGCCAGTCACAGCAGGTGGTCCCAGCATAGAACCTCCCCAGAGTTCATAGGGGGCGGTTGTTTGCGGGCCAGGCCTAGTTGAGGTTTTGCAGGCTCCTTAGTCTGTCACTGCTCCAAGCAGAGAATTGGGGATGCTTCCTGATGGACGCAGGCTGCAGCATGCAGGGAGCACTAAGCTAGTCTCTCTCTCTCTTGCTTGCAGGTTCTCTCCCTCCTGGGCCTAGGAGCAGTTCCTCTGCGCCAGCCAGTAATCCCTCTAGCACCATGAATCCCAACATGCCTTTTACTTCCTCTCCAGATCCATCCCCCTCCCAGAACCCCCTCTCGCTGATGATGTCACAGATGTCCAAGTATGCCATGCCCAGCTCCACACCACTCTACCACAATGCCATCAAAACCATCGCCACCTCTGATGATGAGCTGCTCCCAGACAGGCCCCTGCTCCCACCAGGAAGCATGCCAGGTATGTTTTCTGGGATTGTGTCTGTGCCAGTAGGGAAAGCAAGCTGGAGTTGTGGGTAAGACTGGTTTTGTGGCTCACACGTAGGCCTGGGAGGTAGGACACCTTGGTTCCAGGAGGAGTGTGGTTCTGGTGCGCAAAGTGGAGAGTAGGAATTATATTTCTGGCTCTGCTAGCGACATACGTGGCTTTGGGCAAGTCACTTAATTTGCCTGTCTCTTTTTTCCTATCCCTCTCTGCCTATGGTAGGTCATAGGGATTTGTGCATGATGATTGACCTGACCACCATTCCAATTCAGGTGTATGTGTGCTGCGTGCATGAACGTTGGAAACTTTTCCCCTAGCAGCTCCCATAGGGTCAGCTGTGGAGACCCCTAGAATGGCACCACTATATCAGCGCACATATACCACTGCCGACTCTCCCCTCCCTTGGTTCCTTCTTGCCGGCTACTCTGACAGAGGGGAAGGAGGGTGGTTATTGGAATGGATGGGAACAGCACATCTTGAAGATCACCAGTTACGAGAACAGGTAACTGTCTTTTCTTCTTCCAGTGATTGTTCACGTTGATTCCAGTTCGGGTGACTCCCAAGGTGCTGCCCCATGGAGCGGGGGTGGGGTCAGAGTTCAGAATCACAGACTGCTGGACTGCTCTGCCAACTGCTGCCTCCTTCCCTGTAGGATTTATCAATTGTGTAATGGGCCATGAACATGTGAATCGAAGACCAAGTAGCTGCCCTGCAGATTTCCTGCAAGGGGGACCTGTGCCACAAAAGCTGCAAAAAAAGTCTGGGCCCTGGTTGAGTGGCCTCTAACTGGAAGGGGAGGGACCCCAGCTAGGTCATAGCAGGTGTGTATGCGTCGCACTATCCAGGTAGAGATGCACTGCGCAGATACCGGATCTCCCCTCATACACTTCGCTAGTGCCACGAATAGCTGTGTGGATTTTCTAAAGGGCCTAGTGCGGTCTATGTAAAAAGCTACGGCCCTCTTTACATCTAGTGTGTGCAATACCCTCTCTGTCTCTAATATGAGGCTTAAGATAAAAAAACGGAAGGAAGACCTCTTGCGACAGGTGGAATTGGAAGACCATTTTTCTCAGGAAAGCTGCGTGTAGCCAAAGCTGCACTTTGTCCGTGTGGAACACCATGTACGGTGGTTCTGAGGAAAGGGCCCTTAACTCAGACACTCTTCTCGCTGATGTGACAGCTACCAGGAAAGCTGCCTTCATAGACAGATGTAGCAAAGAGCACTGAGCCATTGGTTCAAAGGGTGGGCCAAAAGTTTATTGAGCACCAGGTTCAAGACCCAAGCAAGTACAGGTGGACGACAATACGGATACAACCTGTCCAACCCCTTCCTGAATCGCATCACTATGGGGTGGCCAAACAGGGAATGCTGGGAACAACCTGGGTGGACAGTGGACAATGCTGCCAAGTGCACCTTAACTGAGGAGGGCTCCAGTCCCTGAGATCGCATGTGCAACAGATACTCCAACACCACTGGGATAGGCGCCTGCCCCGGGGACACATCCTGCTCCTCATGCCAGTTAGGAAACCTTTTCCATTTGGCCAAATACGCCACTCTAGTAGAGAGCTTTCTACTGCCCAATAGGACCTCATGTACCTAGGCTGAGCATTGAAGCTCTAACAAATCAAATCATCCAGCTTCCAAGCTGTTAGGTGGAGGGAGCGCAGATCTGGGTGCCTGAGGTGCTCCTGATGTTGTGTCAGAAGGTCCGGGCACAGAGGAAGGACTACAGGGGCTCCTGCCACCACGCGCTCCTGCCTCTGTATCAGTGGCAGCAGCATGGGGTGACAGGCAGCCGGTCTGCGAGGGGAGCTGGTTTTTAAACTGGCTCCCCTCGCAGACCAGCTCCCTCCTGGCACCCCATGCTGCTGCCTCTGATACAGAAGCAGCAGCAAGGAGTGGCAGGGGGCTCCTTGGAAGTGGGGCCAGAGTGCACGGGTTGCCAGCCCCACCAACTATAGAGTAGTCGACTAACCAATAAGAATTCATGAGGTTACTCAACTATTCAATTAACCGATATTTAACATCCCTAGTCTAGGCAGGGAGTCCCCCACCTGTGGATGACTGATCTTATCACATTTTCCCTGACCGACCATTCCTGTTGAAGGCATCTGCCAATGTGTTCTGCAATTCTAGGAGGTACTGGGCTTCAAGATGGATTCTGTGTTTGACACAATAGTGCCATAGCCTCTGCGCCTCCCTGCATAGGTGGGAAGACCTCGCACCCCCTTGTTTGCTTATATAAAACATTGCGGTCGTATTGTCCGTACACACCGATACGTACCAGCCCTGCATCTGGGCTTGAAATACCCGGCATGCCAATCTGACCGATCTGTTTCTTCACATTGATGTGAAGATTCATGTCCGTGGAAGAACATAGTCCTTGCGTCCTGAGATTGCCCAGGTGGGCTCCCCATCCCATGTCTGATGCGTCCGTCACCAGAGTCAGAGTGGGGGTTAGAGGATGAACTGCACACCCTGTGACAGATTGTAAAGGTCCATCCACCACCTGAGGGACTCTATCACCTTCTGGGGAATGGATACTACCATGTCCAAGTTGTGACACGCAGGTATGTAGACCGAAGCAGTATGTAGACCGAGGTGAGCCCCCTCAAAGGGGTCTTAGGTGTAGAACATCGCACCAAAAAGTGTAAGATCTGTCGGAGTTTTAAACCCTGCACTAGAAAGGACAGGCACACTCTTTAAAACCTGGGGTGTTAGGCATGCCCCAGTGCCCTGAGGGGCTAAATAAACGCTTGGGCACTTGCCCACTGTCCTTTTATTTGCTTGAAGATCCTTATAACAAGAAACAAAGTGAAGACTAGGAAAACGAGAGCTACTGCTAGTGACTAGACACTTGCTAAGCAAGAGCTAGCTACAGTTCCAACGTCACCATGGACGGTAAGAAGGAACTGAGGGAGGGTAGAGTCAGCAGTGGTGTGAATATATAGCTGATATAGTGGCACCACTCTAGGGGTCTCCACAGCCAACTCTACGGGAGCTGCTAGGGGAAAAGTTTTCAATGTTCATGCATGCGGTGCACATATACCCGAACTGGAATCAACGTGAACAATCACTCAAAGAAGAAATTACTGTTTTCTGTTAGCAATATGGGGCCTCAACACACAGCAAACAATTCTAATTCCAGCCAGCAGAGGGCAACAGAGCCATATACACACCAGTCATTTAAATTGCAGTATCATTCAGTTGGGTTATTAATGGTAACTGTAGTCACTCTAAGTCCATCAGCATGCTAGGGGTACAGGTTATGGCAAGGCGAGATGTAAGGATGTCAGCTCTGAAGGGTGGGTGCCTTAGCCTGTCCTGAATACCAAGATGAGCTCTTGGGCTCCCAGGGTTCTCACTGGCACAAGGAAAAGCAATGGCGCCCACGCAGCTGTAACCAAAGGACATTAGCTCCCTGGATACTTTTGACTAAGTTCCTTAAATGGAACTGCTGAGCTGGCATCCCACACTGCTTTCCCAGCTTGCCACAACTTTGCAAAGTTGGAAGCTTTCAGAACCTGGTGCAAAGCTGGCGAGGGTTTGTTTGCTCGGCATTAGCAGATGCAGTTCTGTTCTGCCATCTGCTTCTTACTGACTAGCAAGGCTAGCTGCTGCCTTCTCCATGCACCATTGATTTGTCTGGCAAACACATCAGGCTCAGGACACTGGAGTTTCTAGCCCAGTATTCAGCTAAGATCAGCTAAGGTAAAACATGGGGATGCAATGTGTACGTGAGTTACATGTACATCCCCAGGCCCCATGGGGAAGATATGACACCCCATAGATCTTACTCAGCTCTCTGCCTTCTCTTTTCTGCATCCACTTGCCCAGTGTCCCTCCCTCAAGCATCTGCCTGAGTGTTGTCTCTGAGATGGCAGGGCCATGTTCTGTTATTTTGGCCACTCCCCTTGAGTCCCAGAGCTGGGTAGGGTTTCCAGAAACCATGTTTGCCCTGCATGGAGGAGGGAAGGGGCTGTGACCTTTGGGATGTCCTTGAATTTTCCCCTTCCCCTGAAGATATCCCATCACCACTGTTTCCAACACAGAGTCCTGCTGTGTGAGCAACCTCAGTTTGTCTCAAAGGTATGTATGTCCCAGTGGGATGGGAAAGCTTGAGCAGGGTCTGGGCTCTTCATTCCATGAATGCAGGGTCCCAGTGCCTGCAGAGTTCAGAGCCATAAGAGAGGGGCATAATCTGAAATCTCCTTTCTGATTTCAGAAAGTCAGACTCCAAAGTGTGGGGCAAGACCTCCTTTCTAGGCTGGCTGTGAGCACTACTGAGTTTGTGTAAGCCAGGCAGTACTGTGTGCTAGGCAAGTGACTGTGCTGTCCTTCTCAGTACCCACCACTGGGGGACATGTTGGAGCTGCACAGATGCTGCCAATTAATGGCTGTGGTGAGGGTGATTACTTGGCAGTGGTTCCTTGTGCTGGGGCTGTAACATAGCCTGCAAAGAGCTTGCTGCACTGCGCTGTACCAGCCTGTGTGGCAACAGGATTTGTTGGGCTGGTAAGAGCCACAAGCCCCACGTAGGGCCAGTGACCAACAGTCTTGTGATAACATCCATCGAATCCTTGTTATTCCCTGCCTGCACTAGGCTAGCTCTGAGGCCTGGAGAAGCTCTTGCCAGTACAAGCATCAGCACCTACCAGCTGGCCCTCTTAGGGTATGTCTACACTGCAGGGCTTAACTTGAAATAAGCTACGCAAATTGAGCTACGTCAGTTGTGTATTTTATTTCAAAATAGATGATTTCAAAATAGGGAGCATCTACACAGCACTTATTTTGAAATAGAACACTCTTCCTCCGACTTCCTTTATTCGTCATACAATGAGGGCAACAGGAGTCGGAGTAAGAAGTCCTCCAGCTTGACAGTATTTTGACACTATTTTGAAATAACTGCCTACTGTATAGACACGGACTGAGTTATTTCGGAATAGTGCAGTGTAGACGTACCCTTATGCTGCATCTGAGAACGAGCCTTCCAGCCTGGGGCCACTAGCACTCTTAAAGTAGCTGTGCAGACATCAGAGGTAAGGCTCAGGTGTCTGTGAGGGCTTGAGAGCTCAAGCTCCTGATGCAGCTGCAACTTCAAAGCACCATCTACACAACAGTTTTTACAATGCTAGCCCAAGTGTGTGGACCCGGGCTGGAGGCTGGCTCCTAGATGCATCATTGACATGACCTTACTGTTGCAGTGAGAGAGAGAAGGGCTGGTCTCCTGAGCATGTGCTCTGTGATTCTCTGCTTTCCTCTGTACAGCCTACCACCTGGCTGGTATGGACAGCTGCGATGTTTACATAACAAGTTTCATATAAGTCTGCAGATGATACCAAGCTGGGAGGGGTTGCAACTGCTTTGCAGGATGATATGGTCATAATTCAAAATGATCTGGACAAACTGGAGAAATGGTCTGAGGAAAATAGAATGAAGTTTAATAAGGACAAATGCAAAGTGCTCCACTTAGGAAGGAAAAATCAGTTTCACATACACAGAATGGGAAGTGACTGTCTAGGACGGAGTCCTGCAGAAAGGGATCTAGGGGTTACAGTGGACCACAAACTAAATATGAGTCAACAGCATGACACTGTTGCAAAAAAAGCAAACATGATTCTGGGAGGCATTAACAGGGGTGTTGTGAGCCAGACACGAGAAGTCATTCTTTCGCTCTACTCTGCACTGATTAGGCCTCAATTGGAGTATTGTGTCCAGTTCTGGGCACCACATTTCAAGAAAGATGTGGAGAAATTGGAGGAGATCCAGAGAAGAGCAACAAGAATGATGAAAGGACTAGAAAACATGAGCTATGGGGGAAGACTGAAATAATTGGGCTTGTTTAGTTGAGAAAAGAGAAGACTGAAAGGGGACATGATAGTGGTTTTCAAGTACCTAAAAGAGTGTTTCAAGGAGTGAGGGAGAAAAATTGTTCTCCTTGGCCTCTGAGGAGAGGACAAGAAGCAATGGGCTTAAACTGCAGCAAGGGAGGTTTAGGTTGGACATTGGGAAAAACTTCCTGTCAGGGTGGTTAAACACTGGAATAAATTGCCTACGGGGATTATGGAATCTCCATTTCTGAAGCTTTTTAAGAGCAGGTTGAATAGACATGTCAAGGATGGTCTAGACGGTACTGGGTCCTGCTGTGAGGGCAGGTGACTGGACTCCAAGACCTCTCAAGGTCCCTTCTAGTCTTAGTGTTCTATGATTCCATGGCAATGAGGTGCTCGGGGAGACTACTGAGCAGGTATCAGATCTGAGAGCAGAGTCCCCTCTGCTATGGGTAGATTAGATCACTGGGCTGGTCTTGCATGCTCACTGCGGTGCTGTCTCCCTCCATGCTGCTGCCAGACTTGGTGATTATAGGCACTGATGGGGACATCTGTCTTTGATTGACCTTCCTGCCCTGATGTGCCCCTGGCAGACCCTCTCCATGGATCCAGCAGTGAGAACCAACCAGGGCCAGGTTTAAACCAGGGAATCTCTGCGTAGATGCTGATTTCCATGGAGAGGGCTGTTGGCCCTGTGCTCTCTGCAGCTGGGGGAGGTGGTGCATAGGCACGGAGTTAACTCTTCTTCTCCCCTTCATTAGGTATCACAGGAAACCAGCCAAATCAACTGCACTTGAACTCAGTGGGGCCTGCATCCTCACAGAGCCCCATGGGGATAAATTTGCCTGGCCAGCAGCCTCTCTCCCACGAGCCCCCCACTTCCATGATGTCCTCGCCGAATCCCCTGGGCTCCAACATTCCAATGCATCCTGGTGCACAGGCCACAGGTGTGCCTCCCCCTACTCCCATGATGCTGCCTCCGGGGCCCCAAGACTCCATGAATCAGCCCTGTGGGCCTGTGCCCAACAATTCTCAGATGATCCCTTCCAACCAGCTGGTGTTCCCTCGCATGCAGCAGCCCCACAATACCATGCAGTCTCCAGCTGCGGGTATGCCCATGACCCCAGGAGGTGGGGGAGGGGCTGGGATACCGCAGCATTACCCGCCTGGGATGCCCTTGCCACCAGAGGATCTTCCCTCCCAGCAGCCTGGTCAGATGCCCCCACAGCAGCACATGATGGGCAAGAATATCCCTCCACGGATTGGAGATCCCTACACCCCTGTGCTTCCGGGTGTGGCTTCAGTGCTGAATGACCCTGAGCTCAGTGAAGTCATCCGACCCACACCCACAGGCATCCCTGAGTTTGACCTCTCCAGGATCATCCCCTCAGAGAAGCCAAGCAGCACCTTGCAGTATTTCCCCAAAAGTGACAGCCAAGCACCGAAATCGCAGCCTTCCAACCTCCACCTCATGAACCTGCAGAACATGATGGCTGAGCAGCCACCCACACGGCCAGGCATGACTGCCCCCAGCCTTCCAGGCCAGCAGGGCGTGCAGCGGGGACTCAACATGCCTATATGCCATCCTGGACAAGTGTCCATGCTGGGCAGGACAGGGATGCCACCGCAGCAAGCCATGATGGGCAACAGCATGCACCAGAGCATGATGTCTCCCCAGCAGAGCCTGATGGCCCAGCAGAATTTCATGCTGATGCAGGCTAAGCAGAGAAGCATGTCTGTGTCAGGGGAAATGTATGCCCAGACGGGACATATGATGTCGCCTCAGGGCTCCCTCATGGGGCCCCCACCTCAACAGAACCTTATGGTCACGCACCAGATGAGGCAGAGGAGTGTTTCACTGGACAGCCAAATGAGCTACATCTCTGGGCCCGGGAACATGGCAAACCTGCCTTTCTAATCATGCCCTGAGGGGCAGGGGCTGATTGTAGAAACCTTTTTTAAACCTTTATTTGGGTTAGGGTTGGGAGGCTGGGGCCTATGGGGGTATGGAGGGAGATGTTTTTCATATTGAATTTGCCTCTATACAGAAAAACAGATGTGCAGTAAAATTGATGTGACTCCTTTTTTGGGGGCAGGGAAGGGGTATTATTTTTGAAACCCAAGTGGTGACCGTGGGCTTCCAAACCCTACGGCAGTTTGTAAAATCTTCCTTTATTTTTTCCTTGTAGTGTGGGTTTTCTTTGTTTTAAACAACAACCAAAATGTACAAGAAGATTTTGAATGAGTTGTAAATAGGGCTGAGAGAGACAGAAACTTGTGCTGGTTTAAAATTGTTCTGTAATTTCTGTGTTTTAATAGAAGCCTCAATTATTCATTTTAAAACTACAACAAAACTTAAACAAATGTAGTAGGGTTTAAACTCTTGCAAAGGAGGTCCCAGGGCAGCCTCTTTCATGCATTGGAACAGTTTGTGTGCAGGGATGTATGGTTTTGAACAGAGTCCTGTGTACATGTCTTAGGTCCTGATTCTGCAGTCAGACCCTGTGGGCCTGTACAGGGGTACACTCAGTCCCAGGGATCTACCTGCAGGACTGGAGCTGCTGACATCTCTGAAACAGTGTTGGTTGGGGTAGTTATTGGTTGTAGGGATTGACAGCAGTTTCTATCTGTCTCTGCTACATGGCAAAGCTATTAGCAGCATGAGAAATGAGTGCCCTTGAGGTCTGATCCCATTCTGCAAGTAACAAGTAATTGGACCACAAGGTCTCCCTGCTCCCCTCTCCACCCCCAGGTGCTGTGTGTGAATGCTCAGGAGTGGTGATAACAGAATGAATGCTGAGATGTCTGACTGGCTGATTCCATCCTGTGCTTCCTGGGTGTGTTGTGCAGAGGACAGAAGGGAACTTAACACACACACGTATGCACTCTCTGCAGAGCATCCCATACCCGTTGTTGGCTCTGCTCCTGTTTATCTCCTATGTGAGTGCAGGCATCTTGCCCTGCTGCACTATATTCCTTGCCTTCTTTACACTCCTTTGCATCCTGCGTGTGCACATTTCTGTGGGAGAGCTGGCCTCATGTACAAAAGCCAGCATTTTAGGATAGAGATGCTCCAAGCATTTTCTGAGTCTTGGAATCCCAGACCTCCCTCAAGAGAAGCCCCATAGGCAGCTTGCCAGGAGATGTAAAGTTATCTATACCCTGAACCACCACAGCCATTGGCCTTAGAATCTCTCCTCCACTGGCCATTCCATATTACTCATGGGAGCATCTGGGACTTCTTTTCCACCACCACATCAGGCTACTTAAAGCATGCACTGCAAGCACAAGGGGTTTGGGATTTTTGGGGCAGGGCAGGAGGGGCTGTGTGTGGCTCTTTCTGCCTGAGTGATTAAAAGCTGGAGTGTGTAGACCTCCCGCCTTTCCCTCCAACACTCAGCCTTGCTGAGAAATGTCCTGACTTGTTGAATCTCCGTTCTGTCCACACTATCCCCACATCAGTAAGGGCCTGCAAGTTGCAATATGCATGAGCTGTGTAGAACAGCAAGAGGGCTTGCAGAGGCAGTGGGAGCAATGGCATTCTTGGTAACAGAAAGGGAAGTGAGGGTGACATTATTTATCCCATGTTAGATTGCTTGTTATTTTGGAAGGAGCAAGGTCTGCAGTCCAACTAAACTGAATACAAAAGGGAAATTCTGGTACTTTGCAGGGCTGTTGGCCCTCCTGGAGCACTTTTTGTTTGGTCGTCAGAGCAACCAACTGGGATGCCATAATCAACCTTCACTGTCCTATCAGTCCTCATGATGTCTAAATCTGGGGGCCAATAGTGCTGAGTGGTGCCTTTTTTGCTTGCGGTACCATCTCCCAAACAGGTCTAGTTCATCAGCGATATGGTGGGAGGCTTTCAGGGATGAATGGTAGCCATCCCTTGTTAGGCCTCAGCAGAGCATTTGCTCTGTCACCCTCTGCTGTGAGCTGGGTCTCGTCTTGTCTTGAGTTTTATTGCTTGATTTGTTAGCTTGCGTTTTGTGTGCTGAATTCCACCCAATTATGGTTATGCCCCTGTGTTTCTAACTACGATATGTCAGTGTTTTTTCTTGCACCAATCAAAGGAAAATAACAGGAAACCATGTCTTTCCAATGCAATTTTAAGCAATCATGCCCAGAATTAGCTTTCATGTCCAGGTAACAGCAACTGACCCCTTTCTCTGTCATCTCATGGAGAAACTTCCCCAGTCATTTTGTAACATTATATAAATATAAATATATATATATATATATATATAAATATAAATATATAAATACAATATGTGAAGACATCTTATTGGTTTTTATTTTGAAACAATTTTTAGGCTTGTTTTTTGGGTATCTGTGCTGCCTGTAATGTATTGACCTGTTTTATAGGTGCCTTTTTATTAAAAAGAGACATTTCAAAACAAGATCCTTGGAGCCTATCTTCACTGACTTGAGTTTCTTCAACATTAGCTAGCATGGCCCATTGTTCTTACAGGATCACATCAAATCACATATAGTCGATAATTGCTGATTGGTTGAGCCCAGTGAAGACCTGGCTTGGACACATGCATTTCTGCTGGTTGTTTTCTCCAAATCATGTTTGAGACACAAGGAGTTGTCACCATGTGAAGGGCTGAGATGTTGTTACTCCCCAGATTACCCTAACCACAGATCAAATCTGAATTTTTAACTTCAGTCTTCCCAGTGATATCCACAGCTTGAGTTAATCACCTCTGGTTGACAGTGTCCTGCTGAACTGGGCTTCTAGCTGACACTTGCTGTTTTGGGGATAGTTCATCCTCTCTCTCGGGTTGGAAAGTTGCCTGGAGGCAATTAGAGCTCATTCCTTCCCTGCCCTGCTGTCAGCCCAGCTCATGTATGGTTTCCCACAAGAAACCATACATGTCTAAACTCTGTTCTCTCAACAGCCGAGAGCCATGGATGCTCCTGAGCCAGTCTCTCTGATGCTCTTGCTGGGTAGAAGCAGGAAAGGAAAGGAGCAGTGTTGGCTTTATTCTCTGGCTGCTCCACTGGAACTAATCTTCACTCTCTGATTGCCAACGACTTGGTGTATGTGTGAGTTCTCTCCATGTGTTGTCTCAGCTCGGTGCAGACAGTGCAGCTGACCTTGATAGTATTACACAGAAAGACCACAGACTCTTCAATGGCAAAGGCACTCAGCCAGGCTTATTGCCCTCAAGACACTGTCCTAGTGCCCCACAGACTCTATAGGTACACTAAACATGAGTGTCCAGTGGCAAGAACTCCGCTCAGTCAGCAGTAGGACTTTCTGCTGCTCCCTTGACTGAACAAAGAGGTCCTATGTATGATCTCTCCTATGTATTGAGATATGTTACGTACTATGCTTCTGGATACTTGGCTAAGACCATAGGAGTTGTTGGTTCAAAGCCTCTTTCTGTTGCTGAAATGGGAATTGATTTATACTCTGTAAATGGTTTACGTGCCAGATTGGGACATTGTTTGATGTGAGAGCTCCCTTGGTCTTTCCTGTTGAAGCCAGTCCCTTACCACTAAATAATAATTGGGTGCAGCTCAGGCTAGCACAGTGGGTTTAGTACATTTTTCAAAATGGCTGAAAAATTGCTGGGCCAAATCCTGTTTTGTGCTGGTTGAGATGGGATTTGAAGCAGGCTCTTTTATCCCTCAAGTGAAGGGCCCACCTGCTGGATTGGGAGGTATTGTGACATGGGCCTCCCTCAGTCTTTTCTATTGAAGCTGGTTCACTTTAACTACATAAGAGAGTAGTTTAATTGCGGAGGGCAACCAAAATGATTTGTGGGTTGGCACACATGACCTAGGAGGAGAGGTTGAGGGATTTGGGCTTGTTTAGTCTGCAGAAGAGAAGAGTGAGGGGGGATTTGGGTTCCAAAGAGGATGGAGAGAGGCTGTTCTCAGTAGTGACAGATGGCAGAACAAAGAGCAATCAGTTACAGTGGGGGAGGTCTAGGTTGGATATTAGGAAAAACTATTTCCCTAGGAGGTTGGGGAAGCACTGGGATGGGTTCCCTAGGGAGGGGGTGGAATCTCCATCCCTAGAGATTTTTAAGTCCTGGCTTGAAAAAGCCCTGGCTGGGATGATTTAGTTGGGTTGGTCCTACTTTGGGCAGGGAGTTGGACTCAGTGACTCCTGAGGTCTCTTCCAACCCTAGGATTCTATGATAAGATCTGGGCCAAAGGCTGCCTCCAGGGCTCTGGTTGGTGTGGTGGTTATAGCACTTCCTGGGGCTGTGAGTGACCCTGGTTCAATTCCTGCTTTGCCCCAGTGGAGGGGAATCTGGTGCTTGAGGTGCAGGCCCTTGTAAATAGACCATACAAAGCAGCTCTTGCTGGTTTAATTAATGAATAATTGGGGGCCATGCAAAAGCCTGCAATTACTCCTTTGTCCCTGTGGGTAGTCCCTCAGGCTGTGGCAGACCCCGGAATCGCTGCAGTTCTGCTTTTTAAATGTAGTAAGAGCAGCAGTGGGGATAGCTCTCGGGGCTGGTGAGAGCCAGGACTGAGCAGTCCCAGCCTGTGCCAGCTCCAGAATCACTGTGGCTCTGCCTCCCCTTCCATTCCCAAACTGTGAACCACGGAGACGGTGCTGGGGGGAACCAGCTTTTAAGTTGGCTCCCCCCAGCACTGGCTCCTGCTTCCCCACACCCTTCCTGCCTCTGATGGAGGCAGTGGGCATGGGGAGAGGGAGTAGTTGAGTAGTCACTCGACTACCTGATAAGCCTATTCACTTACATCCATACCAGGGACTATCAAATAGTCATGTAACAGCTAAAATTTGATGTGGTTACATGGTTATTCAGTTACACAGTATCTAACATCCTTACTCCAAAGACCAGGGTGCATACCTTGGCAACAGGAGAGCCCTCTTCAATGTGCTTTTCCATAGAACAAGGGCTGGGACAATCTGAACCAGCATCACCCACAGGCCATGAGGTTGCAGAGGGAGTTTTGCCCTTGAGCTAGCCCAAAGAATAAAATATAAATCCATGGTATGCCCCCATCTTGAATACTGTGGGCAGGGGTGGTTGCCTCATCTCAAAAAAGATGTGCTAGAATTGGAAAATGTTCCGTAAAGGGCAATACATATTATTAGGGGTATGGAACGGCTACCATATTAGGAGCGATTACTAAGACTGGATCTTTTCAGTTTGGAAAAGAGACGACTAAGGGGGAGATGTGATATAGGGCTATAAAATCATGACTGGTATGAAGAAAATAAATTAAAAAAGAGTAACACAACCCCATAATACAAGAACTAGGTGTCAATAAATAAATTAATAGGTATCAGGTTTAAAAACAAACCAAAGGAAAAACAACAAGGAGTCCTGTGGCACCTTAAAGACAAACACATTTATTTGGGCATATCATTCCTGTGGTGATCAAAATGACCCACAAAAGCTTATGGAGGCTCACCCACTCGCTGACCCTCCTCTCCCCAGAATAGCTAAGTGAAGTGGAACAGTTTCAAGTGGCAAACATGATGGCACTCCCTCCCCCCTGCCTTTCTTGGGCTGTGATGGGGCCAGACTAGGCCCAGAGCTCCCTTGCTGGAGGGCTCAGGATCCTCCACAGGAAGCAGTGGAGAGGTCCTCCAGGCAGGGTAGAGTGGCTGCAGGGGATGGCAGCCAATCAGGACCCAGGAGGGCCATATAAAAGGAGCTGAAGCAGTTAGTTGCTGTTGGAAGCTGGAGAAGAATGAGCTACTGCATGCTTGCCTGGATGAGGGACCTGCAGTATAACATACAGCTAAGTGGGGATAGGGACCAGAGGAGTGAGAGGCTCCTCACTGGCTGCTGGGAGCCAAAGACCGTTTGCTAGCAGGGAAACAATGAAGGAGCTCCTGGCTGGCTGCAGACACTGAGTAAGAAACAACTTGGTGAGGGCCACAAGAAAACAGTGTCTACAGGGAGGAAGTCCTGGGACAAAGCCCCACACTGGGGCTGGACTGGTTTAAAGGCTGCAGATACACCCAAGCAGAGGGTGTGCTTGTGAGGGCAGGTGCTGATCCCTGTTAGAGTGGCCTGTCATGTTATCAGTTGGAATGCAGGCGAAAGTTTATCACATAGCTTATCTAGACTGAGAGCTGGACCTACCTCTAGCTCCTGCCTGAACAACTGGACCTCTGTGACAGGATCTGCCTAGAGGTTTTCTCCCACACAGAATCCAAGGCTCAGCCTGGCCTGATGGTGCACAGAGATTGGCAGCTACAAAATGGATACTGCTACCAAAGCGTGCCAATCAGTAGCAAAGGTCTGCAAATATACTTAGAACACTCACAGGGACATGTAGCTCAAGACCCAGCATTTCTGCACAAGATGTTTTGGTGAAGACTGATGCTTAAATTCTCAAAAGACACTTTCCTGGAGTACCCCACTCCATTTGGGGCACCAGACTTTAGCGCTGGTGCAGAACCGGCCCACAGCATTTTGGCACCTGAGGCGGGGAGCTCAAATGATGCCCCCCATGCCCCCTCACTTGGGCCAAAATTTTGAAAGGTCTCAATTCTGCCTTCTTCCTGTTCTACTCCTCTCATGGTACTGCTCTGCTACCTACCCCAATAAAGGAGAACTGACAGCAGCAGACACAATTTTCTGCACTCTGGGTCCTAGTGGCACTCTTTCCCCACACACACACACAGTCTGGCACCTGAGGCGGCCGCCTCCATTTGCCTCATGGTAAGGCCAGCTCTGCTCTGGTGAACATAAGAATGGCCATACTGGGTCAGACCAAAGGTCCATCCAGCCCAGTATCCTGTCTACCAACAGTGGCCAATGCCAGGTGCCCCAGAGGGAGTGAACTGAACAGGTAACGATCAAGCAATTTCTCTCCTGCCATCCCTCTCCACTGGAGTGGTGGTAGGGCTAGGAGCTTTAACCTCAGTGCCATCGTGGGTGTGAAACTATTTTACTGACTTGTCACTCTCGGATTCAGCTGAGTTTAAGCCCTGTTGAAGCTCTTCTTTCTTTGTCCCTCTCACGCTTTCCTGTTTGCTTGATGATGAATTGGTGCCAGTTAGCCATGGATCCGCAAAGCTGGGCTGCGGAGTCACATAGGGTATGTCTACACTGCTGGGTTTTCCTGGAAAAACAGCTGTTTTCCTGGAAAAACAGCTGTTTTTCTGGAAGAACTACACTTATGGCCGCACTGCTATGGCGTTCTTTCGACAGAAAGTTGAAAGAACAGAAGGGTTTTTCCAACAGTGCTAAACCTCTTTCTACAAGGAAGAAGCCTTTCTCTGAAAGAGCTCACTCAGAAAAAGGCGTGTGTTGACATGGAAGAGGCTTTTTTTTTTTTCGAAAGAAGAGGCCTCCAGGAAATAACACCGGTGCCCTGCTGGCCACTCTGGCCAAAGTAATCGGAACTCTACAGTTCCTGTCTCCTGCCAGCTCTTAAAGCTGCAGGCACCCTGGACAAGCCTTGTGGCAGGAAGCTGGCCCTGGGAACCTCACCGCGTGGCTCTCCCTGCCACAGGCATTGCCACCCATGGCCCAGCCACAAGCCACCCCCTCCCCACCCACCCCGCCAAATCCGCTGGCCTGCACAGGGAGTAACATCAGGGCTCCCAGGACCCTGCCGGGGCAGCAAATGGTGTGCTCCCTCCTGGTCCGGAGCGGTGATCCTGTCCCTCCTCAAGGTGTGGGGGGAGGAGGAGACCCTGCAGGACCTCCGCTCCCGGTGCAGAAATGCTGAAATCTATGGCCAAGGCTCTGGAGGAGAGGGGATACCCACCCCGCACCTTAGAACAAGGCCAGAGTAAGATGAAGGCACTCCACCAGGGCTACGCTAGGGCCACGGAGCACAGCTCTCGCTCCGGGGCAGGACCCCACTCCTGCCCCTACTACCAGGAGCTCCACCAGATCCATGGTGGTGGACTTGGGGCTCAAGCCGCCCATAATCGCCCGCCCAGAGCTCGCTGAGGAGGAGGACAAGGGACAGCAGGGCAGGAGGAGGATGACATGGTCAGTACGCTCACCCTCACCCTCAAGCTGGTATCCCCAGGGCCTGGCGGTGTCGCAGGCATCTTCTGACTGTGGGGAGGGATCCTCATGTGAGTGCTCTCAGTTTTCCACACACACAGGGTGGGGGAGGCAGGTGCAGAGGGGATGGGGTGCAAGCATCACTCGGCCTGGACATCGTGCTGCAGTTGGTGCACGTGGCAGCACATGCGGCGCCAGTCTGCGCCACTTGGCCTCAGGCGGCAGCCCCGAAACACCCCCCCCCTCCCCAGGAATCTGCTCACAGGCTCTGGGGAAGCCACACACACCTCTGACCCTCTGGGGGGGGTGGGGGGGGAATGCCCTCCCACCACTGGAAGCAGACTGGAGACAAAGGCACAGGCACGACCCTCCCCATACAGACACAGGAGTGCCGCACACAGCAAATGGGCATGTCTGCCCTTGCGAGGCACCACCCACTCCCGCGGACAGCGCTGCCAGGCACAGCTGTGTGTATGGGCCCCATGGAGGGCCAGGCTGCTCCAGGCTCCTCTCCCGCCCATAGGATCCCACTGTGGATGGACACTTCCCTTGCCTCCTTGTCCGTGGGACCGGGGGGAGTGGGAAGCATGGTCCCTTGGGCACCTCAGGGCCTCTGTGCGGCAGGGCCTGCTATGCAGGCCACACATGGCCTTGTTCCCAGGACATCACTGTCCTCTGGTCCAAGGACTGTTGGTTGCTGCTCACAGAGGAGGGCACAGCTTCAGGGACAGTGTCTGCATGGATGACTGATCTCCTCTCCCTTTGTTCTCCACAGCTGGACCAGCCATTGCAGAGGGCCAACCGAGGCAGCCACCCAACCCCACGGGGGTGCGCAAGTTCACAAGCGGGCACGAGGATCTTCTGAGGCAGCATGTGGGCGTCCTGCATGACATGCAGCAGACCCTGGCGCAGAAGGTCTGGGATGGGAGGCTGCTGAGTGGTGGAGCCACATCTGGGATCAGCTTGTGCAGCCAGGCGACAATATATGTGCCATCATGTGGGAAATTATGGCACACCAGGCTGCTGTCCCAGCTCCTGCCTCCCACTCTCCTGCCATGATCATTCCCCCACCCCTGCCCCCCCAAGCAATGCTTCTGCTCCCTTCCCAAGTGATGCCCCTCCCCTGCCCCCACTCCAGCCCCCCCTTGCCTGTTGTCCCAGGCCCCACCCAACCCCAAGTTCGCTGAGGTCCCCGGACCCAAGGTGGCACTTCCAGCCACCCCACACGCCACATCCAGCCCTGAGCCCTCCTCCTCCCTCCCCCATCCAGGTTCTCGCCCCCCCCCTCCTGCCCAGTTTATTTTATTAAAAACACTAAAGTTCCTTTTGTTCAAATCAAAACAGGTGTGTTTGTTTATTGAGAGTTCAGGGAAGGGGGAGGGTGTGGTGGGCAAGGAATAGTGGAGCAAGGCACAAGTCCCTAGTGGGGAGGCTGTGGGGGGAGTTACTGGGGTCCTTCAGAGACACTCTCCCTCTGGGCCTCCTGGATGCGTACCCCCCCAGCTGACGGGCCTGGTGGCTGGCAGCTGTCCACGGCTGCTCAAAGGCCCTCCCTACCTGGGTGGAGGGCAGAGGCCGGCCGTGAAGGAAGGCCTTCCCCTTCCTCTCCATAATGTTGTGGAGGACATACCATGCCAACACCACCTTGGGGATGTTGTACTCCCCCATGTCGAGGCGGATCAGGCAGCACCTGAACCGTGCTCTGAGGTGCTCAAAGGCATGCTCCACCTGGATTTGGGCCTGGCTGAGGTGGGCATTGAATTGGTCCGTGCTGGGGTCCAGGTGGCCAGTGTATGGTTTCATAAGCCACGTCATGAAGGGGTATGCTGCATCCCCCACAATGGCATCTGCACATTCCCAACCCCAAGTCATGCTGGGGGAAGAATGTGCCAGCCTCCAGCTTCTTGTAGCGTCTGGAGTTGCGAAATATATGGGCGTTGTGTGCCTTGCCCAACCATCTGACAAAAATGTCTATGAACTGTCCATGGTGGTCAACCAGGACCTGCAGCAGCATCAAGAAGAAGCCTTCCAGTTGATATACTGGGCCATTCCAAGACTTGGTGCGAGGCTTGGAATATGGGTTCCATTGATGGCTCCACCGCAGTTTAGGAACCTCAGTGCAGCAAATCCTGTGACGATTGGGCCGATGTCGATGTCCCTGTGCAGCAAGATGGAGTTGATGGCCTTCGCAACCTGCAGGAGCCCCCTTCTCTCCCGCCCACCCCCAAACACCCCAGGAGCCACCCCCCCCATGAGGCCACTCCCCCAGCAGCAGGGCTGTGTGAGGGTGGGTCGCTCCCCTCCCCTTTCCCTATGGCCCCCTTCCAGTATTGAACTCCCCCTTTGCAGGTGCCTTACCTCCATGAAGACGGCCCCAATGGTGGACTGCCCCACATCAGACTGGTTGCCCACCAACTGGTAGCTGTCTGGGGTGGTGAGCTTCCAGCAGGCAATGGCAACCCACTTCTCCGGGGAGGGTGGCAAGCCGCAGGTGGGTGTCACGTCATCGGAGGGGAGCCACATAGCTCCAAAAAGGTGGCCGTCAGCATGCAGCAGTTTTGGAGCCACTGCTGGTCATCCCAGCGCTCCATGACCAGTTGGGCCCACCCAGTCAGAACTGGTGGCCTCAAAAACCATCTCTCCACTGTGTGTGTGTGTGTGTGTGTGTGTGTGGTTTTGGGGTTCATGGGGCTTGCTCCCGCACACAGGGAGAGGGTCTCAATGAGCTCGGTGTCGAGCTCATACAGGGCCATGAAGGCAGCCTGCACAAACTGCTGCAGAAATGCAGCATGGCAGTGTGTGGGGGGGTGGCCATCGCATGCCCAGAAGCAGCTCAGGCTCCGTGTGAAGAATGCAATGGTGTCCAAAAGCTGAGCAACCACCGCTACAGCGGTGTTGTCCCTCGGAGCGGGAGGCAAGCACATAGCAGAAGCAGTGAAACGGCTTTCTGGTGTGTGTATGTGTGGCTCTCCCCCCCCTTAAGCGCGGCTCTCAGCTAGGCTTTGGCAACAGCACTCAGAAGCAATTGCTGACCTCATGCCCTGCCTGAACTGGTTCTGGGTGCCCGTATATGCGAGAGAGAGAGCTTCCAATCAATGTGGACACTAGCTTTCGAAAAAGCAGCTCGCTTTTTTGATACACTTTTGCTGTGTAGATGCTCTCTTTCAAAAAAAGTTTTTCCAGAAGAGCTCTTCTGGAAAAGCTTCTTTTCGCAAGAAGCTTTCAGGCTAGACATAGCCATAGTATGCAGGTAGTGGATTAGCCCTGTTTTGACGCTAGCCTTTCTGCTTTAGTTTGGCCATGTAACTTGACCAAGGCCACATCAGCCATTAGTGTCACCACTTTAGAAGCCCTTTCTTAATATGCTGAACCATGTAGCCTTGCGCTCTATTGTGCTTCATCGTCTTGTGGCCAGGGTCAAACAGGCAGACTAATAGTCCATTTGCCACCATGAAGCTCTTGCACAAGTGATGGGAATCTGGGAGCACTGCCTGCAGGTGAATCTGGGATCCCCCACAATACTCAGGGTGCCCCCAGATCCTAACGGCTTGTCTGCAAAATTGATTTAAATAGTTGGTGCAAGGCCTAATGCACTGAGCACTATAATAAGATTTCTCCAATGAAACAAACGATAGTTGATTCTAGCTCTGGATTAAGGTGGTTGAGCTTTGAGCCCAGCTCTGCTATGGACTGGCAAATATGAACCTAAAATAAAATAGATAGTACTAGCCTGTAAGGGTTAGCTGATGTCTCAGTACTGTGGTGATTGGTGTTCTAGGTAGGCCTTGTTAAAAAACTGAGATAAACCTGGATATTACTTGTGCCCTAAAATACTAGAGCTTTTTGAAGCACTAGTGAATACACAAAATTCCAGTGAGCCTGATAAGCAACACATGCAAGGCTCCTTTTCCTCCATACAGAACTTGCCAGAAAGGTATGACCAGCCAGTAGCTATTGGTCTCCCTGGCTTTGTCTACACTACCAGGTTATTTTGAAATAAGTTATTTTGAAATAACAATGAATGAAATAAGGTTATTCCTCTTCACAAGTAGGCATTGTTATTTTGAATTAACAGGCTTGATAGTGTGGATGCTTGCCTTGTTATTTTGAAAGAAGGGAAGTTATTTTGAAACAACTCCTCCGTGTAGACCTGCCCTCTGCTCCCTCAGGATCTTGACAATTGAAGCTGAGTCTCTGTAGACGCATGAGACATGGAGGTGGAAAAAAGCACTTTATTTAACTAATCATTATGGTTCAATTAAAAAAAAAACTTCAGCAGATAAAATTTATGGTGAATTTACAGGAACACAAGCTAAAAGTTGTAATAAAAAGTTTCTCAAATATGCT
This sequence comes from Rafetus swinhoei, assembly GCA_019425775.1. Lineage (NCBI taxonomy): Eukaryota > Metazoa > Chordata > Testudines > Trionychidae > Rafetus > Rafetus swinhoei. The sequence continues at coordinate 19,756,988 of CM033429.1, read as the reverse complement.
GAGTGAAAAAACACTGAAATCATGTACAAACTCTAGCTGGACTCTTCCCCAGTAGCACAGTTTAAACAAATGTTTGGGCATTTCTCCCTGCTTGGACAGTAAGAATAATCTCACTGACTTCATCTTCAGATCTACAATAGCTATGCGGGGCCCACTGCAGGGAATGTTTATTAATTTTTTAATTTTGTTCACGTTACATGGAATTAAAAAAAAACCTCTCAACCTTAGACTTTTCCTATGGGAGTTAGTTTGTAAAAGGCTTGAGCAAGCCTCCATTTTGGGCTGAATTTGGCCCAAAAGTGATCCTTTAAATATGGAGCATTCATCATCTGAGAGATGGTTTTCCTGGAAAGAGGTGAATGAATTGTAGTTGGTCTCTTTGTTATTGGGTGAATGCTATTAGAGGCCCTAGCACAGAGCTCAAACATCCACACTGCCACATGGGCAGTTTGACAATACTGAAATTACTACTGATCAGCAGAAATAGTCTTAGTTTATCCTAAAAAAAACGAAGTTAATTTTGGAGCAGATTTTTATATTTGTGGTTAGGTTGTGCCTGGGATGAGTGATAGCCAGAGGCTCTATATACAGAACTATAACTAATACATTTCAAGCCAAAGTAAGTTACCTATGGAAAAAAGTAGAGAAAGCAGCATTGCCTAGAAGACACAGTCCCTGTTGATGTGACAATAGCTAATGGAAAACAGCAATGAAACAGAGTTCCTTATGGCTACTCTAAACACAGACTTGCACTAAAATAACCCCAATCGTGATTTGCAGCTGCTGGCTTAGATTGGTACATGTCTTTGTAGAGTAGTCCTGATCCTGAGAGCTGCTGGGTACCCACAACTCTGGCACAGAGTCAAAGTTCAAGTCTGTTCTCCCTAAAAATCTAAAATGTGAAATTTTTAAGAAGTATCATGGCAGGTCAAGCTAGCATGAATTGAAAGCACAGCATAAATCATAGCAAAATCTGTCCCTTATCTCTCTTCTGCCTGCCCACCAACCCAAACTAATTCTTTTCCTTCCGTGTTCTGTTTTACTCTCTGATAATGGGAATTCTTGCACTCAACACTGAACAGACACAGCAACCAACCCCCAAAGCAAATCAATAACACATGCCCCTATGAAGGAAGACTGAAATAATTGGGCTTGTTTAGTTTGGAAAAGAGAAGATTGAGAGGGGACATGATAGCGGTTTTCAGGTATCTAAAAGGCTGTTACAAGGAGGGAGAAACATTGCGCTCTTTGGCCTCTGAGGCTAGAACAAGAAGTAATGGGCTCAAACTGCAGCAAGAGAGGTTTAGATTGGACATTAAGAAAAACTTCCTAACAGGGTGGTTAAACACTGGAATAAATTGCCCAGGGAGGTTGTGGAATCTCCATCTCTGGAGATATTTAAGAGTAGGTTAGATAAATGTCTATCGGGGTGGTCTAGACAGTATTTGGTCCTGCCATGAGGGCAGGGGACTGGACTTGATGACCTCTCGAGGTCCCTTCCAGTCCTAGTATTCTATGATTCTATGCAGCCTTGTTGCCCCGCTTCTTCCCCAGAAATCAACATAGGAGAGGGTCTGAGCCAATGTTGAGTGGCAGGGCCTGCTCAGAGACTATTCACCTGATGGGCAGGAAAGCCTGACAAAGTTTTTAGGCCTGTGGAAGAGTCTCCCAATATGGGTCACAGAAATGCCACCACTTGGGATGGAGGCTCCCAACCTGCCCAAAGCCCCAGGGAAGATGCAACAGGAGACAGTTCCACACTGGTAGGAGGAAATGAGCGGGCTGCCTTACAGGCCTCTTCGTCTTCCAGAGTCTGTGGTGCAGTCAGAGCAGTGTCCAGTCCTTTGGATGGAGCAGAATGGTAAGTAACATGCAGCTACATACCTGCGTAACTGAGACATACTCTAATGGTCTTCATCTTTTACATAACTTTCATTAAACTCAGACCTGTAGCTCAGTAAAGGCAATCAGGCTATATTTCTTCTGAGCACTTTGAGAAATGGCACAGATGAAATTGTGCTCTTCCATTTCTCTGACAAATCTCTCTGTCATTTAGAGTATCCTATGTATCACTCTCTAAGGGCCTAGTTTTCTTGTCGGTTTAGCACATGAGGCTCCCATAATCAGCTCCTCCAGTGGGGAGGGTGCAGTATCAGAATCAACTTGCTAGGGTCCCAGGCTCCAGCCCCTTTGCAATGGTAGCTACGTAAAGTCAGTGTTTGCCAAAGGCGACTGCAAACCACTTCTCCATATACTTAGCACAGGGAGTAACTATGTGATAGCAGTTGGCAAGAACTTGCTCTGTGAATGGTGGCCTTCAGAACTCTTGTTGTGGAGAGGAGGGAAGTGGTAGGGATGATACTGAGGGGCAGAGTTGGATCCTGTGCCAAGGGCACTTGATGCGATGCTGGCCAGGAACTCTCTCTGCCTCATGCCCAGTTCTTTCCCCACTAAAAGGTGCTGACAGAAGTCATGGTGTCCGATTCGATCCCACTGCTCTTCCTTGTCACATCAAGGATCTCCTGCAAAGTCTCTTGGCTTATGCAGCCCAGGTCCCGGAGGATCCGGAAGAAGTCATTGCGGAACTTGACTCCAACAAAGGCATAGAGGACAGGGTTGAGACAGCAATGCGTGAAGCCTAACACCTCTGTCACTATGATGCTCATGCTCAGACGGTCTACCAAGCCACAATTGTTTGGTATGGCTTCCAGCTTGTCTAGTGTGTCCAAAAAGATGACAACATGATAAGGGCTCCAACATAGTAAGAACACTCCTGTGACCAGAATAGCCACTCTTACAGCCTTCTGCCTTTGCAGCCGCTGGGACTGGCATAGGGCCCTCACAATGGCTGAATAGCAGTAGCACATGACCAACAGGGGCATGAAGAAACCCACAATGTGATACAGGAAGCGGGTTGCCAGCCACATGTTGCTGCCATGAATCCCAACTGGCTGGAAGCTGCACACAGTGTGGTTATTGTATAACCAGACCTCCATGAGCACTAGATCAGGCAAGGTCAGCACCAGGGAGATGAACCAAATGGCCATGCAGGTGAGGTGGATGGACCTGACTCTGCGATTCCTGTAGGTATGGATAGCATACACTATGGCCAGGTAGCGGTCCACACTGATGCAGCCCAGTAGCATGCTACTGCAGTAGAAGTTGATCTTGTGGATAGCACTGAGGACTTTGCAAAGGAAAGTGCCGAAGATCCAACCAGTCAAGCTCTCGGCCACGCCAAAAGGCAAGGTGAGCACTAGCACCAGATTGGCCAGGGTGAGATGAAAGAGGAAGTTCTCGGTGGTTGTGCGGGCACGCTTGTAACGCTCCAGGATGATCAACACTAGGGCATTGCCCAAGGCTCCCAGAAGGAATATCAGCATGTAGATTACGGGCACAAAGATCTTTTTAAAAGGGAGTGGGGGATCACCAGCCAGTGACGAATATGTATCAGGGCAAAAGTAGTCCTCATAGGATCTTGTAGTGGTGTCATTGTAGTCAGCGAATTCTCCCCCCAAATTCTGCAGAACAGGAGAAGAATCCTGTTACAAGCTGCATTTTCTGAACAGCCGAAATACAGTCAACATCATTCCCCAGGAGAAAGCCTAGCTATTACACGGGAAATACCAGATGTCTCTGGACAATAGCCAGCACCAGATACTATAGAGGAAGGTGCAGGAAATTTCCAGCAGCAGATAACCTGCCATCAGTGAGGATCTTATCCTGATCTTTGATAGTTAGAACCTCCTGCTCCAGCACTTATACCTATGTCTCTTTCCCTTGCAGCACGTTTTATCATTAATTGAAATATTTCTTGATATTGTTGTTATCCATATACATATACAATCTCTTTGAACCTTATTTAGTCTGTGGCATCAACTATTTCCTGTAGCAATGAGTTCCTCAGTCTAATCACACACTGTGTGAACAAGTGTTTCCTTTTGTCAGTTCTGCATTTGCTACCCTCAAGCACATTGACTGTTCCCTTATTATTGTGTTATATGAAAGAACACATGAATCCGATCTGCCTTTCTATCCCATTCATTATTATGTAGACTTCTATCAGGTCCCCTCTTATTCATCTCTAACTAAGGTAAAGAATCCTAGTCTTTTCCATCTTTTCATAAAGCATTTTTCTAGGCTCATTCTTTTAGCCACCGTTGTGTTGCTCACTTCACCTAGCTTGGTTGTATTCCTCTAACTTTTCTGTCATTTTTCTACCATGTTATTTCTATATTCTATTCCCAAATTGACCCCCAAAGACTTTCTCTGACTTGGCTGTAGAGTGATTACAAACCATGCTGTGTTTGAGACCAAGGATGTATTGCCCCGCAGTGTGATTCCACATGTGTCTGAGCTCCTTGGGCTGAACAACTGTTGGGGGTTTGTGATATCAGGTCCATGCCCCATGTGCAGGCTGTGATGCTGCCACCCAAAGTGAGATCAGCATTGGGAACACTGCTGCAGCTTGGCCCATGGAGTGAACTGTACACAGGCAGTGGATATGGGGGGGCCATTGTATTCTACTTCTTAAAACCTGGCTAGGAGGAAGCATATTGTACCTGGCCTGGTGGCAGCTGGATTCTGCTCTATCTCGTGGCACATGCAGCACACTAGTTGGGTCCTGTTTGGTGTTCTCTTGCATGCCTGCAGCTCACCTCTCATCTGTTGGCAGCTGAAACCATAGCAGTGGTGTCTAAGGGCCAAGGTCTAGCCAGATTTGGGAAGTAGGACAGATCCACTACGTAAGGGCATGTCTACACTAGGAAATTATTTCGAAATAACTCCCGAAATAACTATTTTGAAATAGCACGTCCACACTACAGGGAAGCCTCGAAATTAGTCTGAGGTAGTTTCCCTTAATGTTCACGCACTACCTCAACTTAGAGCCTCAGCAAACACTGGGGAGCAATTACTCTGAATGAGTCTGGGGAGTAGTTATTTAAAAATAGCAGCAGTGGAGCATCCACACTACAACTTTGAAATAAGCACTATCATCATGGAAAGCAGGAGTCACTATTTCAAAATAATCCCCATTATTTCAAAATAGAATGGACGCTCCACTTGTTGTTTCAAAATAAGGGGAGTTATTTTGAAATAACTCCCTAGTGTAGACCAGGGCTAAGTGTCTTGGACTTGCCAGTAAGGAGTGAGGGGAGGCAGCGCTTTTGAGAAGATCCTGATGGTGGAGGGCTTGCCCTCCCTGCTTTTATACTCCTTTTGGCACCCATGGAGCTGTATCACACACCAAACTTTTTATCCAAAGCAGAAATCAAATCAAAGTGCTGAGCACTAGAAAGCTGGCAGCTCTGGCACAGCCCTCACAGTGGAGCATGTGCTCTGGCTGTCCTGCTCTGCTCCAGGCAGGCAATGGACAAAGCCTAAAGTTGCTCAGAAAAAGAAAAGAAAAGAAAAGGGGCGGATAGGATCATTGAAAAGAGGAACAAAGGACTAAGCAGAGGCTCCTGGCAAATGTCAGACAGCTCAACAAACAGTAACTAAAAAATGATAAGCGTTCCCCTGCAGTCAGGCAGAGCGCTCTTCCCCCTCCCAAATACCTTCTCTGGAGACTGAGACTCTTGTATTGACCACAGCGGAAGTTTCTGCTTGCTGTTTTCATACCTTTCACTGACAGCTGTAGCTGCTGCACCTGCTATACCTTCCCCCCATTAGCTCATAGCTCCTGGCTAAAAATACCAGAACTGCTTGAGCTGTTCTTGGTGCTTTTTTTTCTTTTAGAAACATTTTGACTGTTCTGTTAAATACAGTGACTGTGAATCTCTCCAGTCATGAGACCCTAGGCCACACAGCCAAGGCAGGAAGCGCCTTGCTTGGGGGACACCCCCCTAAATCACACAAACTAGCTTTTGCTATAGCAAGGCCTCTCTTAGGCCATGTGAGCTTCTCACCCGTGAACTGTTGCATTGTGGCAGATAACTGTAGCTGGTGTGCATTCGTGCAGATCTTTAAAGTATCATTTTGGAAAATAGCAAGGTCTCTTTTTTTCCCTCTCCTCATTGCCCTCACTTGCAGGGTACCCAAAGTACCAACCCAATGCTGCAGAGGTGCTCTAACCCCACACTTGACAGACATCCTTAAAAGGGTTCTTGTTTTAAAAAGAGTCCTCAGTAGTTATGCCATCTCCAGCCCACCAGCTGATGTTCCATTGATGTGGCACTATGAATGTGCCAAACAACTCATCAAAGGTCCCTTCTCTAAAAAGTTTACACTTTCCCTTAGCAAAACAAAATGGTGCCCAAGAGCAAGGCGCTAGGAGCATAGAAGAGAGAAAGAGATGTTGCAGCACAAGTTGGGACTACAGGGTTAATGATGAGCACAGCACAGTGTGAAAACAAAGGATAGAAACCCATCAAAATATGGGCAGTGACTACACAGTGCTAAACCGTTTCAACTGCAGAGAGTGGCTGTCAGAATCACCTTGCACTTACAACAGAAGATGCAGCAGGCAAGCACCACTATCTGTCACCATCTCATCTCTGATAAGGTGACAGGTAGGGTTTGTGGTGGCTTTGGCTTTGTTTTTTTTTACTGTAAGCCACTCGCCCCTGGCTTGGGAAATGTGCATAGCGCTGCTACTGAGCTGTCCTCTCATGTACATCTCAGGCTGGGAGAGAGTAGCAAGCGTGGGTGAGAACGGACAGAGATGAGTCAAAGAGACCATCTTTATGTATTGTGAATCCAAGCTGAAGCAGGAACGGGTTGGAGTACAGCTTCAAGAGCTGCAGATAGTGACTCTATGCTGTTGGAGCAGAGAGGTGAGAGATCTTGAAGCGGCCAGTATTGTGGGTGCAGAGATTAGTCTCTGTGACTGACAGGCAACATGCTGCTTCCCAACTTTAACTGTTTGGCCAAGGCCTCAAATTTGGCCAAATTTAAGGATGGATTTGCTGGGAAAACGAGTCACAAAGGCCTCTAACAGCAGAAAAAAGGATCTGAAAACAAGGAAGGAAGGAAGGAATAGAATAGGAGGATTACGTAATAGTATTTCTGTTTGCCACTTGCTGTGGATATTTTTGTCTAATGATGGGCAACTACATGTAAAATAATACACAACTGACAAGCCACACATGACACTAATTGTACATATCTTTCCTTGCAGGAAGGGAAAGATTACATTTATTTAATGCAATCCCTCAACTTTCTGCTAAGAGACAGCCTTGTTTGTGTCAAGTACACCTAGAAAATAGAGATGGAAAAGACACCGTTAGCTCTTGTTCAGACTCCCACTAATGCTGGCAGGGGGAGAGCTTTTAATTAATTTTACTCTTCATTGTAATTGCCACTCTCTCCAGTCCAAAAGTCATCTATGTTCCACACAGAGCTGGTGTTCCTTTGACAGCTGAATATTATTTACATCAGAAAAATTTTAGAGGGGTAGCTGTGTTCGTTTGTAACTTTAAAAACAGGTGATCCTGTGGCATCCTAGACTAAGCAAAATATATAGAATCATGAGCTTTTTGCCCATGAAAGCTCATGATTCTATATATCTTGATTAGTCTCTAAGTTGCCACAGGACAACTCATTGTATTTACAGCAGAGAAAGTCATGATGCTGAAGCTCTGGAAAGTGTATTCACAGCCATGGAACAAATCGCACAGCACTTTAATTTCCCTGCATGAATAATTTTCTATGTCACTACTTCCCATAGCTGGACCTGGGCAGGTTAAGCAGCAAAGCACAACACTGATCTTAGATGGTTTTCCACCGATAGGATAATTTATAATTAAAGTATAACACTGAGGGGAATGAAAAGAAGAAAAAAATCCATATTAGTTTAAGATTCCACTACAGAATAGAAACTGTAGCGCTTCCCCACTGGATTCTGTGTGTGGCCCCTGCCCGCAGACAGTGCTGCTACTAGGGATATGTTGCTCCCGTCTTTCCCTTTTTTCCATTAAGGAGTGAGCCCTGCTTTACCCCTAGATAAACTCCTGTGAGTCTTTCATTTAAATAGAGAGGTCGGGAGGGGGGCTCAAAGAAAAAAAGAAGAAAAAAAAAAGGAAAAAATGTTCCTTTTTTCTGAAAGTTTTCACAGGATTTTTTTTTGCAAAACAAATCAAATCAAAATCATTCTGGGTGGGTTTGCTTTTTATGGGTTTTTTGGATGTGGATGCTGCTTTTTCACTTCTTACCTTTTTCCCCCCTTCAAAGGAAACAAGGGAGAGAAAAGGTAGGAGAAAAAATAAACCAAAATAGAATTAATTTTTTGATTTGAACAGAAACAATATGATCAAAGCTGGAAAAACTTCTGAAACACTCTACTTAAAAGCCAAGCTTTGTGGCAGCTCTGCCATGAACTTTCTCATAGCATGGAACAATAGATATTGTCAATTCACATGGTTAATTAGAGAATGGAATATATAGTGTCATAATTCAAACCTAAGGTATTTGTAGCTTAGCTTCTTTCCCAGTTAAAAAAAAACCCTCTAATGTGCTACAGACCAGCTCTGAGGTAGGCTCTTCAAGGTGACTCACTCACAGAAAAAGATCAAATGCAGGCAGGGATGTGAGTACAATTGTTACTGTGGGATGTACGTCTTTCACATATTTCCCAATATTATGGTAGCTTACCTAGTTACTCCTGTTTATTAAAGTGAGTGGGTCTGATTTCCCATGGCACTGCACCTTTTGCTGTCATTTACATCAGTGCATGGTGGTATAAAATGCTGTCAAGTCAGAATAAGTATGTTAAATCCTCTCTCTGCTGGTATAAAGGACTTCACAAGGTTCAGGGCAACAGACTGTCTGCATTTGTTTCTAAAAGTTAACCTAAGGAGGAGACGTATTGGATTCCCAACATCTCAGAATAAGCTTTTCGGCCACTACAACAGAGATTGCAAGTCCAGCACCCACGGCAGGAGAATTATAGCTCCAACCTCTGATGAAAGCACTTTAAAGATATGGCACCAGTAATCACAGAAAGTGAGAGAGGCTGGCATTCTCTTGCCTGCACCTTCTTCAGCTGGCGAGAAGAGCCCTAAATAGGTACTGGAGTCTAAATATATTGGTTTAAATTTTTAGCCTGAGTCCAAACTTCTCTAAACAAAGGAGAAAAAGTATGCGTTTGTGAGTGTGAGAGGTTAAAAGCCAGGCTCCTCTGCCCACATAGAGTACCCGTCACCACCCCCCAAAAAAATCCTTAACCTAAACTCATAAACATTACAAAAACAAAGAACCACATATGACTTACATCATAGCTCTTCAGATGGACGTTATAGGACACCATTATTTGAAAGGTACTGTTTTTCTCCTCCAGTGGTTTGGTGCTGTGACAGAGAATATCAACCAACCTTCCTTTTTGGTGAAGGGTTAATAATTTAACTGAATGGGGCGGGGAATTAAGTTCTCATCAGCGTACTGAGTTCTTCAGTTTTGCAAGGCAAATGAGCTCCAAATGACCTATTTGAACGACAGATTAGCATCTTGCTCTATCATCTTTGTTTTAAGCTGTTTTTTAAAGTACGGCTTTGAATAATCAAAGGTTGCCATAATCTGTAAGGGTGCATCTACACAGCACCCTTCCCTTGAAATAAGCTACACAATTTGTGCTATGCAAACTGTGTAGCTTATTTTGAGGTAATTTCAAAATAGCTTATTTTTAAACTTGCACGGTGTAAAATAAAGTGCTATTCTGACAAATCCCTTAACTCCCGTGGAATGGGGGTTACAGGAACACCAGAATAGCGCACCCATTATTTTGAAATATATTTAAAGATGCAGTTTAAAGATGCGTGTTTAAAGATTCAGAATTGCTATTTCTGGATACTTCTGGTTAACAATGCTAAATATTGGTTAATTGACTAGTCGAGTAGTCGATGAAATTTCCATCGACTACTTTACTAGTCGATAAGCACTTCTGCATTCCTCCTTTGAAATGTACAAGAGCCCTCACTCTTGTACATTTCAAAGGAGGAATGTGGAACTCCACATGCAGCCTGTGTCCAGCAGGCAGTCCCGCTGACTCTGGGCTGCACGCAGGTGTGCCAGTTTTGAAATGTACAAGAGTCCCCCAGTGGGGGCTCTTGTGCAGTCCAAAGCCACTGCACAGCATGGAGCCCAGGGTTAGCGGGGGACTCAAAGTTCCCAGTGACCCCTGGCTCTATGCTGCGCTGCCGATTTGAAATGCCAGGAGGAATTGGGATCATCTGGGGACTCCCCAGCTGATCCCGGGTTCCCCACAGCATTTCAGCAGAACCCAGGATCAGCTGGGAACTCCCCGGTTGACCCCAGATTCCACACAGCATTTCCCCAGAACCTGGGGTCAGCAGAGGCGGAGTTCAAAGGGCAGTGCCACACAGCTGAGCCACTAGGGATCAGCTGTGCAGCACTGCCCTTTGAACGCTGCCTCGGTGTTTCAAAGGGGCAGCAAAGGGGGAAGAAGAGGGTACTTCAAAGGGGCAGCGCCTCACAGCTGAGCCCGAGCTCAGCTGTGCAGGGCTGCTCCTTTGAAACGTGGAGGCGGCGTTCAAAGGGCAGCGCCACACAGTCGACTAGTCAACTAGTCCTTAACATCCTTACTTCTGGTATCCCAAAATGGTCCTGCTGTCTAGACGTAGCCTAACAGAGCAAAGGCCCACAGTTGTTCACAACACAATGCAAGCCCCAGAGCGTCAGTGAGTCTCTTCCCAAATCCTTAAGCCAGTACAGAGATGAGAGACTTATCTAGAATATGCTGCACTGCATTTGGGCAATGTACAACAAATATCTAAGCTTTTAATACCTGTTCTACTCATGGGAAAAGTTTTTTTTCAAGCCCAAAAATGGCCTGGATCAGTTATGAGCTGGATTAGTCATGGCCCTCTGACCCTAATAGACCCAACTTCTTTATACCCTCCACATTTCTCTTCCTCTGTTTTTGCTCTCATCCTTATCCAAAATATCATGGAACAGTTTGCTCCAGAAGGGCATTGGCAGAATTACTAGAGCAGGGATGGGGAATAGATAAATAATTAATATTTGTACAGTATTCTGGCAGAGAGAAACAATACTGTGTATAAAGTAAGTTGATTATACAGTCCCCATGTAGCTACGGCAGTACTCAAATTCCCATTGAAAAGATTGACATCTCTGTTTGGGGTGCCAGCGTTCTCTGTTGCCCTGTCCAAACATGTTGCAAAATCAGTAGGAGAGGGAAGGGCAAATTCATGGTGCCCAAACTCAACCATTAGCTCAGGAGGACAGAGCAGCATGGCATCCCGGCCTTCTTTTCTTCATCCTTGTTTTGACAGAGAACATAATGCAGAGGTGTGAAGCTCTGAGAGTAATGCCTGACCTCCGCAAGGCAGAGTGCAGACACACTAAAGCTGCTATGGTTGAGCAGATGGTTGAATGGAAGTTATGCAGAGGAAGTGGTGGGGGGAGAACATCTTTGCTTTCACTGGCCTTTCTGCCACTCAATATGGGAGCAGCAAAAAGCTACATTGGCTGCAGTCAGTCCCCATCCCTTTGCCTGTAAGACAGTCAGTTTGAAGATAAGCATGCAGCTGTGATAGGGATGTAAGCTAATAGTCGAGTACTCAATTACTCACTTCCCCCCTTGCTGCCTCTGTATCAGGAGCTGATGCTGCATGCCCTCCCCCTGCTGCTGCATCTATCAGAGGGGGGGGCGGGCATAAGGGAGAAGTAGGGGAGGCTAGATCTTCTCTAGGAAGACTTCCCCTTAGCCTAGCTCCATCCTCTGCCTTTCTACAGCATCTAATGGACTGCCTCTTCCATTCCTGGCTCATACTTTGGGCTGACTGAGTTCGACCTGCCACAATCTGTGCTCCCTGGCAGCTTGCACACCTTTGCAAGCCAGCTTGTCCTTAATATTCTGAGTCTCTGCAGCAGCCTCTCCCACTGTTCCCTGGCCCCTGCTTTTCCCATGAAGCTGCATATCTACATGGCAGATTACTACTAGGCTGTCTCTTCCCAGCCTCCATCTTGCCAAGCCACTGGACTGCTACAGTCTTTCACCTCCAACCCCTTTTATGGCTGCATTTCAAGTGGGTGCTGCTGGTCTCATTCCCTAAGAACTACATTCTACCAGCATTCTCTTTAGTGTTTAATTGCCCTGAGGCACTGCCACTGTCTCTTGCCTTGGCCTTCCACGTGATAAAGGGAAGAATAGAGACAGAGGTGAGCTAAATTCTGCTCTTCTTGCATCAGGTATTACAGATAGTCTCTGTCGGTGCATCTACACTGCACCGTAGTTTGAAATAAGATACACAATTTGAGCTACGCAAATTATGTCGCTTATTTCGATGTTATTTTGAAATAGCTTATTTGGAAATTTGGCACTGTCTACACAGCACTTATTTTTAAATAAATTGCTATTCCAAAATGTCCCTTACTTCTCGTGGAATGAGGTTTACAGGGACGTTGGAATAGCGAGCCCGTTATATTTTGAAATAACAGGCGTGCTAAAAGGATGCAGAATAGCTATTTCAGGAAACCTCCTCTATCCTGAAATAGCACTGCTGTGTAGACGTAGCCTTTGTGACCAGGCTTCTTCAAGACATCCCAGATATCTAACAACTACTAATTTATTAGATTTATATGAATAACCATACTTTATAAAATTAAAGCAAAAGCTAATAGTAGCCAGTATGCAGTTGCACTAGCCCAGGCTTAACCTGGTCAGGACACTAGGGCTATGTATACACTGCAGCACTATTTCGGGTTACTGGAGGTATCCCAAAATAGCTATTCTTTGTCTTTTGAGTGCGCCCTTTATTTCAAAATATAACAGGCTCGCTATTTTGATGTCGCCGTAAACCTCATTCCATGAGTAGTAAGAGATGTTTCAGAATAGTGGTTTATTTCTAAATCAGTGCTGTGTAGACATCACCATATTTCGAAATAAGCTATTTTGAAATAACATTTAAATAAGAGACATAATTTGCGTAGCTCAAATTGCATATCTTATTTAGACCTACGGTGCAGTGTAGACGCACTCTTGCAGGAATACCCTTATTCTCACAAAAAGGGTCCTGGACCTTTAGTTATCTGAAAGAGAGTTCAAAGGATCCATTGCCAAGGTTTCAGCCCTTAGTCCTACTAAAGAGAGCACACTACTCCAGAGTAGGTCTCATGGTTTTACTGTCACTGTTGCATGTCTTAGGAAGTGCTCAATAGCTAACAGAACTAGGCCTATATTGTGCCCTTTAGATTATTTTGAATAATGAAGCCTTACGTGGGGAGGCCAGTAACATCATCTCAGTATTACAGATAGATACAGAGAAGCACAGAGATATAAAGTGACTCATTCCTCAGGGTTACAAGGTGAGTCAGTAATCAGAGTTGGACACAAAATCCTCATTCCCAGTCTCCTGTTTAACTGCAGGACCATCTAGTAAATATAATCTTTGTTTTATCATCCACGACAAATGGATAATAAAAATTCTGTCTCAAAAAACAATCATCAGGCCAAGTCAAGCTGTTCTTCTATGACAAAAGGCTGAGAAACCTCACCCTGCAGCAGCTGAAGTGAAGTGAGATTCCTGGTCATTCTACTATTAGGAAAAGTCTCCCTCCTTTAGGGAATTTCAGTCTATTTGTCAATGGAGCCACGTGACAGTCTGGATAGTTTTGGTGAAGTGTTAATGTGGAAGTGGTGGCAGCTTGGTGACATTTGGGGTATTCCCTGAAAAGGAGACTTCATGAATCTTTGCATCAAAACCAGAACTGAAAGTGGACTAGAGCAGACGTAAAACAGACAAACAGGGGCAGCGGTATAAGAGGTGGGGGAAGGTATTGCCTTCCCAAACTACTAGCTGGGTGGGGACCCATACTCCACCTACAGAATGCCTACTGTAGGTGTACTGCAGGCAGACCGTTGCTGCCCTCAAGCACTTGCCTTCTTCATGCTCTGGGACTGGAGCAGCTTGGGCTGCATGCCACTCCACCTCCCTATGCTATGGGACCAGGAAGGCTGAGGCCATGTGCTGACCCACTTCCCCATGGTGCTTGGGGAGAGGGAGGTTGGTCCTCTAATCGGGGTCTGGGCAGAAGGGGTGGGGCTGCAGGCAGATCGGGGGGCTTGCCTCCCCCAGACCTACCTTTACCCACCACCCATGCAGACAACTTTCAGTCTGAATAACTTTTAAAAGGACCAGCCTGAAGGACATTAAAAATTAAAGTAGGCCCTTAGCTGAACTGCTTGCATATTCCATAAGCCAGTACAGCCTGCACACTCCTAAACCTTCTGCCTAGGTACTAGCCCCAATGGTACTTAGGTTGTGCTGCTGGGCTATGGCAGATTGTAAAACCACTAAGGGACAGATTTTGAAAAGAGCCCAGCACCCAATGGTTCTTACTGACTGCATCAGAAACTATTGCATGGTGAATAGTAATAGAGATGTAGCCGTGTTAGTCTGGTCTTCCTGAAAAAAAGACAGGACTATGCAGCACTTTAAAGACTAATGAGATGGTTTATTAGGTGATGAGCTTTCGTGGGCCAGACCCACTTCCTCAGATCAAATTGTGGAAGAAAATTGGCATGACCAGATATACCAAAGGGATACAATCAAAAAAAGTGAACACATATAAAATAGACAAATCAGATTTTAGAACAGAGGGGGATGAGGGGAGGAGGTTAATGTCTATGAGATAATGATATTAGAGGTGATAATTGGGGAAGCTATCTTTGTAATGGGTAAGATAATTAGCATCTTTGTTAAGGCCCATTCGTAAAGTGTCAAATTTAAGCATGAATGACAGTTCAGAGGCTTCTCTTTGAAGTCTTGTGTTAAAAGACTATAGCCAAGCCCTTCGATACAACTGCATCTGCTCTAATCCCACTGACAGAGACCAGAAACTTCAGGAGCTCTACCAAGCATTTATAAACCTCAATTACCCACCCGGAGAAATAAAAAAACAAATCAAAAGAGCCAGACGAATACCCAGAAACCATCTACTTCAAGACAGACCCAAGAAAACAAACAATAGAACACCACTTGTCATCGCCTATAGCCCCCAACTTAAACCTGTCCAACACATTATCAATAAACTACAACCTATACTAGAACAGGATACTACACTCCGAGAGGCTCTGGGAGACAGACCCATAGTCTCCTATAGACTACCACCTAACCTCAGGATGATTCTTACCAACAAACACAGGACATACCACACTAATACCAACCCTGGAACTTTCCCTTGCAACAAACACCGTTGCCAGCTTTGTCCACATATTTACTCTGCTGACACCATTATTGGACCTAACCATTTCAGTTATAAGATCAAGAACACATATTCCTGCTCATCCAGAAATATAATTTATGCCATCATATGCCAACAGTGTCCGTTTACTATGTATATTGGACAAACTTCTCAGACACTTCGCCATAGAATCAATGTGCACAAAACAGACATCAGACAGTTTCACAAAGAAAAAACAGTTTCTTGCCATTTCAACCAGAATGGGCATTGTCTCAACGACCTGATTACCTGCATCCATGCAGGCCCTCGACCAAAGCCTCCAACCTGCTGTTTGGAGGCCTGTTGGTTGGATAAGTGGGTGTTAGAAGCCTACCGGTGTTAATTCATTGTCCTGGAATAGTTCTGATTGAACGGACTTTGCTGTTGCAGTAGGACAAATGAGAAGTCTCTCTGCCTCTGATAGGGAGTGTACTGTCTCCTACAGTATGGGGGCATGTACATCCCTAAAGTATGCAGGGTGGTGCAGGCATCTTTGCTGGAATGAAGCATTTCATTTGTTTCTGCCACAAAGAGTTTGTCCTTATCAAATGGTAGGTCTTCGACCTTAGTTTGCTGCTAGCTCTTTGGGGACATCTGCTGCTTGTAGCCATGATGAACACCTCATTACTATTGACCTTTCAGCCGTATTAGCAGATTCTACCACCATTTGCATCACTGTGCAGGATGTATTGTAACCTTCCTGCACTATAGATTTTAAAATATTGGCCTTTTATCATCCAGGAGATGTTGCATTAGTTCCATCAATTTTGCATAATTATCAAAATCATGATTGGCTAATAATGCTGTGTAATTGGCTATACAAAGCTTCAAGGTCGAGGATGAATACATTTTCCTGCTGAATAGGTCTAAGCATTTGTGGTCCTTATCATGGGTGGTGGATCTAAATTGCAGGGTCTTAGATCTATGCTGTGCAGCATCTTACCGCTAGGAAGTTCAGCTGAGGATGAAGAAACAGAAAATACTTCTGCTAAGTACTCCACGGGCATGGATTTTCTGTCAGCCGGCTATGGTTGGTGTCTGCCAAACCTCATCCACTGCTTCCATAATTGTTTCATCTATGGGGAGAGCAATTGTGGATTTTGTGGCAGGTTGGAGGTACTTTAAAATCTTATGTTGTTTTTCTTGAACCTCTAATAATACCACCTCTTGGCTGGTAGCAACCCTTTGAATAAGTTCTGGAATCGTTTTAGGTCAGCAGGAATAACTGCCTCATCTGGCGAAGAGGAAGATTTATCCACTGGTGAAACGTCAGGTTGATCAGCAATAATTTGCACTTCTTCTATGTCTGGGTCCTCCACTGGCAAGGGAGAGGTATGAGCATGGAAGGGAGGTATTGACCTTTAGGCAGGGATTGACAGTGCCGTCAACTGGTGCCATGGGGGCGTGCAGTGTCAGCATGGGGACCAGCGAGGTGGGTAATGAGGGTGGTAAAACCATTCTGGATACCACAGAGGATGGTGAGAATATCATGGTCGGCACCTTTCCTATGGTGTGTGAGGCTGCATTGGAAAGGAGTGGTGGGAAGAGAATACACTCCTGCAATGCTCATCATAATCACTGTAATGAGAAAGTAAAGGTGATCATAGTAAATGAGGAGGGCCATGGGGTGAAAAGGGAGATTGAGACTGATGTCTCTAAGAGTGGTCATATGGAGATCTAGGTCTTGGTTCCAGATCCTGTGCATTGTGGCTTTGAGAGCAAGTAGAAGGATGATGATGGCTCGAGAGAGGCTCCTGCGGTGCAGGTGAACACAGTGCCGGTGGTGGCTGCATTGGTGCTGGAGAGGATGGCGTTGACTCCAGGCTTGGGGTGCGAGGCAAGGGCTTGGTGAATTTAAACCTGGCCTTTGTCAGCACCAAGGTGTTAGTCGGCACCAGTGGTGCTGGCAATGCCAAAGTCTCGTCCGGTTCCATGCCCATTGCATTTTTCGGTGCCGAGGTCTGATCAGACTGTGATTTTGATTCTGTTACTGGCACAGAGCAAGGACGTCTGGTGCCGGAGGTGCCCGGTCTGTCTCCCACACTAACTCTTAGTGGTAGGGAGCGAGCAGGAGAAACACTTTTCTTAGCTGAGGGCTTAGGTGATGGGACACTCAGGGTCTTAGATGATGGGACTCTTCTGAGTAGTGGTGTTGTCCTGCTGTTTGGTGCCCTTCTTGTTTGATTGGGGCTCAAGTGCTTTGTCAAATAATAGCTTGCGTAGATTCAGCTCTCTATCTTTTTGAGCCCTGGCTGTGAGGCTACAGCAATGCACACTCTTCTGGGGGACATGTCTCTCTCCCAGGCAGCGAATACAAGACCCATGGCCATCAGAGGCAGGCATATGGTTACGGCATTTTTTATATTTTTTTAATCTGAGGGAGCCCGACATTCTGTTGAGTTCTTTTCTTCCCTTTGCCTTCTCTTTTTTTTCCCACAGGGCGGCGATGCTGATGGCACATGGCACCTCAGGTCTTGCGTCTTAACTATTTAACTTCAGTACTGGGCAAATTAGTCGAAACAATAGTAAAGAATAAAATTGTGAAGCATGTAGAAGAACATAATTTGTTGGACAAAAGTCAACATGGGTTCTGGAAAGGGAAATCCTGTCTTACTAATCTATTAGAGTTCTTTGAAGGGGTTAACAAACATGCGGACAAGGGGATCCAGTAGATATAGTATACTTAGATTTTCAGAAAGCCGTTGACAAGGTCCCTCACCAAAGGCTCTTGTGTAAATTACGTGGCCATGGGATAAGAGGAAGGTCCTTTCTTGGATTGAGAACTGGTTAAAAGACAGGAAACAAAGGGTAGGAATAAATGGTAAATTTTCAGAATGGAGAGGGGTAACTAGTGGTGTCCCCAAGGGTCAGTCCTGGGACCAATCCTTTTCAACTTATTCATAAATGATCTGGAGAAAGGGGTAAGCAGTGAGGTGGTAAAGTTATGGATGATACAAAACTGTTTAGGATAGTCAAGACAGAAGCAGACTGTGAGGACTCCAAGAAGATCTCACCAAACTGAGTGATTGGGCAACAAAATGGCAAATGAAATTTAATGTGGATAAGTGTAAAGTAATGCACATCGGGAAAAATAACCCCAACTATACGTACAGTATGATGGGGGCTAATTTGGCTATGACAAATCAGGAAAGAGATCTTGGAGTTATCGTGGACAGTTCTCTGAAAACTTCAGATGATTGACGAGGAGGAGAGAGATTGAGCAGCTGAGGGCAGCAATGAAGGAACTGAGGGAAGTTGGGCCTTGCACACAATCTCCAAAGGCACGAACAGTATGTGCCCCTCCCCCCACATGCATGGTCCGACTGGATACTGCTAGAAAAAGACTTTGCTCTGCGACACCAAGACAAGCCCGACCCCAACAATGGAACACCCACAGGGACATCACTCAAAGAAGAACCGGAAGAACCTCCTGTGAGCTGAGTATATTGTTATATGAAAATATATGTCTTGGAGGTTGACGGATGAGAACCAGTCCCCCTCGTCCAGGGCTGGAATGATGGTTCCCAAAGTTGCCATCCTGAACTTCTTGTTGTGTACGAACTGGTTGAACTTCCTGAGATCTAAGATCGGCCTCCATCCTCCTGTCTTTTTGGAAGTGAGGAAATAGTTGAAATAGAATCCTCTTCATGGAACTCTGGTGGAACTTGCTCTATGGCCCCTAGGCTGAGTAGTTTTTGAACTTCTGCTTGTAGAAGGGGCTTGCGAGAGGGGTCCCTGAAGAGATACAAGGAAGGAGGGTGGGTATGAGGTACAGATGTAAATGGGAATAATATAGCCATTTCTTATAATCTCGAGGACCTATTGGTCCATAGTGATGAGAGTCCATTGGTAGTAAAAGGGTCTCGACCGATGGTGGAACGTGTGGATGGTATGCACCGGATCTAGACAGTAGTTGCTCATGCCCTCGACCACACCTTCAAATTTGCTGCTTGGGTGCAGCAGACACTTGGGTATGTTGTGCCCTTCTTCTATTGGTCTGTTGTTTCGACCTGTTGTCAAAGGGCCTCTGATGTTGCCTCTGGTAGGAGGTGTCCCTTGATCTCTGGTATGGGATGTATTTCCTCCTTATTGGGCGGCGTATACATTCTGAGTGTCTGGAGGGTTGTGCGCGAATCTTTGAATGGAGTACTTCATCGGTCTTCGTTGTCAAAAGCTGAGCCATGTCAAAGGGCAAGTCCTCCACTTTGGTTTGCTGTTCCCTGGGAACACTGGATGACTGCAGCCAAGAAGTACAGTGCATAACAATTGTTGTTGCAGTTGATTGGGCCACCGTATTTGCTATGTTCATCGACACTTGTAGCGTTGTGCGGACAATGGATTGTCCCTCTTTCATGATGGACTGCAGTTGAGGCCTCTCTTGTTCTGGCAGGTTGTTTAGCAGCTCCTGTAACATGGTGTAATTGGAGAAAGAGTAAGTTACTCACCTTGGTATAGTGATGATGGTTCTTCGAGATGTGTCCCGGTGGGTGCTCCATTGTTGGTGTCGGGTTGTCCCAGCGCCGCAGATCAGAGATTTGTTAGCAGTAGTCTGCCAGACCATGCATGCGCGTTAGGCGCCTTGTGCTGTTCGCACCATTTTTTGAGGCACACGGTCCAGCTCCCGCCAGTTCCTCCTGATCGTTGAGTGTCTGAAAAACAGAAGTAGGGAAGAAACTCCGAAGCGGAGAGGAGGGTGGGTAGTGGAGCACCCATGGAGACACACATCTTTAAGATCTGTCGCTTCAGGGGGTAGCCGAGTTAGTCTGTTACAGAAAAAAACAGCAAGCAAATGGTCTGGTAGCACTTTATAGACTAACAAAACATGTAGATGGTATCATGAGCTTTCGTGGGCACAGCCCACTTCTTCAGATGACCGGAGTTATGACTAGGGGATAAGAAAACTCGAAATAAATAGGAGAAGGGAAGGGGGCGGGAAGAGAAAGATGCTCTGTCCCCCAACCCCCTACCTCTATACATAAAGTATCAGGAGAAAGGGTGCTAAACCTGAGTAGATAAAGATCAAAGTCAGTGGATAGATTGGTAAGGCAGGAAGAATACCATTCAGAAAGCTGTTAGCACCTTCAGTGATAAAAGGTCCACCACCCCATATCTTGATTAAGCCCATTAGTAATTGAATTGAATTTGCATATGTATTGTAATTTCAAGATTTCCCTGTGTATTTGGCTTGAGGGACTGACCTGTGACAAGACCGCCACCTTCAGATCTGTGAGATTATGGTTAGGTAAACAGAAATGTTCTGCCACTGGCTTCTGAGTATTTTCTTTACGTATATCTGATTTGTGTCCATTGATTCTTTCCCGTAGAGAACGTCCAGTTTGATCAATATATATAGTAGAGGGGCACTGTTGGCATTTGATGGCGTAGATCAAATTACTAGATGAGCAGTCAAATGAGCCTTTGATTTTGTGGCTTGTGTTGTTTGCTCCAGTGATGAATTCGTCAGTGTAGATATGTGGGCAGAGTTGGCATCTTTTCTGGTTGCAGGGCCGGGTTCCTGGAGGCTTATGATGTGGTTGTGTGGCATGGTTATCAGAAAGAATACGTTTCAGGTTAGGGGGTTGTCTGTAAGCAAGAATAGGTTTTTCTCCCAAAGCCTCTGAGAGTGAGGGATCATTTTCCAGGATGGGTTGTAGATTGTGTATGATGCGTTGGAGGGGTCTGAGTTGTGGACTGTAAGTAACAACAGGAGGAGTTCTGTTATTTTCTCTTTTGGGTCTGTCTTAGAATCATAGAATACTAGGACTGGAAGGGACCTCGAGAGGTCATCGAGTCCAGTCCCCTGCCCTCATGGCAGGACCACATACTGTCTATACCATCCCTGATAGACATTTATCTAACCTACTCTTAAATATCTCCAGAGATGGAGATTCCACAACCTCCCTGGGCAATTTATTCCAGTGTTTGATTACCCTGACAGTTAGGAACTTTTTTCCTAATGTCCAACCTAAACCTCCCTAGCTGCAGTTTAAGCCCATTGCTTCTTGTTCTATCCTCAGAGGCCAAGATGAACAAGTTTTCTCCCTCCTCCTTATGACACCCTTTTAGATACCTGAAAACTGCTATCATGTCCCCCCCCTCAATCTTCTCTTTTCTAAACTAAACAAACCCAATTCTTTCAGCCTTCCTTCATAGGTCATGATCTCTAGACCTTTAATCATTCTTGTTGCTCTTCTCTGGACCCTCTCCAATTTCTCCACATCTTTTTTGAAATGCGGTGCCCAGAACTGGACACAATACTCCAACTGAGGCCTAACCAGCGCAGAGTAGAGCGGAAGAATGACTTCTTGTGTCTTGCTCACAACACACCTGTTAATGTACCTCAGAATCATGTTTGCTTTTTTTGCCACAGCATCACACTGCTGACTCATATTCAGCTTGTGGACCACTATAACCCCTAGATCCCTTTCTGCCATACTCCTTCCTAGACAGTCACTTCCCATTCTGTATGTGTAAAACTGATTGTTCCTTCCTAAGTGGAGCACTTTGCATTTGTCTTTATTAAACTTCATCCTGTTTACCTCAGACCATTTCTCCAGTTTGTCCAGATCATTTTGAATTATGACTCTATCCTCCAGAGCAGTCGCAACCCGTCCCATCTTGGTATCATCTGCAAACTTAATAAGCGTACTTTCTATGCCAATATCTAAATTGTTGATGAAGATATTGAACAGAACCGGTTCCAAAACAGACCCATGCGGAACCCCACTTGTTATACCTTTCCAGCAGGATTGTGAACCATTAATAACTACTCTCTGAGTACGATTATCCAGCCAGTTATGCACCCACCTTATAGTAGCCCCATCTAAGTTGTATTTGCCTAGTTTATTGATAAGAATATCATGCGAGACCGTATCAAACGCCTTCCTAAAGTCTAGGTATACCACATCCACCACTTCTCCCTTATCCACAAGACTCGTTATCCTATCAAAGAAAGCTGTCAAATTGGTTTGACATGATTTGTTCTTTACAAATCCATGCTGGCTGTTCACTATCACCTTGCCACCTTCCAAGTGTTTACAGATGATTTCCTTAATTACTTGCTCCATTATCTTCCCTGGCACAGAAGTTAAACTAACTGGTCTGCAGTTTCCTGGGTTGTTCTTATTTCCCTTTTTATAAATGGGCACTATATTTGCCCTTTTCCAGTCTTCTGGAATCTCTCCTGTCTCCCATGATTTTCCAAAGATGATAGCTAGAGGCTCAGATACCTCCTCTATCAGCTCCTTGAGTATTCTAGGATGCATTTCATCAGGCCCTGGTGGCTTGCAGGCATCTAACTTTTCTAGGTGATTTTTAACTTGTTCTTTTTTTATTTTATCTTCTAAAGTCTTGAAGTAGTTCATGTCTGGGTACTTTTTTGACTCTGTCAATTTGTTTTTTCACTTCCCCGGGTGGGTATCTCAGTGCACCAAGATCAGTAACTTCCTTTTCTTTTTCGAGTAATGTCCCCATGGGATAACTGTTGGTGACTGAGTAGCAGTGCCCAGATAAGAAGAAAGGTGGGATTCAGAGTTAGCGTTTCACCGCTGTTGATAATACTGTTGAGGCAACTGCTGCATCACTAATGAAGTTATTGGAGATAGTGTAATGCTTAATGAACGTGTGGTTGGAAGTCCATGTGGTAGCTTGGCAAATGTCTCGTAGGGGAACTCCCTTGAGGAAGGCCATAGAAGCTGCTACTGCTCTGGTAGAGTGAGCTCTGGGTGTTCCTGGAAGAGGCTTGTTCTGGATGGAATAGCATCGGGTTATGTATGAAACTATGAGTTTTGAGATGCGTTGTGCCAAGATAGGCTCGCCTCTGGAACGGTCAGCCAGGGAAAGCAACAGCCATTGCGGTTTGCAGAAAGGTCGAGTTCTGTCGATGTAGAAGGCAAGTGCCCTGCATACATCAAGTGTGTGAAGCATCGCATCTCAATGAGATGAGTGTGGTTTCGGGTAGAAGGTTGGAGGGATGATTGGCTCATTGATATGAAAGTCAGATTTCACTTTTGGTAGGAAGGATGGGTGAGGGTGAAGTATCACGCCATTGTTGCTAAACACCATATAGGGAGGTGTAGCGGAAAGTACAGCAAGCTCTCCCACTCTGCGTGCAGATGATATGGCTAGAAAAAAGGTGACTTTGATAGTTAATAGTGATAGAGGGCAGGTGGCCAGAGGTTCAAAAGGAGGTAATGTAAGGGCATCCAAGACCAGTTCCAAGTTCCACAATTGTGGCAGTGTTCTGTGCAGTGGGTAAAGGTTAGCTGGTCCTTTCATGAATCTTTTCATGGTGGGGTGTACGAATACTGAATATCCCTTCACTGCATATTGAAAAGCTGTGATCGCTCTGAGGTGGACCTTGAGAGAAGGCAGGGTTAGGTCTGAATGTTTCAAATATATAATCCAGAATGAGATGGACAGAACAGACTCCGGGTCCAAATATTTGTCTATACACCACGATCTAAAACTGCGCCACTTATGTAAATAGGTGGTGAGTTTCCTGCTTTGTAGTAGGACCAGCTTGACATCGTGGGAGCATCTCATTTCTGACTCTTGGAACCAAATAGGAACCATGCTATGAGGCGAAGGAGTGTACTGAGGGTGTACTAGAGTGCACTGGTCCTGAGTCAGCAGGTCACGCCGCCTGGGCAGAGGATAGAGTGGACAAGGAGACATTCAAAAGAGATAAGAGAACCAGGTCTGAAGGGGCCAGAAGGGGGTGTGACGTAGTGGAGGTACCTGGCTGGTTTCTATGCTGGCTCTGTGGTAACCCCCACTGGCTGCCATCGGTACCACAGCCCAGAAGGACTGGAAATGAGTCATTATGCAAAGAGGGTCTCTCAACCTGTCTGACCAGCTACCCCCCAAGGAGAGAGACAAAGGAAGGGGAAATGCTGCCCTGGCTGGGGGCAGGGCTGGAAGAGAGGGAGTTAGAGTCTGTCTGGGATCATGGAGGAACCAGCCTAAGCCAGGGCTGGGATTTAGGGCCCAGTCTCCCCCATCTCAAGGGGGGCTGAGGCATCCTAGGCCTGCCCTGTAACCAGATGACATCTGTGCTGTGCTGTGCTGTGCTGTATCCTGGAGAAGCAATAAACTCCCTCCATTCTACGGGCTGGTGGAGTCTGTTCGTGCCATTACGGGGGTGCAGGAGTCAGGGGACGCAGCGTCGTCACACTGGTGTCAGGAGTGGGATTCACTGCACCCCATGGATGGAGCATCCAGCGGCGAGCGACAAGGTGCAGTAGAAGCAAGAGCCATGGAACCAGGCGTGCTGGAAACAGAGCGGCGGTTCCTGAGAATCGTGGGCGCAGCAGCACTAGACTGGTGAGTCTGCACCGAGGACCAGCGGGAGATGGCCTACACCCAACTCCTGAAGGCAGAGCTGGTGAAGCTGTGCAGAGAGAGGGCTTGCCTGTGCGGGCGCAGCAAGGCCCAGCTGATTGCCCGGCTGGAAGAGAATGACCAGCCACAGGGCTGGGATCCTGTCCCGTGGGAACAGCCAGACCCCACTGGGGCGTGTCAGGCTCGGAGGCGGGCGCTGGAGGCCGCCGAAGAGACCGGACTGCCTCCCAGGGGAGCACTGCAAGCCGTGAGTCCGCCCGAGGGTCCAACCCCTCGGGCTGCGGCGGCTAGAAATCCAGCTGCAGATGAAGGTGGAAGTCCAGGACCGTAGAGAGCAGCGACAGCATGAGCTGGCCATGGCCGAGCGGAGAAGCGGCAGGGCCCCAACTGTGCCGAGTGCAGATGAGCCCCAAAGGCCCGGGGCGGCCAGATGCTTGGAGAAGCTCGTGGTGGCCCAATTGAAGGACATGGGAGACATAGACGGGTTCCTCAGCTCCTTTGAGAGGGCCTGTGGACTGCAACGGGTACCCCCAGCTGACTGGCTTCAGGAGCTCATCCCCGCACTGAACCAGGAAGCTGCGGGGTGCTCAATCAGCTGGAGGACCTACAGCCAGGGGATTACAACCGAGTCAAGGAGGCCCTGCTGCACAAGTTCGGGCTGACCCCGAGATGTACAGGAAGAAGTTCCGGGAGGTGCAGAAGGAGCCACGGGAGACCTATGTGGACCTGGCCTCCCGCCTGGCGCAATACTGCCGCAAGTGGGTGTCTGGAGTCGGAGCCCAGACTGCAGAGGGCTGCTCAAGCTGTTCATGATGGAGCAGTTCTATGAAGCATGCCCACCCAGATTGAGGCTGTGGCTCAAGGACCGAAGACCAGAGACCCCCCAGGAGGCCGGGAGACTGGCAGATGAGTTCACGGAGAGCCGGTCCGGGTGTGAGGAGTCCCGGAGAGAAAGGGAATCGCACAGAGACCGGATGTCGGCTGAGCGGACGGAGGAGTCAACTACGAGCGAGCCCAAGGAACAGGTCGTCTGTGCCCCAGAGAACCAGCCAGGGCCTGGACAGAGACAGCCCAAAGCCTAACTTGCCATCGCTGTGGGCAAAAGGCCACAAGAGGGCTCAGTGCACCAGGTCCCATGACCTGGGACTTTCCAGGAGTTAACTGGCTGGGGCTGGAGGAAGGGCAGGCTGCCCCAGAGGCAGGGGCTGGCAGGCAAACCTCAGCTCAGAGTGGGGAAGGATGCTCAGTGCACCCCTGGGAGGTCTGACCCTCGGGAGGCGGATTTCTCCGTGTACCGGGTGGGGCAGGGCGGCCCCTGCGGAGCGAGTGCCTCATACCCCTGGAGGTGGATGGTAGGAAGGTGACGGGTTTCTGGGACACGGGGCGGAGGTGGCGCTGGCCCGATCTGACATAGTGGCCCCAGACCGGATACTACACGCAGCTGACCCTGAAGGGCATAGGCGGGTCCCGTTTAAGGTGCCCGTAGCCAGGGTGCATCTGAAATGGGGGCCAAGGAAGGTCTCAAGGAAGTGGGGTGCACCACTTGCCCACCGAGTGCTGATGGGGAATGACCTGGAGGAGTGGCCCCATGAATCCCAGCGGGCTCTAGTCACCGCCGGGCCAGAGCCAGCGAGGGGCTGGCAACCTGGATCAGGAAGGACTCCTGGCAGGGTCCCCAGGGTCCCATCACCGTGGACACGGGGTCCAGCCAAGCGGGGACCCGGACCTAGGCAAAGGTGGGGAACAGGTCCCGATCCCTGCCCCAGCGGCTGAATTCCAGGCTGAGGTGCAGGCAGACCCCTCCTTGCAGAGGCTGAGGACGAGGCTGGCCTCCGTACAGTTCAGCCCCTGGGAGAGGAGGCCAGGAGAGATTCCTGTGGGAGCGGGGATTCCTGTTCCGGGAATGGCTTCCCCCAGGAAGGTGAGGGCATGGGGTCAGCGGCAGCTGGTCGTCCCCCAAAGTATCACCTCAAGCTGCTGTATTTGCCCATAACGTCCCTTTGCGGGCCACCGGGGATCCGGAGCACCCGGCTGAGGCTGCTCAACACTTCTACTGGCGGGAATATTCGCAGCCGTGCAGCGTGTACGGCCGGTCCTGCGACTCCTGCCAGAGGCGGGAAGGCCCAAGACAGGAGAAAGCTGCTCAGGGGCCCCTACCCTGTATAGAGGAGCCTCTGGGCTTGCTGAGAGAGTTATGGGAGGAAGACCTCCCGGGATGGGCGTCGGGGTGGAGGCCGCCCTGGCTGTCCAGAGAAGGCTCGCTGGGCTCATGGCCCGGCCGAGAGACCCTGGCCAGAGATCAAGGCCAGCGGAAGGGTGGGTGCAACCACAGAGGACAGGCCTGTGTCAGTCGCCCTGGAGCGATGCAGCGAGTGGACAGAGGAAGCCAGTTCATGTGGGGCCTCGCCGCGGCCGGCCCGAGTCAAGGGAGCACCCATGTCCCCAGGGCGGGTTCCCACGCAGAGGACCCGAACTTCCCTAGGTCACGAGTGGAGTGACCCTGCTCAGTTCGCTCTCGGAGGAGAACTGTGGCGTAGTGGAGGTACCTGGCTGGTTTCTATGCTGGCTCTGTGGTAACCCCACTGGCTGCCATCGGTACCACAGCCCAGAAGGACTGGAGATGAGTCATTATGCAAAGAGGGTCTCTCAACCTGTCTGACCAGCTACCCCCAGGAGAGAGACAAAGGAAGGGGAAATGCTGCCTGGCTGGGGCAGGGCTGGAAGAGAGGAGTTAGAGTCTGTCTGTCTGGGATCATGGAGGAACCAGCCTAAGCCAGGGGCTGGGATTTAGGGCCCAGTCTCCCCCATCTCAATGGGGGCTGAGGCATCCTAGGCCTGCCCTGTAACCAGATGACATCTGTGCTGTGCTGTGCTGTGCTGTATCCTGGAGAAGCAATAAACTCCCTCCATTCTACGGGCTGGTGGAGTCTGTTCGTGCCATTACGGGGGTGCAGGAGTCAGGGGACCCCAACGCGTCGTCACAGGGGGCTATCAGGATTACCGTTGCAGCATCCCTGTTGACCTTTTTGAAAATTCTTGGAATTAAGGGAGTTGGAGGAAAGGCGTAAAGTATCTATCCACTCCAGTCAAGGAGAAAGGCATCTCCCAGGGATCATGGTCCCATTCCCGCTCTGGAACAGTAATGTGGACATTTTGCATTGCAATGTGACACAAACAGATCTATGCTTGTGTTGGAGTACTTGATAATGTAATTCTCACTTGTGTTCCTTGATAAAGTACCTGCTGAGTGCATCCGCTGTGGTGTTGTCGGCGCCCGGTAAGTAGGACCCTAGGATTGTTACTTCATGGCGAATGCATTAGTTCCACAAGCGTAACGCTTCTGTGCACAGGGAACAAGATTGAGCACCTCCCTGTTGGTTTATGTAAAAAACAGTGGTAATATTGTCTGTTAGGACCCTGATGGTGTTGCCTCGGATGAGTGTGTAGAAATGTTTGCATGCGTTGAAGATTGCTCTCAGCTCTAGGAAGTTGATGTGGAGGGAAGTTTCTTTTGTGGACCATTGCCCCTGAACATGGTGTCCTTTCAAAGGTGCTCCCCATCCTATAAGAGATGTGTAGTTGTGATCTGCATTGTATGCTGAGGTTGGTGGAATGGCACCCCAGCTAGTAGGTTGCCCGGTGTGGTCCACCAGTTTAAAGACTTGACAAGTTTTGGTAGTAGAGACAGGTGTCTGTGAATGTCTTGTCTGACGGGAGTATAAACGGAGGCCAGCCAGTGCTGGAGGCACCATAGGTAACCCTGCATGAGCTACTACATATGTGGTAGCCTCCACATGCGCTATGAGTTGGAGGCAGGTAAGTATCCGAACAGTGGGGCTTGTAGCAAGAATCTGTATGAGGTCCTGAATCATTTGGAATCTCTGTAATGCAGCGATGGGCAAAAGGACCTCCGTGGGCTGGATCTGGATCCAATTATGGCCTGGGGGTTGGGGAACACACAAAGCCTCCTCCCGTCCTGCCAGGAGCATGTGGCTGCTTCCCCCCAACCCCAGACTCTAATTGGCCTAGGGCAGTGTTTTTTAAACTGGTGTGCCGTGAGGCAGTGCCACTGAGAACAAGAGTTCCCTGACTTTTTTTTTTTTTTGCTCAACAAAAAAAAATCCTTGGTGTTCCTCATAAAAAAAATTATTGTTCGGTGTTCCTCAGTCTTAAAAAGTTTAAGAAACACTGGCCTAGGGGCAGGGGAGCGTGGGAAGTCTCCTCCCACGCCAGGGGTATGGGCACCTAGGAGATACATGGGAGGGCAAAGGCACTCCCTCACCCCCAGACCAATCATTGTCTGGGGGTTGGGAACCCAGAAGTAACTTGGCCCCACCCCTTCCGCTTGATGCCCCACCCCTTCCTGTGCAGCCTGGGGCCACTTCAAAAATTTCCGAAGTGGCCCCCAGCAAAAAATTATTGCCCACCCCTGCTGTAACGGCAGGTAGGCCTGAGCTGTAGATGAGTCCGGATGGGCGCCAATAAATTCTAGGGATTGCTCCGGCGTCATGGAGGATTTCTGGAAGTTGATGATGAGACCCAGAGATTCGAAGACTGCTCTCGTTGTGGAGTGTATCTGCGAAGGATGGGCCTTTGATCAGGCAGTCATTGAGATGGGAAATATAACGATCCCAGCTCGACATAGGTTTGCCGCGGTACTGAAAATGATCGGTTCTGATGGTACATCTCAGGAAATGCCTATGGATTGTGACATGAAAAAAGGCGTTTTGTGGGTCAAGGGCTGCGAACCAGTCCCCGTGGTCGGTATGATAGATGCCAGAGCCATCATCTTGAATCTTTGTTTTCAAAGATGTCAGTTGAGTCCACCGAGGTCTAGGATAGGCCTCCAACCTCCCAATCCCTTCTGGGTAAGGAAATAATGGGAATAAAAGCCTTTGCCCCTGAATTCTTCCAGTACACTCTCCACAGCTCTGATGGTGAGGAGATGAAGAACTTCTTGTTTCAAGAGAACTTCTTGTGAGAGGGGTCCCTGAAGAGGGACAGGGAGGATGGAGGGAAGGGATGTGAAGGGAATTGAATAGCCAGATGTTACTAGCTCTAGAACCCAGCGATCGGTAGTGACGGTGTCCCACTGTTGTCGGTATGGTTTGAGCTGGTGGTGAAAGATGTGAGCATCGTTTTGGCAGTGACCAATAAGTGGGGTAGCTTGCAGACCCTCAACCATCACGTCAAACCTGCTGCTGGTTGCTCTGTTGGTTAGACGATTGGGTGTTTTGAGGGTGCTGTTTTTGGGGGCGCGGCCTGGCACGATGCTGGTCGAATCCCCTATGCTGAGGTGCCGAGTATGGGAAGGCAGAATGTCTTTAGTATGGGGTATAGCACCTACACTGATGGGGGGGTGTATATATGCCTAATGTTCTCAGCATCATCCTCAAGTCCTTGCTCGTTT
Source organism: Rafetus swinhoei (assembly GCA_019425775.1). NCBI lineage: Eukaryota > Metazoa > Chordata > Testudines > Trionychidae > Rafetus > Rafetus swinhoei. Next base: position 19,727,035 of record CM033429.1, on the reverse strand, counting down.
GGAGGACTTTGTCAGTTTTCTCAGCAAACAGTTTTTGTCTGTCAAAGGGGAGGTCTTCCACTTTGGCCTGCTGCTCTTTAGGAACTCACTCTGACTGAAGCCATGAAGCTCTACGCATGACCACTGACGTAGCCGTAGAGTGTGCCACTGTATCTGCGATATCCAATGCAATCTGGAGGGCTGTACAGGATGATGCGTAGCCCTCCTGGACAATGGATTTTAGTATCTGTCGCTTGTTGTCTGGCAAGTGCTCCATAAGTGAGGTTAGTTTGACATAATTGTCAAAGTCGTGGCTGAACAAAAGAGCTGCATAATTGGCCATTCAGAGTGTCAGAGTTGCGGAGGAATAGATCTGTCTATCAAAAAGGTCGAGCCTTTCGCTCTCTTTGTCCGTTGTCGTATTTCTATACTGTGGTGCCTTAGCTCTTTGTTGTGCTGCGTTGATTACCAATGAGTCAGGTTGGGAATGCGAGAAGAGGAAATCCATACCCTCGGCAGGGACAAAGTATTTCTTGTCCACTCCTTTGGTGGTAGCAGGGGTGGAGGCTGGGGTCTGCGAAATGTCATCAGCCACCTCAAGAATAGCTTCATCAATAGCCAGCGGCAGATATAGGGCAGGGCGAGTGGGGCGGCTGCCCCCGGCCCCGTGCTTCAATAGGCCCCGCGCACGCGCTACTACCTGTTGCCTGTGGCCGTGGCGCATGCGCGAAATTGTGCTGCACTGTGCCCCGCAAAACTCTCATCCGCCCCTGTCGATAGCCAATGCTACCTTGGACTTCTGGGAGGGCTGAAGATTTTTTTAGGAGTCAGTGTTGTTTCTCCTGTTCCTCCATCAGTTGAACCTCTTGACTGGCTGTTAAGCGCTTGAAGAGGTCCTGAAACAGCCTGAGGTCATCAGTTGGTGATGTATACCCTGGAATTACTGCCTCATCAGGTGAAGAGGAAGATGGTCTGCAGGAGAAATGCCCTGTGGCTGTTCATGATCGGGCAGTTGACCTTCCTCAGGGTCAGACTGTTGCAGCAGAAGGGATGTAGTTTGTGTAAGGGTGGGAGGTTGCGTGTTGTCTGGAGGAGGAGAGGGCGTATGGCGTCGTCTGGAGGTGGACCGGTGGCAGCAAAGTGACCAATGTTGAGGGTGATGTGGTGACCTATAGTAGCGGGCCGGCTGAGGGTCTTTGTAATAAGTGCAGTAGCTACAGTGGTGGTCATAGTAATATCTGGCAGGGGAAGAGTGCCTGTAAGAAAAGGTGCTCCTGCAATCATCGTGGTAAGTGGCATATACTGATAGCGTTGGGGACCTAGATGATCTGGATGCGGCACTTAAAGAAGGAGGTGGAAAGACTGAGATGTGTCAATGGAAACGGTATAGGTAAGAGCATGGTGTGATGCTGAGCTCTAGTATTCTCTTGCAGTGTGATGTCATGGTGCATGAGTAAGTGTGGCTGACAGTGCCGGGGAGAAGGTGATGGGTTCCAGGCTTGGGGAGGAAGTAGCGACTCTATCAGTTTTAGATCGGGCCTTAGCTGATGTCGACGATGATGATGGTGCTGCCGTTACATGTGAGGCAGCGGAAGCTCTTGCCATTGCTGACGGCAGTGCCATTGGTGATGGCAGTGTTGATGCCGAAGAAGATGTCTATGCTGCCGGCGTCGCCGACAAAGGTACTGGTGCAGGCCCCTGTGCCGTACCCAGATCCCATGCCGCAGTTGAATTAGCCTGTGTACTGTCACGTGGTTTCATTGCTGCGTCCCTGGGGTGGGTGGAAACAGTGCCAGAAGTGCCCCGTTTATCACCGGTGTTTATGCGACTCAGTGGTAGGGATTGTGCTGGGGAGGCCCTTCTCTTGCTTGAGGAACAGGGCCCAGGTGATGCGGCCCTGCATTTTTCAGCCTTTACCAGGTCCGAACGAGGTGAGGAAGGCTCTGGCTGTGAGGGCTGCAGTGCTTTGTCAAATAACAGTATCTGGAGCCTCATTTCTCTGTCTCTTCTTGCTCTAGCAGTCAACTTAGAGCAGTGAGGACACTTTTGAGGAATGTGTCCTTCCCCAAGGCAACGAATGCAGTGGGGAGTGCCCATCTGAGGCAGGCAAGGGTTCCCGGCAAGGGTTCGCATTTTTTGAAGCCAGGAGTTCCTAGCATGGTGTGGTTATAGCTTCTTTTTCTCTTCTCTTCTCTTTTTTTTTTTGGTAAACAGAGAGCAGTGAGGAACTCCGAACGGTTTTTTTTTTAAACGATTAGAAAACGAGACCATTACTACTAGAATAACTAAACTAAAAGACAATTAACTAACTAACTTTTTATCCCGGTCTGACAAGACAGAGGTAGCTCACTCCATCTACGACTGAGGGTGGTTAGGAGGAACTGGCAGGAGCCAGACCATATGCCTCAAGAAACGGAGCAAACAGCACGAGGCGCCTAATGCGCGTGCATGGTCTGGCAGACTACTGCTAACAAATCTCTGATCTGTGGCGCCGGGATGACCAACACCAACAGTGGAGCACCCACGGGGACACTACTAGAAAAAGAATCATAATTAGAAAGGAGGACTGTACAATTAGAAATTCTAAACTGCAGCATTGCTGATTAATAGACTTTTCTCCCCAAAATGTTGAGCCTTCTGTGATCCTTCTCTTGGGGCACTGATTTGAACTGTGAATGTCTAGAGTGGTAGCAAAAAGGAAATTACTCACCCTGTGAAGTAACGATTGTTCTTCGAGATGTGCCCCGTGGGTGCTCCACTCTAGGTGTCGGGTCCCGTCCCGGCGCCGCAGCTCGGAGACTTTTCATAGCCGTGCTCCGCCGGCTCGCGCATGCGTGCTTTCCCAGGATAGCGTTCGCGCCTTTGATCAGCCGCGCGCGAGCCGGCAACCGTCAGTTCCTCTCACCCGCTCATCTAGAAGAAAAATATAAAGAACAATTCCGGAGCGGGGAGAAAGGGCAGGTCGTGGAGCACCCACGGGGCACATCTCGAAGAACAATCGTTACTTCACAGGGTGAGTAACTTCTTTTTCTTCTTCGAGTGGCCCCGTGGGTGCTCCACTCTAGGTGACTCCGGAGCAGTATTTAGAACAGAATTAGAGCGCTCTGGAATCAAGACTACCAGCATGATTAAGTACTGCTGTAGCCACAGAAGAGTCTGAAGCAAACTGATCGACTATAGCATAGTGCTTCATAAAAGTCACATGAGAAGACCATGTTGCCGCTCTGCAAATGTCACGAAAGGACACTCCCCTCAGAAAGGCTGTAGTAGTAGCAACTGCCCTAGTGGAATGAGCCCTCGGAAGAGAAGGGAGAGGCTTCCCTCGCAGTGAGTGGCACGTGGATATACATGAAACTATCAGTCTCGAAATACGCTGAGAAGTTAGAGGCTGTCCTTTTGAATGGGGCGCTAATGATACCAGCAAACGGTCTGTTTTCCTAAAACCCCGCGCGTTCTGTCAATGTAAAACGCTAAGGATCTTCTCACATCCAACGTATGGAACTGCGCTGCTTGCATTGAGGTATGGGGTTTTGGGAAGAAACATGGTAAAACTACCGGCTCATTTATGTGGAATTCAGAAGAAACCTTCAGGATAAACGCTGGATGGGTCCTCAATGTCACCGAGTCTTTAGAAAAAACTGTATAGGGAGGTGAGGCCATAAAAAGCTGCTATCTCACTCACTCTGCGAGCCGAAGTGAGGGCTAGGAGGAATAGAAGCTTGACAGTAAGTAAGTGTAACGTCACTGTAGCCAAGGGCTCAAAGGGAGGACGAGTCAAAGTTTCTAGGACTAGATCTAAATTCCATAAAGGCGGAGGAGGCCTCCGCAGGGGATGAAGATTTGAGAGCCCCTTCAGAAACCTTTTTGTAGTAGGGTGAGCAAACAAGGAAACATCCCCATCCTTATGATGGAATGCATTAATTGCCTCCAAGTGTACTCGTAGAGTTGCAACTGCCAGACCGTTGTCATGCAGCTGCAAGAGGTATTCCAATATACAAGGTAGGGTTGCGAAACGAGGGTCTACATTGTTATCCGCACACCATGCTTGGAATTTGGACCACTTAGCCGTATAAGTGGTTCGTGTAGACTGTTTTCTACTATGCATCAACACTTGCTTGACTCGCTGAGAACAGGATTGCTCGGAGTCGGTAAACCAACAAGCATGCATGCTGTTAGATGCAGAACTTCGGGTCTCGGATGACTGAGAGATCTGTTGCCCTGGGTCAATAACTTCGGAAGAGAAGGCAGAGGATACGGCGCTCTCACTGACATCTGGTGGAGCATTGAGAACCAAGGCTGCCGAGCCCATGCCGGGGCTAGGAGGATCACCCGGGCTTTGTCTGTGTTGATTTTTTCGAGAACCCTGGAAATTAAGACTACTGGGGGAAAGGCATACAGTAACGACCTCCCCCAGTGGAGAAGAAAGGCGTCCCCCAGCGAGTGACGTCCTATTCCAGCTCTTGAACAATAGGCGGGACATTTCAAATTGAGTTCTGTCGCGAATAGATCTATCGCCAGAAATCCCCATCGAGCAAAGATACGAGTCACCACGTCCATGCGAATCGCCCACTCGTGGAAGTGTGGAAAACGCCTGCTGAGAGAGTCCGCTATTAAGTTGTCGACACCTGGGAGATACGAAGCTGTTAGAACGGTGTTGTTGTTGATACACCAATTCCATAAACGGATGCTCTCTGCGCAAAGAGAATGGGATCGGGCACCTCCTTGTTTGTTGATATAAAACATGGTCGCCACATTGTCCGTTAGAATCCTGGTTGTTGTATTGCAAGCATGCCGCACCTCTCTCAACTTGAGCACACTGATATGCAGCAGCATTTCTTGTGTCGACCAACGTCCCTGGACCGTGAGATTGCCCATGTGAGCTCCCCAACCCGTCAGGGAGGCATCTGTGGTTATTTGTGTAGTAGGTTGCGGGTGATGAAATGGAACACCCGTGAGAAGATTGGTCGGGTTGGCCCACCACTGTAGGGATTCCCGGACATACTGTGGCATCACTATTGGCCTGTGAACACTGTGTTTCGCCGGAATGTAAACCATGGCTAACCAGTGCTGGAGGCAACGAAAACGTAACCTGGTGTTGCGCAATATGATGGTGGCAGCAGCCATATGCCCCAACAGCTGTAGACAGACATGTGTGGGAATTGTTGGAGCATGCACCACAGTGTGTACTAGATCTTTGATTACCATAAAACGTTCCGTTGGTAAATACGCTCGCGCCGTGGTTGAATCGAGTCCTGCACCTATGAAAACGAGGTTTTGGGATGGAACTAGTGACGACTTCTTTACGTTTATGAGAAGGCCCAGAGCAGCAAATTCGTTGGATACTGTTGAAGCAAAAAAACGCTCCTCTCTGTTTAGGCAGCTAACAAACAGCTTTATTAATTAATAAAGCACAGCATGAGCCAAACGTGGTCCCAGCAGAGCCGGGCCCAGTAAAGCTAATAACAATCAATCCTAGTATCTTTATACCCTTAGCCAAACAGTCTGACGTCAGGGCATCCAATTACAGAAATCCTCAATTAAACTTGGAAAAACAAAGCTTTATCAGCAAGATGGCGGACAGGTGCGAGGAGTACCTCTCCTGTCCCAACCAGCCCAATTAACACATACCAATAGCCCATCCTGTAGGCCTCTTCTCACGGGGTGACAGAAAGTTCACTCTGGTCTACGTGCTTGAGAGAAAAGCTGAAATGGTTTCTGTTATACAAGATGGCTTCTAGCTAAATATGAAATGGTTTCTACAGTTTCTACAATACTGTCTGAACCATATGGCACGTTTCCATATACGTCGTGCCCCTGAGGAGACAATCGTCTAAATAGGGGAATATCGTCACCCCCAGTCTGCGCAGGTGGGCCGCGACCACTGCTAATGTTTTGGTGAAAACCCTGGGAGCACACGCTAGTCCAAATGGTAGAACCCTGTACTGATAGTGCTCGTCCCCTAATTGGAAGCGAACAAAACGCCTGTGAGCCACGTGAATCACTACGTGGAAATAGGCGTCCTGCAAGTCGAGGACTGCAAACCAATCCCTTTTGTTCAATGACGGAATAATAGTTGATAAGGTTACCATCTTGAAACGATGCTTTCGAAGGTGCCGGTTTAGCTTCCGAAGGTCTAGAATGGGTCTCCAGCCTCCCGACTTCTTTGGTGTGAGAAAATACCGGCAATAAAAGTCTTTTCCCAAGAACTGCTTGGGAACTCTCTCTATCGCCCTGATGGTGAGCAAACGTTGAACTTCCTGCTTCAGCAGTTGCTCGTGAGAGGGGTCCCTGAAAAGGGACGGGGTAGGGGAAGTGGTAGGGGCAGCAAGGGGGGGGAAGAAGAGAGGGGTATTTCAAAGCGGCAGCGCTGCACAGAGCCCAGGGTTAGCTGTTCCATGCGGTGCTGGCGGTTTGAATGTAATAGTAAAAAAATAGGCGGTTTGAATGCCACGGGGAGCCCGGTGTCAGACTTTTTGCCTTCATAGTTGGCATCATCTGCAATTTTTATAAGTGCATTCTCCACTCCATTGTCCAAGTCATTAATGAAAACATGTAATACCATTGGACTCAGGATTGAAATCTGCAGCACCTACTAAATATACTCTCCCAGTTTGAAAGCAAGCTGTTGATATCTATGCTTAAGAGGATAGTCTTTCAATAGTTTATGTACCCGTCGGATGATAATTTAATTTAGACCACATTCTCCTAGTTTGTTTATGAGCATGTCAGGGGAGACTGTATCAAATGTCTTACTAAAATCAAGATCACATTTTGTTCTCCCCATCCACTAGTCCAGGGCTGGGCAAGATGTGGCCCAGGGGCTGGATCTGGCCTGCCTAACGCTGTGATCCGGCCTGCGGACTACATCTGGCTGCTCTCCATTCATATCCTGTTTCCTGTGCCATTGAGTTTCCAGGCAGCCGGATCCTATTTAAATGGCTCACAGCTACCAGTTGTGCTACTACGCTGACAGGGGCTGGAGCTGGGAGCCCTTTAAATAGCCTCAGCAACCAAGAGCGGATTCTAGGCAACACGGCAGAAGTAGAGCTATGAGCCCTTTGCTTTGTTTTTAATTCAAAGCCTCTGGCCCCAGACAACTCTGGGAGGAGGCTAGTTCCCAGCTCTACCCCAAACCCCATCCCTTCTGGGAGGGGGGGGGTGAGCCAGCCCCGACCATGTACCAAAATTCATTAAGTGCCCCCCGTGAAAATTATTGTTAACCCCTGCTAGGGATGTGAAGGACTAGTCGACTATCTGATAAGCAAATTTAAAATCACAACTGATAGAAAAGCCAATGTTGAAGTAATACGCACCAAACAGGCGTATTAAAATTTTCAGCAGCTGCTTCACAATCTGAATGTACAATGATTTTACAGAAACACAGTGATTGCTGGCAGCCACTGGAATATACATCCAAACCACTGAGTGATCTAGAAACCAGATATGCACAGACTGAGTGACCTTTTTGGAAGTCTCAGAGAGGCAGCTATGTTAGTCTGTAATTTTAAAAACAAGTAATCTTGTGGCACCTGAGAGACTAACAAATATGTGCCACAGCACTATTCATTGGAGCTTTGCAAACAGGGGCAGCTAACAGGGAGCTTCGAGAGGGAGTTCTCCAGGTGAAGGAGGAGCGAATACGGGACCCTTGAGGTAAGTGGCTCTTTGTAGTGTGTGTTTGTGAGTTACTTGCTAGTTGCCTGAAAGAAACTGTGTGCTGAGCTTGTGTTTGTCTGTCTGTTTGTTTGTTTGGAGATTCAAGTGCTGAGCTGTTTGTTTCAAGGACCGTGTGCTGTGGCTGGCAGTTGGAAGCTGTGAGCTTCTTAACAAGAATTTGAAATCTAGAACCCTCTGTTCACTGGTTGAGCCTTAGCCAGGGGGCGGGGCTATCAGGAGGGCCAGGGCTTTATAAGGCCTGTAAGCGACCGGGGCAGCTAACAGGGAGTTTTAAGAGGGAGTTCTGAAGGGGGTGAGGTACACTTGCCATTCTTTAAAACTTTTAAACTAAACTAAAAACAAAACTTCCTGATTTAAATAAAAAACACTATCAATAATCTAAGTAGCTGTAGGAGAGACTGCAGGCAGAAGCCCAGCAGCAGGGTGGGGGCTATCCTGATTATTGCACTCAATGTAGCATGTATGATTACCTGCCCTGTGGGCAGGTGGCGTATGTGTGCATTCGGTGCAAGGAGCTACTGGCCCTCAGAGACCGCGTACGGGCGGAGGCCAGGGCGGCTGAATTGGAGGAGATAAGGGAGGCTGAGAGGTACATAGATGAGGCTTTCCAGGACACTGTAGAATTGTCCAACCTCCAGTCAGACACGCCCCTGTGTTGTTAACGAGGACAAAAGGCTCAGGGAAGGAGAACATTCAACTGGAGCAGAAGGAAATGATCCCACAGTTGGGACCCTCCTTCCAGAGGATGTTATGGTATCCTCTATTTTCTAGTGAGGAAAATAGAAAGGAGCATAAACTTTGTCAAATTAAGTGTCGAAATATAATAAGAAAAGCCAAAAAGGTGTTTGAAGAATAGCTAGCCAAAAACTCAAAAAGTAATAGTAAAATGTTTTTTAAGTACAACAGAAGCAGGAAGCCAGCTAAACATCCAGTGGGGCCCTTGGATGATCGAGATGCTAAAGGAGCCCTCAAAGATGATAAAGTCATAGCAGAGAAGCTAAATGAATTCTTTGCTTCAGTCTTCACAGCTGAGGATATTGGGGAGATTCCCAAACCTGAGCCATTCTTTTTAGGTGACAAATCTGAGGAATTGTCCCAGATTGAGATGTCATTAGAGGAGGTTTTGGAACAAATTGATACACTTAACAGTAACAAGTCACCAGGACCACATGGCATTCATCCAAGAGTTCTGAAAGAAGTTAAATGGGAAATTGCAGAACTATTAACTGTGATTTGTAACCTATCCTTTAAATCGGCCTCCGTGCCTAATGATTGGAAGATAGCTAACGTGACGCCAATATTTTAAAAGGGCTCTAGAGGTGATTCTGGCAATTACAGACCGATAAGTCTAACGTCAGTAACAGGCAAATTAGTTGAAACTATAGTAAAGAATAAAATTATCAGACACATGGATGAATATAATTTGTTGGGGGAAAGTCAACATGGTTTCTGTAAAGAGAAATCATGCCTTACTAATCTGCTAGAGTTCTCTGAGGGGGTCAACAAACATGTGAACAAGGGGATCTAGTGGATACAGCATACTTAGATTTCCAGAAAGCCTTTGACAAGGTCCCTCACCAAAGGCTCTTAAGTAAAGTAAGTTGTCATGGGATAAGAGGGAAGGTCCTTTCATGGACTGATAACTAGTTAAACGACAGAAAACAAAGGGTAGGAATAAATGAAATGGTAAGTTTTCTGAATGGAGAGAGGTAACTAGTGGGGTTCCCCAAGGGTCTGTCCTGGGACCCATCCTATTCAACTTATTTATAAATGATATAGAGAAAGGGGTAAACAGTGAGGTGGCAAAATTTGCAGATGATACCAAACTGCTCAAGATAGTTAAGACCAAAGCAGACTGTGAAGAGCTTCAAAAAGATCTCACCAAACTAAGTGATTGGGCAACAAAATGGCAAATGAAATTTAATGTTGATAAATGTAAAGTAATGCACATTGGAAAACATAATCCCAACTATACATACAATATGATGAGGACTAAATTGGCTACAACTACTCAAGAGAGAGATCTTGGAGTCATTGTGGAGAGTTCTCTGAAAACATCCCCTCAGTGTGCAGTGGCAGTCAAAAAAGCAAATAGAATGTTAGGAGTCATTAAAAAAGGGATAGAGAATAAGACAGAAAACATCTTATTGCCTCTATATAAAACCATGGTACGCCCACATCTTGAACACTGAGTACAGATGTGGTTGTCTCATCTCAAAAAAGATATATTGGCATTGGAAAAGGTTCAGAAAAGGGCAACAAAAATGATTAGGGGTTTGGAGTGGGTGCCATATGAAGAAAGATTTGGACTTTTCAACTTAGAAAAGAAGAGACTAAGGGGGGATATGACAGAAGTTTATAAAATCATGACTAGTATGGAAAAAGTGAATAAGGAAAAGTTATTTACTTATTCCCACAATAAAAGAACTAGGGGTCACCAAATGAAATTAATAGGCAGCAGGTTTAAAACAAACAAAAGGAAGTTTTTCTTCACTCAGTACACAGTAAGCCTGTGGAACTCCTTGCCAGAGGATGTGGTGAAGGCTAGAACTTTAACAGGGTTCAAAAGGAGATAGATAGATTCATGGAGGTTAAGTCCATCAATGGCTATTAGCCAGGATAGGTAGGAATGGTGTTCCTAGCCTCTGTTTCTCTGGAGGTGGGTGACAGGGGAGGGATCACGTGAGGATTACCTGTTGTGATCCCTCCCTCTGGGGCATCTGGTACTGGCCACTGTCGGCAGACAGGATACTGGGCTAGATGGACCTTTAGTCTGACCCAGTATGGCCGTTTTTATGTCATTCTTTTCGGAAATAAGAGACTTTGGATGTGAGACACTCAAATCAGTATATTTATGGACAGAAAGTAGATATGACTGCTAAATGCCTGTACCTTAAAGGATTCAAATAATTATTATAAAACTGCAGAAGTATGATTTGGTTGTGACTTACACACCCAGTAAATTAAAGTTTATTGCAGATGCACTATCTAGAGTGGTGATTCCAGCTATGAAACTAGAGAGAGAGATGCAAGCCTAAGTAGATGTGAGTGCAAACTCAATTCCCATAGCTTAAAAATACTGCAACAAATGAGAGGGCAAACAAGAGAGAGAGAGGAATTACTGGGGATCTTTAAAGAAGTGATAATTAAAGGTGGCCTGAAGAAATAAGTAGTTACTGTCCAAGTATAAGAAACTATTAGAATTGCAGACATGAATAGAGGGTTACTCACTGTGCGCAGTGACAGGTTCTTCGAGATAGTTGTTCTTGTGGTTGTCCACCTTAGGTGTCTGGAGTGCCGCTGCACCTCTAGTCAGAGAATTTATGCAGCAGTGCCCTCAGTAGGCTGCACACATGGGGAAAGTTGGCACATGGCAGTGCAGCTACTCCACATGAACAGCCAACCATCCCTTCAGTTCCTTCTCTGCCCCAGAAATGGGTGGTTCCAAAGCAGAGGGGAGGAAGAGCAGGTGGTGGAGCACCCACAGGGACAACCATTAAGACAAACTTCACTCACTGCACAAGGTGAGTAACCTCCTTCTCCTTCTTCTTCGAAGAGTGTCCCTGTGGGTGCTCCACCTTAAGTGACTATGAAGTACTTGTGCCCAGAAAAGGGAGCTTCGGTTGATCATGACAGCTAATATTATCTGGCCAAAGTGAGTGCCATGAGACAGCTAAGTTTCAAGTGTATAGTGCTTGGTAAATGTATGTGCAGAGGACCAAGTGGCAGATCTACAAATGTTTTTCAGAAGTATGTTATTTAGGTAAGCTGTAGAAGTCTCCATTGCTCTTGTCGAATGAGCACAAAGCTGCAGTGGAGAGTCCTGCCTGAAGAGATGGTAAGCCAATATAAAACAGTCCACAATCCATCTGGATAGCGTCTATTTGGAAATTAGCATGCCCAAGGATCTTTCCATAGTTGACACACATAATCTTGGTGATTTGCGTATCTAGTTCTGTCCAAATAAAACATGACTGCTCTGTGGACGTCAAGTGTATGTCATGCAGCCTCTCTGGTATCTGCATGGGGTTTTGGGAAGAAGACGGGTAAGTAGATGGGTTCATTACAATGAAAGGGAGTTGGGACCTTTGGGAGGAATTTTGGGTGTAAGTGTAGAATAACTTTGTCCTTGTGGAATACTGTGAAAGATGGATCAGCCATTTGTGCACCGATTTCTCTTACTCTTCTGGCAGAGGTGATGGCAATTAAAAAGTCCATCTTCATAGACAGGTGTAGCATCAAACAGATAGCCAGAGGTTTGAAGGCCTTGCAGGTCAGCGCCCTAAGTACTAAACTCAGGTCCCAAGGTGGGGTTGGTCTCTTTGTGGGTGGGTATTTTGGATTCCCTTCAAAAAACATTTAGTGATGGGGTGGGTAAAAATAGATTTATTGTCTATTGGAAGATGAAACGCGGTTATCGCAGCCAAGTGAACCTTTAGGGAACTGATGGAGAGCCCCGAGGTTTTTGAGCGATAATAGGTACTCTAGGACCAAAGGTAGGGAGGCAGTCACAGAAGCTGTTTGCTTCAGTTGACACCACATGGAATATCTTCACTATTTATACTGGTATGATTTTCTCATAGTTAGTCTGTGACTATTGAGAAGAATCTCTTGCACCAGCCCAGGACAGGCTGCCTCTATTTAAGCCGGTCAGAAACCATGCCTCCAGATGGAGAGTTTGAACACGTGGACAGTATACATGACCGCCGTTCTGAGTAAGAAGATGCAGGAGCATTGGGAGGCGCCCTGGCTTCTTTGTGGAAATATGTATCTGTTAAGGATACCATGTCTATCTAGGCCAACACGGTGCGATTAGCATTACTGTGGCCTTGTCCTGCTTTATCTTGTCGGTTACTCAATGGAGAAGCGGGATTAGTGAGAACACGTACGATAGTGGTGCACTCCATGTTATTGTGAATGCATCCCCTCTAGAGAGTGTGTTCCAATGCCCACATGAGAACGGTACTGTGGACACTTCTTGTCAGCATTGGCTGCAAACAAGTCCACCACAGGAATCCCTACTGACTGAATACCTGTGATAGGAGATTGGTATCTATCTCCCATTTGTGATTCGAGTTGAAGTTCCTGCTGAGGGCGTCTGTCCTTGCTTGGCTTGAAGGTGTATGCTGTATGGGATATACAATTTCATTAGCCGGACCACTTCCGTATAGAGGCAGTATGTCCTGGCTCCAACCTGGCAGTTTACGTAGTACATGGTTGTCTGATTGTCCATGAAAAATTGTACAGTTTTGTTGCAAATTAGATGTAAAAAGTGTTGGTGAGAATTGCTTACAGTCCTAAGCTCCAGGATGTTTATGTGCATCTTGGATTCCTCTGAAGGCCACTAACCCTGCACCTTGAGTTTGCTAGTGTGCACACCCCAACCCAAGAGAGATGCATCTGTGGTGATGATTATGGATAGTGGTTGTGGGTGGAAAGGTACTCCTTTGCACATGTTGAGTGGGTTTATCCACCAAGTTAAGGTGGATAAGGTTTCACTTTGATAGGAATTGAGATGGTTTTGTTGATGCTATGGAAGACTGTAGACTGTCCTTGTAGACTGTTTTAGCCACAGCTGTATGGGTCGCATGTATAATCTGGAGTGTTATACCACAGAGGCAGCTGCCACCATGTGACCCAAAAGTTGAAGGCATAACTTTGCAGTGACCTGGGAACTGTTGTGTGTGATTCCCACCAGCTCCGTGATTGTCTGGAATCTTTGCTGTGGAAGAAAGGCTACTGCCACTGTGCAGTCCAGGTGAGCTCCTATGAACTCTAATTTTTGTGTTGGTGGGAGCTTGCATTTTTGTAGATGTATTTGCAAACCTAAGCTCTGAAATGATGACATAGTCAAGGTAATTGTGTCTTCTGCCTCCTGATACGTCTGTGCTTTTAATAGGCAGTCATTGAGATATGGAAGTATGGTGACTTCCCGCCTGCGGAGATATGTGGCCACCATGGCAAGCACTTTGGAAAAGACTCTTGGAGCTGTGGAGAGTCCGAAGGGCAGCACCTTGTATTGAAAATGTCCATTGTTCACCGTGAATTGAAGGTACTTTCTGTGTGCTGGGTCAATTGACACATGAAAGTATGCGTCTTGCAGGTCGAGGGTCAATAACCAATCTCCTTTCTCTAAGGCAGGGATTATTGTTGATCGGGTGGCCGTCTTGAACCATTGAGAGTGTACGTACGTAACGATTGAGCCTTTTTAAATTGAGAATTAGCCTCCATCCTCCCGTTTTCTTTGTTGTAAGGAAATAATGGGAATAGAATCCCTTCCCTCTGTGACATTGGGGCACAGGTTCTATTGCTCCCAGTTGGAGCAGATGGGTGAGCTCCTGGATTAGGATGCTCTCGTGAGATGGGTCCCTGAAGAGGGACGGGGGGGGGGGTGGATTGGAGGAATAAATGAAAAAGGGAGGCAATAACCATTCCTGACAATGTTCAGTACCCATCTGACTATGGTGATGGAACTCCAATTGAGGCAAAAGGGGAGTCAGACAATTGTGGAATGTAGATAGTCCGTCTAGCTGCTTTACAGGTAAGTGGGTTATAATACCCTCTTTCTGACCTTCAAAACATTTGTTTGGAACTTGAAGATAGGGAAGTTGAGGGTTGGTCAGTGCTCTGCCTGGGCCTAGTCTGGTGCTGTCTTCATCTGGCCACATACTGCCTCTCAGGTTGATTAAAAGGCATGGGCCTGCATCCTTGAGTGAAAAACTTCCCCTGCTTCCTTTTTGTTATAGGAATGTGGATTCCTAGGGTTTTTAACGTGCATCAGGAATCTTTTAGGGTGTGAAGAGGAGCATCCGTGGAATCAGTGAAGAGTTTTGAACCTCCAAAGGGAATGTCTTCCACGAAAAGCACTTCTCATGGAAAGTCGGATAAGTGGAGCCAGGACACTCTTCTCATTACGATGGCCGTTGCAATGGAGCAAGATGCTGTATCCAAAGCATCCAGGGCTGCTTGCAAGGCGGTGCAGGAAATGAGGGCACCCTCATTTATGTTTGTTTTAAACTGCTCCCTCTTGCTGTCTGGGAGATTTTCAAGAAATTGTATTGTCTGTTCAAATATGTGGTGTGTGTATTAGGCTAGGAGGGTGGTAAAATTAGCAATCTACAACTGCAACAATGCTGAGGAATAAGCCTTTCAGCCCATTAAGTCTACGCATTTCCATTCTTTATCATATGGAGTGGTCCAGCCCTTTCCCTTATGGTTTACTGCTTCTACTAATAGCAGGTTGGGGAGAGGTAGGAGAACAGAAAATCAGCTCCTTGTGGTGCCACATAATATTTCCTATCTGATCTTTTACAGACTGGTGGGATGGTAGCAGGTGTCTACCAGATGGATTTGGCAGGGTCCATCAGGGCTGGATCCATTGGCAATGCCAATTTTGCCAAAGGGGAGCGTAATTGTCTCGGGCCATGGGCAGCCCACTCCCTCCCTACAACTAGTCTCAGAGCCCGGTTGTGGGGGTAGGGCGAGGCAAACATACAACCAATAGCAGTCTTTAGGCCAGGCCCTGAGATCAGGGCGGGCAAACAAACAAACAGTGAAGAAACCCAAAGGGTTCCCGGGCACAAGCCTTTCTGCAGGCTGAGCCCAGGGTCAGGTCTCCTTGCTGGCGGAGAGCCGACAAGTGCAGGTGTTTTCTCCATTCAGGGGGAACCTGCTTCCCGAGGGAAAAGGGTGTCAGCGTGGACACAGGCTCACCCGCTCCACTGTCTCCCAGCCCAGAGCCCTAACAGTGGCAGCGCTAGCTACCACCTGGTCGGCGGGGCGCTTGGCCACAATACACCGGTCCAGTCAGTGGGCTAGCGGGCGTACAGACTGCAACCTGCAGCCCAGCTGACCTCCATGTCCTCGGCTGGCAACAGGTCAGCTCCCTCTGGGCTATTTCCTGGTTCCCCCTGGGGCCCAACCTGGCTCCATGTCTGGTCGGCAAGCTCTGCGGGGGCTGAAGGAGCTGTCAGGGTGTCCATAGGTTCTGGAGGTGGCTCAGGCAGAGGTCCAGGGGGGTCTAGCTCATTCTTCTGGGCCTCATCTGGGTCCTGGGGGTGCCGGATAGGCCTTAGCAGGGGTCTCTGCAGCCTCTCGTAGGTATAGGGCTCCCGCAGGGGTCACAGCAGCCTGCAACAGTCCCCAGGGCACGACAGCGGTCCCGGCAGCCCAACCTAGTTGTCCCGCTGGGGTTGGCCAGGTAAGGATCTCTGTTGCCTCTGGAGCTTTGGCCAAGCCTCCTCTCTGCTTGGCTGCTGGGCTCCAACTAAGCTGGAAGCTCCCTCTCTTGTACTTCTGGCCCCGCCCTTCTGCTTCCTGTGGGTGGGGCTGGGGCACTCTGGCACCGCCCACCAAGGGATCTTTAGGGGAACTTCCTCCTCCGGGTCATCAGGAGGCCATGCTGCCTCCTTACAGGGAGGCATGCAGAATGCTAGGTTAGTTTATTTTGGATCTCTGGCAGGTTCACTAGGCAGATCTCCAACACATCTGCCACACTTTTGTAGAGCTCTTGAAATGACTTGACGTAGTCTCCTGATGTGGATGGAGGAGGCATTATGGTATTGTCTGGTGACAAGGATGAGATACAGGTTGGAGGTCGAGAAGAAGCGGAAATCTCATCACTTGAAGCTGACTCCTCTTCCTCTTCCTGCACTGCTGACCTGTCTAAAGAGTGTACAGATGGAGCTTGTGTTATGCAGGAGGGCAGCAGTTGAGGCTGAGACTGCTGTTGCTGCTGCACCCAGGGTATCCCAAAATAGCTTCCTGAAATACTTCCGGAATCCAGAAATAGCTATTCCATGTCTTGACAGTGCACCTGTTATTTCGAAATATCTTTCAAAATCACGGGCGCGCTATTCCGATGTCCCTGTAAACTTTGTTCCATGAGGATTACGGGACATTTCAGAATAGTTGTTTATTTTGAAATTTTAAATAAGCTACGCAATTTGCATAGCTCAAATTGCATAGCTTATTTTGAGTTAAGGGTGCAATGTAGATGCACCCTTAGTAGGCACTGGTAACAGGGGTGGCAGCCATTGTGGTGGTTGCCATTGAGGAGGTGGTTGGGATTGCTTGGGAGAGCAGAGTAGATGTGCCGAACCTGCAGGAGTGCAGAGGCTGAATCTAGCGGAGGTTGATGTATTGTCGGTACTGAACAGCGGGTTTCTCGGTATCGAGGAACTCGTAGTTCCTCACTAGTGGTGAAGAGTTGTGGTGCCAGAGCTGTTGGTGCTGAAGGCGGTGCTGCAGCTGGTGCTGGCGGGATCTGTGGTGCCGGTGGCACCAAGTGTTTATGCTTCTTCGATGCCAGGGGCAGCATGGATGCATTCAGTGCAGAGGTGGATCGTGGCTTTTTTTGTGCCGACTTGGAGTCAGACAGCGCTGGTGATGCTAACTTAGATTTGGATTTTCTCAGCCTCTTGGAACTGCCCTTAATGAGGTCCTAAGACCCTCCAGACACATCAGTGCTTGACAGTCTTGATGCCTCTCTCTCTGGCACCTTAGATGCAGCCAGTACCAGAGGCATTCTGTGAGGTGGTGCCTATTTCTCTGAAGGAGCATCAACTCTGGCCGCTGAGTGGGCTTGCTTCCTGGACTGCTGGTCTGAGGCAGAATCCTTGGTGATGGAGCCTGAAGGGGCAGCTTTGTCCGACATTGCCATGGAATGGTTGCCTCAGCGGTGTTGAGTGATCAGGGTCTGATGCCGGGCGCACGGTGTTTTCTAACAGGAGCAACTTCAGCTGAAGTTCCCCAGACTTCCTTGTGCATGCTGTGAGTTGCTCACAGCGATTGCACTGGGAAATAGCATGAGCTTGTCCCAGGAACCGAATGCACTGTGAATGGCCATCTGAAACAGGTATTGAAAGTCTGCAGGACAAGTAACACTTGAAGCCTGCAAAAGCGACAAGGAGTCCTGTGGAACCTTATAGACTAACAGATTTATTGGAGCATAAGCTTTTGTGGGCAAATACCCACTTCGTCAGATGCATGCAGATTCATACTAACACGGCTACCCCTCTGATACTTGAAACCTCATGAACCAGGCATCCCAGGGAGAGAAAAAAAAGGCCAACAGAAACAGGAAAAAATGTTTAAACTACAGCTATTGAACAAACTAACAATTATTGTGACAAAAATTAACCATGCTATTTATTTAAGAAAATTTTCAAATTATTTGGAAGGCAGCTCTTGGTTCTGACTGAAGCCAGCGGCAGCAGAGAAGGAATGGAAGGGACAGTTGGCTGCGCATGTGGAGTAGCTGCACAGCGCATGCTGACTGTCCCGAGTGCACAGCCTGCCGAGGGCACTGCTTCCTAAATTCTCTGAATAGGAAGCACCCCAGACACTAAAGGTGGAGCACCTAGAGGGACACTACCCAAAGAACTTACTGGGATAGATGGGGTAATTTTTCAAGGATAGCAAGACTGTATACCAGTAAGCCTCCGGAAAGAAATGCTACCAAAGATCCATTTAGGAATTTGGAAGTGCAAACAACAAGCATCAGAAGTGATGTATTAGCTGTGGATCAATCACAACATTGCTAATGTCAGGAAACTGCTTTTCGTGCTTGTAACACAAGCTATGCCAGCAGGTGGAGCTAGTGATATGTACCCAGTTACACAAAGGCTTATGAGAAGGAAGGCACTGACTTTATTTACTGAGTAACAAGGGTGAAAGTAACTTAAGCTTCTTACAGATATTGTTGTGTTGCACTCTTCTGGAGGGGTTCAGGGCAGGGAGATGGGTGGGTGTGATGTGGCAATACATAAGAAATTTAAGTGTGGGGGGGCTTAGGGCAGAGGTTGTGGGGGTGACAGGAGCTTGGGGGTGAGGAGGAGTTCAGGGCAGAAGGTTGAGGGTGTGGAGGGGGAGGAGTGTATGAGTCAAGGTTGTTGGGGTACGATAAGGGGCTCAGGACAGGGGGCTGGGGGCATAGGGATGCAGGATTCAGGTTTGGGTGCTGTAGGGGGGAGTGTGCAGGAGTGTGATTTAGTGAGGATTGTATTCACTCTGTTATGTTGCATGTGACTTCTACTGTCCTATGGTAACCCCGTGTGTGTGCCTCAGCTTCCCTGGGTACTACACCAATGCCTAGAAAGGGATGGGAATTTCAGGTGTGACTCACTGAGTAAGGGTGCCCCAGCCCCAGCATATCCGCAATAACCAAGGTTTTCTGTAACCTGAGCATGGGACGGGGGTGCAACCAGGTGACATCTTTTGCCTGGAAATCTGGACAAGAGGGGAGGTGGGGCTGGCTGCAGGGCTGGAACTGGCTGCTGAGTGTGTGAGTTAGTCAATGCTGGCTTAGGATACAGGGAGGAGGCACCTCTCCCCAAGATGGACTGTGCTAACTGCTTGTGGTTTCTGTGCTAACAAATCTGTTCTATACTGTATCCTTGTGGACTAATAAACCTTCTGTTCTACCTGCTGATTAAGAGTCACATCTGATTGCGAAAGGGTGTCTTGGGGTTCAATTTTTAGATCTAAGGGAAACCAGGACACTCCAGAGAGACTTAACCACTTATTTATTGCAAGCTTTAAGCAGTTAATATAGTTGTTTAAATTTTACAAGCTGTGACGGGCTGTGGTCACAGGCGACCCCTCGGGGGTGCCTCCCGGAGTGCTGACACGCTCATCTTCCCACCTTCTGGGGCTCCTCACTGCCCGGTCCTGCTGGTCTCCCCCAGTCAAGGCCCTGAGATGAGGTCCCTGCCCCCACCGAGAAGCAGCACAGACACTGAACCACTTCAGGTCCAAGGAGAGTGCAGTTTAGGGCCCAGCCTCCTGAGACAGCACTCCCCAGATGGGATCAAACCCCAAAGAATTAGGTAAGCCACCTTTAACAATGAAAGGGGGAATGTGCACGCTGGTTGCCACCCCCCTTCCTGGTAACAAGTACTTACACTGGGCTTGTTAGAAAGTAAAAATGATTGTATTAAGTGGAAGCAGTAAGATTTAAGTAGTAATAAGTAAGAACAGGCAGAGCAAAGTAGATTACAAATCAAAAGAAACAAAAACACTTGGCTAATTCTACACTGAAACCTCAGTACAAACTCTTCAAACTCACCCTAAAACCTCTTTTCCAGCTGCCACTCTAAACCAGGGCCCTCTTCCCCACCCTGAGGTCTTCTGCTCTTTCCTTCAGGTACAGCCCAGCCAAAAGACCAAGGCCTCTCCTTTCCTATTCCTTTTGTTAAAGAATTGAGGCCACGTCCTACCAACCACTGCTAGGACTTAAGGACAAAAGGGATAGTTTAACAGTTGCTCATCAAGACTTTGAAGATAACATGCTCCATGTCTCTCATTCACACATTGAAACCCACAAAGTATTCTCCACTCCATATGTCTAATTTTACACCCAAAAATGATACATACAGCAAAGTAAGATAAACAGAACCAGCAGATCATGCCATGAAGATTGGTGGGTTACACGAAATACTTCGCTCAAAGCACCTTTGAGTTATGTAAATTCATGTCCATGAGGGGGTGTTCGTCACACAAGCCTTAAAAACAATTACTATACAATGTATAATATTCAATGTTTAAATTGTAAAGCACTTAATACAGTACAAAGCAATGCAAAAGCAACTAATAGATTATTATAATACAATAATTAACCTACAGAGTAAAAACTGTGGGAGTAAAAACTGTGGGAGTAGACAGCTCCTTCTGGCGCAAGAGCCTCTTCTGCAAAAATAGAGGCTCATTAGGTATGCAAATGAGGCTTGGCGATATTCCACACTTAGCCTCATTTGCATATTTCTCACGCAAGAAGCCGCAAGTGTAGACATAGCCCAGGAGTGCTTGGCCCAACAAAGTCAGAACTGCATCCTTTGTGCAAGAATTCTGTCTTCCAGGTATCAGGAAAGCTGAGATGGTAGCTGCTGTATCAGAGTTCATCCACTGAAAATCCACAGATCTAGCCTAGTATTTTTTCTCAGTCACCCACTGGATTAAGTTTTTTACTTCCTTGGTGTTTTATGCTTCTCTGGGTCTCATTAGACAGCAGAACTTTATCCTCCCTGGCATCTCTGGCACATCATCTTGGCAGGTTGTGATTCCTTCATAGAAATGGAGCTGTTCAGTGCACCTGTCCCAGGCTCCAAGGACAAACACTGACCTCCAAGATAGCTCCGTTGCTCAGAGTGCAAAAGTGTGAAACTTTTGCTTACAGTTTAACTGTCTCTGATGACACTGTAATTGTAAAACATTTAGCCTATATACAGACACAGTGTACAGAGTCTAACATCTTAATGCTTTTTTACATAATCATATTAGCAGAGTACCAATCACATAAAACAATAAACATCTTAAACCGCAATATATCACCAACTCACTCTTCTTTATAAATCCCTGGGGGACCATTTGGGTACGTCTAGACTACAGGCTTTTGTTGACAGAGGCTTTGTCGACAGATACTGTCGACAAAGCGTCTAGACTACATTCAGTTCTGTTGACAAAGCAAGTCGCTTTGTCGACATGAGAGTGTAGATGCAAAGGACAGTGTAGATGCAATAACGCCTTCTGTCGACAGAAGGCGTTATTCCTTGCAGAATGAGGTTTACCACCGTCGACAAAACTGCTGAGTTCTGTCGACTTTCTGTCGATAGAACTCAGCGGCAGTGTAGACGCAGGTATAGTTTTGTCGACAAAAGTCCAATTTTGTTGACAAAACCCTGTAGTCTAGATCAGTGTTTCTCCACCTTTTTTTGCTCAAGGCCCCCTTCTGAGCCTCATTCATCATACGCCTGGCAGTTAAGTTTGGGTGGCCCCCTCAGAAACTTACTGTGGCCCCCTAATGTTCCGGTTTTTTCCATGTGGCCTGGGGAGCCATATGGCCCACATTGAGAATCACTGGTCTAGACACACCCTTTGTGTCCAGGAAGGCCAGTCGTACTTTTAACCTGTTGAACAGTTTCTTCCTCATGAAGTCATTGCCCAGCTTGCATCCCTCTTTCCTACTCCCACACTTCCCCTTCCTATCTGATTCCTCTGTGTTTATTAAATCTCTCCTGGACACCTGACCATTTTTATTCTGCTCCTATCCTCCCCTAATCCCTTCAGAAGGGTAAAATAAAACTGGTCTCAGAAGAATGCAGCTACTTTTTACTTTCTAGAATAATATTGTGACCAAAGTATTGTAATTAACCTTAAGTATTTGCTACTGCCCTCAGTATGAGACATGCTATCATGCTAGTAAGATATTGTGGAGACACATACATCTAGGCATTCATGATACAGCAACTTTCATAGTAATAATAAACATAATCCAGAATTCATAAATTTGTATTGACAGATTCTCAAATAGTCACATCTGTACATCCTATTTGCTCACTGAATTATCCACTGAAGTTCTTAAGTTGTTAAGTTAGTTCATCAATACCCTAGCTACCAGCCTCCACCAGACATCATCTACTACAGGGTTAGCCTTCAGGCCCACAAGACCTCAGTAAAAAGAAAAAAAAAGCTAGTGATTCTTTCACCTTCCTGTCCCATCACAAGAGACTGGCTAGTATAGGAATGATTTTACTAAATCTACAAAGCCACTGCCTGAGGGAATGGCTGAGATGGCCTGTACTCTGGAGTCAGCATAAAACACAATACTACTGATTACTTTAACAAAGGAGTCCCACAATTTTCACCCCATGAACAGACCTGGTGAGGGACTTGGAAATCCATGTATGTTCTTACTAACAGATGTACCCAGTATGGCTCGGGTTTTTAACTGTAGTAATTTGTGTGTATGGGGGGGTGTTTTTCCTTTTCTGTAAAGGAAAATGTACATGCTTTATTTAAATGATGAGGCACAGGTTGGGGGTGGAGGAGGCAGTGCAGGGGGTGCAGAAGTCATGGCAGGGTGTGGAGGGTGCAGAAGTCAGGGCAGAGGTTTGGATGTGGGGGGTCAGATAGGGGTGGGGTGAAGGAGTATGGCAGGAAACTGGCAGGCTTAGGGCAGGGCGTGGGGGGCTCAAGGCAGAGGGTTCAGAGTGGGGGGAATCAGGGCAGGAGGTGAGAGGCTCAGGGGAGGGCGGAATGAGAGCAGGAGGTAGGAGGTGCAGGAGTGAGACCAGGAGGCTAGGAGGGCGGTGGGGGGGAATTTAACCAGGGCTGCCCATGGCGCAAGGGTGGCACTGCTCCGAGGGTGGCTCTTTCCGGGGGACCAAGGCTGTGTTCCCCAGCTGGTGGCTCCTCCCAGGGCTGCACTTCCTGGGGAGCGGCTTCTCCAGAAGGGCCAGGGCTGCAGGGGCTGGCCCTTGTGTGCAGGGAGGGGAGGCAGGGCTCGGCTGGCTGGTCAAGGGAGGCAGAGTGAGGCTCCGGGGGGGCTGGCCCCAGCCTGCAGTTGCTCCTCCTCTGGCCCTTCATCCTGTCTGTGAAGTGGGGGGCGAGGCTCTGGGGGCTGGCCCTGGCTTCTAGTGGCTCCCCCCAGCCCTGTAGTCTGTTGCGGGGGAAGCGCTGTTTGGGGCAACGGGCCACTTACCCTGTCCAGTGGCCCACTCTGAGCACTCTGCTGCTAGTGTGACTACCCCCAGTGGTCACTCTCCAGTATAGCTCTCTGCTGCATTTGCTACTCCCCAAGCGGCCACTCTGCAGTATAGCATCCCTGCTCTCTGCCCCTACTAGGGATGTTAAATATCGGTTAATTGAATAGTTGATTAACCTCATGAATTCTTATCGGTTACTTTACTATTATATAGTCCCTGGGGTTGGGGCCGGCAGCCAGTACATTCCGGCCTCACTCCTGAGGAGCCCCCTGACACGCCACGCTGCTGCCTCTTTATCAGAGGCAGCAGCGCAGGGTGTCAGGTGGGAGCTGGTCCGCAAGGGGAGCCAGTTTCAAAACCAGCTCCCCTCGCAGACTGGCTGCCTGTCGCCCTGTGCTGCTGCCTCTGATAAAGAGGCAGCAGCAGCACAGGGTGGCAGCAGGGGTGCGGGTGGGGGGGTGTCTGAGCTCCCAGACCTGGCCGGAGCCAGAGATGAGCTGGGCTGCCTGCTTGCCCAGCTCCTAATACACTTTAAATGCAGAACCAAACAGGGGTAGGTCCTGGACCCAGCGTGAGCCAGGACTGAGCCGGGCTGCTGGCCAGCCTGCTAAAAAATGTACTGGGAGGGAGAGGGGAAAATACATGTAGTCTATAGCATTAACCTATAAGCTTTTGCTTATTGGTTAGTCAGTTAATCGACTATACTATTACATCCCTAGCCCCTACCCATTCCATGTTCTGGAAAACAGTCCCATTTCAGGCATTTCCCATTTTCCTGCCACAGCCCAATCCTGACCTTGCTGTAAGTTAGGGTAAGAGGACACTGCATACCAAATTTGGTTGCCCCATCTCTTACTGTTTAGCAGGAGTTCTTGAACAGACAGACACACAAACTCTCTAAAATATATGGAGAGATTTAAATAAAGTGCATGAAGACAGCAATCCTAGCCATCAAATCTGTATGAAGTGCATTTAACAAGAAACATACTCTATTCCTGGGGGGAAAAAAACAACCCATATCGTATTGATTAGCAGAACACACTGCACAGTAGGGATGCGAAAGTGTAACCGTATACACGGTTAACCTTTGAGCCCTGGCTAATTGGTTAACGTGCACAGTTATATGCTCCACCCCCACACCCTGCTGCCTCTGTATCGGAGGCAACAGTGTCGGGGGAGGCGGAAGCTACCTCCCCCCCCACAGGTAACTGTTGAAACTTTCACCTGTTACATTTTACTTGAATAAACACATTTTAACATCCCTACTGCACAGAAATAAATAATACCTAGTGTGGGAATATGTTAACAATATCCAGAGAGAGGGTGATGCCCTCCAAGGCAAGAAAATCAATTCTCCTTGCCCTTTGGTGTCAGAATAATAGAAAGGGATCCTAAAAGTTTCCTCCAGCACATCACTGGTATAGAACTGCGAGGTCCTACAGCACCTACTGAACTTATGCTGGAGGTTCACCCTTAACAAGACTCTATGGGTGAAAATTTCAGATACAGTAAACCAGTAGTCTCCAACCTTTTTACCCCCAAGATCACTTTTTAAATGTCAGAACAAGCCAAGATCTACCACCCCATCCTTCCCCCAAGACTCCACCCCTTCCTTGAAGCCCCGCCCTCTCTGTTCTCCTCCTCTCCATCACTTGCTATTCCCAGCCCTTATACACTCTCAGGGTATGGCTACACTGCCGCTTTTTTTTTAAATTCTTCTGTATGAAGAGGTTTTTCCAACATTTGGCTATCTAGACTGGGCCAAATATCTGAAAAACCCCTTCTTTTGGAAGCCCCCTAATTCCTCGTGGAATGAGGAATACAGGGGTTACCAAAAGAGCATAGTTGCTCTTCTGCTAAAAAAAGTGGAAGAACAAACGCGTCCCCGGATGCAGAAGAGTTTTTCTGGGATACCTCTGGAGTCCCAGAAAAACTCCGGCAGTCTAGCCGTACCCTCACTGCGTTGAGACAGGATGTGTGGGCTCTGGGGTGGGAATGAGGGATTTGGGTGTGGGAAGGGGTGAGAGGTGCAATCTCTGGGAGGTAATTTATATGCAGGAGGAAGTGGAGAAGGGGATGCTGGCTCCAGGCTGGGAAGTGTTGGGGTCAGGTGGATGGTTGGGGTACTGAGCTAGCCACAGGCTTGTGGATGTGAGGGTGCAGGAGTTTGGGTTGAGGTACGTGAGGGGCTCAGGGCAGGGAGGTTGGGAGTATGATGGGATCAGGACACAGATTTGTGGTGTGTGGATGGTGCAGAAGTGTTGTGGCAGAAGACTGAGGATGTGGGGGTGCAGGAGTTTGGGGATGTAAGAGGCTCAGGACAGGGAGTTCCAGTATATGATAGGCTCAGATCTAGAGTCTGGGGTCGGGTGGGGGTGCAGGAGTGTTAGGATGCTGTGGCCAGATGGGGGCTTGGCCGCAATTGGGGGGTTGTTGGCCAGGCTTCATTTTTAAATAAAATATTATGTCAAACACAAAAAAGTTTCAGCATTGTCTTTATTTATGAGAAGGGCGGGGAACCTGTTTTGAGTCAGGGGTCAATGACCCACAGAAAAGTCAGCTGGGGCCACAAAAGTGAGATGCAAAAAAATAACTCCTCCAAAACCCTCCCCAAGCCTAATATGGCCCCAACTGTGCTGGTGGGAGCAGGGGACATGGTACTGGGGCAAGGTGCTAGTGGGTGCTGGGGCAGGGAGTCTCCGGCACACAACTCCCCCTGGGACTCCTACCCCCTCTACCCCCCAGAGGGAAGCTCCGGCGCGCGCCTCCTCCCAGGACTCCTCCCCACTCCTGCAGAGGAGGGAAGCCCTGGCGTGCGCCTCCTCTGGGGATTCCCCACGCAGCAAGTCCCCGGCGCACCACAGACCTGGGTTGTGGTGCCACACCGGCTGTTTGGGGGAGGGGGAGCAGCCAGCGCACTTCCTGAAACCCCGGAAGTGGTGTACAGCTGCTGGACTTCCTTCCACCCCGCAGGAAGCCGGAACTACCTCCATTGTCACTAGAGGTAGGTAGTGGGGCTTCTTGGAGGTGGGGTGAAATGGGGGGGGCCCCGAACACCTCGTGATCGACTGGTCGAGCCCTCCCGATTGACCAGTCAATCGTGATTGACGGGTTGATGACCACGGCAGTACACAGTGCCAGTCTTTGACCAAATGGCACCCCAAACAAGGGATGTCTTTAGTGCCCCCTTCCAATTGTTAAACTTTTTTTTTTTTTGCATTTGTACCCCACTTCACAACTTTGGAGCATGGGTGGCATGTGTGCTTTATTGGTCATATAAGGTTGACTGGCAATGCCCTGCCCCTTATATACACCCATAAGGGAATGTCTGACAACTTCTAGGAGGTTTGAGGAAAATGCAGTTATCAGAAAGTCTGGAAGGTTAAAACAAGATTCTACAAAAGATCCAGAACATTCTAGGAGGTTAGTAAAAAAAAATGAATCCACATACAGAGTACCTGTGTTTAGCATTCTATTTTTCCTTTTGCAACTAACAACAAAAAAAAGCACCCAGCACCCCTGGAAGTTACCTAGGTCGCCTGATTCTAAATTAAGCCCTGACTGTACTTACAAACCTGCTTTTCCTGTATTCCCTGCTATCTTCAGAAGCTTCTTCTGGGGCCCTGTCATGCAAAATTAAAAATCATTTGAATGTTAAATTGTTTGGTACTTTATTAATGATGTGTGGGTATCTTAGTAAATAATGGTTTAAAAGGCACAGTGCAGCTAAATAATTAACAAAATACTATTTGGTTAAGTGAGAGAGCATAAAAGGAAAGCATAAGGCATGGAGAAAATGTTTCCCTTGAGCAGAACAGCTAAGTGCTGACCCATGTAAGAATAAATACAGATATGAGAGATGGACATACAAATTTGAGTATAAAGGGTAATTACTCTGGGAATATATTCAAGCTTTTGCCTACTAAATTACCATTTTCTATTATGCAGCTATGTGTGTTGTTAAAACTCAATTTTCTTTTTAAAATAATCTGATTTTTAAAACTTTTTTTCCTTCACCTTCAACAGTTTCCATATTATTTTTTGCCATTGGCATTCAATATTTTTTCCAGCCGAGATTAAATACAGTGTTATATTGTGAGGGCAGCAAAACTTGAAATATCATTTGTCTTTTGTAAAACATATTTGCTGCCACAATTGTTCATTTTTAATGAAGAATAGAAAGAAAGTGCTGTCAGCTCATCCTTACAACTGAGAAAATGACGTACTGGTTGAGACTACTTAAATAAATAAGTAAAAGAGGTGTACAGAAACTTATTACTGCCCCTGGTGTACATTTAGAAAGGGGACTTTTAGCTCTTCTTTAATGTCGTTAATTTTAACACTTTTCTCCCAGGGGAGGGGAACAACCAATCCGTGTCCAGTCAGCACCGTCTCACCCAGGTCCCTAGATGAACCTCGAGTCTCTCCCTCGTGACCGACTTTGCTGTGAGCTTCGCAGGGCCGCGGGAAGCGCCTCTCCATCAGCCCTCCCCGCTCTGCTGAGGAGCCAGAGAAAGGACCCGGCCCGCGCGGCCTGAGGCGGGTTTTTAGCAGCTCACGGGAGAGCGTGCCCGGCCCGGGGCCACGGCGCGAGCTGCGCCTCAGTTACACGGAGCCCAAGAGGGAGCCGCGCAAAACGGCGCGCGCGCAGCCCGGGGCGGAGTGGAGGGCGGGAGGCCGCGAAGCGCGGGGCAGCTTCAGTGACGCGGAGGGAGGAGGAGGCGCTGGCGGGCCGCGAGAAGGGGCAGCTGCCGAGCGCACACGGTCCCCTTTAAAAGAAGTGGCGAGGAGCGCGGCAGGGAAATGGCCGCGGCTGCGCGGAGGCGGGCCGAGACCCGAGCAGGACGGCCCTGCGGCAGCCCCCTCCCTTCCGCCTAAGTAGGCGGACATGGCCGGCCGGCACTGCGGCTCCTCACGCAGCGGGCTTGGAGCAGGCAAAGGCGGGGAGCGGCTGAGTGCAGGTGACGGCGGGGTCCTGGCGGGGGCGTGGCTGCGGGGTGACGGCGCGAGGCGTCCCGGCGGCTCGCAGCAGCGCTGAGGTAACTGGGGGAAGGGCCTGGCCGCGGCCCGGCCGGGAGGGGGAGGGCGCACGGGAGGAAGAAGGAAGCCGCCATCTTGGAGCGTCGAATCGCCATAACAAGGCACCAAGCGGGCAAGTGAGAGGTTCCTTAGCGCCGGGAGAGCGGGTAGCCCAGCCGGCGGCGGGGAGCAGGCTCCTGAGGAGCGGCTTTGGGGGCAGGGCATGGGGCCGCGCGGGCCTGGGCGGCCGCTTCTTCTTTGGTGAGGCCTGCGGCCTTGCCCCGCACTAGGGGCTGGGCCTGGCCTTGCGGGTGGCCACTCGAGACCGGAGGCGGCGGGGGGCGCAGTGCGGGGAGGGGTCTGGCGGGTCTCACCCGCCCCCACATGGGGACCGGTGTGTTCGCTGCCCCGGAGGGGCGTGTTACCCAGAGGCGCGGGCGATCGCTGCTGCGGGGGGGGCGGCGCTGCGGTGTGTGCGGGGGGGCTTGTATCTGGCAGCCTGACCTTGAGGGTGGGGGGCGCTGTTGTATCTTCTAGGGGCTCTGCCCCCGGGGGCGGGTTGGGCGTCTGGGGAGCACCGCCCCCGCGGGGTCTGGGGCCCGAGCGGGCGGGGGTGTCTTTTGTTTGCCCGACGGATGGTGCCGGGGGGAGTCGGGCGCCCGCTGATGTTGCGCAGATACATTTCTAGGGTTGTGGCTCCGGCCGCAAATAAACGCGGTTTATGGAGGTTTGCTGTTAGGCCGGGGCGCCCGTGGGCTGCTCCTGCCTCTCGGAATCGCCCCCTTTCCTCAAGCACTGCAGAAACTGCATCGGACTCTCAGACCAAAGCTTGTTGGTGAAGCGCTGTCAGTCCCAGGCAGAGCCCCATGGCGAAGTGGGAGTGAAGCAATAAATGCTTAAGCTGCTGCGCTCCATTGTTTGGTTCGGAAAACGAGACTCTTTTTTTGGTGTGTAGAGGGATGAGACGATGGCTGACATTTCTGAACTGATTGGAGCTTCAGTGAGGGCTTTTATGGTTAGAGGAGATGTAGGTCGGTTCTGGGGCAGCTCACCTCAGCCTACTAATGAGGTCTTTGCTAAGATGCAAGCAAGTAGTTCTTATAAACAACGGAAGAGTGATTCCTGGGATTTCTTAAAAAGTGCCCCCTCCCAATTTTGTGTTTTCTTGTAGCATTATGTGCTCTCTTTAGGCAAAAATCAAAGCTCCCAGGGAAAAGGAGGATGTTCACTGCAGAAAGGGGAGTGGAAATAATGTAGTGGCAGCGGCTTCCAGCGTCTGCATACGTGGTCAAAATGAAGAAAGGAAATGCTTAGAAAAGGGTGGGGGGAAATGTTGAGGTTTGCTAGTAAAGGGCACTAGTTTTTTAAACTGTCCCTGAAGTTTTAGGTTTGTTCAGATTTATTAAATATTGTCTTACTCTATAACATAATCTAATGTTTTTGCTGTGCGTGAGTTAAGGAATACAAAGGCATGTTGTCAGGTAAAATAGCATGAAAGTAGGTTATTAAACAGAGCATTAAAAAATTCAAAATTGAATTTACTTCTTGCTGTAACTCCCTGTTTATATGTTGTTTTTGCTTCTTCTGTTCTAGCTATATGTTTCAATTTTTTTTAGTAGTAACATAGAAGGGAAACGTCTAAATCCAAATAGTGTTTCTCTTGACTTCTTAAACATTCTAATATTTAAAGCATTACATTAAAAATGATTTTTGGGTGTATAAGTGTACTTGAAAATGATCTGTCTCAAAATATTTCACCTCAAAAGGTGTACCATCTAAAATGACTTGACAGATATTGGAGGAGGTATTTTAACATGGTTTTGTGCAGTTAGCAGTACTTCACATACTAATTTTAACTGTTTCCCTTCCATAGTCACTTGCTTTGTCTTTACTGTGAAATACAAATAAAGGAAATGAGGGCTGATTTAAAAAAAAAAAAAAAAAAAAAGACAACTTGGTTGTAAAACAATATTGTCAGACTCAGAAGCAGGTTGTGGTACTTGAAACTACTTTGAACTGCTCTTGAAAGTGACTAGATAATGTCCCTTTAAGGAATGTTAGTATTTGAATTATATAGGTGATTTTTTTTTTTTAACCTCGGTATGGACAGAGGTATCAGATAAACAACCTCTTTATAAGAGTGCAGTGATCAACCAATGCCACCTTTTGTTTTGCATTTATTTTATACAGTGCAGTTCTTTGTAGTGGTGATACTGTAAGTCAAGCCTGTAAATCCTTTCCCCCTTCCTTGTGAGGGAGATAGTTGCACTTCAGTAATTTTCTATAAGATAAGTTACTGTGAAGTAACCCTAGAATTGTTACTAACAAATCTACAGTTCTATGAAGAGTACAAGTCATTTGTGTTTAGCAAACAAAATATCAAACCATTATAATATTTTTCCAATACTGTCACTAAATTTTGAAGCTTCGGGGGTAGCTGAGTTAGTCTGTACAGGAAAAAACAACAACAAATGGTCTGGTAGCACTTTATAGACTAACAAAACATGTAGATGGTATCATGAGCTTTCATGGGCACAGTCCACTTCTTCAGTCATCCCTTCTCCACTCCGGTCATCTGAAGAAGTGGTTTGTGCCCACGAAAGCTCATAATACCATCTACATGTTTTGTTAATCTATAAAGTGCTACCAGACCATTTGTTGTTGTTTTTTTTTTTTTTACTAAATTTTGAATTGGTTTTGTATGTACTTATTTTCTGAGGACAACAGGCAGGCGATCTAGTGACCAAAACTTTTTTGAATTTATCTCAAAGGGTGTTAGCACAATTAAAACATTAAGAAGGGAGTCTCTAAGACTCGTATCTGAATTGCTCTCTCAAATAAGAAAACTTAAGCATTGTAAGTAGTTGTTTACCTTTCTTGAATGAAATAAAACAGGAAGTTGTTTTGATTCACTGAGTGAAGGACTTGTTTTCACTATTGGAAGTCGAAATTGTTGTGGCTTTTTTTTTTTTAATTGTACAGCTTACCCATTAAATCAGCAGTTAAAACTAAACGACTTTCAGATTTCCAGTGTTGTTCAGGTTATTTCAGATGTTTTTCAGCCTTACTTGCTATATTAATGTGCTCTTCTTTTCTGCTGCTACTCCAATTGAGAGAGGAAAAGAGCAAGTAAAGTAACTGCATAATATTCTCTTCCGCGCCCCCCCCTTCTAATTTAGAGGACTGCATCTCCTATTCTTAATTAATATGTAGCATTACTTTATGGTGATAAACAGTTGCTGTGTTCTACCCCAGAGATGGCTGCACTTCAAATGTGGGTGAAATAATCTCTGTGACTCATACCTATGTTACTGAGGTGACGTTAATATTTGTAAAATACTTAATCACATAAAAATGCGAGGAGTACACATTTTTACAGAGTTCCACATTGTGGCATAAGATTTAAAAATGAGGACATAATCATATGGAAGCTAACTTATTTATGACACTGTCTTCTCTTTTAAGACAAAGTTCTGAGGATTTGGATGCTTGTGGTGGTGCTTCAGTTCATATAGCATAATAGTTTGTAATCACAGTAATGTGATATTTGTACACAGTCAGTCCATGTATTAATTGTTTTTTCTGCATCTTTTTCAGATTGATGTGAGTGAATTCAGATGTAATTCAACTTTGTTAGAGGGCTTTTTTAAAAAAAGTTGTTCCACAAGTGCATCAGAGCAAGTTACTACTTTACTGTTGAGAGACTTACAGGTGCTTGCCTGCATTGCAATAAAGGACTCATATATTGAGCAAGACTTATTTATCTCTTCATTTTGGAGAGTCTAATAAACTGTTATTACAGTTTCTGTACTGACTTTCAAAGTTTTGACGTCTAAAAAGACATCCTTACAAACAAACATGAGCACGGCCAGAACAGAGAACCCTGTTATAATGGGTCTATCCAGTCAGAATGGGCAGCTTAGAGGCCCTGTAAAACCAAGTGCAGTCCCAGGAAGTGCGGGGACACAGACTCAGCAACAGATGAACCAGCTGAAGAACACCAACGCAATCAATAATGGAACTCAACAGCAAGCGCAGAGTATGACCACCGCTATTAAGTAAGTATTTGCATAAATGTTAAGCAGTGTCTTAAGTGTTGAGCTGCTGGGCATTGTAGAATAAGATTTCTTGTGTTGTGTCCTATTGCTACTTTAAAATTCAAAATATGCTGTCAGATGAGAATATGCACTACTGATAATTCAGAAGATTAATGTGAAATTAATATACTCTCTGGCAGATCCTGGTTATTTATCAGTTGTGAGAATCAAGTTAAGGCATGTGTTAAGTTGTATATTATTGCAAAGCAAAGGTTGATGGCCTACCATCATTGCTTTTCTTCCTTTCTTGATAGCTCATCCCTGGGAAACATCTTTTCATTCTGATCGCTTGTTGAGCATCAGTGCTAATGATTAGGGGAAAATAGGGAGTCCCTGTAGTTTACTACAAGTGTATATGACCATAGCTTAATACAAGTTGTAAATTGTGACATAATGGACCTCAGTCACTTTGTGTATTGTCTTGTTTCCCTGTCTCCTATTATACTCACACACACAGGTCAATTACATGAGTTTTTTAGATATTTCTCATTAAATGCTAGAACCAGAGAGAAATATTTTAAAACTGGAAATTCCAGTTTTTCATTGACCCAAATTGCTCATTTTCTTTCCTAGATTCACAAAACATGATTTTTAAAATGTGTAATCCCTAAATTTAACTTTTATACCAGTCCAGGTTTAAATAAAGTGTATATGGAACAATTGTAACACTAAACTCCTCAGTTCCTTCCTCTCCCCCCAAATTAGGAGTTTCTAAAATGCATTATAAAATATGGATTCAGGACTTAGAAATTGGAGGGAAGAACTATGTCCAGATCCAGCTTCAAATTTTGGTCTGTTACTTGAGACATGTGTAAAGTGAACTTTTTTTATGCTGCATAAATGTCTATAATTTTCCTCTTTATGCTTTTTCAACTGCTTTAGTAATTTTGAAGAAACTGCTTGCCAGATGAAGAGAATGGAATTCACGGAAGTGGTCCAAAATATAGTTTTGGTTTAGTCCAAAGTCTTAAGTTATTGAGAATCTGGCTAACAGGACATCAGTTGGGGATGGGAAGAAAACTTTTCTCCTTTTTCCTTGTGTTTGGAATTGTACAGATTAGACAACTGAATTGTGTTCTTACTGTATTTCAAGGCATTAGATATGAGCATTTGACACTGAGAGCAGATACAGGTTATCATGGAGCAATGCTGTGTTGTCATATGACAGTTCTTATCTTTGGAAAAAAGATAGGATTATAAGATTGGCTAGGAGAAACTTGGCTAGGATTTGAAATAGTGAGAGGAACTTCATGAAGTGAACAGTTGCTGGTCATATTTGCTAGTAGCTATAAGAGTGAGTAGCTAATCAGACTATTTTAAGAGGAGAGTTTCTCAAGAACTAAGAAACACAGCATTTCTGACTGACCTAATTATGGCAGCTTTTTTGATGCATCTACATCGTGACATTTAAATGGATGCCATTTAGAGAGTAGTATAGTGTTCTAAGTTTGGGACTTGACTTCAGGAATTTCTGAGTTCTAATTCTTGTTTTGTCATGGTCCTCCTTGCTTTGGGTAAATGGCTTAAGTTCTCTACTTCAGTTTCCAGATTTGTAAAACTGAAGAAATGTTACCTCACTAGAGGGTTGAGGTTTTGTTAATTTGCACAAAATACTAATTGTTACTAACACAGAATAGGAATATTAACTAGAGTTTTTACATTGCAGACCTGGTGATGACTGGAAGAAGACTTTAAAACTCCCTCCAAAGGATCTGAGAATCAAAACTTCGGTAAGGATGTTTTAAAGGTAACTACAAGCATGGGATTGAGGGTGCGAGAAATGGCCGTGACAGTGTCCTGCTGTGTTCTAACAGTTCGAGACTTGATTTCTGATCTACTTTTTAAAACTTACTCTCCCCTTTTAATTATCTCTAAGGATGTATATTACTTGGCAAATGTTTCTCATCTCAATTATGTTGAGACTCAGAGGATATGTTTTTACTTTTAAGAATACTACAGGGTGAAGTCTTATTTTTAATGCTTGCTGCAAATCAGATGGTTTTTAAGTGTGTATGCAGATTACTTTGGCCTCCAGTAACCAATACTATGTAATTATTCTTGGTTGAATTACATAGATTTTTGTCAATTGTACAATGGTACAGGGTAGGAAAGGGTTTATTAATCCATTTTGCCAGCTCGTCTTTGTCCTGGATTTATAGTCTGTGTAGGTTATTCAGTCAAACCAATGTATAGGGATAGTATATATGACCTGGTCTTACTGTTCTGTTTTCTTGATAACTCAGGATGTGACCTCCACAAAAGGAAATGAGTTTGAAGATTACTGTCTGAAAAGGGAGTTGCTGATGGGAATTTTTGAAATGGGCTGGGAAAAGCCATCTCCTATTCAGGTTAGTACAGAGCAGACTATTTGCACCATGTGCTGACATGTATCTCCTAGTCAGTCATGTAAAGCTTTTGGGCTTCCTTGAGGTTTTGACACTAGGGCTTTGACAATGTAATTTCTGAAACTTAATTCATACTAAACTACTTATAACATAAAAATTAGGCTTTTTTAACTTTTTTAAAAGCTTGATCCATGATTCTCAACAGAGAAGCTAAGGGAGTTGTAGTCCCAATTTGCTAAGAGATTTCAAGTGTGAGAGTTGTCCCATTTATTTCAACAATCTTGTCTCTTCACTTTAATGGACAAACTTAATAGCTCTGAGTTGATCCAAGCACTACAGAGATGTAATCATCTCAAAAAAGTCTCTGTAGAACCTTACAGCAGTTCATCTTACTCCTTAATTGCAACACTGTGCCAACCTAATTATGTACCTCTCAGGAGTGGTGGTGCAAAAAGTGACTGAAATGCCCTTTGATGGAAAGTGATCTGAAAATTCTTTTTAGTCGTCTTTTTTAATTGGACTATGGAGAAAGATTACACACAAATGGGCTATTTCAGCTCATCAGTGGGGTATATGATACAGAGCATTCTGAACACTTCTCTTCACCCAGGCTCTAACTGTCTTTTTTTTTTTTTTTTTCCCTTAAGTGTTAAAGAATAGTTTAATACTCTTACTGAACAACAGAAAATAAACATACTGTGGGTCCTTGAGTCTGTCTCCATAGAGAATATTTTAAATTTCAAATGCTACAAAACCCTTTGTTTTAACGATGTAATGTTTATAGGGTTACTAGGTATTCGGTTTTTGCCCGGACAGTCCGGTAATTGATCAACCAATTTTTTTCCCTGCCATGTTCGGGATTTTTTGTGAAAATATCTGGCAACCCTAAATGTTTAAAATAGGTGCCTGATTTTCAAGTCACACAGGCAGTTTTCCCTCCGTTCTCTGGCCTAATAGGTGTCGGGAAAAGGGTGGCGCAATATTCTCTCCACATGTGATAGTTTGGTAGCACCTTTCACCTTCCTTTTTTTTTTTTTTCTCTATACATGTATGTCTGCGTTGGGATTGTTCCTGTGATAGCTGTTCCATTCACTCTATGACCAAGCTAGACTAGTGGGGCATTGATAAATGGGATACTGGGAGCAGAGTTTTCACAAGTGGATTGCTGAAGTTTGTCTTCTTGCTGATGAGGCTGGCAAGGACCATACCTAGGGCACATCTAAACTCGAAAGATTTTTCGAAAGGATATGCAAATTCTGTAGGAATTTACATATCTTCTGATCGCATTTTTGAAAGAGGATCTTTCGAAAGTGAAAGTCTGGACATGTTTTTTTTTCTGGGGGGGGGAGCCCCTTTTTCAAAAAACCATGTAAACTTTTTTTAGGAAGTCCGTTATTTTTAAAGGGGTTCCCCTCCCCAAAAAAGCATCCACTTTCACTTTTGAAAACTCCTCTTTCAAAAATGCCATCGGAAGAAGAGATGCAAATTCCCCACGAATTTGCATATCGTCTTTTGAAAAATCTTTTAGATGTGCCCTTAGTTATATATGGTCTTGTATAACTTGGTGTTGCATTGAAAAGTTGACCTGTCTCTAATCGGGGTCTGTGTTAAATAGCCTATTTTTTTTTTTAAGTTTGTATTTGAGGTTTTACTGTTGCATTGTCCTATGCTTGCTTTTCAGGAGGAGAGTATTCCCATTGCTTTGTCTGGTAGGGATATCTTGGCTAGAGCTAAAAATGGAACGGGCAAGAGCGGAGCCTACCTCATTCCCTTACTTGAACGGCTAGACTTAAAGAAGGACAATATACAAGGTAAGTTGAAGACGGGTTTGCATGAAGCTCCATCTAGGAACTGACATGTATGCTGCAGCAAGGCTACTTATTTGTGGGATGGATGGGACATTAAAAGATTATAGGTGTCCATGTAGCTTCATTGC
The DNA here is from genome assembly GCA_019425775.1 of Rafetus swinhoei. Taxonomy (NCBI): domain Eukaryota; kingdom Metazoa; phylum Chordata; order Testudines; family Trionychidae; genus Rafetus; species Rafetus swinhoei. The sequence continues at coordinate 19,690,500 of CM033429.1, read as the reverse complement.
CTGCAGATTTATACCTAAAATTGGTGGCTTAACTTTTCAAAGCAACCTGGGAATTTGGACACACTTTTGAATTACAAAAAAAAAACAAAACAAAAAAACCCCAAGACTTCTTTGAAAATCTCAATTGCTACACATTTCTCAATCTTTACTTACACCCTGAAAAGAAGTGTGGTACTCAGGTAGCTGGGATATAAGTTGTGGCTGGCACTGTTCAATACCACACAGGGAATGCCAGTTAGCTTATGCTGCTTCTTGCCATGAAGAATACCCATGCAGTTTCCATGGTGATTCATTAGTAAGTTTAAGAAGGTCTATGAAAATTCTTAAGTTTAGCCATCATAGTTTGAATGCATGCTTTCATAAGGATAAATGCATTCTTTTGTGCATTTCTGTACTTGGATGAAGATGGTATTACAAGATAAAATGCAACATAAAAGCCTGTGCTGAGGATTTTGTGTATCTTTTTCAGCAATGGTGATTGTTCCCACTCGAGAACTAGCACTGCAAGTCAGTCAGATCTGTATCCAGGTTAGCAAACACATGGGAGGTGCCAAAGTGATGGCAACAACAGGAGGCACCAATCTGCGTGATGACATAATGAGGCTTGATGATACAGGTTAGGACACTGCCCGATTAAGATTGCTGTGCCTCAGTGGCTTACACTTTGCAATACTGTGCAAGACTAAAAACTCTTTCAGCTACTGATACTATCTAGCACTGGCCTTTTATGAGCCAGGCTGTTTTGTGCATCCATTATACATGTGTCTAGGGGGTGGTCTATGCAAATGTCTAACTTGCAACAGACTGGAGTGTAAATATACCATGTCCTTGCTTTCCATGTGGAGCCTGCAGCAGTGCACTGTAATTTCTGTTACATCTGAAGAGGTAGGTTGTGCCTACAAAAGCTCATGATACCATCTATTTTTTTTTTGTTGGTGTATAAGGTGCTGCAAGACTATTCATTATTTAAGTTTTTTGTAACTTCTGTAGTGCATTTGGGCCTACACCGATTTGAAACAGGATTATCTCCGCATACTACAGAATTTATAGTGTCTGGAAACAGGATCCACATAGATAAATGCAAGTCAGGCTACTGTGAGGTACATTTACATCCCAGTTTTTCCACAAGTTATTTGTACAGACAAATCCTTAAAGTTGACTTGGTATAATTGTCAGCCAAACCAATGTTGTGGTGTTTTTTTTCTTATCTAAGCAAAAATTAACTTAAGTGTGTTTTTTAAAATGTACAGTGCATGTGGTGATAGCAACTCCTGGGAGAATTCTGGATCTCATCAAGAAAGGAGTAGCAAAGGTTGAACATGTCCAGATGATAGTACTGGATGAGGCAAGTCACTGTCTTAATATCTTTTCATGTTTTGCAGATAGTTAACGAGGTTAAAACACTGGTGCATCTCTGCAGGCTTGCTCATTGAGCATAACTGGCCAATAAAATTCACATTTTTTGTAATACTGTAAAGCTGAGGTTGATCCGTTTCTGCAGCTTTAGTAGTCTGCAAGTGAAGAATTATCGACATGTACTTTTCTAAGACTTACAACCAAATTAATAGGAAAAGTTAACTTCCCCTTATTTTGTAGGATCACTGAGCATTAGGTTAATATTCTCTTCTGACATGGGTGGTAGTTCTCTTTTTTTTTTTTTTAATGTGACTTGAGTTTAAAATGAGATGTTTGTATTATAATAGTCAGTATAAACTGACTTTCAAATATAAAATAGATGTATAAATTACAACAGGTCTGATCTCCTGTACAACACCATGGGATGCCCCCAAAATAATTCCTAGAGCATATTTTTTTTTTTTTTAAAGAAAATACCTGATCATGATTTTAAAATCCACTATCATCTTTGGTAAATTGTTATGGTTAGTCTGAGCATTTAAAAAAAATTATGCATAATTCCAAGTCTCAATTTGTCCATTTTATAGCTATTGCATCATTATTTACCTTTTTTCTGCTAGTCATTTATTAAATATTCCCTAATAGGAACATTGCTTTACTCTATTAGCCTTTCTTGTCACCTCAATCTGAGTGAGGGGCTGGGAAAGTAGAGATGTGAGAAATAGCTTACTACATCTGATAGACATAATTGGGGTTAATGCTAGATAATCAGCTGAACCTGAGATCCTAGTTTGATGTGGTGCCCAAAAAGGGTAGTGAGATTCTTGGGTGCATGAACAGGGGAATCTTAAGAAGAGGTTATTTTACCTCTGTTTTGGCCATGGTGTGACGGCTGCTGGAAAAATCTGCCTTTTCTGGAGTCAAATCAAGAAAGACATTGAAAATTTGGAGAGAGTTCAGAGAAGAGCCGTGAGAATTTAATAAAGGGTTAGAAAACCTACCTTGTGATAAACTTGAGCTTTTCAATCTGTTTAGTTTAACAAGTAGCTGACTGCAAAGAGTTACAAAGAGGTCTCTCAAATCTTGGTGATTGGGCTACAAAATAATAGATTTATCAATGTAGAATTTCAAAGTATTGCACATTGGAAAACATTAATCTAAGTATACATACAAAATTATAGGATCTAAAACAGTTGCTAGCACTCAGACTTTGGAGTTTTTGTGGATACATTTCTGAAAACATCTACCCAATAGACAGTGGCATTTGAAAAAGTTTACAGTGTCAGAACCCATAAGGAAAGGTTAAAAATTGTAGTGTCATAATATAAAGCGATGGTGTACCCACATCTTGTATAGTGTATGGAGTTCTGGTTGCTCCATCTCAAAGAGATGAGAATTGGAATAGATGCAGAGAAGGATAACCAGTTGATAAGAGTATGGAACAACTGCAAGACTGGTCATCTGAAAGAAATATTTGGTGGTGGAGAGAGAATATGATTGAGGTCTATAAAATCATGTGTGTGGGGAAGTGAATAAGAGAACCCTTTTTTTTTTTTTTTTTTTTTTTTTTTTTTTTTTAAAACCCATTCACCTGGCACAGGTTGAAACTAATAGGCAGCAGGGTTTAAAACAAGTGTTTCACACAATATGCAGTCAATCTGTATACTTTTGGCCTTCACAATATTCCACGACAACAAGTTATAACTGGATTCAGAAACGATTTAGATATGTTCACGGGGGTGAAATAAGTCCATCAGTTGCTGTTAGACAAGATGGTCACAGTCACAACTCTGTGTTCTGGGTGTCCCTAGACCTTCAGCAGTCTGAAGCTGGGATTGGACAACAAGGGATGGATCAGTGAAATAGCCTTGCTGTCTTCATTCCCTCTGAAGCATCTGGTATTGACTGCTGTCTGACAGAATACTGGGGTAGAAAGACCAGTATCTGGTGTAGTATGTCTGCTTTTTTCCTAAGGTGGGGAATTGATCAGTCTGTAAGTACAGGCACTCCCCATGTTACCAACTCCTTACCTACAAACGCCCACACATACAAAAAAGCTCACCTGCCACCTGAGGGGAACAAGCTGCACAGGTGATGGTGAGCAGTGCAAGTGCTGGCTGGGGAGGAAGGGAAGGGTTGTGCAGCCAGCAGTTGGAGAGAAGTGGTGCTTTGAAGGGGAAACAGCCACTTCTCTGCAGCCACTGGCTACATAGCCACCCCCTGCGTTCAGAGTTCCAAACACAACCAACTTACAAATGAAATCTTTGGAACATAACCTGTTTGTAAGTTGACTTCTGTACATACATGGGGAACAAATATTAAATGTCTTCATGTCTGCAGAGAAAGATATAACATGATCCAGTGGATGGAAGCTGAAGCAAGTCAAGATCAGATTAGGAATAAGGTGTACGTTTTAAACAATGCATAATGAACCGTTTGAATGATTGACCAAAGGTACTGGTAGATTCTCAATCATGGAACATTCTTAAATCAAGATCAAATATTTTCTAAAAGATATATAAAAAGAATGTATGAATTATTTTGCAGAAGTTCATGGCCTGAGTTGACATCCATGATCACATGGCTCCCTTCTGGCTTTAGAATGTATTAATTCCATTTAAGGAATGGGAAATGTCTTGTGCTCCTCCTTCCTAAGTCTATTACAGTTCTTAAATTGAAGGATTTTGAAGTAGGCCTGGATAAATTGAATTAAAGATTTTTTTTTCCCTAGTAGCTGGAAATGAGGCATTATACTCCAAAGTAAGCTTTGTACCCTACATTTTGAGGACATTAGTTATTTCATGATCTTCTGGATATTTTTATTAGAATTTGCAGCCACTAGTTTATATTTTTTTCTTTCATTGCAGGCAGATAAGTTGCTGTCTCAGGATTTTGTTCAAATAATGGAGGACATTATTCTTACGCTACCTAAAAACAGGCAGATTTTGCTCTACTCCGCCACTTTCCCTCTTAGTGTACAGAAGTTCATGGTAAGTGGCCTCTTTATGCCCATTTGGGCATGAATGTGTAGATTTTTCATCATGCACATGAATAAATGTGCATCATTCAAACAAGTCTCCCGATTTATGCCTGGGTATTCAAGTTGCATTCTGGGTTCAATTTTCTATCCTAGGAAACATTAAATTGGAACACTTTTAAATAAGCATTAAATTGCATATAGCCATTATTAATAAAGATCTCACCAACTGCTGTTTTAAGATGCTCACTCTTGTTTAAGACACTGCACTAGTATAAGTAGTGAAGATGATAAAACTATTCCGGACTGAAGCGTATTGGCAATTTGGGGGAGGGGGTCCAAACCCAAGCCCTACCTCTTCCCACCGCTGCTCCATCCTATCCCCCTAGAGACTCTTCCGCAGGGATTACTGGGGGGTGGAGGGGCAGGCTGGTGCAGGATGGCAGCAGTGATCGGATACCACCACTGGAAAGCAGAGCAAGTGTGCCCACCTAGTACACTCTGCTTCCCTGTGGCTCCTGCTGCCATGGGAACTGCAAGGGGACTCAGCTGCTGCTGCCCAGTAATCCCTGTGGTCAGGTCCATTGGGGAAGGGGTGCCATGGCAGGGTGAGGGGGTTTGGATGATGGGTTTGGGGACGCAGCCCTTTTCTTTCTCCCCAGGCCAGATTACATGCTCCAACCTATAAAAGGCCCACGGGGTGGGAGTTTGAGTCCCCTATGCTAATGTAACTAAGATGATAGGTGATGCATCCTTGTGAAGAATGTGATGCATCTCTGATGGTAAGATAGTAGGTTAGGTATGAGAGTACTTAATTTTTGAGGGTAGATAGGCATGTATTTTCTACTTTAATCTAATTTGAAACGCATCTTTATTTCAGAATTCCCATTTGCAGAAACCCTATGAGATTAACCTGATGGAGGAACTGACTTTGAAGGGAGTTACCCAATACTATGCCTATGTAACTGAAAGGCAGAAAGTACATTGCCTCAATACATTGTTCTCCAGGGTAAGTATTCTACCAGGCAATGTGGTGCAACTAGAACACCAGTCTGAACCACTTCCTTGATCTTTTAGAGCATAATTTAATGCCAAAGATATGCGTTCTGGCAAGAAAAGAGATTTCCTTAACTTAGTGTATTGTTTAAAAAGTGGCTTTCTTTAAATGAACAATGACATTTTGTCAGTTTCATGCTGTAGCTTTGAAATTCGATGACCAAGATATCTTCTGAAAACACATTTATCTTTCTGTACCATTAAACTGCAGGACTCCTGTTGGGAGAACAGTCAAATCTTTTCTTTGCAGCTAGAAGAGCCAATGACTTCTAGCTGGAATCTGGCATGTTTTTCCTTCTTGAAAAGGATTCATTCTCTTCAATTTCAAAGCTGTGTAAGTAAAATGCTGCTGCTGTTTAACACCCCCACCCCTCTCTCTCCAGCTCCAGATTAACCAGTCAATCATTTTCTGCAACTCCTCACAACGGGTTGAACTGCTAGCCAAGAAGATCTCCCAGCTGGGCTATTCCTGCTTCTATATCCATGCTAAAATGAGGCAGGTGAGTATGAAGCTGTCCTCGTTACTTTGAAAGCAACTGAATACAGGTGTAAATTAGAATAATATTTAGTCTGGATTCTGTTAGTCCTTCAGGAACTATAACTCTAGTGAGGGGTACTATTTTCACATTGCCAGTCATGTCTCAAAATGAACAGGTTTCATTAAAGAAGTCTTGATCCATATTTCTTAGTACAGCAACTCAGTCACATGATCAGATTTACCTAAATGTAAAACATGAGGTGTATCAAAATTGGTTTTAACTAAATTTGTCTTACGTGACTCCCTAGATACCATTTCCATGATTTTAGGTCAGTTCTCACCATGGTTTAACTCCAGACTTCAATTCTGTTCATCTATTGTTGGTAGTGAATGTCACTTCTCACCAAACTTGCAAACAGTAGTAGTAGTAGTAGGCTCAAATGCCATTTTTTTTAAATGAAATTTACTTACAATTTTTGATTCCAGTTTCTTAAAACTAATTTTAGAATTCTTTAGCTGCTACTACTGTTTAAACAAATAATCCAAATACTCTCTTCTACTATATGGTGTGTTCTGGCTGATTTTTGCCACTGACTAGTTGACTTTCACAGCACAATGGAGTGCGTATTTGTTTATGCATCTCAGGCCTATTGTTTAAACTGGTTGCCTGTGATTGATACTCTTGGAATGTTTTCAGTACTGCCCTGGTTGTTGTGTAAAATACATTAATTGAAGAATATAAAGTGAGTGAAGATGAGCTGGCGCACAGACTGACTTTTCCTACATTGATAAAGTACATTGAATAAAGTACATTTTACTCAGCAAATAAGTCTTGAAAGTCCTGATGGGCAGTGCACGTCGATTACATCCATCCTAAAGAAAATCTAAGATTTCCAAAGCAACTTATTTTCGTTCCTGATATTTTGACTATCAGAAGACCTTGATTTGTCTAATCTCATTTGATTTATTGTGACTTTTTTTTAATCTGTGTGCTTCAGACATTCATACAAGCCCTTGGGGTAAACACTCTTTAGTTAGAATACTTTGTTATCTTTACTTTAAAAAGTACTCTTAAACAGATTGTCCGTCCATGGGAATTGCATCAATTAAAACTACATCATTTTCTTGCCAGTTTAGGTAGATATCAATATCCTAAAGTTGTTCCAAAGTCCTTTATTTAAAAAAAAAAAAAATTCTTATATAAAAATATAAAGCATAAACAGATAAAAGCACAGTATGCAAAATTGAACATGCTTTGTATGTTCCATGCGGGGAGAGGAGTTGTGGGATCCATGAATTTATGAAAACTATTTTCCGTTTTTACCAGGAACACCGTAATCGTGTGTTCCACGATTTCCGAAATGGCTTATGCCGGAATCTTGTTTGCACTGGTAAGTGTTTCCTTTCTCTTTTTGCTTAATTCTTTGTTTCTGAAGGTGATAGTAGTAGATAACAGACTCTCTCTTCTATTGTTGCAACTCTAACCAGACTGTGTACAGAGTCAATTCACCTGTTTTTATCATAATGAAGAAAACTAATACTTGCCTTCAGTGATCAGAATCTTTCAAGATTATTATAAATCCTTGGTTAGAAGGATCTTTGAGGGGTCCCGTATAGAGCCCTGCACAGATACAAAATTGGTAGCTGCATCTGCAAAAATGAGCTATTGATACAAAATGACTGTTTATGGATTGGAAGGGCTGTAGTCCTGCCACCTAATGTTGAAGCCAGGACCAAATAAACCTAGATCATCTTTGACAGGTGTTTCTCCAGCCTGTTCTTAAAACTGTCCATTAAACAGGATGCTAGAGTCTTTCACAGTTCACCTTCCTTTATAATTATAATGTTTTTCCTGATAACTTACCTAAATCTCTGTTGCTGCAGAGTAAGCCTGTTACTACTTGTCCTGCCTTCAGTGGACATGGAGAACAGTTGATTACTGACCTTCATAACAGCCCTTAACGTAGACCAAGACGCTTATGAAATCCTCATTCAGTCCTCTTTTATCAAGATTAAATGTTTAGTTGTCTTAACCTGATCTTTGAGGAAAGGTTTTCTAAGACTTTTTTGATGCTGTCGTCTGGACTTTGTCCAGTTTGCTTACATCTCTCTCAAAGTTTGGTCTCCAGAATTGGACACTGATCTCCAGCTGATGGCTTGTCAGTGCCAAGCAACGCGAGAGAGATTGCCTCCCAGGTCTTAATACATGGGGCCCCCTGTTAATACACGTTATTAGCCTTTTTCACAGTTGCCTCACATTAGCTATAATTCACACATCCTTTTCAGTGGTACTGGCATGTACCCAATTATTTCCTATTTTGTAGCTGTGCATTTGATGTTTCCTTGGTAAGTGTAATAGTTACCTTATTGAATTTAATTTTTTATTTCAGAACAATTCTCCTAATTTTCAAGGTAGTGATGTTCAATTCTAATCCTGTCTCCAAAGTGCTTGCAACCCCTCTGAGCTCAGTATCCTCTACATATTTTATATGCTTATTCTCCTCCTCATTATCCAAATATTTAATAAAACTATTGAATGGTACCAGACCTAGGACTAACCCATGAGACCCTGCTAGATTGACAGTGAACCATTGAACTACTCTAAGTACAATTTCTTTCAGTCAGTTACGCACGCCCTCAGATAATTCAGTGTAGATCACATTTCCCTAATTTGCTTTTGAGAACCATGTGGAACTGTATTAAAAGTCTTATTAAAATCAAGGCCAGTTATCTGGACAAAAAACATTTATGCTAGTTTGATGTGATTTGTTGACAAGTTCATGCTGGGTATTTCTTAATACTGATTCTTTAGGGGCTTACAAATTAATTGTTTGCTAACTTGTTAATGTATCTTTGTTACATAACATTACAGTTAAATATTACGCTAAGATTGTGTGAACTCCTAACATTAGATTTCAAGCATATATAGGACTGTGGCTAAATAAGCACAAAAGACAAATACCAAATTTTCCTGCCGTCTTTCCCCCAACACTGATTTGGAATATTTGAAGCATTTATTATTTGCATATTATCTCAAGCCATGTAACATCCTTCCTGTTTGACCTGTGGTGTCTGGGGCAGCACACACTAGATATGCCAAAGTGAGAGAAGGCTGTGAAAGGGTGAGCAGATACTAGAGATTCAAACTGTAACCATGCATATGGTTAACAATCATGGTTACACGCAGGCTCCTGGTAGCACAGGAAGCCAGCTTAAATACCAGCTGCCCGTGCGCACTGGCTCTCAGGGGGCTGACTGCTTTCCTGTGTGTAACCACTGAAAATTTCAGTGGTTACACGGTTACTTAATGCATTTTAACATCCCTAATACACTTTAGACTAGTGGGTAACAATCAAGTTAAACTTCCCAACCAGTCACAAACTGAGTTTGATTCCTAATGGTGGCTGTCAAGCAAAATAGAAATCACACAGCCTCCTTTACTGGACATAAGTGCTGATTCGAAGCCAGAAAACTAGAATGAAATAAAGTGAGATGTTACTTTAAAACTCTGCTCACATACAAAATGTTCTTCTGATCAGTGTTCCCTGAGAGCTTGAGCGACTGCCCAGGAGAGATTCACGTGTCGCCCAGCTGACTAGCAGAATGCCCACAGCCAATAGCATGTGTTTCTACTGGTAGTGCACATTTGTATATGCCTCAGTGTATGTAACAATTTATTCTGTATGCGGATGGAAAAATTAGAGGGAACGTTGCTTCTGACCCCCAAAAGTCAACTCTTATTACTGTATTTGGTGGTTGCCCAAAATACCACAATGCCAGCCAATCCATTAGTGTCTAAAATTATATGAAATAAAGAACAAGAGATGTTAAATGGTAAAGCAGTCACACATGTACAAAGAATTCAAAGTCTGTCAGGTTCCTAGCAGTGCTGGTGAACTGGCTGGCTTGCAAGTTCCTCTGGAATACATCCACAGCTCGTATGGGTTATTCAATCCTTTTTTCACGACTTTGTAGAAAGGTTATTCCAGAGGTGAGAAGCAGACATGAAGACAATTTGGAGAACATGCAGCAGCCTTATTTTATATTTTGCAATGTGGCTTCCACTTTGTCCCAAGCCCAAGCTGCTTAGCATGTGGCCTGGAAGCCTTAAGTTCTGTCCATAGCATGACCCTGCTGCCTTGTTAAATCATAAGCTGTATCCCTTGCCTTCTGTCAGTGGATCAGTTGAATAGCTGATGATCCTTTTGATGAACCGTAAAGCAGGCTAGAGAGTGTATTAATGTCTGTGGGTGTCTTCCAGAAGCATAGCACAAGTTTTGCAATACAGACTTAAATATGTATCCATAACCCAAAATACAAAAGTTTCAGGGGGTAGCTGAGTTGGTCTGTTACAGAAAAAAACAACAAATGGTCTGGTAGCACTTTATAGACTAACACAACATGGTAGCATGAGCTTTCATGGGCACAGCCCACTTCTTCAGATGACCGGAGTTATGAGTAGCGAGTTTCCATATCCCCAACTCATAACTCCGGTCATCTGAACAAGTGGGCTGTGCCCACGAAAGCTCATGCTACCATCTACATGTTTTGTTAGTCTATAAAGTGCTACCAGACCATTTGGTTTTTTCCAAAATACAAAGATGATACAAATATTTTGCAGGTATTGTACATGGCATATCTAGCACAACTCACTGCCATTCTACAATATTAACATTCGTAATATCCTAAAACATTCCCCAATTCCATGCAGGATATCACTGTTCTGCTGAGGTTCACTCGTGTCCCACCTAACTACTTAATAAGAGTAATTTTATAAGGGTACCCTTTGATTGCATTCAACACATGGACTACTTTTAAGCTAGTTATGCACTTCACATAAGATAATTTTAGAAGCATCTAAAGCATGAAAAGGTAAAGTTGTCTAACCTTTTAATAACAAGCATCTTTCTTTAGGAATTCTTACTTAATCAATTATATAGTCTGGCCAAGCCCCTAATATTCTGCAGAAGATCCCCATGTTTTGTATGTAGCAGCCATTATTTTACTTCTTCATAAACTGGTTTCCTTATTTGATAGGATAACTACTACTAGGGTGCATGAGTCATGATTAACTTAATACTAAAAACTTAATTTCTACATAGAGAGGTACACTATTCTCATACTATTGAGGATCAAGCTTGCCAATGAATCCTTATAATTTTAGCTTTTGCCACAACTGTAGAGGTTTTTAACACTTATGTAAAATGTATGTCATGTGGATAGAGTACCAAATTGTTTAAAAAAACAGAACAGTTTAAAAAGTTATCTTGAAAAACATCTAACACAATTTACCTTAAATTGTGTTGATCTGAAAAACTCACAAATGTAACAAACACCTAAGGAGCTGTGTGTAAAACTGTGCACTCCTTCCTTCATTCAGCCTGCTACCAGGATTCTCCACTACACAACCTCATTGTTGATAGTACTGCTTCACTAGTAGCTGATCAGTGGTGTTGCTGACTTGCAGTCATGAACTAAATTGAAGCTTGTATTTGAAGAATAGTAACTTTCCCAAAAGGTATCCTTACAATTTGTATCGACTAGACAATTAGTCGATAAGAGGAAGCATTCTGCTTAGCTGCTGCGGGGGTAGCTCCTGGAGCCGGCGTGAGCCAGGACTGAGCAGTCCTGGCTCACGCCAGCTCTGGAACCGCTGCGGCTCTGCAGAGCCACAATGGTTCTGGACCAGCATGAGCCAAGATTGCTCGGTCCTGGTTTACACTGGGTCAAAGCAGCCCCTGTTCACGGCAGCGTGGGCTGACTGCAGATAGGGGCTGTTCCAGGAGCAGCCTCTGTCCGCACCCAGACCCTATGAACAGGGTCTGTTTCGTGGTGAGTGGCAGCGGGGGTAGGAGAAGGCGGCACTGCAGAGAGCTGGCTTCCCCAAACATCAGTTCCTATTCCCCCCTTCCTCCCGGATTCAGAAGTAGCGGGGGGAGGAGGGAAGCAGAGTAGTTGAATACTCAACTACTCGCTTACTTCTGATTAGGGATGTAAGGCAAAACAGTAAAGTTAGCTGGAAAACAACTTCTATATGCCTTTGAGACTCAACTGAAAATGGTGTGCTTTCCTTTCAAGGGGTAAGGGTGTTGCGAAATGAATGCTCAAAAGTAGGCAAATCTGAAAAATGCTAGAGTGACTGTTCCTCATATGTAGGATCCTCAATACCAAGTCTGGAAATCTTGTGTCTTGGTTCTTAACAATGTTATCCTCACCCAAAATCAGGGAGGGGAAGATTTTTAACAATTTTAGTACAAAATAAGCAGTTGACTATCCAGTTTCTTAAACACAGTAACCATGTTTTAAGGTGTTATATTCAAGTATCCTCTCCATACTGGTTAGGCTGTCCCCCTTCCAAGTTCTGTTGTACTTCCTTATTACCACTAGTGTGGTGTTTTGGTAAAGCTAAATCCATTTAAATGTAATTCTGTTTCAGATCTGTTTACCCGAGGTATTGATATCCAAGCTGTGAATGTGGTGATAAACTTTGATTTTCCAAAGCTGGCAGAGACGTATCTCCATCGTATTGGCAGATCAGGTGAGGGAACAGAAGTGTTCTTCAGGGAATCTGTGCTAATAAATAACCTGAGTGGTAGCAAGTTATGCTTTACTACTTTTTATTGAGCATTGTGGGCACTTTTAAAATGGCTAAAGTGACTTGGGGGGGGGGGTGTGTGTGAAATTTGGCCTGTAGAAAAACAAATTTTATTCCCTTTTCACTAAGGGAAGGCTGTGTAAAGGCCTATTTTAAGGTGGTTGAAATTGGCCCAAAAGTATGTTTGCTTAAAATACTCAAATTACTTTTGGCCTCCTAAAGCTGATGGGTTCCTTCTCTTAAGATATATGTCTACACAGCAGGACAAAAGTCATATTAAGCTATGCAACTTCAGCTATGTCAATTGCATAGCTGAAGTGGAAATAGCTTAATTTGGCTTTTGGCGCTGTCTATGCAGCAGGAAGTCAAAGGAAGAACACTCTTCCTTTGACTTCCCTTACTCCTCGTGGGGGTTACTGGAGTTGGAGTAAAGTCTTCCAGCTTGACAGTATTTTGAAATCTTATAGTGCATGTCTGCACTATGTCAGTGTTTCTTAAACTGTATTCTGCGGCATACTGGTGTGCTGTGGAGAACAGAATTCAAAATGGCCTCCCTTAAAGGGGCAGGCAACCTTTTTTGCTCTAACTTCCCCGACCCTTTTTTCTCACTTTCCCTCTGACATCCCCCCCCCCCCCCAAAAAAAAAAAAACAAAAAAAAATCCTTGGTGTTCCTCATATTAAAAAAAAAAAAAAGTTTGGTGTTCCTCGATCTTAAAGTTTAAGAAACACTGCACTATGTTAATGCTGATGTGTAGGTGTACCCTTAGTCATCAGAGGCTGTGTCTAGACTACGTCCCTCTTTCGAAAGAGGGATGTAAATTAGACCTATCGAAATTGCAAATGAAGCTGGGGTCTGAATTTCCTGTACTTAATTCGGATAATCGCATCATGGCGTTCTTTTGAAAAACGCTATTTCGAAAGTGAAACTGCGGTCTAGACGCAGTTCCTTCGAAAAGAAAAGCCTTTTTTGAAAGAACTGCGTCTAGACTGCGGTTTCACTTTCGAAATAGCATTTTTTGAAAACGCCATGATGCGATTATGCAAATGAAGCATGGGAAATTCAGACCCCGGCTTCATTTGCAATTTCGATAGGTCTAATTTACATCCCTCTTTTGAAAGAGGGATGTAGTTTAGCTGTACCCTAAGAGACCTACTCATAGCAGCGTACGTGTGCTTTTTAAAGACACACCCTTCTGGGTGAACTGGCTGGGGGGAAAAGACTGATGCTTTCAGTCATTATGAATTGTAATGTCTTGTTGTCTTGACACCTGCATGTGGATCAATAAGGATTAACGGTATTGAGCAATATATTGTGTATTAACAGTCCTGTTTTTTCAAAAAGGTTTAAACACAACCTTAGCTTGGTATGCCTGTATATCTTGTAACTATTCATACTTCTGGGGCTTTGAGGGGAAAAGCTGAATGTGTGGGAGGGGCTGTTCTGAGAAGGAAGTTTCAAGAGAATAGACAGGAAAGCTAAGTAGAGGGGAAAATGAGGTGGTTCAGTTATTAACCTCTGGTAAGCATACACTTGTAGCCATGATACTTCTGTGTGTACTCCCAAAGATTGTCTTCAGATGTCTGAATGTCAGTGGATTCAAATCTAAAATTATTCATTGCTGACAAAAGTGAGTCTTCTATTGTGCAATCTGTAAAATCTGAGTTCAGCTGTATTTGAAGTCCTCAAGGATGAGGAAGAATAGAAAACTGAATATTGCACCTCCCCCCTACTGTTTTTAAAATGCTGTCCATAATTATTGGCTTAACTTTGCCCAATGATACAATCTCTATTGAAAACACCAGACGGGATGATCTGCAAGGAGACTGAGAGAGTTTAAGTGGTTTATTTTAACATAGGCTTTTCCCCTGTGAGGAGCGGAAGGGTCACTTTTTTTCTTTTCTGGAGTTATACTAAACAGTAAAAAGTGGGGATATGAAACTTGAAATAGCTACTGATGTGTTTAAGGGTCTGGATTGGTCAGTCTTGTTTCATTACTGCATGATCATAGTGTCATCAGTCACTTGATAATCTATAGACTTGTGTGATAAAGCTGTCACTACTTTGTCTTTTTGAAGGTCGCTTTGGTCACCTTGGTCTGGCCATCAATTTGATCACCTATGATGATCGATTCAACCTGAAAAGTATTGAGGAGCAGTTGGGAACTGAAATTAAACCCATCCCAAGCAACATTGACAAGAGCCTGTATGTGGCAGAATACCACACTGAACCTGTAGATGATGAGAAACCTTAACCATGTGCGTATGTGATTGCTCAAAAGGTCCCTGAATTCAAGGCTGGGTGTGTAGCAGTGGGGAAATAAAATTGAGGCATGCAAAGCAAGTTGATTTATATGGATCATGTCACTTCTTACCATTCCTTCACCTTTGTGATTTTTTGTGTTTTGTTTTTGCTCATTCCATTCTTCATGGTGAGCTCATTTGCATGAGCTGCAGTAAATAAGGTGGTAACCTTCAGGCTAGCTGTTAGAGTTCTGATACCTGATTAAGTCAGTCCTCCTCTTGCGTACCTTCATGTTCAGTAATGCTGTGCCAATATGCATGGCGGGAGGCTGTGAACTCAACAAACTCGTTAATGAATGGGCATAGCATGCTTATGATTTTGTAATCTATAAAGCAGATCTTTCCTCATTTGAGAGGTTTGACTTACATATTTTTCAGTCTAATATAAAAGTTGATTGCCTGGTCACAAGAAACTCAGAAGAGGCAATAAACATGGATTTCTGCTGGATTTTGGACTCTTATCTTCATAAATGAGTATTGGTAACACCCAGAGGCCCTGATCAAGACACTATTATGTTAGGTTTTATACAGACCACTGATTTAAATATTTTTTTAATTGCATAAGTTCAAATGGAGGTGCCAAACTACTTCAGAAATCTTGGCTATATTCTGTGAACTTCCCAGGGTTCTGTGGACTACAGGTTAAACACTGGTATAGGCAATACATTAAGATTGTGAGCTTTTTGCAGCAGTGACTAAAGACTGAGGGCATGGAAAAAATACACTACAATGTATAGATTTGCTATTGCAGAAACTTAAACTGGCTCTTCCCAGCTGACAGCCCTGTTGATGAACTGATTTCTTATAAGGGTTACAGCAGAGGTGGGCCATGGGGGGGTAGCAGCCTCATGGATCAATTTGAGGTCGCTCAGTGGTTTGAGCATTGGCCTGCTAAACCCAGGGTTGTGAGTTCAATCCTTGAGGAAGCCATTTAGGGATCTGGGGCAAAATCTGTCAGGGATGGTACTTGGTCCTGCTGTGAAGGCAGGGGACTGGACTTGATGACCTTTCAAGGTCCCTTCCAGTTCTAGGAGATAGGCATCTCCATTCATTTATTTAAAGGTTATTGCATGTATGACAGGAGTGGGCAATAATTTTTTATTTGTGGGACCACTGCAAGAGCTTAAGTGGTCAAGGGCCATGCACTTCGATGATATTAATGGAGCACGTACAGGGTCTAGGATGAAGGTTGAGTGCAGAAGGGAACTCTGGGTAGGGGATTGAGAGGCAGAAAGAGGTGTGTGGTCCAGGAGGGAGTTGTGACCTACACTAATAGCTTGACCCTGGAGGGGGGTGCAGGTTCTGGAATGGGGTTGTGACCTGGGCCATGGGCTGGATATTGCCTGCCCCTGGTATGAGGTTCAGCAAGGAAGAAAGTGTAGACTGGCTATGGGAGAAGTCTGAGGGGTAGCTGTGTTAGTCTGTAACTGAAAAAATGTAAACAATGAATGGTTCTGCAGCACCTTAGACTTAAAAAAGTAGCTGTATCACACTTTCGTGGGCACAACCCACTTCAAATGAAGATGATGATGGGAGAAGCTGACTCAAGTGGATGCGGCTAGTATTACATGAGTGAAAAATGTAGAGAGACTGATAGAATGAACGAGGGAGGGGAGGCAGAGTTGTGAAGGGCCTTGGGAGTGAGGACAAAGAGCTGGAACTTTGTATGAAATGGAGTACCAGCTCAGGGTTTCAAAAGGAGTGAGATAGGTGAGAATGAATGAACAGTTGTTTTGAATTAATAAGGTCAAAAGTTGGAATACTCAAGATGGGAAATTAGGGTTTGAACTAGAGTTCTAGCATTGCTATGAATGAAAAAATGGCAGAATTAGGATGTTGCCTGGGATGTTCGAGGCAAGAGGGATGTGCCAAAGATGATCATTTGGTTCTGGAATAATAGGAAGGATGGGTGATGTCTGCAGTGAGAAAGTGGGGAATGTTGACAAAAGATCTATTCTGTTTGGGTGACAGTGGGCCAAGCACTTCACCTATTAAAATGAACTGATTCAAGCTCCCAGGAGCCTACAGTCTTTCCATTTCCTGATCTATGGATATGCAGCACTTTCTTGTGTAGGCTCCTTGAAGGAGTGCAGATAAAAGCTGTATGTATGAAGGATGATGTGTTTCTTTAATTCACCTTGGTTGCCACTAGATGTCTCTCCTAAAGGTGTTTATTTAAAAAAAAAAAAAAATACCCCACCCAAACACAGGTCGGTCTCTATGTGCTTAGCCAGATTCTCCTTCTTATGCTTCAGCCCACTGAGCAACAATATTTGCAGTTGATGAGGTAAATCCCTCGAGTATGTTTGTCTGGAATTGTAGTGGTAGTTAATGTATCCCAAGGTTAGACTTCTGTGGCCTAGAGCTCCAGAGACTTTGTGGACAATTCTCAGCCTCATTCATTTTACTAGCTATATAAAAGAAAAAGGGAAAATAAATGCTTTTGTTTCTGGAAGCAGGATATTGTTTCAGAGATTCATTAAGATTCCTGGTTATAGGAGGAGACTAACCTCATTAAATTATACCCAGAAAAAATTAATCATTTGTTTCCTCAGTAGAAATATGGAAGGGGGAAACTAATAATTTTGGTCAGGACAGGCTAACTTGTACCCATCCTGGGTTTGGCAGATGGGTAAGGATAAGTTGGTGCCTAATTGTAATACTTTAACTAAACAGTTAATCCATAAAACTTGGTTAAAAATTTGTAGAAGAGTGCTGCTAATATGCCTCTTAAAGTTACCATTGAGAGCCATTGACAGTGAACAGCCAGTATTCCGGGAGTCTAAGGCATGGAAGTGTAGCTTGCGCTTGTGATTTCAGTGCTTGTAATATAGGAACCTTTCAAAGTTGTAAGTAAATAAATTGCTGTGTGAACTCGTTTAAAGAGTTTTCACAGCATTTAAGCGGTCATAAAGGTGGTCCCCGAGTTACGAACGCGACCCACGCTTACAAACAGCGCGGTCGCAATGTAACTCAATGGGGTTCGACTTATGAACATTTTGAGTTACGGCCAAGTGTTTGGTCCGTAACCCATTTGTAACTTGGGGACCGGCTATATTTTTAAAGAAAAGATCCTTTTTCCATGCACTCATCTCTTGGACTGTGTTTCCTTTCTATCGCCCAGTATGAGTGGCAGCTTCGTGGGTTTTTTTTTATAATGGCCATGCTATATTCTTGCATTTAATAGTGAACATCAGACTTCTGTAATTGGTCAAAGTGACCAGAACCAGTGCTTCAGTTAGGTTTGGTAGAGCTGCTAAATCATAAAACTTAATTCTTTTTTGTGTATTCCTTGTTTTTTTTTTAAAACAATTTAAGAGAACTAACTGTAGGTTGTTTGTTTTTTAGGCTTTGATTACAAACTCCAGAAGCTGAAGCCCTTTGATCCAGATCTGTGACACATCGTTTCTTTGGGGATACCCTTCTCTTTTTTGGGTTTTTCTTCATCTTTTCATTTTGGAACTATGAAGACTAAAGAGCTCAGACATGTATTTTTCTTTTTAAATTTGGCAGTAAGGAAGAAAAGAGAACAGAAGGAATACCTTTTTTTTGTTTTTTCACTTGTTTGCACTGTGTGCTGATCGAACATTAGTTGCACTAAACTGCTGGTTTTAAATTTTTTTTTTCGGGGGGGGGGGAGCAGGAGGAAGACAGTGGCAGCAAGGGAAGAGAAACCCTGAAAAGAGAAGAAACCTGACGAACAGAGGCTTGTCTACAATTTCAAATTCTCCAACAGCTGACTGAGTGCATTTCAACTTCTCCCCTGGTTACTCATCTGTTAAGCTAAACAGCTTGTTACTTATTCGTGCAAAGTGCCTTATGCTATGAGACCATTCTGAATATCACTTTTCAGATTCAGCCCATGGAATCAACAGCTTTTTTCTTTCCAGGTCAAAAGTCCCCAACCTGTCTCTTGGCTTCCCCTCAACAATATTCAAGCCCAGGGCTGCGAGATGAAACTATCAGTAATGTAACACTTTTTGTTTAATTTTTTTTAAATTGGAGGAGTTGACATGCAACTGCAGTTCACCCACACTGTAAATACATGTATTTAACAAAACAACTACGAATCTGGGCTGATTAGGTGCAACATCGTAGCTCTAGAAAGAAAGAGCAGCCTATCATCTTTTGCCGGAGCCATATGAAAAGCTTGTATGCTCTAGCAGAACACTAAAGACTGGTTTCCATAAGTCTCCATTAGTAGTTACAGCACTTGATATGTAGACTTATTTCCGAGCCATGGCCCTCTTTCTTCTGGCGCAGTGTCCCATTGAATTGGATGTGTATACTTGTACAAACTTGTAAATACGTTTTTTCTGTTTTGGGTTCAATATATAACTTTTTTTTTTTAATGAAAGTTGCTGGGGTTAAAGGGATTAGACTGATTATGGGAGCAGCTAAAGATGAGAGGGGCTCAGTTTACTGCAACAGTAAACACCTGAAAAGTGCTCTGACTTCTATGAAGAGCAGGCCTAGACAAATGTCTCTTGTCAGGGTGGATTTGCTCTGGTGCTTGCAGTATTGTCCTTGCTGCTCTTTGTGGAAGATATTACTGTTCAGTTGGAAAGGCCTCAATCCACAGCTTCACTTGTTTGGGGTACTCTTTGATGTCCCTCTTAAAATTCCAAGAACTCTGCGAGCTCTGAAGGGGGCCAAAACCTGTGTTCTGTCTTGGTATGAGGGAAATCGAGCAGCTAGCGGTGTAGCTGAGCAAAACATAGGAAGTGTGAATTTGGATTTAAAAGAAACAATAGCAAACAAAGTTACATGAATAAACTGACAGTTCTGGAGCTCTGTTGGATAATGAATCTTCTGCAGCATTGTGCATACTCTGCCCAAAACTACCTTTATATAGACTTGAGCAGAAAAAGGCAAATCCTTTAACTTTGAAGCCACAGAAAGCTGCATGCCATCTTCTGTGTTCTGGCATGAATTGCAGTCTGTCCTTCTGCATTGTTCATTGCTGCAGAATGTTTTTATGGTCAAGTAGTGTTGCTTTAAATTGTGCCCCTCCCAACATGCTTGATGTTTGGCCTGATCTGCAGGCAAAAGGAGTGAGACAAATCAAAACCAGTAAACTTTTTTTAAATTCCCTTTTAGCCTGTTCAACTATAGTGCATCAGGAGGCACCTGGATGAAAGCAATCCCTTTTGGTCAGTTGTACTTTGCATATACCTATGCTGTACTCACACAGTGCTTGCTTACCTGAATATGAACATGGGAACTAATAATTTCTCCCCATTTTGACTATAAAAAGTGAAGTTATTTGAGTTTTTTGGGGGGTGGTAGGGAGGCAGATTTATCCATCCAACTTCTTAAGGATCAGAAAAAGCCAGGTGCCTCCTGGTGACAACTTTCAAGGTGAAAAGTGTGGGATTTTTTTTTTCAATCTACAGTGACTCTAACTGTAGCAAAAGCTGCACTAAAGTACATTCAAGAGCTTGGTCACAGGCGCTCTGTGAACCTCTTAGCTACATCCAGCTGGCAGGTACCAAATGTAAACAAGTAGTTTTGGGGTGCTTTTTGGGGAGGGAGTTTGTGGGTGGTAAATTTTGACCAAAAGTAAAATCTTGCTCTTGTATTGCAGCCAGCTATAATTTTTTTTCAGAGAGAGGGGGATCATTTTAGTGCAACAAAGAAAAGTGTAAATAAAGTATCTTGTGACAGAGCATGCACGTGCAACAAGCAAAGATAGCCGTGCTGAAAGTCAAAAGTGCATGCTCTGCGTGAATTTGTGGTGTGTTAGCCTGGTGCCATGTTCTGATGGTCCCTCTAAGCACAGAAATTTTAAATTGAAAGTATTAGTCAGCCTCTGAAGATTGGCACTTACCTAGACTATCAGGGGCACCATTTTTAGGTAGCTTTCTCGAGAGGAAGGAGGCGGTCTGATTCTGGTGCTAATAGGCTATCTCTAAAAGGTATATGAACTTGCAAAAGGAAAGATGCTCCAAATAACTAGGCAAATCCTAGTCTTTATTTCCTCCCTCATTACGGAGTGTGTAAAACATGGCTGTTAAGTTTCTTCTGGCTTCTTAATTTTTACAGACTACTTGCCAACATTTCCATGTACTTGTTTATTCAGAGCAAGTACCTGCTTTAATAATCCCCAAATCAAACACTTGTCTGGTGAAGTTCTTAATAGGATATTGAGAATTTTACATGCTTTACCATATTTTCCCCCAGAAGGCTAAAAATTACATTGTACACCTTTAAATCTGATATAGACCCTGTATCTTAAACCCCACAAGTGGAAGGAGGGGGTAGTGAAGTGGGGGCACAAGTCTGTAACTAGTTAAATTGCAACTATCTATCTAAACTGGCTTCTCCAAAGTGTATTGTACAAATGCACTACTGTAGCTGGAGGGTTTTCCAAGGGGAGGGGGGGTGGGTTGGTCTTAAATATTTTCATTTCCAGAATGAGATGGGAGCATCTTTCCTTTGCCTTCTGCTTTGTGTCTGTTTATATGAAGTTGGGTGAGAACATGAAAGCTTGACACAAAGATCTTGCATACATGATGGCATAAAATCATCTCATTCTGACTAACTTTGTTTTAGTGGTGGGAGGGGGAGGGTGTCTGCATCAAGGATTTAGAAATGCTTCAGATGGTTGTATTCCATCAGCGACCGACATGCTGACGCAGAGACCATCATTCAGTCTGTGTTTAAAGCACTGTTCTAGTGGTTTTTTTTTTTTTTTTTTTTTTAAACAAATCACATGAATTTTTTGTCTGTGCCGGGAGTCCAATTCTATTGGTGAACTATACATTGCCAGCAATGGACTTGATGCTGCTGCCGGTGCCAAGGACCATATTGCTTCACAGGAACAGAGTGAACTCTGCTGTCAGGGACTAGAATAGCATTGCTTGCACTGCAAAAATTTGATAAAATTAGTCCAAGCCAAAAATATTTGGATGCCATGACCCTTGTAATCCAATTTTAAACCAGTGCGCTTCTCTTTATAACAAATGCTTGGTCTCTGCAGTGAAAAGTATGCCAGATGAAAAATTGGGTACATGAGGATAGCATGCCTTATAGCTTTGCTCTTTCCACTTTTTCTGCACATAAAAGCATTTCACATTTGAAGCATTGTTAAAGTCTTGTGTAGACAAGATTGGGAATGGGTGGGGGGAGGGATAGGGTATACTAAGATACAGGCTTGCTGTATTTTAACCATTAATTGTGGGGAAGGGGTGTCTGGAGAAAAATAGTCACTGTTCCCTTTATTGAAACAAACTGGAACTTAAAAGGTTTTTTGTTTGCAACTCAAGTCAGTTTATAATCCATTGGTCCCCTGTCAAAAGGGCTGTGTTCCACTGATAAGTGAACAGGGTGATCTATAACTTGGAACATTCAAGGGAGGGAGGGAAAATTGGCATTTTGTTTAATTGGCAAACTGTCCAGTGGAGCTGAGTTTTCCTTGGGAATGTGTATATCTGTGTACATGTGTATGATGGAAGGCTGCAACTCTGTGAAAATTTTCACTTGAGTTCAGAGTACAGAAAACACAAATGGTAAAATCCTGATTTTGTTGATTAAGCTCAATAAAAGCTCACTGGAACTCCAGATTTGTCTTGGTATCAATTTCCTATTACCCTTCAGATAAGTATCTTCTGTGTGACTGTTCAAGGAAGTTTCGTGCCTATTTTCTTCATCTAAATCCTGCATACATGCTGTTGCTGTGAGCGTGTGCGCACTTCACGGCCTGAGAGAGAAAAAGCATCAGTTGCAGAAAGGGGTGTCAATCTTTCTGTATAGCAGAAGCATTCTACATTCTTAGAAGCAGGGCTGTCTTTTGTCCAAATTAGCTTCTGTTTGAAAGTGCAAGGCTGGATGGCAATAGCACCTACGCTGCAGGACACCTGAGTTGCTCTGCCAAAACACATGCAGACTTTAATGGGCCAGTAGTTTTAATGAGGACCTTGCACAGCAAACTTTAACTAGCCTTCTGAAACTAATGGAAATACATTCCTGTGAAATGTTCAGTTACTGCCATACCTGTTAAGCTGGCTGTTTAGCTTAAATCAGAGAGAAAAAGTCAAGTCTTTGCACTGCTCTGTGGGGTTTTTTTGCATATTGCAAAATGACTTTACAATCAACAGGCTGCTTAGGAGGGGCATAGGGCTGGGACTACACAGACTGTTGCAAATCAGGATTTTTATGTATTCACTGCTCCATGAGGGGGCGAGAAAGCACTCTTCCTAACAGTCCTCAGCAGGAGGGTATATTCCCTTCCAAAGGATCTGCCCCCACAGAACTTGCTAACCAGTACATCTGCAAATGCCAATTTTATTTGAATAATTAATGAAATATGCTGCACCTTTGTTTTCAGGCTAGCCATACCACCATACTCCTCACAGTTGTTTGCTGAAGCATTTATCAAATGGATATTCTCTGCTGTGACTATACTAATTGAGTAATTATAGGGTGTAGAAGCCCTAGCTCCTACATAAGGCTTTTATCAGTAGATTTCCAAGCCCTTTACAGAGGATATCAGTACCTTTATTCCCCCTTTGATAAGGCAATTGAGGCACAGAGGTAAAATAACTTGCTCAAGGTCACCCAGCAGCCACTGGCTTATCTGGGAATAGAAACCAGATCTGTCACTCCTTATTTCTCTGTGAAAGGAGTCTGACCAGTATCTTCTCTCAAAGGAATAGTTCTTTCCATTGTAATGTGGAAGCTCTGTAGGCTGGGAATTGCTGTGTCCGTTTTGCTACAGAAGAGCAGTGTTTTAGGACTATCTTCAAATAACACTTTGCCTTTACCTCCTTCTGTCTTGCTGAAATACTGTACATAATTTTTGTTTTAACATAGCTTTCTACCAATATAAATATAGCATTTAGTAATTTTTCATTGCGAATTGAGGGTGAAGCTACTGTAGGTTACAAACCTTGAAATGTTTTGGTTAAAAGTCAAAGAGCCAACAGAAGTGCCTTCTAAAGTGGGACACCTCTCTTTAAGGGATATGAGCATCTGGTTTTTCAAGACCACAAAAGCTAAGCAAGGAATCTTATTACCCCTTTTTCCAGAGAGACACTTCAGTTTTAATCTCACATAATGAATGCTAGAAATACTCTAGAGGAAAAGTATTTTTAATAGAAATTCAAATCTCTTTATCTCCCATTTATAAAAATGGGAAACGTTTACTTCTACAGTACATTTCCACTATGATGAGAACCCCTTGTTCCTTAAATGCTTGAGATGAGCTCATTTGTGATGGTCACTTGTATCTATATGGAAATATCTAATGCGATATTTTTTTATACCACTGACGTAACATCTTACTATTCATATGTGAATATAAAATCTGTGACCTTGTGATAACTGGTTACTAATTCATTTGACTAGAGTGCTTATATAATGGGAGGCATTAAGTGGGTATCTGGCAATGCTTAACTTTCTTAGCAACCTCAGAGGAAAGAACCACATCTTAAATGGTCAAAGGCAGTAGTACAGTCTAAATACTTAAATTAAAAAAAAAAAGCTTTGGTAATTATTCAGACTATTTAAAAGCTGAGCAAATGTTAAATAGAAATGTTTGGTGTAATCTGAAACTAATTCAGTTATTAAACCTAATATCAGTTATTAAACCTAATATCTTCAAACAAACTTAACAGCTGACTGTAAAATGGCACTGTTTTCTGTCAGGGAGACAAGTAGTATGAACAGGATGTTGAAGATTTACAGCTTTGCTATGCATAAATATACGACCTGTTAATGCATAAACTGAAGATTCTAATAGGACTATTCTACAAAGGTGTTGAGCCAGTAAGTGACAGTAGCTGATACAGTAGTTCCTCATTTAACATGTGCCCGCTTAACATGTTTTCACGATAGCACGATTTTTTTTAGGGAACATTTTTTGAATTACATGACTGTCCCTGGAATAACACTATTTCTCCAGCCGGCCTGTTGCCGGTGGCTGTGCAGGACTTCCCCCACCTCCCTGCAAAGTGGTGGAGGGTTTGCTACTCACCATGCCGTTCCCCGCAGACTCCCCCTTGCCAGCAGCCTTGCCCCATCTCCTCCGCCCCCGCTTGCAGGCCAGCGGCTGGGTTTCCCCAGCCGGCCCGTCGCCAGCAGCTGCGTGGGGCTTCCCCCACCTCTCGGCTCGCTGCGCCATTCCCTGGCGACCCCCACCTCTCAGCTCGCTGCGCCGTTCCTGGCGCGCCCCCCCCCCCTTGCTGGACGCAGTGTGGGTCCCAGCAGACCCATCACGGGCATACCCCCAACCCAATCCCCCTCTCCTCCTCCCTTCCCTTCCCTTCCCCAGAGCCAAACACCTCCCCTCCCTGCTGTAACCCAGTCCCCTTTCTCCCCCAACCTCATGTCCCAGTCCCAACAAACACCACCGCTTGAAATGCAACCCCCACCTTTTCCATTATTTTCAATGGGAAAATTGACCCCGTATAACACATTTTCACTTAACACAATCATTTTTTTGAAACATACAGTAATTCCTCATTTAACACTATATTAGGATCCTGCTAAGTCCTTGAAAGAGGGGTCTTCCTCCTTCAGTTAGACCATAGGTTCCCAAACTGGGGGGCATGAGGCAACCCAGCCCCCCATCAATTCCTCCCCCAAGAGAGCCTAGTCCGTCCGGTAAAATTCAGAAAATACCATGTGAAATGTCTGATATTTTCTGTTTTTCCTGGCTCGGGCATCCGCTGGAACACATGCAGCTCAGGCTGGCTGGGGTAGGGGGGAGGATGGAGTGTCCTGGGCAGACTTCAAAATGGCTGCCTTAAAAGGGCAATGCCTGCTCTGCTTTTTTTGGGGGGGCTCCAGTCAGTTCCTTTTTTTTTTTTTTTCTCAACATGTTTTGTTGCTATTTTTGTTTTTCGGCCCCAGTCAGCCCTCTTCTCTCTTCCCTCCCCCCCCCTTATTTTTTTGCTCAAGTTTTGTTGCTATTTGGGGGGGGCAGTGTGCGTGAGGGTTTCTCAAATCAAAAAGGGGCTGAAAAGTTTGGGAACCACTGATTTAGACTATGGAAGAAGTGTGTATATCTGATCAGAGACACCAACTAAACTCTCTCATTTCAGCCTGTTCCTCATCCCCAGACGAAAGGTAAACAAGTCATTTTACACCAAGAATCAGCTTATTCCAGTGCTGTTGCTGCAATGTGATGACTCCACCAAGGCAATGACAGCTTTGGTGAGATGTTCACAAAAGCAATCCCAAGAAATTAAACTGTTCTTGTAGTAATGTGAATGGTATACTGAAATGGTATGTCAGTACTTATTGCAACAATTTCAGTTAACCCTAGCCTAATTAGCTTTAATCTGAACAATAAACAAAAATAATGGCACTTTGAATATTAGGGATCTTAAAACAAGGAAATTAATTGAATTTAAGGAGTGGTCCTGAAAGTGAAGTGTGTTTATGAGATGTTATTTCAGATGAGTAATTCTTAAAAGGCTTCTAAGTAATTTAATCTAAATATTTAATTCAGTTTAATAGGACTTGGTTAAGTTCATTTACCTCTGCTAGTTTAGAAATGATTTGTCAATCTAGGATAAAAAAAGAAATTGCCAACCCTTAGAAGGAAATCATTTGCCCATCTGTAAAGTGTTCTAGTTATCTTATACACAAAGGCAAATAAAATAGCTTGTTCTTAGGTTAGAATTCTCTTTATAATTTAAGACGGAATCGTGGTCCAGAGACTTAGGGATAGGGTTGCCAGGTGTCCGCTACTGACCCAGACAGTCCAGTATTTTCGCCTGCTGGCTGGGGGAGAAAAAAAATTCAGAAAATACCGGACACCTAAAACATCCAGTATTTTCTGATTTCCCGGCCAGGAGGCGAAAATCCCGAGTGCTTACCTGGTTCTGCAGGCGAGCTGTCTGGCCCAGAGCAGGGAGACAAGATGGCAGATGGTTGTTGGCAACCTGTTATGGCCAAAAAGCCTCAAAAGCATTTCTTAAAGGGGGCCATGCTCTTTTTTTTTTGCTTAACTCTCTGGGTCCTTTTTTTTTTTTTTTTTTTTGTTCAACAACTTTGGTCTCTTCTCCCCCGCCCTGCCTTTTTTCCCTCAACAGAGGGGGTGGGTGGGTGTGGGTGTGTGTGTGTGTGTGTGTGTGTGTGTGTTGGGGGGGGAGGGGGAATTTGTATTTTTGGTTAAACCATCAGGCAACCCTACTTAGGGAAGATACCTGTTGACTTGCTTGTACAGGAAAAGGGAAACAAGTTAATTGAATGTAACCTCTTGGTGGTCAGTTCTGTACCTATTCTCACTTTTCCATAAGGCAGCAGTCATCCTCTTCCCTGGGTATTACAGTATAGTCCCTGTTTCTCAGGAGGCCTTCAGTAATAATCCCCCACTGAATCTATCCCTATCCTGTATAATTTGTGGCTATGTCTATACTGTAGGCTTTTTGTGCAAGAACAGCTGTTCTTGGGCAAAAACTTGCGGAGCGTCTATGCTGCACGTGCTTTTCTGCACAAGTACATTTACAGTACAGTGTTGGAACAGAGGGCTTCTTGTGCAAGAAGGCAGTGTGGGTAGCTAACGGGGTTTCTTGCACAAGAAACCCCTATGGCTAAAATGGCTATCAGAGCTTTCTCGCGAAAGAGTGAGTCCACGCAGCTATGGACACTCTTTGGTCTTCTCTCTTCTCTCCCCCCCCCCCCTTTTTTTCCCTTCAACAGAATTTTTTCCTGGTGTTTTTTTTGGGGGGGGGGGGGGTCGGTATTTGTTTCAACCAGGTGGCAACCCTACTCTGCCCCGACAAGTCTGCTAGGGGCTAGCCACGCTCTGATTGGCTAGCTGTCCTGAACGAATAACCAATAAGAGCTACGCCAGGTAGAGCGCGTTCTCCTTGGCCTTAGCGTCGTGGGGGGGCGAAGAGGAGCCTCGTTTCCCGCTCAGGAGCAAGCGCGAGAAGGTGGCGCCGCTGCCGCCCCTGCGATGGGCGGGGCCCGAGGCTCGCGGGAGCCTGTAAGCGCCCCCCTCCCGCAAGCAGGGCGGGAAGAGCTCTTGGAGGTGGGGCTGAGGGAACGCGGAGCCGGGCTGCCGGGGGGCGGGAGGAAGGCGGCCATGGGGTTGGGCTGAGGGGGCGGGAGGAAGGCGGAGGGGGCCAGGCTGAGGGGCGGGAGGAAGGCGGAGGGGGCGGCCATGGGGTCGGGCTGAGGGGCGGGAGGAAGGCGGGGAGGCGGAGGCGGCCATGGGGTCGGGCTGAGGGGCGGGGGCCGGGCTGAGGGGCGGGAGGAAGGCGGCCATGGGGTCGGGCTGAGGGGGCGGGGGAGGCCGGGCTGAGGGGCGGGAGGAAGGCGGCCATGGGGTCGGGCGGGGAGGCCGGGCTGAGGGGCGGGAGGAAGGCGGCCATGGGGTTGGGCTGAGGGGCGGGAGGAAGGCGGGAGGAAGGCTGAGGGGGGCGGCCATGGGGTCGGGCTGAGGGGGGCAGGAGGAAGGCTGAGGGGGCAGCCATGGGGTCGGGCTGAGGGGCGGGAGGAAGGCGGAGGGGGCCAGGCTGAGGGGCGGGAGGAAGGCGGAGGGGGCGGCCATGGGGTCGGGCTGAGGGGCGGGAGGAAGGTGGGGCTGGGCTGAGGGGCGGGAAGAAGGCGGGGAAGGGGGCTGCCTTAGTTCCTGGGCTGGCCTGGGCTCACGCTGGGGCTGCCTGGCAGCGGCTCAGCCCAGCTAGGCTGTTCGGTCTGGGTGCCGTGGCTTGGGGCTCTGCAGGTTTCTGAGAGAGGCCTCCCCTTGCCCAGGGCACAGGGCAGTGCTCGGTTCCCTGGTTCCACATCCCCCCGTTGTATGGGAGCCACAGCCTGTGGGGCTAGGGCCGTGGGGCCCTGTGCAGAGGTGCCTGGCTGCACCCTGGCATAGGGACAGACGCTGGCTGTGCAGCAGAGCCAGGGCAGGTAGGGAGCCTGCTTCACTGGCCTAAGCTACCTGAGGTAACTGCTGCCCAGCTAGAGCCTGCAACCCAACCCCCTTCTCCAGGGGCAACTGGTGATGGGCTATGTGACACCTCAAGCCTGGGGAAGGGCGGGGAGACCCCACCCTTTCTTCTACCCCCGGCCCGAGCCATGAGGCCTCTGGGGCTAGTGCAGGGGTGGGCAATAATGTTTGAAGTAGCTCCGGGCCACCTGGAAGTAGGGTTGCCAGGTGTCCGGTGTTGTACTGGACAGTCTGGTATTTGCGCTCTCTGTCTGGTAAAAAAAAATCAGAAAATACCGGACATGTGCAATGTCCGGTATTTTCTGATTTTTCCAGCTGCACACTGGGCAGAAGCCTGGTGCGGGCGGGGGAGTGGCTGGGAGTCCCAGCTGGGAGGCGGGGCCACGATTGCTGCCGGGAGCCCTCAATTGGTTGAGTGTGAGGAGGAGGGGAAGCCTCCTCCTTGCTCCTGCGTCCCCGGGAGCCTGCGTGGGACAGGCAGCAAGTGCCTAGGTCAGTCCCGCTCCCCGCCGGCCAATTTGCTCACCTCCCCCTTCCCAGCCGGCCGGTTCTCCCCCACTTCCCCTCCTGATCTTCCCCGGCCAACCCCCCTGCACCCGCCCCCCCAGCTCTGCTTCCTGCTGGCCCGTTCCTCTTCCTTGATTCCCAGCCAGTGCCACTGCACCTCCCCGCCAGCTCTGCTTCCCATCCCCTCTTCCTCCTGGCCAGCGCCGCTGCACTCCCCCACCCCACGCCAGCTCTGTTTCCCTCTCCCCTTCCTCCCGGCCACCCTTGTGGCACCCGATCCACCCAGCTGTGCTTCCCGCTCCCCCTTACTCCTGGCCAGCCCTGCCCCCTTCTGGCCGGTCCCCCTCCCCTGATATCCTGCGGCCAGCCTCGTTCCACCCGACCCCGACCAGCCCTGCTTCCCGTTGGCCCCCATCTCCTCCGGCCAGTCCCGTTGCTGCTCCCCGTTAGCTGTTTCCAGGCCCCCCCCTTCCCGGCCAGCAGCACTCCCTTTCTGGTCTCCCCCCCAATAAAGCGTGTTTGGTGGTTTTTTTTTTTTAATGATTACCTGGTAACCGCTAGCAGTGATCCAGCGGAGGTTTTTTTTTTTTCTCAACAACTTTGGCCCCCCCCCCCTTTTTTTTTGCCTTCAACAACATTTTTTCCCGGTGGTGTGTTTTGGGGGGGGGGGTTGGTATTTTTCTTTCAGCCATCTGGCAACCCTACCTGGAAGAGGCGGGGCCTAAACAGGAAGGGGCGGGCCTACCCCACCACCAGACCATGATTGGTCTGGTGGTGGGGGAAACCTTGCCCCCTTCCCACTAGGCACCCATGCCCTGGAAGAGGCTTGACACGCTCCCCCACCCCCAGGCCAATCAGGGCCTGGGGGCAGGGGAGAATGGGAAGCCTCCTCCCACCCTGCAAGGAGCTCGTGGCACCACAGGCTCCTCGCAGGGCTGGGGCAGGGCGAAGGAAGCTTCATGCAGTTCCCCAGGCCCTGATTGGCCTGGGGGTTGGGGAGCAGCAGGTCCTCCATGGGCAGGATCCAGCTGCTTGGCGGGCTGGATCCGGCCCCCGGAGCCCCTTTTGCCCATCCCTGGGCTAGCAGGTCTGATCCCTCTGTACTGACCAGCAGTGATGGGGGAAGCAGAGCAATGCAGCCCTAGCTTGCTCTATTTCCCACTGGTGAATGCAGGGGGCAGGCATGCCCCTCCTCTGAGCAGTGCAACTGGGAGAGTAGAGTGAGCTGGTGCCACCTTGCCTTCCCCTGCTGCTGCCGCCACCCGTGAGTGTTGTGGGGGCTGGGCTCCTGATGCAGGCATGAGGCCCTTCCCATTAGCTCTCCGACTGCCCAGGGACTCTGGCCCCTCCTCCTACCCATGGCCAGGACATATTTAAGAGCGGGTTAGATAGACATCTGTCAGGGATGGTCTAGATGGTACTGGGTCCTGCCATGAGAGTAGGGGACTGGACTTGATGACCTCTCGAGGTCCCTTCCAGTTCTAGTGTTCTATGATTCAAGCCCTGGGCCCTCTCCAACTAGGGATGTAAAATCCTGGTTAACCACTTAAATTGGGGCAGACTGGACAGGCTGGAGAGGGTCCCACAGCATGGTGTGCCAGCTGGGCTGAAGCAGTTCCCTCGCCAGTGGCACCAGTTAACTCTAACCAGTAAGCATCACCTGGTAACAGTGATGCTTAGCTGTTAACCGTTCACATCCCTATTTCCGGCACACCAACCTCCTATTCCAGCCTAGTTGAGAGTGGGGGAGAATGAGCAATGGATAGAGCGTGGCTGGAGGGAGTGGAGGCAGGGTATCCAAAACAGCAGGGCCTTGAGGAAGGGAGTGAGGCAAGAGAGAACTTTCTTTTGTACAGTTATAAAGTTGGCAATTAGTAAATGAAGAATAAGAGCTTCTGCTACTGGGCCCAGAATCACCTCACTCAATAGATTTGGGGAAAGGGCAACAATAATTCTGCCTCATTCTTACCTGTACTGAGGATGGATAAGGAGAATTTAAAAAACCAAAGGCAGATCCAAAACACTCCAAGGTAATACAGATTAGGGATGTAAGTGACTATTCAAATAGTCAACTACCCGATAAGTCTAGTCGACTACTTGCATTCTTCCCTCCTTGCTGCCTCTGTATCAGCTGCAGCCGGCGGAGGGACAAGGAGCCGGAGTTGGGGGGAGCAGCCTTAAAAGCTGGTTCCCCCCAGCACCATCTCCACAGAGTTGCCTGCTGCGAAGCAGCCTCTGCCCGTGGCGGGCCCCAGCTTGCCACACGCAGAGGTTGCTCCACATCCCACGGAGCAGCCCTTATCCACAGGGGGTCCCAGCAAAGACCCCCGTGAACAGGAGCTGCTGCCAAAGCAGCCTGTCTTTGCCATCAGCCCCAGCCGCCACTGATAGGGGCTGCTGCTGGAGCAGCCTGTGTTTATGGCTCACGCTGGGTCCAGGACTGCTGCAGCTCTGCATTTTAAATGTAGTAAGAGCTTCCCAGCTATTACTGCATTTAAAATGCATAGTTACAGTGGGGGTAGCTCCCGGACTCAGTGTGAGGTGGGACAGAGTGCCTTCCCTTATTGACTAATTGTCTACACAAATTGCCAGTTACCCACCTCTTAACATCCTTAATACAGATATTTAAAACAAAACAAAACCACAGACTTTTTGGTGTCCAACTCATGATTTAGGTCTCATGAGGCTGGGATGAGGACACCCTGTGCAGTAACTGACCTTCAGGATGGTTGTCCCTGTGGATGCTCCACTCTAGGTGACTATGGAGTAGTACCTTTCTATGGAAGGAGGGACTTCAGAAGTTGTGCATAAGGTTAGAGAGTACGGCCTGGTTGAATTCTGTGTCCTCTTGAGCATAAATTTCTATGGTATAGTGCTTAGTGAATATGTGTGCGGAAGCTCGCATGACTGCCCTACAGATGTGAGAAATGGGCATATTTTATAAAAATGCCATAGAGGTGGCTACTTTTTTAATGGACTGTGTGCATGTGGAGGGAGAAGGAGGAATGTTGTTCTGAGTATAGCAGAGATGGATGCAAAGTGATATTCACATAGAGAGTCTCTGATTGGAGATGGCTTGTCCTTTAGCATGCTCCACGATGGAAAGAAACTTTCAAGATGATTTTCTGAATAGTTTTTTCCTTTCTAGGTAAAATGCGAGTGTTCTGTGCACATCCAGAGTGTGAAGATAAAAGTTGGCATCTGTGTGGTGTTTTGGGTAGAATACAGGTAAGTAGATGGGTTAATTAAGAAGAAATGATAAGACTTTGGAGAGGAATTTAGGATGTGGTCTGAGGATGGCTTTATTCTTTAGGAAGATATTTTTATGAAGGGGTCAGCCATTAGAGTGGTGACATAGAGTGTGTAACTGACCAGTTGTGGAATCAGTGCCATTTTGGGGAATATGTCTGCCTTGTACTGGGTCTACAACTATCACTGAGGTGTGTAGGGGTCACTGGGCCCTGCACCCCCATCTGCAGTCAGATGTGATTCTCAGCCAGCGGGTAAAACACTATCTGCATCTGCAAAAATGAGCTGTGGAAATCAGCATCTGCAAATACCTGTGGGTATCTGTGGATTTTTGGACTCTAATTATGGCTTTCTAATTATGCCAAAGATATCAATCTTTTCCAGTCATATGGTGGTGTTTTATCCTGGGTTTGTTTGCCTCGATGATGTACAATGTAGGGATGTTAAGGACTAGTTGACTATCGGATAGTCAGTTGACTAGTCAATTCTTTCTCTCCCCTCCCCCCCCCCCCCCCCCCCCCAAGGTGGGAAAAGAGGCAGCAAAGGTGGGAAAAGAGGGGGGTACTTTAAAGGGGCAGTGCTACACAGCTGATTCCCGGCTCAGCTGTGCGGCACTGTCCCTTTGAAATACTGCCTTGCCGTTTCAAAGCAGCGGTGCCATACAACTGAGCCCGGGATCAACTGTGTGGCGCTGTTGCACAGGGAGCCTGGGGTCAGCTAGGGACTCTCCAGCTGATCCCAGGCTCCAGTGCAGCATTTCCGCGGAACCCGAGATCAGCTGGGGAGTCCCCAGCTGACCCCGGGTTCTGGGGAAGTGCCGCGCAGAACCGTAGTCATCTAGGGAGTTCCCAACTGACCTCGCTCCACGTGGCATTTCAAAGTGGCAGTGCAGCATGGAGCCTGGGGTCATGCTGCCACTTTGAAATGTTATACAGAGCCCCTGCTAGGGACTCTTGTACGTTTCAAAGCTGGCATGCCGCCTGCATCCTGGAGTTAGCAGGATTTCCCGCTGGCCCCGGCTGCACGCAGAGTTCTGCATTCCTCCCTTGAAATGTACAAGAGCCCCAGTTCGGGCTCTTGTACATCTCAAAGGAGGAATGCAGAAGTGCCTATTGACTCGTCGAGTAGTCGATGGAAATTCTATCGACTACTCGACTAGTAAAATAACCGATAGTTAATATCCCTGCTACCGTGTCCACTACTAGGAAGTTTGGAGCAGGATTTGAGCGTAAGAACATAAGAATGGCCACACTGGGTCAGACCAAAGGTTCATCTAACCCAGTATTCTGGCATTGGCCACTGTTGGAAGACAGGTTCCGCAGAGGGAATGAACAGGATCATCAAGGAATCCCTCCCCGTCACCCATTCCCAGCCTCTGACAAACAGAGTCTAGGGGCATCATTCCTACCCATCCTAGCTAATACCCAATGATGGACCTATCCTCCATGAATTTATATAGTTCTTTTTGAACCCTGTTAAAGTCCTGGCCTTCACAACGTCCTCTGGCAAGTTGTTCCACAGGTTGACTGTGTGTGGCTTGAAAAAATACTTCCTTTTGTTTGTTTTAAACCTTCTACTCATTAATTTTGTTTGGTGACCTCTAGTTCTTATGAGAACAAGGAAATAACTTTTCCTATTACAGGCAACCCCCAACGTGCGACACGATTGGTTCCCAGGTAAGCGTCGCAAGTCAGGGGCATCGTAACTTGAACCCTCATTGACAATAGGCGCTGTGTGCCATCATAAATACAGGCCATGGACGTAAGTCAGGGGTTTTCAGTCTCTTCCGCACTTTAAAAAGTTGTAAGTGCGGGGGGTCGCAACTCGGGTGGTCGCAACTTGGGGGTTTCCTGTAACTTTCTCTACACCAGTCATGATTTTATAGAGCTCTATCATAACATCCCTTAGTCTCCTCTTTTCTAAGCTGAAAAGTCCCAGTCTTTTTAATCTCTATGCGCCTGTTTAATTGGTTAAACCAGGGCTACTCAACACGTGGCCTGTTTGTTTCTGGCCCATGGTGCGGTTTGGGTTTATGCAGGGCTCAACATGCAGCCCACGAATGGGATCCTTTGAACATGGCCTCCACTGGGAACACGCTCCCCAATGACGAGTCAATATAATGGTCTTCTGTTGATACACGTTTTAGTAGTTAAATTCCTGAACGTCATTGCTCATTAAAAGTGCTGTCATATGGGTAGAAATCGAATAAATATTGCACTTTATTAATATCAGCAGAACTGACTTCAGTGGGGCCTGCGTGTTGTGTAGTTTTGCCTTAATCTTTGTATTCATGCCCATCAGTGTGAAATAAGCTATTTGCATATAATTTGCATGTACATGCAATCACACTTAAGTTGCGGTCCTTGGCATGTGCTGTGAGTATCATGGTGGCCCCTGGGGCTTCCAAAGTTGAGTAGCCCTGCGTTAAACAGTTAATCCGTTAACCTCTGAAATGTTAAAATTGAACTGGGATTTTACATTCCTAACCTCAGTTTACCTCTTTGTCTGGCCTCAGGGGCAATTGACTGATCCGTGTCTATTGTTATGGGCACACATTCTCAGCCTACCTGTAGACATCTGATCCGGGGAAGTTATTACTGTGCTTTGTTTACAATAAATCAGACTCAGATGCTTTCATATCTTATCTGATTCTTAGTCCCTGGGGGCTGTCTCAGAGCCTTCTGTGTTGGCTACTTGCACAAAGCCAGTACAACATACAGAAGGAGCATGCGAACATGCACACAGCCAAATGGTTATACCTGACAGAGAAAGAGACCTGTCAGGATACCAAACTGGTGACTCCTGAACTACCACACTTGCCAGTTACCTTTAAAAATAATCTTGGGTCACAAACACTAATGATTTACAGAGGTATATGTCTGGTAGCCTTCCACCATGGGGATTGAGTTTCTCAAAGTTTCCCATCCCTGCTTTTTTCATTTTCTGGCATTTTCTGTTCCCTCATGAGGTGCCTGATGTTGGGGTTTGGCGGACAGGTCCCTTCACACTGGCCTTTTTCTGTAATATACAGTAGACGTGGATATGTATATTCTGTTGCTGAGCTTCCTTCTTTAACTTGCTTCCTTCCCTTCCCAACTCTTACAAGAGGCTTGAGCTGTTATTGATGGGTTAGTATTAAAGAAGACAGGATTTTCAGGCTCTGCATGTCCAAGGTGAAGCTACTACAAAGATTGTAGAAGTAGCCACACCTCTTGAAATCAAATTCTGGCCCTTATATAATGCATGCAGTGTATTGCAGACTTTGCACCACCGACCTTTGCACAGGTTGATAGGATCTGGTACAAATAATCTAATAATTAAGTAGAAGAGCAGTCACTTCAATTTCTCCTCTGAAATGGCTTGCTCTGCAAGGATTTTGGGGACAGTCTGGTGCTTTTTTGTCAGCATCTCTGTAAATTCTGTGCCACGATGGCGAGGACTGGTCTATGGACTCCCACCTCCTTGTGAGAGGTAACTAATTCCTGGGTGCCTGAGGGATTGGTGGGTCTCCTGGTAAATGATTGTGGGACAGGGACATAGTCTAATTATTTTGCCAATAAAGTGCTCTGGGCTGTGCTGTAAAAACAAGAGCTGTTTAGAAATGCAATGCTGGTAGAAGATTGGGGACCAGTAATAATATGCTGAGAGTAGTATTTAAGATACATGTGTGCACATTTTAAGTGCTACTCTCAGCTACTCCTCTCCCCTTCCTGCCACTCTTATGGACCCTAACCCCTGATGTGCTCATTCTATCTCTCCCCCGCTTTCCTCTGCCTCTCTTGTGAACATTAGCTTTGTAGGACTATATAGTTCTATTGATACAATGCACAGTATTATGGGGCCCTAATCTCAGCTGAGGCTCAGGCACTATAATAATGCAAAATAACAACTGTGAATGGTGCTAGATTGACAGATGGAGAATGGTCAATCACTAGAGTCATGTAGTGTTGATTACATGCAAGGGTTATATAGGCTAAGTTCTGAAGAGAGTAGGGGAAGAATGGTGCAATGTATAAGACACTAGTCTGGACCATCAGAGACCTGAGCTCTGTTTCCCCAGGCTCCTTTTGTAACCATTGACAAATCTCTATGCCTCAGTTTCCTAGCTTTTTGATGGCTTTACCTCCCTAGTGTGTTGTGATAAATGCATGACAGTGAGGTGCACAGATATTACACTGGTGGCAATAATATAAGGTAGGGAGTCAATGAACAGAGATCAGGTTACTGAAACTACACTTTTGAGTAGGGTGGATTGATTTAAATTGAGGCAATTTTGAATCACCAAAAAAAATTGATTTAAATCAAATTTTCCATTGATACTACTTCATATTTCTTCAAAAAATGGTGCAAATCTAATCACTAAAACATGTTAATTTAAAGCTCAGTACAGCATTTTACAACATCTAAGAGGGTATACTTCATGTAGTTTTTTGGTAACTTGACTTTTATTAATTTAGGCAAGAGTACATAATACTCATTACCAGAGTCAAGCTGCAGATGCAACAGTACCTTAGGAATTATAACTAAATCTTTCTCTCTCACGCTCACACACACACTCTTTCTCTCTATAGCACTTGGATTAAACCAAATCGTAAATGTTAGTCTCCTGAGTTGCTGGCTGTCCTTAAACTCTTTTTTTTTTTTTTTTTATGTTCAAACTTCATTAACTCTTAACAGATAAGTCCTCACAACATTAAATGTTCAGTGTCCTTAAAACTTCTAAAACTAGCTCTCATCTTCCCCATTCCCGCTATCATTTTGATGCAGATCTGATTCTAAGTTACCAAAAAAGCTAGGACTGTGCTTAGAGTGTGCTTAATTTTGGAGTAAGCCCCATTGAAAACAAGTACATGATGGCAGTACTTTGGGAAAGCTGAGTTATGCTGAAATAAAATAAGGAATAGACTTATGGCATCACCTTTATGGTCTTTGACTATGATGTTTCAAAATAAGAGGCATATATATAAAATAAGAAAATGATTGTCACTCTGTCTTTAGACAATGTCTTAACTAGGGATGTAAGCGAGTAGTCCCTCGACTAGTTGCTTGCCCCTTCTTGCAGCCTTTATAAGAGGCAGCAAGGGGGACCTGGTGCTGGTGGGAGCCAGCTTAAAAGCTGGTTCCCTCCAGCACTATCTCCATGGAGGCAGGGGGGTAGTAGGGACTTGGGCGCAAGCTGGGAATCAGCTGATTCCTGGCTCATGCCCAGTCCCAGACTCTGCGCCTCTGCCTTTTAAATGTATTAAGAACTGGCAGACTCTGGGAATCAGCTGTCCTGGCTCACGGTTGGTCTCTCCCGCTGCACTTCAGCCTTTATTAAGAGTCTTTCGGCTCTTAATACATTTAGAAGGCAGAGCCACAGCGGGGTTGGCTCTGGGGCTGGGAGCTAACCCTGCTTTAGCTCCCCTCCTTATCAACTAGTCGATTAGTTGATTAAACTAAATTTAAGATCCCTAGTCTTAACTAACTCTGCCAGGTCCACCACCACATAAGCACAGAACAGAAACATTCTTATCCAGCCTGAGTGTGTCTTTGCATATGTTAGTCTGCAGAGAAACAGAAATTGACAGCTCAGAACTTTCAAGAAGCAAGAGCTAGAAGTTCTTCTTCAAGTGCTTGCTTATATCCATTCCACTTAGGTGTGCGCGGGCCACGTGCACAAGTTCCGGAAGCTTTTTACCCTTAGCAGTACCCATTGGGCCAGCCAGGGAGCCCTCTGGAGTGGCGCTGGCATTTGGCTTGCTTTATGCAAGTGCGCCCTTAGCACCTCTCATCTTTGTAAATAGTTCTTCAGTAGTTTAGTAGCACTTAATAGACTAACAAAACATGTAGATTGTATCACGAGCTTTCATGGGCACAGCCCACTTTTTTAGTGTTATCCTAGTTGCTTGTTGATAAGAAGTACTTAGTACAGAGTTTCTTCCTCTTCCCCCACTCAAGAGGGGAATGCCAGGGCCTCAAGGCTTCAAACCCTGTGTGCGGTGCCTGAAGCCTGTGCCCGGTGGAGACCCGCACAAGGAGTTTTTGAAGTGCCGTGGAGAAGGCCATCTGACAGACTCCTGTAGGATCTGCAAGTCCTTTATACCAAGGACCAAACGTGAACATGACTCCAGACTCAAGCTGCTGCTGATGGAGTCTGCACTTCAACTGGCAGCACCAGAACCAGCACCATCTGTGAGGAGTGCCCCAGGGTCGGTGCGGGGTACAGGATCCGTGCCCAGACACTCCGTGGCATCGGACTGTCATTCGGAACCACAGCACCATTCCTAGTCCCTGGTACCGAGTGCTTGCAAGACGGCGCTGAAAGGGAGATCGCCTTCGGAGCGGGACCAAGGGAGCGTCTGCGAGGGGGACGTTCCAAGATTTTATCACCTCCCAGACACAGAGAGGCTCCCGTGCACCACAGACACAGGTTGAGCCCTGCACGGGTGAGTAGTCCCGAGGTTCAGGACCTGTCTGTGGAAGAGGTCTCTTGGCCATCAACCTCGGACACCTTTGTTGCAGCCCAGGAGCTGATGAAACTTACCTCCTCCCCGGGACTGGCACTGTGTAGTGCGGAGCCATATGAAGGTCGTGAGCGGCAGGGACTTAGAACGGGGCCGACATCACACATGGTTCCATCTTCCTTACTACCGATGAGGGACTCTGGTCCGGTACCACCTGTAGTAGGGGCACCCCCGGTACAGGAGCCGGCTTGTGCACGGAGCAGAACCATCCCGGCACCAGTGGCTTCAGCTCCGTCGGCACCGGAGCGTGCGGTCATGCCCCGCTGCATCAAGGGAAACTGGTGGCCGTGGTGCAGTACACCTGGCATCGGTGGCACCGCCATGGTCCGCATCTGAATGCTCTTCGGAATTGGATCCAGAGTCGTTTACTTCAAGGGCCTTATCACAGCGATCATTGAGGTCAGGTCAGTCAAGGTCTCCACACCGGTCCCAGTCTCAGCATCGATCCCGGCACCAATCCCACTTAAGGTGTCACTCACGGAAGGCCAGCCTACCGTTTCAGATGTGGCCTCCACAATGGCAGCCACCAGCCTAGTGGCCCTTTTGGACCTCCGGGCATATCATCAAGCCCAGGGGCAGGAGCTTTCAAAGTCAGGATCAGCCTCAGCTTCTGTGTACTCAGAGCAGAGGGCAACCCCTTCAGCCGCCCCGCTCACACGGGCCCCGACGTCAGTGTTCAGGACCAGTCCCTCAGAATCAGCAGGGGACAACAACCACCCAGCTCAACAGGCAGCCATGGTGAACCCTACCCAGCCACAGCCCCTCCTCAATCTCAGCCACGGTTGCCCCCGGAGGAGCCACAGTTGCCGAGGGAATCCTTATCTTCTTCCCCCATAACATAGCATGTCCACTATGCTAACCATGGACATGTGCACCCATCAAAACCTCCTCAGGAGGTTGGCCCAAAACTTAGTGGTGCAGGCTGAGGAAGTTGCAGAGGAATCTGATCCCATGGTGGACATCCTGACGGTGGATGCTTCTGCTAGGATTGCCCTCCCCCTTAATAAGACAGCGGCCAGAATTACAAAAAACCTTTGGCAGAATCTGGCGTACATTCTTCCGATGCAGAAAGAAGTGGAGAGGAGGTATTTCGTGCCACAGTCTGGTCATTAACATCTTTTTTCCCATCCACCTCCAGGCTCGGTGTTGATCCAGGCCGCTTGCCAAAGAGAGAGGCATTGGCAGGCTGGGCCCACTCCTAAGAGCAAGGAGCCCAAAAAGCTCGACCTCTTGAGACAAAAGGTGTATGCAACAGTGGGGCTGCAGCTGAGGATTGCAAACCAGGCAGCAATACTCAGCAGATATGCCTGTAACTCTTGGGTGGCTGTAGATAAGTTCAAGTCCCAGCTCCCAAGGGAGTTGCAGGAGTTTGGGGCTTTGATGGAGGAGGGCAAGGTGGTATCCTGTACCGCCCTTCAGGCTGCGCTGGATGAGGCCAACTCTGCGGCACTCTCAATGGCCACAGGCATTGTCATGCGGAGGAACTCGTAGCTTCAGGTCTCGGCCTCGTCTGAAGTCCAGACTACGCTGCAGGACCTGACCTTCAAAGACTTGGGGCTCTTCTCAGAGCAGACTGACAGTAAATTGCACAGTCTGAAGGACTCAAGGGTGACATTGAAATCCTTGGGCATCCACACCCCTGCTCCCCAGTGCTGCCCGTTGAATCTCAGGTCATAGACACGACAATAGATGGAGAAATAGGGGAAATAAAGGCAGGGGCACTAGGAGGCACTCTTGTTCGGCCTCTGAGCAGCCTCAAGGGCTCTCCAACAGGACTCAGGGCCCAAGGTCAGGCTTTTGAAGATCCGCCCTCGGGCGGATTACCAGCCCCAGCGCTAGATTGCCCCTTCACAAACAAATTGTCCCCTTTCCATTGTTCTTGGCGCTATATCACTTCAGACCGGTGGGTCCTCAAGATGGTGGCAAGGGGATACTTTCTCCCCTTCCTGCCCTACCCCCCTTTCCCTCTTCAGGGACCCCTCTCACGAGCATCTTCTTCGTCAAGAGGTCTCTTCGCTCCTGTCATTGGGGGCGACAGAGAGGTTCACCTCGCATTTTGAGGGAAGGGTTTTTATTCCCGATATTTCCTCATTCCAAGCCCAAAGGGGGCCTCTGCCCCATCCTAGACCTCAGGGGGCTCAATGCCTTCATAAGAAAATCAAGGTTCAGGATTGTGACGCTGCCCTCCATCATTCCCTTATTTGATCTAGGGCACTGGTACGCCACCCTTGATTTGAAGGACATGTACTTCCACATTTCAGTTGTCCCTCACCACGGGAGGTTCCAGCGTTTCTTGGTGGGTGGGGACCACTACCAGTTTGCGGTGCAGCCTTTTGGCCTTTCCATCGCCCCCAGAGTATTCACCAAATGTATGGCAGTGGTAGCCGCCTTTCTGAGAAAGAGAGGGCTTCATGTTTTCCCCTACCTGGACTACTGGTTCATCAGAGGTCACTCCAGGGACCAGGTGCTAGTCAGGGAAGCCTTTTCCCAGTTGGGGCTCTTGCTGAACAAGGCAAAATCGACCCTCGTCCCTAATCAAATAATAGAATTTGTGGGAGTGAAGTTAGACACTTTGACGGGGCGAGTGTCTCTACCAAGCTCCAAGTTTGCGGCCATAAAGGACGTTATTGACGTCTCCAGCCATATTGTCTAAGGCGATTGGGCCACATGGTGGCGTGCACTTATGTGGTGCAAGACACCAGATTGCACCTCTGACCCTTGCAAGTCTGGTTGGCAAGGGCCTACAGGCTGGCTCACGACCACATCAATACCATGGTAAGCATCCCACCAGAGATCCTGTCCACACTGGACTGGTGGCTGTGGGAGAGTGAGGTGTGCTGCAGGGCCTCCTTTGCCCAGTCCCCTCCCTCAATGCAGTTGGTGGCGGGTACCTCCAATACTGGGTGGGGAGCCTACCTAGCATACCTATGGACACAGGGAATGTGGTCCTGAGTGGAGAGGTTGTTGCACATCAATGTCAGGGAACTGAGAGCGCTACATTTTGCGTGCCAAATGTTCCTGCCTCAATAGAGGGGCAACTGTGTTTCTGTCTTGGTGGACAACACAACAGCGATGTTTTATATCAACCGACAGCGTGGTGCTTAATCCTCTCCCCTCTGTCAAGAGGCCCTACCCCTTTGGGACCTTTGTGTCGCGCAGGGGATTGACCTACAGGCTACCTACCTCACAGGGGCCTGCAACACCCTGGCAGACCACCTCAGCAGGGTATTCTTGGCCCACGAATGGTCTCTCAGGGAGGAGATGATACACCTTCTTTTCCACAGGTGGTGGACTCCCCTCCTAGACCTTTTCACATCACAGGCCAACAAGAAGTGTGCCCAGTTCTGCTCATACCAAGGTCAGGGCCCAGGATTGATGGGGGATGCCTTGGCAATGTGGTGGCCCGCTTGCCTTCTATACACCTTGCCCCCTTTTCCCCTCATACATGAGATTCTCCTGAGGTCCGAAGGCACAGGGTGACAGTGATTCTGGTGGTTCCAGCCTGGCCATGCCAGCACTGGTACACCACTCCGGTTTTGCTATTGGTGGAGGACCCCATTTCTCTCCCACTTGTGCCAGACCTCTTGACACAGGAGCCTGCATCAGGGTTATCTGTGCCACCCAAACTTACAGTCCCTCCACCTCGCAGCTTGGAAGATCCGTGGTTGAGGGAGGGAGAGCTCCTCTGTTCAGACCCAGTGAGATGGGTACTGATGGAGAAAGCCCTCCACCAGGGTGACCTATCAGGCCAAATGGAGGAGGTTTTCAACTTGGGTCAGAAAAGGAGGGACCCCTTTTGAGCCCCCATCCCCATGATCTTAGACTACCTCTTCAACCTCAGGCAACAGGGGTTGTCCACCTCTTCGGTGAGAGTACACCTAGCAACCATTGCAGCTTTTCACCTGGGGGAAGGGCAAGGCTCTGTCTTCACCCATGCAATGGTCAAGCACTTTCGGAAGGGTCTGGATAAGATCTGTTCCCAGGTTAGGCAACCCGTTCCCCAGTGGGACCTGAATTTAGTGCTCCAGGGACTCATGTGGCCCCCATTCAAACCAATATCTACGTTTTCCCTCTCCCATCTCTCATGGAAGGTGGCCTTTCTCGTGGCTATCACCTCAGCTAGGAGGGTGTCTGAGTTGTGAGCCCTTTCTTCAGAGCCTCTGTACACTGTGTTCTCTAAGGACAAGGTGACGTTGCGTCCACATCCTGCCTTTCTCCCTAAAGTGGTGTCCCTGTTCCATATGTCCCAAGAGATTTTCCTACTGGTCTTCTACCCTAAGCCGCACGCAAATGAGAAAGAGCAAGCGCTTCACACGTTAGATGTCAGGCAGGCTCTTGCCTTTTATTTAGAGAGGACAAAGCAGTTTCGTAGGTCAACCCAGCTCTTCGTCTCTATAGCAGAGAGGATGAAGGGCCTCCCTGTGTCGTCTCAGTGCCTGTCATGGATCACAGCATGCATTAAGGCATGTTATGATCTAAGGGGAAAGCTGGCCCCACCTCTCACGGCCAATTCCACCAGAGCCCAGGCCACCTCAGTGGCATTCCTAGCCCAGGTGCTGATCCTAGACATCTGTAAAGCGGCTACATGGTCATCGATCCATACTTTTACTAATCATTATGCAATTACGCAGCAAGCTAGACAGGATGCAGCTGTTGGCAGAGCGGTGCTGCAGTCTATTCGTTCTTAGGTTCCGACCCCACCTCCATAGGTATAGCTTGGGAATCACCTAAGTAGAATGGGCATAAGCAAGCACTTGAAGCAAAAACGGTTACTTACCTTGTAACTGTTCTTCTTCGAGATGTGTTGCTTATGTCCATTCCAATCCCACCAACCTCCCCTTTATCAGAACATCTGGCAAGAAGGAACTGAGGGGGTGGAGGGCTAGCAGGGGTATATATGCGCCGATATGCTGGTACCACTTCAGAGGACTCCCTGGCTGGTCCAATAGGTACTGATAAGAGTAAAAAGCTTCTAGAACTTGTGCACACAGCGCGCACACACCTAA
This sequence comes from Rafetus swinhoei, assembly GCA_019425775.1. Classification (NCBI taxonomy): domain Eukaryota; kingdom Metazoa; phylum Chordata; order Testudines; family Trionychidae; genus Rafetus; species Rafetus swinhoei. The sequence goes on along the minus strand of CM033429.1, from coordinate 19,646,565 downwards.
GTGGGATGGACATAAGCAACACATCTTGAAGAACAACAGTTATGATGTAACTAGACTAGAGCAATGAATTCATTATTATGAAACTAAATGTAAGTGTAGCATGTTTGTGGTAAGATTTAATTATAACTATTTTTAAATGAGAAAATTAGTATTTTATTAATCATTTTAAACAAATATCCAATTAAATACAAATATCTAATTTAAATAACAATTGTTTGACTTTTAAAAAATGGTAATTTTTATCCATCTTGCTTTGGAGCCAATGGAAAGTACTGTATCAGTTTATCTTTATGATTAAGACTAGTAGATTTACCCGGCATTGCTCAGGTAAATTAATTAAAGTAACTCAAGATTCCTTTTTTGGGGGGAGGGGGGAAATAAAAGGAAAATACACATGCTTTATTTAAATTATTATATTTTTCAAAAATATGTTATTTTCATTAGGGATGTAAAATCCAGTGTAAATTGTTAACAGCTTAAAGTGTAGGTTAACCAGTTTAACCACCCGCCATGCTCAGGCCCGGACAGGGCCTGCTGCATCGTGGGTGGGGGCTGCTCTGGCCCAACCAGGTGCTGGTTAACCATTTACCCCAGTAAGCAGGCTGGTAAGACAATGCTTACTAGTTAGCCAGTTAAACCTCTTCATGCCTAACTTTTATGAAGTTAATTTTTATTTTGGATTTCTTAAAAAAGGATTTTTTTTTCTTTTCAATTTTTTTTAGTTTTTTTAAAATGGGAATTACATCAAGTGTATTTTTTTTCTGCATCCCTATAAACTCTTACCATTGGCTATGCTCTAACAAAAAAGGGCTATAATCAACGTGGGGTTTCCAATAACATTATCTTCTAGTTTTCAAACAGTAAGCCTTGATTTAGCTGTGTCAAAACAGAGCATTACTCCAAATATCTCCATTTTATCACTTTTCTGTAAGGTTTATTGAGAAGCAATCCTATTCCAGGTTTATCCTATGTTTCTGGCTTATCTTGGTCCAGTCTTTCAACATTTGCTCAGTTATGTCAATTTTGAAGATTGTAATAGATTTGATGATTCTGTCTCTCTTCTGTTTTGTTTTATGAGAAGCAATAATATTCCAGGCACATCCTGTTTTCCTGACAGACAAACCCTTATGTTGCTTTAAGTTATAAGAGGAAGCTGGATATCAAATTTGGTGGCCTTAACTCTTAACATTTAGGAGGGGTTCTTGATCAAACAGGCAAACTCTCTAAAATATATAGTAGATAACAAACTTCCCATTTTAATTTACCCTCTCCTGTTTAGTAAAAGTGATGGGCCCAAAGGATGTTTGTGTGTGAGGGGGTGGTTCAAAAACTGAGAGTTTTTATGGGTGAAAAATAGAGGATGAGGAACGGAAGAGTAGGTGAAGCCCAAGCCCAGATGCTGTGGCAATTAGATCAAGGGAGGAGAGTGCTGGTCTTACATTCTGGGGTACCATGTTTGAGGAAGGAGGGAGCACTGGAAGCAGAACTTCGATCACTGGGAGGAAGAATTTAATCAAATCATGTGAATGATAATTGGAAGTAATTTAAAAACACCTTAGATGCCCTGAAAGCCACAATCCTACAATTGAGGAAGAAGGCCATAATGGTTAAAACAAACCCGACCTGTTTTAGAGGGAAAGTGAAGGTATTTATTAAAAAATGGAAGAAAGGTGAAGTTGATAATAAAAATTATAAATCAGAAGTTAGAAATTGTTGAAAACTGAGGCTATGTCTAGACTGCAGAGCTTTCCTGGGATACCAGGTGTCCCAGAAAGGCTCTGCCGTGTCCAAGGAACATGTCTGCTTTTTCGGAACAGTTTCTGAAAAAGTGGGCGTGTTCTTTTGGCATCCCTATATTCCTCTCGGTGAGAGGAATAAGGGATATTCTGAAAGAGGAGGTTTTTTTATGAAATTTGGCCCCACATAGACGGGCCAAATTTCAGAAAAGCCTCTTTCGGGGAAAAAAATGGGAAAAGATACGCAAATTGCAGTTCGCAATTTGCGTATCTTTTTCTGATTTATCTCTGCAGTGTAGACATTGCCTGATAAGGGAAGCAAAGGGATACAAGGAGAAACCTATAGCCAGAAGAGGTAAGGACAGTAAGAAGGAGATTTATTTAACAGATTAGGAACAAAAAGAATCCTGACAATGGCATTGGTGCATTACTAGATGGAAATGGTAGAATTGTAAATAATAATGTAGAAAATTCTGTGTTTTTTAAATATTTCTGTTCTGTGGCTAGGGGAAAAAAACAGATATAGTCTCATAATGTGGTGGTGATGTTTTTCATTCAAATAGTATCTCTGAAAGATGTTGAACATTTTTAAATGATCAGGTGCAGATATCTTGCATCCAAGAATTTTAAAACAGCTGAGGGAGAGGCTCGTTCAGACAGGCCATTCATCTGGTTTTAAACAGGATAGCCCTGCTCTTCTAGTGTTTGTCACCCATCTGGTACAGACATTGAACAGGGTATGCTATTTTGAAGAACATGCCGCCTGGATTCCACTGCCATGACCTTGCACAAATGGTCACATCTGGAGGAGTCACATGGGTCTCGGTGCGTCAGTGAAAGGCAAGAGAAGTAAGGAAACAGATATTAACAATGGAGAAAGCATGAATTTACAAGTACCCTTGTAAATAATACATACCTAGGAAAGAAAGAAATAGTAGAAGGAAAGAGAATGTGATAAGCTTGCAGCTTTGCTTACTAGCACTTAACACTTGGTAGTGCTTGCATTTCTACAGGCATTGGTTCACAAAATTAGTAAAACGATAAATTATGCGATATGGTGTAGAATGTAATGTGCATGTGTCAGTGTGCTTTGGAATTTGTGTATAATCTGATTTCTGTTTATGTACTTTGGTGGTGTTATGTTTCCCTAACCCACTCCCTACACCTGAGCCTGATTATATCAGGTGTAGCTTTATGAAATGCCAATAGAAATTCCTTAGTGACAAATCCAGATTCAAACCAAGTTTTAGGATTCTAGAGAACTAGATAGTGTTCTCCCTGAACCAGGTAAAGTGTTCTGGGTATGACTAATGAAAAAGGTCTCAGAGGGAATTAAGTAAGGCTTTTAATTTTAGCAAGATTTTCCTATCCCCTTTTCCTATAGCTGGGGAGTTTTTAGAAGAAATACCCATTTGGCTGTTTCTTAGATTTTATTATAGATGGCAATAATTCTTTTTTAAATGAGAAGTTGAGATGAGCTAGAGCTGCTGTTATTGCTGTTTAAGTCTGAGCCTGTTTTGTCTCAAGTGGTGTTTGTGATAGAGCTGAAAGGTGGGAAGATAGTGGTGATGGCTAGAGTCTTCTATCTGGCCTGGTATAGTAAAGACAATCCCCCCAGTACTAGGATGAAAAAAGTGCAGTATCCCAGAAGGTGGTCTGAGTGGCAGCTGCACTGGCAAAGGTTGTCCCATCTGTTCTTCCTTCTCTGCTGCCAAGTCTCTTCTTTAAAAAAAAACCAAAATGGAGTGATGGGCAGAATAGCCTATCCCCTTATTTGTTCACCAGTAGAAATAATATCTAGTGTACCAATTTTGGTTGGTTAATTTCCAGTTCTACATTTTCTGTTTTTTACCAAGCATGATTTCAGCAAGTCCTGTAGTTAATCCTTAGGCCTTTTTGTTTAGAGTTCAGTTAGTCTCTCTTCTATTCCTTTTCCCATGTTCATTTTGTTATAGATTAATGTGACGTTTTATGAACTTTCACAAATTTTACTATTCAGTTCACAATTGGAATAAATGTATAGGCCCGATCATCATATTAGGGTCATGATCTCAGCAGTGTTCCCTGTAAGGTGAGCTCTTGGGTGGCCACCCAGGAGAGATTCAGGTGCCACCCAACTGATCCACGGCTGCCAGAATGCATTTCTACTAGTGGTGCACATCTGCACATAACACAATGTATTCTTTTCATGAATGGAAAAAATTAGAGGGAACGCTGGGTCTCAGTGGTTGATCAAGCAGCATCTGGCTTTCTGCTATTTCTATGTGTCTTTTGTATTTCTCTCTCACAGACACCACTCTACCAAACAATCTCCCGCAAAGCTCCCCATCCACATTGAATGGTGACACGACTCTGTGTATTAATTTGAGGCCTTTATTGTTTCTTAGGTTTATTTTGAATGAAATTACCAATTGACAAAGCATGAATTTACAAATAGCTTTGTAAATAATACATAACTAGTGCATAAAGAAATAGTAGAAAGAACGGTAATGTGATAAGCTTGCAGCTTTGCTTACTAGCACTTTGTAGTAGCGGCATCTCTAGGGATGCAGTGTTGTGCATTTATCTCTACTTACCAGTTTCGAAATCATTTAACCCAACCTATATTAGAATTCTCTCTCATTTCAGTGTGATTATTCTGTGCAGTTTGTTTCCTGTGCTGTTTGTGTTGGTTAAGAAAAAATGGAAAATGTGATAGAAAAGTTCCAGAGAATGGCAGGAATTGGAAGGCAGGACCTGGAAGTACTTAAACCCTAATAAATGTTGTTAGGGTTCCAAGTTGGCAGTGTACCTTCAAACAGGACTGGAATAGTTCCTGACTTGTGCATATGGTCTGTCCTTGCAAGTCAGAGCCATGCCCTAGCCAGGCATTTTTGCAAGTCTCTTATATGATTCTGTAAATGGTTGAATTTGTAACACGTTTTAGTCTTGTTTGGCAGGTGACAAAGACCAGTGTAAATGGTCTCTGATGCACCATCCATGCTAGGCTTCATAGTTAAGGGACCTGTTGCCTGATCTAAGATTACATGTTAATTTCTAATTACCGCCTTTAGGATTGACAGGTTCTTGGTCCCATGATCAGACCCAGTATTCAACTATTCTGTGGTTGGGAAGCCTGATGTGCAAAGTTGCAACACTCACACTATAGAAACACTTGTATATTTACAAATATAGTTTATTAATACAGTTAGCACAGTCACAAACACCCAATTTCATAAGATAGGGAATGTACATCCATATTTCCATACCATATACTTACATCATTCCTTCTAGAACCGTGGTCACCAACCAGTCGATTGCGAGGCGTTCGGGCAACCCCGCCCCCCATTTTCCCCCCACCTCCGAGAAGCCCCACTACCTACCTCTAGTGTAGTGCCAGCTTCCCGCGGGGTGGGCGGAAGTCCTGGGTGAAGCTGCGTCACTTCCGGGGGCTCCGGAAGTGCGCAGGCTGTTCCCCTCCCACAGCTCTGTCACGTGCTGGGGGAGGGGGCGTTGGCTCCAGAAGATGAGTCCGGCAGCTTGCCTGGGAGGGGTGAGTTGAGCGCGGGGATTTCCCTGCGCCGCGGGAGCGGGGGTCGGCCCCGGGGTTTGGCCCTGCCGTGGGAGAGGCGGCTTGGCCCCGGGGCAGGCACCCGCAGGGGTTGGCCACGCTGCGGGAGGGGGTTGGCCGGGCTGGGCTGGGCCGGGCCGCACTTTGCTGTGGGAGGGGGGTTTGGCCCTGGGGCAGGCGCCCATGAGGGTTGGCCCCGCTGCGGGGGGGTTGGCCGGACCGGGCCGCACTGTGGGAGGGGGGGTTTGGCCCCGGGGCAGGTGCCCGCGGGGGTTGGCCCCACTGCGGGAGAGGGGGTTTGGCCCTGGGGCAGGCTCCCGCGGGGGTTTGGCCCCGCCGCAGGAGGGGGGGGGTTGGCCCCGGGGCAGGCATGCGCGGGGTTTCCCTGCGCCGTGGAGTGGAGAGTCGGGCCCGGAGGAGGCACGTGCTGGCTTCCCTCTGGGGGGGGGGGATCCTGGGAGGAGGCAGATGCAGGGGATTCTGCTGCCACTGGCACCCTGCTCCCCTGTCCGCACTCCCCAGACTCCACTCCCCTGTCCCCAGCTACAGAACTCTGTCCCCATTCCTGTCCCCACTCCCTGAACTCTGTCCCCACTCCCCGAACTCTGTCCCCATTCCTGTCCCCACTCCCCCAACTCTGTCCCCACTCCCCGAACTCTGTCCTCACTCACCTGTCCCCAGCTACAGAACCCTGTTCCCTCTCCCCTCCCAGCACCCTGTTCCCTCTCCCCTGCCCCCAGCCGCAGAACCCTGTTCCCTCTCCCCTCCCAGCACCCTGTTCCCTCTCCCCTGCCCCCAGCCGCAGAACTCTGTCCCCACAAAATGTATAATTATAAATGCTTCATTTTAGATTTAAATAGCATGAATAAAAAAAGACCATTTATTTCATAACTATAAACATGTGATTTTAATTTTATATATCGCATAATTTAAAAATAAACTGTTTATCAGAGTGTGTAAGTAAGGGCTGGGGATAGGAAATGATGGACAGGAGGAGAATAGAGAGGGCAGGGCTTCAAGGAAGGGGTGGGGCAGTAGATCTTCACCTGTTCTGAGATTTAAAAAGTGATCTTGGGTGTAAAAAGGTTGGAGACCACTGTTCTAGAACAATCTTAGGTGTTAGCCCATCATCTTTCTCATTACCTTCACCTTCCCCATTATCACTAGGGGTCGTCATTCTGGCCCTGCCAAGGACTACATCATCTTCTCCCTCTCGCCGCTGGGCTGGGGTCCTACTTTTATACTACGTGACGCTGATATGTGTGATACATATTCACAGGGCTTGACAAACGGCGGCAAAAACCGCTTGCCAGCCCCGTACTGCGCATGCGCAAGAGCCACATTGCGCATGTGCGCGCCGCGAATGAACGGGGCGCGCGGCTGAAATCTACTCACCACGGGCGAGTAGATTGTATAGTTTGTCGAGCCCTGCATATTCAATAGGGGATGTTTCTAATGTTGAAGTGTTCTTTCCTATAGGTCAATGTATCATTGCTCTCAACTTATTCTATACGTCAGTTTGTTACCATGGACCTTTGTGGTCATGTATCACATCCTGTGTCCTGATTACTTCAGCTCAGCCTGAACCAGTTATTTTGGGACTTTTTATATAATAATGCATCTGCTGAGTCTGAGGGTATTTTCCCTACCATCCTATGTTAGTGAAAGGTCCCAGAAATAAGTTCCCCTTTTCAGTCCAGGGAAGCTCTAAATAAGCTATGGCCTGTGACTGGTTGAGATCAGTGTATCAGCCATAGAAATCTGCTAACCTTAGCTTCTGCTGATCTTACAAACAGCCTTTAGCAGATTTCTTGTGTTACAGCTCTTAACTATTACCTCTATACTAAATCTACCCATTACTATATTAATGAATTAATTTAAATCAACACAACCATATTATTAGCATGATAGGCAAGCAGCTTGATAGGCTACAGACCACATTTAAATTCCTACAGATAAATCTGTTTAACAAGCCTTGACTAACTGGTCTGTGTAACGTGGTTACTCACCTCTTTCTTCTCTCCAAGTTGAATGCAGTTTGTTGTGGTAGGGTGTGTGGATTGGCTTCTGCCTTAAGGCTCCAGCATGTCTGGGTTGCTGTCCATGCTGAGAAGCCTGTATCATGCTGTAGATAATGAAGCAGACTTTATCCAGCAGAAATAAGCTGGTTGCTTCCTAAGAAATCTGCTGAATCGCATGGGTCAGGACATTACCTAGGTTTGTCTGAAACTTACTCATACTCTTTCTTTGGTCTCTCTCTTCTCAGCCAGATTTACTGCTTTGGGGACCTGCTGAAGCAGGTTCAGCTGACCAGGCTCTTCTCTGATGACAAGCATTTTGTTGACATGGCATTGCGGGAGTCTCCAGGTCAGTATGGCTAGGGCCACAGAGCTGTTGAATGTAGTCTCTTTCCCTCCTGCCAGACACCTGCAGTCTAATCTCACGCCTGCCTGCTGGTGCCACCTGGATCCTGTACCCATCCCACCACACTCCGACAGGATAAGTGAGAATCCTGGTACTAAGGCACAGGTGTGTGCTGTGCCCCAGGGCTATTAATGGGAATGGTGGCATGGTGCTCTGGTACCTACTGCGCCAAGTAACCACTATGCCATTGCCACTCATGGGCCCTGTGTTGGCAGAACCTCAGCCAAAGCAGGAGGAAGTGATGGCTTTCTTCTTCTTCTTCCCAGAATTAGTTCTGAAGAAGTTTCAGCAGCTAGTGAATGTGACTCCAGGGGGGATGTTGTCCAAAGAGCAGCTGCAACAGTTTGTGAATTCATCCTTCAGTGACCCTGGACAGGAGTTCGAGCAATGGGAACCTCAAGACTGGACAAGCAGGTACAAAATGGAACCCAAAAGGGCCCCTGCAAGAGGCACGATGAGCCTCAGGAAATTATCTTAACTGTTCTCGGGGCTGCACTTTGCCCTGTTAATGGGAGTAAGGGAGCCAGAGCGTGCTGGGCTGTCCTCTCTTAAGTGTGTTTCCTTCTTTATCTTCCAGCCCCCGGTTTCTAGCCAGAATTTCTGACCAGAAACTTCAGGCATGGGCATCAGATCTAAATGCCAAGTGGAAATCTCTGGGGAGAAAGGTAGAGATATGAGTGTGGGGTGACCATTGCTTCTCTGCATAGTGTTTAAAAAGTAAGGTGAAGATTCATCCCATGCTAGTTCTAGGGGGCGGGGGGGCAGGGCAAGGGGGGGCGACTGGCTCAGGGAGCTGGGGGTTGTGGGGAAGTGGTGACCAACTTAGATCATCTCTTTCTCAGATCAAAGATGACGTAGGTACTCGCCCGATGTTTTACTCACAGATTTATGTGCCACACCCTCTGATGGTGCCTGGTGGCAGGTTCATTGAATATTATTACTGGTGAGTAAAAGTTGTATGTTGGAGCTTTGTCCTAGTTACACCTCAAACTGATCTAGCTGCAGCCCCATAGCTGTAACTCATCCTGGCTCTGCGTCATGCTGGTTGAGCTGGGTGAAGCCAAGCCTGGCTGTCACTGCTCCCCTGGCCAGTATGCATGGCGGTTGTTTGAAATAATTATACTTGCTGAAACAGTGTGGGGTGCAGCCATGATTGTAAAGTATGGGTGAAAACAGACTGCCTTCTGCTCTGGTCTGAACTCCATGCTTTGGGAGAGTATCGGGTGTGAGCATGGACCAGTTTACATTTGGTTCACACAGGGCCACTAGCACAAAGCATCTGGTATCACTCATACAGCTGTTTCTTTTATGCTGTAGGGATTCCTATTGGGTGATTGAAGGGCTGCTCATCTCTGAAATGACCACCACAGCCAAGGGGATGATAAAGAACTTCCTGTACCTAGTGGAAAGGTGAGAGCTTGACCTAAGGCACCTGGACAGAGGAGCCTGGCTGGAAGTTCTCTCCATTCCTTCCTCAGCTCTGAAGCCACTCCTCCTCTGTCCAGGCATGAGAAGCTGGCCAAATGTCACAGCCTGGGCTCTGGCAGTGTCCTATGCTGGCAGGGCATCAGTTTGGGGATGCTTGGACAGGGACAGTTGTCATGAGTGGCACACATTATCTTGTCCTCCAGCTTTGGCCATCTTGTCACAATTGCAGCACCCTATTCCGAGTGCAGGGTGGGAAGGCTTCAGCAGGGCCCTTCCTGCTCTTCCTTCCCTAGAGCTGTTTAACAAAGTCTCTTCCTGGATGTGTAGGTACGGGCACATCCCAAATGGAGGGCGAGTCTATTACCTGCGCCGGAGCCAGCCGCCTTTCCTCACACTGATGATGGATGCCTACCTGGCCCATACCAATGACACAGAGTTTCTCAGGTGGGCATGAGGTTCTGCTAGGTGTCACCAAGACCCAGCATGTTCCAGGGGGAAGGGGTGGATCCTCCTTATCTCTCCTGCCCCCTTCCCCCCCCCATGACTGGTGCCAAGCCCTTGGGCTCTCAGGGCCAGAGGACTGCAGGGGACATAGGATTCAGGGTGCCAATCCAAGATAATAAAGCTCCCCCATCTGGTAACACCAATCCGGATTTTTCCTATCTTTGAGTATAGTATTGCCACCTGTTTCATCTAACTGGTCTCAGGGCCTGTGTGGTCTGTACTTTGCTTGGTGAGCAGGTGTCGGAGGTAGCAGGAGCATTGCTCCCAATCATAGTCTGTGCTGTGTATCTCCTTCAAAATGTACACTGAGCAACACCCATTGGGAAGTTCCTCAGAGCGGTTTATTCCTTCCTTGGCTTCCTGTCCCCCCCCCCCCCCCCCATGCCTGGGCAGACTCATGACGGGGGTGATTTGTTCCTCCTGGAAAGAGACTGCTCCATGAGGAGACACTAACTAACCATGACTGTGGTTTGATTCCCAGGGAAAATATCCATTTGCTGGAGATGGAGTATGAGTTCTGGCAGAGGAATCGGTCTGTGAGCGTCACAGTTGGGGACAGGAATCACAGTCTGAACTACTACAACGTTCAGATCGGGGAGCCCAGGTACCTACCCAACAGTGTGATGGGACACTAACGAGGGAGTCAGGATTCTCCTGAGTTCTATTCCTCGCTCTGCCACTGACTTACTGTATGACTGGGCAAATGACTCACCCACTTTTCAGCTTCTCCATCTACAGAGAGACATAATCCTCCCTCCTGCTCCCTTCCCCTCATTTGGGAGCCATTGCACTTGGAGACCTCTAGCAAAGCTCTACAGTGTCATAGACTGTTCCACAGGCCATTCCCCATCCCCTATGGCGGAGACAGGTGCTGATGGACATGGCTGTGCTGTTTTCTCTTCCCAGTCCTGTCCTGTGAAGGGACATTGACATCCCAGTGCAGAGTGGACCTTGCAGGATACAAGCTGCTTGCTGCCTGTCCCAGAGCATACATAGGCAAGACCTGCCTCTACAGGCAAAGGTATCATGGCCTCCTGTTACCTTGAGGACTGTGTCCCTTGGAGACTTGAGGATCCACTGTGCAAACAGCTCAAGCAGGCCCTCTCCAGTCCAGCAGCTGGATTGCTGGTTGAACTGCTGACTGTTGGATGAGGGTGGAGCAATGCCTTATGGGATTTGTGCTGCCCTCCATGTCAGTCATTACGCTGCAGTGCCCAACAGCTGTTTGCTGTCATTGCCCTTTCAGCAGCACCACTGGTAGGATTCGAGCCACAACCTTAGCTTCTGGGTTTCCCTGTGCAGAGCTATGGTGTGACCAGGCTGTGCATATCAGGGATCCCAGTCTTTGCCTGCTATGGGCAAGGAATTGACTAAGAGCTGGGCTGACCTGGTGATCTCTCTGCCTCCCATCCCCTGTCCTCCTTCCCCTGCAGACCAGAGTCCTACAGCAAAGACTGGGAGTTGGCAACAGACTTAAATGAAGGTAAAGAGAAATTTCGGTGATGTGACAGTTGCTGTGTCCCTCTAATGCCCAGTAGAACAGAACAGCCTGTGCTGTGTGACAAAGCTCCTATTCAGCCTTTGTGGTTCTTGCACTTATGGTAGATTGTTGCCGCAAAGGCTCACAGTCCTCAATTTAGGCACCATTCCTTGGGCAACAACTTGCTGTTTGTTGAGCTACTCTCATTATTGGACAGCATGAGGAACAGAGGGAAACCAAATTCCACAGTCTCGGTGAACCCTCCAAATGATACAGGGCTGAATAAACCCCCTTTCATTCTCCAGCCAGACATTTCCCCAAGTGGAAATGGGGAGTGGGGAGAACCCAGACCCACCCTCTACTCTGAGTTCCAGCCCAAGGCCCTGTAAAAGTTTAGTTTGTAAATATCTCCACCACCAGCTATATGACAGCTACAAACCCCTGGGCTACTTTCCCACACCTTCCCCAGCACCTTCCTTATCTCAGGCTCTTCCTCCTGCTTCCTGCTGTGTTTGCTTGGGCTTGCTCCTCCTCAGCTCCTCACATGCTAAACTAACTGCAAAGGAGATTTTTTTAACCATTCTCAACTGATTCTTAAAACGTGTTCCAACTAGCCTGGCTCAAGGCTATGGAAGCCCTCTTAATTGGCTCCAGATACTTAACTGTGCCCTGATTGATTCTGGCAAGTTCCTGCTGGTTCTGGACTAGTCCTTCTTAGTTTACCCTGGAAACAGAGACGTGCAATCTAAGGCTAATATACTTCCCTTCTATCACTTTCTTGTACCCCTCTGGCCTGATCTTGTCACAGCTGCTCTTCACTGACTGCACCTAAATGTGGTCACCCGTGTGCCAAAGGAAGGCAGAACAGCTGGGTGGGAGGCAGGGAGAGATTCTTGAGTGCTGGGGAGGGGCTTGGATATGGAATTCCCACCTGTGGGAGGTGAGGCCATGGCACACGTGTGGTGGCATTCAGGGTTAGGCTCCTTTTGGCCATGGATTCTTGTGATCACTTCTGGAGCTCTCTGCATGGAATCCTGCTGTCCTTCCTGGGAAGCTGGGTGGTAGGATCACGCTGAGATGGTTTCACTCTCCTTGGATCGCATGGGTTCAGCCTCCTGCATGTTCCAAGATGCAGTCAGGGAAACGTGTCAGCGCTGCAGGACAGGCTCTGTTGGGGCTCCCCAGCGTCTGTGTAATAACAGTTCCTTCTCTCTAAGGAGTATTGGGATGGAGCTAAGAAAGTGTGATGGAAGCTGCTTAACCCTGGCTCCAGGTGAGCCAGCCTAGCCCTTATGTCTATTTGTGTTTGGGGGTCACTGTTCTGGCCTACGGCCCCTGTTCCAGCACACGCTTCTATCCTTATTGCCCAAGTCTGAGGAGCAGGTTCCAGCTCCACTGATCCACATCCCATCATAACCTGTATTCAAGCCCCAGGCCCCTTCTCGGCATGCAGGGGCACCAAATCTGCCACAGGGGACACTGAGGAGTATCTGGCGCAAGTCTTTGTGTGTCTTGTAGATGCCAGGCAGGAACTTTGGGCAGAGCTAAAATCCGCAGCAGAGTCAGGCTGGGACTTCTCCTCTCGCTGGTTCCTCTCCTCGCCTCTCCCAGCCCCTGCAACACTGAAGGACACCAAAGCCAGTGCGATAGTGCCAGTTGATCTGAATGCCTTTCTGTGCAAGACCGAGCACCTGTTGGCTTCATTCTACAGGATACTGGGTAAAGAGCCTGTTGGGACGTGCCTCCCTTGGAGAGACTCATGCCTGTTCAATCTCTTCCCCCTCCACAGGACATGGTCACAAGATATGTTAGTGGAGCAACATCCCCTGTGTGGGGAAAGGGCCCAGCATCCTGTAGCATTGCTGCCCATAGAGCAGCTTATGTAAACAGCTGTGCAACACAATGGCATCTCCCTGCAAGTGGGAGGAGGAAGCAGTTTAACCCTTCTCTGCTGCGGGCAAAGCCACTTGACTGCTCACTTATTTCTGTGTTTGTTTAACTGTAAGGTGCTGGGAGCCTAGGGAGAGCATCAGGTATGTAGAGATGAGCATTGCAGGGATCAGTCTTGTCTAGGACACCCTTTACCCTATCCAGGGGCTATGTCAGCAAATAAGAGCTGCAAGTGACTGCATTAGGGATGTGAATGGGTAACTGGTTAACCAATTACATGTTACCCAGGAGCAGCCCACGGCTCCCAGCCTGCACAGGTTCACGGGCTGGGAGTTGGCAGCATTACATGGGGTGGAAATGGAGATAGGGGGGAAGAGAGGACTGCTGATGGGCTGTGAGCTGGCAGGTCTTCCTCCCCTGCCACTTCTAGCCTGCGCTGACTCCCAGCCTGCATGGGGTTGGAAGCAGCTGGGCTCCAGCAGCCCCTCCCCACAGCACAGGGGCTGCTTCAGGCTGACCGTAGCAGGGTAGGGGGAGCTGCTCCAGCCCAGCAGGTTGGAATGCCTCCCATTTAATCAGTTAACCAGCTAAACTTAATGTTTAACTAATTAAATGGGATTTTACTTCCCTATGCTGCATGAGCTGGAGTGGGTTGCAGCTTCCTCCTCTGAGCAGGTGCTACAGGCCATGCTGCTTTGAGTTAACTGGGGCTCTAGAGTCTGTAGTGTGCACTGCCTTGGGGCCACAGCAAAAACTGTGGCCAAACTAAGCTGCAGTTAATCTGTGAATGCTCTGCAAGCCCTTCCCTAGCGCAAACAACCAATCTCTCTCAGGAAACACCACCAAGGCTGCCCAGTTCCAGGCCAATCTGGAGCACAGGCTCGAGGCTGTCCAAGCTGTCTTCTGGAATGAGGCTGCTGGAGTCTGGATGGACTTTAACCTCCTGAAGAAGCAGCTAAACCCAGCTTTTTACCCCTCCAATCTGGTACCTCTGTGGACTAACTGCTTCTCGGACCAGGCTGCAGCTGAGAGGGCAGTTCGGTACCTAGAGGTAAGCTGGGTTCATGTGGGTGAGATTCTTCACCTCAACAAATCAGTCTGTTGGCAAGGAGCACTCCTCACATGCTGGGCTAATGGAGATCATGTCCACTGGCGCACATTGCATACCTTTCTGCTGAACCTGGCCCATGGTTCTGCCCAGAGCAAAGCAAAGTGGAGCTGGAGCCCAGTTCTTATATGGCCCCATCCCAAATGTTTCTCAGGAGATTCCCAGAACCTGTTCCTGCAGCTCAATCTGCTAGTGACTTCTGGTGCCTCCTTTTGACATTAGGTCATGCCTGTTCCCATTTCAGGGGCTGAGCGAATAGCTGCCCAGGTCAGCCAACAGAGTCTTGTCTCTCTAGATCCCTCTGCATCCCCTGTCTCCTGGATGGTGACTCACTAGGGATTCCAGTACCACCACTCAATATGCTCTCTACCTTTGCAGGGGAGCTCAGCGCTATCCTATAAGAACGGTCTCCCTACATCACTTGCCAGAACTGGGGAGCAGTGGGACCTGCCCAATGCATGGCCTCCACTGCAGCATATGGTGATTGCAGGTAAGGATATGAGTGCGGAAGCATCCTTAGTTGTTTGCAAAACTGGAAGTCTGTTGGAAAATTTGCTGTTTGGTATGTTCTAGGGCCTGTCCCTTGTTTTCTTGCACCTGTCCCAGCTCCAGACATTGCATTACAGTAATTCCTCATTTAACACGTGCCCACTTAATACGTTTTTGCAATAGCACAATTTTTTTTAGGGAACGTTTTTTGAATTACACGACCGTCTCCGGAATAACACGATTTCCCCAGCCGACCCGTTGCTGGTGGCTGCGCGGGGCTTCCCCCCGCCTCCCTGCAAAGTGGCGGAGGGTTCGCTGCTCGCCGCGCTGTTCTCCGCTGAGTCTCCCTTGCCAGATGCCTTGCCTCCTCTCCTCTGCCCCTGCTTGCAAGCTGGCGGCTGGGTTTCCCCAGCTGTCCCATTGCCGGCGGCTGCGCAGGGCTCCCCCCGCCTTCCTGCAAAGAGGCGGAGGGTTCGCTGCTCACTGCACCGTTCCCCGGCGACCCCCCCCTCACCGGACGCAGTGCAGGTCCCGGCAGACCCGTCACAGGGGCATACTCCCAACCCAATCCCCCTCCCTCTCCTCCCCTTCCCTTCCCCAGAGCCAAACACCTCCCCTTCCTGCTGTAACCCAGTCCCCTTTTTCCCCCAACCTTATGTCCCGGTCCCAACAGATGCCACTGCTTGAAATGCAACCCCCACCTTTTCCATTATTTTCAATGGGAAAATTGACCCCACATAACATGTTTTCGCTTAACACGATCATTTTCTGAAACATATCTATAGTGTTAAATGAGGAATTACTGTATGCCTCTCTCAATCCCTGCCCACCACGCTGCTGCTACTTTGTATCATTGTTGATACTGCTTTTGTGGCTTTGGTTCCTGACAGTGCAGCAGCTGTAGTCCAGGCTGGGTGCTCTGCTTTGAGTGCAGATGTCACAGTGCCATCTTGGAAAAGCCAGGTGGCTCTCATAACTCTCCTCACAGCTGCTTGAGTCTGTAAGTCCTAAGGACCTTGATGTGTGGCCTTCATGAACCTATGGGGTGTGGGCCTACCCTGTGGAAACCTGCTTTTGGAGGGGGCGGGGGTGGGGGGTGGAAGAACTGCACAAAGCTGCTTCTTGGTGTAACCTTGAGCTCCAGTGAGGGGATCTAGTCACCTCTTGCAGGAATGGAGAGGGTAGTGTTTGCAGGGGAGTCCTAGCATCCCTTGTGACCAGATACCTGACATTCTGGCAATTATCTGTGTTCATAGGTTTGGCCAAGTCCAGCTCCTCAGGAGCCAAAGAAACTGCCTTTGTCCTGGCTCAGAATTGGATCAGAACCAACTTTGCCTTATATAAGAAGTACCAGGCCATGTTCGAGAAGGTAAAGTCATTGGTAATCCCACCCACCCAGGCTGCAGCCCCTGTGTGTATGAGCTTTTCAAGTGGAATTCTCTGTACACCCTGCCTCTAGTCCCCAAAAAGTTAGTGGTGATCACCTCACAGTGCCTAGTGCCCTCATGGAGAGAGGCTGGGGTGCTTCCCTAAATGACCCTCAGGCTTGTTTTAACCCTTTCATTGCCAGTTTGTATTCAGAGCTGTGTCCCAGGTGTGGAGGCAAGAGCTCCTATCTCAGAAAGTTCCTCCCTGGATACATGGGCAGAAGTGTAAAGTGTGGGGATAGATGTGGCTGGTCAGTCACAGGGTCCCCCCCATCATGCTGGCTAGTCAGCCTGTCCTTTCCCTCCTTTTCCAGTGCTGCTTTCTACGCCTGCTTGGTGTACAAGCTTCTTTTGCCTTAAGCACCTGTGTTGGAGGACACAGAAGAGCTGGATTCTTGACCTGCCCCTCCTGTACTCTGGGGTGGGCACACTCTAATTGGGCTTTCTGAATAATCATCTTTCTCCGCAGTACAGTGTGGATGGAGATGGGAACCCAGGGACCGGAGGAGAGTACCAAGTCCAGGTAAGACCATGTACTGAAGTCCATCAGTGCCTCTAGGTGGGGAGGGGTGTGTGTGGTCATAGAATCTCTCACTAGGTCTGGAGGGCAGGGCCAGACAAATTGGTAGGGTGGAAGCTGCTGCTGAGGTTCATTCTCCATGCTGCAGCCATGTGAGTTCCTGCCTTGCATAGCAGGAGCATGTGCCTTGTTAATGCTGCATTCTTCTTCAAGTGCTTGCTCATATGTATTCCAACTGAGGTGTGTACATGCCACATGCGTGGCTGCTGGAAAGTTTTTACCCTAGCTGCTGAGTTGGCTGTGGAGCCGCCTGGAGTGGCTCTGGTGCAACGCCCTATATATGACCCAGCCGACTCAACAGCCCCTCAGTTATTTCTTACTGCCAGCGATGACTATTGGAATTTGTAGCTGTCTTGCTTTGCAAGTGCCTTATTCCCCCTAGCGTGGACGCATCCACTCTGGGCTGGGGTGCTCATCTCGGGGACCACACCACTCAAGCGATGTGGGCAGAGGAGGGGTTGTCCCTCTATATCAACGTATGCAAATTTCTGGCAGTCCATTTGTGTATTTAGCTTTCCTCCTTCACCTTCAGGGTTGCTGCATGGCAGTCATGACTGACAACCTGACTACCAAACAGGACAGAGCCAGGTTGTCCCCTCTTTGCACCAAAGCCTTTCCCCTGTGGGGTTTGTGCATAGCCCACTTTATGCACCTGGAAGTGTCTTACCTTCCAGGGGTTCAAAATCAGTTGGTGAACTGTCTCAGCCAGCGCTTCCTGACTCACGAGTGGCCACTTTGACTGGATGTTCTCCACGCTGTGTTCCAAGCATGAGGGGTTCTCTAGGTAGATCTGGTCTCTGCCTTCCACATTGGGAGGAAAAGGTCAGGACATTTTCCTCCCAGTTTTTTATCCAAAGCCCATGGGATCAGTGGCTGCACTCCCTGGATGTCAGGAGAGCTCTCGGATTCTACAGTGATAGGACTAAGCCCTTTCAGAAATCCTCACACCTTTTCATGGGAATGGCAGACTGAATAAAGGGTCTGCCAGTTTCATCACAGTGCTGCTTCTCCTGATTATGGTGTGCATCTGCAGATGTTACAACCTAGCTAAGGTGTGTCTGCTGCCTCTCACAGCGCACTCCACATGGGTGCACGCCTCGTTGGCTGCTTTTCTGACCCACATTTCTCCCCAGGAAATCTGCAGGGCTGCAATGTGCTCCTTGGTTTGTACCTTCATGTCACACTGCTATTGTACAGCAGTCCAGACGTGATGTGGCCTTTGAGGCCGCAGTACTCAAGTTAGCTACACATTGACTCCAACCCCTTCTCCTGTATAAGGGTTGTGAATGACATCAATTGGAGTACATCTGAGCAAGCAGTTGAAGAAACGGTTGCTCATCTTTGTAACTGTTATTCTTCAAGATATTGCTCATATCTATTCCATATCCACCCGCCTTCTCCACTGTCGGAGTAGCTGGCAAGATGGAACTGAGGTGCTATTGGGTTGGCGAGTCATATATAGGGTGTTGCACTGGTGCCACCACAGGGGGGTGTCACCATCGACCCAACAGGTAGCAGCATGGTAAAACTTTCCAGCAGCCGTGCATGTGGCACGCACACACTTTAATTGGAATAGATATGAGCCACGCTTATCGAAGAACAATGCTCACAAAGGTGAGTAACCATTTTTTCTGCTCTTCCCCCCCCCCCCCCCCCCCCCCAGGAGGGATTCGGCTGGACCAATGGTGTAGTTCTGCAGCTCTTGGATCTCTATGGTGACCGACTGACCTCTGGCTCCCCTTCCACTCCCTCCTGGGCCTGGATTGTTGTTGCCTGCATCTTTGTCCTTAACCTGAAATGATGTGGGAAGTGGTTTGGGCTCCCAGCAGAGTAGGGCCAGAGGAGACATGCCCATGTGTACTGAACAGTGTCCTGGCCTCATAGCCAGTTAAAGGGCTCATCTTGGGCAGTCATCTTTCTCTGCCTGCTGGCATAGCAAAGTGGCAACAAGTGAACTGTGGCTGTGAATAAAGCCCAAGATGTGCAGACCTGTGAGCCCTTAACTCTTTCATGCTTTTGCTGTTTCATTAGTCTTTATCAAACTGATGGCTGATGGGACAAATAGCGCCCTGATTCATGTGAAGATCTGTACTGAGCTTCCCCCACCCCTAGTCTGGCCATGGGAGCTGAGGATAACAGTCTCCCGTTTCCCTGGTATTGATGGCCATTGCACAGGTGACCTCCTCAAGGGTGTGTGTGTTGTGTCCCCTTCCATAGAGGGATGAACTGTTACAGCTTAATTAAGCACCTTGGATCTGTAGCTTAAGCTATAGCAGTGCATGCCTTTATCTTTGGAGGACTTCAGGTCAGAGGTCAGTCTCCAGTATGGGCATCACATATGCATCTGCTACAAGCAAGGAAACACAATGCTTGCCAAGAAGGGAAGCCTGCTGTTCCCTTTCCCTGTCATTGTTCTCTCTGCACCCATGCAACCTTCATTAATAAAATGAGAGACCCATTTCTGCTTGCCCCTGCTGTGCCTTTGCCTGCCTGCCACAGCTCACACAATGCTTCTCTGTACCATAAGGTGAACATAGGGCCTGTATTGTAGGCTCTTATGTCCTTGCACCTTGGGAGTTCAGTGTGTTTGTGCAGTCCTGGGGTCCCCTCTACATGAGGCACAACAGTAGTACTCTTACACCTGCCAGTCATGCACTGCTTTTCCTGTACCTGATGGGCTTTTGCATCACTTACCTTGCAGATTCTGCACCTCAGTTCTCCCAGCACAGTAGATCAGGAGTGACATTGGCCATGGGTACAGACTCGTAGAAGGGGTGTCTACTATTGCAAACTCTGAGGGGCTGTGGGGGACAGTGGTTTCATTCCAAAGTTATCAGCTGCATCTGCAGCCCCAAACATGACTTACACTTACTTCACTTAATGGGTGCTGAGTGATCCCATTACCCATCTGCTGGGGCCCAATTAGAACCGTCAGAAACTAGCATTTCCATGAGGGAGGAACTTCCACAATTTTGAAAGGTGAAGTTATTTTTAGTTTGAATGGAATGAAAGATAAAACAAGTTACAAAATATACATTTATATATAAAAATGTAATTAATAAGAGGGTTATACTCTACTGCTGCTGTGGGCCCAGCTCCATTTCCCATCCCAGATCCTTTCATTCTCCCCAAGCTGCCTCTGTGCCACCCTTCCCTGTCCCTCTCATTCAGAGAAACGTAGAGGTTGTTGAATTTCTTTTGAAGGGTGACAGCCTCAGTGCCTATCCAGACAAAACTTGCTATAGAGGGGTGTGGCAGTGCACTTTCAAAGGCAGGTGTCTTCCCACACAGTGGCTACTGCAAACCCTTTGTCTTAGGTGGCTGGCTGTGGTCAAGACGGGTAGGGGAAACAATTTTAAGTCTGTTACTCAAAAGGCTTTTATTGTTGGCAGCCTGTATACAGCTACTGAGAAGAGAGACTGGATTGGTTGCTGCCTGCCCCAGCTTAGGTATGCAGAGGAAGGTACAAATTGGACAAAGGGAGATTCTAAGCTTAACAGCAATGGCACGTGTATGAATTCAAATACCTACAGTTAAAAAAGATTTGGAAAATAAGGATTTCAAGGGTATAAACCCAGACTGGGATTTAAATAGTCCTGGTCTTTCAAGGGATTTTCAGCTGTGTGAAACTTAACTCTTCACTAAACCTTAGAGGGAAGCAGCAGAAATTCCTAGCGCTCAGCTGGCTTGGGCAAATAGGCAGCTACAAATAGACACTTTGAAAGGGACTCAAAATGTCAAGGGCCCCCATTCTTTAGCCACTCAGCAAAGCGCTAAGTGCTGTTGCTTCCAATTCTATAGGCGGAGCAGCTTCAGGCTTAGATAAATATGGGCCCAGTGTTAAAGGGGCTGTGCATTCAGCTCTCTGGGACTTGGAGGGTGCTTAGCACCTTACACCATCTGACCATTAGGTGTACATTTAGGCACTGCCACCCTCATGAGGCATGTGCAAACAATTAACTGTAGGCACCCAGATTTAAGAACCAGGTTCTGCATTCTTGCCTCTCCCTCCTGGCTTCTCCTTGGAGACAGGCACTTTTAAAGCTCACAGTGTCAGAAGAAGAAGCCATTGGTTCCATTAGGCTACATACCTCAGTGCATAGTGTATGAGAGACCTCACCAGCCCTGGCAGATAAAAATACTCCCTCTCATCCCACAGCCTTTACATACCTGGCACAGTTACCTCCAGCTTTACATCACACTAGAACCCTCCAACCTTGCATCTTGCCTTTGCTGATGCACAGACTCTCAAAGGTGGTCAAGGCACAGAAGAGCAGAATCTGAGAGATTAAATAGCCCCCTTGCTGTTACAGGCAGCAGCAGTCAATCTGGCAGGCCTGCCATGGTGCATTATCTAGGCACCTGGGGCAGACCTGATGCTGGTGAGAATGGCACTAGAAAAGGAAACAAGTCAAGCAGACAGTGGTGCAAATAGGGTCTGGTCACAGATTCTGGTAGGATGCTCCATATGAGTCTGATGCAGTTGTCACAGTGATGCCCAGCAATCTCCAATTTAAAGAAGTTGTAACAACTAGACAGCTTAGTTCCTTTATCCAACAGCTAAAGACATCAGGTCTAGTTTGTACTGGAACCAGCAGCATGGTCTTTGTCAACGCTTGTGCTCTGTACTTTCAGCCCATTGATATGTTTCCATTAACAAATAAAAAAACCCTGTTAAATATAAAAACATTTCCTTCCCCCCAAACTCTTGACTAGGGGACTGTGCCAGCCTTGCTTATTAACACCTCTGTTCAGTGAGAGGAAAGCTTACACCATGCCTGGGCATGTGCTTTCATTGTCCTCTCATACACTGCGTTTAATAGAAAATGCAGGGCATGTGGTGCAGGTGGAAGGGGAAACGCAACAGCGATTCCACTAGGAATGGCTACAATATGAAAAAAATAAGGATTTTGTAACAAAAAAATCATGGCTTTGCAGGTCTGATTTTCCCTATTTTTTTAAAACATTCCTCATCAAAAGGAATCAACCCCATATTTGTCAAATCACATCCCAAAGCTCTCGGGAAAAGGGCAAGATGGCACAAGTGCAGACCTGAATCCAGGTCCTATAGTCAGCAACGTGATTTAACTAACCAGGGCCCAAAGGGCATGAGATGGCCAATATCTGCATCAGAGGGAGCTTTCATGATCTTGCTGTGGGGTTCATGAAAATGGCTGTCTGCTGGATCCAGCTGTGGGAGAGAAGGGGGTCAGCTCCAGGTCATCGTGGCACTGGCAATGGCAAATCCATCTGGGAGCAGAAGAGCAGGTGGATCTTGGACAGCTTCACCTAAAGCACTCCTAGTCCCCCTCAATTCATGAACTGCGTGTAGCCTTCTGCTCCAGTCACAATAACATCCATCCAGATTCTCATAGCCTCAGCTGATGGTGCCACCATGTAATAGAGACGGTCGTGGGTCTTGACACAGAAGGTAAGAGCAGGGTTGGGACTCTGCAGTGGTAAAAAACAAACAAACCACACATGCATAACAATCCTCAAGTAGCTGGGGAGCCAGCTCTTTTCCCAGTAATAGAACCCAGTACCCCCTACCCCAGCAGCAGGCTAAGGCTGTAGAAGACTTGACCCACTGTTACTCTGGAAGAATCTGGGGGTTGGGGAGGGAAGAGCTAGTGCAGAGATTCAGGCCCCTACTGAGCATTTGCAGATCCTTGATGAATGGGCCCTAATGAAACAGGGTATGTGCAAGAAGGCACATTTGGGTCAGTGCCCTGTGAGACAAAAAGCTGCTGGGCTACCAGTGCAGAACCAGACAAAGAAAGCATTACCATGACTACCTGAGGTCTCTCTGATTCTATGATTATAGAAAGATGCTTAGGCCTTTAATATTTGCATAACAGCAGGGAGCAGCAGCTATGCTAACCACTGTCTGAAAAAGGCCAGGTCAGAGGTTCAAGATCTTATAGCTACTTGTCATGCTCGGCCCAACTCTACCAATCCTGGAGAGAGGAAGTTGTGTTTGCTTGGCAGAGTTGGGCCCAGCCCCTGGAGCCAACTTACCCAAGGCTCTTCCACTTTTAATATGCCTACCTACTGGGGTAGGTCCTTGTGTTAGGGCTGTGTCACAGTGCAGTCAACGAAAACTTTGGCTGACTGAAGTAGGATTTGGCCTGAATGAATTGAGAAGGGAAAAATGACATCTAGGGGTACATCTAGATTGCAGCGCTTTTCTGGGATACTGGAGGTATCCTGGAAAAGCAATGCCGCATCCAAGGAACGCATCTGCTTTTCCAAAAATTTTTTTGAAAAAGCAGATGCGCTCTTTCACCATGCCTGTAAACCTTGCTCTATGAGGCACAAGGGCTGTGTTGAAAGAGCAGGTTTTTCTGAAATTTGGCACTGTGTAGATGCGCCAAATTTCAGAAAAGCCTTTCAGAAAAAGATAAGCAATTTACGTACCACAAATAGCTTATCTTTTTCCAATTTAACTCTGCAGGCTACACATAGCCTAGGATGGCCTGAGATGATGGAAAGTCAAGCACCTGAGGTCTGCAGACACAGCACTTGCGGAGGAATGGCTGCAAACAGGGTAGAGCCCTTCCTGCACATGGAGTGAAACCCCAAAGGGGAAACTGTGGTACAGATGGATCATTCCAACAGAACTGTGTTGACAGACTAGAACAGCACTTGGCAATACCAGTTTGTGCGGGATAGCGCTTACACAGGGTTAAAGGTTTTGCTACTGCCTTTAACAACCAGCCAATATGAGAGCCATGGTGAGCTACTGACTGGAGTCAGGACTCCTGGGGGAGGTCTATCCATGGCACTCCTAGTGCAAACATGGCCATAGCCAGGTCAAGATCAGCTTTCTACACAGACAGGTTCCTAGCATCAGACCAATCACATAGCAGAATGCTGAGCAGCCAATCAGCATGCACAGACTAACTCCCAGTCAGGCTGACACCCATGCAGACTAGCCCCACAATTCAGTTCAGGTCAGCAGGTCAGACCTTGACATATGAACCCATGGGCAGCCAATCAGCCAGCTGCCATAAGGGCAAGCTAGCCTTTCGGCCCCTTTCTTCTATCCCCTCCTCACCTCTGCAAGAGACTGAAGCATGCCCACGTGGCCCATGGCTCCAGCACTACTCATCTGGGGTCAGGGATGCAAGGCTCCAGCCCTGTCTGCGACAGTTTCAGTGCCCACGCCTCCTGAACAGTGTGGCTACTGCACCCACAGCCCAGCACTTGGGCCCTCCCCCAGAGCCAATGTGTCCAACCTTGATTCCCAGCAAGAAGTGTGCTGGCCTGGGCGGGGGGGGCTACAATAGGTTGTTTGGGGATGCTCAGCCCCCCGGCCTTTAACGCCATGCTATTGTTGTCAATACTATATTAACCCATAAATGAGCTAAATTCCAGTTATAGGTCTGTCAGTGTCCCGCTGAGACAGAGACCTTGGTATGAGCTGGCCTGGTAGCTAGACTGCCAACACCACAACATTTACTTATGGAGAGCTTGTCAGCTTATATAACTAAGGTAAACCATTGTATAAGTCTACATAGGTTACAGACACTCTTCTGCCATTACCGCATTGTATAACAGTCTTCCAAACAGGCCAGACCTAACGCTAGTACTTTAGAATGGGAAGGCGAATGCGCACGCGCACACACACACACATTTCATGTCAGAATGATTTCACAATAGCAACCCAAAACATGACAGGTTGAAACTGGGGGGGCGTGCTTTTTCATAGCACCAAGCTATGCGTGGCAGTGTGGGGCCAGAGTGTTGAATCTTCATGGCCCAACATGGCTGTGTCATTGTCATGAAGTAGCCAAGGGGCTACTGCCGCTGAATCCCTCTGTAGTCTAGTGATATGGGTGCTCACTTGGTGAGGTAGGTTCAACTCCTTCCTCAGCTGGCTGAGCCAGGACTCGAAGAGCCACCTGCCTGCTCTGAAGTGACTATCCAGCTGCTGGCCTGAGAGGAGTGTTCTTGGTCCCCCCCCGCTTGAGCAGTTCTATTCAATCTGTTCCACTTTTGTTACACAGAGATGGGGCCAGAGTGCCACAAAGCAGCTCTGTGTAGTCTGGTGGTGGGTCTGTGGGCCTAGAGACCTTGATTGCCTGCCTCGTAGGTGAAGTTCCTATATG
The DNA here is from genome assembly GCA_019425775.1 of Rafetus swinhoei. Taxonomy (NCBI): domain Eukaryota; kingdom Metazoa; phylum Chordata; order Testudines; family Trionychidae; genus Rafetus; species Rafetus swinhoei. Next base: position 19,621,838 of record CM033429.1, on the reverse strand, counting down.
TGTGCTCTCTCCCTTTTCCATTGACGGAGGGCTGCTTTTGGGCGAAACACTGAGCAAGCATCCTGGTCAGTCACGTGTGTGTGACGTAGGAGGTTGGAGTTCACATCTCCTTTCTTCTTCAAAAGGAACCTGGATTGCTTCTCTCCCAGGGAATGGGCTAAGTACTGCACCAGGAGGCAGTCCCCTGTGGGCCCTCTCTGCCTTTTTGGTTGCAGGCAGGCCACTGTCTGAGATATGAAATGAGGATTGGGGAAAAAGGCCTTATATGCCTCCCCATGTGGTGCTGAGGGTTGGGCGTGTGGCCCTGGAGAAGGGCGGTGCTGGTTCCAAGCCCCCTTTCTGCTTGTTGAGAGGGAGTTGCCTCTGTTCGCTTACCGCTCAAGAACGCCATTTTAACTGCATATTAACAGGAGCCCTGCAAGCTTTCAGAACCCTCTCTGGAGAAGGGATTAGGGTGCTTGCTTGGTGGGCAGGTGCCCATGTATCAAATCTCCAGGCTGTTTGACCACAGGGCCTCTGCGGTGTGAGATTGCAGCACAAGGCCATGTACAAGCCCCTCTTGCTGTTTTTTTATTAAAAAGGCTTTACTGCTGAGCAGTAAAACCCCTCACTCTAGGATCAGGATACATGCCCAGGCTGTGGCAGGCACCCCAGGGCATTCCCCTGCCTCCCAACCAAGGCGGTGTGGATCTGGGGGCTGCCACCTCCTGGGGCGAGTCACTGGTAAACCATCCCTATTCTGCCCCCTTCCTTTTCCAAGAAGTCAACGGCCTATTGAGAAAGAGAGGGAGTCAGGACAAGGATGGTCCACCCCAAAGGACGGTCACCTAAGAGGTAGGGGATCCCGGCTCAAACCCCTGCAAAACTGCTGAGGTGTTCGAACTGGGGTCTCCTACAACCCAGGCAAATCTAACCACTGGATTAGAAAGTGAGGGGAATGAGTAATGGCCAATGGGTGATAGATGAAGCTGCTCAGGCTTCTCCCCATTATCTCCCGCTTCAGTCTGCTCATTCAATCCAGCCACATCCCTGATCCCAAATGTAGCAAATGGCATTTGGAAAAGAAATCTTATAAACTGTCTTTCTAAAGAAAATGGGGCATGTTTTCCACTGCTTGTCAGATTGCGAAGACTGGATATGAAGAAGGTATCTAATTAAAAGCACTAAATTTAGGAATAAAGGAATAAAATAAAGTAAATAAAATAAAACTCCTCTGCCCCGCTGAAGGAATAAAAATGTTAGTCACGGGCTTTTTGATGTACCATGAAGTTTGTCAGAGATTTATTTGCAAAAAATTCATAATAAGGGCAAGTCAGCTGTACTAAATACTACATTAATATTATGGAATAAATGATGCAGCCCTTCTCTGTTTTACATTTGTTATTTTAAATATACTCTTCTTAAGCCTTCATAAAATGATCATTCCAGATTACTACATATTTAAATGTACTGAAACAAAGACAATATTTTAAATTATTCAGTCAGAGCAGTTTAGTGTGTGCATAAGAATGTTAATTGCTTTTAGAAAAAGGGACTACTAATTTATTTTGTGTGATTTTCATAACAAAACATGTTATGAAATTTCACTATATGTATATCTTAGTAAGATACTGATTTTAGTAGAGAGTTCTCTTAAAACTAGTTAATCAAAGAGAAGTAAAAGGAAACTCATTTGTCCAGCTATCTGGAAGAAAAGGAATTTTGCCCCTTTAGGGCTCTCTTCAACAGGGAGGTGAAAGGAGAGTAGGGATAGATAGAAAATAGACCTATTAGCATAATATTTAACCTGTGAAAGAGCCATTAAGTGGTAATGAAACCTTGTTAAAGTAAAACTTAAAAAAAAACAAATGATCCTGCAGCACCTTAGGGCACGTCTACACAGCAGAGCAAAATCTGAATTAAGATACACAACTTCAGCTACATCACTGCTCAGCAGACTGTAATCACACAAACTCCTTCATTCACAGGCCTGTGCCCCAACATCCTGAGGCTCTTCCCCAGCAAACGGCTGCTACACCCTCAACTCAGCCCAAGCTACTGCTATTTTGAGAAAAATACCTGAGGAGATGGGTATGTGCAGAAGTGAACCTGTAAGGGACTCTAGTCTTGAACCTTGCTGGTGGCTTCGGCTTTTCCTGGAGTCAGTAGGGGACAACAATGTAGCATTTTTCTGGACCAGATCCCCAGAGGTCAAAATGAGGTACTGATACCTCCTACGGCCCTCCAACGCACCAATCCAGTGTCCAGCAGCTTAAAAGTCTCTCCCCACCTTCTTCAGCCCAGCCCCTCTTAGCCTATTAGTGCTTGTGGTTTGAACAAGCACTTTGATCTCTCCTGTCTGATACCCTGATGGCAAATGAGAGGGATACTCTTTCACCCTACTCATTCTCAGTACCTGATGCTGCTCCTGTCAAAGGAGAAAGAAAAAGGGTCCAGACTGAGACCCAAAGCACTCTAGGCATATGATGTGTTTGACCAGCACAGTCGAGCCCTAGTCAATCTTGTAAAGGAACTCCCCACTGCAGACAGAGTTTGAGATTCGGAGGCAGAGGGAAGGAGGCTGCTGACCCAGAAATGTCAAGTGCAATACAGAAATAGAACCCACTGCAGAGTGTCCTGCTAGTACCAACTGCCTCTTATGCAGGGAGGTCAGAGACTACTTGGTTGACCAAGACTCTGCACTGCCAGTTAAAAACAAGTGAGCACACAAATTGTTACGAACAGGCAAGGTCACTCCATCCCACAAAACAAGAGGTAAGAGAGAGGCAGAGACAAGTGCACTGAAACAAACCTCTCGTCGGAAGTAAATAGGGAGAATATCTGCTAGTTGCTAGAAGAAAATAAAGACAAATGCAATTAGAACAGTTCTGTAGCCTTGCTCTGATTGAAGCAGCTGCTGCAGTGATGGAAACACCCCTTCCCCTGCAAATGTTAGTTATACACACTAGTGAGCATTCAGCAATTGGTTGGCACCCTTAGGGCAGGGTGTTAGGCAAAAGAGGTAAGAACTGAACCTTTTTACCTCTTAAGCGAACGGCCTAAGTGCAAGACGGAGTAGTCCGATGGGGATGGAAACCCTCTCTCACTTTTTCCTGTTGAAGCTGGTTCACCTTCATTAAATAGTAATTGAGGCAGAAACAGTATTGAATCCTGCTTTGGTGCAGTGTTTTGGGTACTTCCCCCATGAGTGGTTTGAGTTGCTGCTTGAGATGGGATTTGAAGCAGGCTCTCTTATCTCTCAATCAAGGGAAGGGCTCACCTGCTGATGGATCTCTCTGGAGTGGTGCAGGTCTGGTGCACTATATATAACCATGCTGACCCCTCAATTCTTTCTTGCCAGCGACTCCGACAGTGTGAAAGGAGGGCAGGTATGAAGAAGTTACTCATCTTGGTGCGGTAACGATGGTTCTTCGAGATGCGTGACCCCGTGGGTGCTCTGCTGTAGGTGTCGGGCCCTGTCCTGGCGCTGCAGCTTGGAGATTTTCACTAGCCGTAGTCGGCCAGGTCGCACACGTGCAAAGCGTGTCTCGCGCTGTTCGCACCTTTTGCCTCATGTGCGATCCAGCTCCCGCCTGTTCCGCTCACTCGCTTGAATTCTGAAATGAGAAATCTACAAACCAGGATTACGGAGCAGGGAGGAGGGCGGGTAATGGAGTTCCCACGGGGACACACATCTCAAAGAACCATCGTTACTGCACCAAGGTGAGTAACTTCTTCTTCTTCGAGTAGTGTCTCCCCATGGGTGCTCCACTCTTGGTGACCGTACTGCAGTACTCACAACCCACTCAAAGTGGGCTCCGGAATCAAGGTTTATGAAAGGCTGAGAGTACTGCCGAAGCCAGCGAGAAGTCTGCTGCTGCCCGCTGGACGATTGCATAATGATCTGCAGAGGTTATGTTCGAGGACCACGTGGCAGCATGACAAAATGTCCTGAAGGGGGACGCCCTTCAAAAAGGCTGTAGAGGCAGCCATAGCCCTTGTAGAGTACGCCTTTGGACACAACAGAAGAGGCCTTCTGCAGAGGGAATAGCACATGGTGATGCAGGAGGCTATGAGTTTAGCCACACGCTGTGAGGAGAACGCCTCCCCTTTAGACCAGTCGGCTATAGAGACCAGTAGCTGATCCGTTTTCTGCCAGTCTCTGGTCCTCTCTATGTAAAAAGCTAATGTCCGACGGACATCCAGAGTGTGTATAAGAGCCTCCCGTGAAGAGGTATGAGGCTTCGGATGGAAAGTGGGAAGTACAATAGGCTCGTTGATATGGAATGCGGAGCACACTTTTGGGATGAAGGCTGAATGACGCCTGAGGATCACCCACTCTTTATGAAATACTGTATAAGGTGGTGCTGACATTAGTGCCACCAGCTGCTAACTCTGTGCGCTGAGGTTATGGCAAGAAGGAAAACAAGTTTGGGCGTCAACATTCAGAGAGAGGTGGTGGCTAAGGGTTCAAAGGGAGGTTGGGTAAGCGTGTTTAGGACTAAGTCCAGATTCCAAGATGGAGGAGGGGATCTACGAGGTTGATTAAGGTTCTTTAGACCTGTTAGGAACCTCCTTGTAGTGGGATGGGCAAAAAACGAGGTGCCATCTATATGGTGACGGAAGGCTGAAATGGCCGCCAGATGTACTTTCAGCGAGGCAATCACAAGGCCTGTTTGTTTCAGAGAAAGAATGTAATCAAGAATGTAATGAATGGGAGCGTTGTCCGGAATGATCCCCTTTGTGGAGCACCACAATGAGAACCACTTCCACTTATACTGGTAGGTGGTTCGAGTAGTGAGCCTCCTACTATACATCAGGACTTCTTTGATTGGAGTCGAGCAGAGATCCTTGGGCAGGTTGAACCAGTTAGGAGCCAGGCCGTGAGATGAAGAGTGCGAGGTTGTGGGTGCAGGAGGTGGCCATGATCCTGGTATAACAAGTCCGGGAGATCAGGAAGGGTATACAGTGGCTAAAGGAACATTCTGTGGAGGAATGGAAACCACGTCTGTTGCGCCCAAGCAGGGGCTATGAGAATCAAGATTGCACCATCTAACTTGATCTTGTTCAGAATCCTGGGTCTGAGGACTGAGAAAGGCGTAGAGAAGGAAGGCTGGGTAAGCTGCCCCAGTCGAGAAGGAAGGCGTCCCCTAGAGATCCCCATCCGATGCCTGCCCTGGAACAGTAGTGTCAGTATTTCACGTTCTGGCTCGTGGCAAAGAGGTCTATCTGAGGGAAACCCCAACGTCGCAATATGCTGTGAAGAATGTCTGATCTGATTTCCCATTCGTGATCTGGTGCAAAATACCTGCTCAGGGCGTCCGCAACTACATTGCTTGTGCCAGGTAAGTATGATGCTATTAACGTGATCTTGTTGCGAATACACCAGTTCCAGAGACGGACCGCCTCTGCACAAAGGGATTGAGAGCATGCTCCGCCTTGATGGTTTATATAATACATTGTGGCAATATTGTCGGTGAGAATACTGACAGTTGTTCCACAGATATAGTTCTGGAAGTGCTTGCAGGCATTGGAGACCACTCTGAGCTCTAGAAGATTTATGTGGAGGGAGGTCTCCGTTGGTGACCATCTGCCTTGCATAGTGACGAGTTGTCTCGGCTTTTCTTCTCTCCCCCCTCTTCTTTTTTTTTTTTAAAGGCGTAAGCCAAAAGAAAAATGAACTTTTTTTTTCAAAACAGAACTAACGCTAACCACCACCAATAACTACGACTAAACTATTAACTATTATTTACATTTTTTTTCATTTTGACTAGATTAACGGGAGATGAAGGGAGCTCTGTCTGCAACCTGCAAGCAGTTGAAAGGAACTGGCGGGAGCCGGATCGTGCATGAGGCAAAAGGTCCGAATGGCGCGAGATGCGCTTTGCGCATCCCGACTGACTACGGCTAGCAAAAATCTCTGCACTGCGGTGCCAGGACAGGGCCCGACACCTACAGTGGAGCACCCACGGGGACACTACTCGAAGAAGAAAGAATAGATATGAGCCACACATCTCGAAGAAGAAGTTACTCACCTTGTGCAGTAATGATGGTTCTTCGAGGTGTGTGTCCCCGTCGGTGCTCCACTGTGGGTGTCAGGCTCGTCCTGGCGCCGCAGTTCAGAGATCTTTCAGCCATTGTCTGCCGGACTGCGCATGCGCGGCGGCCATCTTGCGGCTTTTCGTGCCGTTTCTGGTCGCACGGTCCGGCTCCCGCAAGTTCCTCCTGATCATCAAGGCCTGGAAAACATAATCAACAGACTCCGAAGAGGGGAGGAGGGCGGGTCATGGAGCACCCACGGGGACACACACCTCAAAGAACCATTGTTACTGCACAAGGTGAGTAACTTCTTCTTCTTTGGGTAGTGTCCCTGTGGGTGCTCAACTGTGGGAGATTCCATAGCAATAGCCGACATACGGTGGAGGGCGCGGAGTCAATTTGTTGCTGCTAAAGAGAGGACCGCAGTGGCTACTGCTGTGTCGGAGATGGTGATCTTTGTTAGCGCCTAGTGGCTTGCGAACGTAAGGTCGGAGGACCACGTTGCCTCTTGGCAAATGTCCTTGATGGAAACTCCTTTGAGAAAGGCTGTTGAGAACGCCATCGCTCTGGTAGAGTGGGCTCTAACCATATGAGGTAGTGTGACATTTCTTAGTTCATAGCATTTAGCAATGCAGGACACTATTATTTTTGATATTCGCTGTGACGATAACGGGCGACCCTTAGAGTGGTCAGCTAACGAGATTAGTAGATGTTGAGATTTTCGTATATTGCGGGTTCTCTCAATATAGAATGCCAAGGCCCTGCGGACGTCGAGCGAATGAAGTCTTGCATCGTGTTCAGAGGAGTGTGGTTTCGGATAGAATACGGGAAAGATTATAGGTTCATTTATATGGAAACTGGAATTGACCTTGGGCAAAAACGATGGTTGTGGTCGTAAGATGACTCCCTGTGGTGTGAAAATGGTACAGGGAGGTGATGCCAAAAGGGCTGCCAGTTCTCCTACTCTGCGTGCAGATGTGATTGCTAAGAGAAATACAACCTTCATAGTAAGAGAGTCGAAGTCGGATGTGGCCAACGGCTCGAACGGTGGCCGCATCAAAGTGTCTAGGACCAGCTCTAGGTTCTGGGGGTCCGGAGGTTGTATGTGTTCAGGGAACAGGTTGGTCAACCCTTTAAGGAATCTTCTCGTAGTGGGGTGCGAGAAGACGGTATATCCTTCGATTGGTTGGCGGAAGGCTGTGATAGCCGCTAAGTGCACCTTGAGAGACGACAGAGAAAGACCGAGGTGTTTGAGGTGCAAGATGTATTCCAGAATGGAGTATAGGGGCATTCCATGAGGATCCCAGTTAGTGTGTGAGCACCATTCACTGAACCTTCTCCACTTATGAAGGTAAGTTTTACGGGTGGAAGCTTTTCTACTATGTAAGAGAACATGGTTGACAGCTTTTCAGCAACTTATTCTTGTTGGAACCTGTCAGGAGCCAAGCGGACAGCGCGAGGAGATCCGGTTGTGGATGGAGCAATTGCCCGTGGTTCTGTGTCAGTAGACTGGGCCGATTGGGAAGACGATACAGAGGATGAAGCGACATGTGGAACAGGTAAGGGAACCAAGCCTGGTGCAGCCAGAAAGGTGCTACTAGGATTAGTGTTGCTCTGTCCGCAGCCACTTCTCTAGGACTTTGTGGATTAGGGGAATGGGTGGGAATGCGTACAGGAGGAGTTGACCCCAATTGTATAGGAAGGCATCCCCCTTCGATGCGGGGCCGATGCCCACTCTGGAACACTAATGAGTGCACTTCGCGTTGTACTGCGTGGTGAAGAGGTCCACTGCTGGATAGCCCCAGTGGGAGAATATGCTCTGCAGGACCTTGGGATGCAGCTCCCATTCGTGCTGCTGGGCAAAGTGCCTGCTGAGCGTATCTGCTGTCGTGTTGTCGTCCCCAGGGAGGTATGCTGCTGTAATCATGATATTGTGTTAATTGCACCAATTCCACAAGCGCACCGCTTCCCTGCACAAAGCAGCTCCTCCCTGCCTGTTTATATAATAGACTGTTGTCATATTGTCTATAAGAATTTGCACTCCCTGGTTGCGTATCCAGGGGAGGAAGTGGTTGCAGGCATTGTACACAGCTCGTAACTCGAGCAGATTTATATGGCAGAGAGATTCCTGTGCCGACCAGCGGCCTTGAGCTTGTTTGTCCCGCATATGGGCCCCCCAGCCAAGCAGGGATGCGTCTGTTGTGACCTGGATAGTTGGCTGAGGTCTGCGGAACGGTATACCTGCCAGCATGTTTAGGGGGATGGTCCACCATTTTAGGGATTGCTTGACCGTGGTTGGTACAGTGACCATTCTTTGCACGTAGTGTCTGTGAGGTGCATATACTGTAGATATCCAATGCCGTAGGCATCGAAAGTGTAGTCAGGCATGTGCTACGACGTATGTTGTCGCTGCCATGTGCCCCATCAACTGTAGACAGGTAAGTACAGGGTCTGTGGGGCTTATAGTGAGAACCTGTACAAGATCCTGAATAGCACGAAGTCTGGACTCGGGTAGATAGGCGCATGCCGTGGTGGAGTTGAGGCAGGCGCCTGTAAGGTCTATGGTTTGCTGAGGTATGAGAGATGACTTTGCAACGTTGATTATAAGGCCCAAGGTGTTGAAGAGCAGTCTTGCTGTGTTGACGGCAGTTGAGACCTAGTTGAACGATCGAGCTCTGAGAAGACAGTCGTCTAGATAGGGAAAAATGATGATCCCTAGTCGACGTAGGAAGGCCGCTACCACCGCCAGCGTTTTGGAGAACACCCTGGGGGCTGACGAAAGGCCGAATGGCAGGACTTTGTAGTGATAATGATCGGAACCCACCAGGAATTGAAGGAAGCGCCTGTGGGCCGGATGAACTGTTACATGGAAATAGGCATCTTGCAAATCAAGGGATGCAAACCAGTCTCTTGCTCGAGTGCCGGTATGATGGTTGTTAGGGTCACCATCTTGAAACGTTGCTTTCGTACATATCGGTTGAGATGATGAAGGTCCAGTATAGGCCTCCAGCCTCTGGATTTTTTCTGTGTTAGAAAATAGCGGGAGTAAAACCCTCTCCTGTGGAAGGGCTCTAGTACCCTCTCTATTGCTCCGATATCAAGCAAGTGAGCTACCTTCTGTTTGAGGAGGAGTTCGTGAGATGGGTCCCTGAAGAGGGACAGGAGGGGAAGGGTGGTAGGGGGAAGGGACGTGAAGGGAATTACGTAGCCCATTGTTATTAGCTGCATGACCCATTTGTCTGTTGTTATTGCAGCCCAGCGATGGTGAAAAAGCGTAGTACTGGCATTCAAGGCAGGTAGTATTTGAATGGCTTGCAATCCCTCAATCCACGCGTCAAACTTGCTGTTTAGTTTGTTATTGATTTGTTGGTCTGGCGGCTTGTGGCCGTCGACTTTGTCGTTGGTGCTCGTATTGTTGTGGTTGTGCATAAGAGAAAGGCCTTTGCTTCTGATATGGCGTGTACTTTTTTCGCCGATATGGCGGCGTATACATGCCCAGAGTCCTGAGTGTAGTGCGCGAATCTTTGCCGGAGTGAAGCAGCTCGTCTGTCTTATCTGCAAAGAGGCCTTGTCTGTCGAAGGGCAAGTCTTTAACTTTAGATTGAAGCTCCTTCGGAACCCGCTGACATGGAGCCACGAGGCCCTGCGCATTACGACAGATGTTGCCGTCGTCCTTGCTGCCGCATCCGCCGTGTCCAGAGCAATGTGAAGTGCTGACCAAGAGGCAGTATAGCCCTCTTGAATAATGGCTTTCAGCAGCTGTCGCTTAGCATCTGGAAGTTGGTCAAGCAGGGGGAACTAACTTTGCATAATTGTTGAAGTTATGATTTGCTAACAGTGCCGCGTAATTGGCCATTTGGAGTGTTAGCGTGGCTGAGGAGTACACCTTTCTGCCCAAGAGGTCTAGGCGCTTGTCTTTATCTCCAGTGTTGGTTCTGTAATGAGGGGCTTTGGCCCGTTGTTGAGCTGCATCGATGACCAAGGAGTTAGGCTTGGGATGGTTGAACAAGAATTCCATCGCAGTAGCTGGGACGAAATACTTTTTGTCGGCCTTTTTAATGGTCGGTGGCGCCGTGGCAGGAGTTTGCCATATGCCGTTGGCAATTTCAAGTATGGCCTCATCCAGTGGGAGAGCAACCTTGGATGAGTGGAAGGATGAAAGTTTCTCAACAAATGATGTTGTTTCTGTTGGACCTCCGTTAGCTGTACATTCTGGGTGTCGGCTACCCGCCTGAATAACTCCTGGAATTCCTTCAGGTCATCCGACGGTGAGGTGTCTCCAGTGAGGATGGCATCGTCTGGTGAAGAAGACGCCACGCCCGTAGGGGACCTGTGATGTGATGCTTCCATGTCAGAGGTGTGCTCTACTTCTACAGTAGGCTGTTCTGTTGGTGGTTGATCACCGGATGGAGTAGGTGGTCTGGCTGATGGCAAAGTGGGGGATCGGCTCTTGTCACGAGTTGTGAACGACGGAGCTGGTGAAGGTAAGGTGCGAAGTGAGTGGGAATATCGCTCTCAATGGGTATGGTATCTATGGTAATGATCCTCGCAAGAAGGTTGGTATCTGCGCCTGTGGTCGTCCCTGTATCTAGAACTCCTGGAATATGACGGAGACCTTGGGGATCTCGATCTGTACCTAGAGCAGCAAGGAGACAGTGAGCAATAATATCGGTGGTAGTAGTGTCTTGGTCAAGGGGAGACACTAGGTTGGAGCCATCTGGATTCATGCCAAGTTGGAGGTGGAGAAGGGAGTTCGGGGGAGAAAACCCCTTGTTGTGGGCTCGCTGCTACTCCTCTGTCAGTGGAAGAAGGGGAGAGTTGCATGAGAGGCGTGTGTGGTGTTGCGCTAGGTGTTGAAATCTGGCGCGAGTATGGTGGTGGTAAAGAGTGCTGTGCTGGTGCCGATGATTCCAGTGCCGAGCGTGTTGGTGCCGACTGTACCAGTGCCTTAGGCGTTGGTGCCGGTGGAACTGTAGCTCTGTGCGTCAGTACGGTGTGCCCCGGTGCTGAGGTCATTGGTGCCTGGGAATGAGGTGCGGGTTGCACCGATATGGTCTCTGGTGCCAGCGCCGGTAGGTTGGAGGAAGGTGGGATGGGGCCGATGGAACTGGTGCCGTGGCTGGTGCTGGCGTCAGTGCCGACTTCGGTCTTGGTGCCGAGCGCTCCGCTGGACTCGGTGCCGATGTACTGTGCACTGGTTTGTCTTTGTGCAGCTTTCAGGCTGCCGCTGTCCTAGAGGTACCCGGCTTATCTCCCGTGCTCACTCTGATTGCTGGTAAGGAGTGAGACGGTGATCGGCTCCTTTCTGAGCTTGTTGCCTTAGGGGAAGGCCGACGAGCTGTATCGGGGAGAGACGGCGGTTGAGCTGGGGTTTCCGCCTGCGGTCGAAGTGCCTTGTCGAACAAGAGCATCTTGAGCTGCATCTCTCAGTCGTGGTGTGCCCTGGCCGTCAGCTTTGTGCAGTGTGGGCACTTTTGGGGAATATGTCCCTTCCCAAGGCACTTTATACAAGAGGAATGCCCGTCTGATGCGGGCATTGACTCCCGGCACGTCAGGCATTTTTTGAATCCTGGTGATCCAGGCATGATGAAGAGAACAGAAAAATGTTGTTTTTTTTAAACGTGCTAACTAACTAGAATCTAACTACTAAAAACATTAACTATAAACCTCACTATTTAACTATATACAAATTCTCCTCTCTCAGTCCTGACAGGAGAGGGAGCTGTTTCTCCGTGTGCGCCCGAAGACTGTCAGGAAGAACTGGTGGGAGCCAGACTGCGCGACAAAAAATGGCGTGAAAAGCCGCAAGATGGCCGCCGCACATGCATGGTCCGGCAGACAATGGCTGAAAGACCTCTGAACTGTGGTGCTGGGACGAGCCCGACACCCACAGTGGAACACCCATGGGGACACTACCTGACGAAGAAAAGGGAGTTACTCACCTCGTGCAGTAACGAGTGTTCTTCGAGATGTGTGTCCCCGTGGGTGCTCCACTCTAGGTGAAGGGTCGCCCTGAGCCGCAGATCAGAGCTTTGCACAGCAGTTTCCCCTGTTGAGCCACGCATGACCAGGAGGCGTCTCGAGCCCTTCCCGCCTCCTGAGGAGCGCGGCTCAATCCCCTCCCTTTCAGTTCCTCGTCTCCGCCCGAGTAATTTCGACTCCGAGCAGAGGGGAGGTAGGGAGGGTCGTGGAGCACCCACGGGGACACACATCTCGAAAAACACTCGTTACTGCACGAGGTGAGTAACTCCCTTTTCTTCTTCGAGTAGTGTCCCTGTGGGTGCTCCACTCTAGGTGACTACAAAGCATTATTCAATGTATGGCTGGAGGGAGCTGGAGTCATTGTTTGGCAGTGGTAGAGAGCACTGCTGTGGCAACTGCTGAGTCACTCTTGAGTTGTGGAAGAATAGCGTAGTGTTTAGCAAAAGTATGGTCTGAAGACCATGTGGCTGCCCGGTAAATGTCTCTTAAGGGGACATTGCCCAGAAAGGCTGTCGAGGCAGCCGTGGCCCGGGTGGAATGTGCTCGTGGTGCACGCTGTAACGGGTTTATTGCCCAGAGAGTGGCATTTGATTATACATGTTGATATCCACTTTGAGATTCGTTGAGATGATATTGGTGTCCCTTTGGATCGTTCAGCGATGGAAATAAAAAGTCTTTCAGATTTACGAAATGGTTTTGTTCTTTCTAGGAAGAAGGCCAGAGCCCTCCGGATGTCCAGAGTATGCAGGGTGGCATCTCTCTGTGAAGAGTGCGGTTTCGGGAAAAAGGTAGGTAATACGATCGGTTCGTTGACGTGGAATTCCGTACAGACCTTAGGCAGGAACGTTGGGTGGGGTCTAAGTATGACCCTGTCCTTCGTGAAAACTGTGTAAGGAGGTTCCGACATTAGTGCTGCAAGTTCACTCACCCTTCTGATGGAGGTGATGGCTAAGAGGAAGCAGACTTTCATAAAAAAGGAAGGGCAGTGGTATTGTTGCCAATGGTTCAAAAGGAGGTCTGGTGAAGTAGTCCAAAACGAGATTTAGGTCCCACAAGGGGGGAGGGGCCTTATATGGTGGGTACACATTTTGAAGTCCCTTGAGGAACCTCTTTGTGATAGGATGGTTAAAAATGGAGAAGCCGTCCACCACCGAGGTATGAAATGCTGCTATCACAGAGAGATGTACTCTTAGAGAGGAAATTGACAGTCCTGATGCTTTAAGGTCCATAATGTAGTCTAGGATGGTATTCAGTGGAGAGGCACGGGGTTCCACTTTGGCTCGTTGGCACCAGTGAGAGAATCGTACCCATTTCTGCTGGTAGGTTTTTCGAGTGGATTGCCTCCTGCTATGGAGGAGGATGTCTTTTACTTGCTGCGAGCAGCGGTCTTCTATCTCTGAGAACCAGAAAGAAGCCACGCCTGAAGATGCAGGGTACGGAGTTGTGGATGTAGTATCATGCCGTTGTCCTGAGATAGTAGGTCTATCCGGTATGGTAGTGGATGGGGAGGCTGGACCGCTAGCTTGTGAAGGTATGGGTACCAGGTTTGGCGAGACCATGATGGGGCAATCAGGATGACTAGGGCTTTGTCTTTCAGGATTTTGCGTAGGACTCTTGGGATGAGAGGTATGGGGGGGAAAGCGTAATGTAGTGGGGCTCCTCATTTGATTAGGAAGGCATCCCCCAGAGAGTGCTTGCCAAGTCCCGCACGTGACCAGAATTGGGGACATTTGGTATTCTGGGCCGGAGCGAAGAGGTCTATAGATGGCCATCCCCACCGGCGGAAAACTGAATTTGTGACCTCCGTATGTAATTCCCATTCGTGGTCTAAGGTGAAGTTTCGACTGAGGGAGTCCGCTCTGGTATTGTTCACCCCTGGCAGGTAGGATGCTATGAGGGTGACCTGGCTGCGGATGCACGAGTTCCAGAGGCGAATAGCCTCCACGCATAGGGAGCGGGATCGGGCTCTGCCCTGTCTGTTTATGTAGAACATCGTGCAAATATTGTCCGTTAGGATGCGAGCTGTGTGATTGGCGATGTCGGAAGCAAAGTGTGCGCAAGCATTCCTTACTGCTCGTAATTCGAGAAGATTGATGTGCAGGAATGTCTCGTTTGGGGACCACCTGCCCTGAACTTCGCAGCTGTCCATATGTGCACCCCAGCCGAGGAGGGAAGCATCCGTGGTAATTTGGATAGTGGGTTCGGTTTGTTGGAATGGGACCCCCGCCAGAAGATTTTTTGGCACGGTCCACCATTGTAGGGATGCAAGCACGTTTGGTGGGATAGTAACCCTTTTGCTTCGAGGGTACCGTGGTGGGATGTAAACAGTCGCCACCCAGAGCTGGAAGCATCGAAACTGTAAGCGAGCATGGTGGACTACATAGGTGGTGGAAGCCATGTGTCACATTAGTCGGAGGCATGTAAGTACTGTGGTGGTAGGCATTGTGAGCATCCCGGTTATAATTTCCTGTATAGTTGCGAAACGTTGCCGAGGTAGGTATGCTCGGGCTGTAACAGAGTCCAGTCGTGCGCCAGTGAACTCTATATTTTGGACTGGGTGCAGGGTTGATTTGTCTTTGTTGATCAGGAGGCCTAGATGGTTGAGGAGGGCCGTGGTCGTATGTATCATAGAGGTGGTTTCGGCGTATGAGGATCCCTTTAGAAGGCAGTTGTCCAGGTAGGGAATATGATAACATTCTGCCGCCTGAGTGCGCAGCTCGACTGCTAGTACCTTGAAAATACCCTCGGAGCTGATGAGAGGCCAAAGGGAAGAACCTTGTATTGGAAGTGGTGTGGACCGGCGCAAAGCGTGTAGCGTCTGTGGGAGGGTGGATGGTTATATGGAAATAGGCATCTTGGAGGTCGAGGGCTGCGAACCAGTCCCCTTGATCTAGCGCAGGAATGATTGCGGAGAGTGACCATCTTGAAGCGCTGTTTCTTGAGAATTTGTTCAGTTTGCGGAGATCCAATATAGGTCTCCAACCCCCTGTTCTTTTCTCGGTCAAGAAATAGTTTGAGTAAAACCCTCTCCCGTGGAACTCTCGGGGTACCCTTTCTATCGCTCCGATGATGAGGAGCCGATCGATCTCTTGTTTTAGAAGGGTTTCGTGAGAGTGGTCCCTGAAAAGGGACGGGGTAGGGAGAAGGGTAGGGGGGATAGAAATAAAAGGGATGGTATAGCCCACTCGAATTATCTCTAGGACCCAGCGGTCCGATGTTATGGATTCCCACTGTGGGAGGAAGGGGCGCAATCGGTGGTTGAATAGATGGCCATGTTGAGCTGGTGCTAGATCGTGAGGGAGGTCTTGCAGGCCCTTGACCAAATGTTCAAATTTGCTGCTTAGATGGTTGAGTAGCCGGTGGGCGGGCTTGGTTGGGTCGCCTTCTGGGACCTCGCTGTCTTGGTCTGGTGTCTTCATAAGGCCTCTGTGGTCGATTGTATTGCCATATCGGTATCGATTACATGAATTATATGGGGTGTATCGCCTGCGTTTATAGGGTGGTGTGTACATGCCTAACGTGCGAAGTGTGGACTTAGAATTTTTGCTGTTGTGGAGCATTTCGTCCGTAGTGGCTGCGAATAACTTTTGCTTGTCAAATGGCAAGTCGTCTACTTTGGGCTGGAGCTCGCGGGGAACTCCAGACAACTGGAGCCAAGAAGCTCTACGCATCACCACCGCTGTAGCTGTAACTCGGGCTGCGGTGTCAGCTACATCCATTGCCGTTTGGAGAGCGGTGCGGGCGATCATATGGCCCTCATGAACTACTGATTTCAAGATGGGTCTTTTGGAGTCAGGGAGGTGTGCCATTAGTTCTCCCAGTTTTGAGTAGTTGTCAAAGTCGTGATCTGCTAAGAGAGCAGAGTAATTTGATATTCTGAGTTGTAAAGTGGAAGAGGAGTATATTTTCTTGCCAAAGGAGTCCAACTTTTTGTGGTCCTTGTCTGCGTTGCCCGTCCTATATTGTGGAAGCTTCGCTCGTTGTTGTGCTGAGTCCACGACTAGTGAGTTAGGTTGTGGGTGAGTGAAGAGAAAGTCATTGTCTTTTGAGGGGACAAAGTACTTTCTGTCAATTTTCTTATTAGTTGGTTGAATGGATGCAGGCGTCTTCCACAGGTCTTCTGAAGTCTCTATTATTGCCTCGTCTATGGGTAGGGCAATCTTGCCATGTAGTGTGGGATGTAGATTCTTTAGCAATTGGTATTGTTTCTTCTGCACCTCTTGCAGGGAGACATTCTGGCTTGTCGCTACTCTCTTGAATAGTTCTTGGAACTGTTTTAGATCGTCAATTGTTCCAGTGTCTGCTGGTACTACGGCGTCATCTGGTTGCGCATCAAGGGCATCAGAGTGTGTGACGTTTACTGACTGAGTATCTGAGTCATTGTCTGAGATTCGTTCCGCCTCGTCCTCCAAAAGACTTGCCGGAGGTAGGGGTTGTGGCCGAGGCAAGCTTCTCCGGGATGCGGTGGAGCGAGGTGGGGAGCAGTGTCCATATGGCTCCCAGTGTTCCCACGGTCCCCATTGCGGTGGATAAGGTGGAGGTGGATAAGGCCAGTATGGGTGCCATGGGCTATGTTGTGGCGGAGCCCTATAATGGTGGGAGCGAGCCTTCCCAGGTGACGGATGTCGTGAGGAATAGACCGTGCGGTGGTCATCATCAGGAAAGGGAGCGTCCTGAAGAGATAACGGTGATATCGACCTGGGAGGGGACTGCTTTGATGGAGACCTCCCAGGAGAGTAAGAAGTAGAAGGCAGGCACAGCTAGTGATGCCTGCTGTGTGGATCAGTCTCTTGCTGGCGCTGATCCCTAGCAGCCTCATCGGGCTGCTTGTCTGGCTGTGGCAGGACCAGCGGAGCATCAGCTGGTGCCAGTGGCTTCAGAGGCTGCCCATCCTTTTGCTGCGGTGCCGTGACTTTAATAGGCGCCGCAGCTTTAAGCCGTGCTGTAGCTTTCGGCGCCGCAGAGGGTTGAAGCGGCGCCGGGGCTGGAAGCGGTGCCGTGCTTTCAAGCGGCACCGCGGTTTGAAGCGGCGCCGGCTTTTCCTGTCGTGCCGGCTTCTTAGAGCGCTCCCGGGGCCGCTCAGCTGTTGCGCGCCCCGATGCCGGTGCGGAGTGGGAGGATCGCCCCGAAGCCTTAGTGGCAGGGGACTTCCCAGCCTGGTGTGCCTCTCCTCTGCGTTTGGGAGAGGAAGAGGCTGGAAGGGAGCGGGATGGAGAGCGTCTCGCTCTCGGGTCATTCCTGGAAGGCGGGGGAGGCTCTTGTCGCGCTGTAGGTTGTTCCCCCGCAGGCTGTAAAGCTTTTTCAAATAAAATCATTCTGAGGCGGAGCTCACGGTCTTTTCTGGCTCTCGCCGTTAGGGAATTGCAAAGGGTACAGTTGTGGGGAGAGTGAGTCTCCCCCAAACAGTGTATGCATTCCGAGTGACCATCTGAAGCCGGCATTGGGTCCCGGCATTGAACGCATTTTTTAAAACCTGAGGAGCCGGACATGGCGAACTCTCTCTTTCTTCAGATTATTATATTTATCTTCTATACTGTTATTGTAGTATATGTTTGTGTGGTTTTTCTTCTTTTTTTTTTTCTTTTTTTTTTTTTTAATGTCTTTATGTGTCTCTTGCTTTGACAGCCGGGAGAACGCCGGTTCACCGGAGTCCCGGTTTGAGGTGAGTTCAAGCCCCCTGAGGGGGGATTTTAATTAAGTCTATTTTTCCTATTTCTAGGGGGTTTTTTTGTTTTTTTTTAAAGGAAACAAAGGAGAGACTAACTTGGATAGAACAGGGGAAGGTAACTATGTCTAAATAACTAAAGGGAAAGTAGTCAGTCTGACAGGGAGCTCCTGTCTGCTCTGTCCGCTGACGAGGGCGGTTAAAGAGGAACTGAAAGGGAGGGGGTTGAGCCGCGCTCCTCAGGAGGCAGGAAGGGCTCGAGACGCCTCCTGGGCATGCGTGGCTCAACAGGGGAAACTGCTGTGCAAAGCTCCGATCTGCGGCTCAGGGCGACCCTTCACCTAGAGTGGAGCACCCACGGGGACACTACTCGAAGAAGAAGAACAGTTACAAAGATTTTTGCTTCTTCGAGTGCTTTTACTCGTAAGTAATTCAACTGAGGTTATTCACAAGCCTTACACAGGAGAAGGGGTTGAAGTCAATGTGAGGCTAACTTGAATACTGCAGCCTCAAAGGCCACATCATGTCTGGACTGCTGTACAATAGCATGGTGTGATGTGAAAGTACAGACCAAGGATCACATCACAGCCCTGCAGATTTCCTGGAGAGGAACATGGGCCAGAAAAGCGGCCGAAGAGGAATGGAGTGTGCCATCGAGAAACCTGGGTGAGGGCATGCGAATGCACACTGTAATCCAGGAGGAGATGCACTGTGATAAAACTTGTAGTCAACCCCTGCCACAAATAGCTGAGAAGATTTATGAAAGGGCTTAGTCCTGTCGACGCAGAACATCCAGTGAGTGCAGTTTCTGTTTGAAAGCTCTGGTGAGGTTTGGGATAGAAAATAGGGATGTTAAATATTGGTTAATTGAATAGTCGAGTAACCTAATGCATTCTTATCGGTTAGTCGACTATTCTGTAGTTCCCAGGAGTGAAGCCAAAAGCCAGTGCACTCCAGCCTCACTCCTGAGGAGCACCCTGCCACTCAGCGCTCGAGTTTAAAAACCAGGTCCCCTCATGGACCAGCTGCCTGTCACCCTGTGCTGCTGCCTCTGATAAAGAGGCAGCAGCGTGGGGTGGCACAGTCTCTATCTTGAGGGAGAGTCTGAGCTCCTGGATCCATCACAAGCCAGGACTGAGCCGGGGTGCTGGCTAGCATGTTAAAAATTTTACTGGCAAGGGCAGGAATGTGTGTAGTCTATAGCATTAACCAATAAGCTTTTGCTTATGAGTTAATCAGCTACACTATTACATCCCTAATAGAAAACCGGAAGGAAAATGTCCTGTCCTGTGTGGAAGGCAGAGACCACTTTTGGAAGAAAAGCTGGGTGAGGACGAAGCTGAACCCTGTCTTTATGGAAGACAGTGTACGGAGTTTCTGAAATGGGGGCACAGAGTTTCAGCACTCATCTAGTGGAGATGATGATGACCAGGAGAGCCAAGTTTGGAGCGGTTGCAGGTGGGGCCTGGTGAACAGTATTACATTCTACAAGCTGCCATGTGACCCAGGAGCTCAAGGCACATGTGGGACATGATGACAGAAAAAGACCTCAGTATCTCGATCAGCGTTGTGAATCGGTGGTCCAGTAAGAACGCTCTGGCCCTGGTGGGGCTGAGCACAGCTCCAATTAATTTGAGCCTCTGTGTGGAAATGGTGGTTGACTTTCTGTGGTTGAGGAGGAGACCCAACCTGTTGAGGATTGGCCTGTTGAGGGTCACATGAGCCTCCATCTGTCAACAAGAATGGCCCCACAGAAGCCAGTTGTTCAGGTAAGGGTAGACCCAGACCCCATGACACTGAAGGAAGGCATCCACCACTCTCATACACTTAGTAAACACCCTGGGCACTGTAGAGAGCCCAAAGGGGAGGACCGTGAACTGGAAATGCAACTGTCCCACCAGGAACCTGAGATACCATCTGTAAGATGATTTGATAGCCATGTGAAAATAAGCATCCTTTAAGTTGAGGGCAACATACCAACTCTATAGGTTCAGGGAAGAAATGAAGGAGCCTAAAGTGACCATCTGAAACCTGTGGATGATCACTAACGTGTTGAGCTCTTGGAGATCCAGGATAAGGTGAAGGCCCTCCTTCACTTTTAAGACAAGGAAATTACAGGAATAGAAGCCCTTGCTCCTGAAAACCTGAGGAACCTCTTCCACTGCGCCCAAGTCCAGGAGCATGCACACCTCCTGAAGTAAAAGCTGCTTGTGAGAGAGGTCCCCTGAAGAGGGACAGGTGCGGGGAGGGGGGATGGGCGGGAAAGCAGAAGAGAGCAGAATGGGATAGAGTAGCCCATTTCCACTGTCTGAAGGACCCAGTGGTCTGAAGTGATGGATCCCCCCTCGCATGGTGAAAACAGGACTAATGGTTGAGGAAAGGCAGGGAAGGATCCGGCAAATCGCTACTCCATCCTTGGACACACTTTCAAAAGGGTTGTTTGGACCCTGAAGAAGGCTTTGTCTGACCTTGATTGCTGCCAGAATGGCCCCTGGACGGTTTACGGTGAGAGTACTGTGGGTGTCGATGAGAGTAGCTAAGATGAGGACAGAAGGGGAAAGGCCTCTGTGGTGGAGGCTTAAACGGCTTGTGCTGCATAGTGGGAGTGTGCATGCCCAAGGTGTTCATAGAATACTTAAAGTCCTCAAGCCAATGAAGCCAGACACTCATCTGCTCTGCAAAGAGACCCATCCCATTAAAGGGAAGGTCCTGTATGGTCTGCTGGACCTCAGGAAGAAGGAAAGACAGTTGCAGCCAGGTAGCAATACCTGAGGCTAGAACATGGGCTGCCAAGTCTCCTGCATCCAGGGAAGCCTGAAAGTAAGAACTTGAAACACTCTTGCCATGCTGGACCTGAACAGCAAACTCATTCCTAGAGTCCTGGGGCAGGGAGTCCTTAAACTTAAGGAGGGAGGCCGACAAGTTATAGGCATAGCGACTCAGGATAGCTAGCTGATTTGCTATCTGGAGAATTAACCCCCCTTACAGCTGAACAAATCGAGGCACTTAGCATTCTTAGATTTGGGTGCTGGGGCCTGATGACCCTGATGTTCCTTTTTATTCATTGTCTCCATAACCATGAACATGGTAGAGGGTGGGTGAAAAGGTACTCAAACTCTTTGACAGGGCTGTTGAGGGAACGGAGGCGGGAGTCTTGTTTTGGCCAACGCCAATATGGTCTTGCTGATGGGTAGGGCCACCCGGGAAGGGGCCTTGGGAGCCAGGATTTCCACCATCAGATCCTGTCCTGTTCCACTACTTCCTCCACCTGGAGGTTGAGGCTAATGGCCACCTTGTAGAGGCAGTCCTAAAGGGCCCTGTAGTTCATAGGAGGGTGGCCTGTGACAGAAGTGCCTGCCACCACTTCATTGGGGAAGGGGGGACTCAAGGAGGCCACCAGGGGAGGTCCCACAGGTTGCATATCCCCCAACTGGTCCTGTGTGTGGGATGGAGTACCTGGCTGGTGCTCAGGAGGAGATGTCACAGGTAGCCCCTGATCCTGAGGCAGGAAGCAATTGGCTGTCACCATAAGGGCCCTGGACTGTGAAGGGACAGAGGCAGCAGGCAACACGCCCTGGCCTTGGTGGAATGCCCAAGAGTTCAAAATTGCCACTGAGGTGGCCACTGCTGGGCACCTAGGTCTCTGGACAGACATGGTCCTGCGGGCATTGAGCAGCCTGAGGCCACCAAAGCTTCCCTCTAGGAAGGCGATGACAAGACTGAGCGAGATAGTCATGGTGGAGCAGTACCAGTGAGAGCTGATGATGTCGGCTACTGTGGAGATGGCCAGTCAGGGATCAGTGCCGACTGTGACTGGGTGGCACACTGTGAGATCAGGACCATTGTCAGAAGCAGAACTGGCACCAAGAATATCACGTCATAGGCCAATGCCAAGACAGAGATACATGAGATGAAGGTCCATTCTCTCAAGATATGATGCCGGAAATAATCCCTCTGTGCTAGAAAATGGTTCTGAGATGAAGGGGAATGTCAATGATACCCGGAAAAGGCAGAACTTGAGTGACCCTGGGACCCTGGTGCTGCAAGGCCTTGTGGTGCTGATCATGGGAACAATCAGAGTGCTGTGAAGACCCCAAAGCCGACCAAGGTCCGCTCTCCTCAGAAGTCCTCGAGTGGGAACAGCTCTGAGGAGACTGGCTGTAAGAACACGTCGGGTCTCCAAGTGAGGAAACACAAGGGCCGGAATTGGTGCATCCACCAGTCGGTTTCCTCCATGTAGGGCTGGTGGGAAGTGGAGACTTTTTCCTGTGATGGGGACTGCATCATCTCAATGAGGCCCTCAGCAACCTCGAAGGTATCTGGCATGAAGGATGGGCCCATCACCAATGATTCGCCTCTCGGGGAGTCCAAAAGGATGGGGCTCAGTGCACAGGAAGGGTACGACAGTTCAGTTCTGCATGTCCTGGAGCCCTCAAGGCTGGCCATTGCTGGAGGTGCGCAGGGAGCAGCCAGTACTGGACGTGCTGACACCAAGGACTTGGCTGCTTTGGAAGGTCATGTTGAGGAGTGAGAACAGTGCCAGACAGACTCCACAGGGAAGAGAGAGTGCAGAGAAGGCCCTTTTTCTGTGCCAGTTCCAGAACTGATTGGGGCTCGCTGCGCACTGACACACTTTGTGCCAGTTCCTGCGGCTGAAGTTGCAGAGCAGATTCTATGAAGAGCTGCTTCAAGAGAAAGCTCCGCTCTTTTCTGATGCATGGTTTGAAGGCCTTGCCCTTGTCAGCCTGGTGGGCTTCCCCTAGGCATCAGAGACAACAAGTTGTGGGGCTCGCTCATAGGCACAGACTACAGGATTTGAAGCTCTGGGACTTTGGCATGCTCCAGGCCCCAAAGGGAACAAAGGCATGAAGGGGAAATCCCCTTCACTTCCCACTGCTAACTCTAACTTTACTACTATTTACACAGGGCCTCTAGGTGCCAACCATGGGAACAATGAGGCACTTGTAAAGCAAGAGAGCAACAATTCCATCAGCTGTCACTGGCGTTTAGAAGGAACTGAGAAGTGGTTGGGTCAGCGGGATCACATAGTGTCACACCAGCACCACGCCAAGAGGCTCTACAGCTGACCCAACGGGTAGCAGCTAGGGTAAAATTGTCCAGCAGCCGTGGACACAGCGTGCACATACCTCAATTGCAATACATATAAACACTCAAAGAAGAAGCTGGTGAGCACCATAACTGCTAGGTAAACAGATCACGGCTCCACAGGACCAGTGCTATGGCCCCCGCTTTGGAATGGGTTCTAGGAGGAACCCCCTTCCTGTGTGAGACTCTCTCTCCTGCTAATGTAAGCCACACTGTGTCACTGCCTCCTTCAGCTGGACTTCTGGCCCTGCAGCACTCCTGTCTCATCCGTGAGCTCTGTCCAGCAAGTCCACCCAAGGCAGAGCCCTGCAGAGACTCCAGGCTCCTCGGGGATAAATGTATCACACCAGGCATTTGCACTGACTCCCCCATAGCACTGTCCAGACAGCTGGCTTGATCAGTCAGCTGGAAGTCCACCAAGGCAGCCCTGAGGGTAGGACAGAACATGGACCTGAAGGTTAAAGTACAGCCCATTCTGATGAGCCCTGAGCCTAGGTAGGCTGTAGTGAAACTCTGGGTTCAAGTTTTTGCCTCTCTCTGACTTTCCTTCTTTGGACTCTTAAGCGAGAGCGCATTCTCCTTCCGGCAGTCAGTTCTTATTGTCCACCTCCCCAGTCCTGTCTGCTGGAGCTGGGGAAATACTGTCCAAGGCTAGGCAGGGAAGGTCCATATTCCTCTGGGTTAACATAGGAGTTCCCTGCCACCACGACTTTGCTGTCTTCTGTGTTCAGCCCTGCCTTGATCTGTGCTCTCTGCAATGAGGCAGAGATAAGAAGGCAGAAGCTGCAGGTGTGATGTCTGCAGTTGTAGCTCCAAACAGAAGGGAAAGGCCATTGGGCTTCAAGATCTCATCCAAGACACATACCCCTATGGAGAGACCTTCATGGAACTTAATGCATTGGGTTCAGAAGAATGAAAACCTGGGGCCAGCCCTGCTGAAATTTCAGAGTCTGAGTGGTCACAGTAATGCATGGTTGTCCTTCAGGCTTGAACATCGGGATTCTTTTGTGACCTTGATTATCTGAACTAGGTATGTGAAATCCTGTTTATTCAGTTAACTAGTTAAAAATAATGTTTAATTAGTTATCCACTTAAATGGGATCCCATGGGTGAGAGTCTGCTCCAGCCTGGCCAGGCCTGCTGCACCATGGGCTGCTCTATTCAGGCCAGGCTTACCTCACCACACCGCCGGGCTGGGCTGGAGCACCTCCCTGTCTGAGGTGTGCTAGGCCCAGCTGGTGTGGTGAGCCCAGCCAGGCTGGAGTAGCCCCCTGCCTGCATTGAACAGGGGCTGCTCCAAATTGGCCTCTGAATAGCCAGTAACTTAGGGTGATGCTTACTGGTTAACTGCTGACATCCCTAATCTGAATCCAGCTCCACTAAGCAGGGTGAGATGTCTGAAAAGTCACCCATTCAGAAAGCTGTCAAAGGCAGCCAGACCCTCCCACTGCAGCCATAGGCAGCCCCAGGGAATACTGCTGCAAAGGGTTCCTCCCATGATGCCAGCACAGAATTACAGCTCAGTGCAAAGTGAATAGATGTTCTGCTTTTGCACCATAGGGGATTCTCCAATTCTGTGAGAGGCCAACAAGATTTTTCCATCCACTCAGCTGGCAGGCAGCTTGGGAGCTTGTCATGCCTGCTCCTGGAGTCACCCTGCCCTCCTGTCAGCCCAACAACCGTGACAGCTTGCTCACATTCAGTGGGTCACTGGTACTGTTCTCTTGTACTTGCAGGAAGCTGCATTAGCTTCAGATATTTGTGCTGGCTTGTGCTCCAGCCCCCACATGTCTGCTCAGATACTTCTATATTAATTTCCCTGTAGCAGATCCCAACTGAAATTCCTCTTGAATTTGCCATAGGAAGGCTGCTGAGATTCAGAGGTGTGCACTGGGAGCTATATTTCCACACATGTTACTAATTTTAAATCCAGTATGCAAAACTATAATGTTGGGCCTCACATTTGCTGGCTCCTGGCTGCACAGAGAGCACTGGGCAGCTCTGCGTCACTGCTCTGCCCTTAGCAGCTTTCACAACCTTGGTTTTAAATTAAGAAATTTCTCCTCTTGGGTAATGCACCAAATTTGGCCCTTGCTTGTCCAGTGACAGGGGGTCCCACAGCTCAGCTACATTTATGGCGAGGGGGCACCAGCTCTTGTGTATCTCATGGGCTGGGGCCTTGCAGCTTGTTCAGTGCTGATGGGAGCATTGCTAGCTGCTGCAAGGCTCCAAGGATAGGAAGGGCATGGCCTTCACCCCTGCTAAGAACATAAGAATGGCCAGACTGGGTCAGACCAAAGGTCCATCCAGCCCCGTATCCTGTCTGCCAACAGTGGCCAATGCCAGGTGCCCCAGAGGGAGTGAACCGAACAAGTAATGATCAAGCGAACTCTCTCCTGCCATCCATCAGCACCCTCTGACAAACAGAGGCTAGGGACACCATAAGCCAAAGGCACTTGCAGCTTCAAACACTTTATTGCCTCAAGGCACCCCCCCTCCTGAAAGAGGGGCTTGTGTTGAAAATTAGGGAAGGGGGCCTGGTGTGCCAGGCAACTGAGTGCACCCTGCTTTCTGAAGGAAAAAAATGATTCTGGCTGAACTGCTGGATCCCCTGATCTTAGGACTGGCAGCCTGAGGGTTATGCTGTTAGTACCAACACAAGATGGGTTAGAGCACACCTGGCAGCAAAGGGTTAATGGGAACCCATTGTAAGCCTGGGGTTAGCGGTTGCCACTGCAGAGCCCAGAGGGCGGGATACATACATTTGCTAGGCTGAGGTTGAAAAGTCCTTTCTGGATAGGAAGGGGAGGTGGGGGGAGAGAAATAGACAAAGAGATCAGCCTGCCCTAGATTCAGATGCTGTTTACACCTGCCCAGCTGTCTATGCAGCAGGATTTCTGAGGATAGGCCTGTGCATGCAGAGGTCTTCAGTCGGGAGCAGTGCTCTGGGAAAAACTGCAGGAAACAAGGTCCCAGAGGGCCTGTCTCCCCCTTATTCCTGGAGGACCGAGACTTTGCAATAGCCAGGGACATGCTAGTGGCTCAAGTGCTGGCCTCAAACTGTTTATCAGGCATTTAGCCCCCACCATTCTGGATTTGTATCTCCCAGCAGACAGACAGACAGTGAGTCCTGCTGGAGATCCCCCTGCAGCTGAGGGAGGTGGCTCAGACTGGACTACGAGACTTAGCTGCGCAGGTGGTAACGGTCCTTCCCAGACATGTCCAGTTCCCATGCCAAATGCACCTCTGGCAGAGGCAGAGTCACCCACCTCTGGGTGAAGAGAGCAACACTGATCTGGACATTGGGCAGCACTAAGGCCATATCTGGAATCTTGGCCACTGGCCACAACCTCGTTTGAAGTCCACAAAGCCTTGGCAATAACTACTCCCACCCATTCCTGGCTCTATGGCACAGGGTCTGCACTGTCCAGCTGGCCCAAACTAGTGCATCTTCTGGTGCCAAGGGCCCTGGCGCTGCTGGCTACAGTGGGATTATTCTGGGGTTTGTGGAACATCTGTGGCTCCCAGGAGCCGATGACACATACTCTGCTGCAACCTGACATTGGAGTGGGCACTGTGATACAAGTGGGTTTCATCGTGGGTCCCTGCTGCCCCAATAATGCTGCTTCTTGCAGCCCAGTGCTGCAAAGCTGAGCTTGCACCATTGCACTTTAAAGGACACCTCCTCCTGCCCCCCCCCCCACCCCCCCCACACACACATTTCTTCCTGGGACAACATTAACCAGACAGTCCATCTCCTCCCCCAACCTACACCAAGGGCAGCAGCCCAGGCCTCACCTTAGCAGCACTGCGGAGATGGTCATAATAAACCTCCTCTATGGCTTGGAAATAGATCACTCCCTTGAGCTTTGTTTCATGTTTATCTGCATGGGAGAGAAAGGCAAAGCACCATCAGCACTAGGCTTCACAGGCAAGAAGACAGCAAGACAAGGGGGTGGGGGCTGGCTCCCAGCTGGAACTGAGCCATACACCATGTGGATTAGCTAGAGCCAGGGATTCTGGTAGCCACAGAGCAGCACAGCAGGGGAGAGAGATTTGAGACACCTTGTCAGTGAGTCCTTTTGAGGGTTAAAGGGTTACATACACCTTTGGTGGGGATTGAGTGGGGTGTTTGTATAGAACAGCGGCGGGGAACCTATGGCTTGGGGGGCTAGATTAAGCCTGTTGCCTAAGTTTCATCCTACCTGTAGGTTCCCCAGCTCTGGGGCAAAGGGGAATAGTAAGGACATGGGGTGCTGAGGGGAAAAGGGAGGCTGCTGTCCACAGTTTTGTTGTATTCACTGACAGGGCCACAGGCAGAGGGTGGGTGAAGACAATGCCAAGCCCCAGCAGCAGCCAGGGACCTGTCCAACTAGAGGGGCTGGAGGAAGGGGCCCATCAAACTACAACTGACAGATGAGAAGGGACCACAGGAGCCCTGGGTCTGATCTGCTGCCAGCCACAGGGATGGGGAAGAGGGAGCCGGAAGGCAGAGAGAGGGGCAACACGGGGTAAGTGGCTTGGGGCGAAGGCTGGGTTGGAGAGTACAGGGCTGGTTTGGGGAAAAGGGAGAAGTGGTTCAGGGGTAGGGGCAGAGTTGTGGGGGGCAGACTAAGGCAGGGAGTAGCTTGGGGGGGAAGGGAAGGTCTGGTTTGGGGGAGAAGGCAAGAGAGCTGATGCAGTCTGTGGGGAAAGAGGGAAAGCAAAGATGGTGGTGCAGCTGTTGGTGTGTGTGTGAAAGAACCTAGGGAGAGACACTGGGAAAGCCCCCTTCTTTGTTTTCTAAACATTGCAAGTAGCCAGCCCTGCTGGAGAGGAAGGTGGGATCCAGCTTCTTCCAGGTGTATTTGAGTTTGAACCTGGGGTTTGAAGACTCAGGCCTCAGAAAAAAAAGTAAAGTATCTCCTATTTCTTAGCCCCCACCCTGTGCCTCAGTGCATTCCTCTGTGGCCTGTGTGTGACTCACAGAAAAAAAAATCAATTGCAGGCCAATGTGCTCTGATAGGAAAAAGTTCCCTGCCCCTGGTAAAGAGACTGGGGGGCAGTAGAGCAGCAGTGGGGTGCTCTTACCAACATAGTAGGAGACTGTGCGTTTCATGCGGTCAAAAACAAACCAACGCTTCTTCCAGGACTTGATCTTGCCACCCATCTTGACCAGATAGCCCTTGCACATCTTCTCGGTCAGGATGACATGGTAGCATGTGTCCACACTGTGGCCTGAGGACTCGATATGTATCTTCAAGTCAAAATCCTCCTTGCGGATGGGGAGATACCTGGTTAGGGGCCGTGCCTGGAGAAACAACACAGCCTCGTCAATGCCACCCCCCAATGGAAGTCTCTGCCTTTCAGAGTAAAGGAAGTGGGAGAGTTAAGCACTAGCCAACACAGATCCCATGGCACTCCTAGCATCCAAAATACAGCCACCAGCTGTGTTACCCTCCTGAGTCTTAACAGGGGACAAAAGACCCTGTCTTTCCCTACCTCTCAGTCCCAGATGCTCCAACATTAGTCCCAAGGGAACTGTATTTGCTAGGTTGTACCTTCCATGCACACATGAATGCTAGGTCTATGGCTGAAATGGCACCATGCAGCCTCCATAACTTCAGTGATGAATAGGAAAAGGACTTTTCTCCCATCCACTGCTCTGCCCACCTCTTTGCTCCACATTCCTCCCCTCACCTGAGAGAACTGCTTCTCTCTCATCTTGACTTCCTTCTCAATCAGCTTCTGCCGATGAGTTGTCTCATCCTGCAGCCTCCGCTCCAGCTGCTCCCGTCGCCTGCGCTCGTCCTCCAGAGCCTGTCGCCGCAGCTCCATCTCCCGCTCCTGACAAGTAAAAGACATGACAGGGTCCCCTTTGCCCTGCCTGTGCATGCCCAGCACGAACTGACACAGGCACTACTTGAGGTGGGACTTGTGAGCGTGACAGCTGGCAACCCTGAAGACAATCCCCGCTCCCTGCAAACTTCCTTGTCCCCATGAACAGAGGGTGAGAATGCTCCTGACCATAACTCCCTAGCGTTGACAGAAAGACCCCACTCACCCGTGACTCCATCAGACGAGATTTCTCTGCATGGGCCTCTTTCAGCATCTTCTCCATCTCTTCAATTTTCACTGCCTCCACTCCACTGGCACTGCAAGACAAAGCTGATAACATCATAGCCTGCAATCACTGCTTGGGCCAGGAGCCTGGCTGCTCCACACAGGTTGATTGTGTGTCTGCAGGAAAGGATGGCAGCTAGGAATGCCACTCTCACCCACCTCTGGGCGCTAGTTAGGCAGCAGGTCCAAGCAAACTCCCAGTCCACTGAGAGCTCATAGCCAAGGCTAGTGAGCCAGAACTCTGTAAGGGAATAATCTTTCCCAGAGATTAACTGGCAGCAACATCTACTCTGTGAAGGAGCTGAAGGTTTTAGTGTGAGCTATAAGTCCTTCTGCACTCAGACAGTTCTGTCTAAGCCCCATCAGGGGCCCCAAACACACTTTGGGAGCATGTGTCCCTCTCAGGGACGGACGGACGGACACACACGCACACGCACACGCACACACACACGGATTATTCACTTGACTCTGAGGGACAGCTGCATGAGCATGTTGTGGTGGCACATGAAGGAAAACATGACTCTGGCCCAAAGTTTCTTCTAAGCTGTGCAGCCGCGCAGCTATTTTCTGATCCCTGCTCAGATGTTCAAAGCTCCCCACGCAGGCAGAGAGCTCAGCTGACCAGCAGGGGGCAGGGTGTCTGTAAACAGCAGCTAAAGACTGCCATGCTGAACTGAAGAGTTCCCAGAGCAGAAAAGCTGCGGAGATAAGGAAGCAATAAGTAGCTGGGGGGGAGGGGAGGGCGAGTGAGTGAGTTATTAATTAATTGTCTTGGGGGAAAGTGAGAGGGGAGTCCAGTCTGTGGGACAGAGAGAGAAACCCAGCAGTCTCTTCAACCCTCCTGGGCTGGGAATGGGGGAGGTAAGGGGCTGACTGCATGGGGTAGGTGGGGGAAAGAGCAGGAGGGTGAGTGTTGGCATCTGTGCAGTGAGGTGGAGGCAGGGGGCAGTTTGTTTTGTGTATCCTGACTCCTCTCTGTTAAGCTGGGTTGGAGAGAGGGGGGAAAGCAGGCTGCATGGAATGTGAGTGTGTGTATGTGCTAGGAGGCCATTTGCATGATTACATTTCAAACAAAGTTTCCATAGGTGTTAATGGCTCAAGATAAGAAAGAAAAAGATTCTTTTAACAGAATATTTTGGAGTGTTGCAGATATCTAAAACTCTAAACTTAATGGTTTTTTAAAATCCTGTGTTACTAATTAATACACGGTAAACTATATTGCATTAAGGCCAGATCTTTGCTATGTGGTAGAGTTCTGGCTCTTATGAGTCAGAAGTACCAAGTAGGCGGGATGCTAGTTTTGTAGGATGAAACCTTATTTGCAAGCTCTTTGAAAAATGCATCCATCTACAAACCCTGAAGCCATGTGTTAATTTGTTCTGGGGCTTCTGCTCTTCCTCAAGTGGAAGAAAAGAACAGTTACTTACCTGTAACTATTGTTCTTCAAGATGTGTTGCTCATGTCCATTCGAATCAGGTGTGCGCACCGCGTGCAGCGTGTCTTCCGGAGCGTTTTCCCTAGTGGTACCCGTAGCGCCGGCAGGGCGGAGCATAAGTACCCCTGCCGGTGCTCCCCCACCTCAGTTCCTTCTTGCTGGACGCTCCAACGAAGAGGAGGTGGGGGGGGGAAATCGAATGGACATGAGCAACACATCTCGAAGAACAACAATTACAGGTAAGTAACCGTTCTTTTCTTCTTCGAGTGGTTGCTCATGTCCATTCGAATCAGGTGACTTCCAAGCCAACCCCACTTCACGGAGGAGGGGTCAGAACACCCAGAAAAGGAAGTCCACGAAAGTTGAACAACCCAAACATATTTATTCAAGTAACAGAACGCAGAGAACTGTAGAAAAGTGCAGTGTGGTACAGATAAAAACAAACATATTAACAATACAGAACTGAGGACTGCAGAGCCCAGTCCTGCGTCCTCCTTGGCCTGCTGTGTCAGCGCGTAGTGTGCCGTAAAGGTATGGACCGACAACCATGTGGCCACCCTGCAGATTTCAGTGATTGGAACCTGCGCCCCAAAAGCTACAGAGGACGCCTGCGCCCTGGTGGAATGTGCTGTAACCCGGGGCGGGACCTTCCCAGCCGGGCATAACACTCCCCGATACACCCCGCGACCCAATTGGACAACCTCTGGGTCGATATGAGGAGCCCTTTCATTCTGTCAGCGAAAGCAATAAACAATTGTGTGGATTTGTGAAAGGGTTTAGTCCTATCAACATAAAAGGCTAGCGCACGTCTAGCATCTAGGGAATGGAGCACTTGCTCTTTAGGTGAGGCATGGGGCTTTGGAAAGAAAACCGGGAGGTAAATTTCTTGGGACAGGTGGAAAGGTGACACCACCTTAGGGAGAAAGGCCGGGTGAGGACGGAGCCTCACATTATTCTCCGAGAACACTAGGTAGGGCGGATTTACAGTTAGTGCCCTCAACTCGGAGACCCTGCAAGCCAAGGAAATGGCCACAATGAATGCAACCTTCATAGAACGGGATACAATAAAGCGACAGGATACAATAAAGTGGAGAAACCTCCTGTGGCTGGGTCTTACTTCCACATGGAAGTAGGCGTCCTTGAGATCGAGAGTTGCGTACCAGTCTCCTAACTGTAATACGGGGATAACAGAAGCCAGGGTTACCATTCTGAATTTGGATTTTAGCACCGCCTTGTTGAGGTCCCTGAGGTCTAAGATGGGACAAACCCCGTCCTTGGGTTTTGGGACAATAAAATACCGGGAATAAAACCCCTTGCCCCTTAGGTGTGAAGGCCCTCTTCTGGTTCCGAGTCATCCTGATGGATGGGTAAGTTTTCTGACGGAGGCGATGAAAACAATTTTTGTGGACGCTCAGGTAAGTGTTGCACACCGGGTGATGGACGGGTACATGAAGAACCCCTATAAGATAGAGTAGCGTGTCCAGGGTGGGGGTGATCATATTCAGCCCTATGGTAGCTCCCATAGTAATGGTCAGACCGTGCTGGTGAGGAGTATCTGGAGGATCTTGAACTGTGGATGTAGTAGATCCGCCGCGGCAACCGCCTAGGTAATCTATGCCTTGGTGACCTCCTAGGGGAGCGAGAACGCGATGGGGAGCGTCTTGTTTCTATATAGACTGTGTCCCCATGGGAAGGTCTTCTAAGCATTTGGTAAGATGGAGAAAAGCTATAGTCCCGGTGCCTTCGGTACATGGGTGGAGAAGGAGATGGTCCTGGAGAGAAGGTAGGCGACGGGGAAAGCGCCCTGTAAGTTTCTTTTCCCGCAGCTTTGCAAGGCAGTGAAGCCTTGTTAATTTCATCTGCTGGTGGAGAGCTCAGTGCTGCACGTGGCTGCAGTGCCGCTGTATCTCCACATGGGGGTGGCGTTGGCGGTGCCGAGGAAGAGCCCAGTGCCGGCAGATCAGACAATGCCAGTGGTGCCGCCTGGGAGACTTGGCGGCTCGGCACCGAGGGGTTTAAAATCGCCGCAGCCAGCGCCACTTGGGCAACCGTTGGCGGTGCCGGCTTTCGCGCTCCTGCTGATGCCGGCTTCTGCACGGTTGTTGGAGCCGCTGCTCCTGCCCCTTGCGATCCTGGCTCAGGCGGTCTCCTCGCTCTAGGAGCCCGTTGCTGCCCTGGGGCAGCTGTCCTGGATGGCTCGTCAGGGCATCGCATTTTGGTGGTGGCTGGCAGCGATTGAGCTGGGGACACCTTAGTCTTTTTCGTAACGGCTGTCCCGGGAGACGTTGCCCGCTTCTGGGCTGCTGTGCCGAGGCAGGATGGCATCGGACTTTAGCGCCTTTCCATAAAGAATCAGCTTCAGGCGCAAGTCCCGATCCTTTCATGCCCTCACCGTTAGTTTGCTGCAGTGGGTGCATTTTTGGGGGACATGCGTCTCACCCAAGCACCTGACACAGGAATCATGCCCGTCGGATGCCTGCAGACTGAGCACTTCTTGAAACTGGGGGACGCCGGCATACTGAAGCAGCGGGGAGAGAGAAATTGACTACGTACAATCTCTCCTACGCTCGTCCCCCTAACTTGTTGCGCTGAGACTCAGGCCTTTTTCCTTTTTTTACAGATAACCGCAGAGACTGTCCAAAGTCTGTAGAAAAAATTGTGGGGTTTTTTTTGTTTTGTTTTTTAAAAGAACTGGTAAATTTAACGCAGAAGTAAGGAAGGATAGAGTTCTGAAACTATTTACAAACGTGAAGGCTCTGGGAGAAAACCGTTGGAAATGAAACTGACAAGAAGGAGCTCTCGTCCGCGACCGAGGGGGGCTGAGAGGAACTGAGCAAGCCGGACCGCGCGCAACACATCAAAGGCGCGAACGCCGCCTCTGGCAGCCACGCATGCGCGGTCCGGCGGACCACGGCTCTGATAGCTCTCCGATTTGCGGCGCCGGGATGGGACCTGACACCTAGAGTGGAGCACCCACGGGGCCACTCGAAGAAGAACCGTGTCCTCCACGACTGGCTCCACTGGGACACCCAGGTTGGAGGCCAGATGCCGGAGCAGATCCTGATGCGACCGAGCATCCATAGTCGGCAATGGCAGTGCAGGATCCGCTAAAGCTTCATCAGGAGACGAGGACGACGACTCCTGAATCTGCACCGGATCCAGCGTAGGGACCGGTTGAGGGGGCAGCTGGACAGGCGGCACCACGTGCAGAAGCAGCTCCGGCACCAAAGCCTGCAGGTCTCTAGTGGCATCGGTAGTCGCAGTCCCCTGGGGCAAGGGAGGGGGTCGTGACAGCAACACCGACGGGGGTGCTCGGTGCCCGGAGTCACTGGACACCGCGGAGGGGGGCACAGGCCCTTGCCACTGGTGGTATGCCCGCGGCGTCCAAAAAGGCCACTGCGGTTGAGGCAGCCAAGTCTGTTGCATGTTCGAACGGACACGACGGTGCCGGGAATGGGATCTATGATGCGACGAAACTCCCGAGGACTCCGACCTGAAAGAGCCCACATCAGAATCGGACGAGTAATCAGACTCAGGCCAGGGTGGCGCCGATGACGAGTGCCCTGCCATCATCGGGGGAGCGAACCTGGCTATAGATGCTGGCTTGCCCGCGTGTGCGCGGTGAGGGCGTGCCGGAGCCGGTGCTGGGAAGGCAGGCCTTGAGACCGCGTATGGCGCCGACACGGTGCATGACTGCGGTGCCAAAGTCGGTGCCAGTTGAGGACACGGAACTCCCAAGTCCAACTGTCCCACGGGTGGTGCCGCTGTGGAGTGGACACCACAGCGGGCAGGACCGAAGGCGCTGGAGCCGTAGTGGCCTCCCTCGAAGGGACCGGCGTTACCAGCGATGGCGGTACCGGTATGGCCCACGGGGCCGATGCTGGTATCTGCAGCGGTGCCTGTAGTTGTGTCGGTGCCTGTACGTGCATCGGTGCCTGTACTTGCAGCGGTGCCGAAACTCGTATCGGTGTCTGTACGTGCATCGGTGCCGAAACTTGCATCGGTGCCGAAGAGCCCGGTGCCGAAGACTGAAGAGGCACCCCGGAGAAGAGGCTCGGTGTCGGTGCCGTTGATGGTCCCATAGACGATGCCACAAGGCCTGAGTAATACGGCACCGGCGCAGCCAAGACCGGTTCCGGGAGAGGTCCCAGCACCGAGGGAGGTCAAGTCCAGTTGAGCGCCGGGTGAGGCCTGGCGGCCTGTGCAGAGACCGGCACCGAGGTAGAAGCAAGCGGTACTGGCTCCACAGGGGACAGTCGATCCAGCCGGTGCGGAGGAGACAAAGGTGCCAACATGGCAACAGGCGTAGGAGACCTCGACCTCTCCGCCTCAACCGACGACGGAGGGGAGGTAGTGAGGCTAATCAGGTCCTGTGCCACCTCAAAAGTGTCCGGCATCGAGGGACGATGCGAGGGTAGCTGATCCAGACTGGAAGGTCGTCCTGCTCGCTTACGCCGCACGGTGGCACTCGAAGACGCCTGCACCGGGGACCCGACGCGACGGTGTAGGCCCGACCTGGACTTCCAGCTCGGAGACCTACCCCGCAAAGTCTTTGGCTTCTTCGGTGCCGGGGAGTGAGAACTGTGCCAAGCCCTCGGTACCGAAGCCTGCGCACAGGACGGCGCATCGCACGTCGATGCTGGCGCACTGCGCACCATGGAGTGTCCAGTCGGTGCCGGTTCTAAAGCCGCCTCCATGAGGAGAAACTTCAAACGGGAGTCCCGCTCCCTTTTCGTGCGCGGCTTGAACGACCTGCAGATCTTACAGGCATCTGCTAGGTGGTCTTCACCCAAACACTTTAAACAGCTATCGTGAGGGTCCCCCTTAGGCATAAACTTCGCGCGTACTGCGCAAGCCTTAAAGCTTTGTGCCCCTGGAATTCCTCACCCCTGAAGGGGGAGAAGAAAAAACGAGCTACCAACTATCTAACTAATTTGAACTATTTACAACTATCTACAACACTAACAGAACGGGAACCATTAACTACTGTAACAGAGAGACACGCTCCAACGACCGTCATGGGAGGTAAGAAGGAACTGAGGTGGGGGAGCACCGGCAGGGGTACTTATGCTCCGCCATGGCGGGGCCACTCCAGGGGGCGCCCTGCCGGCGCTACGGGGACCGCTAGGGAAAATGCTCCGGAAGACGCGGTGCACGCGGTGCGCACACCTGATTCGAATGGACATGAGCAACCACTCGAAGAAGAAGGCTAATGCCCTACCTTTGTACAGCTCCTTTGTAGTCACTAAGGGTACCTCACAGCAACTAGACACGGGCGTCTTGTTTTAATGTATTTTCTTCCACACATATGGACTGCTTAAAATGTGTGTGCGTGCGCGTTTTGTTGGTATTGGC
Organism: Rafetus swinhoei; assembly: GCA_019425775.1. NCBI lineage: Eukaryota > Metazoa > Chordata > Testudines > Trionychidae > Rafetus > Rafetus swinhoei. The sequence continues at coordinate 19,586,175 of CM033429.1, read as the reverse complement.
GGTGCACATCCACACACTACCTCAATATTGGTGATGCACATAAGACATTTCAGTCAGCTCAAAAGACAATTCAGCCCACCCAAGGATAGAAAATGTTGGTGGGAACACTGCCCCTGCCGCAAAGGGCTTACACTAATCCAAAGGATAAGTAGGTCCTGGAACAGCTTATGGAAATTCTCCTTTTGCTTGAGGAGGGGCTTGGATCTGGGATGTGGATCCAACCATGAGTCCCCGTGGTGCCAACCATGGGTTTTATTGGGATCGGTTTGTAGTTAGGAATTCACTGTAGAGAGGAACTTGGGGGATCAAACGGGACTGCATCGCCTGCTCTGCCCCAGTCCAATACTGCTCATGCAGCTAAAGCTACCTCTAAACACTCAGCCTGCCACAGGTTCAGCTCACACCACCAATCACCACAGGCACTGTCAGAATTAACATGAACAAGCCTGATGAACTTGTTTTCCTGCCAACACCGTGTTGCAAAGCAGACACAGAGCCAGAATGGACCCCCCAGACAGAGGGAATTCATGATTTTACTGACATTTCTGAACCCAACGAGCATATACAAGCCAGTAAATCCCCAGCTTGTTTGGCTGCTGTACGCTGCCCAAGCACAGCAGTTCCCAACACCCTGCTCTTAGAGCCTGTCACTCAGGCTGTCATGTTGTGCAGACCAAGGGGAGCCAGCCTCAAGCTCCACCTGGCTCATCCAGTACCCCAACAAACAGCTTGGGATGTGGGGGGCTGTTACTGCCCAAGGATTCTGAGACAAGTGCTGAGGTGTTTTGGGAGTCTCAGAGTAGGGGAGCGGGACTGGGGTGTGTGTAGGATGGATGATGGAAGGTGGCTGTAATGAAGTTTTCATAAATGCTCATAAACAGCTCATCTGTCAACCCACTAAAACTCTGCAGGTCCCTGCACTTAGTAACCAGCTCTCCCTCCACCCAGTGACCAGGTTCCTGCCCCTCCTTGCCCCTGCACTTATTGACCAGGACCAGGCTGCTACCCCTCAGGCTCTATTGACCGGTCCCTTCTACCCTGCTCCAGCTGAACAGGCTCCTGTTCCCCAGCACTTAGGATGTGTCTATACTTGGAGCTGGGAGAGGGGGTGGCTCTCAGCTCAAGTAGATGCACCTGTGCTAGCTCTCATGTAACACGTTAGCTAAAAATAGTGTTGCCATGGCACTGTGAGCTGTGGTAGAGGCTAGCCGCCCAGAGTAAATGCCCACCAAGGACCTTTAGCATGTAGGCACCTTAGGTGCCCAGCCCCACCCAGTTCACCTCATGAGGCGCCACTGGGCACTCGTTGCTCATTACTGACATGGCAGCGCTGTGGTGAAAGGCTTTCAGCCCCAAGCCAGCTGCTGCGCACTCAGGCCAGGCCAGGCATCTGAAATGTTCTGCTGTCTCCCCTGAATAGGGCCTACTCTCTCCACATCGCCTGTTGTCAGGACAGGGACGAGCCCATGTGCATCCCTCCCCTCCGCGGGCTGCCCAGAAGGCAGGTATTACCCTGCCCGTGGAGGCTTGGAGCGGGTGCCCGGATTACCTGGACATGTTATCAGGTGAGCAGGCTGAGTTGCCACCAGTGGAGATACTGGTTTCCATGCTGTCTGAGCTCTCCAGGCTGAGTGTGTCATAGGCGTGGTCCATGTCCTCGGCCCGGTGCCCGATGCCGTGGGGAGGATGATGATGGAGAATGGAGTGATGCATGAGCGGAGGGTAGGAAGAAGGGGGGTAGTGAGGCTGCCCGTGCAGAGCCTCCCACTGGGACTGCGCCTCAGCAGCTGCTTTCTGCTTCAGCTCCGCCAGGCGCCGCTTCTGCTCCTCAATCACCTGCTGCCCTGTACCCCAGGGGAAGAAGAACAGAGGGCAGGTCACCAGGGGTAAGAAGGAGGCCTGTCTGGCTACTCTGCAACAGCCTGGGCACTGGCAAGCAGCCTTCCAGCAGCCTGCACAATGTGCCCCAAATCCTGCCTGCCTGGGGCTAATGGCTCTCACACAGCTTCTGCTACTCTGCCAAGGAAAGCATGAGTCTGACACGTTCAATGCATCCAGCTGTCTTAGGCTAAGTCTATGCAGAGAGTGACTGGAAATACAAGCATGAAGCTGTCCAGGTGTCTATGTCTAGGTCAACACCTATCAGAGCATTACTGATGATGAGCAGAGAATCTCATTTGACATCCATCGGAGTGTGAGAATACCCACCCTGCTAAGCACTGTGCATGTGTGAGTGCCCATCCATTTCCCAGTAAAAGCAAGCATCTGTCTCCAGGAAAGCAGCACGCTAAGTCTTCAGAGAACTCCATCACCCATGGCCCAAACCCCTTTACAGCTCCATAATAGGGTGCCCACTTCCTATGGCACCCCGATGCAGCACTGTGGGAGTGTAGAGAGAGTGGGATAGAGATAAATGTGGATTTAAAGTGCATCTGTGACAAAGAATGAAGGCAAGGGGAATTCCCTGCTGTGCATGTGAGGAGCCAGGGTTAAGACAGGAAGCACACTGTTGCCATGCAGCAGCTAAGGAACCTGGTCTTCCCTATAAAGTCACTCACCCTGAGGAGTTGGAGTCACTGCCATCACTGTGCAGCAGCAGCCCAGCAGCATGGTAATTCTACTCAGATCCTAATTCTGGGAGTGGACAGTGAGACGGGAACCAGGCAGGTCTGACCCAACTGCATGGATGACACTGGCTACTGATGACACACCTCATTCTCATGCCCTCTTGGATCACTAGGCGAATGTACTGGATACTTTCAGTGTGGCTCCTTAAAGGGCTCCTCATCTTTTCCAGACCCATTCAGATCAGTTGTCCCCAGTCCTCCCTCCTGCCAAAAATGCACATATCCAGATGCACCCTTCAAGGTTCCCAGCTTGCATGGACCAGCCCAACCGGGCCTCTACCTTTCCCTGACCTCCAGCTCATCCCCTCAGACACTCAGAGCACAGGCAGCAAGGGGAGGGCATATGCATCAGCCTGGAAGTGCTGGGCAAAGCATTTATATAACAGGCAGCCTGATACCAGGCTTGCCAAATCCACACAACTGCTTGCATGCTCGGTAGGGCTTTGGCCTGTGCAGCAGGGAAAGAGGGGGATGCAGGGAGGCAGAAGGGCCAGGCAGCAGCTTCCTGAAGGAGCTACAGCTTTTGGCATTTTTCATGGCAGGCACAGGCATCAAAAGGAGCACATTGAGTTGCTGTCACTGGAGATGTTACTGTGGAAGAAAAGGAGGCAGGTGAGGTCCTGCAGTGCTCATTTGACCAAAATAAGAAAGATGCTGGCTAACATGGCCTCTGAGTGGATATGGGGGAGAACAATGCTCAAAGCTTCCATCCAGTCAGTGACCTCTGATGCAGGGAGAAACCTGGGCTAGTCAGGAACAAGCCATCTGCCTCAGTCAGCAACAGCCCCTAATATTAGGAGTGAACACACTGGTTCCCAAAAGGGCAGATTGGAGATGTCCTCTTTGGAACATAGCCAGGGACAATGCATATGCTCTTGGTGGGACATGCCTTGGAAGCATCTGGCCAGTCTATCTGGTGCTGCAAGCAGATGGACTCTCAGATGCACTCACACCTTGGGGTTAGGTCTGTGACCCTCCTCCCCATCCTTGGCAGATGGCATCAGGTGTTTTCCTGAACCACGCAGCCATGCTGCTGCCTCAGGGGCTGATCTAGAAGTTCTAGCCTTTCCAAATCTCTACCTGACACAGCACCTGGCTGCAAGGGCTCCCCTGAGAGTGTAACAGCTGGAGACGCTACATTGTATAGTGCTGGGGGCTTGGGGAGAGAGGGAAAAAGCAAGAGACTGAGAGCTCCAATAATGATTTCCAAATCAAACCTGACAGGATCCTAGCTTCTTCTCCTGCACAATGGGCCCTGCAGAGCTGGCCCAAGCTACAGGCTGACCGGGCTACCGCCTGGGGCGTCCCATTGTAGGGGGCGCTGTGTGGGACTGCCGCGCATGCGCCGGGCGCCTGAAGGCGGGGCCACGCATGCGCCACACTCCCGGGGGCGGTGCCACACTCCCAGGGCCTGGGGCGCACAAATGGCTTGGGCCGGCCCTGGGGCCCTGGGCATCGCCTGCTCCCCACGGCTGCTGCTGGGAAGGATGCCCTTGCTGAGGGTTAGCTGAGGTTTTGGTCTCATCTACCTTCTTCCTCCAGCATGGCTATTTTAAAAGGCAGATAAGCTGTGCTACAGGCCTACCTAGGCTCTCTGTCAAGACAGCCTTGTGCACGAGTCACAGCAACTGCTAGCAACAGCCTCACTGGAGCATAAGCAGAACAGGCTCAGGGTTCATCATGGACAGAGCCTGGGAATTGCCAGCTGAGCTGAATGCTCGGGCCAGACAGGCCAAGGCAGCACATGACAACTTAGTAAGGAATCCCCTTCCCCACATACAGAGTCCTGACCTCTCCCTGTGATCCCTGTCATCTACTTCAGCTGATTTGACCAGTCATTAAAGTCAGGAAAGTGCCAAAAGGCCTGATGTGGATCTTTACACCTTCATTTTGTCCCTCATTAGCTGAGATCACTGCTTGCTGGGCATGTTTAAGGCTGCAGGGGATGGCCTCAGGGGCCAAGCATCAGCTAAGACACACTGACTCCTGGGAAACAGGTTCAGATTCCAGTGGGGTCAATTCAGTCCTTTGCCTTTCTGAAGACAGTCCCAGCTACTGCTTTACACTTCAAAGCTAGGGGCAAAGGCAGCAGCCTGATATAACCCTTGGGGAGAGAGGGGCTTACAGCAACCAAGATGGTTGTTTTGTTTCAATTGTGGCCCCCAGGTGTTCTCATCCCTCCCTCCTGACACAAACAGTTACTGATCCCCCCAACACCTGGGAGGCAGGGGCCATACATGAAGAAAAGCCAGAGGCTCATCTATGCCCCCAAGTTACAGAGGCCTCCCCCAACCTGGGCTAGGCCTTGCTGACTTTCTGGTAACTCCTGTCCAGGGATCAAGAGACCTAGAACTATTCTCACAAACAGTCAACTTTTTCTTTAAACCAACCCTCCCTCCCCCACTTCGATGGTGCATGCCACCAAAGCCTCCTGGGTTTGTGACTCACAGCCAGACTGGATCACAGAAAGTCTGCTTCCAGTGAGCTCGGGAAGTTTCTCCTTCTACCTCCTGAGAAAGGCATTAGGAGTTCCCCAGGCAAGGTGTCTAATGAAGCACAGCCAGCAAGTAACACATTGAACAGGGACATAGAGCACAAGCAATGGTGGTACCATCCCGTGAAGGGTAGAGCAACCCCAGCTGCCACAGAAACCACCCAGCACTGTTTGGAGCATCCTGGTAGGAGCATCTCCTTTCTTATTCTGTGGGCAGGCTGAATCCCACCCCTTTTGGGGATTCCCTTGAAGCAGGCACTTACCTTTCTGCTGCAGGGCCAGCTGGCGTTTGGTCTCAATGTCCTGCAGTGTGGCTGCCAAGTTCCGTGGAAGGCTGCCTGTGCCATTCTGTGGGTGCACAGGGCCCTAGGGATGTGGAAAGGCAAGGATGAGGAAGCCCCTGTGGGATGTGCCCCCATGGGATTTCCAGTCCCTGGTTCATGAGCTCAAGCTACAGTAAGGGCCTTAGTGATAAACAGTCTGGCTGACAGAGATATTAACAGATCCATCTTTTGTGCTGCTGTGAAAGGGCATCAAGCCGGGGTTCCAGGCGTCTCCCAACTATCTTCCTTCAGCCCAAGAGCCTCAGCACCCAGATCCCTCAAGGGCAATGGACTGTGGACTGAAAAAGCCCCTCGTTGGGGGAGTGACAATGTTGGTACAGCAGCCCCCTGGTCCCCTCAGCCCATACCTTTGGGGAGGAGCTGCGTCCCAGCGTGGCCACACTGAACTGTGAGGATGATGCAGGCCCACTCTTTGTATGTGGGAGGGTGCTGCCGGCGTCGCTGTCCAGCTTCGCACGAAAGACCTGGACAAAAGCACAGATATGACTAAGGGTAGATGGAGGCTACAGCACAGATCCCTATGGACTGGCTAATGTTTAGGAAGGGCTGATTGTTACCAGAGCCATCAGTACTTGGAACAGAGATTCACAGCATTTAAACCACTCTGACCCCTAAGCAGACAGCAGCTGCCTGGGAGCCCAGCTTGCTGACAGCAGCAGAATTAATGCTAATCTTTGTTATGTCCCTCCTTCAGCCACAGTTCCCTCTCTACAGGATATTCCCCAGGGCTTTGCTCCATCTTGTTTGAACGTGCCCTGTGCTGGTCAGCTCCTACACAGGGTACAAAATGCCCTGGCCCTAAAAACATGCCCTCTCTAAGCATACACCTGCACTTCTGAAAACCAACTCCCACAGTTTAAGTGAGAGGAGACCCTGCTACAGTGAGACTGGGTCTCATTCAAGGTGCAGTGTCTCTGACTCACACTTGCTTCCAAGGGCTGACATAGCTAAGTGAGAGCAAACTAGCCTCTAGGCTGCCTCACCCTCTGTTCCAATAGCAGAGCCTTTATCCCTGGTAAGGACATGGGTGTCCCAATCTGGAGAAAAAACAACTTTTGTATTCAACAGCTGAGCTCCTGTGAGCTGAACTTATGGAGAGTGAGCATAGAGCTCATAAGGCCATGTTCAGTCACTTCTCTACCAACCCCAACACAACCTCCACAAAGATGGAATGGCACACGGACAGGTGCCAAGCAAAGGCTCAGTGTTGCTCCCTTGCTTCCTTTGCAGAGCCTCAAGCACTAAAGCAGCTTGTTGCCGCATGCGCGGACTTGGACATGAGAGTCAGCTCTCTCTTCCTGGGGTTAAGTGCTTGGGACTTGAGGTACACTGAGAGGGCCTTTTACTACAGGTACTTCTCTCTTTTCCACACTCGTTAATGCTGCTCAACAATTTATTCAATTAACTAAATGGGTTGTAACCTGAACTATCAGTTACCTGAGTGAAATTCTGCCTGAGCAGCTATTGCAACAGGTCTTACACTGATCAATACTCCATTTAATTCATTTTCAGTTGGCACTGGGATCACAGACTTGCAGTGGAGTGGGTAAAAGTGAACTACAGTCATTTCATTACTTTGATTTGGTTTTCTGTGCTCTAAGTTACACAAGACATGACAAGGGCTGGCTCTTTAATGTGTCTTAAGCACAGTGTGCTGGCATAAATAACAACAAATATTTCCCTGAGTTAGTATTTCCCTTCCATGCTCCCAAAATCCCCAACTGCAACATTATGGGTGTGTCTAGACTACATGGCTCCGTCAACGGAGCCATGTAAACTAGTTTACCCGACATAGTCAACGAAGCGGGGATTTAAATAATCCCCGCTTCATTAAAATAAAAATGGCGCGCGTGCTGTGCGACAATTAGCTGATCCGGCTGGCGGCAGTCTAGATGTGGATCGATCGACAAGGAAGCCTTTGTCGACCTCTCTTCTAAACCTCGTTTCACGAGGCATGAGAAACGATCGACAAAGGCTTCCGCCAGCCGATCCGCGTCTGAACTGCCGCTGTGCGGATCAGCTGATTGTCGGCACAGTGTGGCGACCATTTTTATTTTAATGAAGCAGGGATTATTTAAACCCCTGCTTCATTGACTATGTCGGGTAAACTAGTTTACATGGCTCCGTCAACAGAGCCATGTAGTCTAGACACACCCTATGAGAGTAACAGACCCAGCCAGGCAGTGACAAATCAAAGCAACAACCAACTTATGTGTCAAATCCACTGAGAGTGCAAATTGACTCTACTGATTCACAGGAACTGAGTCAATTGACATTAGCTGGAAATTTGGATCACACTGCCTGTGTCCTCCTTCCATCCCAGCCTGCTTCGGGAAGGAACCTGAGAGCATCCTAATTTGAAAACTCCCTCATTGGGTGACTAGTGTCACTAACCTAACAGTGTCTGGCCTGTTCTGCATCAGCTTGGCCTTGCTGCCAACAGCCCTCTCCCTGGGTACCTCTGGGATCCCAACCCTATAACCTGTGGGACCCAAAGGCCATAACTTCTCACCCCTGCAGGGCCTGGTGATGGGAAGTGGGTGGGGTAATTACCTGGAACAGCTTTCGAGAACAGTGAGCTTTAGCAGGAAGAGGAGGAGGGGAAGAGTGAGGAGAGGCAGGGGAGGAGGCCTCGAAACCAGACATGAACCACTTTTCTGAATCCAAAGCAGAAAGCTGCACTGGGCCGCCCTGAAGTTGGTTCTCCATCTAAAGAAAGAGGGCGAGTGAGACAGGAAGGAGGATGAAACAGTGAGAAACAGAGAAACCCTGCACCATCCCTGTATGCCCACGCTCAGGGACATGGCTGTGGGGAAAGGTGAACAGAACCCAATACTCTCTACAGCCCACCAGGCTCCCAAACTGGCTCCATCCTCTTCTTTCTGGGAATGGAGGCACAGAACCTCTCATCTGTAGCCAAACCCTAGCTCAGGGAGTTTCATTGTGCTGGCCACCGCTCCAATATCTTCCAGCCCAATCCCATCGTCAAGGAGTCAGAGCAGCAGGTGCTAATGCAAGCACTGGAAAGCCACAGAGACCTTCAATCTCCATCTGCATGGCATATGGCAAAACCAGACAGATGTGGTGGGGAAGCCCTGTGGGAGTAAGGTGAGCTCTCACAGAGGGCTGAGATGAATGAAATAGCAGGGGACAGAGACAGGAAGGGGATGCACCGGCACCAACACTTGCAATGAGAGCAGTGCAGACAAATACTCCTGCTTTACTCTGGCGCTGCAGCAAAGCAGGGCAACAGTGCAGCAGCGTCGATGTTGACTGGCTGGAATGGGGATGTGTTCTCTAAAGTCCCCTTGGAATAGACCATCGAGTAGATACCCAAGGCCTGGGGCTCAAAAAGTTGCCGTTCCTTCCCCCTCCACCCATAGGATACTGACAGACTCTCAAAGGACTCTGCACACACTGGAAGATGTCGGACATCCCTGTCATAACCTGAGACCATGAGCTCCCATCACTTACCAGCCCTCTTCCTGGGTCTGTTCCCCTGTGCTGCCAATCCTAGTTCCTCCTCCAGCTGAGTGTTGTGACAAGGGCACAGGGCAGGGGAGAAGGAACCTAGGGATCCCAGTCTGCCTCCCTCACCCTGCGGACTGGCATTGCAGTGAGGGATGCCTGGCCCCTAGTGCAAACAGCCTTGCACTCCAGGGCTTTGTGGAAATTCAGCCCTGGACTCTGGAATGCACTTCCCACCCATGACCTCAGAGTTCATGGACAGACCTTCCCAGGGCCAGGCAGACACCCTGTGCCTAGGAGAAATGCTCCCCTCAAGGCTGCATGGCAGTGCCTAGCAGAGGACGCAGTCCAGGGCGTGGTGCTGACACAGCATTACACAGACAGAATGATTCAGCCCCCAGGGCAGCTGCCATTGTGGGTCAAAGGCCCTGGAGCCCCACAGCTTCACATATGCCTTCCCTTCTGTGGCTGGACACTTCTACCCCTCCCACCCCGGCATCTTGCCCCAGGAATGAGCTGGGCTGCTCCCTTACCACAGCTAAATGAGAGCTTAACATTAAATCAGCCCTGAGGTTTTAGAGCTGGCGAGAGGGGTGGCGTACCAGCACTGACAAGGGATTGTGCAGCAGGATGAGCTCTTCCTCCGCCCCAAATGCATGTTCTGCCCTGGGAGGGATCAGTCTACACGGAAAATTCAGCATTTACAAGGTTGCCAAGGCAAGCTAACTTGCTGATGATGCTAGTGCTATGCCCGGCATGCCTACTCGCTAGGTATACCAGGCTAGAAGGGATCTCTATTGCCTGGCAGCCAGGACAGCGTGGGGTGCTGAAGGCCAGCTCTGGACCTCTGAGGTTTTGCAAGCCAACCTCCAGCTTGCTACTAGTGTTCTCCTGGAAAGCACGAGAGATGGCAAGAGGGAAATGCAATGGACACAAACCTCAGCAGGAATGAAGGAAGAGGAGAGAGGTGAAACAGAAGAAGGAAGGCAGCCTGCAGATGAAGCAGCTTGAGGGGCGAAGCCTGAAGTGGGATGGTCCAATGGGGAAGCAGGAGGGGCCGGCTCTAGGTCAGCTTTGACACTGCCCAGAATTCCTGAGAGCTGGTCAACAGTCACGTACTGAACAGAGAGAAGCAGCAGAGTGAAAAGCAGTAACAGGACTAGAACAACGACAACCAGAGGCGAGCAGGCAAGGACCTCAGCAGTCCCAAAGCCCATCCCAGGGGAGGTCATCACAATAGGAGAGTTCAACTTCCTGGCGATCACCAAAGCTCCACAGAACAGCATCAGAAACAGCTGCTGTTTCTTTTGAGCCCAGCCGAAGGTCTCACAGCACATCAGAAGAGACATCTGCACAAGCTCTTCTGGGGGATTCACTTTACTTTTTAATTTTTTGGCAAACTACTATTGCTCCTGGGACTGATGAGAATCCACCTAAGCCAGAGAGAGGCCCGAACGGCAGCTCCCCATACTGCTCTGCCAAGTCAGCCCCATCCTTAGTTACCTCAGTGTTAGGCTCCCCCCATAGCTATGCTGATGCCCTTCAGTCCTGATCCAAACCTACTCCAGCCATTCAGCTGAGACTGCTTATGCCAAGCTTAATGGCAGTTTTGTAACAAATATCTACTTCAAGCTAAAGCTGGTCCCACACAGTCACTTGCAGACCCAGCAGCCAAAATTTCCCTAGGGGAATTCCACTGAGAGGGGCCTGGCCCCAGGTAGCCAACCTCAAAGGACTAAAAATTCACTCAGTCACCCCATTCCCCAGTGCTATCTTATCCTGTAAGTGAAACGAGGCTTGCAGGATCAGTCGGCAAAGGTTTCCCCAACCGACCGATCCACGTCTAGACTACCGCGCTGTGCCGGATCAGTTGATTGTCGGCACAGCGCGGCGGCCATGTTTATTTTAATGAAGCGGGGATTATTTAAATCCCCACTTCTTTGCCTATGCCGGGTAAACTAGTTTACAAGGCTCTGTTGACGGAGCCATGTAGTCTAGACATACCCTAGGAGTCTAATGCGTTGTTTTACAGCAGTGGTCTCCAACCTTTTTACACCCAAGATCACTTTTTAAATGTGAGGACAAGCCAAGATCTACCCCATCCCTTCCCCAAGACCCCACCCCTTCCTTGAGGCCCAGCCCTCTCTGTTCCCCTCCTTGCCATCACTTGCTATGCCTTATTCACTCTCACTGGGTTGAGACAGGAGGTGCAGGCTCTGGGGTGGGAATGAGGGGATTTGGGTGTGGGAAGGGGTGAGAGATGCAAGCTCTGGGAGGGAATTTGGATGTAGGAGGAGGTGAAGAAGGGGATGCTGGCTCGGGGAGGAGGCTCCAGGCTGGGGAGTGTTGGGGTCAGGTGGAGGGTAGGGGTACTGAGCAAGCCACAGGCTTGTGGATGTGAAGGTGCAGGAGTTTGGGTTGGGTGTGTAAGGGGGCTCAGGGCAGGAAGGCTGGGAGTATGATGGGCTCAGGACACAGATTTGTGGTGTGTGGATGGTGCAGGAGTGTTGTGGCAGAAGACTGGGGATGTAGGGGTGCAGGAGTTTGGGGATGTGAGAGGGTCAGGACGGGGGTTCCAATGTACGACAGGCTCAGACTTGGGGCCTGGGGGTGTGTGCAGGAGTGTTATGATGCTGCGGCCAGATGGGGGCTTGGTCCCAATTGGGGGCTTGTTGGCCAGGCTTCATTTTTAAATAAAATATTATGTCAAACACAAAATGTTTCAGTGTTGTATTTATTTATGAGAGGGAACCTGTTTTGAGTCAGGGGTCACTGACCCACAGAAAAGTCAGTCGGGGCCACACAAGTGAGATGCAAAAAAACAACCCCTCCAAAACCCCCCAAGCCTCACTAATGTGGCCCCAATTGAGCTGGTGGGAGGAGGGGATAGGGTGCTGGGGTGGGGGTAGGATGCTGGGGCAGGGTGCTGGTAGATGCTGGTGGTTGCTGGGGCAGGGGATAGGGTGCTGGGGTGGGGTAGGATGCTGGGGCAGGGTGCTGGTAGATGCTGGTGGTTGCTGGGGCAGGGGATAGGGTGCTGGGGTGGGGGCAGGGTGCTGGGGCAGGGTGCTGGTGGATGCTGGTGGTTGCTGGGGCAGGGGACAGGGTGCTGCTGGGGGCTGGGGCAGGGTACTTGTGGGGGAGTCTGGCCAGGGGGAGGGGACAGGGACAGCTGGGGCCAGTACCTGGGGATCCTGCAGCTGCACACCAGGTCCAGGTTTCAGGAAGTACGTGCGCTGCTTCCCCCTTCCCAAACATCCGGCGCGTTTCCTGAACAGCCGGGTCTGTCACCAGTGACTTCCTTTCCCCTGCTGCCTTTCTGCACGGGGGAGGAGGGAAGGAATAGGAGTCCTGGGACTGTGCCAGCTCCAACTGCTCAGGAAGCGCGTGCATCCTGCTTCTCCACTCCTCACAGCAGTCGCACACTTCCTAAGAAGTTGGAGCTGGCACGGTCCCGGGACTCCTACTCCCCCTCCCCACGCAGGAAGGCAGCAGGGGAAGGAAGTTGCCGGCACGTGATAGACCCGGCGTTTCAGGAAACGCGCCGGCTGTTTGAGGGAGGGGGGAGCAGCCCACGCACTTCCTGAAACCCCAGATGTGGTGCACAGCTGTGGGACTTCCCCCCCACCCTGCAGGAAGCTGGCGCTACCTCCATTGTCTCTGGAGGTAGCGTCAGCAGGGGCTTCTTCATGGGGGAGGTATGGGGGGGCAAACACATCTCGATCGACTGGTCAAGCCCCCCCCCGATCGACCAGTCGATCGCGATCGACGGGTTGATGACCAAGGTTTTACAGCATAAGAGGAGAGAGCTCCCTAGTCACCAGTAAAGACCATTCCAGCCTCTCTCACACAGTCAGCATGAATAAACTACTGTTCAGCTGCAAGCCAGGGGATGCACCAAACCAATATCCATCTGCTCCAGTAAGGCCCATTGAGGGAACAGTGAGGGCAAAGTGGCTTCATCCCTTCCACCAATCTGAACCATCTTGAGCAATAAAACAACCTTGATCTCAGTGTCAGCTACTAGAGTACAGATTTTGAAACCTAGCCAGAAACACTGTAAGCAAAACTCAGCATGCTCAAAAGCAGGTACCTCATTGGTTGTGGGAGGTACAGCAAGCAAGCAAGCAAGAGGAGTAGCAGCAGTGGCAGTAACAGCTTTAGTATCCTGGCCAGGGCCGTACACATTGCAGTAGAATCTGAAAACATCAGACAGCCTCATGTACTCCTAAAAATCCACAGTGAAGAAGGAGAGTTAGACTTTTGCACCAGTCTCCTGGCATCAACCACAACACAGAAGTAAAGCTCCATGAATGCCACCTGGGCTCCACAGTGCAGCTGGCAGTGCTCTTCTACATACTGAACCCCCTCTTCCATAGAGAGTGCCGCCTGTGGGGACTATAAGTCCTAGCATGCAACACTTCATCCTGAAAGAGCAGCACTGCAGGACAGGACTTGTCATCCCAAGTGTGCCTCTTGGATGGGGGCAGAGCATGCTGGGACTTGTAGTCTCTGAAGACCCAAACAATGTGTAAGTGACTGTCTTATTTAGAACCAGTTCCCACCTCTCTCATTATTTCTAAATAAAATACTTTGTTGCTATATAAAAACCCAGGAAAATAGAAGAAATTAAAAGGATTCTGTTGAGGAGCTTTAGGGTTGCAGAATGGGGGAAGGGGGAGAAATACGTACAAGGCATTTTGTTGGGATTTAAGCCACACTGCAGTATGGTGCGAGTGCAAGTAAACCAGGAAGCCAAACTGTCTAGAAACCATAGGAGTGCATCTGAAGTTCAAAGAGCACCAGCTGTGAGGAGTGTGACTAATCCCAAATGCTTCAAAGCTGCATGAGAAATACGCAGCTCTGGATCTGATTCTGCCCCGAGAAGCTATGTCTACACAGTAACATTTTTCAGAAGAACTGACGTTATTCCGAAATAACATAGTCAGCATCTACATAGCAAGCAGTTATTTCGACATAATGTTGAGCTGGAGGACTTCTTACTCCAATATCTGTAACCCTCATTTTACGAGGAGTAAGGGAAATCGGAGAAAGACTGCTCTACCTCGGATTTCCTGCTGAGTAGACAGCGCCAAAAGCCAAAATAAGCTATTTCAACTTAAGCTATGCAATTGACATAGCTCAAGTTGCGTAGCTTATTTCAAGTTTACCCCTGCTGTGTAGACATGCCCTAAGTGAGCTTTTTTCATGCCTACCTAAGGGGACCTAAGTCACTGACGGCAACATAAGCCCATTTAAGAGATCTGCCGGCTTGTCTGTCTACTGAATTATTTATAAGACCCTGACAAGATGGCTGTACACAGCAGTTTGGCCCCACACTTTGCAGAAGAATGGAAGCAGTGAGCAAGCAAGCACATGCAGTTAGTTCTGTTACCTCTTGCATCTTGGGGTAAGAGTGGGCGGAGAAAGAAGGACCTAAGGAAGTACTTGCTGCTGGCAGGGAATTCTGGGGCTTAGTTTCCTCTAACAAGTCATAAGGCTCTGAGATATGAAGGGTTTCCTGTTGGAGGGTAAAGGTCATAAGGATAAAGCAGGCAGAGACACACTGAGATCAAAACAGCACAGAGAAACCTTTTCTGAGCTAAGCAGCCTCAGGCAGAAAGCAGGGGCACTGTCTAATGCACTGCTTTCTCAAACTAGGGGTTGAGACTCAATACTGGATGGTGGAATGCCAGGCAATGGGTCTCATTGCTGCAGGGTGATCAGGTGACCAGTGGGAGTGTGAAGGCAGCTTCCTGCCTGTCCTGGCACCACAGACTGTGCTGTGCCCCAGAAGAGGCCAGCAACAGGCCCAGCTCCTAGGTGGGAGGCTCCATCCACTGCCCCTGCCCTAAGCACTAGCTCCTCACTCCCATTGGCTGGGAATCTGCTGCTGGCCCCTTCTGCAGTGCCAGGAGAGGCAGGAAGCCTGCCATAACAACCCTGCTGCACTGCTGACTGGGAGCCACTCAAGATAAGCTCCTTCTTCCCCAGCCCTGACCCCCCTGAAAGCCAGAGCCCCCTGCAACACCCCAAAGACCTCATCCTCAGCCCCACTCTGGAGCCCACACTCCAGGCAAATTAAGTCGGGTTGTGGGCATCAACAATTTTCTTCAACTGGGTCATGAGAAAAAAAGTTTGTAACCCACTGATCTAATGGAGCTTCCAGCCAGAAAGCCCTTGCAGCTTAAGGGCACAGCTGTAGGGAAGATTTCATCTTGCAGACCATATTAGTGGCATGACTGAAGGCACCAGGCATCACATATTCCATGGCTGGATTGTGACAGCTCTACCTTTGGAGTTCTAGCCACAAGAGGAAGGAAAAGGGTCTCTGCCCTCCACAGTGTAGAGCCAACCCTCCCTGGAAATGCTCCTACTTTCCACAACACATTCACAGCTGCCAATTCCAATTGTGCACACACCATGGCAGAGTCTGTGGAAGAGCCAGCCACTAGCTCACTCTGCGCCTCCCCAAAATAAACAACGGTATGCACTGAGAATCACGTTGGTGGGAGAGAGAGTAAAAGGCTAAGCCCCTCCTCCCATGCACACACTGAACACCTTGGTTTTACATGATCAGTGAAAATCTTGGGAACTTGCAGAGAGCCAGTGCCATGCTCTTCCTTGACACGTGCAGCAAGGATCTGTGACATGGGATGCCAGTCCCAGCTGGCAAAGCCAGTGCTTCATTCTCTGCTGAGAAACACTCCTTTCCCCATGCAAGGTTTGCCCTTAGAATCCCCACCCTCACTCATGCCATGCCCTCTTGTGTCAGACCCTAACAAACTGAACTGCTCTGAGGGCTGTGGTGGGTTAGCCAAGGCCACCACTTTTTCAGGTGCCAAAGGCAGCATATTCCCAGGAAACAGTGCTCTGCTCCCAAGGCTGAATCAAGTTCTCTCCCTGCCAGTGTTTGGGGCCAACCAGATAAGAACCAGCCTCTAATCTCCATGATGTATGACAGACTTAGGACCCCAAACTGATGACAAACCCAAGTGCAAAGGAACAGCTCCAAACCTGGAAGTTAAACTCTAGTTCCATGGTGTTGGTGGCTCTGCTCCCGGGAGGATTTATCAAAAGGAACCAGGATCCCTGGTCCAATGAGAGACTATCCTGCCTGCTGCCAGTGTCTAGTGTTTCCACTATCAGGGCACTGGTACATTCATGCATTTTTGCCAACAGCCACATTATTTACACCTTTTGAAAGCCAGAAGCAGGGTAGTTGGAGTCCCAGGCAGGGATGGCTCTGTGAAGGGAGGTTAGTTCTAGTGACTAACCATCCCTCTTCTGCCTTATTACCTCTTTGAGTGCAGATGATGTTTTGGGGAAACTCGGTCTGCCAGTGACAAGATGGTACCGTCTCTCCAGGGAGACAAGCTTCTCCTTCTCCTGAGCACACGGTAAAAATGAAAAAAGGGGTGATAGCAAGAGAGTTAATGACAGTCCCAAAAAGGGTCCGAAAGTGAGGCCAACACTAGGGCAGCCATAGGACCTTGCCTGCCAGCACCCACATGGGCACGGGCCCAAATCATTCACATTTCTGCCAAGACCCATTCTTGGGTTTGGGGGCAAGGTGTACAGCTGGGCTCCCAACTGAAACCTTTCCCCAGGGCAGGAGGGATAGTGTTTCGATACAGGCCGGCTGAGGTCTGGGCTTGCTACCAGGTCAGTCTCTCTCAAGGTGGGAGGGGTGTGACAAGCTGTGCCGACATAGCGTAGCCTGTACTGTTGCCCTTTCAGTTTCCAACAGGCCGTGTGGAAACTGCTGGAAAGCAGAGCACATGTGCAACGTGGTCTCATTTGAATCTGAAGGACATAGCAGTGTAGAGACAAGGTCCAGCCCCCCCGTAAGGCGCTGCACTCTTTATTAGTGCGTGTGTCTGGCCTGGCACACACTGCCCCAGTGAATCCCTTTCCCCAGCTCCAGGCAGCATGGTTTCAGAATGTTACCTTCTGCAGCAGCTGCAGCATGGCATTCTTCTCCTTGGCAAGGCGCTCCGACTCCTGGGCAGCCTGGAGACGGATGTGATTGGCCTGGCTTTCCAGTGCAGCCAGCCGCTCCTTAAAGAAAATAAGGCATGAGTGAGATGGCACCAGGCCCTGCAGGGGGGCTTGGGAAGTAGCTGTCTGGGAGGGAGAGAGGAAGGGAGAAGCCTTACTCAGTCTGGGCAGGTATTTGGAACCTCTCCGTCCACACCCAGAACAGGCACAGGGCTGGCTTGGGCCAGAGACAAGTGTGGGAGCTGATGGTACTTGGGAGTCAAAGGGCTGTTGTGAACACAGGGACAGTCCAGGGCTTGGGGCAATAAAGGAAGGGGCTAGGAGAGCAGATCAGAGCAAATCTAGGCTAGGAGAGGATTACAGGTGAGCTCACTGCAGTGGATACTGCTGGAATGAGGGAGAGCCTAGGCTCCATAGCCTTTGCCCAGGGGTCCAGGGCCCTTTCCCCACCTTCCTCTTGGCGATACTGCGATGGCACTCAGCCTTGCTCTGTAGGATCTGCTGGCTCACAGTCTCGCGCTCCTCCTCCAGGCGACTCTCCTTTTCCAGCTGCTGGAACTCCAAGTCCTCAAACAGCTTGGTTTCTGTCTCCAGGGCCTCTGCCTCCTTCAAACACACAACAATGGCTGCTCAGCTCCCTCTGGAACAGAGATGCCTCCCTGCCAGACGTACCAGGCAGGAGCTGCTCTGACAAGAGAGTAGTCCCTGAGAAAGCAAGGGGCAAAGCACCATTTGCTGCAGTAGGAGGGAAGCTCTAAACTTTCCTTTTGCTTGTTGGGAGGCACAGGGCAGTGCACAGTTGGTGACTCTGAGCATATGATGGCTTCCTGCTCAACAGGAACCTGCAATCATGCCCAGCCCAGGGACCTACCAAGGCAAGGTCTTCTGCTCCACACGCTCACACTCTACACAAAAAATGCACTCTCCCCCCTAGTCTCGTTGGCCCAATCCATCCCCCCACAATGTTTCAAATCCATGTTATGATTACACCCCAGGAGAGAGAGGTCCAGCCCAGAAAGTTCCCTGCTGAATATGGCAGAGAAAGAAAGACAATAGCTTGGGGAACGGGATGATGTGCAGGGCTCCTGCACCATGGCACTGCCCAGGCTTGCCATCTGCTGGAAAGAGGGGTCACAGCAGAGCAGCCTTGGCAGGGGCTCTGCACAGCACACTGATTCTTGGCAGCAGAGACTCATACAGCAGCAGATTTGTTCCCCTACTTTTTTTTCTTGCTTCAGGGGGTAGCCGAGTTAGTCTGTTACAGAAAAAAAACAACGAATGGTCTGGTAGCACTTTATAGACTAACGAAACACGTAGATGGTATCATGAGCTTTCATGGGCACAGCCCACTTCTTCAGATACTCCAGTCATCTGAAGTAGTGGGCTGTGCCCACGAAAGCTCATGATACCATCTACAAGTTTTGTTAGTCTTTAAAGTGCTACCAGATTATTTGTTCTTTTTTTTTTCTTGTTACTTCTATGAAAGGTGCCAGTAGGGTGTTCCGTGTGGATGGGTTAGTGGGGCTGCTGAGATGGGATAACACAAAGATCTTTTACAAACAGTTAGTATGGCCAAGCTAACATGTGTGTTCCAGGGATGTGACCACACAGCCCAGAGATAGACAAGATTTCCAGGGTCTGAGCTAGAGCACTTCCTGGATAGTGCTTTGTATAATAACTGTTTGCTTTATTCAGTTTTAAATGTTAATGGCATCTCCCGGGCAAGTGCAGATAAAATTCAGGGCTTCTATCCTAACAGCAAGAACCTTTCGGTGTGTATTTTTATGTAGTTATTAATATATTTTTATTAATTAATCAAGATTTTGTTTGGATGTAAACATCCCTCTACAGCTCTTGCAAATCTAGCAGGAGCTGGGGCACAGGAACTTGAAAAAGAAACTGACCAGGCTAGTTTGCGAGGTAGGAAGCAAGAAGCAAGCACTGCATTGGGGGAACAGTGCATCTGATGTTTTAAATCCTTTATATTCCAGTGACTCCAGCTGTTAGTAAAAAGCTGCAGAAGTTAGAGTTGCTTTTTAGCTTGGTTGGGGTTTTTGCATTTTATTTAAAATATATTATTTTCAGTGAACAAATTTTCCATGCAAACACTTTAGCATCTAGTTAGTGGAAATGTTCCTTTTCAGAGTCAATGGGGAGACAATGGTTTCCTGGTCTGTGTATCTCAGCATGTCACTCACTGCATTAGACATCTGCCGAGTTCCACTTTAAACTGGACATAGGATTTCTGGCTGGGATCTGGTGTGATTCCTGTGGGGACCAGGAAAAATGTTTTCATTTATTGCACTGAAAAAGTTGGGCATAATAAATGGCCGAGATTCCATTCCCAGGCCAAGGAAGATCAGAGTGCTACTGTAAAATCCAGCTGATGGGAAATAATGCTGCAGCACTGTGAAATTGACATTAACTGGCGTGGACCATATAAATACATGTTCACAGGCAACAGCAGAGAACAGATACAGAGGTTAGTCCCCTGAGGCTTCACAACCTGTACTTCCAGAGGGGCTGGATTAAAGCTAAAGTTGTGTCCAGTATCAGTGCAGCATACAGAAGCTGGCTGCATGTGCATTTGCAACAGGCCATTTCCAGATCTACCAATGCTGAGTATCCATGCTGCACTGCAGTTCAATGGGCAGAGCAAGAGTGACACTTGGCAGGTCCAGTCTAAGTAATCAGGCCTGAGGTCTCTGAGTTGGACATTCATTTCTTTGCATCATGGTACAAAGACTGCTCTACCGAAACTGCCCAAACAGAAACCCTACCTTACATTTCTTGGCCTCCAGCAACACAGATGGAGTCCTTGGCAGAGGCAGGTGCTCAGGAGCAGCACATAGGTGGAGGATTTACCTCAAGGAGACAAGTGTCAGGGAGTTTCCCATTTTCCATGCTTAATAAGAGTCCCTCATCAAAATCAGAGCTGGCCAAGCATCCAGATCACTGCTCTCTGTTGTCAGGTGGGGAAGGATGCAACTGAATTCACATATGGAGGACAGGGGGATTTGCTCCTATGCTCAGAATTCCCCCTCTAGGCACTAATACAAGAAGAGGGGTGGCTTGCAGCACTTGCCACATTAGTGCCTCCCAAAGAAGAGCAGCAGTGACCAGAAGAGGCTGGTGGAAAAGGAGGAGAGAACTAGTGAAAGAAACCTGCACCCTCTCCACTTGCTGCCAAGAGAGGCTGCAGTGAGACATGGCATTTGGAGACAGGGTCACATGGAACTGCCTTCACTATCAACAGCAGGGGAGAATTGTTCTGCAAGCTGCTGGTGCACTAACCAGGTTACATCCTGGGTGGTGAGCTTACCAAAACCATGGCATCAGGATGCCAGCCTCCTCCAGCCCTTAGTGTACTGTATTCAGTTTGGCACATGGCAGGCTGGAGGTATGGGCATGGAGTTGAGGGGGAGTGGGCAGTGATCCAGGAAGGTAAGGGTAAAACACTGACCCTTCTGATCTGGTCCTTTAACTGCTCCCGCATTGACTCAGGGCAGTTATCAAGCTGGCTCTTCGACTCATTGTAAAGCGCTTGGAGTTTCTCTAGTTCCTTCCTTTCAGCATCAACCTTTGCCCTTTCCTGAATCAGGGGAAAAACAACAAAACAAAAAACAAAACAAAAAAAAAAAAAGAGAGAAAAACACACTTCTCAAATCCGTGCCATGCAGAAGCTGGAGAATTAGACAGTGACTCAAGCCAGAGACGGAAGGGGCACAAAGGAGGGGCCTGTCAAAAGGGCATTTTCCAGAAGATTTTAAAAGCAAAAGCAATTGGCGTCCAGGGCTGGATTGGGTTAGAACAGTTATTGCTCAGGACTGGATCTCAGTCTCATGTCTCAAGACAAAGTCTTTACAGCAAGCACATACCAGGCCACCTCTAGGGCTCGAGCAGATTAATGTTAACAAGGATGATGTCAGCACAGCTCTGGGAATGGCTTTGTCAGTTAGGTGTGCTGCATAGCTTGCCATCAGGGGAGCATTTTCGTACACCCTACATTTTATTTTAAGTCAGTTTCAAGAACATCATTTTATAACAATTCGAAACCAGGACACCATCAAATAATTGTAAAGCAAGTCAAATATGGAGGCTACACTAATAGTCAAATGTCCTGTTCCATACACAGGGATATCCTGGCATTTTGTTTTCCTTATGGACAACATGAAAAACAAGAGACTAAGATCCAATCCAATCTCTTCTCAGTTAATACAGGCTAACTCGTTGGGTCCTCAGGAACATTTCAGATTTGATCTGAGTTGGTGACAGAGAGGGTATAAAGGGGACACTTGTGCCTAGTCTGAACAGAGAGGTTCACTCCCCCACCCAATTTAAAGTTGCAGTTGGCTTCAGTCCTGCATGAACATGCTATACTTTCAGAGGAACAGAGTCCCTGGCAGCTCCTAGGGTCCCTCTGGGGGTTCTGCCAGCATACAGATTGATGATATAATCCACAGTGCATGTGCCAGGGAATCCTGGATTAACAAAGCAATGCACTATAACCAATGAGAGGAGCACTTTGGTCTCAAGATGCCCTACAACTTCTGAGCCCCCAGAAGATAAGGATGTTATACTTATTTTACAAGTGGGGAAAATGAGGCAGACAGTGAGCAAGTAATTTGCCCATTGTCACACAATGAGACAGCTGGAGAACCAGGAACCTTTTGGCTCCCTTTCCTTAGCAATAGCCCCATGATGATTCTTTCCATCCTGCCCATTTTACCTCCACTTACAAGAATAAGTAACATATTGAATGGGAGTAACCCCAGACTGCATTCCCTTTAATTTAAGGTAAGTTTCCATCAAAACCCTGTAACATGAGACTCTCTCTCAAACCAACACAGAATGATGCGATCATTGAGTGCAAATCAGAAAAAGGAAATATGCATATTCCATCGAATCTCTGCATTGTTTTCAAATTCATGGTTACATCAGAGAAATCCTGGAACTCACTGAGAAGTCTGCAACTGAATGAGATAATAGAAGTGGCATCAGGTCATTAGGCAGTCATTGGCTTGGACAAGGCACGCCAGCAGGGCAGAATGGGATATGTAAGAAATGGCTTGAGTCTTGAAGTTTGGATCTAAATTGCTGAGAAGTTTGGGATGCAGTATTAAATTATATGAGTACTGGGCTCAATACAGCAGTAACTGGATAAAATTATCTGGCTTGTATTATACAGAAGCCCAGACTAGAGGATTTGATGGTCCCTTCTGATCTTAAAATCTATACTTTAAAGAACTGGGGACTAATTTGGGCTCAGCTCTTATTATTTCTGGCTTTCAGCACTGAGCACTGGCTACCTGGGCAATTGTTCTTAAAATGTATGAACATATGACCATCAGCATCTACCTAAGTATGGCACAATGCTCTTGGCTTCTAAGGAATCTCTTATCTGAAGAGTAAGACACAGAAGCTGATTACCGCATAACTCTTTTGCGAGGGGCAATAAGTTAGGCAATAACAAGTGAAGTGACTTGTTCCAGCACCCAGCAGCCCAGATGCCATTATCCATATTCTAAGTACTACACAGCAGTCCCTCAGAGTATTTGCACTAGTGATGTTAAAAGCGGTTAATTAAGTAACTGTGTAACCGCTGAAAATCTTAGCAGTGACACAGTTACACACTGTGGGCACTGCAATAAAAAGCTTACACTGCAGAGCCTGCAGCACAGCCCACTCCTTGAGAGTGGGGCTGGCAGCCAGGAGCCGGTGTGTGCCGAGAGCTGAGAGCTGAGGCACCAGCACAGGGCAGCAGCCAGCTCCCCAAGAGTGGGACTGCAGGCAGGAGCTGGCTTCCAAGCCAACTCCCAATGTGTACCAGCTCCCAGCCCTGCTCCCAGGGAGACGGCTGCTGCCCTGCACTGCAGGCTTTGATATAGAGGCAGCAGCGCGGGGTGGCAGCCGGCTCCCTAGGAAGGGGGCCCAGAGCTGTCATGTGACCATTAACGGTAACCCTACATTGGTTAACTGTTTAAATGGTTATTCTATTATAGTCCTAATTTGCACCTTACAACTCTTAAGTACCACCCCACCATAACACAGGTCTTGGAGAACTCTGGGCTGTCTCCAGAACAAGAGATCTGTTTTCTTGCATTACTCTCAGAGGCTAATAAATGGAGGATTTGGGCTCATCCAAACAAACTCCTGTAGTATTCTAGGAAATCAGTAACCACTACCGTTGTGCCTTTGGGTTTCAAATTTCCAGTGCAAAACATCCCCAGATGTTCTGCACTGGAATGATGCGAATAGGGTTCATGACCACCCAGAATGTCAGACAATACTATATAATACCTACCTTTACATGAGCGTGCATGAGATTACACAGTTCATTTCTATTCATAGAACAGAATTCTCCATACAAGCCCAGCTAGTTACGTCCACTTAAGTTAGTTTTTGCTCAGTGACAACAGAATACCTGGGCACTGCTGTACCAAGTACTCTGCCACCTCCTCATCCCTGCAGGAATCTGCTGCCTTTTAGCAAGGCACCCACGCACAGCAGCAGCTTTTTGCCAGGTGGTTTGTTTAACTTGACAAAGTGCTGTAGAGTGAAAGCTTCAGGGGCAGCAGAATTAGTCTGTAACAGGAAAAACTGGTTTTTAAAGTTTTTGCTGTAGAGTGAGTCATACATCCAGACTGGGAAGAAACCCCCATGCAGCCAAGGTGTTTCCTGTAATTCAGTGTGAAAGCCAAGTGACTTGATTTAATCATAGAAGATTAAGGTTGAAAAAGACCTCAGAAGGTCATGTGGTCCACCCCACTGCTCAAAGTAGGACTAACCCCAACTAAATCATTTCAGGGCTGTGTCAAGCCTGGCCTTAAAAATCTCTAAGGATGGAGATTCCACCATCTCCCTAGGGAACTCATTCCAGTGCTTCATCAACCTTTTAGTGAAATAATTTTTCCTAATATCCAACCTAGACCTCCCCCCTGCAAGTTGAGACCATTGCTCCTCATTCTGTCATCTGCCATCACTGAGAACAGCTTCTCTCTATTCTCTTTGAAACCTCCCATCAGGTTCTTTTCCTCCTTATTCTCTTCCAGAGACTAAATAAGCCCAGTTCCTTCAGCCTCTCTTCATACTTCATGCGCTCCAGCCCCCCTAATCATTTTCATTGCCCTCCGCTAGACTCTCCAATTTGCCCACGTTTTCTGCAGTGGGGGACCCAAAATTTGACGCAATACTCCAGATGTGGCCTCACCAATGCCAAACAGAGGGGAATAATCACTTCCCTAAACAATGTTCCTACTAATGCAGTCCAATATGCTGTTAGCCCTCTTGGCAACAGGAGCACACTATTGACTCATATCTGGCTTCTTGTCTGCTGTAATCCCCAGATCCTTTTCTGCAGAACTGCAGCTTTGCCATTCTGTCCCTAGCCTGTAACAGTGCTTGGGATTCTTCCATCCTAAGCACAGGACTCTGCACTTGTCCTTGTTGAACCTCATCAGATTTCTTTTGACCCAATCCTCCATTTTGTCTAGGTCACTCTGGACCTTACCCTACTCTCCAGAGTATTTACTTCTCCCCCCAGCTTAGTGTCATCTGCAAACTTCTAGAAGGTGCAAACCACCCCATCATCCAGATCATTAATGAAGATGTTGAACACAACTGTCCCCAGGACTGACCCCTGGGCATTCTGCTTGATACCAGCTGCCAACTAGACATCAAGTCATTGATCACTACTCATTGAGCCCGATGATGCAGTCAGCTTTCTATCCACCTTATAGTTCATTCGTCCAATCCATCCTTCTTCAGGCCTTATCAAAAGCTTGTCTAAAGTCAAGGTATACCACATCCACCTCCTTCCCCATATCCACAGAGCTAGTTATCTCATTATAGAAGGCAATTAGGTTGGTCAGGCATGACTTGCCCTTGGTGAATCCATATTGACTGTTTCTGATCACCTTCCTCTCCTCCAAGTGTTTTACAATGGATTCCTTGTGAACCTTCTCCATGATTTTTCCAGGGACTGAGGTGAGGATGACTGGAAAAGTTCTCCATATTCTCCTTCTTCCCTTTTTAAAATCAGCGGTACTTCATTGCTCTGCACTGCAAGCAGGATTAGACTTATTCCCCCCATTGCAAGCACAGTCACCACATCAAAGCCACAAGCAAAATGCTCCTTAGAATTAAGGAGCTCCCAGGAAACATTAAACATGCAGCTCCCAGTATGAAGTGGGACATACTGGATGCAGAACACAAGGGGAACTCTACAGGACAGACCATAATGAATGCTTCTGCAGTGACCACAGAGGAGGGAGGAGATGACTTAGAGATAGTTCCAGGCCTGATTCTCCACTCACTTGCACCAGTTTTATATCACTGTCACCCCAAATTTACACCAGAATGGCTGGCAGAATGGAACTTTGCCCTTCTTCTCTATATCTTGTGGCTACCAACAAGTCACCTGTCAGCATATCCATCTCTTCTTCCCAAGGTGCTCAACCTGCAACTAGCTCTCCATGCTGAAGCTCACATTACTCCAGTTAACCCCATGAAAGAACCCAGGAATACCTGCGAAGCCACAATGTCACGTAGGATACTTCCTTCACTGTGAGGAAAGTGGGGTAATGGTTAAGCACCAGAATCACAATGCAAAAAAATGTAGGAGTAACATCCTCTGTGGAGCCAGAGGGAATACTAACCCAATCCCCCTCTCCTACTCCCTTTGCCAACTCCTAGAAAGAGGACAGGAAATGCTACTTTGTAACCAATGGAGACAGACTATGACCCTATCAATATGAGAATCCAACTCTCTCCACACACGTCAGTGCCCCCAAAGGGTAGGTTATTAGATACACCAGTGTCCCCAATTTAACCTGAATCTGAGGATACTATGTCACTAAGAACTGGTAAGCAGTCATGTATCTGTCACAGAGAGGATCTAATTGGTCAGAGGAGCAGCTAATGGGGCTGCTAACTAGTAAGAATGGATTTCCAGGCTGCTCGTTCAGACCAGGGTGAATAAAGATCACGTAAGAAAGCTTGAATTCTCAGCCCAAGTCAAATATCAAAGTCTATTAGCTTTGATTGTTCATCATCTTTTGTGTAAAGCAAACAATATTTCCTGAGGCACACATCCAGCTAAGTTACTCTGACAGTCCCTAATGTGCTCCTCCGACTACAACATGTGGTTAAATGTTGGGAAGGAACTATAACAAACAGAAACATTACGAACAGTGATCCATGTCTCTCTTTCTCTCAGATGGTCCTTCAGAGTTAATGGAGATCTGGATCTATACAAACAATGGTACCAGTTCAAAAGCAGGGATTCCTGGCCCAGGGAGACTCAGAGGATCTGTCTCAAAGATACAGTGTTGCTGAAGAACAGTTGCCCAACTTAGGCCCAGGTTTTTATAGTGTGCACAAGTACTGGAGGTTATGCGGGGCCCCACGGCATGCAACGGCATGACGGATTAGACACGTTTAAGAGTGGGTGCTGTTAGAGTGAGTTAGTGCAGACTGTTTAGGAAAGCAAAGAGTTAAGACAGCAGAGTGTGGTTTCTTTTAGTCCCTCTCCTGACTCCATATAGAACTGGTTGTTTCACTAGGAATGATTTTAAAAGAGCTGCAAAATTTAAGAGAGAGGGAAAAAAACCAGTATGTTGCATCTGTGCAGACAGGCTGCCTGAATCCTGCAGGCTCTGCAGTTCATAGGCTCCTCCTCCTCCAGCCTCAGAAGTAGTTTCCAATTACATGAATCATGGCCTGGTGCATTTCCAGCCATGTTGCTAGCATGGCGATACCCCTACTGGGTTGCCATGGGGAGGGCAAGGACTGCACAAACACCCATTTACTGAGTGGAAATCCCCAGAGGGACAAGGGCAAAGGTTCTCAGAGAGCTGGATAGAGTGAAAGCTGATCTCACTGCTGGGAATGTGTTCATCTCCCATTGCTCCTTGTTCATAGAGTGATGCGTTCCAGGCAAGCCTGGGACTGTGCTCCAGTGCAACCAGCTCCCGTCCTGTATGGGAATGGAATGTCTCCAACAAAACATCTTGAGATAGGCCCCTGCAGTTCTGAGGAGGCACCTGCAGAGGGTTCTGTTGCGATGAAGGACAGAAATAATCAGCCGGGGGAAGGTGCAGTTTCTGATGGGGATAGGGGTACAGTCTGTGCTGCAGAGGTTATTACAGGGGACATTCAAAGGGGTACCACAGAGGAAACTGCATTCAGATCTCTTTTAGGCATTGTGTGTGTTTCCACAAGGGATCGGAGGTGTGGTTTCCCCTGTTAAGAAGCATGGAGCAAGCAAGACCCACAATCTGAAAGGGAGGCTAAGATAATAGTTTTGGAAGGTACATTATGACGCTTGCCCCCCCTCCTCTCCAGTGTTCTGGGAACCATGTCACAGTCAATAAGCTGGGAAATTAATGACCCATGGTGGCATGATGGTCAAAGCTTGATGCTTTAAATAAAGGTCTCCAGCACAGTAAGCACTGCAACTGTCATCACCACTTGCACACGAGCACCTGCAGCTGTTGATTGGTTGGGCAGATAAAGAATTGACAAACTCACTGCAAAATTATACACCAAAACCAGGGTAGGAAGCAATGGACCAGTAATCCATGTGCTGCCCACATGAAGGCTGAGACAACAAAAAAAGCTCCAGACTGGCAACTTGTGGAAAGATTCAGGGAGTACAAAGATGACTCCCTAAGTGCATCCCAAGTATTGAAAGGAGCTGCTCTCCTCCACCAGAGCTCCACAAATGGACAGTTCCAATCCCAGACAGGCTGCAAAAGCTCTCGAGCCAGTGGCCAGTCTGCCCCAGGACCTCAGACAAAGACAGAGAAAAGGGAAATGCACTAAGCAGAGGATGTGCTGTCTCAGGCTGGTCACAGTAAATTCAGCACCTTGTATCTGGGGGTGAAGGTGCCCTCTTCATGGAAAATGCACTTTAGATTAGGGATGTAAAATCCTGTTTAATTAGTTAACAGGTTAAATGAAATGTTTAACTGATTAACCGGTTAACTAGGGTTTCACAGGTGGGCCTGGCCAGACTAAAGCAGCCTCCGGCCCATGGTGTAGTGGGCTCAGATGGGCCACCAGTTAACCAGTTACATAGCTACTTTAGATACCCATGCAAGAGGTGATAGCAAACCCTCTGAGAAGGAGAGCCCAAAGGCAAATGACACAGGCTTTCTTGAGGATGGATGGCCCATGTGTGCAGTGCACACAGCCCATGCCATTGTCCTGCGAGAGCAGCCGGTGACCAGATGAGTTTCTTTAGAATTGGAGCCAGGCATAGTGCACAGGAACAACACTCTCCAGCAGGAAGGGGACCTGGGATTGAGCAGCCTCTTGGGATTCTGGGGGAGCATCCTGCACCCATTGCTCCAAGGCACCAATGGGAACCCTCAGTTTTGGGATTTACCTTGTCCCGCTCCTTCTGGATGCTGGAATCCAGCTTGCAGAGTTTCTCTTGTAGCTGTTGCACGATCTTCTGTTCCTGCTGCAGCAGTATCATTTCTGACTCCCGCTCCCCCTGCAGAAGAGCCTGCTCCATCTCCGCCTAGGCAGACACAGCCATGTTACAGCTAGCCCTCACCTTCCAATCACATTTCAGGGCTCCCCAAAGACATAGCAATCCCTGGGTGGGATGTGGCCCTGCTGGCAGAGATGGGACAAGGAGAGTAACTGGTGTGGGGGTCAGGCCCAGACGGAGGTCAGGGCTGAGACCAATGGCGAAGGTTCAATGGTTCTCAGACCTAATATGCCCTCCCCATCATATCTCTGCTCCATCAAACACAGGAATCAGAGACAGGCCCCATCCAGCCTCAAATCAGGGCCAGACCTAAGTGGTCAGGGTTAGTTCTGACCCACCACTCTTCTTGCCCAAAATAAACCAAGAAAACTTCAAAGGGGTCATATTTAAGGCTCTGGTCTGGGTCCTTTGGTCTGGGTCCTTCCCTGCCTTCCTGTCAAAGGAAAGTGGAGCCTTGCCAAAGCTTTCTAAGAGCAGAGCCCCACAGAACTCCAGAGAAGTGAGGCTCGGGATGCTGGGATAACCAATCACTCACTCCAGCACTGTTCCACCATTAATCTGCAACCAGGGCCCCCCACCTCAGTCCAATGCAGGGCTGCATCTTGGCCCCCATGGATGTCTTGCCCCTTCCCCCACAACAGGAACAGTAGAAAGGGTTTCCTCCCACCTCATGGGATGACTCCTGGAGCTGCTGCTCCAGCTCCTTGACATGGCTCTTGAGCTCATCCACGTGGCTTAGCACCCGCACCCACTCCTCTTCCAACTGGATGGCCTCCTTGCTCTTGGAGCCTGTCAAGTCCTCATGCTGCTTGGGAGAAAAAGCAACATCCCTGAATGACTGCTTATTTGCTCTTCGCAGAGTAGGGAGCACACATCACTTCAGCAAGAAGAGGGTCCTGCCCCAGAGCTCACAGCCACTCCCAGTCATATCCACATAGCAGGGATTTATCTACATCAGCCCACCCAAGACAGGCCTCCAACATACAGCCAAGATGGGGGTGAAGTGAAGGAGCATGCACATCCACACAGTGCCTGCCATCAGTGCACCCAGGCATTCTGCTGGCCATAAAGTTAGCTTTGCAATCTCAGATGTTGACATACCCAGAAGCTCACCACTGCCCATGCCCAGCTTGGGTCATAAGCATATCTGAGTGCAGCAGCAGCAGCAGGGTGCCCTGCAAGACATGCTCTGCCTATCCTCCCCCTCACCTCACGACAGGTGCTCTATTATGCTGTGGGCATCGTCCCCACTCACCTTGTGGTGCATGTTGTGTGCAGTGTGGGGGGCCCACAGCATCGTATGGTGGATGCTTCTGTCTATGCTGAGGAGGACCTTACTGCCCACCCCTCATGGTGGGTGCTCTCCATGCAGTGAGCCCTGCCTCCCCTCACCTCATTGTGCGTGCTCTCTGTGCTGCTACATTCCTCCTTCAGATTTTCCTCATCAGATTTCTCCAGGCTCACCCTCTGCTGGGTCCCTGTGGACTCTCCAGTCTCCTCTATGGCCTTGCCAAGGCCCAAGGCAGACAGGCTGGTTGAGCCCTTCGAATGCCTCCTGCCTGTCAGTATGGTGGTGGTGGCATCTCCGTCACTTGGGAAGTGCTGGTGCAAGTTGCCTGTGTCTGTGGTGCCATCAGTTCTGGTGTATTCTGCACACAGGCTCAAGATGGTCTCCAGGCGCTGGCGCTCCTGGACAGAGATTGGGGGGGGGGAGGAAGGTATTGATGAGGTACCTGCTGGGATGGGTCCTCACACAGTTATGTGGGGGCCATGCATGCAGGAACTGTGAGGCATACGAACCGAAGCCCTACTGTCCAGGGCTTTGCCCTCTTGCACGCCACCCCTGCATCCTCCTGTGACACCAACTCCCTGAAGTGACACTTATATTGGACTAAAACACTGACCCGCCTCAACCCTTCACTCCCCCAGTGCACTGGCCCTGTTCTCCCCAGCATTTGATGAACACACAGCTTTTCCATCACAAGTATTACCCCACCAACTTGGGGCAGCCTGCTGAATGGGACCAGGAACCCTGTGGAGAGCAGGCAGGCTGAGTAACAAGCCTTTGCTTAGTCTTGCTCTGTTCCGCACTGAGAGCCTGAGGGTTGTGACTTCAGTCTCATCTCCTAGCACAGGTCCCTGCCTGCAGGTGTGACAGCAGCAGTCACAGTGAATATACAGGGAATGGAGGAGATGGATCAGGTTGGCCTCTCATCCTCTCCCCACTAATTCCCAGCAGACCTTCATACATATTGGGATCTGGCAGATGGGACTGAGTGCTGGAGGGGCAGGGGAAACAGTGGGAGGGAGGGGAGGACCTGTTTGGACCAAGTCACCAAGCCATGACACAGCTCTTCCAATAACGTGCCCAGATACCACCCACATTCATCTCTCCCAATGAACTTGCTAGTGCACATGACTGGGCCTGGACCACATGGCAGTGAGCTAGATAATGCAGGGAAGCTCAGTCCAGAGTATACCATCCCCTTCTTGCCCACAAGGGCCGTCTGGTGCCTAGAAACACATAGCCTCAGCAGCTGACTGCTTTGAGTAGCCTGGACCTCCAGCAGGCAGGGAGCCTGTCTGAGGGTCCCGGCAGGCCATGGGCCAGATCCAAAGGCGTGGTGGGCCACATCCAGCCTATAGACCATAAATTGCCTGCCCTTGGGGTAGAGGGTGGGCATATATGAGAAAGTAGCTCTTGCTTAGCTTAAGTTGTTTTTAGATGAACTGAAGCAGGCCAGCGTATGGATGCTCTGACTGCAGTTTAGCTTAAACTGATTCCCACGTAACTCAAGTTAAACTGAACTAAGTTTGGCTTAAAGCCAAAACAACACTACAAAGCACTTCTTTAATTGAATCACAGGCCTGAGACAACTGCCTATTGGTGCCAAGACCTGATTCAAGAGCAGGACTTCCCCCTGGAGTTGGATTTGTATCAAGGCATTGTTGACCAAAAGGGCACCTGGAGATTTTTCATGAATTGTGAAGCTCCATCTGAGCTTCATCCCTGGCCACTGAGACAGCTCAGCAGCACAGCTCTACATAACCCACAGAGAGGCACCCAGAATCCTCCTCTCCACTGGATGGGTGTGGAGCTAGCCTGCCATGCCCTGGAGTGGGGACTGAAAGAGATATAGGAGCAGCCTACACTACTTTCAATGGAGTCCATCTAGATGGTCCAGAATACTTGGGAAGAGGAAAATGGAAAAGAATGGCACTCCAACGAATGTCTTGTCCTCTTTGAACCTCTCCCGACAAATCAACCCAGACACAGCATCTCCCTGCTTCTGTAGCAGCTGCTTCTGCAACAACCAGAGGAAGGGTCTGCATCTGCCAGCTCCCTCTATGACTTTTGTTCTTTCTTCCAGCCACAGAAGCACCCTGTCTCTCATGATCTGAGCCCCCAGAGCCTGGCAAGCCCCTGCTTCCCATCTGGGCAGGAAACTAAGGTGAAGCCAGTGCTGTATATTAAGGGGATGTTCTCAGGACAGTCATATCCATATAGTAGGGATTTATCTACAATACTAGTCACCCGGGGAGCTGAATGCATGGACCTATCCCCTTCCCCACCTCTCCTTTCAGTGTTCACGGTCCAAGGTCACCAACAAGGTCTCATGCTCTAGTACACTGCTGTAACTTCCACCCCAGGTGGCACCCCCTATTTACAAAAGGCAAACAATCCCCTCCCCCAAAGGAGAAGCAGCACAGGGATAAAACAGACCTGCCAAGCCCTGTCATTTCCTAATCATAGTGAACCCCCTGCAGATCATGGGGACAGGACTGTGCCTCTCCAAGGCCTCTCAAATCCCCATTTGGAGCAGAGGGACTTTGTTCTCATTCATTAACAAACTCCTGGGAGTGACAGGGCATGTGTATCTATCTAAAAGCCTGCAGAGCTCCCCAGATTTACCTGGGTGAATGAGTGGCCCTTCTGGCTCATTAATTACATAGTGTGTACACAACACAACCTGGCCCAGCACATTCTGGTGCCCCTCCCCCACACGCCTTCTGCCAGATGTTGCTCACTTCCGCTCCTGGCTTTGGGCCAGAGTAAAGTGCTATGACTCACTCCACTGTACAGGAAGACGGGGGAGGAGGAAGGGTTTGTTGGGATCATTTGTTGGGATCATTTGTTAACCTATACAGGTTAACCTGGCCACACACCACGTCCACAGAGGATCTGGGAGATGATCCCAGAACTCCAGGTTTTGAGTGCCCTGCTGTAACCACCACTGATACACTGCAAGGAACTGCTAGCCACACAGCGCTTGTCTGGTATGCAGAGTACCAGACTATCCCTTGAGGTATTTTCCCATTCAGCCCCATCCCTCCCACTGATGCCTGCAATCCCTTTTTACCACTCCCCAAGGCCTCCCACTCCCAATCCCTTTGCTGAAAGCATCCAGCCAGCTGCAGAATGCTGCTTTCCGTCCCAAGGAATTCCTAAACACCTATGGCATGTCACCCACAGAGTACGGATGGACTCAGGATATTCCAGACTTCAGATGTAAGTCGCTCCATTGCTCTTGCCCAAGGTTCAGGAGTTTAAAGTGTCTGAGATAGCTGTCCTCAGGGGGTAATCCAGCCCTGGACATAAAAGCTAGGAATTTATTCCAAAAGGTTTCAGGCTCTCCTTCTTCCCAACAGGCTGCTCCCATCACTTGCCCTGGCTCATGAGTGACCACTTGCTTTGCAGATGCCAGTGCTGTCCTGTGACTCAGTGGCAAGACTGCTAAAGAAGCAAGAATAACTCTGTGTGTGCATACTCAAATGTGGACACATACTCACAACCCTACCGAGCTCAGTGTGACAGCCAATTTCAACTGCTCTGGGAAGCCTGTGGCCTGATGGACCCACAGAGATAGGGGCCAATGCCACAAAGGATGCTGCCAACAGTTAAACCGCACTGCAAGTTTAGATGAAGTCTCCGAGGAACCCAGATGGCAGATACTTGGTCTTGCCAGCTTTTTTCTTGGGAAAGGGATAAAAATATGGAACTGACTGTACAGCAGAATATGCCACACATAGCATCAGAGGGACAAAGACGACCCCCTCCCACAGATCTGTCAGTGCCCTCACTCCAAACCTGCAGCCCCCCGCTATTCCAATCCTGGGCTTAGGTTGAACAATGGCTGACAATCAGGCCCCAGAGCAAAATGAGCTTACTTTTGGCCTACCACAGGCTCAAGGGCAGGCTGCACAAGCATCCACTCTGCCCCAGATATGTTCCCAGCCCAGGCAGAGTGTGGAAAGAGAACAGGGCAAAGGTCTGGGCACAGCAACAAAAAAGAGGGGAACAAAAGAAAGACAGTGGTAGTAGTGCACAAAAAGCCTTGTAGCAGCCTTTCCAACCTGCACTGACCCAAGCTAGAGACAGAGGGGTGAACTGCAGCATCTGCAAAAGAAGTGCTCCCCCATGGCTCAGAGGGATTCAGCACTCTGCTCACAGCTGCTCCTGCTAGCTCCACCCCTACATAACCCCCCACCCCACCCCCCGATTCCACATACTCACAGAGGAATCCAACCGCACTTTCATGGTCCCGGTCAGAGTTCCTGCAGGAGGCAATTCACCTTCTCCCCTCTTAACTACCTGGGTTCAGCACCACCCTATGAAGTATGCCAAACCACTGCCCTGTGGGAAATACGTGATTGGCTAGGAGTCAGAGATAGACTAATTACATAGACTCCAGCCCCAGGCTTGAGAATTGCATGGCTCTCCACGCGCACAACACAGGGCTATTTCTGGATGGTGAATCAGACAGTCTGAATGCAAACTGCAGCTTCAACCTGAACCAGTTCTGAATAAACAGGGCTCCCTTCCCCATCCCAGCCAG
Organism: Rafetus swinhoei; assembly: GCA_019425775.1. Lineage (NCBI taxonomy): Eukaryota > Metazoa > Chordata > Testudines > Trionychidae > Rafetus > Rafetus swinhoei. Next base: position 19,551,904 of record CM033429.1, on the reverse strand, counting down.
ATGCAGCCTGGGTGAAATAAATGTCTAGCCTCCTGAGTCTGGGTGAAAAGAATTAAGGTTTTGAGGTTATAATACAGGACAGAGTCAGAATACCCAGTTGTAACAAGACACCTGGGTTCTATTGCCAGCTGTGTCACTGAAATGCTGCATGAAATTTGGCAAAACATATGCCCTTCCTGTGCCTTGGTCTCCCCAGGAGAGCAATGGCTGTTAATGACAGGGTCGATAAAAATCAAGGATTAAAAAAAACATTAAAAATCTGATTTTTTTTAAAATTTAAAGCAGATTTTTTTATTTTTTTAAATCATCAATAAAATATTAAATTTCTCATTTAAAAATAACAGTTACAATTAAATTTCATCACAAATATGCTATACCTACACTTACAGTCTCATAAAAATGAATTAATGGCTCTAGTCTGTCCAGTCTAACAACCAGTTCTTGCTTCTTGAAAGTTCTGGGCTTTCAATTTCTGTTAGTCTGCTGAGAAACATGTGCAAAGATGGACACAGGTGGGATACGATTGTTTTTGTTCTGTACTTATGTGCTGGTGAACATGGGCCAAGCACGGCAGAGCTAGTTCAGATATTGTCTAAAGACAGAGAAACAATATGTAGGAAAGGATGGAGACAGCACAGAAAGGAACATTGGAGGGGACCAGAAAGGAAAAGGGAAGCCATTATTCAGCACACACACAGGTTTTTTTGCCCCCAAAAAACTGTCATGGCTTCTAGGTGTAAAAGAGACTATTCTGAAGAAATTTGTTCCCTGGGTAAAAAAGGAAAATGTGTCAATGGTAAGCAAGAAGAAGATGCAGGGTTTAGCTGCAAGAATGAAACATCCTAAGCAAAACTGCTTATTGGAAGAAAATTATGTGGATATGCCTGAAGAACAATGTGGGTCAACTTTGCAATCCATCATTCTTCAAGCCTCTCTTTGTGCCTTTTAGTTATAAGTGTGATTTAACAAGTAAATTCCCAAGTTTGCTATGTTGGATGTTGCTAGAAAAAAAGTTTAGCTCAGTGAATATTTATGACTTGTTTAATTAGTTAACTCAGTTTAGAATCTATCACCCATGTATAAAGTACAGAAAGCTGCAGTAAGAGAAATCTAGAGTTGCCAGCTGCCACTCCCATTTTCTTATTTTATATTACACAATACATGCCTTTTATTTTGGAACATCATGGTCACAGACCATAATGGTGATGCCATAAGTCTATTCCTTATTTTATTTCAACATAACTCAGCTTCCCAAAAGGAACCCCATCCTGTATTTGTTTTCAATAGGGCTTACTCCAAAATTAAGTGCACTCTAGGCACAGTCAGTCTTAGCTTTTTTAGTAACTTGGAATCAGATCTGCATCAAAATGACAGTGGGAGTGGGGAAGATGAAAGCTAGTTGTAGACGTTTTAAGGACATGGTACACTTAATGTTCCAAGGATTTATCTGTTAGAGTTAATAAAATTTGATTTTTTTTTTTTTTTAAGATTTAAGGACAGCCATCGATCAGCCAGCATATAAGGAGTCTGCTTTAACTACAAATGTGAAACACATAACCATTAAGATTTAGTTTAATAAAATGTAGGTGCTATTATGTTTGTGTGTAGGATTTAGTTCTTACCATTCCTAATGTACTGCTGCTGCATCTGTAGCTTGACACACCGAATGAGTACAAGATGAACCTCCCTACTCTGACACTCTCTGGTCTGGCAACATCCATGATCTGGCAAGATTTTAGTTAGCCAGGCTTCAACTTACCATGCGTGTGTCCAAGTTTTCCCATAAAGTTTATTTACAGCCACCAGTCTTCACTCTCAGTGTTCTGTGCTGTTATTTAACTCTAATTTACCTCTAAGGCTACGTCTATACTGCACCCTTCTTCCGCAAAAGCTTATGCAAATGAAGCATGGAGTAGAATATCGCTGCGCTTCATTTGCATAATTAATTAGCAGCAGTTTTTGTGCAAAAACCCCTCTTGTGCAAGAGCCGTTCTTCCTCAGGCTCTTGCACAAGAGGGGTTTTTACACAAAAAGGAGCCGTCTACACAGTTCCTTTTTGCGCAAAAGCCTCTTGCGCAAAAATGGCTGCTAATTAATTATGCAAATGAAGTGCAGCAATATTCTACTCTGCGCTTCATTTGCATAAGCTTTTGTGGAAGAAGGGTGACGTATAGACGTAGCCTCAATGTCTTCTAAGAGCCCCATAAGCAGTGGAAGTGTTGGTAATGTTGCTAGACAATATTGACCTCCTGTGATCTTGCAAATTCTCTGGTTTGGCACCAGTCAGGTCTCAACGGCGCTGGACTAGAGATGTTCAACCTGTATTATGTACTAGTTCCTAAATTAATAAAAATCAAGTTATCTAAAAAGTTACACAAAGTATACCCTCTTAGATGATGTAAAATGCTGTGTTGAGCTGTAAAATATGTTTTATAGTGATCAGATCTGCATTGCTGTTTGAAGAAATATGTGAAAAAGAATCAGCAAGAAATATGATTTAAATCAATGATTTTATTGGTTATTTAAATTGTGATTTAAATCAATTATTTAAATTGCCTTGTTTTAAATCAATCCACCCTGGTTAAGGATCCTAACTTGACTGGGCTTGGAGAAGCGGTAACAATCTGGAAGACCCAGGGAAAGTGTTGCAGAGGACATAGGACATTCAAGAGAGGGGTGGGTGTCGGCTCCATCTGTAGGCCAGGTCAGCTCTCTTACACCCCACAGCACAGCTCTGAACTTGAGCTCCTAGGAAAGGGACTGACTGCCACTTGCAAAGCACAACAGTCTGAGCCAGACATTAAGGAGCAGAGCCACCCCCTGGCCATCTCCCAGCCTTGGGTGCAGCCAAACAGCAAGCCTAGGTCATGCACAGATGCAGCCCAGACAGAGCCACTCTCGTCAGGGACAGCTAACACTTAGAGCCTAGACCCAGTACTTGTGCCTCGCATACTGGTCCCAATTCTGAAGCCAGACCTGTCTGCAAACCCTGTGCTTCCCTGGGAACAGAGAAAGCTGAAACAATAGACGTAGCCTCTTTGGCCTGCCAAAGACATACACCTGCTTCTAAGGAGCTCAGAACATGCTCAGGGCATAGGGTGCAGGATATGGCGTCAACACCAACACAGGGGCTTAAGGCATATCTAGTCAAAGACCTCCTGAGCAAAAGCAGACAGCAGCAGTGCAACAAGATTCTGGAGAGGGCAGCACTGGCCTACACGCTGGAGTCCAGGAGAGCTATTCCTTCTTCTCAGCCCCTAATAGGCTAGTGCCAGCAAGTACCACCAGATCTAGTTCCTAGGGGCTTTGGGTCCAGAGAAGGGGAGTCTAGGCTTGTTCCTTCTAATGTGCTCCATGTCACAAGTGAGCTACAAGTGGCAAAATGCTCAAAGCTCCTTTCGTCCCCCTTGCTGGACACCTTCCTGATCAACCAAAAGGATCTGGGCAGGACATGAAGTTCCAAAGACGCACTTCCCCCTCACAGGGACAACAGGGCACTAGGGTTATCCAGTAAGCATTGCCTCACCAACATGCTTAGGGGATAACTGGTTAACTGGTGCCTGGTCCCACTGAAGTGACCCAGCTGGGCCCACTGCGTAACAGGAAGAGAGTGTTTCAGTCCAGCTGGGCCACAGCAGCGCCCTGCCCGCAGTATGGAGCAATGGATCCTGCCTGGCCTGCCCAGAATAGCACTGCACTGTGCCACTTACGGGGTGAGGGGGAAGGCGTTGCTCCAGCCCAGACAGGCCCTCTGTGCTGAGCTAGGCTGTTTAGCTATGTTAAACATATTGTCTAATCAGTTAACATTATAAATGCGGTTTTATATCCCTACAGGGCACCATGAGTGCATTCACAGCCCATACATTGGAAGTTATGGACAGAGGTTTTTTTAAAATGGCAACTCCTCTTTGAGGGGCTTCCAGGACAAACACACTGGATACAGATTTATTTTTACAGTGGATACAATGGTAAAGCCCATTTCATCAGATGAATTGGAGTGGAGTTTACAGAGGCATGGGTATATTGCTCAGGCAGAGACAAACACCTACAAGATCTTTATCACGCAATCTTAAGCTTAAATACCCACATGGGGAAGTGAAGAACAAACTGTGAGAGCCAGATGAGTACCCAGAAGTCACTTACTTTAGGACAGGCCAAACAAGGAAAATAACAGAACACCGCTGGTTATCACGTATAGCCCCCAGATAAAACCACTCCAGTGCATGACTGACAATCTACAACCTATCCTGGGAAACGATCCCTCATTCTACAGACCTTGGGAAACAGGCCAGTTCTCGCCTACAGACAACCCCCACCCTGAAGCAAATACTCACCAGCAGCCACGCTAGTTGGTTAGTCAATAAGCGGGGGAGCCACAGCGGAGTTAGCTCCCAAGCCCAGGAGCTAACCCCACTGTAACTCTGCCTTTTAAATGTATTAAGATGCGGGGGAAGGGCGGGGGCAACTAGTCAAGCTCATGCTTATTGGATAGTCAACTAGTCACTTACATCCCTAAGCCACACAACACACCACAGAGACACTTACCCAGGAACCTATCCCTGCCAATTCTGTCTACATATCTATACAAGCGACACCATCACAGGACCTAATCACATAAACCACACCATCAGGGGCTCATCCACCTGCACATTGACTAACATGATATATGCCATCAAGTGCCAGCAATGCCCCTCTGCCATGTATATTGACCAAACCAGACAGTATCTAGCTACACCAAATCAGATACAAATCAGACCTCAGGAATGGTAACATAAGGGAAGTTAGCAAGTAGTTGACTGGATTAAAGACTACTCGCTCCCCCTCCTTGCTGCCTCTGGTCCGGAACTCTGCATGTTGGCATTTTAAATGTAGCAAGAGCCCTGCAGTTCTTACTACATTTAAAATGCAGAGCCACAGTGCAGGTGGCTCCCGGAGCCTGTAGGAGCTGGCTCCTGGAGCTACTCCCACTGCAGCTTTGCAGAGCGGTCCTTATCGACTACACAATTAGCCAGATAACCACAATTTAACATCCTTAGGTAACATACATAATAAACCTGTAGGGGAACACTAACTTCTCTGGACATTCAGTAATGGATTTGAAAGTAGCCATCCTTCTACAAAAGAATTTCAAAACCCAATTACAAAGGGAGATGGCTCGAGGTCGTCTCTGAGTGATTGTTCATGTCCATTCCATGTAGGTGTGCACGTGCAGCATGCAAATGGCGTCAGAAGTTTTTTCCCTTAGCAGTTTCCCTTGGGGCAGCAGGGGAGCCCCTTGGAGTGGCGCTACTATATCAGCTAATATATTCCCCTGATGACCCTCAACCCACTTCATTCCAAATCCCGCCTGCCCCCCCTTCTTCAGAGTAGTCTGGTGAGAAGGGACCGGGGGGTGGAGGGCCATCAGGGGAATATATTAGTCAATATAGCGGTGCCACTCCAGGGGCCTCCCCTGCTGGCCCAACAGATATTGCTAAGGGAAAAAACTTCAGATGACGCATGAGCAACACATCTCAAAGAACAACAGTTACGAAGGTACGTAACTATCTTTTCATTTGCAAATTCAATACAATCAATTTAGGATTGAATAAGGATCTTAATTGGTTAATACACTACACAGGCAATTTCCCCTCTCTTGATATTCACATTTCCATATCAACTGCTGTGAATGAGCGACTGCCAACCTGACTTGATTAGCCTTATTAACACAAGTACCCTCTTTTGTTTTCTTTTGTTTTCCTTATATAAACCCATGCCTCTAAACTCCACTCCAAAGCATCTGATGAAATGTGTTTTACCCATAAAAGTTTATGCCCTAATAAATCTGTTAGCTTCTAAGTATACAGGACTCCCCATGTTTTTGCAGCTATAAACTAACAAAGCTATCCCTCTGATATTTTACACTGGATACAGTTCTGTGCCAAGGAGAACAGCCTTGCATTCCCACTGCGCTTCTCGCCCCAAGCGCTCCAAACACATTGCAGATGGTACTGACAAAATGGGCTGTGGCCAGGGCAGCTCCCACAAGCGGGTGAAGGCACACAGCAACAGTACACACACACACATTTTGGACAAGGCAAGAGAAGAACCCCATTTCCAATGTAATCCTGCAGGGAATTAAAAGAAGTGAGTGCCCAGTAGAATGAAGATTCATAGATTCTGGGAGACAGTGTCAGGGGAGTGTCAAGTACCAGGTGGTGTCTAACTTGCTGGGTCTCATTATTTTGTACCTGATGCTACTCCCATCTGACAAGGCACCTGTCAACATCTTCCAAGTGCCCCTCCAATCAGGGACATTATCATATCCTCCTTCTTCCCATACAGAGTTATTCCCATGTGATTTAAGACACTAGTTCCTACATGGATTCCTTCGGCTTAAAGAAAGTAATCTCAGGCACTGAGCCCTTTGCCTTAGTCAAATCCTATTCTTGCAGACTCAGACCAAGGAGGGAGGTGAACTGTGCTTCCCTGCCCCTAAGCACATGGATGGGTGCTGGACAACTTTCTGGGGACACAGACCAGACTCTCCATGAGCTCCCCCAAAAGGCAGCCCAATAGCCAGCAGCCATCTTTAGTAGTTTTGGCCATATCTGCAGCCATGACCCCGTAAGGCAAAAAGTCTAGTCAGCAGGTGCCTCCTTGATCCCATCACCTGAGCAGCAACTAACACCTGTTTTGCCCCAGCACACCATTGGTAGCAAGGGAAGGGGTTTTACTGCATAATCTCTTTGAACCACCCTGGCCTGGTCCCCTTCACTGGCTACACACAGACAAAAAAAGAGAGACAAATGCATTGGTCAAACCACACCTTTCTCCCCATCCAGGCAGCTGCCTAGTCCATAAAAACTCTGTCCCATGGCCTAAATATAGGGCCTAAGTGTCTGCAAGCCTCCCATATGTCAGCATCCTTGTACAATATATGCAATGCTATTAAAAGGGCTCAGTCAGCTAACTACTGTGACAGGAAACTGGAGTCCCAGTATGACTGCTCCCAGAGAGCAAACAGAATCCTGAGGGCCTACATTTAGATAAAAGGCCTCAAAGTCCTATACTTACTGGCCAGACTCTGCCAATCAGTGTCCTGTAGGTTCACATGACACCCTGAACATGAAGACTCAATAATATAACCCACAAATTTTGTAGATTTACAGTTCACCTCACATAAATGCAGATCACTTACTGAATAACCTACCAGCACTGTCCTGATGTGAATCCATGAGGTTCCCTTTCCTTTTATGACAGATAATTGCACATTGGCTTCTGCATAATCCAGTGATCTGCATTCAGAATGGAGGCCCAAGTGCTGCTCCTTGTGTTAATCTCTCCAGAAAGCAAAGACTCTAGATACTCAAAGGCCTATGCACAATATTGGTATGCAGTTGTTTATAACTGCAGCAAAATGCACAGCAGAAAGGGTCTAGGTTTGAAAACAGTAGACATCCAACGGCCTATGCAAAGAATACACCAGACCTTATTGCAATTGCCTGTGCTCTCTCATATTTGGGTGTGGGTCTGGGCTTACAAAGAGTCAAACTCAACGCATCACTGAGGGTATAGGAAATCCCAGGTTACTGCGGGTGCATCTGCACTGCATCCTTAGCTTGAAATATGCTATGCAATTTGAGCTACGCAAATTGTGTAGCTTATTTTGAGTTAATTTCGAAGTAGCTTATTTCGAAACATCCCTTAATCCTCGTGGAATGAGGTTTACAGGGATGTTGGAATAGCGCGCCCGTTATTTTGAAAGCTATTTCGAAATAATGGGCACACTATCAAGACATGGAAAGTGCTATTTTGAGATACTGGAAGTATCCCGAAATATCGCCGCTGTCTAGACACACCCTGTAAGAGCAAGAACCTGTAGTGCCAGTGAGGTGAGTGGAGAGACTAGACAGCTCTCCAATCATGTGTACACCTTCCAGTACCATGGGCTCTGTGTGCCAATATGTGGCAAAGCAAGCCCAGGCCCATAGCCGTGTAAGCCTTACTGCTCTGTGCTTGCAAAGAGGAGGGCTTGAGAGTTGCTCCAGAGCAAGGAGGATGCCACGCCATATGCATCCTGGAGACTGTGCAAGGCCAAGCAACTCAGTGGCTAATGCTATAGGCTAGGGGTGAGGCACCTCAGGCCTGGAAGCCGGATGCGGCCCCCAGCTTGTCTGGATCTGGCCCCTGAGGCTCAGGGCTCCCCTCCTAGTATTGGGGAGCCCACACCTACTGAGGGACTGGAGCACACAAAATCTACTAGCCTGGGCCCCACTAGACTCTGGTGTGTGAGGGGAATGTGGTGAGTGTCTTTTTACTTCTCCACATCGGTGAGGGTTTAGAGGTTTTTTTGGTTTCTCCTTTGTGTGTGGCCCCCGACTGATTTTTCCATGTGTCAGCGGCCCCCAACCCAAAAAAGGTTGCCCACCCTTGCTATAGGACCCTTGGCCGTCAGCAGAGCACTCCACTCTCTCCAAGGGATGGGCTGGAACTGCGGAGGGCACTGTGGTTGGCTTCCTGACTATCCTTCACAAATCCCTGCTAGGCATTTGAGGGGTGAGGGGGCCTGTGGATCACATACACAAGACAAGAGCTTTCTAAGCTCTGTAGCATGCTACAAGCCTGGGGCTCACCAATATGTGCCTTATTATGATCCTGCTATGGATGTGTAATGGGTGTTACAGAAGGGATTACAGTCCTACTTCTATAAAGTAGTATGCCAGCTGGAGCAGAGGGGGAAAGAAAAGGGCTCACTGTAGCCAATGCCTCACTCTCAGCAAACACTGCTCTGACAGGGTGACAGCATGAACTTGTCAGACTGATGTGAAACTGCAGGGACCCAGGATACAGTCAGCAGATGACAGCATCTGAGCTTACAGCTGTAATGAATGAAAGTCAGAAATGCAGCACATAACTCCTCAGCTGAGGATGCCATGCTGATGGGAGCCAGCAAGGGTCACATGCAGAGTCTCACCCAGCTGCTTAGCAAACTAACAAGCCACCATGGGCAGCTCCTACACCATGGGAGAACACAGCCAGTTGTATATCTCACATGAATCTACTGTTGGCACGGCAGAAGGGCCCAGGAATCAAATCCCACAGGGTATGGATTGACCAGCACAGCTCAGACTATGATCCCAGCTAGTTTGGTATCCTGACTCTGATGGTGCACAGTGGGGAGGCAAAAGAGTCCAGCATGCAGCTGGTCAACAGTACAATGTAGGATGGCCAACAAACGCCCTGAGATCTGATCAGCCTTAGCCTAAGGCCAGGTATACACTGGAGGAAAAAATCAGTGCAAGATACATAACTCCAACTACGTGAATCGAGTAGCTGGTGTCAACATATTTTGCATCAATTTTCTGGGGAGGCCCCACCAGCGGGAAGTTGATGGGAGAAATGTTCCTGTTGACTTTCCTTACTTCTCACAAGGAGTAGGAGTACCAGTGCTGACGGGGGCGCCCTGAGTTCTTTACTAGACCCACTAAATCGAATCCCGGAATCTCTAGAGCATCGATCTTCCAGGAAGTGGAGATGTGGCCTAAGTCAAAGCAACCTACCTAGCATTACAGCATCCAGTTCCAGCAACGCTAAGAGCCTTTTCCCAGCTGCTGCGAGAGTCTTGGATAAACTGGCTATTCCTAAACATTCACTGTTTTACCCACTGTGCTGTTACCTGTGCACCTCAGAATGGGAAACAGCATCAACAAGCATGGTGTAAAGAAGACTTCACTTCTCTCTCAAGATCCAGTGCTCCCCCTTCTCTAGAGCTCAGCATCTACCCATAGCGCTTCTCCCACTATGCACCATCTCTAACTCTTTACCAGGCCTATTCCGACATCCCTCTAAATCTCGTCCCACTGGTAAACCACTTCCACACTGTGCCCACTCCCTCATCAGTCCCTATCCCATTGCATCCCCATTGCATGCCATGCCGCTCACCAGGCGCTCCATCTCTTGCTCATGCAGCCGCTCCTCGCGCTGGCGTCGGTGATATTCTAGCAGGTCATCTTCATTGTCACTGATCTCAGTGATGCTATTTTTGCGCTCCCTTGTGCTCATGGGCAGCCGCAGGTCTCCAGACAGCTTTCTCTGTGCCCGGGGGCTCTGATGGGGTGAGGACATGGCCAGTGATCCCAGGCTGTACGCAGGGCTGAGAGTGATACTGAAGCTGGGCTTACGCTGGGAGGCAAGTTCTGCCTGGAAGATGGGTGAGGGACTTCTGGTTCTCAAATTCTTCCCTGTCAAGGAGGATGAGGAGAAGTCTTCATGTCTCTCCAGGGGCCTGGCTGCCTTGTGCCGGATGCGAGGGCTCTCAGGAACCTCCTTGGCCAGCTTGGTCTGCTGTGAGGGACTCTCTTGGGGGGTCCTTGCTTGAGGAGACAAGGCAGAAGGCAGGGGTGCTGCCCGGCGAGACAGGGAAGGGCTGAGGGGAGGCAAGTCCCTCATGCTCTCCATGCTCCTTCTGCCCATTCTGGGACTCTCAGGGGGCTGCAGAGAACGGCTGCCCTGACTGACATGGCTGAAGCCTGCAGTCTCCAGAGGCTGGAAGACTCTTGCCAACATCTGCCGGGACGGGCTGGAGGCCAGGTGCCTGTCAATGCCAGGGGGTTCCTTGCCCTCCCTAAAGGGGCTGGGTGGGCGCTCTTGAAGAGCCACCATTTTCAACCTCTGAGCAGATGGCGACTGAAATTTGGGTGTCAGACGGGGACTACTGGGGATATTGGTAGGCTGAGCCTGGGAGCTTCCTGTTACATAGTCACTCAAGCTTATAGACACTAGGGGCATGTGCTGGTTAGGATGGCCCAGTTGTGCGCTCTCAACAGCTCTCCGGGAACTGGAGAAGGCTGAAAGCCCAGGGCCTTCAGGGTGCAGGGTTCTCTGGCTAGGTGTGGGGCTCAAGGGACTGCCATGCACTGCCTTCCTCTGCATCTTAGGACTCTCTGCAAGCTGTGCATCATTTGTGCCCATGGCACTGCTCCTCAGGTCCAGGTGGGAGGCACCACTTGGAGGGGGAGGTGTCCGCTGCTGTGGAAACTGCATGGCATGGTTGTAGCTGGATGATCTCACTGGCACCACTGGGGGGATGGGTGGCCCCTGCTCCTGACTACTGGGAGAGTGGCTAGTGTAACTGCCACTGCTGGCTGGGGAAGAAAGTGGGGAGAAGGGTGGAGATGCGTTATCATAGCTTGAGCCCACAGACATGGCCCCGGGGCTCAAGGGTGGGGACAAGAAGTAGTGCCCACCACCATTCACCACTGAGGAAACAGGGGACTGGGCATTGGCAGACAGCTTTTTCCTGGGGCAACCCGGCTCCTCTATCACCAAAGAGTCCATGATGTCTTGCAGATCTTTCTCAATGGAGCTGACTAGGGAGCTGTGGCTGGGCCGGGGCCTCATTCCCAGCCCCTTATGGGCATCATTCAGAGACGGATGGTGGTTGCCATTCACTAGACGCTCCGATTCTGCCAGAGGGAGAGAAAGGAGCACACATTAACCAAGGAGACAGCACCATTAACCTCACAGCTTAACCCATGCCAAACCCCTCCATTCAATCAGGCCATGTGGTCACACACAGGCCAGAAACAGCCTGGGCTAGGGAGCAAACATCCAGCTTCTGCCCCACATGAGGAAATCGGTCCCTGTGGCCCAAGCACTGTCCCCACAAAACCACAGCTCCAAATCACTTGTGGAGACTCCAAAGGAACCATGACAGCCCAGAATCTGCTCTCCAAGAATGGCAGAACCAATGGCCACCACAGCCTGGTGGACTGGATTGGGTTGGACCTGTCTGTGCACCTGCTGCCTACCTCTCCACAGTAGGGAACAAGTATTTACTGTAACCACAGCCAAACTCATCGTAGCCACAACTGCGTGGCCAGTAGAGGAATGGAAGGGATGGGAGCCGGCATCAAATCCTTGTCTTATCCCACAGGAAACATTCCAGCAGAAAGCTGCCAGGAGAAGGCGCCCACAAAAAAGATCTCTTCACCCCCAATTGTCATGCTCTCTGCACTTCCCATGTTACAGAATACCCCTTGGAAGTTCTAATTGCTCGGAACTAGCACTCTGCATTCTGGATGAGGCCGGAGCCAGACTGCAGGTGTGTGCTGCATATACATGCTGGGAGGAATGCTAGACACAGCAGGAAATGGTGCCAGCAATGCAAAGGGGAATACCCACAGCTCCATTAGACAGGATAAGGGCTATTAATCCTTCAATTCCTAAGCATGAAGACTAGATTTCAGATGACATTTTCCTATAGCCAGGCTATTCCACACTTGGACATTAGAGGGATTCATGTACTGGGGCATCTGGGACTGGCCTCTGGAAGATGAGAGGAAACACTAGAAAGACAAATAGTCTGAGCCAGCAGGGCAATGTCCATGCTCCTGTGAGTGGTCTTCTCTAAGCCAGTGCCACAGCATAGGGTTGCCACAGATGCTATCTTCTGGATGTGACCCAAGCAGAGGCCCTACCTATCTGGGGCCATTAGGGATGCCTCTATACTGCACCTAGAGCTCAAAATAAGCTGCACAATTTGAACTACACAAATTGTGTAGCTTATTTGAGTTAATTTCAAAATAGCTTATTTTGGATTTAAATTTCAAAATAGAGCGCTATTCCAAAACATCCCTTACTCCTCACAGAACGAGATTTACAGGGATGTCGGAACAACAAGCCTATTATATTTTGAAATAACAGGCTTGCTCAAAAGACTCTGCAGTGTAGACGTAACCTAGGAGTCCAGGGCACATCTCAGAAGAAAAGGAATATTAACAATTGACCTACCTAAATTCCACCTCCTTAATTCCTCCTGCAGCTTCAGTCACATACATGTGTCTTTTTCATCTCCTGCCTTGAGCTACTACGAACATAACAGCTGTTTAGTAATAGGTACTGGGACCTCTACTGGATCTTTTCATTTATGAAATTCTAGCATGCAGAGCTGGCCCTGTGCTCAACTGTCCCTCCTCCCCCCAACTCTGCCCTAATCCCCCCTAGGGTTCAGGTTTAGTCATGCCCTTATTAAGTGTTATCTCCCATGCTGATCGTCTCTTTGGAGCTCAGGTGCCTGGGGATTATATTCCAGTGACCAGCTGGGTGTCCCACTAGCTGTATTGCCCCGGCAACTGAAATGTGATAGCTCTTTCCAGCATGATGCTAATGCATTGTTTTCTTGGCTCTGCCTGTGGTCTCACTGGTATGCTGGGAGCTGGGCAGAGAACAGCTGCACATACCTTACCTCATCCTACAGAGATAGGAGTGACTGTTGCGTCTTCCCTGTCCCTACAATAATCGGCCTCTGGGACTTCCTGACTTTTCCTCTGGAGTCTTGTAGACAAAACTGAACATTTAGCGCAGTGTTGGGAGGGAGCTGGAGCTGCAGCAAGTGAGAATCAGCTCCAGACATGTGGTTGAGCATCTGCCTCCCATTGAGAAGGGAGGTGATGCTGCCTCCACCAGAGCATCCTACAGCAGCAGCCAGGGTACACAGCACTTCCACCACCCATCCAAAATGGCACTATCCCCTGCTTCTCTTCAACACTCCCTTTCTCAGTCACAGGGGAAAGAAAAACATATAGGAGCCCCAAAACCAGACATCCAGATAGACTGGAGGGAGAGGCAGCTCTTTCCTGGCTGGGATTTGAAGATGGTCCTTCTGGGGGTTTGCCTTGGGGATTCAAAGGGTTTCCAGGATAATAACAGAGAAAATGGGAAGAGAATTAAAATGATATGATTGAATGTCACTTAGAAACAATTTAACTAACCACAATGGAGCCAGCTGCTGCCATAACCTTTGTCCAGAGTCTAGAGTTTGAGATTTTCAGTATGTCTCTAAACAGAAACAAGTAGGTTGAGCCAGGGGAGTGAGCATGTGTCAGCCATAAACCTGACCAGGTCACTCACTTGCCTCAGGACATGGGGGAGGAACACAAAGGGACTGCCACTGGGATCTGAACAGCACTTCCCACTACCTCCAAGCCCTTGGAGCTGAAGTTGGGTTTCTCCTCAGTGCCTCCGAACACCAGGAATCTCAGCAGATGGCAAATGGCCAGTCCCTTTGCTAAACATGCATAGGGGTTATCAGCTCCTTTCTCAATAAACTGCAAGGTGAATTGAAACTTCTGGCTCCCTTTAAATTGGTCCCAAATGCTAAGCAAGGTCTATTCATGGCACAGTATCTGTGGGTCCCAAATGCTGGCCTTCTAGAACCTGAACTCCCCACAGCTATGTAGGCATGAAGAAGTGATAACATTCAACTAACGCTTTGAGCTCCTCCCCAGGGTAGACCACCATCAGCAGATGAGTTTAGGCATCTTCCTGCTTTTGGGGCAAATACTGCACGTGAGCTGCCCAAAAGCTGCTAAGTGCCTCTGCACCTCCTGAGTACTAGCTCCCCCTTCCCATACACAGCTTTCTGGGGTTGGGGTGAGCCACTTCTGGAGGCAGCTCCATCCAAAGGCAGAGCTCCAAAAGCAGCAGCAGCACCACCACACAGTGCTGCTGTACCCTTCCTCAGACCATCTCCAAACACTGTGCAAACACTAATTAATTAAGCCACAACCTCAGGGCACCTTTCCAGCTCTAATACTCCCAGCAGCAACCAACAACCACAGCAGAGGAAAGAAAACAGCCAACTAGGTCACAAGCTTGTACACACACAAGCTTTCCACTGCCTGCTGATACCCAGATGCTGGACAGAACAATCTTCCTGTTTCCACATGGCTTCTGCGAGGCCAATAATGGCTTCTCCAGTCATTCTAGCTATGGAGACAAATGGTCAAGTGGTTAGCTCAGGATGCCAGACTCAAGAGCTCCTGGGCTCTACTCCTGACTCTGTCCTTCACCTACTATGTGATCCTGGGCTAATCCCTTCCCCTTGTAGTGCTGCAACATTCCAGTTTCCACACAGGGAGGTAACAGCAGCCACCTGGGGGAGGGGGGTTCCCACTTTCTATTTGTATAGCTAGCTGAGCCCCCTCCATGGCTAATGCTCACCTTCTTGTCTGAGCTGGCAGACGGCAGCTTGCTGGTTTCAAGAAGAGAGTACTGCTTTTGCTTGCAGCCACCTAAATGTCAAGCTGAAACCAAACTGCTCTGGCCTGCAGCATTTGTCAAACACAGTTAGAACCTATCCGGGATTGAAAGTGGCTGGATTTTTTCCCCTTGTAATAAATGAAAAAAATCACGAAGGGGAAAGATGGAGAAGCAGTAATAATATTGCAAGAGCAATACCCCAATCAGGGTACTTAAGGCTTAGCATTCTGGAAGGCTAGACACACTCCTGGCATGAATGGCTCAGAGAGAGCGCTGGATTAATGGGTAAAGCCATGGTTTCATGGCCAGTTAATGTAAGAGAAGGGATTGATTGGCAGGTGAATCCGATTATCAGTTCAGGTAAACCAAAGCTCAATTTATTTCCATTAAATCAGTTCTTCCTTAGACACAAGATCCCTGACCACATCTGCCTGCAACATTATTTCATAGGAGTAAACTGATTATAATAAATGTGCACTTTGTCTGAAGATCCCAAAGCACTTCACAGATATCACTGCAGTCCATAACCCTCACTCAAGAGACTGAACAAGAAAGGGAACAGAGTCAGAGGCCACATAAGAAAGACAAAACTTCCCATTTGCAACAAGCAGGGCATGAAAACTTGACACCAACTTTCCTTTGGTAATTCCCTCTGTACCAGTCATCTTACCCCATTCAGGTAACCACCACCAACAGCCTAGCATGCCTCCAGATTCTCTTGAAGCATATGCACAGGTATCTCCATACCTCAAACAAACACCAAATTCTCTGTGCTTGTCATCTGGAAGCACTAGCCTTTTGTTTCAGCTTGTGTGCTCAACCAATGCTTAAAACACAAATATACTGGTCATTAGGAAAACCAAATCTAGAACAGAAAGAAGCTGGACTGTGCCAGGTGCCTATCCAGAAAAGTCACACCAAGTAATATTTTGCCACAGTGAAATGGGTAAAACAAAGACAGATTCCCACCAGTTTGAGAATCAGGCGCAAAACTGGGAGCCACAAGGCATGGTCAGAAGCCAGAAAAAAGCAACTGTGCAGCCAGCAGGACATAGAAGGGACTGAGACCTAGACACTTTACATCCAATATCTTAAATATGAAAAAATGCAAAGATTTCCTCAAAAACTCAGTATCATTAGAGAGGTGTCGTTGGAGAGAAAAAAGGAAAATCTGCATGGGTATGTCTATACTTGCTCCCAAAAAATTAGGAGTAACGTTAATTTGAACCAAGGGGTTGATTCGAACTAACGCGTCCCGGAGCGCACTTCCTGGTTGGATTCAGCTGTTGAGCAGAGTAACGCGCCAGCAAGATCATACTAATGAAGTGAAGGATATTTAAATCCCCGCTTCATTAGCAATTTCGGTCACCTACATTTGCATCCCTAGCTCGAACTAGGGAGCAAGTGTAGACATACATAAGAAAAGCCATACTGGGTCAGACCAATGGTCCATCTAGCCCAGTATCCTGTCTGCTGACAGTGGCCAATACCAGATGTGCCAGAGGGAAGGAACATAACAGGTAATCCTCACATGATCCCTCCCCTATCATCCATTTCCAGACAAACAGAGGCCAGGGACACCATTCCTACCCATCCTGGCAAAACAGCCACTGATGGACCTAACCTCCATGAATCTATCTAGCTCTTTTTTAAACCCTGTTAAAGTTCTAGCCTTCACTGCATCTTCTGGCAAGGAGTTCCACAGGTTTACTGTGCGCTGAGTGAAGAAAAACTTCCTTTTGTTTGTTTTAAACCTGCTGCCCATTAATTTCATTTGGTGGCCCCTAGTTCTTTTATTGTGGGAATAAGTAAATAACTTTTCCTTATTCACTTTTTCCACACCAGTCATGATTTTATAGACCTCTATCATATAAGAACATAAGAATGGCCATACTGGGTCAGACCAAAGGTCCATCCAGCCCAGTATCCTGTCTGCCAACAGTGGCCAATGCCAGGTGCCCCAGAGGGAGCGAAACAAACAGGTAATGAACAAGCGATCTCTCTCTTGCCATCCATCTCCACTCTCTAACAAACAGAGGCTAGGGACACCATTCCTTACCCATCCTGGCTAATGGCCATTAATGGACTTAACCTCTATGAATTTATCTAGCTCTTTTTTTAACCTTGTTATAGTCCTAGCCTTCACAACCTCCTCAGGCAAGGAGTTCCATAGGTTGACTGTGCACTGTGTGAAGAAAAACTTCCTTTTATTTGTTTTAAACCTGCTGCCCCACGCTGTGCCGGCTCAGCTGATCATCGGCACAGTGCGTGAGTCAAGACGCGGATCGGTCAACAGGGGAAGCCTTTGTCGACCGCTCCCTTATGCCTCATGGAACGAGGTTTACAGAAGCGGTCGATAAAGGCTTCCCCTGTCGACCGATCCGCGTGTTGACTCGCGTGCTGTGCAGACAATCAGCTGAGCCGGCACAGCGCAGCGGCCATTTTTATTTTAATGAAACCGGGGATATTTAAATCCCTTCTTCATTGACTATGTCGAGTAGCCTATTTTACATGCCTCTGTCGGCAGAGGCATGCAGTCTAGACATACCCTAACAGAAGTATCTGTCCGATCCACGTGCTCCTCTACACCAATCGGCTTTCCCCCATCTCTTAGTTTAAAAAATGCTCTGCGACCTTTTTAATGTTAAGTGCCAGCAGTCTGGATCCACTTTGGTTTAGGTGGAGTCCATTCTTCCTGTATAGGCTCCCTCTATCCCAAAAGTTTCCACAGTTCCTTATAAATCTAAACCCCTCCTGCCTACACCATTGTCTCATCCACGCATTCAGACTCTGAAGTTCTGCCTGCCTACTTGGCCCTCCGCATGGAACTGGAAGCATTTCTGGGAATGCCACCATAGCAGTCCTGGATTTCAGTCTCTTTCCTAGTAGCCTAAATTTGGCCTCCAGGACGTCTCTCCTACCCTTCCCTATGTCATTGGTACCTACATGTACCACGACCACCAGCTCCTCCCCGCACTACACATAGTCTATCTAGATGCCTTGAGACATCCGCAACCTTCATACCAGGCAGGCAAGTCACCATATGGTTCTCCCGGTCATCACAAACCCAGCTATCTATGTTTCTAATAATCGAATCCCCCATTACTAACACCTGCCTTTTCCTAATGACTGGAATTCCCTCCCCCAAAGAGATAACCTCAGTGCGCGGGGATACCCCAACATCATCTGGAAGGAGGATCCCAACTGTGGGAAGGTTTTCCTCTACTGCCGTTGACTGCTCTCCTTCCCTGAGGCTTTCATCCTCCTTAACAGCACAGGGGCTGTCTGACTGGAGGTGGGACAATTCTACAGTGTCCCAGAAAGCCTCATCAACATACCTCTTTGCCTCCCTTAGCTCCTCCAGTTCAGCCACCCTGGCCTCCAAAGCCCGTATGCAGTCTCTGAGGTCCAGGAGCTCCTTGCACCAAATGCACACATACACCACCTGCCCACACGGCAGGTAATCATACATGCTACACTGAGCGCAATAAACAGGATAGCCCCCACTCTGCTACTGGGCTTCTGCCTGCATTCTCTCCTACAGCTTTTCTAGGTTATTGATAGGGTTTTTATTTAAATCAGGAAGTTTTGGTTATAGTTTAGTTTAAAGGTTTTAAAGAATGGCAAGTGTACCTCACCCCTTCCCACTCCCCTTCCAAACTCCCTCTCGAAACTCCCTGTTAGTTGCCCGTTTGCAAAGCTCCAAAGTCGCTGACTCACTGCTTTGTAAAGTCCCTTAGTCTCTCTTTTCTAAGCTGAAAAGTCCAAGTCTTTTAAATCCTTTTCTGAACCTTTTCCAATGCCAATATATCTTTTTTGAGATGTGGAGACCACATGTGTATGCAGCATTCAAGATGTGGGAGTACCATGGTTTTATAAAGTGGCAATAAGATATTTTCTGTATTATTCTCTATTCCTTTTAAAATTATTCCTAACATTCTGTTTGCTTTTTGACTGCTGCTGAACACTGAGTAGATGTTTTCAGAGAACTCTCCACAATGATTCCAAGATCTCTCTCTTGAGTAGTTGTAGCCAAATTAGTCCCCATCATATTGTACGTATAGTAGGGAGTATTTTTTCCAATGTGCATTACACTTTACATTTATCAACATTAAATTTCATTTGCCATTTTGTTGCCCAATCACTTAGTTTGGTGAGATCTTTTTGAAGCTCTTCACAGTGTGCTTTGGTCTTAACTATCTTGAGCAGTTTGGTATCATCTGCAAATTTTGCTACCTCACTGATTACCCTTTTCTCCAGATCGTTTATAAATAAGTTGAATAGGATGGGTCCCAGGACAGACCCTTGGGGGACCCCACTAGTTACCACTGATGCACCTGACGATGGGAGACAGAACAACAGAACAGAGCTACCTACTACTAGCTGAGGAATGACACACGCCTGATCCTGGTGGCTCAAGCCCCAGACACTGGAATTGATCCCATCTTGAGAGGAGCAAACCTCCCTAACAGAAATGTGAGCAGCCTGGCTTTTTTTAAACACTTTGCCAACACTTGTACAGCCTGTCCTGTCAATAAAAGCTCATTGAATAAACTGTGTGAATCCCTCCCTTCCACCGTACATATGGCCTAGGCTCTGCGGTTACTTAGCTTTGGGTAGCAGGGAAGGAAGGGCTGGGGCTGATGGGTCACAGAATTTTTGGATCTGCAGCATATGCTCAGCCTGCAATAAGCAGCATCAAAAGTATGGTTACATCAGATCTATGCCATGCAGTCCAAAAAGCCCAATGCAGAATCTTTCCTGTTGGCAAAGTGGCTGGTTTGTCCCAAGAGTGAAAGTCCATGAGAGCCCTGTCCTCCTCTGAACTCAAGGCAGCAAATATTCAGCATACCCTGTCTCCAAGGCATTGGATACAAGAAGATACTGAGCAGGATGTGTAGGTTAGAATGAAACATTCTCTCAAGCACAAGGAAGACCCAAGAATCTCCCCATTTCCTACTGGGGGGGCCTGGTATCGATACCCAAGGGTTATGCAGGAAATCAATTTTAATCAAGATTTAAAGCAGCATGCAGGAAACCTTGATTTAAATAACTGATTTTAATCTTGATTCGATCAGTATTTTTATTTTCTTAATGTGATATTCATTCTCATTATTGGTAACTATTAAAACATGTTGATTTGCAATTAAACACAGTTGGAACACTGAAATCTGTAGCTTTTTTTTGCTAACCAGGAGGATATGCTTTATCTACATACATTTAAGCAATCATATAGCTTAAAATATTTATTCAGATTCTAACTTTTTACATTTTTATTAACAAGATTATGTTTAATCTTTTACTTGTGTTTTAGCTCAATGTGGATGGAAAATTGAATTCAATTAAAATGCATAAAAGCAGCTTTTTAATTTTGCTTTCATTAGTTAAAAACTACCTTGCATGTGCTGGATATATAGTTTTAAAAGATTATCAGAATATGTTTTCAATTTAAAACTAACTTATTAAACAAAAGTAGTAATTAGTGAATTGAACCAATTTTTCCGGTCACCATGTCCTTCAAGATTTTAGAAGTAGTACATCTCACCTTCTCGTACGTAGTTTTTATTCATAGATTGAAAGAGGAAAACAAGTTATTAAACTGAAATAGATGAATAAACAAAAAAAATGTCTTTGCCCCTGCAGAAAAGAATTATTTTGAAAGCTGGTTTAGCACTTCAATTAGCTCTGATTAATACAGGAAGGTCATAATTTCTCATTTGTATTTAAATAGTGGGTTTTTTTTAAATAAAAAAGGAAGTTACTTGCCCTGTGCAGTAACAATGGTTCTTTGAGATGTGTGTCCCCGTGGGTGCTCGGTGTTGGTGTCGTGCTTGTCACAGCGCCACAGATCGGAATCTTTTCCTAGCAGTATTCAGTCAGGTTATGCATGCGTGGGGGGTGGGGAGGGTGTGCCGTTCGCGCCCTCTTCCATGGTCAAGCTGAAGAAGAGGAAAGGAGGGTGGGTCGTGGAGCACCCACGGGGACACAGCTCGAAGAACCATCATTACTGCACAGGTTGAGTAACTTCCTTTTCTTTTTCAAGTGATGTCCCCGTGGGTGCTCCACTGTTGGTGACTACATAGCGGTACCCCCAAGATGGCAGGTGAGTTTCCGCTATCTCTTGTGCACAGATAAAAGAACAGTGTCAGCTACAGTGGAGCTTACAACTGCTCGTGTGGAAATTGCGTAATACCTCATGAAAGTCAGGTTGGAAGACCAGATGTGAGACCGGAAGATATCTTCGAGCAGTATTCCCTTGAGGAAGGCTATTGAAGCTGCCATCGCTCGAATGGAATGCGTCCTGGGGGGGCGTAGGGAGAGGTCTACCTTGAAGTGAGTAACACTGAATGATGCAGGATGTTATCGATTTTGAGATATGTTGCGACAAGAGTGGCCTTCCCCTGGCACGCTACGCCAGTGAGACAAATAGAGTTTGCGATCTGCGGAACAGTTGGGTATAGTGTATGTCAGAAGGGCACTATCGTTCTACATCTAGGGCATGAGTAGGGAACCCACAGAAAAATCAGTTGGGGAGGGCACACAAGTGAGAAGTTTAAAAAACAAACAAACAAACAAACAACAAACAAAAAACCCACCTCCCAAACTCTCACTGAGAAGGAGAAAGACACTGCCCACATTCCCTTCCCACACCAGAGCCTAGGGGAGTCCAGCCTAGAGTTTGTGTGCTCCTGTCCTGTAGGACCCGAGTTTGGATTTTCCACTTGTGATCAACTGCAAACTGGCCACTCAGGATATCTGCAATAGTATTCTTGACTACAGGTAGGTATGATTCGGTGATGTTGATGCTGTTGTGTATACACCTGTTCCACAGATGCATCACTTCTGCTCAAAGGGATCGGGATTGTACGCCTCACTGCCAGTTGATGTAAAACATGGTAGTTACACATCGTCACTGACCATGTGTACCATGGAACCCCAGATATGATGCAGAAAATGTTTGTGGACCACACAGAGCTCCAAGAGATTGATATGGAGTGCAAACTCATGGGTGGACCATTTGCCCTGAACACAGTAATGCTTGCAATAAGCACTCCAGCGGAGGAGCAAGTCATCTGTTGTAATATGGATGGATGGCTGCACCTGATGGAATGGGACACCAGCAAGAAGATTCTGAAGATCGGTCCACAAACATAATGATCAGGGCTCGACAATTTAGGTAAGCTACTCGCCACGGGCGAGTAGATTATAGCCCGGCACGGCGCTGCAGCACGATCAGCGCATGCGCAGCGCGGTCTGTGCATGCGCAGCGTGCTGAACCACGCGGCTGGCGAGCGGGGCTTGCCACGGCTTGGCGAGCCCTGATAATGATGATAGGATATTCTGAGGAATCACTACTTTTCTGTGTACATGGTGTTTGGCCAGTGTGTACACCGAGACAAAGCAATGCTGAAGGCAGGGGAAGTGCAGGCATGCATGTGGGACCATAAATGTGGTAGTGGCCATATGGCCCATGAGACGAAGACAGGTTAGTATTGAGACAGTTGGGACTCAACATCATAATTGAGATCAAACTTTTTATGGTGTCTAAGTGCTGATTTGGCAGGTATGCTTGTGCTGTTGTGGCATCGAGACAAGCTCCTATAAATTCTATGGATTGAGTGGAACATAGGATAGACTTCTGCTCATTTATAATGAGTCTGAGGGATTTGAAAACCCCTTTTGTGAAAAGGAGCATATCCCATGTGGCTTGCTGGGAAGGGCCTTGAATGAGGCAATCATCCAGGTAAAGACAAATCATAATGACTTTGTGGTGTAGGTATGCTGCAGCTACTGCCAGGGTCTTGGAAAAGACTCTGGGGGCAGATGAAAGACTGAAAGGAAGAACTCTGTACTGGAAATGGTCTGAAGCTACCGGAAAGTGGAGGACGAGTCTGTGCACCAGGTGTATGGTTACATGAAAATAAGCATCTCCCTTGTCCAGTGCCAGGATGATTGTTGCCAGTTGACCGTCTTGAATCATTATTTGCAGAAGTATTTGTTTAGATGATGAAGGTTGAGGATGGACCTCCAACCGCCCATCCACTTTTCTGTAAGGCAGTAGCTTGAGTAAAACCACCTGCCCTGATATTGCTTAGCTACTCTCTATGGCTCCTATGTGAAGGAGGTGGTGTACCTCTTGATGAAGTAGTTGTTTGTGAGAGGAATCCCTGAAGAGGGACGGCGAACAGGAGAAGGCTGGTGGAACTGAAACCAGGGGGGACAGAATAACCGGACTTGAGGATTTCTAGGACACAGCAGTTTGTGGTAATTGTTGCCCATTGATTGTACTAAGGGCACAAATGGTGATGGAATGTGGCAAATCTGGAAGGTACTGGTGGAGTGGAGAGGTTGTGCAGGCCCTCGACCAAAGCCTCAAACTGCTGTCTGCAGGCTTGTTGGTTGGACGAGCGGGTGTTAGGAGCCTGCCAGCGCTGGTTCCTTGCCTTGAAACAGTTTTGGTCGAATGGTCTTTGCTGTTGAAATCTAGAAGCCTCTGTTAATTGGCTGAGCCTCAGTCAGGGGGAGGGGCTACCAGAGCTATATAAGCCTGTGACTCAGCGACCAGGAACTGCTAACAGGGAGTTTGGAGAGGGAGTTCTCCAGGTAAAAGAGGAGTAAAGGGGACCCTTGTGGTAAGTGGCTGTCTGGAGTGTGTGTTTGTGTGTGGGAGTTATTTGCTGTGTGCTGAGCTTGTGTTTGTCTGTTTGGTTGGTTTGTTTGTTTGCTTGAAGGAGCTTCTAAAAGGTTTGAAATCTAGAAGCCTCTGTTAATTGGCTGAGCCTCAGTCAGGGGAGGGCTACCAGAGCTATATAAGCCTGTGACTCAGCGACCAGGAGCTTGGAACAGGAACAGCTAACAGGGAGTTTGGAGAGGGAGTTTGGAGGGGGAGGTTAGAGGGCACTAGTGACTTCTGGCCTTCTTTAAAACATAACTCTTATAATAATCTATATTCCAGAGGTTTAAAAAGAATCCCAGTTTACACTTAAACTTATTCATTAGAAAAATGGAGACAGAAGCCCAGCAGCAGAGTGGGGGCTATCCTGTTTATTGCGTCAGTGTAACATGTATGATTACCTGCCCTGTGGCGGGTGGCGTATGTGTGCACCCATTGCAAGGAGCTCCTGACCCTCAGAGACCGAGTTCGGGCTTTGGAGGCCAGGGTGGCTGAACTGGAGGAGCTAAGGGAGGTAGAGAGATATGTGGATGAGACTTTCTGGGACACTGTAGTACTGTCCCACCTCCAGTCTGAGAGCCCCAGTGCTCTTAAGGAGGATGAAAGTCTCAAGGGAACAGAGCATTCAATGGGAGCAGAGGAAACCATCCCGTAGTTGGGACCCTCCTCCCAGAGGATGTTGCGGTATCCTCTCGCACTGAGGATACCTCTGAGGGGAGGAATGCCAGTTCGGAAGAGGCAGGTGTTAGTAGTGGGTGATTCGATCGTTAGAAACATAGATAGTTGGGTTTGTGATGACCAGGAGAACCGTATGGTCACTTGCCTGCCTGGTGCGAAGGTTGCGGATCTCTCGAGGCATCTAGATAGACTTATGTGTAATGCTGGGGAGGAGCCGGTGGTCGTGGTACATGTAGGTACCAATGACGTAGGGAAGGGTAGGAGAGATGTCCTGGAGGCCAAATTTAGGCTGCTAGGAAAGAGACTGAAATCCAGGACCTCTATGGTGGCATTCTCGTAAATGCTTCCAGTTCCGCAGCAGGGCCAGGTAGGCAGGCAGAGATTCAGAATCTCAATGCGTGGATGAGGCGATGGTGTAGGGAAGAGGGGTTTGGATTTATTAGGAACTGGGGACACTTTTGGGAGAGGGAGCCTATACAGGAAGGATGGGCTCCACCTAAACCAGGAGTGGAACCAGACTGCTGGCACTAAACATTAAAAGGCCGTAGAGCAGTTTTAAACTGAGAGATGGGGAAAGCCGATTGGTGTGGAGATGCACGTAAATCGGAGGAGACTTCTCTTAGAGGAGAATCCATTGATAGAGATTCTCTAAGCTGTAGTCAGAAAGAGAGGAGGAGAGGGCAAACCATGGGCCAGAGCAGACAAACAACCATGTACAAAGGAATCCAATGCATCAGGAAGGGCAGACAAATAAGCAGTGGCAAATTTTTAAAGTGCTTCTACACAAATGCTAGAGTCTGACTAATAAGATGGGTGAACTAGAGTACCTAGTATTAAATGAGGAGATTGACATAATAGGCATCACTGAAACCTGGTGGAATGAGGAAAATCTGTGGGACACAATCATACCGGGATATAAAATATATCGAAAGGATAGAGCAGGCCGGGTGGGTGGCGGAGTGGCACTGTATGTGAAAGATAATGTAGAATCAAATGAAATAAAAATATTAAATGAATCAACATGTTCAATAGAATCGCTATGGATAGTAATTCCATGCTCCAAAAATAAGAAATTAGCAGTAGGGATATATTACCGACCACCTGACCAGGACAGGGATACTGACATTGAAATGCTGAGGGAGATTAGAGAGGCTACCAAAACAAAGAACTCTATAATAATGGGGATTTTAATTACCCCCATATTGACTGGATACATGTCACCTCAGGAAGAGAAGCGGAGATAAAATTTCTCAATGGCTTAAATGACTGCTTCTTGGGCAGCTGGTGCAGGAACCCACAAGGGAGGAGGCAATTCTCGATTTAGTCCTGAGTGGAGCGCAGGATCAGGTCAGGAAATAACCGTTACAGGACCGCTTGGGAATAGTGACCATAATATAATAACATTCAACATTCCTGTGGTGGGAAGAACACCTCAGCAGACCAGCACCCTGACATTTAATTTCAAAAGAATTACACAAAAATGAGGAGGTTAGTTAAACAGAAATTAAAGGCACAGTGACTAGAGCCAAATCCTGCAAGCTGCATGGAAACTTTTAAAGACACCATAATAGAGGCCCAACTTAAATGTATACCCCAAATTAAAAAACATAGCAAGAGACCTAAAAAGAGTCACGTGGCTTAACCACCATGTAAAAGAAGCAGTGAGGACAAAAGGTATCTTTTAAGAAGTGGAAGTCAATCCTAGTGAGATAAATAGAAAGCAACATAAACACTGTCAAATCAAGTGTAAAAATGTAATAAGAAAAGCAAAAAAGATTTTGAGGAACAGCTAGCCAAAAACTCAAAAGAAATAACAAAATGTTTTTAAGTACATTAGAAGCAGGAAGCCTGCTAAAAAACCTGTGGGTCCCTAGGCATCGAACTATAAAAGGCGCAATCAAGGGCGATAAAGCCATTGCGGAGAAACTAAATGATTTCTTTGCTTCAGTCTTCACGGCTGAGGACGTTGGGGAGATTCCCAAATCTGCACCGTCCTTTGTGGGTGATGAATCTGAGGAACTGTCCCGGATTGAAGTGTCATTAGGAGGTTTTGGAACAAATAGAAAAACTTAATGTTAACAAATCTCCGGGACCGGATGGCATTCATCAAGGGTTCTAAAAGAACTCAAATGGGAAATTGCTGAACTATTATCTGTGGTTTGTAACCTATCCCTTAAATCGGCTTCCGTACCTAATGACTGGAAGGTAGCCAACGTGACACCAATATTTAAAAAGGGCTCTAGAGGCGATCCGGGCAATTACAGACCGGTAAGTCTAACTTCAGTACCGGGCAAATTAGTGAAACAATAGTAAAGAATAAAATTGTGAAGCATGTAGAAGAACATAATTTGTTGGACAAAAGTCAACATGGGTTCTGTAAAGGAAATCCTGTCTTACTAATCTATTAGAGTTCTTTGAAGGGGTTAACAAACATGCGGACAAGGGGATCCAGTAGATATAGTATACTTAGATTTCCAGAAAGCCTTTGACAAGGTCCCTCACCAAAGGCTCTTGTGTAAATTACATGGCCATGGGATAAGAGGAAGGTCCTTTCTTGGATTGAGAACTGGTTAAAGACAGGAAACAAAGGGTAGGAATAAATGGTAAATTTTCAGAATGGAGAGGGGTAACTAGTGGTGTCCCCCAAGGGTCAGTCCTAGGACCAATCCTGTTCAACTTATTCATAAATGATCTGGAGAAAGGGGTAAGCAGTGAGGTGGTAAAGTTTGCAGATGATACCAAACTGTTTAGGATAGTCAAGACAGAAGCAGACTGTAAGGGACTCCAAGAAGATCTCACCAAACTGAGTGATTGGGCAACAAAATGGCAAATGAAATTTAATGTGGATAAGTGTAAAGTAATGCACATGGGAAAAATAACCCCAACTATCATTACAGTATGATGGGGGCTAATTTGGCTATGACAAATCAGGAAAGAGATCTTGGAGTTATCGTGGACAGTTCTCTGAAAACTTCTACACAGTGTGCAGCGGCGGTCAAAAAGGCAAATAGGATGCTAGGAATTATTAAGAAAGGGATAGAAAATAAGACCCAGAATATCTTACTGCCCCTGTATAAAACTATGGTACGCCCACATCTTGAATACTGTGTACAGATGTGGTCTCCTCACCTCAAAAAGATATTTTGGCCTTGGAAAGGGTTCAGAAAGCAACTAAAATGATTAGGGGTTTGGAACGGGTCCCATATGAGGAGAGGTTAAAGCGACTGGGACTTTTCAGTTTAGAAAAGAGGAGACTGAGGGGATATGATAGAGGTATATAAAATCATGAGTGGTGTGGAGAGGGCCGATAAAGAAAAGTTATTTATTAGTTCCTAAATAGAAGAACTAGAGGACACCAAATGAAATTAATGGGTAGCAGGTTTAAAACTAATAAAAGAAAGTTCTTCTTCACACAGCGTGTAGTCAGCATGTGGAACTCCTTGCCAGAGGAGGCTGTGAAGGCTAGGAATATAACAGAGTTTAAAGAGAAGCTAGATAATTTCATGGAGGTTAGGTCCATAAAGGCTATTAGCCAGGGGATAAAATGGTGTCCTTGGCCTCTGTTTGACAGAGGCTGGAGAGATGGCAGGAGACAAATCGCTTGATCATTGTCTTCGGTCCACCCCCTCTGGGGCACCTGGTGCTGGCCACTGTCGGCAGACAGGATACTGGGCTAGATGGACCTTTGGTCTGACCCAGTACGGCCGTTCTTATGTTCTTATGTTGCTGTCGGGTAAATGAAAAGTCTCTCTGCCTCCGATAGGGAGTGTACTTTCTCCTATGGTACAGGGGCGTGTACATCCCTAAAGTACGCAGGGTGGTCCAGGAATCTTTGCTGGAATGAAGTTCTTCATGAGTTTGTGCCACAAAGAGTCTGTCCTTATCAAATGGTAGGTTTTCAACCTTGGTTTGCAGCTCTTTGGGGGCGCCTGCTGCTTGCAACTACAATGAACACCTTATTACTATAGATGTAGCAGTTGTCCTTGCAGCTGTATCAGTGGAATCAAGCACCATTTGCAGCGCTGTGCGGGATGTATTGTAACCTTCCTGCACTATACATTTTAATATTGGCCTTTTATCATCCAGGTGTTGTTGCATTAGTTCCATCAATTTTGCATAATTATCAAAATCATGATTGGCTAATAATGCTGTGTAATTGTCTTTACAAAGCTGCAAGGTCGAGGAGGAAGACATTTTCCTACAGAACAGTCTAAGCATTTATGGTCCTTATCATGAATGGAGGATTTAAACTGAGGGGTCTTGGATCTATGCTGTGCAGCGTCTACCACTAGGGAGTTCGTCTGAGTGTGAAGAAACAGAAAATCTGTACTCTTGGAGGTGATGAAGTACTTTCTAGCAGCCCTGTTATTGGTTGGTAGGGCGGTGGTTGGTATCTGCCAGACCTCATCCACTGCTTCCATAATTGGTTCATCTATGGGGAGAGCAATACTGGATTTTGAGGGAAATTGGAGGTGCTTTAAAAGCTTATGTTGTTTCTCTCGCACCTCTGGTAATACCACCTCTTGGCTGGTAGTGACTTTTGAATAAGTCCTGAAATTAGATCATCAGTTTATGATGGGTCATCAGGAATAACCACCTCATCTGGCAGGGAGAAGCATTTATCAGTTGGTGAAATGTCAGGTTGTTCAGCATCAGGCTCATCAATGATTTTCCCCTCTTCTGTGTCTGGGTCCTCTGTTGGCAAGAGGGAAGTGTGAGGATGGGAAGGGGGTATTGACCTCTGAGCCGGGGTTGACGGTGCCGTTGACTGGTGCCGTGGGGGCGCTCAGGGACCAGCAAAGTGGATAATGGGGGTGGTAGGACCATTCCAAATACAACAGAGGATGGTGAGAGTATTGTGGTCGGGCATCTTTCATATGGTGTGTGAGCCCTGGTTGGAGAGGAGTGTTGAGAAGAGAATACACTCCTCTCATCCTCATCATAATCACTGCAATGAGAAAGTACAGGTGATCGTAGAGGACAAGGAGAGCCACGTGGAGATAAGGGAGATTGAGATCGATGTCTCCAAAAGTGGTCATATGGAGATCTAGGTCTCAGTTCCAGATCCTGTACCGGCACATTGTGGCCTTGAGAGCGAACAGAAAGATGATGACAGCTTGATGGAGGCTTCTGCAGTGCCAGTGATCGTGGTGCCAGTGGTGGCAGCACTGGTGCAGAAGCGCATGACACTGACTCTGGGCTTGGGGTGCGAGACAAAGGTCTGGTAGATTTAGACTTTTGAACCAATTCTAGCTCTATTCCTGTCTACAGTTGACTGAAGAGGAGGAGAGGGATCAAGCTCCATCTGCAGCCGAGGGCAGCAACGAAGGAACTGAGGAGAGATGGGCCACGTACACAAACTCCAAAGGCACAGACAGAACACGCCCCCCCACATGCATGCGCGGCCCAACTAGATACCGCTAGAAAAAGACTCTGATCTGCAATGCTGGGCCGAGCCCAACACCAACAGTGGCGCACCCAAGGGGACATCACTCGAAGAAGAAATATATGTAATTTAAATACAAAATATGCCACCTACCAACCTATCAATTTTTATTCAGATCCTCCTCTTCATCCAACCCATTCTGCCCCTACATCTCCCCAGTGACCAGCACTATCGCTAGCCATTAGTAATACAAACACATGTTACCAAAGGCTATTGCAGAGCCCTCTCTTCAGGCATGTCTACACAGGAAATTATTTTGAAATAACTTATTTAGAAATAACTCCCGAAATAATGATTTCAAAATAGCGTGTCCACACCAAAGGGAAACCTCCAAATTAGTCCGAGGCAGGCTCCCTTAATGTGGATGCACTACCTCAACTTAGATTGCACTGGGGAGTAATTACTTTGAATGACTTTGAATGACTCTGTGGAGTAGTTATTTCAAAATAGCAGCAGTGGAGCGTCCACACTACCACTATTTTGAAATAACTATTTTGAAATAAGCATTATTCCTCGTGGAGAGCCCGAGTTATTATTTCAAAATAATCAACCCTTCTTCCAAAATAATGGACTTGGTATTGTGGACGCACCGCTTGTTATTTAAAATAAGGTGTAGACCAGGGCTTCAAGAAATCAGGGTAGGGATGGCTACAGGACTGGTGAAGACCAAGCCAGAATCCAAACAGCACCTTGGCTGATTGCAGTGCTGGGACCCACCTCCTCAGCAACAGCAGAGGCAGAAGCAGTCAGAGACCGTGAAGGACAGAAATCAAATTAGAAAAGTGAATTCAGTTCTGCCCGGAGCACTTGGCTGACACTGAACATAGATCTGCTGGATGTATCCAACGAGAACCAGTGCCAATTCCCAACTCTCACTCTAAGCTGACTCCCATGTATGCAGAGAATGGATACTTCTGGGGCACCCACCATTATGGCATCTGACACCAAATGCCAGAGTGAAAAGTCTTGAGACAAATTTCAAGTAAAGTGTAATTTAATTTCCTACAAGGCACAGTTTCTGGCCATCCTGGGAGTAGGGGAAGGGGCACATGCTAGAGGCCACTCACGTCAC
Source organism: Rafetus swinhoei (assembly GCA_019425775.1). Lineage (NCBI taxonomy): Eukaryota > Metazoa > Chordata > Testudines > Trionychidae > Rafetus > Rafetus swinhoei. The sequence goes on along the minus strand of CM033429.1, from coordinate 19,521,010 downwards.
ACTTCCCAGAAAATAATGAATAGGAAGCATGTGCATATACACTTCTAGAAAAGCCTGGGGTTCAAGAAGCTTTGACAATAATTGGCTCCACATGTTCCCTTCCCTCACATGCTGCTCTAGCAGGTTAACAGCAACACATGGTCAATCACACTAGTTTGATGCAACCAATGCAGGCCCAGAGAGCAGTTGAAGCCTGAAATGCTGCAGGAGTCCATTGCTGCATGCAAATAGCTAATGTCGTCTGTTCTACAGTCCCAGGCAAACACAATCCTGATGCAAGGGAAACAGAGCTTATCTCCATTGGTGCTGTTAATGGTTTGCAAAGCAGACAATGACATTTTGAATTAAGCTTTCATCCACTGACACCTGGGATGTGGGAGCTGTCTGACTGCACAACATGAGGAATCTGAGGTCCCTGGAGTGCTTCATTCTTAGGGAACAGAACCCAAGCCTCTCCTGAAAGGAGTGGGTCTCAGAGGACACGTAGGGTAGGCAAAGAGAAGAAAGGCCCTTCTTTTGTGAGCAGATCAAATTCTGTCCTGGCAGTGCAGGGACAGCAGGAGAGGCGGCCAGAGAAGGCTTTGCCCTACCTGTGTGCTTCCTCTTCCTGGGGCTTGCTGGGGGCTATATCGGAAAACTGCCCACAGCCCCAAGAGGCTATTCTGGCAACCAGGAATAGCCAGAGCACAGCAACATCTTGGCCACAACACCATGCCAGGAAGGTATGGAGTGGGGATGGCAGCTTTGTACAGCCTAAGAAGGTGTGTGGAGATGGCACACATCACTGGCCTGGATCAAAGATGGGCTCATCTAACTCAGTCGCTCATCAGCAGAGGGAGAGTACAACCTCACAAGGTGAAGGAGACTTGTACTCCATGGAGACACTAAATGAACTAAACTGCAAGTAACAATTAACCCCCGGCTGAAGAAACAGCCCTTGAATCTTGCATTTATTCACCCTTCAGACAAGCGCTGCCCTCCAGGAGTGTCCCCTGCTTTGAACACAACAGATGGGGCTCACGTGACCTTGAATATTATGCTGTTCTGAGGGTTAGAAGGTCTCTGGAGCTTGCTCTGTGACCAGAAGAGCTGGTGTGAAATGCCAGTCAGGTTGTGTGTTCAGCTCAGGAGCTGCTACAATTTAAGTCTTTGGAGACAAGTATTAATAATTAACAAACAGAAATGCAATTTCTGAGCTGAGTCAATAGCGGGTGGAGGAACGGAAAGGCCACAAACCAGCATAAATGCTGTTCAAATACATGTAAACAGCAGGCATCTCTCAGCAAGCAGAGAAATCACATTAGAAAAATTTCATCCCTCAAGCCGGGGAATTTTTTCAGCAGCTTGAAACACAAGGCTCCTAACTCCTCTATCAGGGTTCAGTTTTCCACTGGTCCTCAGCAGGATGGGGATGTTAGTATATCTGAACTGAGAAATTCCAGTAATGCAGGGCTTTTCTCTAGAAGGCCCTAGATCTTCACTGGGTGACATCTGCACTTAATGTAATGGAGTTTTTAAGGGAATCTTCAATAACAATCATTTATGTAATGAGCAAATTGCAGCTTTGCCTGCCAAACCACCTGTGTGTTTCATTTATCAGAGTGGAGTGAATGAGGACAGGTGGCACTCAGCCATATAAGCACTGCTCCGGCACAAGCAGTGGGAGCGAGCATCCCAGAAAGTGTTGCTTAAGGAGACACCGCATGGTCAGGTTCTGTGGTTACAAGGTTGAGAAACAAAAAATGCAGGAGAGAGAGAGAGAAAGCCCACAATGCTCCACCACAGCCAGCCTTCTTAATATTGAACATGCCCTCCTGCCCCCTTGCCCCAGACAGCTTCACACAAGTCTCTCACCAGGCTCCCGATTGTGTCCCAATACCAAGTCTTGGGGTGAAATCCTAGTGCTACTTACATCAGTAAGGGCTCTATTAGTAATCTCAATGGGCCCAAGAACACATCCCTGGGATTTCTCAGTGCCTGACCAATTTACTTTGCACAACCAAACAGTAAGGAGTTAAGTCTTACAAGCAGGCAGGATCATGGCCCCTGTCACTGGGCGAGCACTCTTTAATGGAGCCTGGTGTCAGCCCCAAAGATGGAGTAGCTACTGAAGGATCAGGTGATTAAATCAGAGAGCACCTATGCTCATAAAAAACTAGCATACGCTCAGTTAGGGTATGTCTACACTACAGCGTTAATTCGAGTTATCTTAATTAGAAATAGTTAATTCGAATTAACGCGTCTACACACAAAATGCAGTTCGAATTAGCATTTTGCTAATTCGAAATACTGCATCCACACTGACTGGACACAGAATCGGATTTAAGGCCAGCCAGAAGCAGGTCAGGCAGGGCATCAGGTCAGGAGTGTCTGTGTGTGGCTGCTGCCTGAGGCTATCTGACGCCTGTGCTTAAAAGGACACCCCTCCCGCCCCGCCCCCAGGGCAGCCGGTTCTCAGGTGTCCCTGCTTGCTTGCCTGCCTCGATGAGGGACAGCAAAGCATTTGTGTCTCTGCGTGCTTTGGTTGTCCTCACTCGGGATACCACAGCACTCTGCAACACGGAGCAGGAGCTGCCCCTGGGCACTCTGGTGCTTCTCGTGGGCGTGTTGCTGCGAGCCTGGCTGCACTTTCTGCAGGCTGCCATCCCAGAGGTCCATCGGGGGGCTGTCAGTATCCAGGAGGCTCTGCATGAGAGCTTCCACCCTGAGGAGCACTAAGAGCCTCCCTGGTGTGCCCCACTGGGGGCTTGTGCCTCATTCCTCCTTCCTTCCACTTACCTCTCCCTAACCCCCCTTCCTGATGTCAAATAAAAACACATTTCTTGCCAAAAACAAACTCTCTTTATTGACCGAAACTGGGGTGGGAATGAGGGTGGGAGAGGGGAGGGGGAAACCTGGGAGGAGGGAGCTGGAAGGGGGAGGCAAGGGGAGGAAGGGGGAGGAAAAGCTCAGGGTTGGGGGTCTTGCCAGACCAACTTGATTTTCATGCAAACCTGCTCCTGGGTTCGCATGTGGCCTTTGGTGGCCAGGATGGCAGCTTTCCTGCCATAGACGGCCACATTCCTCTGTCTAGTGCAGAGATCATGGACGTTGGGGGCATCCCCCCAAACCTGAGTATGGTCCACCCTGATCTCCGCCCTGGGCCAGGAAGGCACCCACCTTCTCCGGGCCCTGGCAGGCTCCTGGGAGCTGGCAGACTGCTCCTGGGGCACAGTGGAGGGCTGGCTGCCAGTGGCTTGCTGGCTCATGTTTTGGGGCCACTGGGTCAAGGCAGTGACTTGGAGCTGGCCTGGAGCTGGCACAGGCACTGTGGCCAGAGTCTGCCCCTTTAAGGGTTCTGGGGCTGGGGGGAGGGAGAAGAGTTTTCCTGGTTTGGCCCAGAGTGGCCACCAGGGGAAACTGGGAAGGCTGGAGGCCCCCTATTTCAGAATAAGCGTCTACTCAGCGCTTATTCTGAATTAGCTAATTCGAGTTAGGCATTATTCCTTGTAGAATGAGGTTTAACTAACTCGAATTAAGCGCCCTGCTATTTCGAATTTAATTCGAAATAGCGGTTTGCTTGTGTAGATGCTATGGAAGTTAATTCGGAATAACAGCTGTTATTCCGAATTAACTTTGATGTGTAGACATACCGTTAGAGGGAATGTGAAATCTAGAAGGAGGCTCCCACAGAAACCCCTGGGTTAGAGTCTCCAGAGAGAGTTGCGTTAAGGGTCAGCACTCTACAAAACAGTGATGGAAACTGAACAGAGCCCAGGAGGGGCTAGAAGCTGAGCCCAAGGGGGACAGAGGATTGTTTAGGTTTTGTATTTGTTTGGAGTTTACTGCCCAGGAAGGAGTGGATTCTGATGTGACCCAGCCTCAAGTCACCTGTGCTGAAAGCTACGTAGGTCGATGCAGTAGCATGCCATGCGACAAAGAGGTGTGCTCAGACACTGATTCATTATAAGCCTCACTGTACAAATACAGGAAAGCAAGCAGGAAAGGTCAGGCCATCAACAGTTAGACTCCCTTACTGGAGAGCCTCTGTGAAGTCCCCCATCTGCTCCTCGTCCCTCTCCCAGGTTGGTTCCTACTATCACTGTGTTACCAGCACAGACTCCTACTGAACCCTTCCCACAATAGACAGCAAGTATCTCAAGCTGCCATTAAGGAGGACATTGAGGGGACACCATTCATTCTGCATCAGCCAGAGCCTGAGCGCCTCACTACCCATCTTCTAAGAAGGGTCAAGCAGGTATCTTGGCGAGAGTGCTCAGGTAACAGTACATAAAGGGTTAAACCAAACGCTGCTACAGGAAGTAGAAAGTAGAAAGCTCAGCCCGTGACAGATGTTAAATCCTGGGTTATGCAGGCAACCAGGTAGCTCCACTGGGCTGCGCCATATGGTGAACCATAACTCCAAGGTGTAGTTGTACGACCACGTTCTCATCCTGAGCTATCATACATCACCTGCCTCCCACAATCACCCACGGCAGCCCTAATGGCATCAGCTTTGGCTCAGCCTAAACGAAAGATCCATTATGGCTGCAGCTGGACTTTATGGTCAAGTCTGCAAACTCTAAAGACCAGTTCTGCCGTCACACCAAGTGGAAAGGCCTTGACTCAGCTCTGCAGCCCTTACTCAAGACAAAATTCCCGCTGAAGCAAATGGAAGTGCTGCCTGTGTAAGGACTGCAAATCTAGGCCATGAGTTTTCCATTTGATTTGATGGCTGAACTGGCCTATAGGAGTGACTTGTCAATCAAGCCCAATTTCCCACTTCCAGCGGCAGCCTTGATTTAATACTTCAGAAGGAAACAAATCCCCTTCTTCCTGTCCATCACTGGGGAGATGGAGAGATTCCTGCCTGTCATCAATGCCACTCTGCCTCTGCACAGGCACAAAATCCAACACTGGTGATTCCCAGTGGTTCAAAGAGTGCAGCAACAGCTTGGGAGAGTAGGGGCAGAAGGTAGGGGGACAGCTGCAGTCTAAAAGACCACAACAGTGACAGAAATGCCAATCTGAACCCTGGTAGAGTCCCTCCATGGCCCAGGGTTTGAACTTTGTCCCACTGAATATCTGGGCTCTGTTAAGCTCATTACACTCTGAGTCTGCTGCCATCAACACCCACCAGTGATATGATTCTTCTCCAGAGCAATCCTAGGCCCAGAGGCATTGACATAACTCCCTTCTAAGAGGAGGATTACTATCCCCACATTAGAAGTGGGGAAACAAGCAGAGAGGGGAAACTGACTTACCTGAGTCAGCAGCAGGGTCAAGAACAGAACACAGGAGTACTCACTCCCCTGTACTGAGCATTCACCTACCTGATGTGAGTCCATATGAAGCCCCAGGGCTCCTTTCTCCAGCTGGGATCATGCTTTTCATCCACTTGGCCTCAGCAGGGTGATTAAACCTGAGGAAGGTTGACTGCCCCAGGCAGATCATGCACCCTGGGGGGAGAGAATGAGATAGAGCAGGTTATAGCATACAATGAGCATGGCCACTCCAGTCCTTGAGGGTCTCTTCTCCCACAATGCACCCCCAAAGGATTTATCACTGATCACACTCCAGCAGGCAGGAAGGTCTTCATGGCAACATACCAGTGGGAGTCTAGCTGCCCTGTGAGAGCAAGTATGTTGGTGGAATCATTCTTTTTATCACTGTGGCACCAGGATCCCACTGAGCTAGACAAAGAATCATTCCCATTGCAATTTCTTTTCTGAAGTATCACAAGGAACTTTACCAAAGTCCCACCAGGATTTACACAAAGCCAAGGCTAAACTCCACCTTTGGACACATGATGTGGTCCTACTGCCCATACTGGAGCTTCACACACTGCTCCTGATGAAAGAGCCAGGCCTGACAAGCCTCTGGTGGCAGAGAGATGTCAACAGAACCTTTAGCCTGCCCCTTTATATCTGGCAGTGTAAACGGGGAGCAATCCAGTGCCAAATACAGGGAGGATGAGGGTGGACCTGGTGGGTTTTAAGCACATTGGAAATTTGTTGCTGGGTCACAGGACTGATGCCAGACTCAAAGAAACTGGCATGTCATTGTGGTCAGCAGGCACTGCAGGTAGTACATGCTGTGAAGGCACACTAGAACAAGAGCTTATGGTGCAGGACTAGTGCCTGTCAGGAGGAGTGAGACTATGAACGAATAGCTTCTGCACAAGCCTACTGAAAGTGGTTGGGGGGGGAAGGCTCTCAAACCTGCGTGCTCACTAGACCTATACGACCCACCCCCCTGAACCATTCACTTCTCCTGCATCAGACATTCTGCTGCAGTAATTGCTGCACCCATCTGTGATTCCCAAGTATGGGCAGAGGGAGCCTCACAAGGAAGGGGCATCTTGAAAAAAAAGAGCCTTGTAGATTTTCAAGAGAGGAGCACGACAGTGCCTGTGCAAGGGAACACTGTGCTCCAGACTCAGATAATTGCTCTCTACAGCCTCTTCCCAACTTACGAACCGGTTACGGACCAAGCAATTGGTCGTAACTCGGTTTGTTCATAAGTAGGACCCCATAGAGTTACACGCGACCATGCTGTTCATAAACGCAGATCACGTTCGTAACTCGGGGTCCGCCATTTACGACAGCTTCGGTCGAAAGTCGACTGTTCGCAACTCGGGGACCAGCTGTACTGCACAGCCATCTCTCTCCTGCCCGAGCGGACATGGAGTCCATCCATCCACTAAAAGAGCTTCAAGTCCAAGAGCAGCAAGGGAGATAAGAGCCAATTTGTACAGACATGATGCAAATACCACAAGACTGGGGCACCACTGTGAGGCTGCTGTGCTGGGAAAGGGCTGCCGATCGTGGTGAAGTCACTGACCACCATATCCAAGACTTCTTGCACCACTAGATCCTCCTTTCCTAAGGCAGGTTGGGATACATGGCCTGGCACTTGGGATGTAAAGTCCTGACTAATCAGTTAACCAGTTAAACGTCAGATTAACCTAACATTTAACAGGTGAACAGACGAAGCAGGATCCTGAGCAGGTGACTGCAAATCCAACTCACATGGCTCCCACTCCCAGCCGAGCTCTAGGGCATCCCTCTGCCCACAGCTTGCTCCCAGCACCAAGGATATTAAGAGGCAGGTAACTGGGTAATTGTATAGTCGGTACAAATTGTATCAGGCACGATAAGGAAAGGCACTCAGAAGGAGCTACTGCTGCGGCTCTGCAGTTTAAATGTCATAAGATCTGGGCATGCAGGCAGCCCAGCTCCTACTACATTTAAACTGCAGAGCCACAGTGGGAGTAGCTCCTGAACCTGGCATGAGCCGGGACTGAGCCAGGCTTACTCAGTCCTGGCTCGTGCTGGGTCCAGCAGCCCCAGTTCACAGGGCGTCCTAGCAGGGAGTTGGAACCCCCCGCAAACGGGGGATTCTGTCAGAGCAGCCTCTCCTGGCTCCCCCATACATACTGCTCCATCCAGCCTCTTTCCAACACTTTCTGTCTTGTGCATTCTGTCATGGGTGGAAAGTGGACAATAATCCCGCAAGGGAGGGAGTGGGCTTAAAAGCTGGTTCCCCCCAGCACCATCTCCGCAGTGCTGCCTGGCCCCTCCCACTGCTGCCTCTGATAGAGGGATTATTGCAGGATTATTGTCCACCTTCCACCCATGACAGAATGCACATGACAGAAAGTGTTGGAAAGAGGCTGGAAGGAGCCAGGGAAAGCTGGGCCTCATGGTATGGCCCAGCCCATAGGGCTCTGCCTAGGGACAGGCTATTCTACCATCTTCAGGGACCAAGAAGAGAAGCTGAAATCTAGGGTATATCTCCTTCCCCCAAAGCATCATGGATATGAGGGAGTACACAGCATCTGGAGGAAGAGGGTGAGGGAACACAAGTATGGTTAGATGCATGGTTCCGGGGGGAAGCAGAATCGCATGTAGGTGGCCTAACAACTGATTCACCTTTTACAGGCCATCCTAGCTATAAGTCCAAGATATGTTCTAAAAAACTTGGGATTTATAGTGAAACAACTTAAAGGAGGGATTTTTTCCCCACAGCTGACTTCCATTTGTGCAAACTGGGGGGAAGGGGGGGGGGTTGCACGACTTGAGAGCGGGGAATGGGAGGATTTATAATGCATCAGTTCCTACAAGCGTCAATGACTTTAGGGCAGAACAGATGTATAGTGGGGACGCCTTGTACTGGAATTCAGTAACAACCCAGGGACGCCACAGCTGGCACTGTGCTCTGCAGACAAGACAGCGCCTGTCTGCATTAGCAGACCGTCTTTTTTGGCCAAAACCAACTGACTTCTCTGGAGAAAGCTGTTGATGAGCCATGAATGTGGAATGCGGTTTGGGGGATGTGCAAACAGGCATTTAAACACAGTCCCTGCACATACACACATCAGTGCCAAATGTCAAATCTGTGTCACCTGCCTCCCACCAGCACACAACTGTCATTCCCTTCAAGACCACTGAGTCGGGTAAAACTCAAACTTATGAAAATCAGGAAATACACAATTAATGATGCCCATGCAGCCTTAATTCTGCCCTCTTTCAGCAATGCCCCAATACATCCCATCCCATCCCATTCCATCCCATCAGCACATATAGCTTTACTCTGCCAACTCCAAAGCTGCTGAAATGTACAAGCGCTGTATCACCTTTTACAATCCATTCCTCTCACCTACAGGATTCCACCTAACACTATTAAAGGCTAAAAACGAGAGAAAAAAAGATTAAAACACTTAAAATGTCAGAAATTTAAACCTTCTAGCCATTTTTCTGTACTGGTGCATGGACACTGTAACAAGTGCGTATTTTCTTCAATGCTGTTCTCAATTTGAGTCCCCAACAGATTTAAGCTATGTCTACATTAGCTGACACTTTTGTCATTAAAATTTTTGTTACTCAAGAATGTAAAAAATACCCTCTGAATGACAAAAGTGTTAATGATGAAAAATGCTTTGTGGGCAGGAGCTGAGCTCCTGATGATGAAGCTACTGCCCCTCACTGCCTCACTGTGGTAGTTTTGTTTTGTCACATGGAGCGCCCTCTCCTAGTGATGAAGAGCAGCTGCATAGTTCACCTTACAATGATGCAGCTTCAGTAACACAGCCACACTGTTGCAAGGTGTACAGTGTAGACAGTCTTAGTGAGTGCCACATAGTACCTTAGGAAGATTTTACAGTTTGAATCCAGATTGACCTGCACAACTTCAATAATTTGGTCGTTAGCTCTAGACAAAAACCAAAACCACATACACAGAAGCTTTTCTTAATACCGCTGAGGTTTTGGGTGGGAGGGAACTTAGGCATGAACAATCAGTTTCACACATACAGAACGGGAAGTGACTGTCTAGGAAGGAGTACTGCAGAAAGGGATTTAGGGATCATAGTGGACCACAAGCTATATATGAGTCAACACTGTGACGCTGCTGAAAAAAAGAGGAGGTTACTCACCTCAACAGTAACGGATGTTATTTGAGATGAGTGTCCCAATGGGTGCTCCACATTAGGTCGATGCGCCGCGGCCAAGCCTCGGAGCGGAGATTTCATCGCAGTGTCCGTGGGGCCGCGCACGTGTACGCCAGCAGCCGTGCGCTGTTAGGCTGCAGGCATCACGCATGAGCAAGCCACCCCCCCAGTTCCTTCTCTACCCCAAAACGATGGCTTGAGAAGGCCATCCCGAAGTAGAGGGGAGGAAGGGAGGGTTGTGGAGCAACCATGGGGACACTCATCTCAAAGAACATCAGTTACTATTGAGGTGAGTAACCTCCTCTTTTTTTCAGCAGTGTCACACTGTTGACTCATATTCAGCTTGTGGTCCACTATGACCCCTAGATCCTTTTCTGCAGTACTCCTTCCTAGACAATCACTTCCCATTCTGTATGTGTGAAACTGATTGTTCATGCCTAAGTTCCCCCGCACTCAGTGGGTACGCCACATTAGGTGACTACAAAGCTATTTTCCTGTAGGGAGGTAGGGACTTTGGATCTGGCAGAAAAGCGGTGGAAAGAACCACCTTAGCTAGTTTCAGGTCTCTGTGTAAGCGCGTAGTGCTTTGCAAATGTTTGGTCAGAAGACCATGTGGCAGCTGCACAGATTCTCTTATAGGTACTTTGCAGAGGAATGCTATCGAGGTAGCCATGGCTCTGGTTGAGTGTGCCCTTATGCTAGCTGAAGGCAGCACATCTGACTGTGCGTAGCAGAGCTTGATGCAATCCAAGATCCAGTGGGAGAGTGTCTGATGAGACGGCCCGGCCCTTACTGTGGTTTGCTATTGAAACAAATAGTCTGGGAGATGCCCAGAATGGTTTTGTTCGCTGCAGGCAAAAACAAAGCGCTCTGCGCAGGTCAAGAGTATACATTTTCATCTCGAAAGAGCTGGCGTGTGGTTTGGGGAAGAAGGTGGGAAGGTGCATTGTCTGATTGATTTGGAAGGATGAGTGTAAATTAGGGAGGAATTTGGGATGGGTATCTAAAGTAACCTTGTCTTTAAAAAAGGTGGCATATGGGGGGGAAGGGTCCGCCATTAGAGTTGCGATCTCTCCTACCCCTCTGGCTGAGGTAATAGCTATGAGGAAAACAGTTTTCATGGACCAGCGTAATAATGAGGTGGTCACGACTGGTTCAAAAGACAGCCTAGTTAAGAGTATTCAATATTAAATGCAGGTCCCACAGTTGCATTGGTGGATTGATATCTGGATAAAGAGCCTGCAGGACCTTTAAGAACCTCTTGCTGAGTGGATGAGCAAATATGGATGAGTCATTTATCTTAGAGTGGAACGTAATAGCAGCAAGGTGAAGTTTAATGGAGCTTATTGCGAGGCCCGCTTGTTTAAGGTGCAGAAGATAGTCGAGGATGGTAGGTAAGGAGGATGTTGAAGGAACCAGCTGGTGACGTACACACCACGTCAAGAATCTTTTCCATTTCTGAAGGTAAGTCTTGTGGGTGCTGTGAGCTCTACTGTGTAGAAGGACCATTTGTACTTGTTTTGAGCAAGTCAACGCTAGGTCAGAGAACCATCCAGGAGTCACGCCTTCAGGTGTAGTGAGTGGAGGTTCGGTTGGCTGGCGTGATGAAGGAGATTCTCAATGCAAGAGGAAGTTACTCACCTTGGTGCAGTAACGATGGTTCTTTGAGATGTGTGTCCCCGTGGGTGCTCCAGTGGAGGTGTTGGGCTTGTGCCAGTGTCACAGATCGAAGATTCGTCAGCAGTGGTCTGCTGGACCACGCATGCGTGTTAGGCACCTCATGCCGTTTGTGCCATTTCTTAGAGCATGCAGTCTGGCTCCTGCCAGTTCCTCCTAATCGCCGAGTATCTGAAAGACATAAAGGAGAACTCCGAAGCGGTGAGGAGGGTGGGTAGTGGAGCACCCACATGGACATGCATCTCGAAGAACTGTTGTTACTACACCAAGGTGAGTAACTTCCTCTCCTTCTTCAAGTGGTGTCCCTGTGGGTACTCCACTGTAGGTGACTTTGTAGCAGTGGCCCAAGAATAAGGAAGGCAGGATTCAGAGTTAAGGTTTCATTGCTGTGGGTAGCACTGCAGAGGCTACTGCTGAGTCACTAATGAAATTGTTGAGGATAGCATAATGTTTTGCAAAGGTGTAATTAGAGGACCACATGGCTACTTGACAAATGTCATGAAGGGGAACTCCCTTGAGAAAAGCTGTAGAAGTTGCTACTGCCCTGGTAGAATGGGCTCTTGGTGTCTCTGGCAGAGGTTTGTTCTGTAATGAATACCAACGCGTTATACATGAAACGATGAGTTTGGAAATGTGTTGTGCAGAGAGAGACTCACCTTTAGAATGATCAGCCACTTAAATCAACAGTCGTTGAGATTTCTGGAAAGGTTGTGTTCTATAGATGTAGAAGGCCAGTGCTCTGCATACATCTAATGTGTGGAGCCTTGCGTCCTGTTGGGAGAAGTGCGGCTTGGGGCAGAAGGTTGGAAGGATGATTGGCTCATTGATGTGAAAATCCAAGTTTATTTTTGGTAGGAAGGTCGGTTGAGGGCAGAGTATAATCCCCTGACTTGTAAACATTGTATAGGGAGGTGTAGCCAAGAGAGCGGCAAGCTCCTCTACCCTGTGTACAGATGTTATTGCTAACAAGAAGGCAACCTTGATGGTTAATAGTGGTAGAGAGCAGGTCGCCAAAAGTTCAAAGGGGGGGGTCGGGTTAGGGCATCCAAAACCAGTTCTAAGTTCCATGGTTGAGGCGGCTCTCTATGTGGTGGGTAGAGATTTGCCACCCCTTTCATGAACCTCCTAGTGATCAGGTGAGCAAACACCGAATAGCCCTCCACTGGCTGTCGGAGGGCAGTGATCGCAACAAGGTGAACCTTGAGAGATGACAGTGCTAGGCCGAAGTGTCTTAAATGCACAATATAGTCAAGAATGCGATGGATGGGGGCAGAGGTTGGATCTAGACTGTATTCTGTGCACCAGGAACAAAACCGACGCCACTTGTGCAGGTAAGTAGTCTGAGTGGTGGGTTTTCTACTTTGTAGTAGAACAAGTTTGACATCTTGGGAACAGTTCATTTCCGTGTCCTGGAACCAACTAGGAACTACGCTGTGAGGCAAAGGTGATCGGGCTGAGGGTGCACTAGGATTCCCTGACCATGGGTCAGCAAGTCGTGGCATCTGGGTAGAGGATAGGATGGGTGAGGAGACGTGCGAAAAAGATAGGGAAGCCATGTCTGATGGGGCCAAAAGGGGCTATGAGGATTACTGTAGCGTTGTCTCTGGTGATCTTTTCTAAGAGTCTAGGTATCAGAGGAGACAGAGGAAAGGCGTAAAGCAACTGAGCACTCCAGTCAAGAAGAAAAGCATTTCCTAAGGATCTCAGTCCGATTCCTGCTCTGAAGTAGTAGTATCGGCATTTGGCATTTTGATGTGTGGCAAATAGGTCTATGGTCAGGAAGCCCCAGAGGCAGAAAACATCTCGTAGTACTCAATAGGGTAGTTCCCACTTGTGGTCCGTGACAAAGTACCTACTGAGTGCATCAGGAGTGGTGTTGTCTTTGCCAGGTAGGTATGATGCGAGAATCGTTACGTCGTGCCAGATGCACCAGTTCCATAGGCGTATTGCCTCTGCACATAGGGAATGTGATTGAGCTCCTCCCTGATGGTTTATGTAGAAAACGGTGGTCATGTTGTCAGTAAGTACCCTGATGGTGCGGCCATAAAAGTGGCAAAGTGCTTGCATGCATTGAAAACTGCTCTCAATTCTAGGAGGCTGATACAATGGGAGGTTTCTTTTATGGACCAGAGGCTCTGAACGCGATGGCCGTCAAGATGTGATCCCCAACCTATCAAAGATGCGTTGGTCGTAATTTGCATTGTGGGTTTAATTTTCATTGTGGGTTGAGGTCAGTGGAAGGGTACACCAGCTAACATGTTGGTGGGGACGGTCCACCCTCTCAAAGACTTCACAACTTTTGGTGGCACTGTAATTCTCCTGTGCATGTGTTTGCCACAAATGTAGACTGAGGCTATCCAGTGCTGAAGGCACCACAAGTGAAGCCTTGCATGTGCTACGACATATGTGGTAGCTGCCATTTGCCCTGTGAGTTGAAGGCAGGTAAGTCCGGAAATCATGGGGCTTGTAGAAAGGATCTGTACGAGAGCCTGAATAACTTGAATTCTGTGTAACAGCAGGTACGCTTGGGCAGTGGATGAGTCTAGGCGTGCACTGATGAACTCCAAAGATTGTTGTGGTGTCACTGACTATTTTTGTAAATTGATTATAAGGCCCAGAGCTTTCGAAGACTGCCCTCATCGTGGGGATAGATTGTAGAGTTTCATCGAAGGATGGGCCCTTGATCAAACAGTCGTCAAGACAGGGGAAGATAATGATCCAGGCTCGACGGAGGTGGGCTGTGACAACCGCAAGTGTCTTTGAAAACGAGTAGCCGGATGTTACGAGTTCGAGGACCCATCGATCACTGGTGATAGTGGCCCACCATCGTTGGAATGATCTTAGGCGATGATGAAACAAATGGGTCTCTTCGCATTGGTGACCAATAAGAGGAATGGTTTGCAGACCCTCAACCAGCACATCAAACTTGCTGCCGGTTATTCTGTTGGTTAGACGTTCTGTTGTTCTGGGGGGCGTCGTTTTTGCTGTCTGGGACGGTGCTGGTTGAACGGTCTATGTTGAGGTGCAGAGTAAAAGAAAGGCCTGTGCCTCTGATACGGAGTATAACATTTGTGTCTGTACGGTGGCAGGTACATGCCCTATGTTCTTAATGTAGTTCTTGAGTCCTTGCTGGTGTGGAGGACTTCAGTTTTTTCTGTGAATAGTTTTTGTCTATCGAAGGGGAGGTCCTCCACCTTCAACTGAAGTTCTTTGGGTATTCCTACAGATTGGAGCTATGCAGCTCTGCGCATTACCACTGAGGTTGCAGTGAATTGTGCGGCTGTGTTGGCGATATCGAGCGCGATCTGCAGAGCCGTATGGGAAGCGGTGTACCCCTCCTGCACCACAGATTTTAGAATCTGGTGTTTGCTATCCCGGAGGTGCTCTTTAAGTGTGATTAGTTTCATATAGTTATCGAAGTTATGATTCGCCAGGAGAACCGCATAGTTGGCCATTCTCAAGATCAGAGTAGCCGACGAATAAACCTTTCTACCGAAAAGGTCCAACCGTTTACTTTCTTTGTCGTTGGTACTGTTCTTATATTGTGGGACCTTGGCCCTCTGCTGAGACGCATCAGGTTGTGGATCTGTGAATAGAAAATCCATCACTTTAGCAGGAACAAAGTATTTCTTGTCCTCCTTCTTGTTGGTCATGGGGACAGAAGCTGGTGTTTGCCCTATGTCACCTGCCACTTCTAAAATAGCCTTGTCAATTGGCAAAGCAACCTTGGATTTTTGAGAGGGCTGCAAATTTTTCAAAAGACAGTGCTGCTTTTCCTGTACTGTCTGTAACCCAATTAAAAAGGTCCTGAAACTGTCGGAGGTCATTGGTCAGTAATGAGTCTCCCAGAAATACCACTTCGTCGGGAGAAGATGAGGATGGATCCGTTGTAGAAACTCCCTGTGGTTGTTCCTGGTCAGAGAGCTGACCTTCTTCAGGCTCAGAGGGTTGAAATGTCTGGGGTGCGCTTTGCATAGGAGTGGGGGAGGTCTCATGTCGGCTGGGGTGGGCGAGTTGACACGGGTTCCCCTGGATTCCAATTGGTAGCAGCAAGGTGACCAACGCTGGGAATAATGTGGTGAAAAGGAATGATGTGCAGGGTGATGATGTTCATAATAGGTGTGACCATGGTGGTGGCTATAGTAATGTCTGACAGGTGAGGAATGTCTGGAGGAGAATGTGCTCCTACAATCATCATGGTAGCAATTATAGGCCGAAAGTGTGGGTGATTAGGTGACCTGGATCTGTGCTTGCCAACATAGGAGATAGTGATGTGTGCCGGTGTCGATAGTAGTAATGGGGTGAGAGAGAACTGTGTGCCGATGTACTGCAGTATTCAATCGTAGTATGGTGCCGTGGAGGGGCCGCAGGCGGAGCCGATGGTGCTGATGACGGGGAAAGAGGCTCTGGAGAAAACGTGATACACTCCAGGCTGGGGGAAGGACTAATGACACTGCATGTTTTATGGTGGGCCTTAGCCAGTGCCAACAACTGTGTTAATGCAGGCTCGTCTGTAGGCTGAGTAGGATGTCTGGTCGGTAATGACTGCGGTGCCGGTGCCGACTGCGGTGCAGAGGTCAGTGCCAGTGTGTCCTGTGCTGACAGCGCTGAACGCACCGGCAATGTCACTGTAAGTATCAGTGCCGACTCCAGCCCCGAGGCTGGTAGCGATGCTGCAAATAACCCAGGTGCTGTTGTGGTGATTATCGAGCTAGGCTCGGCCCCGGTACTGATGTGCTGCAGGATGGCTTCGCTTTATCTGGGTGACAAGTAGGAGCTGTCCCTGAAGTGCCCATCTTGTCCCCGACACTAATACAGGTCGGTGGCAGTGAGCGAGTTGGAGAGGGCCTCTTTTTCGTAATGGTACGAGACCCTGGTGAGACAGCCCGCTGCTTCTCAGCTCTAATTGAGTCTGACCTGGGTGGGGAGGGCTCCATCTGTGAAGGCTGCAGTGCTTTATTAAATAGAAGCATTTTGATCCTCATCTCCGTTTCCCTTCACGCTCACACCGTTAATTTGGAGTAGTGAGGACTTTTTGCGGAATATGCCCCTCGCCTAGACACCTAATACACCGGGAGTGCCTGTCTGAAGTGGGCATGGCCTCCCAGCAAGTGTCACATTTTTTAAAACCAGGTGATCCCAGCATAGTTTTTGCTCAGATGGTTTTCTTTTCTTTCTTTCTTTGAATGCTCAGTACTATGATGTCTGTCTGTCCTCTCTCTCTCTCTCTCTCTCTCTCTCTCTCTCTCTCTTTTTTTAACAACTATAAAACTGTGAACCTCCTGCTAAGATTAACTAAGACCTGTTAACGCTAGAACTAACTAACAGCTGTTTAACTTCTGACAGGATCTGACAATAGGGAGCTCACTCCATCTGCAACCAAGGACAGTTAGGAGGAACTGCATGTGCAGTCTGGCAGACCACTGCTGTTGAATCTCCAATCTGTGGTGCCGGGACAAGCCCGATACCTACAGTGGAACACCCACGGGGACACCACCTGAAGAAGAAAGTGGGTGGATCAGTGAGGCACAAGATATTGCCACTAGGAAGGGGAACCATGGCTGGCGTGGCCATGCTGGAGCTGTAAGTATGAGGTGGACCTTGTCCCTCCTTATCTTGTGAACAATTCTGTTCAATGGGGGTATAGGAGGGAAGGCATAGGATAGGTGGGACATCCATGTAATGAGGAAGGCATCCCCCATTGATCCCTTGGCTATGCCTGCCCTGGGAGAGAATAGGGGGCATTTCTTGTTGGATTGCATGGCAAACAGGGTCTATGGTTGGGTGATCCCACAGTCAGAAGATGTCCGCCAGTGTGTGCGGGTTCATTTGCCACTCGTGTTCGGTTGGAAGGACTCTGCTGAGTGCATCTGCTGTTGTATTCAGGGCACCTGTAAGATGCACTGCGGTAATAATTGTGCTGTATTTCAGGCACCAGTTCCAAAGTGCTATGGCCTTCATGCAAAGTGCTCGAGATGGGCCTCCGCCCTGACGATTTATGTAAAACGTTGCTGCGACATTGTCTATATACAGTCTGACATGACTTTCGGCTATGAATGGGAGGAATTTGACACACACGTTCCAGACTGCACGCAGTTCTAAGATGTTTAAGTGCAAGTTTTTGTCGGTGTTAGACCACAGGCCCTGGCAGGTATGATGTTGTAAGTGGGCCCCTCATCCTCTATGAGATGCATCTGTTGTCATGGAGACAGATGGTTCTGGTGGTTGGTAGGGGACTCCAGAACAAAGGTTCCGTGGGCTTAGCCACCAGCATAAGAATTCCTTTACTATCCCTGGAAGGACTAGGGATTTAGATAGCTGATAGACATTGGGTTTGTACACCTGTCCCAGCCAGCTCTGTAAACATCTCATGTGCAGACACATATTGTTGACTACAAAGCTGAATGCTGCCATGTGCCCCAACAGCAGAAGGCATTTGAGTTCTGTTGTGGGGGGGCTGGATCGTAAGGTATTTATTAAGGCCACGATTATTTGAAAATGCTCCGTATGTAGGAATATGGTGGCCATTGTCAAGTCAAGGCATGCTCCTATAAAGTGTATCTTTTGTGTAAGAGAGAGCGTCGATTTGGTTTAGTTCACCTGAAGGCCAAGGTGTCGGAATAAGTGTCTTGTGACTAACAGAGAACAGCAGGAATCGTTGTGTGAGAGCGACTTGAGGAGGCAGTCATCTAGCTAAGGAAATATGATAACCCTTTGTTTCCTCAGGTATGCTGTGACAACCGCCAGGACATTTGAAAAGACGCTCGGGGCCATAGGGAGTACAAATGGAAGCACTTTGTATTGGCAGTGTTGGGAATCTACAACAAAATGAAGAAAACACCTGTGAGCAGGGTGGATGGCAATGTTAAAGTGTGCATCTTGCAAGTCTAGGGATGAGAACCAATCATCCTGTTCCAAAGCCGGTAATATGGTAGCAAGCATTACCATCTTAAATTTTTGTTTCTGAATGAATTTATTGAGGGCTCAAAGGTTTAAGATAGGCCTCCAACCTCCCGACCTTTTTTCAGCCAAGAAGTAATGGGAGTAGAATCCCTTGCCCCTGAATTGCATGGGAGGGGGTTCAATTGCCCCTATGTGTAAGAGATGCTCTACTTCTTGTTGAAGAAGGATCTCATGAGAGTGGTCACTGAAAAGGAACGGGGAAGGGCGATTAAGAGGGGGTATGGACACAAAGGGAATAAGGTAGCCTTTTTTAATTATCTGCAGGACCCATTTATAAGAGGTTATACGTTGCCACTTGTTGAAGAAAGGCAACAATCGGTGATGAAAGAGATTTGCTTGCATCGAGGGTGTTGGAATAGGTGAGAAGCTCTCTAGATTCTCGACCTAATGATCAAATTTTCTTGTTGGACTGCTGCGATTGTTGGGAGTTGGTGGAGGGTGGTGCTGTTGGTTTCTGCCAGGGCCTCTGTTCTGTTGTTGGTCCTGTCTATTTTATGTTGTGCATATGGAGGGTATTAAGGTCTCAGGTAGGGCTGATACTTATATTGCCTTCTTCTAGGTGCTTGGTTGTGGATCTCCAAAGACCAAAGCGTCACTCTGGAATCTTTCATGGAGCTGAGAATTTCGTTGGTGTTAGCTGCAGACAACTTCTGACCGTCGAAAGTCAGATCTTCCACTGTAGATTGAATTTTTCTGAAGAATGGAGTGGAGATAAACCATGATGCCCTTCTCATTGCTATCACTGTTGCTGTAGAACCTTGTTTCTTAAACTGGTGTACCGTGCCCGTTTGAGGAAAAAATAACGGCCTCTAGAGCCGCTGAGACGCAGCAGGTGGTGTGAAGGGTGGAAGAGGTGAGCGAGTGGTCATGCAGTGGTGACGCAGCTGGAAATGAGGCAGGGCTACCCGCATTCCTCCTCAAGCGCTTCGGCACGAAGGATGGAAGAGGCGAGCGAGTGATGACACGGCAGGAAATGAGGCAGGGCTACCCGTGTTCCTCCTCATGTGCTTCTGAGCCCAGCTTGCAATCGCCTGGGAAAGCGCCGCGCCTGGGTTGCGCCCCTTGCCAGAGGGGAGGAGCATTGCAGGGCCAGCAGCAGGACCAGCTCTGATTGGCTATCTCCGCTGCTGGTCTGAGGATCCTGCCTGCCAGGGGAGAGAACTTACAGCTGCCACCCCAACTGGGTCTTTGCACAGATGCCTTTAGCCTTCACTTGTTACCCAGGACAGCTGAGGGAGGCCAAATACAATGTTCCTTCTTTCTTGGACAACTTTTTTTTTATTTAATGGATAGCGATTGACAGGTTATGTTTGGGATACTTAGATTAAAAAAGATGTTCCACTTTTCAAAAGATAATTAAAAAGATACTTAAATTATCATTGGGCAGCGAGCAAATATTGTCGTTGTCAATAAAAGTGCTGTTTGGTGTTCAAAAGGCAAGGTGTGTGGGTTTTTTGGTTTTTTTTGGTTCAACCAAAAACTCGTGGTGTTCCTCATAAAAAAAAATTATTGTTTGGTGTTCCTCAGTCTTAAAAGGTTTAGAAACACTGCTATAGAACATGTAGCCGTATCAGCAGCGTCTAGGGCAGCCTGTAATGCTGTTCTAGCAATCGTGTGACCCTCAGATACCAGTGCTTTGTACTGTTGCCTCTTAGCCTCGGGAATATCTGCAACAAAAATCACTCAGTTTGGTGTAATTACTGTAGTTGTATTTGCTCAATAAAGCTGTGTAGTTCGAAATGGAAAATTATAAAGTAGAAGACATATGCATCCAGCCTTTTGGTATCACGGTCCGATGGAGTAGACCGGTATTGTTGCTGCTTGGATTTTTGTTGTGCAGCTTCCAGTGCTTTTTTGTGATGGTACTGCCCGGTACACAGTACCGGCACCTCCAGACGCAGTACCGGCACCTCTAGTCAGAGCTCAACAACTTTTCCCCTGAAGTACCGGCACCCTTTTTTTTTTTTTTTTTTTTTTAAAAAGCACTGGCAGGTTCCACCATGAGGGAATTAGATGCTGGGTGAGAAAAAAGACATTCAGAACCCTTTGGTGGGACACAATATTTCTTATCAGTTCTCTTAGCCATGGAAAAGATTGACACCGGAGTTTGCCACACCATGTTTGCCGGTTCCATTATTGCTGGATTAATTGACAATGCTATTTTTGATGGTGTTACTAAGTGCAGTATGTCTCTTAGCTCATGCTGATTTTCCACAACCTCTTCAAGAGGAATGTTTAATTCAGCAGCTATACATTTAAGGTCTTGGAAATGTGCAGGGTCATCTGAAGTAGTTGAAACTGGGGCCTGAGACCCTCTCTCCACTGGGGGGAAGGGGTCATTTTGGTCAGGAGGGGGTGCTGCCTCTTGTGTGAGTGGGTCCCCTTCTTGTATATGTTTGGAGAGAGGGGTACTGCACTCTGTGTCATTTTTCTAGCCATGCTGGTGTTTCTGATAATATTGCCATTTGTCCCAGTATTGCCGGTAGGAGTAAGGCTCAGGTGGAGATACCCAGGGATTGCTATAACATGAAGCCATATTCCCAAATCTGGAAGAGTAAATAGTCTGAGTTGTGCAAGGAGAATTCTCTGGTGAAAAACTCCTAGGGTACGTCTACACTTGCTCCCTAGTTCGAACTAGGGATGCAAATGTAGCTGACTGAAATTGCTAATGAAGCTGGGATTTAAATATCCCGCGCTTCATTAGCATAATCTCTCCCACGCACTATTCCGCTTGCCAGCTGATTCGAACCAGGAAGTGCTCTCCAGGACGCATTGGTTCAAATCAAACCTCTTGGTTCAAACTAACGTTACTCCTCATTTTCAAACTAATGTTACTCCTCATTTTTTGAGGAGTAACGTTAGTTCGAACCAAGGGGTTTGATTCGAACTAATGTGTCCCATACAGAATGGGAAGTGACTGTCTAGGAAGGAGTACTGCAGAAAGGGATCTAGGGGTCATAGTGGACCACAAGCTAAATATTACTCAACAGCGTGACGCTGTTGCAAGAAAAGCAAACATGATTCTGGAATGCATTAACAGGAGTATTGTGAGCAAGACACGAGAAGTCATTCTTCCGCTCTACTCTGCTCTGATTAGGCCTCAGTTGGAGTATTGTGTTCAGTTCTGGGCACCACATTTCAAGATGTGGAGAAATTGGAGAAGATCCAGAGAAGAGCAACAAAAATGATTAAATGTCTAGAAAACATGAGCTATGAGGGAAGACTGAAAGAATTGAGCTTGTTTAGTTTGGAAAAGAGAATACCAAGATGGGACATGACAGTAGTTTTCAAGTATCTAAAAGGGTGTTCCAAGGAGGAGGGAGAAAAATTGTTCTCCTTGGCCTCTGAGGATAGGACAAGAAGCAATGGGCTTACACGGTAGCAAGGAAGGTTTAGTTTGGACATTAGGAAAAAATTCCTAAGTGTCAGGGTGCTTAAATACTGGAATAAATTGCCTAGGAGGGTTGTAGAATCTCCATCACTGGAGATATGTAAGACCAAGATAGACAGACGTCTATCAGGGATGATCTAGATGGTGCTTGGTCCTGTCTTGAGGGCAGGGGACTGGATCTGATGATCTCTCAAGGTCCCTTCCAGTTCTAGTATTCTATGATTCTACATCTTTGGACCCCTTGGCTTAAATGACTCCAAATATGGGTCACTAAGCCAACCCTATATGCCTCTGAGGCACACCAAATTTTACAGAAATTTTATAAAGTGTGTCAATTAAAGGACTTTGGAAGATGAACCTTTAAATAGATGTTGTAACGGAACCTTAACTATGGTGATTCTGCTGAACCACTACACAAAAATTTAATTGACAGACTGGATTTTTTGAATTGTAGCCAGGGCTGCTAGAAAGGGGATTGCAAAGCTCCATCTTCACTCAAGTCCCATGCAGTATTTAGCAGCTGCCCCTCACACTCATGAGGAGTGAAGACCTTTGTCACCTTGAAGGCGATGGAACAGTCTGGCTCAAACTATCACCTGCAGTTCTAAGGTAAGGGAAGGCTGGAGACAGTACACTCTACTACAGAGCAAGTCGGCCCTGCCACAATCCATGGCCTCTAATTGAAAGCCACTGCTTTCCTTGCTCTAACATGGATAGGTCTCTGAGAACAGCAGAGCTACAACAATGATGTCATTGACCACTTTTTTCCAGTTACAATTCATGGCTGAAAACTCAGAAATACATGACGATTGGTACCATGTATTCTAAGATCCACTGCCGCGGAGAGGTAGTACAAAGAGATATAGCCATGCCAAATGCCAGATCATCTCTGTACAATTTAATTTCATAGTTCAATATACATAAACATTTCTCCACACAAGGCAATTACTGCAGTGGATAATATAGTAAAGGGAGGGAGGCTGGCGGGTATACTGCTAATTTCAGGACTCCTTAGGTCTATAGGCTGGGTTGCATCTGCCCTGCTACAAATTCATTGTGTGACATAGGGCAAATCACTTCAGATCCGTCTGTTTCTCAAACAGTAAAATGGGGTCAATATCAGCTTGGAAATGGGTTGCAAAAACTCAGTGTTAAAAAAGCCACTGGATAGCCTAATCCAAAAGTAAACAGAGCACTGTCATAGTAGGGATGTAAAATCCTGATTAATCAGTTAACCAGTTAAACCTTGGTTAAACTAATCTTTATCCGGTTAACTAGCTAAGCAGGGTCCTGTCATCACCAGCAACAGGAAGCTCCTGGCTCCAGGGCTGCTGCCAGCTCCCTACTTGGCTGGGGCAGCCTTCTGTCCACAGCCAGGGGCTACTCTTGAGCACCAGTTAACCAGTATCCGGTAAGCTTCACGCAGTAAGGGTGATGCTTACCAGGTAAATGGTTAACTGGTTACCTGTTTTCATCCCTACTTCATACCAAGAAGCCTACAGTTCTGCACCTACATCCACAACAGATCCCTAAATAGGCAGTTGAATTTCAGAGGTGCTGAGCACCCACAGCTCACATCAAGTGCAGCAGACATGCTCAGCCCCTGAGAGTCCTGCAACAGGTGCCTACTGCTAGGTTTCAAAGATGTTTGTTATATAGAGACTAGGCAGATAATTCTGCTGGCTGTAGCTGTTCCTGTTAGCTTCCTCCTGACCAAGCCCAACATAAGAGGTTGGGGGCTTTAAATATCTTTATGATAAATTGAGAGAGTGGGCAGAGGAGAAGGTGAGGGTGACAAATTCCTTCCTATTCAGAAAGGTCTGGTTGGGCCTCTCTGATGGTATCCACATTATCTTCTTTCACAGAAGCTGCCAAGGAGAGGTGAGGGGCAGCCACAGCAAAACAGCAGAAAACCTATAGTCAAGAGTATAGATTTCTCTTGTAAAAGGAGCAAAGGGCAGCCTGGTACTTGGATACTCATCCCCAAGGTGTTTTAGACTGACACCAGGATAGCTGACATAATGACTGTCCACAAAGGTGGCATGGGGCAGTGAATCAAGATGACTGGGGTTCAGGACAGTGTGATTGTTATGGACTCAGTGTGAATACTTTGCTTCTCTCTAGTGGGTCAGGGGCAGGGCTTACAGGGAGCAGGATATTTACCTATCTGTGTAAAGTGTTTCAAGGGTGACAGACGACAGGATACACACATGACAATTATAATTAGCCACTGTTGCTATGCCCAGAAGCTAGTCCCTGTCCCTGCCATTCCAGGAATCTGAACAGCCCTTTCAGACAGCGGGGAAGGAGAGAACATAAACTTGTACAAGCAAATCCATAAGCATGCCAGATTGCAGCATCTAATTCTTGCTATATACCCTGGTCTCTGAAATGATAGTACAAGAGCTGAAATGATAGTACAAGAGTACAATTCATGGCTTCCAGTTGCAGCACTTCTTTCTTTCCTGACTGTTCCTGAGATGAGAAGATTCCCACATCTGTAAGCTGGTCCCAGAACACTCAGGATGTGCCATACCAGATCAAATCATTTCCAGCAATTCCAGTTCCTAGCCTAACATGGAGGCTTCACCAGGAAGAAAGGACCACAAAGCAGTTGGGAAAATGTTGCCCCTGAGTGGGAGGTTGTTCTTCTTGACTCCCTACAAAAACCAGCACATGCTCTGAAGCATGAGCCACAGCTACAGTCATAAAGGCCAGTATCAGTCAGTCAGCAAGGCCCAGCACTGACTCTGTCCATGGGATGGCACTCCACACACACTACACGAGGAAGGTAACTTTTTTCACCTGTTTTTCACATCATCCAGCAACCCCCTTGCTCTCCCCTCACAGCACAGGAAGAGGAGAGGACTGATCTCTCTCCTTGCCAGGCTGAGCGATGCAGGGCCTGCAATCTCTCCTGGAGGGTGGTACGGTCTCAGAAACCATGGGAACTTTCTCCTGGGCTCTGGCCTGACCACACGCAGGACCATTCCTGCTCCAATTGCCTGGCATAGTCTACTCTCCACAGCTGACCCACGTGCTGAGTGTTTGTGGCCTCTTGAGTACAAAGGAGTGAGCAGCCAACAACTTGCCATCCAGCTCAGCTTCTATTGCTATTGACATGCTTGACCAAGTCCAAGAGCAGTGCCAACAAGTTACATTTTAGGGCAAAGATCTCAGCCCAGAAAAGACCAGCGCAACTCTGAAGCAGGGGAAAGTCAGAGATGAAAGTTAAGCCAAACAGCAGGAAACCCTGTACCCATATGTTAGCTTTCTGCCCATAGGGCAGCACTCTCAGAGATGATGTTCCAGTACCACAGACCCAGGCTGGCACTTAGCACCTGACAGAAAGCTGCCACAGGATACTCTGAAGTCAGAGGCCAGCAAGCTATGTGACACCATGTGTGACACTGTCCCCAGAGCATTGAGGGGAACTGCATTCCCAGATCCAGCTTCCCCTCCCTTTGCTGTGTAGAGCAAGGAACGCACTGCAGAACATGCCTCTGTGACCTGCAGTGGGAAGGAAAGGAGCTTGAATGCTCCCCAGACACGCCTAGTTTTAAAGTACTTTGCCAATCCCCTGGGGAACAGTTGCTCTTCAGTTTCAGCCAGGGCTGAAAATATCTCCCTCTCTCCAGGGGATGGTTCTTCATATATGAAGGAAGAAACCTCTGTCTTGGGGAGTGGGATGTGCAGGGAAAAACAACCATAAGAGAAAGACTGGAGCTGGGACTCTCCTCCTTTTCCCCAGGTGAATGCTGTAAGCCTGAGCAGCAGGGCTAAGACAGACATCCAAGACCACAAAGGACAGGGGACAGAGCTCCTCAGAGCACATAGCTCAGGGGTTCTCAAACTGGGAGTCTCAATATTATGTGATGAGTCGCAAGCTATCAGCCTCCATCCCCAAGCCTGCTTTGCCTCCAGCATTCATAACAGTGTTAAATACTTTAAAACCATGTTTTTAATTTATAAGGGGGTGTCACACATAGGTTTGCTGTGTGAAGGGGGTTACTAACACAAAAGCTGGAGAACCATTGATTCATGTTCAGGCTCTCATCAAGTATAGAACATGCCAGTGGCAAGAATTCACAAGGCTTGGGGCATAGAGGAGCCCAAGCACGAAGCTCTACCTACCTGTGGCACTGGCATGGAGACAGTATCGCTATAGATGTTAACCAGGCCCTTATAAGACTTGGGGTTGGTGAGAAAGTCCAGATCAAAACATCCCTGGTCCTCTGCCCCAAGCACACCAAAAGACAGCAAAATAAGCTTTCTGGTACCTGGACAGTAGAAGGAGCATAACAGCATGCAACAGCACACTGGGCTGTTCAGCCTGGCAGGCAGAGTGAGCAGGTAGCTGTATGGAACTTGCCTTCACATGTCACAGGCAAACAACTGAAATCTTTAATGTGATAACAGAACAAGAACATCCTGGGATCGTTCAAACATCTGGAGAGATATCCCATCACTTGGTAGGATGTGGACATGGAGACAGGCTGAGAAACAAATGCTTCTCCCCATGAGGAGTAGAGGGAGAATATACACAACAGTCACTATGTAGTCAAGCCCCTGTTCTGCAAGGCAGATCTGCCAGTACAGACATACAAGAGCTGCTCTGGGCCTCCCAAGGGAGAGGACTGCCCTAGGGACCTCTTGCTCTATTGTGGCCGGAGACCCCTCATGTGACACCCCAAAAGCAGGACAACAGCTCAGCACCAGGGGCAGCCATACCAGGAGACTCAGATATCTGGAACAACACATGCCCTCCAATGGTTCTTGATAAACTGACAGCCCATGGAGGGAGGTGTGGGGCATTTTTGCTCCTGTGGGACCCCTAGATCAACGCTTCAGTTGATGGCAGACAGAGCTATCTCAGTAGAATGCACAAGACTTGACTGAGACTTGGCAGGCCACACTGCCATGGGAGGCCAAGGGCACTGCACCTGAGTCAAGGATAGGGATGTAAAAGATTAAACAGTGAACAGGTCACCTGACAAGCCTTAATCTTACAGGCACGCTTACCAGGTAACTGGTTAATCAAAAGGCCTGGCCAGTGGGAGCAACCCTCCCCACCCATGATGGCCCAACTGGCAAGGCTGTGGCAGGCTGCAGCAGCCCCCTCCACCCGACGCCACAGCGAGCCAGGAGACCCTCGCCCACAGCCATGGCAGGCCCAGCTACCTGGACCCCAACCATGGCAAGCTGGGACCAGAGCAACCCCCTGTCCGCAGCAGGTAACTAATGGGTTAAACAAATCATTTAACAAGTTAATTAGTTTAGTCGGTTTTTACATCCCTAGTCAGCGGAGGCAGTGAATACACAATGGGCACTATACCAAATAGCAATGATATCAGACAGTAACACTTCAGCAGATCTCAGATGTGCTTTGAACCAAACCCCTGACATCAGACACTAATGAGCAGGGCCTCTGAAGAGGGATAGGGAGGGAGAGTCAGAAGATGCTGAACTGGATGGAACAG
Organism: Rafetus swinhoei; assembly: GCA_019425775.1. Taxonomy (NCBI): domain Eukaryota; kingdom Metazoa; phylum Chordata; order Testudines; family Trionychidae; genus Rafetus; species Rafetus swinhoei. Next base: position 19,494,069 of record CM033429.1, on the reverse strand, counting down.
CCTACTGAAATCACCTCTAGCATCCATCTGTCCAAAGTGATGAGCTCCCAAGAAGACATAAAATGGGAGAGATGATGCCCGTAAGAGAGGAAAGAGAAATAGGTGCAATGTAGGATCCAGAGAGGAAAACAGTTCATGACCACTGTTTACTGTAAGCTGAGCGCTTGGGCAGCCCCCCAAGAGAAATTCAAATGCTGCCCAGTTGTTTAGAAGAGCACCCACAGCTAGCAGTATGTGTTTATATTAGTGGTGCACATCTGCACATGCCTCAGTGCACAAACCAAAATTTATTCTGCACATAAAAACAATTCGAGGAAACACTGCTCATGACCTTCAACCAATGGGTCAGAATGGTTGTTTTGAGGATGTTGCCAACTGCAATATCACTGTGAAGGATGCCCCTTATCAGTAAATCTGGGCTTCGTCCTGTAGGGTTCAGCCAGTTTCATGGGCTGGTAGTGAACTAGATGAGACCATCAAGCTATCTTTGATCTGCAATCTTTTTTCTTTGTCACAAGTATATCTAAATGATTGTAGCATACCCTGGGCAACCCACCCCTGGCACTACTGCACAATTTAGGTCCTTCAAGGTAAGGTCCTTGGTGACATTTTGTACCTTCTGGGGAAGGCCGGAGACTGCAGCCAAGATGCTCCACAAACAACTTCTTCCATAGCCACAGAACCTGCAGCTGTGTTGGCAGCATCAAGAGAGGCCTGGAGAGAAACCTTGATGATTTTCTGGCTTTCTTTTATAAGGCCCTGAAATTGTTCCCTCTTCAACTGTGGTAGATATTCAATAAAAGATGAAAAAATTTAATAATTCGTATAATTATATTTTGCCCTCAGGGTTTAGCAAGACGCCAAGGAGTAGCTTTTACAGCCAAGGAAGTTTAGCCTTTTCAGTTCTCTGTCAGATGTATGAGTGGCAACAATGTTGTCTGTTTCATACATTAATCACCTCAACAACCAGGAAGTTAAGCATCTGGTGAGGAGGAAGATTTATAACAGGGGTAGGCAATAATTTTTGATGGGGGGGGCCACTCCAATATTTTGGAAAGTGGTTGAAGGCTGCACTCTTCCGTGATATTAATGGAGATGCGGGGTCTGGGATGGAGGTTGGGTGCAGAAGGGAGCTTGGGGTAAGGGACTGGGGTGCAGGAGGGAGAGTGGAGTCTGGGAGGGTATGTCTACACTAGCTCGTTAGTTCGAGCTAGGTAGGCAAATGAGGGCAACCGGAGTTGCAAATGAAGCCCGGGATTTAAATATCCTGGGCTTCATTTGCATGTTCGGCGCCACCATTTTAAATCCTTAGTCGAACTCCGTGCGCGTTACACGCGCACGGAGTAGGTAGTTCAAATTAGAGATCCTAATTCGAACTACCGTTACTCCTCGTTCCACGGATCTCTAATTCAAACTACCTACTCCGTGCTGCGTGTAGCCGCGGGCACGGAGTTCGGACTAAGGGGGATTTAAAAATGGCGGCGCCCAGGAACATGCAAATGAAGCCTGGGATATTTAAATCCCGGGCTTCATTTGCAACTCCGGTTGCCCTCATTTGCCTACCTAGCTCGAACTAACGAGCTAGTGTAGACATACCCGTAGGGAGTTGGGATGAAGCATGCGGTTGTGACCTAGGGCAGGGGACTATAGAGTGCAGGGATTTGGGATGTGACCTAGGGTAGGAAGGGATTGTGATCTGGGGCAGGAGATTGGAGTGCCAGATCTGGGAGAGGGTATCGGTGTAAGAGGGGGACAGAAGGTTTGGGTATGTTGAGTGGGGGGGTAGAGAGTTGGGGCAGGAAAGGGCTGGGGTGCCAGAAGCAGGCTGTGGCCAAGAGACTTACTTGTCAGCTGCCAAACTAGCCTGCCTGCCTGAAGAGCTCAAAATATTTCTCAGCCAGCCTGCTTGCCTGGCAATGTGCTTCATGAATAACTGAGCCCAAGAGAGGGGGTGTGATTCTTCTTAACTGCCTGTTATTCTAACAAGCAGCTCCTATTAGCTGGTTTCTGCCAGAAACCGGCCAATGGGAATGTGCTGGGGGTGGGGCGGCTCCTAAAACTTCCCCCCTCCCCTCCAGTTTCAAAACAGAAATGGAGCCCTGCAACTGCTTTTCTGCACAGCGCGCAGAGCTCTGGGGCAAGCTGGGGAGCCTGCCTATGGCTCCCCGCTGCCTCCGCGGGCCGCATCCAGCCCATGGGCTGTATTTTACCCAGGCCTGATTTATGAGAAGGAGGCACTTATGCTTCTCCAGCTAGCTTGTGCTCCTCTGCAAGCATCTCCTGCAGAACAGGATCTGAACTTGGTGCTCTTGGCATGACCTCTTACACAACAAAACCCTGCAGAAGACCTTGCCATAAGGGCCCCTGGATTCCAAACCCCACTGTGGTGGCAGTATTCCCTCTAAGCTGTATGGCAGCACAGCTTCACAGGTGACTAAATCAGCCCCGCCCAGTCATCAGCCCTGTCAGTGACTGGGTGGGGCTGATTCATCACCTGTGAAGCTGTACTGCCCTGCAGTTTAGAGGGGAACACTGGTGGTGGGGTGAAAAGGAAGGGGTTGGACTCCAGTGACTTATTCTTGCCAGTGTTGCTGGGTGTGCCTTCTGTTGGGTGTTTCTTCCTCAAATTGCATTTCAAGGAAGGGTGGCTGAAAAGGAAAGACACCTCAGCTTCCAGCTCTGCAGTGCATACAGCTAGGGTTGCCAGATGGTTGAAACAAAAATACCGAACATCCCCCCTCCAAAAAACAAAAACCAAAAACACCACGGGAAAAAAATTCTGCTGAAGGGGAAAAAAAGGGGGGGAGGCAACCAAAAAGGACTCCAAGTAAGCCAAAAAAAATTAAAATAAAACAGCATGTCCCCTTTAAGAGTTAGCACAGGGATAGGAACAGGGGAGCGGTTGAGCACTAAGACCCAGGGGAGTCATTGCTTTCCCTAGGTCTTTTGGCCGGCAGCCATATTGTGCCAGCAGCCTTGGGGAACCAGGTAAGCATAGGGGCTGGAGTCAAGGGGCTGGAGGTGTTGGGGGCCAGGGGAGGCTGGGCGCTGAGTGTTTGTAGGGTTGCCAGGTGCCTGGCATTTTCGCCTCCTGGCCGGGGAAAAATTCAGAAAATACCGGACATCTCAGGTGTCCGGTATTCTCTGAATTTTTTACCGGACAAGAGGCGAAAATACTGGACTGTCCGGGTGAATACCGGACACCTGGCAACCCTACATACAACAACACCTACATTGGAGTACTTGGGGCACTCCCCCTTGTAATTGCTTCTTGGCCTTTTGGCTAAGATGTGTGGTAGAAACATTCGCTCCAAACATAGCACTTGCTGAAGGGCATGGTATCAGGCAAGTAACCCCTTGGCGTTATGTTGACCCCTTCAGTGACCTAATGCGCAGGTCTTTTCGCCCTGAAGGTGAAAGCCTGACACTGCCTGGACACTCCGCGATGTTCTACTTAAAAACTTATATCTGATCTTCCTCTTGGAAAATACAACCTTTCGGCTAAGATCAAGTGTAGTCATGTGCCGGAACCCTGACCTTTCTTCGCGTTGACTGCAATATTTTTGGAATAGGGGGCTGGATTCGTCCACCCATATGTCTCAACCTGGTATTGCAGTATCTCCAGGACCTGTTCATGAATATTCACTATGCTACTCTCTACTCTTGACATTGGTCCGTGTCAACTAAACATTCACTTATTCTCGTCTATCTGATCTTCCTCTTGGAAAATACAACTGTTCTGCTATATTACAGTGCAGTACCAAGCTGCATACACCACTGATACAACTATTGCAATACTGCCCAGGAGGCCCACCTCACAAGAAAGACAGTCACACCAGCACTATCTATGCAGGAAACTGGAGGTGAGAGAACAAAACACTACTCTTCCCTACAATCACATGACACAGAGATGGCAACCTGCCCCCCCCCCTCCCAGCCCAGTCCTGGCAAATACAACCCATGCCTCCCACCCAGTGACTTTAATAATCCTCTTATCCTAGGTCTATTCTACTTGGGGAATACGCACTCTTAATGAGGGAAATGCTTCACAGGTTTACAGTCAGTGTGTTTTACACATAGCACGCTGCATGGAAAACTATCCTCTGCCCTGTCACCAGACAGTATATCTGATTCTAGGGCTTGACTCACTGTTAACACACAACTCTCCCCCACATCTTGGATGTGAGTTTTACAGTTCCTCCAAATAGGGATCCGAACAGGGCCAAGAGTAGGGATGTGAAAGGTTAATTGGTTAAACAGTGGGGACTGGAGCAGCCCTCCAGTCTGCTGTGGGCAGGAGGCTGCTCTAGTCCCGAGAGGCCTGCTGCAGGAAGGGGGGTGCTCCACTCCAGCTGGGCTGGAGCACTCTCCCCCCCCCCATTTAATTGGTTAACCAGTTAAACAAAGTTTAACCAATTAACTAATTAAATGGGATTGTACAACCCTAGCCAGGGGCCAGCTGTGGGGGATGCTCCAGCTGGGCCCACCCAGCGTAATCAGTTAAACATAATGTTTAACTGGTTAACTAATTAAATGGGATTAATTTCCCTACATCCAGTGAAGTCTATTGGGATTAGATTACACACACAACCTAACCCTGCCTTCCCATCTAGTCTCAGTCTCTCACAGTAGACCTTGGAGTTCTCTCCCACTACTATTTGCATACAAGTCTCTCTGCTGCTGGTGATCAAGAAAGCAATAGCTACCCTAAACGTTGGAGGATTTAGTAAACTAACAAGCAACACTAATCCATTTTACTGAAGGTTTTGTAAGGATCCTCAATCTACTCCTGAGAGGCAGAGAGAGGAAGACATCTGCCACAGAACTCCAACTATAGATACTAATATAGACACTAAGTTTGCAGATGATACCAACGTGGCAGGGGATGCAACTGCTTTGGAGGATAGGGTTATAATTCAAAATGATCTGGACAAACTGGAGAAATGGTCTGAAGTAAATAGGATGAAGTTTAATAAGGACAAATGCAAAGTACTCCACTTAGGAAGGAGCAATCAGTTTCACATATAAAGAACGGGAAGTGACTTCTAAGAAGAAGTACTGCAGAAAGGAATCTAGGGGTCATAGTGGACCACAAGCTAAATATTAGTCAACAGAGTGACACTGCTGCAAAAAAGCAAACATGATTCTGGGAGGCATTAACAGGAGTGTTGTGAGCAAAACACAAGAAGTCATTCTTCCGCTCTACTCTGTACTGATCAGGCCTCAATTGGAGTATTGTGTCCAGTTCTGGGCACCACATTTCAAGAAAGATGTGGAGAAATTGGAGAAGGTCCAGAAAAGAGCAACAAAAATGATTATAGGTCTAGAAAACATGAGCTATAAGGGAAGGTTGAAGGAACTGGGCTTGTTTAGTTTGGAAAAGAAAAGACTGAGAGAGGACATGACAGTAGTTTTCAAGTATCTAAAAGGGTGTTCCAAAGAGGAGGGAGAAAAATTGTTCTCCTTGGCTTCTGAGGACAGGACAAGAAGCAATGGGTTTAAACTGTAGCAAGGAAGGTTTAGGTTGGACATTGGAAAAAAATTCCTAACTCTCATGGTGGTTAAACACTGCAATAAATTGCCTAGGAACGTTGTAGAATCTCCATCACTGAAGATATTTAAGAGCAAGATAGACAGACATCTATCAGGGATGATCTAGATGGTGCTTGGTCCTGCCGTGAGGGCAGGGGACTGGACTTGATAATCTCTTGAGGTCCCTTCCAGTTCTAATGTTCTATGATTCTAATCAAAGCCCCATCCCTTCCACTAGAGTCGCAAGCTTCTCTGATTTCTAACAAGATAGATGTAGGGGAAGTATCAGGTGAAAAACCACAGGAAGTGAGCAAGGAGCCCTTTCTCCAATTTGCCTCAATCTAGCCACACTACATGCAAACAAGCAGGAACATGGGCAAAAAGTCAAGGGAAAGCAGCTTTAAAGGAACAAGTGGTTCCTACAGCAAAGAGTGGAGCTTGGGGAAATCACTTCTATGCACAGACCTCAACAAGCGTCCAATGTTCCTTGGCTTTTAAACAAAAAAGGAAAGACTCATGTAGAAATCCTGGGATTGTATAAACCCTGACAGCTGGGTTTACATATCATTTGGAGACTCAGAATTACATGCCTGGCTCTTTTCTAAAAGCTCCCTAGTACGTAATCAGTGATGTACTTGGGAGGACGTTGAGCAAATCCCCCTCTTAAAACAATCTGTTCCCTGGTTCTAAACATTCAGGGACTAGCCTGCATTCCCCCGCCTCTGTAATCCCTGGGGCTTGGATTATCATTCACAGGGTCTCTCTCCAACCTCTAGCCCCAGCCCTTTGTGTGACTTCCTCCACTCCAGGAAATGTATAGATAAATCACTGCTCCTAAAAGAGGCTGTTAAGCAACACAGAATCCTGATTTCTGACTCCAATGCAATTCAACATCAAGAAAGATAAAGATGGTGGGGAGTGGAGAAGGGATAAAAATTATAGTCAGTGCCATCACGTTAATTGTGATGAACACATTTTTAGTGTTCTTGGAAATTAAAGTAAAGAAAAGGAGCAGCGAATAATACAGATCTTCCTGAAAACATTAATGGGACACACACTCTTTATCCCATGGTATTGCTCATGTGGACACAAGTGTTTGTTTTGTTTTCCCACTACCCAGAGGGACTAAGATTTCAATTCTCACGGTCAGGAATAAAATATAAATCTAATTTTTACTTTGTTTAAAGGGGTATCATTGCATTCGAATTAAGTCAGTTTAAAAAAAAAAAGCCACCCACGCTTTTTCAGGTCCCAAACATGCTCTTGCTTTCACAGTCCCAAAATAAACAAATCATAAAGAAAAACGTATAGGGTATGGCTAGACTACACAGTTTTTCCGGGATACCGGAGGTATCCAGGAAGAACTGTTTCATGTCCAGGGAACGTGTTTGTTCTTCTGCTTTTTTTGCGAGGAATAAGGGGGCTTCCAAAAGAGCAGTTCCACAAGGAATAAGAAGGGGGCTTCCGAAAGAGGGTTTTTTCCCGACATTTGGCCCAGTCTAGACGGGCCAAATGTTGGAAAAGCCTCTTTCAACAAAAGAATCAGAAAAAAAGCTATGCAAAATGCAGAGCGCATTTTGCGTAGCTTTTTCCGAAAAAAAAAGCAGCAATGTAGACCTAACCATATACTCACCCATCTCTCATCTGAGTTAGGAAAACCTAAAGTACTGATTGTAGCTGAAGGAGGCAAAATATTTCCAGACAGAAGTGAAAGAAAGTGTATGGTGTCTCTCACAGCAGCAATGGAGTTGGAACTATATTAAGGTGAGGGATGACTCTCAGAAGCAAGTCTGAGAATGTTTATCATAGGTCAGTTGGTTTTTTGCAGCATGCGAGTTCTATAAACATATACTTTGAATGGGTGATCATTATATATTTTGGTGTATTCTGAGTGACCATTTCCAAGCCAAGCCATGCAAAGATGCTGAATACATTTTTAGCAACTCCAGTGTGAAAATTCACACTTAGCCAGTTTCTTCCCATGATGACAGCTCACACATACAACAGAAACCTACCAGAACTCATTATCAAACATAGTGGAAGTTTACCAGACAATGTTTACTAGCTAGTGACACGGTATCAAGAGAACCAGTGACTGTCAGAAATTCTAAGCCAAAGACTGGCATTGTCCATACCATGATGCATAGACCTAGACACACTTGTTTGAGTCCTTCTGTTACCTGACTGCTCTGCTCTCACAGAATCATAGATTTTAAAGGCAAATGTGATCATTTCTGATCTCTCGATAACAAAGGTCATTACATTTCTCCAGTTACCCTTCGACTGATGCCACCACTAATGTTCCTGCCCAAAAATCCTTATTAAAATGACACAAGAAAATAGTACCCTATGATTCTATGATAAAGTGAAGGCTGCGAACAGCAGTGTGGCAGCCCCTTATGACGGCACTGTGATATACCATTGCTTTCCCCCAAACACACAACAGCAACTCAAAATAAACACTGGGATTTCCTAATACCTGAACCACAAAGCAAGGAAAACCAAGTCAATGGGCAGGTGTGTCACATTCAGGATTTGACTATTCTCAAGACTGATGGATGTGTGTAATCACATCAGTGCATCCTTTTGGGGAGAGAGACAGTTAAAGTGGACCACTGTGTTTAAAGGAAAATGTTTATGGACCAAATAAGTACAACTCTACTGCAGTAAAGTTTTAAGCCACTTAAACAAGAACCGAGTTTAGTGCTATATCTTTAGCAGTTCTGTTGTGATATAAATAACACTGATGGCTGGGAGCACAACAAACTTTCTATTTTCATCCATTTGGGATGACTGTGTGCCCTGCACATGAAAATAAATGCAATTAATTCCCCTCAACCACACATTCATCACATGTATAATACACAGGGAAAATATTTAGCTAATATTTCATGCTATTTGCAGCTTTTTTTAAAGTTAAGTTTCAGCTGCACTGCTGTCCAGGTCTCAGGGAAAATACCCACACATCAGAGGGGAAATACATTTCAACCCCACCAATGCAAGCAAGATCAATAATTTCCAAACAGAGAATATGCAGTGGCCTAAGAAAACATCCTTTTTAAAAAACACATGTAAATACACACATCACAGACATGTATGTACTGGTACTCGGGTGAATGCACACACACACCTGCAAGCAGAGATGCCACCAAGACACAGCCCTGACTAGTTTATAGACAGGTGGGAGGGGACTTATACCATCTGCCATACTCCAGCTCCCAAAGCTAATTCTGATACCAGAGTAGCCTCCCAAAATAGCGGGGAGGAGGAGTTATAATTAAAGTCGAATGGCGCAAGGACCAGCCCGCTTTGCAGAGGCGAACCCCAGCCTCCCCGTTGGCTAACACAGAGCGCCGGGCTCCGCTCTCGCCGTGCGCTCAGTACACACCGGGTGCTGTATCACATACACGAAGTCCTTACCGAATGCGACCACGAGCTGCAGATCCAGTAAGCTGTTGCCGTGAGCGCCTAGCCCAAGCCTTCCCGGCTGCGTTCCTCGTCTCGCTACGCACCCAGGGAGGAGCAGGTCCGAGGAATAATGGCCGGGCCAACGCGCACAGCCGGGTCAGACGCACCCACAGCCATGCGCTCCGCTTATATTTATCCTCCAGTCTATTTCAGTCCCCCTTCTCCCTCGACAGCCACACCGAGGCGCCCGGGCTCCCAGCAATGCGAAACAACACAGCTTGCAGGATCCCTTGGTTCCCTGTGCTCAGGACCAGGGCGAGGGGGTCGACTCCAGCCCCCCAGCCATGACCGTAGGCAGCCCGCCTGGCCGTGGGAGGAGACTGCCCCTGTGCTTTACCCGAACCGCGCAGGCCGCGGGGTGGGGCGTCTACGCCTCCAGAACCCTGATAGGTACCCGGGTAGGGCACCGACCATAAGCCTGGTACCGGCCTGGAAAGAAGCGCTGCAAGCAGCGTTCCGCGCCGCTGCCGGGCGTCCCGGTGCCAGCCCGGAGTCGCGAAGGGTCTATTCAGGGGGCGGCTCCTCCCCACAGACAGAGCGGCCGCAGCTCCAATGGAGGGGAGCGCACCGCCCCCGGGAGGGGAGGCGTCAGCGAGGAGAACTGGAGGGTGATAAAGCAGAGGCGGGGGAGTGCCACAATAGGGAGGGGACTCAAAGGAGGGCGACTCTGGAGAGGACTGGGCCGGGCGAGGGGCCGCGGTAAAGAGGGGGGGCTGCAGGAGGAAGCTTCGCTTAAGGCATTTTATAGCTTCTCTCTTGTTTCTCAGGAGCAGGAAGGAGATGAGGGTTCAGCAGGCAATGCCCCTCTCCCGCAACAGAAGGGGGAAATGTCTGCCTGCTTCCATCTTCCCTTCCATCCCGCTTGCCACTCCCATGCCCTCTGTCTCCATAATCCCAGCCTGGCAGTGCCCAGATTTGTGCTGTGGGTATGCCCCGTTCTCGGGGATCCACTAACATACAACTTCGCACTAACATACAACTCTCATCCCCCTCTTTTACTGCCCCTTCTAGCCTTTCTTTCTCCCTCCGTCTCTGCCATCTTCCTTCCATTTTTGTTATGGGGAGCAAAGGTTGCTGCACTCTCACAGTGAACCCACTGGACAAGTAGCGCAGAGTGAAACAAGGTAAGCCACTGCCACTCCTCACTGGGCTGCCACTCAGAACAGACAGTTTAGGCTCCTATCCTGGCCCGCACTTGCCATTTTAAAGACAACACCCTGAAGATAAAAGTAATAGAGGCCTAGATCCTGCAATCCAGTTCACAGTGGCAGCCCCACGGGATTCTGCAGGCACCCATCAGACTGCAGGCTTGAAGGTACCTGCTCTAACAACTGTACAGTAGGGATGTTAAAGACTAGTCGACTACAGGAGGCCCCCGCTTTACGATGGCCCGATTTACGACCCCCTGCACTTACGACATTTTCCGTAAGTGCAGAAGGGGCCGAAATCCCCCAACTTACGTCCTCGGCCCCGTATTTATGACAGCGTATGATGACTATCGTAAATGCGGGCTCAAGTTACGACACCCCCGACTTGTGATGCTATCCCCAGAGCCAACTGCGTTGCAAGTCAGGGGCAGCCTGTATCTGATAAGCATTTGCTTATCAGATAGTTTTTTGACTAGTCAACTAGTCGATATCCCCCTCCCCCTTGCTGCCTCTATAATATAGAGGCAGCAAAGAGGGGGGAAGGGGTACTTCAAAGTGGCAGCGCTGCATAGCTGTGCGGCGCTGCCGCTTTGAAACCCCAAGGCGGCATTTCAAAGGAGCAGCCGTTGCACAGCTGATCTGGGATCAGCTGTGTCATGGCTTCCCCTTTAAAACACCGCCTCCGCATTTCAAAAGGGCAGCTGCCATGGAACCCGGGGTCAGCTGGGAACTCCCCAGATGATCCTGGGCTCTGTGCGGCACTTCCCCGGAACCCAGGGAGTCTCCAACTGATCCCGGGTTCCAGGGAATTGCTGCGCAGAACCCGGGATCAGCTGGGGAGTCCCCAGTTGACCCCAGGCTCCTAGCAACATGCAGCATAGCATGAAGCCCAGGGTGAGCAGGAGACTGTGAGTCCCCACTGACACCAGGCTCCATGGCTTTGAAATGCACAAGAGCCCCTGCTGGGGACTCTTGTGCATGCCCGGAGTCAGTGGGACTTCCGGCTGGCCTGGGCTGTATATGGAGTTCCGCATTCCTCCTTTGAAATGCACAAGAGCCCCTGATCAAAGGCTCATGACTCAAGAGCCATTTCAAAGGAGGAATGCAGAAGTGCTTGTCGACTAGTTGATGGAAATTTCAGAACACAACACAGTGCTTACCATTCCCAAAACATGAACCCCTGCTACCAAAGATAGAGAAAACCTGTGTTATACATTAGCACTACAGGGCCTCTGGCATACAGCAGCAGAACAGTTCTGATTGCAGCCAGTAAAGGGCAGTGGTGCCATTTACCACAATGTATATAGTTAACTTCTTTGCTTGAAGCTAGAAAAGCAATGAACTCTGACAAGTTTACTTCCTACTCCTTCTGCAGATAGCTGTTTTACATTCTGCACTTTATGCCCAGTTAAACAATAAAATTAGTGTGGTCAGTTCAGCCTTGGTTTGTGGTGGATTCCTGTGACCAACTGCTGTTGGGGCAAGGTTCACATCATTACTTGGAGTAGATGGAAACCTGTTAGGATTCCAAGTGAATAAAAAAAACTATTGAAAACTTTGCACAAAAGCAGCATTTCTGTTTGCATGTAAAACCTCAAATGAGGACATAGGGCTGAATGCTGTTAATTCCCTGGAAAATGAGGAGGCTCAGCCCCCTCACATTATCAGCAAGACCATTTCACGGAAACAGTAGTGCTTAGAATTCTGTGGCTGGTTCCCATTTCCAACCACTGCATCCTTCCTGCTGTCCCAGGCAGTATGGGGGTTGCTGTGTTTCACTGTCATGACTATTCAGTGAGGCCTTTCCTTGGTTTGATTTCTTTCTGATTCATTCTTTATTGGCAATTCACTCCCTGAATAACCTGACCCAGACACAAACTCTCTGGAGTCACCTTGCGATAAAGTGACACCTACAAGCAACATGAAATAGGCCCCTACCCTGCTAATTACTACCACCCAAGTAGGGACCCTGGCTGCACAGCATACCAAGGAAATCAGTGTAGGTTATGAGCCTATGTTTCTGAATCCAGATGACAGCTTTGAAAAACAATTTTGCAAATAGGCTGAAGAGCCATTGTCCAGTGCTGCTAGAGAAGTTTAATCTCAGATGCAATTCTGTGGAGCAGAGGGTAGCCCGAGAATGGACAATAGGCTCTAGAGGTTTGTACAACTGTGTTACCACTTAAAATAAACAGCTGTATCATAATAAATGGGAGGAGAGACATTCCTCCTGCACATGCAATATAATTCTAGCAAATAAGTCACAAATTGGGATAGTCTGCATATGTGTAGCTGCTCTAGTCTGAGAGCCTCACTGCTTTACAGAGGGAAACGAAATATTAACAGTCCTATTTTACAAATGCAAAAACTGACGCACAGAAGGCCAAATTCATCCCTCATGTAACTCCATAGATTTTAAATGATTTACACTAGAGACAAATATGGCTCAAAGTTTAAATAATTTAACTCACTCACTGTGTGAGCTCCAGTGACAGTGCTGGGAACCCAGGAGCTCTCAGTTCTTTCAACCCCACTGCTCTAATTGCCAGTTTAGTTAGGTTAGCATAAAAAGCATCCAGAAATACAAGATCCTACTTTGCCTTGGAGCATAGCTTGCATGTTGTAAAGCACATTCAAGCAAGGTTATGGACAAGACTTAACTTGATTCACTGATGCAGTATCAATAACTGAACATGACATTCAGGATCCATAATGTCAGGAATACATATAGTGTGGTCATTTCCCCAGTCTTTCCCCATAGAATGGGGAAGCACTATTCATCAGCAATGTTTTATTGACAGGAGAGGTGTGTGTGTGTGTGTGATATCCTGCTAAGAAGAATTCCAATAATACAAAAATTTCCCAGAGTTAGAGGCAACCTACATTACAATAGAAGTCCAGTGGTGACAGTGGCAAAGATTTCTGAGTGACTCAGTCATGGAGAAAAGTATCTACATTATTTTCCATCAAAATCCCTGTTAACACCCCAGGGAAGGCTTCCAAGCCATAAAGGAAAAATTAAAAATGTTTTAAAGAGTATAATCAGAAAAAGTGATTCAACTGGAAAACTAAAACAGCTGTGGAAAATATGTCTATCTTTACACAAAGATATTGACTGTGGTAGTATTAAAATGTGACTGAAGGATGGGGCAGCAGATATAAGCCCCTTTGTCCTTGTGAACCCTGGAAATATTCTGAGTGGTTTTTTTCTTGTTGTTCAGGGTCAGTGCTCACTCACTCACTGCTGCTGTATCAGCATAGCACTGCTGTCCCCCGTTCCCACCAAGGGTGAAGTCAGCTCCTGGGATGTCCATGGGAAATTCCCATTTTGTAACCAAACAGAAGCCAGTATAAATTCTTCAGAGAAACATGCTCCTCAGGAAGGCAGCTACAGCCTGGAAGATGTAAAGTTTAATGTTCCAGCATCTATAGTCAGTTCTCAGTTACTGCAGACAAACTCCAGTGAAGTCAATCTCGACTTTGAGAGAGAGAATCTGAGCAGAGAATGTACATGCATAGCACTGCATAGCTGAATACAATGAAACATTAATCATGTTTCTAAGATAAGCATAGTGCATTGGCTGGTTGATTTGCAGTCCTATGTCTTGGATGATCTTCTATCCCTATGTCTGGGCCTAAACAGTCTCTGCTTTCTAATAGGCCTATGTGATAGGCCTCAGATTCTCCAGCTTTGGCTTTCCTTGTGGTGTGTAATTTTCTATTCTAATATGAGTTTCCACACACCTGGTTTCTAGAGTAATGTGAAAAATGAAGAAATGGCTGAATTCTGAACAGTTTAGCTTCCATGCTGATTAGCCTGCTAGCCTCACTGATACTACATCCAGAGAACTGATAGCTGCTAATGTAATGTCTATCACGAGTATAGCCAAGGACACCACCCCTAGCAGCACAATTTGGGCAATCTGACAAGGAGTAGAATGAAAATATCTTAAATTCTGTACAAAATAAGACAGCACGGAATGAGACAGGACAATAGGTCCTTAGCCAGCAGAACTGGCACACGATATAGCAAAAAGGGATGCTTGTTACAGCAGCAGAGATAAAATAGTTTCTGCTGCCCTTATAGGCAAACTTGCTTCAAAAAAGACCCATTTCCTGGACACAGTGCAGGAGAATCTCACATAGAAACACCATGGTCTTACAATGGGCATGGGTCATTCCTGTTCAGCAGCCAGATAATAATCTTTGTTACACCAAGATCAATTTAGAGTATATAATGATTCTGACTTCAGGGGAGTGTTTCCAGATTCACACTAATGTGAGGCAGCTGAATTGTCTTTAGGGCTAAAGACATAGAAGGGTGCTGAGTCCAAATCTGGGATGTCCCAGAATAACACAGTACAAAATTTACTACTTTATCTCAGTACTTACAAAGGGTTTTCCAGAGAATGGCTCTCAAAACAATTTATCATCCCCATTTAATAGTGTGGTTAAGTGACTCACCCACATCTGTGACAGAGCCAGGAATAGACTGATATCTTGTGCACTAGGTCACAGTGTCTCCCAGGGCTGGATAAGGGAAGGTTACTCACCTTGTGCAGTGATTGGAGTTCTTCGAGATGTGTCCCCGTGGGTGCTCCCCTTAGGTGTGTCAGCACCGCTGTGCACATGGCCCGGAGATCTTTGCTAGCAGTCTCCCGGCCGCTGGCATGTGCTGCGCTATTGCGCAATTGCCCCGATTGACAGTTAGGCACATGCTGGCTGCCGTTCCCTCCGTTCCTTCTCCATGCCAGACTCTCTTAGCCCGGAGCAGAGGGGAGGAAGGTGGGTGTGGAGCACCCACGGGGACACATCTCGAAGAACTCCATTCACTGCACAAGGTGAGTAACCTTCCTTTCTTCTTCGAGGGTCCCCGTGGGTGCTCCACTTATGCAGCAGTATTCCTGCTTGGCACTGGGTGCTCCGTGATGCAGGATTGGATGTTGGACAGTATGGTACATCCAAATCTAGTGTCTGAGTCCTGAAAGGACTGAATAGCATAATGCTGTGCAAAGGTATTGGCCGAAGCCCATGTTGCAGCTCTGTAAATGATGTCTATTGGAAGACCCCCAAGGAACACAGTTGTGGTAGATACGGCTCTCTGCGCCCGTATAAACTACTGGTGGCTGTCTGTGTTTCTGGGAGTAAGCCAACTGTATACATATAGAAATCCATTTGGATATTCGTTGTTTGGATAAAGGTTGTCCTCTGGACCTGTCCATGCAAGACACGAATAGCCTGGGTGTTCGTCAGAAGTCTTTTGTGCGTTCTAAGTAAAAGGCTAATGCCTTGCTTGCATCCAGCGTGTGCAGCGCTGTCTGTTTGCTGTCCTCGTGTGGTTTCAGGAAGAACATTGGTAAGTATATCGGTTTGTTACAGTGAAATGAGGTAGGTATCTTGGGTAGGAATTTCGGGTGGGTTCTAAGGACAACCTTGTCTTTGTGGAATACAGTATACAGTGGGTCCACCATGAGTGCAGCTATCTCTCCCACCCTCCTGGCTGATGTTATTGCCACGAGAAAGGCTACTTTCATTGAGAGGTGGAGTAGTGAGCAAGTTGCGAGCGGTTTGAAAGGTCGTCTCATGATTGAGTCAAGCACAAAGTTCAGATCCCATGATGGCACTGGCTCTCTACGCAGCAGGTACAGATTTCGTATGCCTTTCCGGAATCTCTTAACACATGGGTGGGAGAAAACCGAATACCCTTGTATGGGTGGGTGAATGGCTGATATAGCTGCTAAATATACATTGATAGAACTAATTGATAGTCCTGTGTCCTGCAGGTGAAGGATATATTCCAGTACATCTGATATTCCCACCCTGTGTGGATCCCATTCTTCTTCTTTGCCCTTAGCTCCTATGGGAGCATAGGCCGTCAACAATTTCTTTCCAAGCCTCTCTGTCTTGTGCCACCTTTTCTAATTCTCTCCAGCTTTTGCCCATTTTCCTCACATTCACATCCAGGTCTCTTCTCCAACTATTCTTTGGCCTTCCTCTTACCTTTTTTTGCCTGTGGGTTCCAGGATAGGGATTGTCTGGTAATGCTGGTTGGTGGCTTCCTCAGTGTATGCCCAATCCATCGCCATCTTCTTCTCAAAATCTCTTGCTCTACTGGGCATTGACCCGCTCTTTCCCATAAGGTAATATTTGCAACCTTGTCAGACTACTTCAGGCCAATGATCTTACGCCAAACATTTATTAATAAAAGTCTGCAATCTTTTGATGTTTGTCCTTGTTGTTCGCCATGATTCTGAGCCATATGGAAGTACTGATTTTACATTTGAGCTGAAGATCCTTATTTTGGTCTGTAGCTTGATCTCTCTTGAGTTCCATATGTTCCTCAAAATAATAAAAAAGCCTCTTGTCTTCTGTATTCTGGTCTTAATATCTTCGTCAGTACCTCTCACTTTATTTACAATACTACCTAAATAAGTGAAGGTATCAACTTCCTCCAGTGTCGTTCCTCTCAGAACAACTGGGCTGCTGTTATTTGCTGCATTCACTTTCATGATCGTGGTCTTCCCCTCGTGGATCTTCAGTCCCATCTGCTGTGAAATCTTGTCCACTTCACTGTTTTATTTTGCATTAAGTTGATTATGTGACAGAAGAGCTAGGTCATCTGCAAAATCAAGGTCTTCTAGCTGTTTAAACAGGGTCCACTAGATTCCATTTCTTTCATTAGCTGTTGTTTCTCTCATGATCCAATCAACAGCCAAAAGAAAGAGGAAGGGGGACAGCAAACAACCTTGCCGAACACCAGACTTTATTCTCAAGGGTTCTGTAAGTTGACCCTCATGCAAGACCCTACAGCTTATATCTTCATAGGTCTTTTTTATGAGATTTATGAGCTTCTGAGGGATCCCATAGTGCCATAATAATTTCCACAACATTTCCCTATCCAAGCTGTCGAATGCTTTTTCATAGTCTACAAAGTTGATATACAAAGAAACATTCCATTCTAAACATTGTTCAATAATTATGCGCAATGTGGCTATCTGATCTATACAAGATCTATTTTGACGAAAGCCTGCTTGTTCATCTCTTAGCTTGGAATCTATCGTTTTCTTGAGATTTTCTAGAATTACCCTAGAATTCTTGTAGGTCACCTTTCTTTGGCAATTTTACTAAATATCCTTCCCTCCAGTCTCTCGGTAATTCTTCCTTTTCCCAAATGTTACCAATAAAGCTGTGGAGTATTTTTGTTGATTTATCTATGTCCACCTTTATAGCTTCTGCCGGTATTCCATCAGGACCTGCAGCTTTCCCACTTCTTAGAAGTTGAATTGCTTCATCTCTTCTTTACTTGGCTTGCTACAATCGACCAAGAGGTCTTCTTCAGCTGGCTGGATTTCTGGGGGATCTTCTGGAACTGGTCTGTTTAGAAGTTTGCTAAAATGTTCTACCCATCTTTCCATCTGGTTTTCTACATTTGTAATCTTTCTCCCCATTTTATCCTTGATGGGTCTGTTATGTTGTAAATATTTTCCTGAGAGTTTCTTGGTTGAATCATACAGACCTTTCATATTTCCTGTAACTGCTGCTTCCTCAGCTTCTTTTGCCAAGTTGTCAATATAATTTTTCTTATCTGCTCTAATGCTCTTCTTAACCCCTTTGTTTGCATTTGTATAGTTCTCTTGGGCTATAATTTTGGCAGCTCTGGTTTTACTATTATATAAGAATACTTTCTTCTCTCTCCTCTCTTCAATCCTCCTAAGTGTTTCCACTGATATCCACTCTCTATGCTGACGTTCCTTTTTGCCTAAGACTTCTTCACATGTACTGGTTCAGACATCTTTTATTTGTTGCCCCTGGCTGTCAATACTTAAATTTTTATCTAGATGTTCCAGTGCTTGATATTTATTGCTAAGCGTGATACAGAACATTTCTTTCTTTACCTGGTATTTTAAAAATCCTACATTATATGTGATCTATAGTTTTGTATTCTCCTGTTCTTTCGTAATTTTAGCTTCAATTTGGCCCTCAGTAGATGGTGATCTAAGGCCACATCAGCTCCTCTGTATACTTTAACATCCTGTAAGGATCGTCTAAATTGTCGATTAACGCAGAAGTGATCGATCTGATTCTGTCTTTGATGATCGGGGGATATCCATGTTACCTTATAGATGTTCTTATGTGGAAAAACACTTCCTCCTATAATAAGTTCGTTAACTGCACAAAAGTTAGCAAACATTTCCCTGTTTTCATTCATAACTCCTAGCCCATGCTTCCCCATAGTCTCTTCATATCCTGTGTTGTCATCTCCTACTTTGGCATTAAAATCACCCATGACTATGATGACATCTCTTGGTTTTGTCTTATCAAGCACATGCTGTAGTCTGTTATAAAATTCTTCTTTTATTGATTCCTCTTTATTGATTCCTAGCATTCTACACAAATGCTAGGAGTCTGACTAATAAGATGGGTGAACTAGAGTACCTAGTATTAAATGAGGAGATTGACATAATAGGCATCACTGAAACCTGGTGGAATGAGGAAAATCTGTGGGACACAATCATACCGGGATATAAAATATATAGAAAGGATAGAGCAGGCCGGGTGGGTGGCGGAGTAGCACTGTATGTGAAAGATAATGTAGAATCAAATGAAATAAAAATATTAAATGAATCAACATGTTCAATAGAATCGCTATGGATAGTAATTCCATGCTCCAAAATAAGAAATTAGCAGTAGGGATATATTACCGACCACCTGACCAGGACAGGGATACTGACATTGAAATGCTGAGGGAGATTAGAGAGGCTACCAAAACAAAGAACTCTATAATAATGGGGATTTTAATTACCCCCATATTGACTGGATACATGTCACCTCAGGAAGAGAAGCTGAGATAAAATTTCTCAATGGCTTAAATGACTGCTTCTTGGAGCAGCTGGTGCAGGAACCCACAAGGAGAGGCAATTTCGATTTAGTCCTGAGTGGAGCGCAGGATCAGGTCCAGGAAATAACCGTTACAGGACCGCTTGGGAATAGTGACCATAATATAATAACATTCAACATTCCTGTGGTGGGAAGAACACCTCAGCAGACCAGCACCCTGGCATTTAATTTCAAAAAGGGGAATTACACAAAAATGAGGAGGTTAGTTAAACAGAAATTAAAAGGCACAGTGACTAGAGCCAAATCCCTGCAAGCTGCATGGAAACTTTTTAAAGACACCATAATAGAGGCCCAACTTAAATGTATACCCCAAATTAAAAAACATAGCAAGAGACCTAAAAAAGAGTCACCCTGGCTTAACCACCATGTAAAAGAAGCAGTGAGGGACAAAAAGGTATCTTTTAAGAAGTGGAAGTCCGATCCTAGTGAGATAAATAGAAAGGAACATAAACACTGTCAAATCAAGTGTAAAATGTAATAAGAAAAGCAAAAAGATTTTTGAGGAACAGCTAGCTAAAACTCAAAAGAAATAACAAAATGTTTTTAAGTACATTAGAAGCAGGAAGCCTGCTAAAAACCTGTGGGTCCCTAGACGATCGAACTATAAAAGGCGCAATCAAGGACGATAAAGCCATTGCGGAGAAACTAAATGATTTCTTTGCTTCAGTCTTCACGGCTGAGGACGTTGGGGAAATTCCCAAATCTGCACTGTCCTTTGTGGGTAATGAATCTGAGGAACTGTCCCGAATTGAAGTGTCATTACAGGAGGTTTTGGAACAAATAGAAAAACTTAATGTTAACAAATCTCCAGGACCGGATGGCATTCATCCAAGGGTTCTAAAAGAACTCAAATGGGAAATTGCTGAACTATTATCTGTGGTTTGTAACCTATCCCTTAAATCGGCTTCCGTACCTAATGACTGGAAGGTAGCCAACGTGACACGAATATTTAAAAAGGGCTCTAGAGGCGATCCGGGCAATTACAGACCGGTAAGTCTAACTTCGGTACCGGGCAAATTAGTCGAAACAATAGTAAAGAATAAAATTGTGAAGCATGTAGAAGAACATAATTTGTTGGACAAAAGTCAACATGGGTTCTGTAAAGGGAAATCCTGTCTTACTAATCTATTAGAGTTCTTTGAAGGGGTTAACAAACATGCGGACAAGGGGGATCCAGTAGATATAGTATACTTAGATTTCCAGAAAGCCTTTGACAAGGTCCTCACCAAAGGCTCTTGTGTAAATTACATGGCCATGGGATAAGAGGGAAGGTCCTTTCTTGGATTGAGAACTGGTTAAAAGACAGGAAACAAAGGGTAGGAATAAATGGTAAATTTTCAGAATGGAGAGGGGTAACTAGTGGTGTCCCCAAGGGTCAGTCCTAGGACCAATCCTGTTCAACTTATTCATAAATGATCTGGAGAAAGGGGTAAGCAGTGAGGTGGTAAAGTTTATGGATGATACCAAACTGTTTAGGATAGTCAAGACAGAAGCAGACTGTAAGGGACTCCAAGAAGATCTCACCAAACTGAGTGATTGGGCAACAAAATGGCAAATGAAATTTAATGTGGATAAGTGTAAAGTAATGCACATCGGGAAAAATAACCCCAACTATACGTACAGTATGATGGCTAATTTGGCTATGACAAATCAGGAAAGAGATCTTGGAGTTATCGTGGACAGTTCTCTGAAAACTTCCACACAGTGTGCAGCGGCAGTCAAAAAGGCAAATAGGATGCTAGGTATTATTAAGAAAGGGATAGAAAATAAGACCCAGAATATCTTACTGCCCCCGTATAAAACTATGGTACGCCCACATCTTGAATACTGTGTACAGATGTGGTCTCTCACCTCAAAAAGATATTTTGGCCTTAGAAAGGGTTCAGAAAAGGGCAACTAAAATGATTAGGGGTTTGGAACGGGTCCCATATGAGGAGAGGTTAAAGCGACTGGGACTTTTCAGTTTAGAAAAGAGGAGACTGAGGGGGATATGATAGAGGTGTATAAAATCATGAGTGGTGTGGAGAGGATAAAGAAAAGTTATTTATTAGTTCCTAAATAGAAGAACTAGAGGACACCAAATGAAATTAATGGGTAGCAGGTTTAAAACTAATAAAAGAAAGTTCTTCTTCACACAGCGTGTAGTCAGCCTGTGGAACTCCTTGCCAGAGGAGGCTGTGAAGGCTAGGAATATAACAGAGTTTAAAGAGAAGCTAGATAATTTCATGGAGGTTAGGTCCATAAAAGGCTATTAGCCAGGGGATAAAATGGTGTCCTTGGCCTCTGTTTGACAGAGGCTGGAGAGGGATGGCAGGAGACAAATCGCTTGATCATTGTCTTCGGTCCATCCCCTCTGGGGCACCTGGTGCTGGCCACTGTCGGCAGACAGGATACTGGGCTAGATGGACCTTTGGTCTGACCCGGTACGGCCGTTCTTATGTTCTTATGTTCTTTATCATTTGTCAGTGCATAACGCTGAATGACATGCATATTAATTTTCCTGTTTATGGTCCTGAATGTTGCAAGGATACTTCTTGGCCCAGCAGGTTCCCATGCTATAAGAGCTTTATGTGCCTCTGGTGACAGCAAGAGTGCAACCTCCTCCGTATGTGGTGCATTTTCCTCTTCATGGCCCGAATAGAGCACTATTTCCCCTGATGAAACTTGCACCTTACCTAACTGTACCCATCTTGTCTCTCTAATTCCCATGATGTTTAGCTTATTCTTGTTCATTTCTCTTACTACCTGGGCTGTCTTACCTACCTCCCACATTGTTCGCACATTCCAGGTGCCTATTCTGGAATTTTTTTTTTGCTGAAAGAAGGGGAATTGGCAGTTCAGTATCCTTTTTGGTTTGGCTGCCCTGCATCATAATCCCTCTTGAGTCTGGCTTGCTATTCAGGTTGAAATTGTTGATGTTTTTATAGCATATGTTTATTTTTACAGGATGGGGTTGCTAGCCCCATGGCCAGCCCTCCTTAGTCGCCTCTTACGACATGCTTGGAAGGGTACAGAGGTCCTATTCTTACTTCCCTGTAGGGCTCCGGGAACGCCACGGGGTTGTGTGGATCCCATGCATAAGCCAAATTCCAGGCCGCAAATCTGGCCCACTTCTGCAGGTAAGTTCATCTCATAGTGGGCCTCCTGGAATTAACCCTTCAAGACAGGGTTAGCTCTTTGTGTGAGAGCCAACAAGCATCCAGGCTCATAGGTTCAGTGTATGTATCCGGGGATGTGGTATATGCCTCTTGTACTGCGTCAACAGAGCTCGTACTGAGGGAAACTGGTACAGCTGACGTGTGCTGAGTTGTAATATGGTAGGGTACCAGATTTGTTTCGGCCAGTTGGGAGCTACGAGTAGAACTCTTGCTGCCTCCTTTTTCATCTTTATTATCGTTTGGTGTATTAGAGGTATAGGTGGAAATGCATACGCTAGAGGGAAATCTCAGTATATTGCAAATGCATCGCCTAGAGATTGTGGTCCAATACCAACTCTGGAACAATACAGGGGGCACTTGGAGTTGATGTGCATTACAAACAAGTCTACTACCGGGTATCCCCATCTCCTGAACAGGTTGGTTATGACAGATTTGTTGATTTCCCATTCATGGTTCTGTGGGAATTGTCTGCTGAGGGCATCTGCTAGGACATTGTCCTTCCTCGGTAAAATGCATTGCAGTAGGTGTGACGTTGTGTATAATACACCATCGCCATAGTTTTGTTGCTTCTGCACACAGGCTGTAAAATCTCGCTCCCCCTTGCTTGTTTATATAATATGTCATTGCAGCATTGTCCAACATTATTCTCACGTTTGTCTTGTATGTGTGGAAGTAGTTGAGCACGTGCCCTCTTCACTGCTCTGAGTTCCAACACATTGATGTGAAGTCTTTCATTTACTTCTTTCACTTACAGAAGCTCAGGCTACACTGGGGAAAATTTAGGCTACAATAGGGTCATAATTCAAAATGATCTGGACAAATTGGAGAAATGGTCTGAGGTAAACAGGATGAAGTTTAATAAAGACAAATGCAATTCCACTTAGGACGGAACAATCAGTTTCACACATACAGAATGGGAAGCGACTGTCTAGGAAGGAGTACGGGAGAAAGGGATTTAGGGGTTATAGTGGACCACAAGCTGAATATGAGTCAGCAGTGTGATGCTGTTGCAAAAAAAGGAGGAGCTAAGGGAGGTAGAAAGATATGTTGATGAGACTTTCCGGGACACTGCAGTACTGTCCCACCTCCAGTCTGAGAGCCCCAGTGCTCTTAAAGAGGATGAAAGTCTCAAGGGAACAGAGCATTCAATGGGAACAGAGGGAAACCATCCCGTAGTTGGGAACCTCCTTCCCAAGGATGTTGCAGTATCCTCTCGCACTGAGGATACCTCTGAGGGGGAGGGAATGCCAGTTGTTAGGAAGAGGCAGGTGTTAGTAGTGAGTGAATCGATCGTTAGAAACATAGATAGTTGGGTTTGTGATGACCGGGAGAACCGTATGGTCACTTGCCTGCCTGGTGCGAAGGTTGCGGATCTCTCGAGGCATCTAGATAGACTTATGTGTAGTGCTGGGGAGGAGCCGGTGGTCCTGGTACTTGTAGGTACCAATGACGTAGGGAAGGGTAGGAGAGTTGTCCTGGAGGCCAAATTTAGGTTGCTAGGAAAGAGACTGAAATCCAGGACCTCTATGGTGGCATTCTCGGAAATGCTTCCAGTTTCACGCGCAGGGCCAGGTAGGCAGGCAGAGCTTCAGAGTCTCAATGCGTGGGTGAGACGATGGTGTAGGGAAGAGGGGTTTGGATTTATTAGGAACTGGGGACACTTTTGGGAGAGGGGGAGCCTATACAGGAAGGATGGGCTCCACCTAAACCAGGGTGGAACCAGACTGCTGGCACTAAACATTAAAAAGGCCAGAGAGCAGTTTTTAAACTAAGAGACAGGGAAAGCCGATTGGTGCGGAGATGCACGTAAATCGGAGGGAGACTTCTCTTAGAGGAGAATCCATTGATAGAGATTCTCTAAGCTGTAGTCAGAAAGAGAGGAGGGAGAGGACAAACCATGGGCCAGAGCAGACAAACAACCGCATATAAAGGAATCCAATGCATCAGGAAGGGCAGACAAATAAGCAGTGGCAAATTTTTAAAGTGCTTCTATATAAATGCTAGGAGTCTGACTAATAAGATGGGTGAACTAGAGTACCTCGTATTAAAGGAGGAGATTGACATAATAGGCATCACTGAAACCTGGTGGAATGAGGAAAATCTGTGGGACACAAACATACCGGGATATAAAATATATAGAAAGGATAGAGCAGGCCGGCTGGGTGGTGGAGTGGCTCTGTATGTGAAAGATAATGTAGAATCAAATGAAATAAAAATATTAAATGAATCATCATGTTCAATAGAATCGCTATGGATAGTAATTCCATGCTCCAATAATAAGAAATTAGCAGTAGGGATATATTACCGACCACCTGACCAGGACAGCGATACTGACATTGAAATGCTGAGGGAGATTAGAGAGGCTACCAAAATAAAGAACTCTATAATAATGGGGGGATTTTAATTATCCCCATATTGACTGGATACATGTCACCTCAGGAAGAGAAGCAGAGATAAAATTTCTCAATGGCTTAAATGACTGCTTCTTGGAGCAGCTGGTATAGGAACCCACAAGGGGGGAGAGGCAATTCTTGTTTTAGTCCTGAGTGGAGCGCAGGATCAGGTCCAGGAGATAATGGTTGCAGGACCGCTTGGGAATAGTGACCATAATATAATAACATTTAACATTCCTGTGGTGGGAAGAACACCTCAGCAGTCCAGTACTCTGGCATTTAATTTCAAAAAGGGGAATTACGGAAAAATGAGGAGGTTAGTTAAACAGAAATTAAAAGGCACAGTGACTAGAGCCAAATCCCTGCAAGCTGCATGGAAACTTTTAAAGACACCATAATAGAGGCCCAACTTAAATGTATACCCCAAATTAAAAACATAGCAAGAGACCTAAAAAGAGTCACTGTGGCTTAACCACCATGTAAAAGAAGCAGTGAGGGACAAAAGGCATCTTTTAAGAAGTGGAAGTCCAATCCTAGTGAGATAAATAGAAAGGAACATAAACACTGTCAAATCAAGTGTAAAAATGTAATAAGAAAAGCAAAAAGATTTTGAGGAACAGCTAGCCAAAACTCTCAAAGAAATAACAAAATGTTTTTAAGTACATTAGAAGCAGGAAGCCTGCTAAAAAACCTGTAGGTCCCCTAGACGATCGAGATATAAAAGGAGCAATCAAGGATGATAAAGCCATTGCAGATAAACTAAATGATTTATTTGCTTCAGTCTTTACGGCTGAGGACGTTAGGGAGATTCCCAAATCTGCACCATCCTTTGTGGGTGATGAATCTGAGGAACTGTCCCGGATTGAAGTGTCATTACAGGAGGTTTTGGAACAAATAGAAAAACTTAATGTTAACAGATCTCTGGGACCGGATGGCATTCATCCAAGGGTTTTAAAAGAACTCAAACGGGAAATTGCTGAACTATTATCTGTGGTTTGTAACCTATCCTTTAAATCGGCTTCCGTACCTAATGACTGGAAGGTAGCCAACGTGACACCAATATTTAAAAAGGGCTCTAGAGGCGATCCTGGCAATTACAGACCGGTAAGTCTAACTTCAGTACCGGGCAAATTAGTCGAAACAATAGTAAAGAATAAAATGGTGAGGCATGTAGAAGAACATAATTTGTTGGACAAAAGTCAACATGGCTTCTGTAAAGGGAAATCATGTCTTACTAATCTATTAGAGTTCTTTGAAGGGGTTAACAAACATGCCGACAAGGGGGATCCAGTAGATATAGTATACTTAGATTTCCAGAAAGCCTTTGACAAGGTCCCTCACCAAAGGCTCTTGTGTAAATTACATGGCCATGGGATAAGAGGGAAGGTCCTTTCTTGGATTGAGAACTGGTTAAAAGACAGGAAACAAAGGGTAGGAATAAATGGTAAATTTTCAGAATGGAGAGGGGTAACTAGTGGTGTCCCCCAAGGGTCAGTCCTGGGACCAATCCTTTTCAACTTATTCATAAATGATCTGGAGAAAGGGGTAAGCAGTGAGGTGGTAAAGTTTGCAGATGATACCAAACTGTTTAGGATAGTCAAGACAGAAGCAGACTGTGAGGGACTCCAAAAAGATCTCACCAAACTGAGTGATTGGGCAACAAAATGGCAAATGAAATTTAATGTGGATAAGTGTAAAGTAATGCACATCGGGAAAATAACCCCAACTATACGTACAGTATGATGGGGGCTAATTTGGCTATGACAAATCAGGAAAGAGATCTTGGAGTTATCGTGGACAGTTCTCTGAAAACTTCCACACAGTGTGCAGCGCGGTCAAAAAGGCAAATAGGATGCTAGGAATTATTAAGAAAGGGATAGAAAATAAGACACAGAATATCTTACTGCCCCTGTATAAAACTATGGTACCACATCTTGAATACTGTGTACAGATGTGGTCTCTCACCTCAAAAAGATATTTTGGCCTTGGAAAGGGTTCAGAAAAGGGCAACTAAAATGATTAGGGGTTTGGAACGGGTCCCATATGAAGAGAGGTTAAAGCGACTGGGACTTTTCAGTTTAGAAAAGAGGAGACTGAGGGGGGATATGATAGAGGTATATAAAATCATGAGTGGTGTGGAGAGGGCAGATAAAGAAAAGTTATTTATTAGTTCCCATAATAGAAGAACTAGAGGACACCAAATGAAGTTAATGGGTAGCAGGTTTAAAACTAATAAAAGAAAGTTCTTCTTCACACAGCGTAGTCAACCTGTGGAACTCTTGCCAGAGGAGGCTGTGAAGGCTAGGACTATAACAGAGTTTAAAGAGAAGCTAGATAATTTCATGGAGGTTAGGTCCATAAAAGGCTATTAGCCAGGGGATAGAAATGGTGTCTCTGGCCTCTGTTTGTCAGAGGCTGGAGAAGGATGGCAGGAGACAAATTGCTTGATCATTGTCTTCGGTCCACCCTCTCTGGGGCACCTGGTGCTGGCCACTGTCGGCAGACAGGCTACTGGGCTAGATGGACCTTTGGTCTGACCCAGTACGGCCGTTCTTATGTTCTTAAGCAAACATGATTCTGGGATGCATTAACAGGTGTGTTGTGAGCAAGACACGAGAAGTCATTCTTCCGCTCTACTCTGCGCTAGTTAGGCCTCAGTTGGAGTATTGTGTCCAGTTCTGGGCACCGCATTTCAAGAAGGATGTGGAGAAATTGGAGAGGGTCCAGAGAAGAGCAACAAGAATGATTAAAGGTCTAGGGAAAATGACCTATGAAGGAAAGCTGAAAGAATTGGGTTTGTTTAGTTTAGAAAAGAGAAGATTGAGGGGGGACATGATAGCAGTTTTCAGGTATCTAAAAGGGTGTCATAAGGAGGAGGGAGAAAACTTGTTCATCTTGGCCTCTGAGGATAGAACAAAAGCAATGGGCTTAAACTGCAGCAAGGAGGTTTAGGTGGGACATTAGGAAAAAGTTCCTAACTGTCAGGGTAGTCAAACACTGGAATAAATTGCCCAGGGAGGTTGTGGAATCTCCATCTGTGGAGATATTTAAGAGTAGGTTAGATAAATGTCTATCAGGGATGGTCTAGACAGTACTGGGTCCTGCCATGAGGGCAGGGGACTGAACTCGATGACCTCTTGAGGTCCTTTCCAGTCCTAGTATTCTATGATTCTAAGTCAGGACTCTTCCCGGGTCCATTGTCCCTGTAGCACCACGCTCCCCATATGGGCTCCCCATCCCAGCAGGGACACGTCTGTTGTGATAGTGACTGATGGCATCGGCGTCTGAAATGGATGCTGTATGTAGACATTGTTTATGTCTGTCCACCAGCTTAGGGTGTCCTTGACCCATCTGGGCACATGGATTGTTTTGTGGAGCAGATGGTGTATGGGGCGGTCCACGGAGTGTAGCCATGCCTGGAATGGCCTCATATGTAATCAGGCATTGGGGACTACAAACGTGGACACAGCCATGTGTCCTAGTATTTGCATGCATGTCCGTGCAACTCTGTACGGTCACGATCAAATAGCGCATTCTTGACCATCTGTGGGTCAGCAGTGAGGCTATGCCCTGGTTGCAGTCTAACTGTGCACCTATGAACTCCAGTGTCTGTGTCGGAGTGAGGGTGCACTTCTCCAGATTCAGTAGGAGCCCAAGCGTGTCGAATAGCGCTCTTGTTGACTCCAGTGAGTGTTCCATGTCACTATAGGTGGACACTATGATCAGGCAATCGTCGAGATATGGAAAGATGTTTATATCTTTTCTTCGCAGGTGTGCTGCTACCATGGACAGGACTTTGGAGAAGACTGGGTGACGTGGACCGCCCGAAGGGGAGGACTCTGTACTACTAGTGTAAGTCTTTGATGGTGCACCTGAGGAATCTTCTGTGAGCCGGGTGAATAGATGCATGGAAATATGCGTCCTTGAGGTCGAGGGTAGCTAGCCATGTTCCTTTCTCTAAGGCAGGTATAATCTTTGCCAACATGACCATCTTGAATCATTGGTACTTGACAAACTGATTGAGCCCCCAGAGATCTAAAATGGGTCTCCAACTTCCCCTTCCCCCTCCCGCCGATTTCTTGGTAGTTAGAAAGTACCAGAAGTAAAAACCCTTCCCTCTGTAACTGCTGGGTACCTCCTCTATGGCGCCTAATTCTAGGAGGCGCTGTGCTTCTTCCAGGAGGACCATCTCCTGAGAGGGGTCCCTGAAGAGGGACGGGGAAGGGGGGAAGTTGGTGAAACTGCTGTGAATAGTATGCAGTATTCAGTTCGTATTATTTCCAGGGCCCATTGGTCCGATGTGATGGTTGTCCATGCTGAGTAGAATGCAGCGAGTCTGTTTCCGAATGTTTGTTTGCTTGGATGTACCTGCCCTGGTAGATCAGGGGCTTTTGTACCCTCAACCAAATCCTCAAATCTGCTGATGTGAGGTGGATTTCTGAGTTGATAATTGCTCATTTGGTTGTCTGCATCGGGTTTGTCTCATGCGCCTCTTGTTATCATAGGGTCTTTGTTGTTGTATGTACTCTGGCACTCTGAACCTTTGGTTATAGTTATACGGTCTGTATTGTTTTCTCTTGGCTCCAGGCAGTTGTATTCCTAATGTATGGAGTGTCACCCTGAGTCCTTCAATGTGTGGAGGGCTGAGTTTGTTGCCTCTGCAAAGAGCTTCTCCCCCTCAAATGGGAGGTCTTCGATGTACGACTGAACCTCCCTGGGGAACCCCAACAGCTGCAGCCACGACATCCGTCTCATTACTCTCTCAGATGCCATCGACCTGGCGGCTGGGTCAGCTGCATCTAATGCTGCCTGTAAAGCTATTCAAGAGATCAGTGAACGCTCTCTGATATTTAATGTGAACTGCTCTCTCACATCCTCTGGTATATATTGAATAAAGGAATTGAATGATTCCAATGTGTTGTGCGAGTATTTTGCTAGTAGAGCCACATAATTCGCGATTCTTAGCTGGAGGGAGGCTGATGAGTATGCCTTCTTTCCCATAGTGTCCAGCCTTTAGTCTCTTTATCATGACTCGGTGTTCTGGGGTACTGTTATTGTTTACCCCTTTGGTTGGCTGCTTCAACCACGAGTGAATTCGGGGAAGGCTGAGAGAAGAGGAATTCAATCTCAGAGGGGGTGACGTAATATTTCTTGTCTAGCTTTTTCGATGTTGGATGCACCAATGCCGGAGTTTTCCAAATGGCCTTGGCAGGATCCATCAAGGCTTCGTTCATAGGTAAAGCCAGCCTGTTGTGTTGA
The DNA here is from genome assembly GCA_019425775.1 of Rafetus swinhoei. Classification (NCBI taxonomy): domain Eukaryota; kingdom Metazoa; phylum Chordata; order Testudines; family Trionychidae; genus Rafetus; species Rafetus swinhoei. The sequence continues at coordinate 19,464,213 of CM033429.1, read as the reverse complement.
GGTAAACTGAGTATGCTCGTGTGTTTGTTCTGCATTACGTCAGAAAGTTCTATGGCAAGTGTGTCAGCCACCCTCCTGAACAAGTCTTGGAACTTCCTGAAGTCATCCCCTCTCATTGGTGACGTGGGGAGACTGTGTTCCTCTATCGTGAAGTAGGAGGTGTTGGGCGGAATAGAGGAAGCTTGGGTTGCCTCCTCCATAGACGATTCACTGTCATGGTCAGTTTGGTCCCAGTCAGCTCTCTTTCGGCTGTTCATGTCAGCTAACTGTGTCACCGGGACCTGCATATTGTTTTGAAACTGTTGGGTTCTATAAGGTGTCCAAGTATCCCAATATGCCCACTGTGGTGGAATTGGTGGAGGCATCCACTGTGCCATCTGCCATGTCTGCATTTGCTGGTGCTGCATTCCTGCATGTGGAGGGACTCTGTGCTGGCCCTTTGACTGTTCCTCCTCGTCCTCACTGAATCTGGCGGATGTTTGTGATGCTGGTGTCGAGGAGAATAGAGAATATCTGGAGTGTGGTGTGCCATCGTTAGTGAATAGTGGTGAGCATGGTACCGATGCTACTGCAAGTTCCGTTTCTGTTATGCATCTCAGTACGGGAGTATGAGGGGGCAGCGCTGTATAGCTCCCTACAACTGTCTGCGTCTGTACCATCGGCGCTTTAAAGTGCACCTGTACCAGCAGTACCGAGCGCTTGCTCACATGTGGCATTCCACTGCTCTGCAGCTTGCCAGTATTCCTGTTGCTCCGCAGTACCATGTTCTCTGCTGGTACCGCTTTCCTATGTGGGGAGCTTGAAGCATGTCCAGCAGACCTTTGCTCCATGTTAGCGTCACAGCTTTTCTTTAAGCTGGATCCCTTGTCCCGCTTTTGGGAACCCTGTTTGCTGGTGCTCTTATCAGCCTCTTTTACTTTTTTGTTGTTTAGAGGCTGAGGCTCAGCAGGGACCGGGAGCATTTTGTACTCTGCCGCAGCTCCTGTTCTCTGGCACGTCTCTGTGTGGGAGTGCTCCTCCTGCCCTCCTCCCCAGGAGGGTTATCTCTGGGGATAGAGGGAGGGTGAATGAGGCTGTGACTCAGCCATGTTATCCAGAAACAGTAGTCTTTTTTGTAAATCTCTCGCCCCCTTAGAGTACGGGGCAAGCTTTTGACAATGCAGGCAGTGGCTGACCAGATGACTTTGCCACTGCTCGTGTCCGTCTGCTGCTGCAATTGCTGTTCTGCACCCTGTACACCTTTTAAAGCCCAGTGGTGTGGGCACGACAGGATTATTTCTCTGTGTTGTTTTTCAGGGGAGCGGGCTACCGCAAAAGCGACCATGAGCCACTCTGCCCTCTTGTCTTTCTGTCCTTTTCTTTTCTTGTTCCTCTAATTCTTCTTCTTCTTCTTCTTTTTTAATGTATTAGGGAGAAGTGCGACTGATGCTGGCTGAAGTGCGACCGATGCTGGCGGCGGTTGAGAAGGAACGGAGGGAACAGCTGCCAGTGTGTGCCTAACTGTCAACTGGGGTGATTATGCAATAGCGCAGCACGCACCAGCGGCTGGGAGACTGCTAGCAAAGATCTCCGCGCCGTGTGCACAGCAGTGCTGACACACCTCAGTGGAGCACCAACGGGGACCCTTGAAGAAGAATCCACACAAGTGCTCCTAACTGCCTGACACAACAGGAAGTGCAGCAGGCAGAGAGCAGGAAAGAAGTAAAAACAAAAAAGAAGGGCACAAAGAATTCCCCAGCCTTCCCCACATGGGTGTCTGGTAGCGCAGGTGGGGGAGGGCTATACCTTCCCAAACCACCAGGCATGGCCTCACCCACACTCTGCCTATAGCAGGTGTTTTGGGGGCATTCTGGGGGCAGAGTGTTGCTGCCTCCAGAACCCCCTTCCCCATCCTCTGGGGCAGGGAGGCTGGAGCCGCACGCCCTCCTCCCTCCCCAGTGCTGGGGAGGTTGGAGCCTCGCAAACCTCCTCTTTCCCTGGTCCTCTGGGGCTGGGGCCATGCTGCGCACCCTCCTCCCTCCCCCAGTCCGGAGCTGGGGGGATTGGGGCTGTGCCACGTGCCCTCCTTCCTCCCTTAGTGCTCTGGGGCTGGGGGGACTGGGGCTGCGCCTTATGCCCTTCTCCCTCCCTCCATGCTCTGGGGCTGGGGAGGCTGGGACCATGTCACACACTCTCCTCTCTTCTCTGATACTCCAGGGCAAATAGAGCAAATAGAACAGACTGCAAGTAGCAGCAGGATTTGATGGGCCAGTACCTGTCACAGTCCTCCCCCCATGCTTTATGAAAATTGATTTATGAATATGCATAGCTCAAAAACACTTTAGACATAATACCTCATGTAACATATCAATGTGAATGTTAATTCTGATGAATGTGTATATCCCATTTATGGGCATATATCATTCTTGTATGTGCAGTTAGAAATATGACCTGTGGATCTTATTATAGTTCTATATGCACTAAGGAAGGCCATAACTTATGCTCCTGAAACTTAATGGCTTGGTCATTGAATCAATGACTTGTGAAAAGTCTTGTTTGTCATGCAAGCCCAAACTGTGGTTGGCCTCAGACAGACATGTGGCCAGACGTGATGCTAAACCATTAGTACTATTTTGGATCTGGTAATTTTCCAGTCGAGGTGAGGAAAGTCTGAACTGAGCACAAAGAATTCCCATCGTAGGCAAAAGGGAGATCAAAAGGAGATCAACCAAACAATAGGAGCAGCTGTCAGGCACCAGGAGACCCGACCCCCTATTAGCACCAAAGATGCTTGCTGGAAACATCTAAGACTAAACAGGGGAAAGGAAAAGGACCAAGCTAAGAAGCTGTTTAGCTTGTGAAAGAGATGTTTAGAACTGTTTAGGGCAGCGGGTGGACAATAATTTTTTATGCGGGTCACTCCAAGTGGCCAAGAGCCACATTCTTCCATATTAATGGAGGAGATGTGAGGTCTGGGATTGAGATTGGGTGCAGAAGAGAGCTCAGGATAAAGGACTGGGGTGCAGGAGGAGGTGTGAGGTGTGGGAGGGAGTTTGGATGAAGGAAGGGGTTGTGACCTGGGGCAGGGGATTGAGGTGTAGAAGGAGGTGCAGGATCTGGGAGAAGGTATAAGTATGGGTGCAGAAGAGGATTCTGGTCTGGAGAAGAAGTGTAGGAGAGGGTTCAGGAGATTGGGTTGTAACCTGGGGCATGGGATTGGGGTGTAGGCGAGGATTCTGAACTGGAGGCGGCGTGCAGGGTCTGGAAGCGGATTGTGACCTGGGGCAGGGGATTAGAATACAGATTCTGGGAGGGGCATGGGTGCAGAAGCAGGGGTGCAGAGGGTTTGGGTTACATGGGGCAGGAGTTCAGAAAGAGCTGCAGAAGGTTGAGGGGGGGAAGGGCTAGGTGACAGAAGCAGGCTTTGGCTGGAGGCATTTACCTATGCAGCTTCCAGCCAGCAGGACCCTCAGACAGGCTCCCTGCCTTCCACACCTCTGCACGCCACTGAAAGCGGTCAGCTGTGGGGGCCCTTTGCTTTTCTAAGTGCCACAAGCCCCAGGGAGGATACTTCATGTGTTGACCCCATACGCAACCCAGGCAGCTCTTGTTGGCTGGTTTCCAGCCAATGGGAGCTGTGAGATTGTGCTGGGGATTAGAGCAGTGTGCAAAGCCCCCTCCCACATGCAGCATGGCGGACTGTATTTTGCCCACCCTTGGTTTAGGGTAAGAATTTCTGTGAAATAAGTTTCTTAGTGGATTAGGATTAGATGGCATTTTTTGTTTATTTTAACTTAGTAACTTACTTTGATCTGACTGTTTTCACTTGCAACCACGTAAATCCTACTTTTTATACTTAATAAAAACACTTTTGTTGACTGTCAAACCCTGTTTATTATCAATAACTGTTACCTGGGGGGAGGTGGAAGCAATCACTGTGCATCTCTCTCTTTTTGATAAAGGAGGCTGATTTTATGAGCTCTCGCTGTGAAAAACTTTTACACAGGGTAAGATGGATTTATTTGGGGTTTTGGTCCCTTTTGAGGGTTGGTTTCCTGGGTTCTAAGCCCTTATAGCTGAGCCCTCCTGGAGTTGATTTGGTTCAGCATCTGTGTTGCTCTGCAGGTGGCAGCAACCTAACTCTGTGATTTGCTGGGAGAGACCAGAGCTTCTGGCCCATCAGTACAGGGTGGTGGGGAGCCCCTGAGAGCAGGGAAGCAGGGTCAGTGGCTTGATCAGCACACCAGGGGACAACCCCAAGGGAATGTCTATAAATCAACCCATCACAGTACCAACTCCCAGCACCCTAAATTCCCAGCCTGCCCTCATTTCTCTACTGGTCGGATCCATTCAGATGATACGATGATGTCATAAACAAAATGATAGGTGATTATAATCTCTCACTGGGATAGACTGGTTTTAGGGAAACACTGTATGTTCTATACAAAGTCGGATTCAAGCACCTGCCTCGTGTTCAAAAGCTTCTCCCTTCAGAAATCTCCCCAAGTGTGAAGACTTTGGAAAGGGAAGGTATCAGACAGCAGTATCCTACCTGCCACCCTTGCACAGGAGCACCTGGAAGGGGTGCAAGGCACAACCAGGAGTGGGACAGAAGGAGTTGCAGGATATAGCAATGGGATTTTGGGAGGGAAAGAGTCAGGTCTGGAGAAGTTCTCCATCACTCTTTAAAGTCAGTACCAGACTGTGTATCTACTGCATTATTATTAACTGAATTGCTGTCTTCCCCTGGACATCATACAGCAAAATGATGACACCTTAATAAGAGCCCACAGTGCTTCTGCACAGCGTATGTTTTGGGTTTCACTTTCAGCAGCCAGCATATGGTGGGATCAGGACCCAGCTCTCCTCTGAGATACATCCCAAACACACACACCTCTAATCAGCCTTACTGAAGGCACAGAAAGAAACCATTCCAATGCATAGCAAGAGAAGAAAATATGGTAGGAGACCGGATTGGCTCACCAGGGAAATCCTTGGTGAACTTAAGCAGAAAAAGGGGAGCTTACAAAAAGTGGAAACTTGGACAGATAACTAGGGAGGGGTATAAACGTATAGCTCGAGAATGCAGGGGAGTTATCAGGAAGACGAAAGCGCAATTGGAATTGCAACTCGCAAGGGATGTGAAGGATAACAAGAAAGGTTTCTACAGGCATGTTAGCAAGAAGAAGGTGATCAGAGAGGGTGTGGGGCCCCTACTAGATGAGGGCAGTAACCTAGTAACAGATGATGTGGGGGAAAGCTGAAATACTTAATGCTTTCTTTGCCTCTGTCTTCACGGACAAGGTCAGTTCCCAGACTAATGCGCTAAGTGACACAATATGGGACGAAGGTGGACAGCCCTTGGTGGGGAAAGAACAGGTTAGGAACTATTTAGAAAAGCTAAATGTACATAAATTCATGGGTCCGGACTTAATACATCCGAGGGTACTGAAGGAGTTGGCAAATGTCATTGAGGAGCCTTTGGCCATTATCTTTGAAAAGTCGTGGATAACAGGAGAGATCCCGGATGACTGGAAAAAGGCAAATGTAGTGCCCATCTTTAAGAACGGGAAGGATGATCCAGGGAACTATAGGCCGGTCAGTCTTACCTCAGTCCCTGGAAAAATCATGGAGGGTATCCTCAAGGAATCCATTTTGAAGCACTTGGAAGAGGGGAAGGTGATCAGGAATAGTCAGCATGGATTCATGAAGGGCAAGTCGTGCCTGACCAATCTGATTAGCTTCTATGATGAGGTAACCGGCTTTGTGGATATGGGTAAGTCAGTGGATGTGATACACCTTGACTTTAGCAAGGCTTTTGATACAGTCTCCCACAACATTCTTGCCAGCAAGCTAAGGGAATGTGGATTGGACAAATGGACAGTAAGATGGATAGAAAGCTGGCTGGACGATCGGGCACAGCAGGTAGTGATCAACAGCTCGATGTCAGGATGGCGGTCGGTTTCTAGCGGAGTGCCCCAAGGTTCGGTTCTGGGACCGGTTTTGTTCAACATCTTTATTAATGACCTGGATGAGGGGATGGATTGCACCCTCAGCAAGTTTGCAGATGACACTAAGCTAGGGGGAAAGGTAGACACACTGGAGGGAAGGGATAGAGTCCAGAGTGACTTAGACCAATTGGAGGATTGGGCCACAAGAAATCTGATGAGGTTCAACAAGGACAAGTGTAGAGTCCTGCACTTGGGACGGAAGAATCCCAAGCATTGTTACAGGCTAGGGACCAACTGGCTAAGTAGAAGTTCTGTAGAAAACGACCTGGGGGTTACAGTGGATGAGAAGCTGGACATAAGTCAACAGTGTGCCCTTGTAGCCAAGAAGGCTAATGGCATACTAGGTTGCATTAAGAGGAGCATTGCCAGTCGATCCAGAGATGTGATTATTCCTCTTTACTCAGCTCTGGTGAGGCCACATCTGGAGTATTGTGTCCAGTTCTGGGGCCCCAATTACAGGAAGGATGTGGATGCATTGGAGAGGGTCCAGCGGAGGACAACCAAAATGATTAGGGGCTGGAGCATATGACCTACGAGGAGAGGCTGAGGAGTTGGGTCTATTTAGTCTGCAGAAGAGAAGAGTGAGGGGATTTGATAGCAGCCTTCAACTTCCTGAAGGAGGTTCCAAAGGCTGGAGAAAGGCTGTTCACAGTAGTGATGGATGGCAGAACAAGGAACAATGGTCTCAAGTTGCGGTGGGAGAGGTCCAGGTTGGATATTAGGAAAAACTATTTCACTAGGAGGGTGGGGAAGCACTGGAATGGGTTCCCTAGGCAAGTAGTGGAGTCTCCATCCCTAGAGGTGTTTAAGTCCTGGCTTGACAAAGCCCTGGCTGGGTTGATTTAATTGGGATTGGTCCTGCCTTGGGCAGAGGGCTGGACTTGATGGCCTTCTAAGGTCTCTTCCAGCTCTGTGATTCTATAATGCTAACAATGCATGTGTCCACACATGTACTACATCTACCTAGATAGGTCCACAGGGTATGAGGCTGTGATGATCCTTGGAATCTCACACTCATTACATTGCATGGATTTCCCAGAGAGGCACAGAGAAAGAGCAGTGAGATCTTGGGGAGCAAGTCTGTTTATACTGATTATAGCTGGGAGGAATCCTCAATTTAGAGGATAATTTAGGAACAACTCTGACTTAGCCTGAGTCTATCTCTGAGGTTTTCTTAGTTAGGCAAAGGGACTTTCACTGACCATGCTCCCCCAGACTGCGCTCCGATGCTCTGCACATGTAAAATTCCTGCACACAGAGACTTCAAGAAGCAGCACTGTGAAGAGTGGATCTGTGTGCAGAGAGTTGTCAATCACCATTAGGACACGCAAGAGGGGAAACCATGAGACAGGTTAGACCAAGACACAGTGCAGACTTCTCTCACCCAACTCTGCTAATATTCCTCAATCCCAACTCACAGCCCCCTGCTATCCCTCCCTAACCACCTCTGACAGCACCTCCCAATCCCAGTCTACAGCCTCACTGCTTCCCCCCATCCCCATCCCCATCTCTGTGAATGCCCTTGTATTCCAGCCCACAGATGTATCTGCTAATTTCAGCAATGGTCTTGCCACCTCACACAGTTGTGCAATGCTCCTCAGTCCTGATCTATTACACCCCCTGCCATCCCCATCCTGAGATGATTGATGATTATGAACTGCGCTCATCCTGTGGCATAAATATCAATTAGGAACAACACAAGTCACCAAACCTGTAAAAAGGTGAAGAGTCCTAAGAAACACTTAAGCAAAAAATGAACACAAAAATTCCCTGTGCTCTCCATCGCCCCTCCCCCCACAGCTCTATGCAGCTGTGTTATCACAAACAGCAACATTGTAACTGCTATAAGCTGTAACTGTGCTAACTCCTGTGGTAACACTAGGGCCAGTGCTGTAAAAGACGTCATTTAGCCATGAACCATTAAGTCTGAATGTCATTTACAGCTAAATGGGAAGGAGGATATTTATGAGGCTTAGCTAGAGCTAACTCCCCAGCAGAGCAGCGTGTACAGAAAGGAGAGTCCCCTGCACATATTTTAGGGCCCATTATCACCCATAGGGAATCTGAGCATGTGAGGATTGGTATTACATCCCGGTATGAGCAGAGATACTGGCCCCCAGCTCCTTTAGGCCTGACACAGATATCAGCTGGCTCAGCCTCCCTTTCCTTGTGACTTAGTATTACAGTTATTCAGGATGGAGTCAGGATTTACTGTCAAGGTGTCCTCAGAGGTCTCTGGCTCTGTTGATGATGATAACCAGAAGGCTGCTTGCATGTGTGCTCAGTGATGTGGACCATGTCGACTTGTGCACTTAGTCTCCACAGCAGACCCCAAGAGAGCCCCCAAAGACCACAAACCAGGTAATGATCAAAGGTCCCAGGCCAGGTTTATTGTTAAGTGAAGTACAGTATACTCTACTGAACCACTACACATATGTACCCCATAATAATCACAGAACACTACAACTGGAAGGGACCTTAAGAGGTCATTGAGTCCAGTCCCCTGCCCTCACGGCAGGACCCAGTACTGTCTAGACCATCCTGGACAGATGTCTATTTAACCTGCTCTTAAATATCTCCAGAGATGGAGATTCCATAACCTCCCTAGGCAACTTATTCCAGTGTTTAACCATCCTGACCGTTTTTCCTAATGTCCAACCTAAACCTCTCTTGCTGCAGTTTAAGCCCATTGTTTCTTGTCTTATCCTCAGAGGCCAAGGAAAACAATTTGTCTCCCTCCTCCTTGTGACACCCTTTTAGGGTATGTCTACATCACAGCGTTATTTCGGAGTATCTTATTTCGAAATAGCTTATTTCGAAATAACGCGTCTACACACAAATGCATTTTGAAATAGCGTTTTGCTATTTCGAAATAGCGCATCCACACTGAGTGGACATTGAATCGCATTTAAGGCCAATTGGAATCAGCTCAGGCAGGGCATCAGGTCAGGAGTGTCTTTGTGTGGCTGCTGCCTGAGGCTATCTGAGGCTGGTGCTTAAAGTGACACTCCCCCCGCCCCAAGCAGCTGGTTCTCAGGTTTCCCTGCCTACCTCACTGAGGAAACAAAAGACAGGACTATGCAGCACTTTAAAGACTAACAAGATGGTTTATTAGGTGATGAGCTTTCGTGGGCCAGACCCACTTCCTCAGATCAAATTGTGGAAGAAAATTGGCATGACCATATATACCAAAGGGATACAATCAGAAAAAGTGATCCCTTTGGTATATATGGTCATGCCAATTTTCTTCCAAAATTTGATCTGAGGAAGTGGGTCTGGCCCACGAAAGCTCATCACCTAATAAACCATCTTGTTAGTCTTTAAAGTGCTACATAGTCCTGTCTTTTGTTTCAGCAAGACCAGACTAACACAGCTACATCTCTATTACTATTCTACCTCACTGAGGGACAGCAAAGCATTTGGTCTCTGTGTGATCTGGTTGCCCTCACTCGGGACACCATAGCACTCTACAACGTGGAGCCAGAGCTGCTCCTGGGCACTCTGGTGTATCTCGTGGACGCGCTGCTACAAGCCTGGCTGCACTTTCTGCAGGCTGCCATCCGGGAGGTCCATCGGGGGGCTGTCAGTATCCAGGAGGCCCTCCGGGAGAGCTTCCACCCTGAAGAGCACTAAGAACCTCCCTGGTCTGCCCCATTGGGGGATGGTGCCTCCTTCCTTCCTCACAACCTTCCACTTACATTAGGAAGAGGGGTTGGGGGGAGGGGTAACATAAAAAACACGTTTTTTCATAAATACAAACTCTCTTTATTTAACAAAACTGGGGGGTAATGAAACTCTGGGGAGATTGGGGAAAGGAGGTAGGAGAGGGGAGGAAAGAGGGTGGGAGAGGGGAGGGGGAAACCTGGGAGAAGGGATCTGGAAGGGGGAAGCAAAGAGAAGAAGGGGGAGGGGAAGCTCAGAGGTGGGGGTCTTGCCAGGCCAACTGTCTCCCAGCACAGTGGATGCGGGGGCCTTGGCGTCCCTGGGGGGATGGGGAGGAGGGTGTGAAGGTTGAGGAGGGTGTGGAGAGAGAAGCGGGAGGGGGAGAAGGAGTGGAAGGAGGAGCGGAAGCTGGGGAGACAGCAGACGCTGGAGCAGCAGGAGGCAGCACGCTCTGCACCAGGGCCTGCAGATGTTGGCAGATGGCACGGCCCTGGGAAAGCTGCTCCCGCCGGAGCTCCAGGTCTTCTTTATTATAGTTTCAACTAATTTCCCCGGTACTGACGTTAGACTTACCGGTCTGTAATTGCCAGGATCTCCTCTAAAGCCCTTTTTAAATATTGGTGTCACGTTAGCCATCTTCCAATCATTAGGTACGGAAGCCGATTTAAAGGATAGGTTACAAACCACAGTTAACAGTTCTGCAATTTCCCATTTGACTTCTTTCAGAACTCTTGGGTAAATGTCATCCGGTCCCAGTGACTTGTTACTGTTAAGTTTATCAATTTGTTCCAAAACCTCTTCTAATGACACCTCAATCTGGGAGAATTCGTCAGATTTGTCACCTAAAAAGAATGGCTCAGGTTTGGGAATCTCCCCAATATCTTCAACTGTGAAGACTGAAACAAAGAATTCATTTAGCTTCTCCGCTATAACTTTATCATCTTTGAGGACTCCGTTAGCATCTCAATGGTCCAAGGACCCCACGGGATGTTTAGCTGGCTTCCTGCTTCTGATGTACTTAAACATTTTACTATTACTTTTTGAGTTTTTGACTAGCTGTTCTTCAAACTCCTTTTTGGCTTTTCTTATTATACTAGCCAATAGCCCGTCATAAGACAGGATTTTCAAGTCTCTCCTCCACGTCCGTCTCTCTCTCTCTCTCGCCTCCTCCTACTGACTCCCCCTCTCTCAGCTCTCCTCCGCCTTCTGCCTCTCTCTCCATCTCTCTCTTTCTCTTCTCCTCCCACTCCTGTCTCTCATTCGGGGGACCACAGAGCCCAAATGGCCGTTTGGGCTCCGTGCTCCCCGTGCGGGAGCAAGCAGCGCAAGCAGCCGTTTGGGCCCTGTGCTCCCCGTGCGGGAGCAAGCGGCGCAAGCGGCTGTTTGGGCACCGCGCTTCCCGTGCTGCATGGGGAGCACGGAGACCAAACAGCCGCTTGCGCCGCTTGTTCCCCCGTGGCAGCCTGGCTGAGCGGCGCAGAAGTCAGCCGAGCGCCACGGCGGGAGGCAAAGGATGTGACTGAGGCAAAAGCGCCGCCCAGAGGCAACAGCCAGCATTTCAGCGTTACAGAGTCACAGATATTGGGCTACTATATATATGATTTTTACACTTAATTTGACAAAGTTTATGCTCCTTTCTATTTTCCTCACTAAGATTGACTGCCACTTTTTAAAAGATCTCTTTTTAATCTGTCACTGCTTCTTTTACTTGGTTAAGCCAAGCCACGGTGACACTTTTTTGGTTCTCTTATTGTGTTTTTTAATTTGGAGTATACATTTAATTTGGGCCTCTATTATGGTGTTTTTGAAAAGTTTCTATGCAGCTTGCAGAGATTTTACTTTTGTCACTGTACCTTTTAATTTCTGTTTCACTAACTTCCTCATTTTTGTGCAGTTCCCCTTTCTGAAATTAAACGCCATAGTGCTGGGCTGCTGAGGTGTTTTTCCCACCACAGGGATGTTAAATTTTACTACATTATGGTCACTATTTCCAAGTGGTCCTGTTATAGTTACCTCTTGAACCAGATCCTGTGCTCCACTTACGACTAAATCGAGAACAGCCTCTCCCCTTGTGGGTTCCAGAACCAGCTGCTCCAAGAAACAGTCATTTAACGTAACAAGACATTTTATCTCTGCATCCCATCCTGAGGTGACGTGTACCCAGTCAATATGGGGATAGTTGAAATCCCCCACTATTATCAAGTTTTTTAATTTGATAGCCTCTCTAATCTCCCTTAGCATTTCATAGTCACTATCACTGTCCTGATCAGATGGTTGATAATATATCCCTACAGCTATATTCTTATTATTGGAGCATGGAATTACTATCCATAGAGATTCTATGGAACATTTTGGCTCATTTAAGATTTTTACTTCATTTGATTCTTCATTTTCTTTCACGTATAGTGCTACTCCCCCACCAGCACTACTGTTCTGTCCTGCCGATATATTTTGTACGCTGGTATGACTGTGTCCCATTGATTGTCCTCATTCCACCAAGTTTCTGTGATGCCTATTATATCAATATCCTCCTTTACTTCATTTGATTCTTCATTTTCTTTCACGTATAGTGCTACTCCCCCACCAGCACTACTGTTCTGTCCTGCCGATATATTTTGTACGCTGGTATGACTGTGTCCCATTGATTGTCCTCATTCCACCAAGTTTCTGTGATGCCTATTATATCAATATCCTCCTTTAAAACTAGGCATTCTAGTTCACCCATTTTACTATTTAGACTTCTAGCATTTGTGTATAAGCACTTTAATAATTTGTCATTATTTATCTGTCTGCCATTTCCTGATGTATTAGACTCTTTTTCAGTTGATTGTGTCTCATTTGATCTGACCCATACTTCCATCATCTCCTCCTGACTAGAACATAGAGCATCTCTATTAATAGAACCTCCCCTAAGAGATGTCCCTGTCCGATCCACATGCTCCTCTGCACCTATTGGCTTTCCCCCAGTCCTTAGTTTAAAAATTGCTCTACAACCTTTTTAATGTTAAGTGCCAGCAGTCTGGTTCCATTTTGGTTTAGGTGGAGCCCATCCTTCCTGTATAGGCTTCCCCTCTCCCAAAAGTGTCCCCAGTTCCTAATAAATCTAAACCCCTCCTCTCTACACCATTGTTTCATCCACGCATTAAGACTCTGAAGCTCTGCCTGCTTACCTGGCCCTGTGCGTGGAACTAGAAGCATTTCAGAGAACGCTACCATAGAGATCCTGGATTTCAATCTCTTTCCTAGCACTCTAAATTTGGCCTCCAGAACCTCTCTCCTACCCTTTCCTATATCATTGGTACCTACATGTACCATGACCACCGGCTCCTCCCCAGCACTACACATAAGTCTATCTAGATGCCTAGAGAGATCCGCAGCAACCTTCGCACCAGGCAGACAAGTCACCATATGGTTCTCCCGGTCATCAAAAACTCAGCTATCTATGTTTCTAATGATCAAATCCCCCATTACTAACATCTGCCTTTTCCTAACAACTGGAGTTCCCTTCCCCAAAGATGTATCCTCAGTGCAAGAGGATACCATAACACCCTCTGGAAGGAGGGTCCCAACTATGAGATCATTTCCCTCTATCCAGTTGAATGTTCTCCTTCCCTGAGCCTTTCATCCTCCTTAACAGCACAGGGGCTGTCTGACCAGAGGTTGGACAATTCTACAGTGTCCTGGAAAGCCTCATCTACGTACCGCTCGGTCTCCCTTATCTCCTCCAATTCAGGCACCCTGTCCTCCAATGCGCGTATGCAGTCTCTGAGGGCCAGGAGCTCCTTGCACCAAATGCACACATATGCTACCCACCCACAGGGCAGGTAATCATACATGCTACACTGAGTGCAATAAACAGGATAGCCCCCCTCTGCTGCTGGGCTTCTGCCTGCATTCTCACCTACAGCTAATTAGGTTATTGATAGGGTTTTTATTTATATCAGGAAGTTTTGGTTTTAGTTTAGGTTAAAAGTTTTAAAGAATGGCAAGTGTACCTCACCCCCTTCCAATTCCTCTTCAGAACTCCCTCTCAAAACTCCCTGTTAGCTGCCCCGGTCACTTACTTACGGACTTTATAAAGCCCTGACCTTTCTGATAGCCTCACCCCCTAGCTAAAGTTCGACCAATCAACAGAGGGTTCTAGATTTCTAATCCACACACATTAGACGCTCACAGCTTCCAACTGCCAGCCACAGCACACAGCCCTTCAAACAAAAAGCTTAGCACTTCAATTTCCAAACAAACAAACAGACAAACAGACAGACAAACAGAAGCTCAGAACAGTTTCTTTCAGACAACTAGCAAGTAACCCCCAAACACAAGCACACACTACAGACAGCCACTCATCTCAAGGGTCCTGTATTCGCTCCACCTTCACCTGGAGAACTCCCTCTCGAAACTCTCTGTTAGCTGCCCCTGTTCGCAAAGTTCCCTGGTTGCTTTCTTGAAATGTAGTGCCCAAAACTGGACACAATACTTCAATCGAGGCCTGATCAGCGCAGAGTAGAGCGGAAGAATGACTTCTCGTGTCTTGCTCACAACACGCCTGTTAATGAATCCCAGAATCATGTTTGCTTTTTTTGCAGCAGTGTCACACTGTTGACTCATATTTAGCCTGTGGTCCACTATAACCCCTAGATCCGTTTCTGCAGTACTCCTTCCTAGACAGTTGTTTCCTTTTCTGTAAGTGTGAAATGGATTGTTCCTTCCTAAGTGGAGTACTTTGCATTTGTCCTTATTAAACTTCATCCTGTGTACCTCAGACAATTTCTCCAGTTTGCCCAGATCATTTTGAATTATGACCCTATCCTCCAAAGCAGTTGCAACTCCTCCCAGGTTGGTATCATCTGCAAACTTAATAAGCGTACTCTCTAAGCCAATATCTAAATCGTTGATGAAGATATTGAACATAACCGGTCCCAAAACAGACCCCTGCAGAACCCCACTTGTTATGCCCTTCCAGCAGTACTGTGAACTGTTAATAACTACTCTCTGAGAATGGTTATCCAGCCAGTTATGCACCCACCTGATAGTAGCCCCATTTAAGTTGTATTTGCCTAGTTTATTGATAAGACGATCATGTGAGACCGTATCAAATGCCTTACTATGGAATAATGCAATGACTCAATCAGTGGGAAATTTCCACTGCTCCCTTGGTCATACAAAGATTGTCCCCCCCAAGACATCACTTTATATACAGGTACAAACAACTTATACATCACTGCTGACGTATCAGGTTGCCACCCTCTAACGCTGTCAGGTTACCACCCTCTCACGCTACTTAGATACCACCCATCACCCTGTACCTCATGGTTTGATTAGATCATCTCTATCCATCATGCTGTCATTTTAGACCCTTTCTTGAACCTGGGTCTGTATCTGTGGGGAGTGGGTACCAAGGTCTCTTTTAATGAGATAGTGGTACCACGTGCTTTCCACTTACAGTCAGTACCAATGACCGTTCTATACCTGGGCCTATTACCCTGTTCGTGCCAAGTTTTGTGAGCAAGTGCTTGCCTGTTGCTCACAGCTTAGCTTTGCTTTATGTTAGCCATGTTTTGTCCATTGTTAGGTAGGCCTCAAACTAGGCCTGTGCTGCATGGGCTTTTGTTTTAGGCCTTCATCTTACTACCAGTATTAAAGGAAGAAGATTTGGATGCAGATGACAATGTGAGTGACAGGGACAGCAGCATAGTGGCATTGCATTGGGCTGTCACAGAGCAGCTGTGCAGAGTAGAGCATCACTTCTGGGCTAGGGAAACCAACACTGAGCGGTGGGATCATATTGTCATGCAGATGTGGGATGAAGAGCAATAGCTACAGAACTTTCAGATGTGTAAAGCAACCTTTCTGGAGCTGTGTGCTGAGCTGGCCCTTAAATGCGGCGCAAGGACATCTGAATGAGAGCTGCTCTCTCAGTAGAGAAGCATGTTTCAATTGCTGTGTGGAAGCTGGTAACTCCGAATTGCTACCATTCAGTTGCAAATCAGTTTGGAGTGGGGAAGCCTACTGTTAGGGAAACATTTCTGCAAGTGTGTAGGGCAATAAATAACATGGTGCTGTGTAGGACTGTAACTCTGGGAAATGTGGAAGACATAATGGCTGGCTTTGAGGAAGTGAAGGGAAGGTTACTCACCTGTGCAGTATCTGGAGTTCTTCGAGATGGTTGTCCCCGTGGGTGTTCCACCTTAGGTGCGTCAGCGTCACTGTGCCTGTGATTGGAGATTTGTGACAGCAGTGTCCGTGGCCAGCCGTGCATGCAAAGAGCTAGTGTGTGTTCTGAAGAGGCTACTGCACATGTGCAGCCAGCCCCCCCTCAGTTCCTTCTCTGACCTGGACATATTCTATTCTGAAGCAGAGGGGAGGAGGGTGGGTGGTAGAGCACCCACAAGGACAACCATCTTGAAGAACTCAAGTTACTGCACAGGTGAGTATCTTTCCCTTTTTCTTCAAAGAGTGTCCCTGTGGGTGCTCCACCTTAGGTGACTGCAAAGCAGTATTTGTAGTAGGAGGTAGGAGCTTCGGCTGCTGAGCATGTGAGACTGAAAGTATTGTTTGGCCAAATCTTGTTTCTGACTCAGCAAATGTCTGGCTTGCATAGTGCTGCGTGAAGGTATGTGTTGAAGCCCATGTGGCGACCCTGCAAATGTGTTCTGTGGACACACCCTGTAGGAATGCTGTTGTGGCTACCATGGCCCTTGTCGAGTGAGACCACAAGATGGGTAGGAGCTCTTTCTGTGCTGGGGTATATGCTAGTTTAATGCAACTAGATTGCCCATATCAAAACAAAGACTATCAAAATGGCTATCAATCCCTCTGTAGATTAAACGAACAGCCGAGGAGTTTTTTGAAAGGGCTTTGTTCGTTGTAGGTAGAAGGCGAGCGCTCTGCAGACATCCAGGGTATGGAGAGCTGTTTCTTTGTTGTCCTTATGAGGCTTCGGGAAGAAGACTGGCAAGTATATGGGCTCATTGCAGTAGAACGAAGTAACTACTTTTGGGATGATTTTGAGATGAGTCCGCAGAATCACCTTGTCCTTATGGAATATTGTGTATGGGAGATCCACCATTAGGGCTGCTACTTCACCAACTCATCTGGCAGAGGAGATTGCTACAAAGAAGGCCACCTTCATTGATAAGAGTAGTAGAGAACAGGTGGCGAGAGGCTCAAAAGGTTTACCCATAAGGACTTTTAGCACTAGGTTCAGGTCCCATGCTGGGATTGGGTCCTTGCGTGGAGGAAACATGTTGTGAAGACCCCATATAAAACAGGGTTTGACAGAAGGGTGCGTGAAGATCAAGTGTCCTTGTATGGGGGCATGAAGAGTGGAGATGGAGGCAAGGTCTTGTGGAATTCGTGAGGATGAGCTGCACTGCTTCCGGGAAGGTTCTTTCCATGGTGCTTAGCTAATTAGCATCCACGCCTGGAGATGTAACTTGTGGATGGCTGGATGGGGAATTTGGTCGTTTTGCTGTGTGAGCAGAGATGCAACTGGTGGGAATCAATGTGGTGGCTGGTAGGTAATCTGTAACAGGAACGGGTACCACATTTGTCTGGACCAGTTGGGTGCTATTAGTATTACTCTGGCTCTGTCCTGTCTGTTCTTGAGGATCACTCATTGTATGAGGGGAAATGGTGGAAATGCACATGCCAGGTGTGCCTTCCATTTTATACTGAAGGCATCCCCCAAGGAGCGGGGACCTATGCCCACTCTGGAGCAGTATTATGGGCAACAAGCATTTCTGTGTGTAGTGAATGGGTCTACCACTGCGAATTCCACCCCCCTTTTTGAAGAGGTGGGTGAGCACTGATTGGTTTATCTCCCACTCGTGGTTCTGTGGGAACCGTCTGCTTAGGTTGTTCACTATTGTGTTGTCCTTCCCTGGGAGGTAAGTTGCGACCAGTTGTATGTTCCGTGGGATACACCATTCCCAGAGGCGAATAGCCTCCTACCATAACTGGTGTGAGCATGATCCTCCCTGCCTGATGATGTAGTACATTGTGGTGATGTTGTCTGTTAGGATTTTCACTGTTCTGTTCTGAATCAGGGGAAGAAAGTGCATGCAAGCATTTCTTACCACTCTTAGTTCTAGTAAGTTTATGTGGTATTTGGTTTCGACGTGGGTCCATTAACCCTGTACGACCTTGCGATGCAGATGTGCCCCCCAACCTAGAAGCGAGGCATCTGTTGTGATTGTTAATGATGGTGGATTGTGTTGGAAAGGGACTCCTATGCATACATTGTCATGTAGTGTCCACCACGTGAGGGAGGATTTTATCTTGTTTACCATGGTGAGAGGTTTGATCAATGGGTGAATTCGTGGCTGGTAGGTTGTGCGTAGCCAAGTTTGTAATGGTCTCATATGTAATCGAGCATGGGGTATTACAAACATGGCCACTGCCATGTGCCCCAGTATTTGTAGGCATAGTTGTGCCATTATGATTGGGCTGGTCTGTGATGTTGCTATCAGGTCCTTGATCATGACCCATCTGTGGTGTGGTAAGTTGTGCAGTCTAGATGTGCCCCTATGAATTCCAGGGCTTGAGTCGGGGTCAAGGTGCACTTTGCCATGTTTATCTGGAGCCTGAGAGTGTCGAAGAGGGATCTGACTTCTGAGACAGAATGTTGTGTGTCTTGCTATGTAGGGCTCTTTATTAGACAGTCGTTGGCTTTTGTGCAAATGTGCGGCTACTACTGCCAGTACCTTTGAGAATACTCTTGGAGCTGTCGAGCATCCGAACGCTAGCACTCTGAACTGGAAGTGTCTGTCTTTTATTGTAAAACGGAGGAACCTCCTGTGTGCTAGGTGTATTGGTATGTGGAAATAAGCATCCTGGAGGTCGAGGGTAGACAATCATGCTCCTTTTTCCAGGGCAGGTATAATGGTGGCCAGAGTGACCATCTTGAAACATTGGTATTTGACAAAACGGTTGAGCTTGTGGAGGTCCAAAATAGGTCTCCAGCTGCCCAACTTCTTGGTGGTGAGGAAATAATGGGAGTAAAAACCTTTGTGTTGCTTTGGTACCTCTTCTATGGCGCCCAGCCTTAGGAGATGTTATGCCTCTTGTACAAGCAATTTCTCGTGAGAGGGGTCCCTGAAAAGGGATGGGCAAGGGTGGTGGGACAACTAGGAATGGGATGCAGTATCCAGTTTTCACAATTTCCAGCACCCATTTGTCAGTGGTAATGGCCAACCAGGCTGGATAGAAGTCAGCTAGTCTGTGGCCAAATACTGTGGATGGTTTGGATTGTTGTCTTGGAAATTTTGGGGACCCTAGACCAGAACTTCAAAATTGTTGTCTGGATGTTGATAGTTGTTGAGTGGAGGACTGATCTGAAGCCTGTCTATGTCTGTTTTGCCTTGGTCGGCATCTGTTGTCGTACTGTCGTTGTTGTTGGTTGAATTATGTATGTCTGTATCTTTGGTGAAATTATTTGTTTTGTTTTCTTCTTGTTACAGGTACCTGAATGCCTAGAGTCTTGAGAGTAGCCCTTGAATCCTTCAGGGTATGCCAAGAAGTGTTTGTGGACTCTGCAAAGAGCTTCGTACCCTCGAATGGGAGGTCCTCTACAGTGGATTGGACCTCTCTTGGAAAGCCCGAAAGCTGAAACCAAGAAGCCCGCCTCATTACCACAGCGGAGGCCAGGGATCTGGCTGCTGTGTCCGCTGAGTTGAGCGTAGCCTGTAGGGCTGTATGGGATATAAGTGTGCTCTCCTTGATGTCTGCTTTAAACTGTTCTCTTTTGTTGTCTGGGAGGGAGCCAATAAAAGATGTTAGTTGATCAAAAATGTGGTGTGTACATTTTGCTAGTAATGCAACGTAGTTGGCTATTCTGATCTGGAGGCTTGCTGACGAATATGCCTTTTTCCCCATTGCATCCAGCCTTTTCCAATCCCTGTCGCAGGGAATTATACGTGTAGCCTGTTGCTTCCCTCTTTGATTTACTGCTTCCACTACAAGGGAGTTTGGTGTCGGGTGGGAAAACATGAATTCTGCTCCCTTGGGAACAACATAGTATTTTCTGTCTGCTCGTTTGGATGTTGGGGAGATTGTGGCTGGCGTGTCCCATATATTTTTGGCAGGGTCCGTGAGTACCTCATTCATGGGGATGGCCAATTTTGCATGGAGAGATATGTGCAGAATGTTTGTAAGCTTGTGTTGCATCTGCGGCATATCTGAGAGAGAGAGCTCTCTAAGGTGTCTGTCACTCTTTTGAAAAGCTCTTGGAATGACTTAAAATCATCCCCCATGGTTGATGGTGGGGGCATGATCGTATCGTCAGGGGTTGTGGATGAATTATGTGTGGGTAGGGAAGAGGGTGATCTCTGATCTTCCCTGGTAAAATTCACATCCTGTTCTTCTGAGTCCAAGATGTATTGCTCTATGGACTGCATTGTTGGTGCATGGGACCTTGGTGCTGGGGGTGTCTGCTGTGGCTGTGTACGCTGTTGTTTTCTATAAGCTGCCCACAGGTCCCAGTTAGGCATGACAGGTGGTGGAAGCCACTGAGGGAGCTGCCATTGTTGATTTTGTTGTTGAGACTTATGAGAGGAGTGTCGCAGTAAGTGTGGTGGTTTTGACACATCATCTTTGTCATCACTAAATATACAGGCAGCTGAACTGGCTGGCATGGCTGAGAAAGGGCACTTTGAGGTGTTTGGGGTACTGTTGCTGCCAAGAAGAGATGTCCTCAGTACCAAGTTTACTGAAAGTTCCGCTGCCACTGTGAAATACGGTATCAGTGGGGGAACAGGTAGTAGCAGGGAGAGGGGAGCATGTGGAGTATGCAGCGTCATTAAATGGAACGTCGGCTGCTTTATATGCGAGGCCGGCGCCGAGTGATTTTGCAGTGTTGGCGGTGCTACCTCAGATAAAGTGCTGTTGCCCGGTGCTGCCTGCGAGCGTTGTCTCTTTTGAACTGCGGATGGTGCCGCAGGCATTTGATTTGGTGCCACTGAGGAGGCTTTGTGTTTTGCCTCTGACAGTGTCTTCTCTGAGGCACGTTGTGTGTGCTTGGGGTCTCAGCTTTTTTCCTTTCCGGGCCCGCTGGCGTGCTGCTTGTCCAACCCTTTTTTTTAGTGGGGGTGCAGCATTTTTGTGAGGAGCATGCTTCCTCGGGGAAGAATCAGTCCCTGAGGAAGAATACGACCTTTTCTAAGGGTTACTATTTTCCCGGTCCTTTAGGCTCAGCCCGGAGGGGGCTACTCTCTCCGACCCCGTCCCTGGTGATTTCTGTCTGGGAGTGATAGATTGCTCAAGGTCAGAAGCCAACCAAACCTTTTTCTCCATCTGGAGCATTTTCAATTGTAGTTCTCGCGATCTCTTGGATCGGGTTGTCAGCTTCTGACAATGTAGGCAGTGCCGAGACAACAAACGCACTGTTCATGCCTGTCTGAAATTGAAATGGATAGCCTGCAGCCCACACACCTTTTAAACCCAGGCAAACCCAGCATATCCTAGAGAGCCAGCAATAAGCACGGGACTGGTATGTCCCTTTAGGTGCTTGTTCAGCGAGGGTCTCGTTTTTTTTTTTTTAATTTTAATTTGTTGGTAACAACTAAGAGGAGATTCAACAAGAATAAAGTAGGAAGGGTTTCCGAGGTAAACTACCTAATGAATGAGGTAAAGGGAGACTGCTGACTGTGGTTGAGAAGGAACTGGGGGGGGGAGGGAGGCAGCTGTGCATGCGCAGTAGCCTCTTCAGAACACACACCGGCTCTTTGCGAGTGCGGCTGGCCACGGACACCGCTGTCACAAGTCTCCGACTGCAGGTGCAGAGGTGCTGACGCACCTAAGGTGGAGCACCCACGGGGGACACTCCTCGAAGAAGAACTTTCCACACTGTGGCAGGGCAATCGATGGCACACACTCCCATTATAGCACCACCCCTCCTTGCCTCAGAGTACATCAATCGGAAGGGTTACTTCTCCAGGATGCTACAGGCACTTGTGGATTGCCATGGGCATTTCACAGACATAACTGAGGCGTGATCTGGAAAAATTCATGATGCATGCATCTTCAGGAACCATTGCCTTTACAGAAAGCTGCAGGCTGAGACTTTCTTTCCAGACAAGAAAATTACAGTGGGAGATGAACCCTTACACAGGGCACCTGGAGAGCAGTAAGGAGCAGTTCAACAACAGGCTAAGCCAATGCTACATGGTTGTTGAATGTGCCTTTGGTGGACTGAAAGAAAGATTGCGGTGTCTCAATAGTAGAGATATTAAACTAAATTTAATCAATTAATCAACTAGTCAATTAGTCGATAAGCGGGGGAAGCCGCAGCAGGGTTAGATCCCAGCCTGGGAGCTAACGCCGCTGAGGCTCTGCCTTTTAAATGTATTAAGGAGTCTGTTGGCTCTTAGTACATTTAAAAGGCTGATGTGCAGCAGGGGAGACCCAGCGCGAGCTGGGAATCAGCTGTCCCCGCTCGCTCTTGGTCCCCCCCGCTGCGCTTTAGCCTTTTAAATGTATTAAAAGCCTGCTGGCTTTTAATACATTTATAAGACTAAAGGCAGTGGGGGGGACCCAGAACGAGCCAGGAATCAGCTGTCCTGGCTCGTGCCAGGTCTCCCCCCGCTGCGCTTCTGATTTTTAAATATATTATGAGCCAGCAGGCTCTTAATACGTTTAAAAAGCAGAGGTGCAGCGTCTGGGCGTGGGCACGAGCACGAGCTGGGAATCAGCTGATTCCCAGCTTGCACATGGTCCCTGCGGAGACAGTGCTGGGGAGAACCGGCTTTTTAAGACGGCTCCCCCCAGCATCGGCTTCTGCTCCACCCCTTGCTGCCTCAAAGGAGCAAAGGAGGGGGGAGGGGGAAGCGACTAGTCGAAGGACTAGTCGACTATCTGCTTACATCCCTACTCTATAGCAGGCTGGGCCTTTTGGAGGATCATATCCCCAAGGTGGTCACCAAATGCTGTTGCTTAAATAATTTGTGTGACAGTAAGGGTAGAGAACTGAGGCAGAGTGCCTGGGCGTTTGAACAGCCAGACACTCGTGCTGTCAGAGGAGCCCAAAGAGAGGCCATCAATATCAGGAAAGCTCTGAGGAACCACTTTGACATTGATGGGCACTGACATTTCTGTGTGTTAGGGTTGCTTCTTGGCCAGACCAGCCCTTGCTTGTGACCCTCCACCACAGGGACAGCTGGGACACTGGAGCAGCCCTTGCATGCAGCCAGAGGCTGCTCTGACATCCTGGTCATAACAGCCCCTGCCCGCAGGGTGCCCTGGCCTGCCGCAGGCAGGGGCTATGCTGGAGCAGCCCCTGTCTGCAGTGAGCCCCCACGGGACTGAAGCAGCCCCCTGCCCATGGCAGGTGGGAAGCTGCTTTAGTCCCAGCAGCTAACCAGTTAACCCTTCACATCCTTATCAGGAGCACTAATATTTTTAAGGGTAGATGGGGAAAGGGGACAGCCTAGGAAATAGGAACCTAGCCCAGCCCAGGAAAGGTGAACCCTAGAAGCTAAAATAATTGCATGAAAAGAAGGCATCTGGATTAAAAAGCCTTTTTTGATTGTAAGATAGTTGGCTCTTTGAAAACATTCAGCTCTAAACTCCCCTCAAACAAGCCCAACCATTATTAGAGTCTCTAAAAATCTTCTGGCAGCTGATCCCACCTCTGCTTTCTGCAGCTGTCATGATATGGCTCAGGATGCACCTTTAAATATTCAACAGTGTAAACTCTCCATCAGGGAGGAGCAGCAAGATTCTGTGCTTTGTGCCAGAGACCTTAATACCAGATTACTCATCCAAGTGCATGGCAGGTCCCCTAAAGCAGCATGCTTCTCTATTGCCTAGCAGGGAACTAGGATACAAGTGAGCAGAGAGTCATTTCCACTGCAGTGAGTGACCAGTTGCAAAGAATTTCAGCAAGCATCTTTTTCAAGAACCATGCATGAAAGCATTGTGTGGCAATAGGCCAATAGCTCTAGTGTGTGCCGTGCTTCCTGCTACTAGGGATTCTAGCCCATACTTCATAATTCAAAATGATCTGGACAAACTGGAGAAATGATCTGAGGCAGTGCTTTTTTTTGTAAGAAAAAAGATGCCGGTACTCCAGACTCAAACATGTTGAGGGAAAAAGAAAAAAAAAAAGCCGCGCTGGGGGCCGAAATGCGATTGCAGCCCCTTTAAGAGCCAAAACACCGCACTGGGAGCTGGAAAAAAAAAAAAAAAAAAAAAAACACACCTCGTGTCCCGAGCAGGCTTCCGTCAGGAGACGAGCCACCCCAAGAAAACAGGTGCCAGTACGCACAGGAGCAATGCCATTCCTTTTCTGTGTACTGAGAAAATTGGTGATGGTACGCCGTTCCGGGCTATACTGTCACAAAAAAAAGCACTGGTATGAGGTAAATAGAATGAAGTTTAATAAGGACAAATGCAAAGTACTCCACTTAGGAAGGAACAATCCATTTCACACATACAGAATGGGAAGTGACTGTCTAGGAAGGAGTACTGCAGAATGGGATCTAGGGGTCATAGTGGACCACAAGCTAAA
The DNA here is from genome assembly GCA_019425775.1 of Rafetus swinhoei. NCBI lineage: Eukaryota > Metazoa > Chordata > Testudines > Trionychidae > Rafetus > Rafetus swinhoei. Next base: position 19,440,054 of record CM033429.1, on the reverse strand, counting down.
TATTACTCAACAGTGTGACGCTGTTGCAAAAAAAGCAAACATGATTCTGGAATGCATTAACAGGAGTATTGTGAGCAAGACATGAGAAGTCATTCTTCCGCTCTACTCTGCTCTGATTAGGCCTCAGTTGGAGTATTGTGTCCAGTTCTGGGCGCCACATTTCAAGAAAGATGTGGAGAAATTGGAGAAGATCCAGAGAAGAGCAACAAGAATGATTAAAGGTCTAGAGAACAGGAGCTATGAGGAAAGACTGAAAGAACTGAGTTTGTTTAGTTTGGAAAGGAGAAGACTGAGAGGGGACATGATAGCAGTTTTCAAGTATCTAAAAGGGTTTGACAAGGAGGAGGGAGAAAAATTGTTCTCCTTGGCCTCTGAGGATAGGACAAGAAGCAAAGGGCTTAAACTGCAGCAAGGGAGATTTAGGTTGGACATTAGGAAAAATGTCCTGTCAGGGTGATTAAACACTGGAATAAACTGCATAGGGAGGTTGTGGAATCTCCATTTCTGAAGATATTGAAGAGCAGATTGGATAGACATCTATCAGGGATGGTCTAGACGGTGCCTGGTCCTGCAGTGAGGGCAGGGGACTGGACTCGATGATCTCTCGAGGTCCCTTCCAGTTCTGGTGTTCTATGGTTTTATGATTCTATACCTATTCTTAGTCAACAAACTGGGGATGCAGGATGGGTCACTCCTATGTCCATGCACCCCTCATCTTCGACCCGAATGTGCCTTCCTCCCAAGAGAGTCTGGCACTCTCCTCTCTTTACAGGCCTCATTTAGATGTCAGAAAGACTGACTCGACAAACGATAACAGGCCTCTGCATAAACCTGTAGCAGGGTTTGAACTGAGGATTTTCAGCACCCTAACCACATAGGCTAATTTTACAGGGTTTCCCAACCTATGGGTTGGGACCCAAATATGGGTCGCCATTACATTTCAAAAGGGTCGCCAAGTGTCTCCCCAGGTGGCTCTGGCCTTCCTCCTCCCTCTGTTTTTGAATTGTCTTGGGTCACCAAGTCTTCCTGAATTGTCAAAATGGGTCTCCATCTGGAAAAGGTTGGGAACCGCTGAAGGAATAATCCCATTAGCTGGTAGCAGTAATAGGCTGTAACCCTCTAGGGTAGCTGCCAACAGAAGGGGACGGAACACAAGCTTGACCAGTGAGTCACACTGAGGTTCTAGAAAGGACTATTATTGCTAAAGAAATTCCCCCGTCAGCAGAGCTGCTTATGCTCTTCTTATACTCTTTTCCCTCACTCGAGCCCCATAAGGCTGAGAATATGGGGAGGCAGGGTGAGAGACATGCATTTCCATAATGGCCAACCTTTTTTGCTCTGGAGCTGGACACACCCATGCTGGCAAGGCAAGAGGGACCAGAAACTTCTTCAGAAATGCAACAAGCCCGGAAAATTTGCACTAACCACTGGCATAAAGCATCATCCCCGGGGAAAGGGCACATATACTCAGGGGAAGAGACAGTGAGGTGTTAATGAGAATGGTTCCTCATCAAGGTGACAGAGAGTATGTATACACAGCAAAGAAAAACCCACAGCTGGCCCATAACATCTGCCTCAGGCTTGCAAAACTTGGGCTGAAGGGCTTTTTCATTACTGTGTAGATTTCTAGGTTCAGGCTGGAAGCTGAGCTCTGGGACCCTCATACCTCATAGGATCCTAGACCCCAGGCTTCAGTCTAAGCCCAGATGTCTACACAGCAAAGATATAGCTTCACAGGCCAAGCCCGTGAGCTCCAGTCACCTGGCATAGCCAGGCCTGGATTTTTATTTTCTGCCTACACATACCCAGAGAGATGCACAAATATCCCTCCAGCTGAGTTAGAGAACTCAATAGCTAAAATATAACAGAGTCAGCAAACCTACAACAAATGTTGGGGACTCCTTCAGGAGGGAGAATGGGGAGAAGGAATCTCTGTGCATCCAGCACTCAAATGAAGCTGAACATTCAGAGCCAAATGCCACCTGCATACTAACCATAACAGCTTCTGTTCCTGGTGGGACAGCCCACTAACCCAGAACTTCAACAAGATAGTTCTTGGAACTAGGCTTCACCTAATTAGCATCATCACTGTTGCTGGGCCTGCACCTACACCCAGAGATTTTAGTTCCACTGAAAGCAGAGAGTTGCTGAAAACACAAGCCAAGTTCACCCTGAAGCTGATCCCAGCTCAATAACACTTCCATAAAACTCAGTGAGGCTGGGCTAAGTTGCAGTATGCTCTCTTTCAAGCCCAGTTATCCTCACCTGTCAGAATAACTATGATTCACCCAACTCCCAGGCAAAGATGTACCCTAGCTGCAGAATAGAAGCTGGCTCCAAACACCTCCAAAATCAGAGGAAGTCAGGATCCGTGATATAAAGCTAGGAAAGCCAGAACCTGAACCAAATATCACCAGTCTTTGTGGACTGAGCAGTCCAGGTCTGGAGTTAGTTGAATAGTCAGAAGTACCTTCTCAGGCATCACCTCCACCACAGCCAGCCTTGATGCCCAAGGGCAGGCACCTTACCTTGGGTCAGTCGTGTGGGCTGCTTAACCTGCAGGCCATCAATGGTGCAGGCATTCCCGCAGGGGTGTAAGGTGAGAGTTCCACACACATTCTCGATGTAGCAGTGCTCAGATGCCAACCCAGCCCCTTGCAGAACAATGTCCTTAGCTGCGGAGCCAATCATGGTCTTCCCTGCAAGTAGAAACATCTGCTTAATGCTCTTTGAGTCATAACAAGATGATGCTTTGCTTGGGAAGGGAGGCCACAGCAGAACAAGCACTCCCATTCACAAAGGCTAAGAGGGGCCCACTCCCCATATGTTATTGGTGACAAAACCCCACTTGGTGTGCACCCCACACTGAGTGGACACCACATGACAGAAAGGTGAGAGCTAGGCAGGAAGCAGCCTCAATCGTCTTTGCCTAGAGGAGTTCCTGAACTGGGAGGAGGAGAGGACATAACCGGTATTTCAACTCAGTGGAATAATAGGAGTGCAGCCAGGGCTGTCCTGCTGCTGCAGAGCAAACGCAGGTTTGACCATCAAGTTCTAGATATTGATGGATTCCCTAAAGAGAGACTGAAACTGCCTCTCACAGCTCCTGTGCCCATTGCGCCCTGCACATACACACAAACCACCAACTGCCCCCCACACCACCTCAGGAAATGGGGGTATCAGCCCCTCATATAGGGGATGACATAGGATCCAGAAGTCCTGTGCTCATTTCTCTAAGCCATTGGTTTTCAAACTATGGGTCATGTCCCAGTAGTGGGTCGTGGAACGTCAGGTACAGGGTCTCATTGCTGGAGGGTGATGGGGGTGCTAAGGCAAGCTACCTACCTGTCCTGCACTGCAGACTGCACTGTGCCCCAGAAGTGGCCGACAGCAGGCTTGGCGTCTGGGGTGGGTGGGGTGTGGGTGTGTGTGTGGAGTGGGGGGAAGCAGGAGAGAGAGAGTGTGTGTGGGGGGGGGGGGAAGCAGGAGAGCACACAGGGCTCCATGCACTGCCCCTGCTGTAAGCACTTGCACCACACTCCCTTTGGCTGGGAACATGCAGCTGGTTTCTTCTAGGATGCAGCATGGTCTGCAGCACCATTGATCAGGAGCCACTCAAGGTAAGCCTCTGCTTGCCCCAGCCCTGACCCCCCCCCCAAAAAACCAGAGCCCCCTCCTACACTCCAAAGCTCTCATCCGCAGCCCTACCAGGGAGCCAACACTCTAGTCAAATTATATTGGGTCACAGGCATCAACAATTTCTTTTAACAGGGTCATGAGAAGAAAAGTTTGAAAACCACTGCTCTAGGTCAGACTGCCACAAAGCTCTGAAGGCAGGGCAGTCTGCATCCACAGTGGTATGTGGCAGTGCTGATTCGTCCCCCCCCTGCCCTAGCATTCTGCAGCACCTTGGAGGAAGAGGCCTGCTTCATACTGCAGAGGAGAGGGGAGGACAAGATCTGGACAGTGCTGCAGGGCCTAGCACAGTGCTGCTCTCTTCTTTCCTACAGAGATTAGCAGTGGGCTCCTGTTTGTGGTCCTGATTGCAAAGGTCAGGCCAGAGAGATGGACCCTTCCAGGTCTCAGATCAGAGCCAATGCTCCTTGGGGATTTTATTAGGGCTGATATTGATCATCCTGTTTCCTGGACAGCACTGGCTCCCTTACAAGAATTCATCTTGCAGGGTCTTAGCACACTAGCTATTGGGAAGACACAGGCCACATGGGCACAGAAATAGAGGTCTAAACATAGGTGGTCAGACACACCCAGAGAGTGACCCACACATCCCAGTCTTGTCCCTTCTAGGAACAGGAACGCAAGAAGAGAGGCAGGAGGAGACTGTACCCCCAGGTTCTTGTTCTTGCTCTTATTTCCTTCACTCCCTGATCAGACAGGCAAGTTCCCGTGACCCCTGCACTTCTTCTTCGCCCTACCCCCCCCACTGCAACCCCAACCTCCAGTTGCCTCGTTGGGCAGGGCACTTCCACCCTCTTCTGTTGATTCTGTGCTGGACAATCCACAGGTTCCTGGCTAGGGCTGCCACCTCCTCAGCTCCATCCCACTTCACTCTCTAAGGCCGTTACTGACTGACATCAGATGGTAAGTAATGTCCAAACACAAGGTTCACTAAGTAACAAGTGCATGGCCCAAGGAGAAGCTCAGCTCTTCTCCCCTTCCCTCCCTACGCACACTCCCTGTATGAAGTGAAGGAAGCTCAGTAGGGTTTGTGCTTTGGGCTAGTGTGTGGACATGTCACACATACCCAGATTAATTCTTCCCAGTGAGATCCTGGATGTCTCCAGAGGGAGCAGACCTGACAGCTCCCTGCCTCTTAAGCCAAGGATGCAGACTGGTTGCTAATAGCACTGTTTCCAGGGAGACCTTGGCTCTTGCCTCTCTCCAGTTTTTAATCTGATCTTTAACCTATCTGATAGCTTTCTTTGATAGGATAACAAGTCTTGTGGATAAGGGAGAAGCAGTGGATGTGGTATACCTAGACTTTGGTAAGGCATTTGATATGGTCTCGCATGATATTCTTATCAATAAACTAGGCAAATACAACTTAGATGGGGCTACTATAAGGTGGGTGCATAACTGGCTGGATAACCGTACTCAGAGAGTAGTTATTAACAGTTCACAATCCTGCTGGAAGGGCATAACAAGTGAGGTTCCGCAGGTTTTGGGAACCTGTTTTGGGACCGGTTCTGTTCAATATCTTCATCAACGATTTAGATATCGGCATAGAGAGTATACTTATTAAGTTTGCAGATGATACCAAGCTTGGAGGGGTTGCAGTCCCTTACAGCAGACTGTAAGGGACTCCAAGAAGATCTCACCAAACTGAGTGACTGGGCAACAAAATGGCAAATGAAATTTAATGTGGATAAGTGTAAAGTAATGCACATCGGGAAAAATAACCCCAACTATACATACAGTATGATGGGGGCTAATTTGGCTACGACAAATCAGGAAAGAGATCTTGGAGTTATCGTGGACAGTTCTCTGAAAACTTCCACACAGTGTGCAGCGGCAGTCAAAAAGGCAAATAGGATGCTAGGTATTATTAAGAAAGGGATAGAAAATAAGACCCAGAATATCTTACTGCCCCTGTATAAAACTATGGTACGCCCACATCTTGAATACTGTGTACAGATGTGGTCTCCTCACCTCAAAAAAGATATTTTGGCCTTGGAAAGGGTTCAGAAAAGGGCAACTAAAATGATTAGGGGTTTGGAACGGGTCCCATATGAGGAGAGGTTAAAGCGACTGGGACTTTTCAGTTTAGAAAAGAGGAGACTGAGGGGGGATATGATAGAGGTGTATAATATCATGAGTGGTGTGGAGAGGGGATAAAGAAAAGTTATTTATTAGTTCCTAAATAGAAGAACTAGAGGACACCAAATGAAATTAATGGGTAGCAGGTTTAAAACTAATAAAAGAAAGTTCTTCTTCACACAGCGTGTAGTCAGCCTGTGGAACTCCTTGCCGGAGGAGGCTGTGAAGGCTAGGAATATAACAGAGTTTAAAGAGAAGCTAGATAATTTCATGGAGGTTAGGTCCATAAAAGGCTATTAGCCAGGGATAAAATGGTGTCCTTGGCCTCTGTTTGTCAGAGGCTGGAGAGGATGGCAGGAGACAAATCGCTTGATCATTGTCTTCGGTCCACCCTCTGGGGCACCTGGTGCTGGCCACTGTCGTCAGACAGGCTACTGGGCTAGATGGACCTTTGGTCTGACCCGGTACGGCCGTTCTTATGTTCTTATGTTCTTATGCTTTGGAGGATAGGGTCATAATTCAAAATGATCTGGACAAATTGGAGAAATGGTCTGAGGTAAACAGGATGAAGTTTAATAAGGACAAATGCAAAGTACTCCACTTAGGAAGGAACAATCCATTTCATACATACAGAATGGGAAGCGACTGTTTAGGAAGGAGTACAGCAGAAAGGGATCTAGGGGTTATAGTGGACCACAAGCTAAATATTACTCAACAGTGTGATGCTGTTGCAAAAAAAGCAAACATGATTCTAGGATGCATTAACAGGTGTGTTGTGAGCAAGACACAAGAAGTCATTCTTCCGCTTTACTCTGCGCTGAATCAGCCTCAGTTGGAGTATTGTGTCCAGTTCTGGGCACCACATTTCAAGAAAGATGTGGAGAAATTGGAGAAGGTCCAGAGAAGAGCAACAAAAATGATTAAAGGTCTAGAGAACATGACCTATGAAGGAAGGCTGAAAGAATTGGGCTTGTTTAGTTTAGAAAAGAGAAGATTGAGAGGGGACATGATAGCGGTTTTCAGGTATCTAAAAGGGTGTCACAAGGAGAAGGGAGAAAACTTGTTCTTCCTGGCCTCTGAGGATAGAACAAGAAGCAATGGGCTTAAACTGCAGCAAGGGAGGTTTAGGTTGGACATTAGGAAAAAGTTCCTAAGTGCCAGGGTGCTTAAACGCTGGAATAAATTGCCTAGGGTGGTTGTGGAATCTCCATCTCTGGAGATATTTAAGAGTAGGTTAGATAAATGTCTATCGGGGTGGTCTAGACAGTACTGGGTCCTACCATGAGGGCAGGGGACTGGACTCGATGACCTCTCGAGGTCCCTTCCAGTCCTAGTATTCTATGTTTCTAGGGCTGCACTCTGGCCTCAATAACAATTATTGGACAACGAATGCCTGCCCAAGGCCTCACTTCCCAACACTGACTGCTGGAGAAGGGCTGACATTTGAAGGGGTTGAGCTGTGAACAAGATGGAGTCTCTGATGCTAAACCGAGAAGCAGAGGGCAAATGGCACAGAGATTGGGAGACACAGCTGGGCTCTAATAATCATGTGCTGATCTCTGTAACAGGACCATTCACAAGGGCTGCCAGGAAAAGGTGGTGGGGTGTTATTTGAGTTTGAAACTTTTCAGGAACTTCCAGCACCTCTCACTAGAATCTAATTCCATCTGGCTCTGGGTTGCTGAGCTCACGTAAACCAGGAATATCAATGTAGACATTAACCCAAGTCCTTGCAAGGTAAGAGGATGTGGCAGCAATAAGTGGGATTTAGTGCCCACCTCTGGGTATCCCAGCTAGATCCAGACTGTATCCCAATGACCACCACCATTTTCAGTGGGGTTCCAGACCCCACGTTCAGCATCCAGATGTGGCTACTTTAGTGGGACTTGCTCAAGGGTTACAATCACACAAGTGGATCACAACAGAGCCTATGCACCTGAAAGCAGGAGGACGGGGCAAGGACATGGCTGGCAGCAGGAGTCAGCCCAACACAGACAATGATGAGCAACAGCAAAGGGAATCCCACAGATGAAACACTGCCTTCAGCCTATGCATTAACTATGGTGGAAGCCAAGTGCAGTGCAGCAGCATCTTGAGTGCCAGGCCATCAATTGCCCTGTCTTTTGCTGTGTATCTCTCATCTGGGCTACCAATGCACAATGTAATGTTTCACTATCTATACCCGACAACTGAGGCAGGCAGGAGATCCATATCAGATACTGGGGCAGGGAAGGACTATTAGCTCCATTTAGCAATGGGGACGGAGAAGGACATGCTAAGATTCTCAGAAGTGGTAATTTATTTGGGGGCCCAACTGGAGACCCTACAGATGACTTTCAAGGGCACTGAAAGTCAGGCTCTAGAATTTCCAGTTGAACCTCCCAAATGAGTGACCACTTCTTAGACTGAGGTCCAATGTTCTTAAAATAGTGCATCCAAAATTAACAGTCAGTTTGAAAACTGAGATGTAGGAGACTTGCCCAAGGTCTCACAGCAAATCTGTAACACAGCTGGGAATGAAACCTCTATGCTTCCTGTTGTACCTTTTACAAATACAACTCTCCAGTTTGGCTGGCCCATGATGTAATGGTTGGTCCCTACCCAGTGTAAGACAAAAAGTGGGACAGGAGAGCAAGAAAAAGTGACAAATCTTCCCCCCACCTCCAGCTAAACTCCTAATCCCTATCAGCCTTGGCCCATTGTCACAGCACAGGCAAAGGGAACTTACCCTCCTCTAGGGGCAAGAGGGTGATGGCAGTGCTAAGCCGGCCACTTCCCAGGCTCACTAGGTGCGGCTTGTCAGTCTGGACCTTCAGCCCTTTGCCCATGTCTATCAGGTCCAGAGGAGTGTTCTGTAGGGAAGGATAAAGCAGAACCCCTCATTAGAATGTGCTCATCACTGGCCTAAGGGGATAGGACGCTGGACCGAGCCCTGCCTAATTGGGGGGCAGAGAGGTTTTCCACTCTTCAGGAAATGCTGTAAGGCTGGAGAGTCACGGTTAATTTCTGATGGACCAGCATCCACAGCACAAAAGCCACTCCAGCCGGTACCTTACTGGCAGCATCAGTAGAAAGGTCAAGGGCTAAATAGGCCAAGAGCACTACCCTCTCTTCCCACTCCTCCAGTGCAGGCCTGGCTGTGGATGCTGACCTCACCACTGACCATTTCTGAGGTAAGCAGAGGGCTCCAGAGCTGTCAGTTTGGCACCAGAACATATATACAGGGAAACTGATATGGCACCACTGCTGCAGAGGAGATGATTCTTGCACTGGAAGCACCACATATGTGGAAAAAGGAAGACAGGAAATAGGGGTGGTAGGAGTCCAGATCCACAGGGACAAAGCTGATGCATGTCTGGGGAATAGGCAAGGGCTTACAAACAAACCCCTGAAATGAGGAGCAAGATCAGCAGGGCTTCTGACAGGCAGGGGTGGGTTATGTTCTAAGGACCTGCTCATACATGGGTGGCTTGGTGACTAGGTCTTGCGTGCAGGGGAAGCCAGACCTGGAAGGAACATTTCCAACCAAGATCCCACCATGCTGAATCACTGCTTCAGAGTACTCACTGGCCAAACCTTCCCTTGCTTGGAGAACTAGGAAGTGGCAGTGGGGATATGTAAAATGTCAACCATAACCCCACTGAACCCTTCCAGGCTCTGGCCCAAGCCTAGCCACGCCAAGAAGGCATCCATCTCTCATAATTTCCAATTGCTGAAGCCTCTAAATAGGAGAGGCTCTGTAGGCTCCTTTGCTGCAGCAGAGCTGCTTTATCTCCTGAAACATGCTGGTAGAGGGATGGACAGGGAGACAGACAGGTCTCTGTTGTGGGTTGGCTCCTACCCAGCAGCCCCTCTTCAATCAGTAATTCAGATAGGTTCCTCTCTGTTCACACTTTGCACAGCAAAGGTGGATTATAAATATTTATGAGCGCCTTATCTTTCTATTCTATATGACAGAGCAGAGTGGAAGTGGGTCTCACAGGACGGGTGGCTGAAGCCAGCAGGGTTGGGCTCTCCCCATTGCCCTGGGCCCCTGACTTTACCACAAGTAAACCAGAATCCAGCCAGGCTTCACGTAGCTCACAATCACCTGCTTGCATGCACACACTCAGGAACACATGTAAATGAATGCATATGGATATGCCTGCAGATATGGATGCAAGAACACACACAAACAAACCTGCAATCACAGACTGCTGGGCCGCTGGCTCCTCACTCTGAGAGTGTCTCCCTCGACCCTTTTTTCAGAGCACAGAGAGTTCCCTGTGTGGGCTCCAGACAGCGGGTTAGTAAGCTAAGGAATGGACTCCTCAAATGTGGAGTTCTAGGGTTTTGGACTTTCCCATGTCTCCAGACCTCAGGATCACAAGCCAGGATGACTGTGACCTTTGCTCTGTGCTGCAGACTTGGGGAAGAGGAAGCTAGAAGGATGAAAAGAAATAGCAACAGCAGGGGGGATTTCATGGGATCAGGTTATTTTTAATAGGATCCAAGGTACTAGCCATTTAACCCAACTGGATTTACAGCCAATCCCATAATAGGATTGGAAGAAAAGGCCCAATGGCACTCAGCAGGGGGCAGCACCAATCATCCATGCATTTGTCTTGAGGCTATTCAGAATATCAAGATTCCTTCAGTGCTGAGCTCTAGTGGGGAGTGGAAGGAGGGAGATGTGGCACAGACATCAGTTGACCCCATGCCATTTTCCAGATTTAGAGAGGGGGATCATGCCTCATTGACTATATAAACCATCAACAGCTTGTTACAGTGATGGGACCACTATTCCTCACAGAAAAGCTCTTCCCATGTCCTCTCTCCACAAGATCCCCCAGAAGCCTTTAGGGGCAATTTGGTCAAAGTGCAAGGACATGGATGCTGAACTGTCTAACATGTAACCAGTGACCCCAACCCCCACCTCGAATTGGGGTTTGGCTCATAACCGAAACAGGACAACGTACAAAGCCTGGCCCAGGCCTGGGAAAGGGACTACACTCTCCCTACACTCTCAGGAGATTGCCAAGTCCATCTCCCAGCACTTGCGGCAGATCCCTCTTTGGTTTTGGGGATGTCCTGGTTTCCTGCTGGCCCCATCACTATGAGAACCTAAGCAGCCTGTATAGCCACTCCTCCCAACATTGGCTCCGAATGCCTGTCTAGGACCTTTGCTCATTTGTGACCGCACTGCTCAGTCTCTGGTGTGATGGAAGGACAGGTATAAGCCTCCAAAGCTATCTCAGTCTGCCATCCCCATCACAAGGTAGCAGTGCTGAGGCACTAGCAGGAGATGGTGACCCTGGCACACGCTCACCTGAATGACTTTGTGGGTTGGGCTGGAAATGTTCCTGTTTGACGCTTCCATGACTGCTTCATCAATGTGCCTGGTACTCTCTTAGGAAAAAAACAAAAATAGAGTGGATGTTAGAACTTGAGAGAGCCCCCCAGGGCTATTCAATGATAGAATCAAACTAGCGCTGTGTAGGACTATGATGCCGAGACACACCTCTTCCTCCCTAATAGGGTATGCAGAGTTGGACTATTGAAACACATGAGGTCACAGGCTGACAAAGTTCAAAATGGCCCAACAAGCATAGGTGAGTGATCAAGTGGTCCCATTATCTAGGCCCAAACGATGAAAGAAGAGAGTGGTTTAGTGATTATAGTAGGGGATGGACAATCAGGATGTCTGTGTTTTATTCCAAGCTCGACCTTTGGTGTGTCAATTCACTACCCTGGGATTCAGTCTCCCCATCTGTACAGAGGGAATCATACCCACCTAGTCATAAGCTGTCAGAGCTCCTAGCCAGTACTTGGATGAAGAGTGCCAGAGAAACACAACATGACATCAGTAGTACACATTCCACATCCTGCTGCACCCACCTACCCATAGACACAAACAGCTTCCAGGTATTTACCCAGCTTCCGCATTAGCATTATTTGTTTCTTCTAGAAATAGATAGGGTATATGAATCTCAGTACTACAAAGACACTGGATTGGGAGAGATTGATGGCTGCAGCACTGAGAGATGGACACCAGGGGATATCATTTCTGGCTTCATAACATTGTATCAGCTGAGCTTTTCATGACAAGAGTCCCTGAGCTTTGTTCCCTTTCTGTCTGCTCCTGGTCAAGTCAATGGGGAAAAGAACTCACAAGGGCATCTGGGTTGAACCCCAACTGAACAGGGTAATTCTTCACACATACCCTGGTAAAGGGTCTCAGCTAATGTAAAACGACAGTGAGCGGCACAGACACCCACAAAACATAGCAACTTAAAGCCCCTATGTATAGAATGTTACAGAACATGTGTGCAGAGCATGGGATACATGGCCCTGTTTCACCATTCATCCCAGGATCTCCCAGCTCTTTATAAATATGAACTATGTTAGCATCATAAACCTTCCACAAGGCTGTCAGGAGAGGCGTATTGGAATGGGCCTGCCAGTTCTCCAGTGCAGCAACTCCTTAACACCACTCGTGCTGACAGTACAAGAAAAAGAATCTTCTCTGCCACTGAAACTTCAAGGAACAATAGGGAAGCAGCAAGCAATATCTCAGGGTTAGAACGGGGACAGAATACCTCAGATAAGAGCCCAAACTCATACCATGGATGGCATGAGCAGCCAGGTGTTTCACATCTCAGCTTTAAGGGTTATATTTAATGACAAGAAAATACTTTTCTGTTAAATTCCTGGTTCCAGATACTCAATAATTGTCCCAAAATTGTGTTTCCATGATCATCCATCCAGAAAAAAATTTAAAAATAATGAATAGTCTTGCAGCACTTTAGAGACTAACAAATATGTAGCGATATTCTCTCTCACACATATATTCACTAACATGCACTTGTAAACAAAAGGCATAACTACAGAACAGAGAACAAAAAAAGGGGTTTTAACTGAACAACAGTTTTGCAGAGACTCATTTTTAAAAATTTGTATCACTAAAGATACATAGAGAAAACAATCATCACGGAAAAAACCCAACATCTGGGATGTAGGGAAGGAGGGACAGATGTACGCACAGTACAAATGACAATACATCCATGCTAACCCAGCAGCCCACCACACTAGTCATCGGGGATGTCGTGCATCAGCCAATGTCTCTAAAGTGCTAGCTAGGGAACCAGCAACACACACGCATTCATATGTACACACAGAGCTCCTCAGGCCCTCTGCATGTCTCACATACACACACAGGTACACACACCACGAAACCCGATTTCAGTTCCTCCTGCATTACCATCCTGGGCAGGGTCTCAGTTCTTGTAGAAAGAATAAGTAAAGCAGCTTGGAAAGGAAACTGACCCCACAAGCCAGTGACTTCCTGGACTCTGGAACTCAGACCACTTTGGCCAGCTTAACAGCCTGGGCCAGGCTATAATTTCTAAATTTGCCCCCTACTCCATGCATCCCACATTTCCATCTTTAGGTCACCCTATAGCAGAATGGCAGCAGTAACCCTTTTCTTGCAGGCCTGGTCTATAAGAGCTTCCAGAGCAGATCTAAGAATGGACAGTTTGTGAGTCAGAGACTTCACCCCATTTGGCCTGTGGATCATTGGGTCCTGTGAGCTCCCCCACTCCAGACCCCATGGCTCGTGGCATTACAACACAATTACAAGGTCTGTCCACAGTTTTGGGGTGTCTTAGTGCAGGTTAGGGGATAGATTGTATCACAGGGGTTCCTAGCAGCTGCACCAAAACCATTATCTTGTCACAGAGTAAAGCACTAACACATTCTCCCTGTCAGTAGCGAGGGTGGGGGAAGTCTGCACTTTTAGCAAGAATCACTTTGTAAGTACATGTACGTACAAAGGCATAGGTAGTTTCAAAATAAGGTTAAAGGTTCTGGAGAAGGCTGGGATCTGCTGGGCCTTTCAGCTTCCTGCTTCCCAGCAAGAGCCACAGTGCTCTCCTATAACATTAGCTCTTTGGCCAATCTGATGGAAATACCCCAAATGACGGAGCCACCACTTCTTCCACCAGGAGTTGCAGATAAATCAATCAGATGGAAGAGCATTGTACTGGGATATTCAGAGCTGGAAAGATGCACCAGACTATTGAATCCCCACAATGCAGGGACTCAGACAGGGATGCCAGACACTAATAGAACTATAGATGGACTGTCCAGTAGGAATTAGAGTTGCTGGTCACTGTTGTGGGGGGGAGGAGGCAGCTCTGACCCTCCTTCCCCAATCAGGCCTCTGCTCTTGTAATACATTATTTGGCTGATATTAAGGAAGAACTACATCATATATGAATCAGTAAAAGCGGGACACATTGTATGACAACAGTTCTCCATCTACAGGCTTACATTGCAAGTGATAGTATGGACTTAGCCTTCTCCTGTTACTCCCAACAGAGAACAATGTTCATGAATGTAGCCACTGACATTTCCAAGAGTCCCAATATGCTTCATGAAAACACACTGAACTCTACTCTCACTTACCCCCAGGAAGCTTCCCTGTCCCTGCTTCCAACTCCCAGTCAGCACTGGCCGCAGAGTATTTCTGAGCACAGAATGGGCTCAGGCAACTTGATCATAACTTCAAAAATCACACCAGGAATCTGTAGTAATTCCTGATCCAGCCCAACTCTGTGGTAGTTTTCTGCTGGTCTCCGCCAGCTCACCTTTGCCAGTGGGACATTTTGTGTGTCTTTTCTGGCCAAGGCTGGGGCTGTTCCAAGAGTATGGAAATATTGTCTAGTCTCTGCTCCCAAACATCCAGCAGCCCATCCATTACAGTCACAGTCAGAACAGCCACTTCGTCAGATGCATGTGTCTGATGAAGTGGGTCTTTGCCCACAAAAGCTTATACTCCAATGCATCTGTTAGTCTATAAGGTGCCACAGGACTCCTTGTCGCTTTTGCAGATCCAGACTAACATGGCTACCCCTCTGACAGTCAGAGCAGGATTGTGATGCTCCTCAGTCATATTAAAGCGATCCAGACTTCACAGATGCTTCTGTCTAATGCATGAAAAGGGCCTATAGAGCCCTGGGGATTGAAGTCTGTGTTGCCACTCTAGACGTATTCAGTCTCCAGGTCCCTTCTTTCTTTGGCCAGCAGGAAATATAGTGCTTCAGAGGCAGACCCTGAAGAAGGGTAAAATTCCCACATCACATCTCACCTCAAAGAATCCCCCAGTGCTCTATAAAGACATTACTCCCCCAGGACTGACATGCAGTCACCTCTGGAGTGAAACATGGCAAGTGCTAGCACAGCAACAGGTTACGGCAGAAAAGAAATAACATCCTGTATCCAACTGAAACAGGAGACAGGACTGGTGGAGTGTAACTATCCAAGTTGGGCTTTGGTAAGGACACTGGAGTCAATGCCCCAGCTTGTGGAAAGCATCCTGGGAATTTATTGCTCCCAAGTGACTAGGACTTCAGTCCACAACTTATCATGAAGACAGGATATTTGTGAAAGATGGCTCAGTAGAATGTGAGGGACTAAATAAGGCCCTAGTGTAGCCTAGAATCACTGCAGCTTCTGGGTTTCACAGATCCAGTGCTGCCTTCACCTATTAGGACACCGAGGCCAGTGGAAACTACCAGTGATAGCCTGGCATGCAATGCTCCTTTAGCTGAAGGCAGCGTTACTTGCTCTGCAGCACAGCATGGTTGGGCTTGGAACAAATACCAATGCTACCCTCTCAGGCTACGTCTAGATTACAGGCTTCTTTCGGAAGAAGTTTTTTTCGGAAGAGATCTTCTGAAAAAACTTCTTCTGAAAGAGAGTGTCCACATTGCAAAAGTGCATTGAAAACGCAATCTGCTTTTTCAAAAGAGAGTATCCAGACTGAATGGACGCTCTCTCGCATGTAAGCTGTGATTACTGTGGATGGAATGGCCACCAGGGCACCTGTGCATTTTCCTCTTACCTCTCCTTCTAAAAGAACTCCCTCTTCCCCGTCCACACATGCCTTTTTGCAAAAGAACTCTTTCGCAAAAAGGCTTCTTCTTCATAGAATGAGGATCACCAATGCTGGAAAAACCCCTCTGTTCTTTCAATTTTCTTGCGGAAGAACGCAACTGCAGTGTGGATGTTCCTCAAAAATGGACGTTTTTCCGACAAAACTCTGTAGTGTAGACATACCCTCAGATGGGTGAAGTCTGGGCTTCTCCTACTCACCCTAGAGACAGAGCTATCTACAGACTGCCCTAGCAATCCTAGCCCCCCAGATCCTCAGGCTTTGACCAGTGAAGCAAGGTCAAAGCAAGCATGGTTAGCACAAGCCATATCCAGAGTGAGAGTGTAACCCATACACCTACTGTCCCATCTATTGGCACTCAGACCACTGACAGCGAGAGAGCACGAGTTTGCTCTACAGCCTTAGCTGAGAGCCAGCTGGCTTTTAGTTCAAATTGTAGAGGTTCATGTATTAAGCTCCGGAGGTCCCAGGTTTGGTTCCGCCTGCTGGTGTTACAAGAGTACATAGCCCAGCCAGGAAGAGTGGGAACTGGTGGGTAGTTATTACACATTGTGGAAAAAATGAAAGGCTGGAAAAAAGACAGTGGTGACTCCAGGGCTAGGAAAGAACAAAAACAAACATAAGCTCACAAGCCCTGGTTCCCTCCAGAAGAGGCAGCAGAAAGAGTACTACATCAGGGAGCAAGACCAGACATAATGCAAACCCAAATGCCTATATTGGCACTCAGGCACAATTTTCATAGCAGCCCTTGATGACACCAAGAGATGCCAGGCTGCCCTCTAAGCTGGGCTCCGGGTATGGAGCAAGGGAACTGAGCTTGGAAACATTATTTGTAAAAGGGCATGAGATTGGACATGAAGCTGAATGATAGCTCTGGGGTTAGAGTCAGAAGGATTTATGTGGGTCTGGCTGTCAGAAGGGCTGAGCTCCTGCCACTGCAAGCCACCACAGCTGGACCTCATCTCACTGTCTGGGCAGTAATGCAGTGCTGTTTCTGTTCACTCCCTATTTCTCATACACAAGCCTACACCTACTGAGGTACAGGACTAGCCCTTGCTGCAAAGAGGGCCAGTATGTGCAAACAAGTTGGAGAGGGGGCACTAACTCATTACTACCAGGGCTTCTCTCCATTTGCTGCCACTTTCCCATGGCTGCAAAAGAAGTTTCCAATCAGCTAAATGAGATTTCCTGTGTGGGCTGTGCAGCCAGGGCCTTTCCTGTGGGACGTGGCACTGGGAGCAGAGAAAGGAGGTAGAGGAAAGATGTGGCACTGGAGTTGGGGCAGGGGAGGCAGAGTAGGAGACACAGTAATAGGGTCAGGCAGAGTGAAATGGGGCATCCACACAGCATATTGAGGGAGCAGTTTGGAGCTCTCAAGGACATGCTCAGCCATCATTCGCTACTATGCAGCTGAGCCTGCCCCAGCCACCTATTGGACCAGAGCCACCCCATATATTTAGTAGAACCCTCATTGAGTCTGGGCTCTAGCCCCCCTCAAATCAGACTTTGAGCCCTGATGCAGGCAGGGAAAGGGCCCTATTAGAACCCTGAGCACTAGGAAGGACTAGCCTTAGCATTTATTTGATCTTCCCGTTCCAATACACACAAGCCATAACCCGAGCCACAGTATGGTTTTGAGGATCTTACCTGCCCTTGAATCCTCACCTTGGCACTGGGCCAAGCATCAGTGGCACAGCATTCATGTCCCTGTTCTTTGCTCACACTACAGCCTTGGGGAGCAGCCTACTCGAGCTGCGCGAGAAGTCCAAGAAGCCCAAGAAAACAAGTATGTACTGACAGCTCCCTGGGGAGGTGACAAGACATGCCAAGGCAGGAGATCACAATAAGGAGAGCCAGGTCAGCAGGGCCCACAGCCGCCCTAATCCCTACTCCCCAAAAGCAACCGCAACCAGCTGCAAGTTCTTGGCTGCAGCTGGGCCAGAGGAAAGGCAGGCAGGGGGCTGGACTCTTGAATAGGAAGAGAGGGAGGCCAGGATGGAATCCTGCTTGGAGATTAACCCCTTCCCACCACAGCAGGCTACAAAATTCCAGCCAACTCCATAGAGTCAGTGTTGGATCAGGGACAAGTGTCACACTGGGCCATAGTCTGGCACCTTCCATCCATCTGGACATGGCAGCACCAAACTCACCCAGCTCCCATGAGGCAGGTACCACCTTCACAAATGGAGGGGGAACTCCAGCACTGAGAGGGAAAGTAACCACAGCAGTCTATAACAGAGCTGGGGATAGAACCCAGGAGTCCTGTCTCCCAGACCTGCCACCTTAGCTCTAACCACTAGGTACCTCTTCTATCCCAGAACCAGAACTAGAACTCATGAGTCCCGACTCTCAGACTCTCCATACACACAACCCTTCAGCTTTAATCACTAGATTCCTCTCCCCTCCACACATCAGGAATAGAATCCAGGAGTCCTAATTCCTCTCCCACCCCTCTCTAACTAGAAGAGAAGACCAGTTTTCTTGCTCTCACACTACCTAGCAGGCTGCTTCGCACGACCCATAACCACAGCGATGCTATGATCCTTATAAGAGATTTTACTGCTTTCCAGAGAAGGGGGATACTGATTCCCAGACCTCTCCACAAAGATTTGATGCCATCTCCCCCATCCCAGAGCCCCAGCTGGAATCCTTGTGGGAGACAGGCTATCTCCAAGGCTCTCCAAAGAGAGCACCCCAGTGCAAGGAAATAAGGAATTGGGGAGGGACCCCCCCCCAGGGAATACTTCATGATTCTTCCATGCCCCCCATCCCAACCCTTCACCTCACCTCCAAGAAGCCCCGGCACAAAGGGTGACTTCTGCTCTTCACAAGCAGACTCTGTTCTAGGAATGCTAGCAAGGGAGGAAGGCCCAGCCCAGATGAGTGCCCCACCTCTGACAGCAACAAGGCCGCCTTTCTTCTCTCACAGCAGCCTGCAAAACACTTCACTTGTTCCTGACACGAAAAGAGGCACAAGCTGCAAATGCCAAAGGGTCGGGCTCAGCTACCACAAAATAGCAACAGTCACCAGAAAAGCAATCCCAGAGCTTTCCCATACAGCATGGACCATGCTTACCCCTCACACTCTCCCTGCTTGTTCCCTTCCTTGGCATCCACAGGGCTCCTGTCTTCAATTCCCACAGAAATCCCTACACAAAATTATTTTAAAAAGTTAAGAAAAAACCCTCTGTTCCTTCCAAGAAGGGAAGAGGTGAGTGTGGGAGGGGAAACGAGGTGGAGGTCTTCACCTCAAAGGAAGGAGGATGGATGCACGAGGCCACCCACAAAAATTAACAGTCTTGCTCAGCCAGTACCATTCAATCCTGACTCACACCACCCCTAGGCTGCCTCCTTCATCCCACAGCTGCAAATGCCCCTCAATTCCATCACATAACCCTCTTGCTAGTCCAGCACTGGACCCCTCCCCCCCCCACACACACATACACCTCACAGCTCTGCCAAAGTCCCTCATTTCAACCAATAGTTCCCCTACTGCTTCAGCACTGGGATCCTACCCAGCTCTGCCACTGCTCTCAATTCTGTCCTGCTATTCCAGCCCTGGGATCCCTCTCACATCCACTCTGCCAAATCCCCTACTCAGGCATAAAAATGTACTATATATTTGAGAGTTTGTCTGTCTGAGTGAATCTGTCTGTCCGTCCACTTGTTCAAGAATGCCTCCTAAACAGGAAAAACTTAAAAAACAACAAATAGACTAGTAGCACCTTAAATGTTTTGTTAGTCTTTAAGGTGCTACTAGTCTAACAAAACATTTAAGGTGCTACTAGTCTATTTGTTGTTTTTTAAGTTTTTCCTGTTACAGACTAACTCAGCCACCCCTCTGAAGCTTTTCCTCCTAAATTGTAAGAGCTAGGAACACCAACTCTGGTATGTAGCTTACTCTTATCATGACTTAAACCAAAGTAAGGATTTGGTTGTGCCGGGGGCTCCCGCCACCCCGATTTGTACAGGGATGCATAAAACCATACCGAAGAGAGACAGATTCACCAGGTAGGTGAAAGGAGCTGGCTGGAGGTATACCCTCCCACTTCCAGTACTGCTCCAAGCCCTGAGTCTCCCACCCCCCAGGTGCCTTTTAGAGCAGGGAGGGGGGCTGGAGCTCCCCCAATTCATACAGGAATATTGCCAGCTGTTCCACTTCATCAGGGAGCGAGGGGAAAGTGCCCAGTTTGCTCCATTTCTCAATCTGGCCAGGGAGCGTAGGGGGCAGAAGAACCTGCATCTGCTCCATACAGGGGACATGCAACCCTCCACCAACTGTGCCTGCTGGAGTTGCAGCGGCCATGGAGAGGTGCTTCTCACTTGGCCCCAAGCTGCTGAGGTTAGAGAGGGCTGGGGAAGTCCTCTCTCCTTGGGGCAGCCTGCATAATGAACCCCTCATCCTCAGCCCCACCCCAGAGCAATGATTTAAATGAAGAAAAACAAAAATGAATTGAGTTAAGGACCTGAGCAACACTGGGTTAATCTTCTACTTAAAAATATTTTACAACCCAAGCTGGGGGTTGCACTCAAATGCCAGTGAACCAGACAATGCATGGAAGGGACGGCAAGCTGAAGCATCAGGAAGAACCAAAGGGGCCAAGTGGCCCTGTGGCTGAATCCCTTCTGCTTTTTTATCTTGGGCTGGGGCTATCAGTGGCAACACTCTAAACTGCAATGGTAGGGGTGGGAGCCTAGTTTTGCTTTGGGAGGGTAGGGGAAGGAGGAGTGCTCCTGGAAGGCCTGGCTTTGGGCAAGGCAAGCAAGGAGGTTGCCTTGGGCCCTGCACCTTCTGATCCCTGTGCTGCCTGGCGCCCACCCACTCGCTCACTGCCTTGGCTGGGAGCTGCCCGGCTGTGTGACACAGCCAACTGCCTTGGGCCCTGCAAACTCTTTGGCCAGGCCTGGCTCCTGGGTGTCTCATCAAGTTTGTTTCCCTTTGAGGCCTGTCTGGCTCATTCAACTCAGATACTGCCTTCTAAGGTGCTCACCTTTCCTTCTTCCTGTGTATCATCACATGAGCCTCCAAATGAGGTAGTGACAGCAGCTTTGGGTAACTGCACTCCACTCCAAGCAAGAGAGAGAAGGATGCATACCACACCTCCAGCAACTCACATCCAGCAAGTCATTTCCCTTCTCTGTGACTGAGTTCCCCCACTGGGATAATAACCTTGTCCTGCCTCCAATGACACTGTGAGCCTGGGTTAGTTTATATTCATAAAGCATCCCATAGATGGGACTTGCTATTATCTTACTTAAAACCAACAAAACACAAGGGGAAGATGCTCCCATTTAATTGTATATGCAGCTATGGAGCACAGGTTGGACTCAGCCTGCAAACACACCTGGAGTACGGAGGCGAGGGTGTGCCCAAGAATAGTATTTGGCCATCCGTACATCTACACACACCATGTGGAACCTGGACAATGTCTATCATCCTCTAATGGCTGACTGTGGATGTGACAAAGGGAACACATTGGAGGAGAGGACCTGGGTAACTCACAAGGAGTTGCAACATCCTAAGTTATATGTATACCATGGAATATAACATCCCTGACTTCTTTCTTCCCCACACCCGCTATTCCCTTCAGTGAGTCACTTGGAGGCAGTCAGAACAGCTGAGTTAATGGCTACACCACACAGCATCCAGACCCTGCATTCAGCTTGGCTGCACATTCATTCCACATCTGCTAATGTGTTTAAGGAATCAAAGCTGCCACCCAGTCCCAGTGAGCAATGGGCTGTTCTGCTTCCAGCCTGAGAATGTCGGAGGCGGCACATTGTCTTTAAGACAAACGTGGGCGGGAAGGGGACTTGAGCCAGGAAGCCCACAGTAACTAAATTGTAGCAAGGGCCTGACAGGCAAGGACTAATATGGAGCCAATGTCGCAATGTCTGAAAAACCTTAAGGCCAGTCGCTGTGAATAGGCTAAACTCAGATTAGGGATATAAAATCCTGGTTATAAAGTTAACCGGTTAAATGCAATTTTAACTGATTAACCATGATCCCAAGGCAAGGGGCTACTTCAACCTGCCTGGGCCCGCCATGCTGCAGGCTGTTCTCACCAGGCCAGGCCGAGTCTGCCACAGCATGCCACAGGTGAGGGAGCTGCTCTGGCCAGATGGGGCATAGTCTGCCACAACGTGCCACGGGCAGCGGGGTTGCTCCAGCCAGACTGAGTCCACTGCACTGTGTTGCAGATGCGGGCTGCTCCAGCGAAGCCAGACTGAATCCGCTGCACCATGTCATGGGCAGGGCAGCTGCTCTGGCCAGACCAGGCCAAGTCTGACATATTCTTCACACAACACAGCCCCCTCACCCCCTGCCAATTAGCAGAGGAATGCTTACCAGGTAACTAGTTAACCTTTTACATCCCTAACTCAGAAGGGACAGTGAAGGAGGGGGAACATATTTGGTCAAAACAGACACCATACCCAATTTGGAATGAGATTCAATCCAATCAAAACAGGGAGCACACCTCACTCAAATATTCTGAGTCAGCATCCAATGATAAAAGAGCCAAACCAACACCCAGGCTACGTCTACACTGGCAGTTTCTTGTGCAAGAACTGTTTTGCAGAAGAGTTCTTGTGCAAAAAATCTTCCACAAGAGTGCGTCTACACTGGCATGTGCTTTTGCGCAAGAGATGTGCTTTTGCGTAAGAGCATCCATGGCAGTGTGGATGCTCTCTTGCGCAAGAAAGCTCTGACGGCCATTTTAACCATAGGGGCTTCTTGCGCAAGAAATTCATGTTGCCTGTCTATACTGCCCTCTTGTGCAAGAGCTCTTGCGCAAGAGGGCTTATTCCTCGCAGGGAGAGGAATAACTCTTCTGCAAGAAGCCCTGTTTTACAACGCTATACCGCTATACTGTAAATTTACTTGCGCAAGAATGCTCGTGCAGTGTAGACAGCAGGCAAGTTTTTGCGCAAGAACAGCTGTTCTTGCTCAAGAAGCTGCCAGTGTAGACATAGCCACACAGTTTCTACCTGGGCCTCACCTGGGCTCAGTGAGGACAATCAAAATATTTGCCAGAGCTGTATAGGTTCAAGAGCCAGCAGCCAGATAAGTCTTCTTGCTGGGTGCACACAGCCCAGGACCAGTGTTCCCTCTAAGCTGCAGGGCAGCACAGCTTCACAGGTTATTAATCAGCAAAACCCAGTCTGCTCTGTTTATCGGACAGTCAACACACTAGTCGACTATTCATTCCCCCCCCCCCCGGCCCGCTTTGTTGTCTCTATCAGAAAGAGGCAGCAAAGGGGGGGGAGGGGAGAGGGTGCTTTAAAGTGGCAGCGACGCATGGAGCCTGGGATCAGCTGGAGACTCGCACAGGGACCCCGGGCTTCTTGCAGCACTGCCACTTTGAAACGCCACAGGGATTCTGGTGTCAGGCTCCTCAGTGGGGAGTCCCAAGCTGACCCTGGGCTCCATGTGGCACTGACACTTTGAAACAACCCGGGGAGCACAGGGCCAGTGGGGGACTGCCCCACTGGCCCCAGTGCTCCCTGTAGCACTTTCGCCTTTGAAGTGTAGCAACAGCCCTAGGGCTGTTGCTACATTTCAAAGGCGGAGGAGCCCTTATCAACTAATTGAAATTTAACATCCCCCAAAGGGAAGTCGAAGGAAGAGTGTTCTTCCTTTGACTTCCTGCTGTGTAGACAGCACCAAAAGCCGAATTAAGCTATTTCGACTTCAGCTGTGCAACTGACGTAGCTGAAGTTGCATAGCTTATTCCGACTTTAGCCCTGCTGTGTAGATGTACCCTCACTGTGCAACAGCAGTCAATAAAGCAAACAGAATGTTAGGAATCACTAAGCAAGGGACAGAGAATAAAACAGAGAATATCTATCTTATTGCCTCTATGTAAATCCATGGTATGCCCTCGTCTTAAATACTGTGTGCAGATGTGGTCGCCTCGTCTCAAAAAAGGTATTTTGGGAGTGGAAAAAGTTCAGAAGGGTGACAAAAATTATTAGAGGTATAGAAAAGCTGCCATATGAGGAGAGATTAATAAAACTGGAACTTTTCAGCTTAGAAAAAAGAAGACTAAAGGGGATATGATAGAGGGCTATAAAAACATAGCTGGTCTGAAGAAAGTAAATAAGGAAAAGTTGTAATACAAGAAATGAAATTAATAAGTAGCAGGTTTAAAACAAACAAAAGGAAGTATTTCTTCACACAGCACAGTCAACCTGTGGAACTCCTTGCCAGAGGATGTTTTTAAGGCCAGGTCTTTAATAGGGTTCAAAAAAGAGCAAGATAGATTAATGGATGATAGGTCTATCAATAGCTATTAGCCAGGATGGGCAGGAATAGTGTCCCTAGCCTCTGTTTGTCAGACTCTGGAAATGAACAATCAGGGATGGATCATTTGATGATTATCTGTTCTGTTCATTCTCTCCAGGGCACCTGGCATTGGCCACTGTTGGAAGACAGAATACTGGGCAAGATGGACCTTTGTTCTTACCCAATATGGCCATTTTTATGATCTTCAGAGTGTCACTTTCCATGTAAGTATAGACAAAGAGACCCTGGATCCTTGAAGCAAGGCTGAGAGAACCCTAGACAAGGAGGATTTATACTGGAAATGCCAGAAAAAGCAGCATACTGGGGTAGAGAGGGTCCCAAATTCTGATCAAGCCCGCAGCACACACCAAAGACTGCAAATGTCACATTCAGACACCCCTTTTAAATAAATCAGAGGTGGCTTAGAACCTGCTCTCCTGACCCAAATCCAAGTTTGCAGCCTGCACTCAAATCCATGACAATCCAATGCTCAGAAAACCATGGAGTTGACCCAAGCTCCCCACTCCACATTTCAGTATGCTGAGATGAGTGGGTTGGAAGTGCAGTTTGGCCCCAAAGCTTGGATTTAAATCAGCTGTTTTGATCTGATCTTATCTCAAAGGCCTGTGCTCCCTGTGGCTGGGGCTTCAGCTACAGTACTTGTTCTGATCCCCTCTTGGCACACAGTTGTCCATGACATTGCTGATGCGGGACCCAGCAAAGAGGCTAGCCTGCTCCGAGGCTCCTTCTAGGTAGAAACACCCACTAGACTTTCCATCCCAAAGACTACATACAGTGGAGCCTTGGTCGCGTGTTGCCAAGACGACACAACACATCAGGCAATAACACTAACATAAATCAGCTCCAAGATAGTTACACTGAGAGACAAAATTCTCTACTCCACCCACTGATCTCAGCTCCTGGGAGAAAACGAGCTCCCCTGCTGGGCTCATTAAAGCTTGCACAGCTGCCAGCTCCAGCCCCAGGTCCAAGAGTCATCCCTCCTACAGCCTTCAAGCACCAGGTACTATTAACCAGGGAGATTTGGGAGTCTAAATAGACACCTGCTTTCTAATGCTATGGGGACACAAAGGGAGAGGAGACATCCAAAGTGACAAAAAGAAACCATAAAACAAGTGGTGCCTCGCACTGGAGCAGGTTTGAGCCAGTCCCCACAAAGATTTATTCAAATGTATCAGGCTCAGATGTTCAATTAAATAGGGTACCTAATATATAAAGAATCTTCAGGTAATAGAGCTAACATTTTGTCACAATGGTACTTCCAGACAAATTAATGCTTAGGAATAAGACTGCAGTCTCCAAAGAATTAATTAGATAAATCTTTATTCTGTCTTTTGGAACCAAGGAAGGGTTTGAGTTTGGGCAACCCAACATACCGCATTCCCAATTCACAGTACTACTGCTGTCCCTGCCCTAGGATTCCCCATGCACATATAGCTCTGCTGCTGCCCCCACCATCTGACCTGAAGCCCCTTGCTAGTATCCCAGTTTCAAATCAGTACATGGCCTCCATCCCAAACTGCAGTTCCCCATGGTCCCGTGCACCTGCATACACCTCTGCTGATGCACCCGAGGCCTGACTGGTAGCTCCCCTGCTATTCCAGCCCAGTCCGCCCAGCTCTCCCTATGCCCCGCAACCCACACTGCAGCTGCCCGCTCCCAGGTAAAAGGAAACGAGGCTGAGGCTCTCGATCTGTATTTTACAGCAGATATCCAGAGGCAGCGGGCTCCAGGCAGCCCTGACCGCACAGCAGGCAAGGCCATGTGGATGAAGGCACGGGGGCAGGACGGGGCCAGGTCCCATGAGAGAAGCGCTGCGGAGCGTGGCTCTACTGCCCCCGCAGACTGGCCAGAGCAGCCCCTGCCCGGAGCGGTGGCGCGTGGGCTGATCCGAGCCCGCAACCGGGCCGGGGCGGCAGGAAGGAGGCTGGTCCGGAGGGGGGGCCTGTTCGGCGCCCATCTCCCAAGCCAGGAGGCGACGGGCCTGTGAGGAGCCCCCCGCCCCGCCCCTTGCCGGGGAGCGGTGGCTGCGGGCCAGGGACTCGCCGCGGCAGATTAGGGCGAGAATGCGGGACGCCGCGTGTCCCCGGGCGGCACGAGCCCCCGCTGCGGGGGGCCGGGGGCGGGGCCGGGCAGCTCCGCGCGCGGGACGCGGCCCCGGTGCCACACGCCAACTGCCAGCGCGGCAAGGCCGCCGCCGCCCGCCCGCCCGACTGGTCCCCGGCACCCGGGCCGCTACCGCCACCGCCACCGCGGGGGGGCCCGGGCCCGGGGGCCGGAAGAGCCCGAGGCCGCCCCTTACCTGGCCGGTCCGCGCCGCCCGGGATCCCCTCAGAGCAGCCGCGCGGCCCGGTCACCGCCCACCGCTGGCGCGAGGGGGGGCGGAGCGCGGGAGGCAACTGCCGCCCCGGGCGGGCGCGTGGGGCTCTCGGCTGGCCGCGCGCTGCGGGCGGGAGGGGGCGCGAGGCTGGGGCAGGCGAGGGTGCAGCCTGCCCCCCGCGAGTTGCTCCCACTCCAATGCCAAGACCGGCGCCTCGCAGCCCGCTCTGCCGGGGAAATTGAGGCAGGCAGACGGGAGTGGACTCGCCGCTGGTCACACCCAGGGTTCCTGCCTCCCAACCCACTTTCCTTTCTCTCCGCCGGTTAAAAATACTCGGTGGGCTGCACCCAGCAATTGGCGCTGGCGCCTGTAGCTATGTGGAGTCACTTCTGGAGAGACCAAATCTGTGCATTGCAAACACCAGCGCCTCTCCCCCACCCTCCGCTTCGGGGAGCGAGACAGCTAGAGCCTCATTTCGTTAAAGCTAATGTTTGAAATCTAAAATGCACACTACAGTGGTTTCCAGGGAAGTTTTTGTACATCGGGAGTCAATCACAACTTATTGAAAATGCCTGGGGTAAAAGTTTCACAAAATACGTTGGTACATAATGAGCATTTTAACAGTCATAGCAGAGTGGATATGCACATGGGTGGCGATTGTCCCTCAGTGTCTGCGTAGGTTTTCCATAGAAAGATTGTCCAGGAAGGATTTGGGCTACTTCCCTGAAAGACACTTATCACAAAGACCCAAGGAATCAATTCAGGTTCCTCTCACAGACTCAGAAGTTACCACTTCTCAGCTCCAGTAAGCAACATCTGTAACACAGTCTAGTCTCCCTGTTCCCAGGAGAACTGAGAGTAGAGTGTACTGCTTAGATAGGGCATACAGCTGTAGGTACATGGACATGCTACTACTGCCCAGTTATAGCAGTTTATCCTCTTGGGAGAGACCCTGAGTGTGGCTCCTCCTTCACCCCTCTCATTCTTTTCCAACCCTTTCCTTTTCATGGTAAGATGGCAAAGAGTGCAGGGAGCTTTCCTACTGCTGCTGACTTAGACCCAGATCCAAAAATAGATCTTCCTTTCCTAGCAACAAACTCCCTAGCTGTGCCCTGCCAAGAGGACCCTCATTCACAGTGGAATATGATGCAGCAGTGATTTGACTAGCCCATTCACAGACCAATCTTGGACAGGTTTGTGAAGGTCTCGCATGGCTTTTCAGAATGGAAAAAATAAAATTAAGGCACAGATTCCCACAATCCAGAGACAGAACCCCTTGAAATGTTCCTGTCCCCCTCTCTCCTCTGAGTCACTCATGGGCCAGCTGGACCTTTGAGCTCTCCCAAAGCTGTGTAAAAGGGAAACTTAGCCTGACAGAATACAGGGCACAAGTCACAACAGCCCAACACATCTTTCAGCTCAGCAGCTATTTCAGCATCTCAAGCTTGGAAGCCCTAAAATGAGCAAGGCACAGCACTATAGAGGAGCAGCTGAGGACAGGAGGAACTGCCAGACGCCCTAGTCAGGTCCAGTCTGATAAATAACATGACAAAAGCACAGTGCAATGCAGCCTGAGCTTCCTGTTCCCATAGTTATTGCGTAAACTGGACACTGCCACAAGTCAACAGCTGGAGTCTATCAAGCCCTGCCTTTTCAGTTAGGCAATGGGCCCTACAGCTGAGACATCCAAGACTTGGGGGATAAGAACAAGCATGAGAAAAATATCTTTCAGACACTTAAAAGTTTCCTAGAAGGGGGAGAAGTGAGCAGGAACAGATACTTGGGCCCTGCCCGACACTGGACTTTGGAAACAGCATCAACTTGCAGTCTGTTCCAAACATATGCAAGATAAACAGTGTAAACTTGGCCAAACTAGTAATTATTTTCAAAATCCACCAAAGAGACATACTATGTACAGGGGGATTGGTGAGGTTTTAGCTCTTCACCTCAAGGTAGCTCTAGACTTAACACCACATCAGAGCTCCAGTGTTTTAGCATTCAATAAATGCATAGTAAATTAGTCCCTGTCTCCATGAGCTGACAATCTAAAGAGACATAAATGCTGTTGTTTTTTTTTTAAAAAGGTGCGGATGTGGTAACTATCACACTAGTTATGCTCACAGTTCATAGGAGTTTAAAGCTAAATTATCCTGCTCCAGATAGCAACAAAGCCAGCTGCTGTCCAAGAAAAGGGATAAACAATGACTCTCTCCAAACATTTTCCAAATTAAAGCCCAACTAACTAAAAATAAATAGATCCATTTATAGTTTAAATTACATCAACTCTTGGCCACCCAAAAACCCCCTCCCTGTTATGAAGCACCCTGACCTGGGAGCTCAGGAAATGTTCTGAATAGAACAGCTGAAATGTCCACATGCAGTACAAGACCTCCCACTTTGTGGAATTTGCTCATCTTTCTTTGCCTTCTCATCCAACACAAACAGAATTAGTTCAAGGGCCCAGGTGTGTTCAGAGATTTGGACAGGAAATGATTTTCAGAAATAGAAAGCTGGTGCCAATCTTCACTAGAACTCTTTGAGCAGGGTCAGCTAGGAGTTAAACTGGGCAGTGGCTGCAGAGACATGTTTTGCTCACTACTCAGCAATTAGACACTAACTATTGTCCAGTCTTCTGTAGCCACATTCCAGACACATGAAGCTACGGAGATGTCTATATGGAGAACCAATTTCTTGCTGGTAATTCAATGGGCAGAACTGAGGAAGGACTAAGGGATAAAAATGAAGTCAGCTTTTGCCAACAAAACAATAGAGGCATGCATGCTACAAACCTACTTTTGGCAGCAAAACTGTGCTCTTCTGCTGACGAAACCACCTTGATGAAAAGCACAGAGCTTTTGGCAGCAAAGTTAAAGCAATAATGTATCAGTGTAGATGCTGCAGTTTTGTTATGCTGACACTAGCCTCCCCCAGGATCTCACAAATGCCCATTGTGTGTTCACTATTTTGAACTTGGTTGGCCTGCATCTAGGTACACATTTACTTTTCCCCTTTCAAAGCTCTGGGAAGTTCTAACATTCCTCAGCATGGAGAACTGTCAGAACTGTAGAGGGTACTACTCCTGATTAGCTGAGGAGGCTATGGGAAAACTAAGAGGGAATCACAGAATTATTAACATGGAATGGGGAGAAACTGATGGTGGGAATGGTATCCTCAACCCCCAGGGTTGATTGCTGAGGCAGCTGTGTAAACTTAGAGCAGAGGTGAGCAATAATTTTTGTTGGGGGGGGGGGGGGCACTCCAAGAATTTGGAAAGTGGTCAAGGTCTACAGTCTTCCATGATATTAATGGAGGAGGTGCAGGGTCTAGGATGGAGGTTGGGTACAGAAGGAAGCTTGGGGTAAAGGAGGAAGTTTGAGTGAAGGAGGCAGTTGTGACCTGGGGCACTGGACTGGAATGCAGGGGGTTGGACTGTGACATAGGACAGGAAATTGGGGTACAGGAGGGGATGCAGGGATTTGGATTGTGAGCTAGGACAGGAGGGGACTGATCTGGGGCAGGGGACACAAGTGCAGGAGAGGGGCAGAGGATTTGGGTATGTGGAGTGGGGCAGAGGCAGGGTCTGGCCAGGAGACTTACCAATCAGCAGCCCCTTTCTGAATCAGCCTCCCTGCCAGTGTTCCTTCTAAGCTGCATAACAGCACAGCGTCACAGGTGATTAATCAGCCCCCCACGAAGCCCTGAGCCTCTGACTGGACAGGGCTGATTAATCACACTGCTGCCCCCCTCCCAGGCTGCAGCCATGTGCTCTGGAGGCCCTTGTGCATCCTGGCTGCCTGTTATTGAAAGAGGCAGCTCCCATTGGTTGGTTTCTGACCAGAAACCGGCCAATGGGATCATGCTGGGGGCAGGAGCGACTCCTAAAGCTTTCCCCTCTCCCCTCCGGAAGTTTTTAAAGAAAAACTGCCCTAGAACCACATTTCTGAGCAGCGTGCAAGTGGAGCAAGACAAGCAGGAAGCCTGCCTGGGAGAGACTGCAGCATCTGCGAGCCAGAGCTGGTTGTTTGGTGGCCCACAGGCTGTATTTTGCCCAGGCCGGACACAGACACACCATACAGACATACTCTCCCTCAAAACATCTTCAGGTTGAACCTCCCAAATCTGGAATTCTCTGGTCTGCCAACATCCATGGTCCAGCAAGGATGAGAGAATGCAGGCTGGGGAGCCCCAGCTGGGCCCGGCAGCTGGGGAATCCCAGCTGTAGTGGGGCTTCCGGTGGCAGGCAGCCCAGCGGGGGATCCCTGCCCCACCACCTCATGGAAGCAGGACTGGTGGTGGCCCAGCTTGGAACTCCAGGATACCTCAGATGGCAGCAGGTCTGGATTGAGCAGCCTCAGCCACAGAACCCACAGCTGAAGCGGGGCTGGCAGGGGCAAGTGGCTCCAGCTGGGGAACCCCTAAGAGTTCACAGTGGCAGCAGGGCCAGCCCTAGCAGTGGCATGGTGTGGCTGGGCAAATCCTCAGCAGCAGTGGGGCTGGCAGTGGCTGGATGGCCCCAGCCTAGAAGTGTCAGCAGCCAGGCTCTCCCGGTCAGGAACTCCAAGAGACCCTGGGGCAGGGTGCAGGCAGCAGGGTGAGGAGCCGGTACCAGGCCAGCGTTAGTGGGGCCAACTGCAGGACAGGGAACCCAAGGGAGAGGAACCTGGGAGCAGAGCAGCCAACAGGAGAGCACTGACTGCCCCTAGCCTGGCAAATTCCCTGGTTCAGTACAGCTCAGGTCCCGAGGGTGCCAGACGAAGGAGGTACAACCTGTATTATCCCAACATGGATAGTCAGCATGGATTCACAAAAAGCAAGTCGTGCCTGACCAATCTGATTAGCTTCTATGGTGAGGTAACTGGCTCTGTGGACATGGGAAAGTCAGTGGATGTGATATACCTTGACTTTAGCAAGGCTTTTGATACGGTCTCCCACAATATTCTTGCCAGCAAGTTAAGGGAAGGTGGATTGGATAAATGGACGGTAAGATAGATAGAAAGATGGCTAGAAGGCCGGGCTCAGCGGGTAGTGATCAACGGCTCAATGTCAGGATGGCGGTCGGCTTCTAGCGGAGTGCCCCAACGTTTGGTTCTAGGACCGGTTTTGTTCAACATCTTTATTAATGACTTGGATGAGGGGATGGATTGCACCCTCAGCAAGTTTAGGGATGACACTAAGCTAGGGGGAGAGGTAGATACGCTTGAGGGCAGAGATAGGGTCCAGAGTGACTTAGACAAATTGGAGGATTGGGCCTCAAGAAATCTGATGAGGTTCAACAAGGACAAATGCAGAGTCCTGCACTTGGGACGGAAGAATCCCAAGCATTGTTACAGGCTGGGGACGAACCAGCTAAGTAGTAGTTCTGCAGAAAAGGACCTGGGGTTACAGTGGATGAGAAGCTGGATATGAGTCAACAGGGCGCCTTGCAGCCAAGAAGGCGTAATGGCATATTAGGGGTGCATTAGGAGGAGCATTGCCAGCAGCAGATCCAGAGATGTCATTATTCCCTTTATTCGGCTCTGGTGAGGCCACATCTGGAGTATTGTGTCCAGTTCTGGGCCCCCCACTACAAAAAGGATGTGGACGCATTGGAGGGGGCCCAGCACAGGGCAACCAAAATGATTAGGGGGCTGGAGCATGTGACCTATGAGGAGAGGCTGAGGGAGTTGGGTCTGTTTAGTCTGCAGACGTGAAGAGTGAGGGGGGATTTGAGAGCAGCCTTCAACTTCTTGAAGGGAGGTTCCAAAGAGGATGGAGAAAGGCTGTTCTCAGTAGTGACAGATGGCAGAACAAGGAGCGGTGGGAGAGGTCCAGGTTGGATATTAGGAAAAACTATTTCACTAGGAGGGTGGTGAAGCACTGGAATGGGTTACCTAGGGAAGTAGTGGAGTCTCCAGCCCTAGAGGTGTTTTAAGTCTCGGCTTGACAAAGCCCTGGCCAGGTTGATTTAGTTGGGATTGGTCCTGCCTAGAGCAGGGGGCTGTACTTGATGGCCTTCTGAGGTCTCTTCCAGCTCTATGGTTCTATGATTCTATGAACACCCACCCTGTCTTGTCTCACATATACACTCCCCCCCCCCACACACACATTTCCAAAAGATGCTATCTCTGTCTTCCCACTCTTCTCGTCATGCAGGCAATCTATTAAGGATGGAATTATGGGATTCAGAAACCAACAAAAAGTGATGCTGTACCTGCTGTATGATGGCATTGCAAACTCTTCCCAAAGCACCCTATGCTGTTTGTATAGTAGGATAACTATCCAAAGTACACTGCTCTCAGTGTACCCTGCTGCTAGTGTGGATGCACTCTGCTGTCACAAGGAAAAAAAATCTTCCCTAGGAGGGTCTTTCGCCCTTTCCCCTGTCAGTAAGTGTTTAAGCAGGCTGGCCAGCAGCCCAGCTCAGTCGTGGCATGCATCAGGTCCAGGACGTACCCCCACTGCAGCTCTGCCTTTAAAGTGTATTAGAAGCCAGGTGGGAAGGCAGCCCAGCTCACCATGGGTCCAGGAGCTGAGCTGTCCCCCACCCAACAGGGACTGCTGCCACCCCCCGCTACTGCTTCCGTATCAGAGGTAGCAGCACGGGGCAACAGGCAGCCGGTTCACAAGGGGAGCTGGTTTTTAAACTGGCTCCCCTCACAGACCAGCTCCTGCCTGGCACTCCACGCTGCTGCTTCTAATACATGGGCAGCAGCACGGAGTGGCAGGGGGCTCCTCGGGAGTGGGGCCAGAGTATATTGGCTGCCATCCCCACCCCAGAGACTACAGAATAGCTGAGTAACTGGTAAGAATTCATGAGGTTAATTGACTACTCAATCAATATTTAACATCCCTACTATGGCGGTCTACAGTCTAGGAGTTCGATTTACATCAGCTGAAGCTTTCCCACAGCAGGATGTGAATAGCTGCCAGTAACTTCTGGAAGAATTAATGTACACTGCAGCTGAAGAATAGGATAGCAGCCATAGCGTGGACAGTAAAGAGCCATCCCTAACAATACAGAGACATCAGCTAGCATATGCTTACCACAGAACAGCTAAAGGGGCAGAGAAGGCTGGAAGTGACCCATAAAATATTAAAGTGGGCATTGTACTATTTTTACAGTGTTCTCCTGCATGATTTGTTATCTTGGCAAAAAACAAGAATAGGAAGTAGCGAAGAAGAGTTTAGAGATGGGAACAGAAGGGGCTAGGAGAACAACATGGTCTTTGCACCAGAGCTCTGTGCAGGGCTAGGTAGAGACCTACAGAGGCACTGGCATCCTGCAAATCCCACAGGACCTATTACCATAATAGCAGTCTCATGCAGGGTTCTATTCATGGCAACTATCTTTTATCAGAGTTGGTTCTTTAATATCTTCACCATTCTCATTTATTCTCCACTTCTTGGTTCCAGACTACTCTGCCAGATTAAAGACCTCTTTACATAATACACCAGTGCAGGGCTGGGACTACAGGGGAGACAAGTGAAACAGTCCAAGGGTGATCTCTCCCATCTTCCTTTTAAGGAATCTAGATAACATGCACAGACTTGTAGCAGATTCCAGTGAGGCAAATGCTCCCTCTCCACCTGCAGGCACCGGTCACATATTGCCTATGTCACTGCAGATTAGAGAAACACTATGTTTCAAAAATAATTAGCCACAGGTTTTTAAGAAGGGGGACCAAGGCTTAGCTGAGAGGCAATTTAACTGTTGCTAGAGCTCTTAGGCATCTGCCTGAGAGTTTTCCTATCAAGTTAACCCAACGTTAAAACACCTAAGTCCTCGTAGGTTTTTTTCCCCAGTCATACTTTAAATGTATTCACTAAAAACTACTCTCCCTGCCCTTTTTCCAGCTTCAATATTTCTTGAGTGGAATAATGGCCTCAAGGTCTACATAGAGTAATTGCCATGGCCTTTCACAGGTCATACCTACATAGTAGAGCTAGCAGATGCTGTTGGAGGTGATTCTTCACATAAAATATGGCAAGAAACAGTCTGAGAAGTGTTACAGGGAAGTGGTCATTCAATTCTGCCCAGCAAAATGCAACCTGGAAAAAGATTCAATGAGAGCAAAAATCTTACATGAAGTTTCAGTCAATCATTTTTACTGTTCTTACATTTAATTTTTTTTTTTTTTTAAAAGGAAATGAGAGAGAGAGAGAACAATTGACCATGAGCTGTCCCATTCCTCACCAGTCCTCATTATTCCAATGAGCTTCATGGAGATGTGGTCATTTTTTCTGGTATTATTGGCTCCACCTGCTGTGTAGGGTGAACAAATCAAAGCTGAGCCCTTCCAGCACATGTTTAGGTCAAAGCCTCAGCTGATTTCCTTTTATAATACTCTTTATTTGATTAAAGAACTTGCATTCTTTGTGTACACTGGAATGTGTTCTATTCCCTAGGTCATTATAGTACAGGGTACAAAACTTTTTTTAAATATTACCTCCAAAGTAATTTAAGAAAAATGCTCCTTTGATGTTTGAAACTAAACTTGACTCCATTTTAAAATCATACAGACAAGCAACTCTTGAACACAACTGAATTAAGATTCATAGTCTACTTAACTACGGGACAGGATTTGCTTCCCCTCTCCCAAAACATATCACCCTCACATGGAAAAAACAGGAGTTACATTTCCTCACAATGCAATTAAGGTAACAGAGGAGAGACAGCTAACTTCTTTGGCAGACAACCCCACAAGCACTGGTGTGAACTTAGTCTCAAAAACAAGTGTTCTTCCACTGGAGCATAGTACACAAGTTTCTAGGACTTCCATGAGCTAGAAACTTCATTTCCTGTCACCCACAAACCAGCAAAATAGTTATGTTTGACTAGAACCATGAGGCCTTGCTACAATGATGGTTAGCAAAGTTCCTTGTTGAAGTTATGCAATCAGCCAGGCACGGCTCAGATGTAGACAGTCTGAGACTACCCAATGTCACCCCCCCCCCCCAAAAAAAAAAAAAAAAGGTTCTAAAGAAGGTGGGGGAAAAGTGTTTTTAGTGAGCATGGCTCCCCTGGGGATGACATAGCCAATGCTATTCCAGCTAGTCAGCTTTTCCTAGTGAGCAAGGGAGTGTGGTTGGGTGCAGCCCTCACACTACAGGACAAACTCAGAAGGGCAACAGTACTTGACTTTTACCTAAAGTCTCTGTGCTGCAACCCCAGCTTCCCTCCTCCTAACTCCATCAATAAGTGCCAACACGATCACTCCTCTCTGCTCTTATGTGGGCCCAAGCAGACATAGTCTAACATATTCATGTTTCAGTAATTCAGATCTGTACCTGGGGTTGAACAAAGCAGGCTCCATACCCTTTTATAAGCAGCTTCTAGGAAGGGCTAAGATGCATACTAGCAGGTATGGGGGCTCAATTAACTGGGGAAGATTGAAATGGATCAAGAAAGGTTACAAAAATGTTCACTTACACCAGGCACAATGACTTTAAGCACCTGGCCTAGGGTCTGCACCAAACAGTGACAGGAAATTGCAGCAAATATGAGTATTTCCAGGTACACTTCCTCCACTCCACTAAGTTGGATCCAATCAATTCAGAAGCTCCATTCTCTGCCAGCTGGTAGACAACTCTGATCTAACTCACACCAAAGGCATGTGGCTCACTGTGGGAGTTGGTCCAAGTGCAGGTCCACCACTGAAAAGCAGAGTTGAGCAGGCAGCAAATACAGGCAGAGGAGGAACATGTTTACTACATCCACC
Source organism: Rafetus swinhoei (assembly GCA_019425775.1). Lineage (NCBI taxonomy): Eukaryota > Metazoa > Chordata > Testudines > Trionychidae > Rafetus > Rafetus swinhoei. The sequence goes on along the minus strand of CM033429.1, from coordinate 19,404,016 downwards.
CAAAACTTCATTTTTAAAACTGAGGCCAAGTCCAATCAGCTAATTCCATTCCCAAGACAAAAGCATCCAGAATGCATAATGCCCATGTTTAGAATATCTTAATGCATATTTAAGACCATGGAAACAAGGGCTGGAGGCAGGGGATAAATTAAAATGGCAACAATCATGACAAAAACAGAACTCAATACACTAAAAAGGAAGAGAATGAGTGTAGTTTCATTCTGGGACTGAGCTATGCAGCTAGCTTTGTGGGAGAGAGGAAGGGGAGGAATCAAAGCCAGGATTTCTCAATGAAGATCCTGCTTTACTGTTGTCCAGTAAAATCTGCCAAAGAAATTAGCAGCCTTTCCCCATATGATCATGTCAATTCTCTGTCAAAGAATGCCAAAGAAATTAGCAGCCTTTCCCCTTATGATCATGTCAATTCTCTGTCAAAGAATGCCCGTGACCCAGGAACACTGCAGTTGGCAGACAGAGCCGTGTGTCCAAGCAAAGAGAGGGCTGCGGCGTTCCAGACGTTCAAAATAAACTTCAGCCTTTTTGTGTTTTAATTTTTTAAAAAATCATTTGTTATTCCCTGCTGCTGGTGTTACAGTATTTCATATTTGTCCACCAAGAAGGTGGTCTCAGTGGAAAACCTTACAGGGCTGTTCCCATCTACCTGGGTCACTTTGGTAACCTGTGGAGATAATACACACAGTTAGTTCAGCAATTGATATTCTGTCTCCAAAACACAATTCAGATGAGATTTTTCAGTTCAAACCAGGACAAAAGAGCGATGGTAGCTGGGCACATCACTGCTGAGCCACAAGGTCAACTTCAGCTTGAGGTTCTAAGAAAGAAGGGTTTGGTTTTCAGCTGTCCTTAGTGGATAAGAATCCAGAGAGTTACCTCATTTATGGTAACAACCAAGTCTCCGCTCAGAGTACCCTGGATGCAACTGAGTTGTGCCTTCTGGTTAAGGTTCAAGGTGGAGAAAGGTCTCACTGCAGCTGCTCCATTTGACCAGGCAGGTGGATCAGTAGCTTTCAGTTCCCTGTACTGTGGCTGTTTACCCCATACAAACAAGCCTTCACACTAAGGCAAAGGCAATTTTCATTTGCTTCAGGTGATCTATCATCCTCCGCCTTCCACCCCAGAACACTTCTCAAACATGGTGATAAATGGATTGCTTTAGTCACCATCTCAGGACAAGTGTAACTAATGCTTAGTAAAGACACTGAGGAAGAAATTCAGATCTAACTGAAATTGCAGGGTAAGTTTTAGAAAAGCTAAGTGAAATTATCTGAACTGGAATTTGGCCAGGATACCAGCATGAATGCCCAGGCTCATAAAAAACATCTTGAACACAGGTGCCTAAGATCTCTGTCTGTTCTGAAGGAGATGGCAGCATAATGCCCCAAGCACCAAGCTGTGTGCACTACTGATTCACCACAACCACTTCAGGCAGTACTAAGCTTTTTCCTGGAGGGTTCCCATCTAGTGGTGATCTAGCCCTACTCCCTGCCTTCAGAAAGCTGAGAAATCATAGCTACAGCTGCAAATCATCCTCATCACTGCTGCCTACTTTTTCAGCAGCGCCAGGCGGGAAGAACGCACTGGACTGAACAAAGGGCAGTCTCCACATAGCTCAAGGGCAGAAAAGCAGCAAGAGGGAACTGCAGCAATATAAAATGAAGAGGCTGCTCTTGGAGAAGATCCAGCAGAAAGAGGGATTAAGGAGAGGCCCTGCGAAGGATGGTGCAACAGACAGCAAAGAGAAGCAAGGGCTGGACAGTCTCCAGGAGTATCAGACACGCAGCTGGGTGGATGCTACAAATGCAGAGCCACACACCTACCTACAAAACAATTAGCGTGCCATTGCAACTGTTCACTCCGAGGACTGCAGTGCATTAGGCTTCTAGGCAGCGCTGCCCAAGCTCTGCCCCAGAAGGACACACAAGAAGTGGGGGTGGCCATACCTGTATGTTGCAGTAATTCTTTTTGGAGACGAAGGAGACTTGCACCGGGAAGAAATCATTGGGCTGCCCTGCTATGCTGAACTCCAGGCTGCCACTCTTGTTTTTGGCATCTATCACTGGCAGGCACCATTCGAGGAGATTCCTCCTGCTATCATGGCGATACTCCCCATCAATCTCTCCAATCACTGGGGCACCAACACTGGACCTACACAGCAGAGCAACATGAGCTCATTTGCACACAGGTAATGGCACACCTGTCACAGCCCCAACGGGGACAGCTCACCACCTAAAAGCCCTCCACAAACCAAATTCAGACATAAAAATAGATTTCACAGAGGAGACCAGCGTTTCTCAATTTGAGGGTCCTGAACCAAAAGGGAATTGCACGGGAGGGAGAGTGTCACAAGGGTATTCTGTGCTGACTTCAGAGCTGGGCAGCTAAAGATAGGCAGCTGTTGGCGGGGAACCCAGATCTGAAGGCAGTGCCTCTTCTGGCAGCAGCGCAGAAGTAAGAGTGGCAATACCATACCATGCTGTCCTCACTTCTGCACTGCTACCTTCAGAGCAGGGTGGCTGGAGAGTGGTAGCTGCTGACTGAAGACCTGGCTCTGCAGACAGCAGCAAAGCAATAAGGGCGGCAATATCCTATCATGCCATCCTTACTTCTGTGCTGCTGCTATGCAGAAGTAAGCGTAGCAGTACTACAAAACTCACCCCTCCACCCAAGTCCTTTCTAGCTCAGAATCTCTACTAGGGATGCAAAATCCCATTTAATTAGTTAACCAGTTAAATGAGAGATGGTAGGGGGCTCCCCCACGGTGGGCAGCAGCTGGTCAGGCCAGAGTGCCCCGGCCCACAGTGGTAAACAAGGGTCAGGCCTGCTCTGGCTGTGCTGGAGTGCCCCCACCTGCCACAGAAACTGCAGGGCTGGAACAACCCCCTGCTCTTGGCAAGCAGGTGGCTGCTCCAGACCCCACCAGTTAAGAGTGAGGCTTACCAGTTAACCGTTCACATACCTAATCTCTACAATTACAACACTCTGAAATGTCAGATTTAAATAGCTGCAATCACTATTTTTAAAATCCCAAAATTGTGAAATTGATCAAAATGGGCCGTGAATTTGGTAGGGCCTTTAGCATGGGTGAGAGCGTGAAGGAGGAAAAACAGTCAGTCCATGAAGCGTAACAAAAGCAGTTTTAGCTCCTCAGATGGGGGAACCAAACACTAATTTACAGCAGACACACGCATGTTGCATGAATGCCATCACTCCTGTGCTACCCCCACCCCATGACTGCTGGAAAGGGAAGAACCCCACAGGATATTTACAGGTACTTGCTGAGCACGGCCCCACCCCCAAATCCTACTTACGGCAATGGGATTGTGATGACCACATCATTAAGTTCTAGGCTCTCCTCTTGCAGCTCGTATTCAATGTTAACGTCACAACCATTCCCGCTTTCTGACGGCCAGCAGTTAACTAAAGGCACAAAACCGCACGTTGGATCATGTGACCTTGTTTTACAGCAGTGGTGAGCTGTAAAACAACCTGCAACCTATTCGGGTTCTGTGTGTGGTCCACACAACCCCCCCCCCCCCCCCCCCCCCACCTTCTTTGCCCCCCCACACCTCTCACTCACATGGTTCTGCCAGGTCCAGCCCTCCAGTCAACAGGTAAGTATGCCAGTTAGCTGTTAAGCATTAGCCTAACTGGTTAATATTTTACAGACCTACAGGGGGCTATTTTCAGTAATGCTAGATAATCTGTGTGTTGTTCCTGTCCCCTACTTTTCCCCCCTCCCTCCCAGTACTTCTGGAGCACTGTGAATCAGCTGATTTTCACCCAGTCCCCACTCTTCCCCCCTCCTTCATGGATCTCAAACAAGGGCTGATTAGAAGGTTCAAGTTCTGGGAGGGAGGAGGAGTAGCAAGGACAATAATCAGCCAGTTCTCACACTCCAGAAACGCTGGGAGGAAAGGGGAAGAGAAGCAACATGGCACACTGGAAGGAGGCGGCAGGGAAGAGGACCGGCAGAGCCTGGAGTAGAGGGGAGAGTTAAGCAACCTTCAGCAAATAGAAGGGAAACATATTTAAAGCAAAGGAAGGTGTGAGGTGCGTGTTAATTTCACACCCCATTGTGAGAACCATGCACACACTCTGTTTCTCTATGTTACTTTTACTTGTAATTTAATTTGCCCTTAATGGATCACCTTGCGTTGAAAAGGTATGATAAAGAAGGGGAATCAAGTGCAATGTATTTAATCTTATTCTTGACGTCATGGTTAATGCACATGCCCAATTTCAATCTTGCAACCCCCTGAGATGGAGAGAAACTTATGCTGTTCACTCACTAGCCTTGGTTGCCCATCGCTATTTTACAGGGACAGGCCTCTGGAGAAAGACACACAGAGAAATGTAGGTCAGCTCTAAATGAAAGAGAAATAGTCATCAATCACCTCTGAGAGCTGCCAGCACACCTAAGCGATTGCAGAGCAACCCACAGATTGTCTAGCATTACTGAAAATAGCCACTGATTGGATAAAGCATTTCTCAGAGGGAAGAGGCACTAAAATGTCTTCCCTTGCACAATATCAAAGAGCAGAACATTCTGCTGAAGGCAGTGCCTGTTGTAGCAGATGGGCTGTCATGTCCTATTCACCCCAGGCTCAAGCATCCCACCTGAAGAATGACACATGCATACTTGCACTCACTTGTCAGTGGAATGAAAGACTCTTCTGTGGTCTGCAACCTCCATTTCAGCACTCCCACATCACTGTTAATAGGGAATGATTTCTCTGGGTTCTTCAAGCCAATCAGAGATTCAGCAGTAAAAAGTTTCTTGTCCACGTTTGGGTGAGTCTGAAATGAGGAAGACAGCAACACACAGCTACTCTTTGCTTTAGTTTTAATTCAAAGGAGACCACAAATGTGTCTAGATAATACTGTTTTTGGTGAAGGGCTCCTGACCACACATGAGCACCTTTGGCAGGGAAAATTGCTGATTTCAGAATGCTACAGGATCATGATTGCTCAGCAATCCAGAGCTGACTCCAAGAAACAGAAGGCTAGTTTACCAAAACGTTTAGTTTGGCCTGTTCCTCCAATGCTTTCCTTTCTAAAAGGATTCTAGCCAATAAACTGGAGCTGACATTTAGATTTTTCCAAAATAAGTTTTAATGAAACTTGAGAGCTACAGGAATATTTCCACTTTATAAAGAAGTTTCAACTTGAATTTTTTTAAGCACATAAAAACAGCCCCCTGCTGTATTTGCAGCCTTCTGCTACTGAATGGAACAGACTAGAAGCCAGCGAAACTATTTTTTCCTTGACCAAATTCAGAGTAATATAAAAATTAAACCATCTAAACAGGGAAAATTAAATTCACTCTTTATAATCCAAGTGTTATTAAACTATAGCAATAGAAGCAGGCAGCTATTTTAGTAAAGCGACTTTCTGATTATTAACATCTAAGTCATATTGGAGGGATAGGAACTGCCACCTGATACTGAGTGTTGAGGAAGAATTCTCAGTCCCTGGAAAGGCAATACAGACGTCCATCACTTCACACAAGGTCCTCTGACCAATTAAGCAGCGGCACTACCTAATCTGTAGGAGTTGTAATGGCAGCCATGATACAGGGCATATAAAGTAGGAAAATCTTCAGGATTCAGCAAGCACATGGAACCACACGAAGAGGGGAAAGGTCAAATATGTGACAGTCTCCTCAGTTTACAATACTGACAGTAGCCCAAAAGCTATGGTTCTAAAAACCGTCCCTGATATTAAGGACATTGACATCAAAAGTAACTGTCTTCTGGTTGATTAAATAATTCTCATTGGCTGAAAATAACTTTATATATACACCCTCTTCTTTAAACAAGAAACTCACGATGGAACTAATGTCAAGCAACACACTGGGACTGCTGCAACGTCCAAGTGAAATCAAGTGGCAGCAATATGAATCATGGGATAGATAAGGCTGTGGGAGCATGATAAGTGTAAGAAACTGTATTTTCAAGTTAACTTGAGTGTTCTGAACAGGAGATTTCGCCTTTATTTGTGCTGTACTTATATTTACTGTAACGGTCTGCCATTTTTAACTGTATCTACAGGAGAACTTGGATAAAAATATACAATACAGTACTGCTTCCATCCATGACAGAAGTACATATAGAAGCCAGGACCATCAGCCAGCCTTACCTGTAGCTGTACCCCCTTCTTGTCTTCATTTTCTACATGGAGGCGAATCCGGGCAAACTTTTCATCCAAGATCCTCAGCATGATCATGCCATGCAGTTCCATGTTTTGTAACCCACCATCACGACCACAAGTCAAGGAAATCTTCTCCTCGATTTTCATATGCACACTGGACAGAAAAGAAAAGCCCAATACACACAAAATGCCCTAGTTTGACAGGCAAGATAGTTGTTTCTTTGAGATCTGACTGGACAATTTTTTTAAGAGTGCTTAAGAGGATGTTGTCAAAAAATGACAACTCAGAGAGGAGTCATGCAGATCAGTATTATGGAAACATGCTCTTCTGCTCTAAACAGATTCACACAGAAGACACTAGAATCACCTGTGCATGGCACAAGCCTGGAACAGATAAGAGCCCAAACATATAACCCTGGCTCTTCCTCTGTAGAAAGCTCAGGCAGTTTTCAAAAGAAAGAGCTGAATGCTAGGAAGAAACATATGGATACTTCTGGTGCTTCAAAAGCCACTATGTGAGTTTATGTACTGCGCTGCCAAGCTGTTCTATTCAGTACAGAATAAAAAATATGTAGGCAACATGAAAACTTGTCTAGAAAGGATTGTAGTCAGAGTCATGTGTTTCACTTAGCCTTATAAAATGGGTATAATGCCATCTTTAATGGCAGCAATGGCTCTATGCTCCAACATGGAACACTTGAATTTTGCATACATGCACTCTAACTGGAGATAAGCCAGGAACTCTTCAAGGCTCCACCAACACTCAGAGTGGGGAAAGCAGACTTCTGAACCAGTCACCTCAATACCTGGTATCTGCTGACAAATTGGTAAGTTCCAGACAAAAGCAACAAAACCAGTCAAGGAGTCAGAGGAATGAAAACATGAAGAACTATTAAAAACTCTGTATAGCTGAGTTTAGAGCAGATGGAGGAGGTAAGAGGATGAAAGCTCTCCCTCAGAATCTGAAGGGGGCAGACACCCAGAAATAAAAGAATTGGGAGAAAGAAATATTAGGTTGAATACAAATTCAGAAGACAAGGAGTAAAATTTCCAATTCACCTAAATGACTTAAACACACAAGTCCCAGGCTCCTAACCTTCTAAGTTACTTTTGAAAATGGAACTTAGCCTAAATAAATTCAGAGCCTCTTGAAAATTTTACCCAAAGCCTAAAGGTCAGTGTGGTGCGAGGAAATCTGTTTTATAAAATGAAGAGCTTTAACATATTTAGAAGACATAACTAGAGTCTCTAGTCAAACTGAAAAGAGCATCCCTCTTACAGCCCAGGACAATATCTACCTCTCCATGTTAATGGGCGCAGCGAGAACCTTGGCTGCCTCTGAGGAACGCTTGCCTACAGAAGAGGTCATGATATTTTCTCCTTCCGATTTCAGCTTGTCCACAAAGTTGTCCACCTCCTTTCCTTTAGCTCCAAGCTTCAAAGCCTTACTGGGGCCTGATGGTCTAAAGAATAAAAGAGATGTAAACGTGTATCAGACAACTATGGCAGCAGATACAACCTTTCCACAATTTTTTCACATCTTTACAATGGGACCATTCCAGCATCACAGCTTTTACTTTGAGCCCTTCTAGGGAAGTAAAAGGTTAACCAGCTAATCAGGAAGTCTCACCCTTAATGGGTGAGGCTTACTGGTTCCAGTTAACTGTAGAGACTGGAGCAGCTCCCCACCCATCCTGGGCAAGGGATTGTTCCAGCCCTGCGGGGCCCTCCGCAGGCCGGGGCGTGCCCCAGCCAGGCCCAGCAGCCACAAGTTATATGGGGAGGCTTTGCTGAAAGCTCTGCAGTTTAAAGTTAAGCCTTACATATTATGTGCATTTTTAGCATCCCTCTACATCAGGGGTGGCCAACCTAAACCTGAGAAGGAGCCAGAATTTACCAATGCACACTGCCCAAGAGCAACAGTTCTATGTCACCAGCCCTGATCATCTCCCCACCACCACACTCAGCACATCCTGCCCACTGGCAGCCCCACCAGTCAGTGCCGCCTCCTTTTCCTCCTGACCACTGGGATCAGCTTTTTCTCAGTGGGAGACACTGGAGGGGGGAAGCATGGGTGTGACAGGCTCAGTGGAGAGGGTGGGAAGTGGCAGGATCCTAGGGGGAAAGGGTGGAGGGGGACAGTACCTAGGGCAGAGCTGGGGGTTCAACAGTGAGCACTCTCCGGCCCAGTGGAAAGTTGGCACCTGTAGCTCCAGCCCTGGATTTGGTACCTATGCAAGGGGCCGCATATTAACTTCTGAAGAGCCGCATATGGCTCTGGAGCTACAGGCTGGCCACCCTTGCTCTGCATCATTTAATTTTACTTGTCTAGCAATGCAGTCAATCAGCAAGGCAACCCAAAACTTGAGCCTTTCATTTTAACAAGCAGTCCTCAGCATCTTTTCTCTTGCTGATGAACATGCTCTACCTTACAGCCCCGCACTGGGCCATTTTAATCTTGCTCCCATTATAAGGGCAACAGGTCCTACGGGACCCGTGTCCTGCTACAGGGCTCTATACTAGTCCTGGGCAGGGCTCTAGTCTACCTGAACCAGTTTTGTACCTGGCTGGTGCCGGTGCCACTTTGGGCTTCTCTGTTTCAATAATGGTCTCTGTGATCATGGCCGCAGTTGTGCCCCCAGATACAGCCGAGCTGCCAAATCCACCAAAGCCTGGTGCTTTTTTGCCCTGTCTCTCTGCATCTCTTCGGGCCTGCTGCAACTCCTTGGCTTTCCGGCGCATTTCAGCCTTTGCCTCACGCTCTTGAGTCTAGAGGAAAAAGAACAGCAACTGACTAGATTTTTAAGACTGATCTACTCCATTTGCAATAAGGACGGAAAGAGGAGACGAAAGCAGGACATACAGTTTATGAAATGTTAAAATTGATCACTGACGAATTAAGGGTTAGGATCAAACCTGGAACGGTAGCAACTAGAGATGTTAAATATCGGTTAATTGAATAGTTGATTAACCTCATGAATTCTTAACAGTTACTCAACTATTTTACAGTCTGCAGGAGTGGGGCTGGCAGCCAGTGCGCTCCGGGCCCACTCCTGAGGAGCTCCCTGCCACTCTGCACTGCTGCCTCTGTTTCAGGGGCGGCAGACGCACAGGGTGACAGCAGCCCCTGTCTGGAGCGGTGCTGAGCTCCCAGACCAGTCATGAGCCAGAATTGAGCCGGGCTACCTGCCCAACTGGCTCCTAATACATATTAAATGTAGAGCCACAGTGGGAGCAGGTCCCGAACCCAGCGCGAGCCAGGACTGAGTCAGGCTGCTGGCCAGCCTGCTGAAAAATGTACTGGCGGGGGGAGGGGAACGTATGTAGTCTATAGCATTAACCTATAAGCTTTTGCTTATCGGTTAATCAACTACACTATTACATCCTTAGGAGCAATCTCACTGTCCAGAAACCAGCAATTTCATTTCAAATAACTAAGACATGGAATGCCTCTGCCTCACCTCTCTGACTGCTCGAAACACCTTCTCTTCATGTGAGTCCATCTCTGTGAAGGTCCGAATTTGTGCCAGGTTTACGTTCTCACGGTAGCCCAGGGCAACAATTTCATCAAAGGCAAAAATCAGGTCAAAGCAGTGCTCAGAGATCTCATTCTCTTCCAGAGCTCGGCAATATTCAGGAATCTGGTTAGGGAGAATAATTAAAATAAGGGTCTCTGCAAAGGAAGAGAAGATGACTAACTACCCCCACCATATGTACAGGATGAATTCTCCCCTGTGCAGAGGCTTAACAGAAGGCCTATGCACTACTTACATTCTATTTTAAGTATGTGAGACTTGAAGTGGTCCTGAGGCCTCATGTAGTCTCTGCACTGGGATTAATTTTACCCACAGGCATCACTTCTGTGACCCTCCCAGCCTTGCCTGGCCCCAAAATGCCACCCCAATGCTATCTTTTTAAAGCCAATAACCAGTCATTGCTTGTTTCAACTGCTTAATACAGGGAAAGAGTGTCACTATTAAAACATGCATTTTAAAGACTAAATTGAATTATAATATTCTATTTCAGCTACATTTTAACTACATTTTAACTGAACTGGCAGATACTAAGCTGTGATTTCCAGGAGCTCCCCAGGCTGTAATTGGCTGACACACAAAGAAATTCCAAAGCTTTATACAGACAACAGCATGAATACATATGCAGATAGATTTTTACAACAGATTACTACTATTAGGGATGTTAGTGAGTAGCCGACTGAAGCATCAACTACTCGCCTCTTCCCTCTCCCCATGAAAGGCAGCAAGGGAAGGGTGGGAAAACAGGAACCAGTGCTGGGAGGTGTCAGCTTAAAAGTGGCTGGTGCCAGAGCAGCCCATTTGCAGTGGACGTGACTGGCCGCCACAAACAGGGGCTGCTGGATTCAGCGCGAGCCGAGACCGAGCAGTGCTCATGCTGGCTCTGGGAGCCATCCACACTGCGGTCTCTGGATTTTAAATGTAGTAAGAGCCCAACAGCAATTCTTGACTAATCATGTAGTTGATACAAATTGTATCGACTACATGATTAGCCATATAACTGCAATTTAACATCCTTAACTACTATACCAATTGCACACAGCAAATTAAATACATTCTACTTATTTACTTTGTACAAGTGGTACTTAGTTTTGTTTATAGCACTCCATACTTGTTAACAAATATTTACTTTACTGAAGGGTCGGGTTGTTCCATTTAATCAAAGAAAGTTAACTCAAAGCCAGACACTTCCTCCATATGGGCCTCAGTCAAGGAAGAGAAAAGAAACTTAGGATCAGATTCAATGACTACTTCTAGGTCACTAATGGGACATAGATTAGATTCTGTTATGAGGCTGTGGATATAGCAGTAACAGCTCCCCAATACAGCACTTTATAACATCATTGCTTCAGGACAGTATCATCCAAAATGCATATTAAGTAAACTTGGAATAAAGTTCTTACCACTCTAGAGAAGAGACGGAGTGTTTCTAGGTCTTCTAGGATATTGCTATTTTTGGTGGTGATCAGCACCATATACAGCTTTTCCATTGGCTGATATACATATCGCACACTCTCGGTCTCCACAAACGTGTGCTGCTTCCCAGTGTTCATAAGTTTGGGGAAGGCTGCCAACAGCCCCTCAATGCGCGTTCGAGTCATCTCCACGAACTGCCGGGAAACTATGGCCTTCCCTGCCTTTGTGCAGACGGCTGCCGCCAAGAGCACCTATGAGGAATACAAGCACTTGTTAGTTTAATTCATCACACACATTTCCTGAAACTAGACAGTCTCACAAAACCTTTAAGATAATGTTCATTGACTGTGAAAGTGAAACTATTTGGTCAGAGACCTTACATTCACACTTCTTTGTGAAGTGCCTGGTATACTTAGCGTCAAATACAAAAATTTACATTAACGTATACAGTTTTCATCCATGCTTCCGCTTAGCCTGGAGAACACAACTCTTCCAGGGGGAGAACCCACTTCGGCTTCTGGTGCTCCTCCCATCCACGTCACACTGGTCAGAGCTAACACAGCTACCTAACCTGATTTCATAGACTGCTCTAACACAAATGGTACAGTGAAATCTCAAAAGTGTTCTAAGCAAGTCTTCAGATTGACTTAAAGCACAAACACACAAAAAAGGATCTCAAATGCTACTTGCTAGAATAGCAAAATAAATTACATACTCCATTAACATGGTCTTCAGTGAGGTTACCAATAGTTCAACCACACCAAAAGATCACTTGTCAATGGGCAGGGCAAATGTCAGAACAGAGCTACTAAAACATTAATCTTCAGCAATGCCTTCAAAGTGCTTTGGACATTATTAAAATGCTGCTATTTGTTTCACAGATCAGCTTGTTTAAAAAGGGACATTTATGGAGTTTAGGCTCAAAATTTAGCCTTTGAGGCAAATGTTAATAGTTTTACCATATCTATCATCAATGGAAAGGATTTAATGAAATTTCTTTTAAAAGATTATTTTCAACAAACTTTTTTTTAAATGATATTCCCAAGTAGTACTGGAAACACACAGTGGAACATTGCTTTGTAGTTGGGGAAACAAACACAGAGCTCTGAATGTTACAGTAGACTTCCGATAATCCGGAACCTATGGGATTTAGGTGGTGCCGGATTATCAGATATGCCGGACTATCAGGAGGTACTATAAGCAGGTTATATATATACTGTATACATTATATACTGTATATAAAGTGTTCTTAACCCTTTTTATTGTACATACTGTACACAGTATACTGTAATGTTTTAGGTTTTTTTAAGCCTTTTTTACCCTTTTTGCTCAGTTCAGCTGCTGCCGCTGTTACCTTGTGACTCATTTTTTGACGAAGCTCACTCACTAGGCTCTTGCCATTTTGATGCCGGACTATCAGGAGTGCCGGATTATTGGATGCCGGACTACTGGAGTTTTACTGTATTATGAAAGTAATCCAAAGGCAAAGATACTGAAAAGGTAGAACTGTTTTAAATTCTATTTTATTATGAACATTAAAAACAAATAAGGAAGTACTTTTAAATTTATTTTCTTTGCACAGTACCCTTTTACAAATTAACTGATAACATATTTATGATAATAAAATATTAAAAATTAATTACTGTTCATTGAGCATCCCTTGGGCTTTTCATAGATGTTCTCACATAAATGACAATTTAAAAGCAGTAGGAGAGTTGCCACTATATCTCTTAAGGTTCTATCAGAAACTGCAGCTTCCTATCAAATAATTTCTCTCTACTGGAAAAAGATTACCTTAACTACTTAACTGAATTGAGAGACACTTCAACAGAACCTGCCTTCTATGGCCAAAGACTCAACAATTGCTTCTTTATTTCATGCTCTTTGTTGATTAAGCAAATACTTCAAGTGCAGACAAATTTAGGACCCTATGTCGAATATGCTCATAACCACACACTGCACAAGCCACTCCTAGCTGGACATGATACTTGATGAAACTGATTAAATCCCATCTGGGCAACAATATCCTTACATTAGTCCAACAACTCAGAGAGCAATGCAAGCCCATGATATGCACAGGTTAGAAATGAGTCTCAGGTTCCCACCATTGCCTAATTGGAACACAGAGCACATCACTAGGCAGTCCAGATGCCCTAAGCATACTTACTACATCATCCACAGGGGCACTTTTGTACGATGGACTGGCAGCCTTTGTGGAGATGTCATCTCCCATCAGATGAACCAGAGGTTTGTGAATGGAAAGCAAGGACAGGACTGTAATAGTGAAAAGCTTACAGCAGGGCTATTCAACATGCGGCCCACGGTGTGGTTTGGGTTTATGCAGGGCTCAACATGTGGCTCGCGGGTGGGATCCTTTGAACATGGCCTCCACTGGGAACATGCTCCACAATGGCAAGTCAATGTAACGGTCTTCTGTTGATATGCGTTTTAGTAGTTAAATTCCTTGACTGTCATTACTCATTCAAAGTGCTGTGAGATGGGTGGAAAGCGGGTAAATATTGCATTGTATTAATATCAGCAGAACTGACTTAAATGGGGCCTGCGTGTTGCATAGTCTTGCCTTAATCTTTGTATTCATGCCCATCAATGTGAAAGAAGTAATTTGCATATAATTGCGTATATATTTGCATGTATATGCAACCACACTTAAGTTGTGGCCCTCGGCATGTGCTCATCATTGTGGCCCCCGGGGCTTCCACAGTTGAGTAGCCCTGACTTACAGCCTTCAACTACCCTAGGATGGCTGAGTCTGATTACCACTTGAATGAGGCAGTAAACACACACACAAAATTAAGAGGTTCTACTAAAGAAAAAAGCCTTAATATTCTTTAAAAGCCCTTAAATTGTATAAACAATTAATATAAGTTCACCTAAGGAAGCGGTCACAGGTTACTGTATGCTCATAAGGTACCACAATTCCTTTAATTGACACTGTGTCTCTGAGTCAAGCATTACCACTTAGGAAGCAAATACTGATGATGTGTCATTGCTTCATCCCAGTCACTGACAACCCAAAAGCATGTATGTCAGGTTTGAGCATATTCCACTGTTCAGTCACAGTGGATTTTTTTCAGGCTTTGGACATTGGCCTGTTAGTGCTGATTAGTGCGTCAATACAGGCGACTCAGAAAAGTTAACACATCCTTAGTCTCCACTTTGCAAGGATCTAGAGTATAAAAATACTGTTTTAACATATAAAATGTCCCAGTGATCTGCACAATCTAAGGCCACTAGATCAAGAATTTCAAGAAAGTCCTCACTCTAAGTACAGCTATGCTGAACAATTGCATATGGCAGCTTGCAAATCTTGTAACTTAAAAATATAAATATATAAGCAAACATCAGATTTAGTTGTTTGGATTTATTTGATTAGATTTAACTAACATTGCAAGCCTAACACCTGAATATTCAACTAGGTTTTAAAAGGATGGCTCCATTTATTAATTCACAATTTTGTTACTTAGGGGATAGTACTTTCTGGTTGGGGAGAGCACATTACAAACACCCCACATTAAAAAAGTAAGAATTTTCAACCTGCCATAATTTCTTGAGACTACCTTGTGAAAGCAAGGGATACGCCATGTTAAAGATACTAATACCCTTATGCTCCATTGCAAATATTTTGATTCCTTTTGACAGGGGACAAAAATTAAATTAGGTATTCTTGGTTTGGAATTTGTTTTAAAGGGTAAGAGGTTTAAAACAAAAAAGGCAGTATTTCTTCAGGCAACGCACAGTCAACCTGTGAAACTCCTTGCCAGAGGATGTTGTGAAGACCAGGACTTTAACAGGGATTAAAAAAAAAAAAAGCTATATAAATTCATGAAGGGTAAGTCCATCAATACTTATTAACCAGGATGGTAGGAATGGTGTCCCTAGTCTCAGTTTGCCAGAGATTGGGAATGGGTGAAAGAGGAGGGTTTCACTTGATGATTGCCTCTTCCGTTTATTCCCTCTGTGGCACCTGACATTGGCCACTGTTGGAAGACACCATACTGGACTCTTTGGTCTGACCCAGTATGGCCATTCTTATGTACATTGTTCTTAGCCTCACTAAATTAAATTACGTATTCTCCCAGTAATAAAAGGTTATAGCAAAGCAATTCCTCATTAAAGGAGCTTTGAAATGTGAATAGTGAAGAATTATATCAAACTAACCCTCAAACACCACAGGATATTTGAATAGAAAGAATTTGATATTATGTACAAATCTGAAACTGAAATAAAGTTATATAGCACTTAATTTTGATGCATTATGGATTTTGCCTACTAAGAAAAGAGTCAAATTATCTCTTTTTTTTTTTTTTTTTTTTAAACACACAGTTCAAATATTTATCCCAGTAAATTCAAAGAGCACAAAACTGGCTGGAAAGAACAATTATTCAAAGGAGCAACCCCAAAAGGTATATGCCCTTTTAAATTAATCTGTCCTTGTGTGTAAATTATCCCACACTGCACTTTGCTTGCTACACTGTCATGACAGTGTGAAAGGTCTAGGTTGGATATTAGGAAAAACTGTTTGACTAGGAGGGTGGTGAAGCACTGGAATGGGTTACCTAGGGAGGTGGTGGAATCTCCATACATGGAGGTTTTTAAGTCTCGGCTTGACAAAGCCCTGGCTGGATTGATTTAGCTGGGACTGGTCCTGCCTTGGGCAGGTGGCTGGACTTGATGACCTCCTGAGGTCTCTTCCAGCTCTATGATTCTATGACGTGTAAAATTTTCCTCTATCATTTAACAGGTCTTTTCTCTAATCATTCAAAGTTGTTTCTCCACCTCTAACAGGGCATGAAGCTGTTTAACACCCATTTACTAATTTATCAAGCAATGTAAGCAAATTATACTATCCTTGGCCACAAAAACCACATGCTTGAAGTTGTGTACAAGCCTGCTACTACAAAGAGTCAAATGTAATTTACTGCAATTAGGAGCCAATCTAGCCTCTTTGCAATACAAAGAGCTACAATGTGAGTTAATAAAAAACAGAATACAACTGATACATGTTTAAATCCCCTACATGAAGCTATATATATATATATATGTACATATTTGTATCATTCCAAGTTGATATATAGCTCATATAGATGTATTTACATGTTTATACAAACTCTGGACCAATATTAAACTGTAGGATTAGTAAACAATTTTTCATGCCCACTTGACATGACTTAAAGGAACCTGATATTCAGACAGTGTGAAGTAATCAGTCTCTGAAAGCAAGGCTCTTTCAATTGGACAAGCAAAGTAAATGTACTTGGACTATATTACAAAAAACCCATAAGTGCAGGGATCCGAGGTCACAACAAGATCATAAGGACAACTGGATTATTTTCCTAGATATATCATTGATTCATGTAATTTTCGGGCAGACCACTTAACTGCTGTGCACCTCAAGTTTTGCCAACTTAAAATTAAGATAATATCTGCATAACAGGGTTATTAAAGTTAATGCTATTAGCAATAAAGTACTTTGAACTACAGTATTCTCATACATGCTTTTTAGAGAAGTTTTAGCCAACTGTATGTACTGTTGTGATCTTATACATGTATCTCTACCCAGCCCATTTCCATGGCATGTTTCGTTTCCTCCTTTCCAGCTGTCAAATTAGACTCAGATCCCATCCACACTGCTTTCGTTTCCCCCCTAAGCAGCTGCAGGGAGCGTGTGTGATCAGGAACGGGAGCGGCGATGTGCAGACCGGCAGACGAGCCTCTCTCCGCCGCAGGGGGCTGCTTGGCAGAGGTGTCCCAGGCCAGTCCCGGGACCTGCCATGAACCGGCACCGCCGGCTGCCCGCGGAGAGGCACCCACGGCAGCCTAGGGCAGGCCCAAGCGAGGCTCCGAGAACCACACGCCGGCGGGGAGGCTCCCAGGCCGGGCAGGCCCGAGGCTTGGGACGAGCGGCCGCAGGGGCACGAAGAGGCCGGGCGCAGCCCCCCTCCCCGAGACGCCGCAGCCGGGCGGGAGCGCGGCCCGGCGCTTACCATGACTGCGGCCCGGCGCGCTCAGTCTCCCGCGGCCTCAGCAGCGGCCGCCGCGTCTCCCTCCCGCGGCCCCACAAGATGGCGGCGCCGAGCCACGTCCCCAGCCGGAAGCGCCGCCACGCACGGGGGCGGGAGCACCTCGCTCCTCCCCCCGCCCGCCCGCCCCGCCGCCGGGTGTGGTGCGGTGCGGGGGGCGGCGCTCTGAGCCCCGGAGACGCCGCCCCTTGCTGGGGAGGCCCAGACCCGGGTGCTCGCGAGCAGGGGCGGGGCCCTTTCTGGGGTGGGGGCCGGTGGCCGCACCCAGGTGAGAAGCAGGAAGACGCTCCCCCCGTGGCGGGGCCCCGCGCGCCTTTCATTCTTTCCTTGCAGTGAGGCCGCCGGGCCGCTAGGGGCCGCCGCGCGACGCTCTCCCCTTCCCACAGGAGAGGCGACGCATGGACGTGACTCGATCCGGCCGCCGTAGAGCCGGGGCGGCAGCTCTCGCGAGAGCCAGTCTCCCGGGGGACGGTACACAGGCGGTGATGGAGCCCCGGCCTCGGGCAGGCCCCTGAAAGCCGGGACATGGCGGAGGCCCTGCAGGTGACCGGGGCGGGGCGGGCAGGGATTGAAACCGTAGCAGGGGGCGGCGCTGCCCGGGTGCTCTGGGTCCCGAAAGGGCCGGGCAGCCCCAGGCAGCGAGCGGCGCTTTGCAGTCGGCAGGGACAGTGACCCGGACGCGCTTGTGTTTGTCACTAGACCAAAATAGTGGAAAACCAGCCCTATGACGAGAGCCTGGAGATCAACGACTCCGAAGAGGTGGCCAGTGTCTACACCCCAACTCCACGGCAGCTCGGTAGGGAACGCCTCCCCTCCCCGCCAACATGCCGACTGGCAACTTGATCTTCACTGTTACAGCCTCTTAAAAACTCTCCCAGGGGATGTAAAATCTCTTCCTTAAAACTGGAGGGTGAGCAGCTGCGTTGGGATTTGCTTATAAGCACATTACCAGCAGGAGGAAAAACACAATACAGTCACACATTTTTAACAACAAAAGGTGTTCATTGGGGGTGAAAAAAGCTTGTGAGACTAGATGTGGTCAGGACAATTGTCACAAATCTAGGTGTGCACCTAGGACATGGTTGGTTTAATAGGGATTTGGGCTTTTCCACCGTGGCTAGCCAAGCTGCATTCTATTCTAGTTCAGCCTCATGCTGAAATTATGAGTAAACAGGACTGTTAGAACTTCAGTGTAGGGCCTGTGTAGATAGGGTTTCTCACAAGTGCCTCAATGTGACAATCCAAGCTGCAATCTCACAACCAAGCTTGGGTAGCATATATACAGAAACCTTCTTGATGATCTCTTCAGCAGGTCCTAGGTCCACGTGCTCACAGCTCAAAAACATGGCTGATAACAGCAGTGATGAGTATGATGAAGAAATAAACAAGGTATGAGGTTGTCCATGTTCTTCTTTGCTGATATAGTTGATCACAGCATTTTGTAGCCCCCATCTACCTGGGCCTTGTTATCTGTATGTTGAGTCCTATTGGGGAAATTGCTTTAATGTTTTGTGATTTTTAGACCCATTTTGAGTAGAAAGAAATGTAATTGCAGTACTTTTTGGCAAGACACATTATTTGTACTAGAGTGAAGGTAAGGAGGGGATCAGATTTCTCTTTCCTTCAAGTAAAACAGATGGAACAATGTATATGAGCTTGGGAGAATCAATCTAGAAGGGAATTTTCACATCATGGTAGCTGATACCATCCTGTGTGGATATAATGAATACCAGGCCCACTGACGAAGTGGGTCTTTGCCCACAAAAGCTTATGCTCCAATACATCTGTTAGTCTATAAAGTGCTACAGGACTTCTTGTCGCTTTTACCAGGCCCACTGTCGCTCAGTGGCTGAAGTGGGATAAAAAGAGGGATGTCAGAGATCAATGGCTTACATCCACATTTGGCTGGAAAGGTAGGGAGTGTTTTTTACAGTTTAGAGAACATACACTGACTATAGGTCAGGACTCCTGAGCTGGACATAGAACTCTGTACTAATTAGTTGTGTGGCTTTGTGTGAGCCAGTTTTCTCCTATCTGTATTTCAGTTTCTCTGGCTGTAAAGTGGGATCATACTACTTACTGCCTTGGAAAGGGCTGAGTACTGTTTATAAACCATTTTGAGATTCTCTAAAAGAAAGATAAATTCTTGTTTGTTAGAACTAAATATTTCCCCCCATCACTGAAACCCTTGCATTTGGGTCAGCCTAAGAGCAGTGCTAACCCTAGATTAATTGTCTGTGCTGGCATTCCTTTTCCATACCACTCAAGGAAGTTTCTTTTTCACACAGCAGTGCCACCCGTATGTGGCAATTTTGAACAGAGGGTGTTTTCTGTTTAGAATGAAAAATGGCAGAGCTGGGAAATGGGGCTGTTGGGAACGTCTGTTTCACCATAACTTTGGTTTTAACATGACCTAGGAGAAGAAGGTATCTCAACTGGCCCCCCAGCGAGGATTTAGTGAGAATGAGGATGGAGAGGATGAGGATGATTCGTCTGAAACTGACTCGGATGATGACGATGATGAAGAGGAGCATGGAGCCCCTTTGGAGGGGTATGAAGGACTCTTAATTTATAAGAACAGTTAGAGGAACCACAGGAATTAAAGTCAGGATCTCCATTCTGAGAGAGACCTATTCCATCCTAACAGGCCAAATGAGTAATGTTACATTCTGACAGTACTGTGCAGATGTGTCTTCAGGTTAGACAGGGTGGGATAAGGGGTTTAAAAGCTGAGAGAGATAATATACAGATGCAATGGGACAGTAAGTTTTCAGAGTATCAGCCCTGAAAAATGAAGATACAACGATGTAGCTATATTAAGGGGGGGGAGGGTAGAGGGAATGCCATTGACTGTGTGGACAGGAAGAGTGTCACTGATGCTTGTCAAATCCCAGTAAAGATGCATTGTTCATAGATAGAATTGTTCTTAGAAAACTTAAAACTTGGATTCCTAAGCACGATACTGAATTGTTCATTGACACGGAGAATTCTTAGATTTCAAGTATGCCTGCTAAGTTTCCTTCCTACAAATACCTGCTCATGAACATTTTGAGGTAGCATAGAGCATAGCCAGATAGCCTGGCAAAAACTCAGACTTAGTATGATAAACTAGCAGTAACAGAAGGCAGGGACATTAGTGGACCCATTAATATACTCAAAGCATTGTGCTGGACAAAGACAGAATGCAATTGTCTGAAAGACAGTACAGATGTCTAGCATGCAGGCTAGCCTGCCTCAGGGGAAGTAATTGTTTTATCATTACACTGTATTGTAATAAGTTTGTTGAGAGTCTGGTTTGCTGCCCATCACTATGATATTATTAATTAAAACACCAATCAAGAAAAGGGGTATCGGTGTTGTGAGTGGTGTTCTTATGGTGGAAACATCTTCAAAGAGGAAGAATTTGAAGCTTTCTTAAAGATGTCAAACTCTGGATTCTCTTGATCTCATCTGTAGCCAGATCCAGCCCCCAGTATGGGTATGCTAGGCTGGGGAAAGCATCCAAGGCCCTCTCCTCTTTTAACACACCCCTAGGGGATCAGATACAAGTTCTCCATTAAGTTAATCTTCCAGAATCTGTTGGTCTTGAATATCTCTTTTCTGTAGTGCCTACAACCCTGCAGATTATGAGTATCTACCAGTGTCTGCAGAGATTAAAGAGCTCTTCCAGTATATAAGGAGGTGAGTATAAGGAGTCTGTGTTGGAATGTCCTTCGGGTGGTTGAAATGGTTACAGAAAGAAATACTATTTTCCTGGATGATACTTTGCTTGTGTTATTCTCAGGTACACTCCACAAATGATAGAGCTTGAACACAAACTGCAGCCTTTCATTCCAGATTTTATTCCAGCTGTTGGAGACATTGATGCCTTCTTAAAGGTACACAGCTTTCAGATCCTTCCCTCTTGTGCATCCATGAAAACAATATTAACTTAGTGAGAAGTAGCATTTGCTTTTCTCTTTGTTGGAACAGCAGTAATCTCAGCACATTGGGTGCCGGATTAAGAACCCAAACCCACTTATGGCTCTCAGTGCCCCCTTATTATTTGAGTTGTCCTAGAAATTTAGGATTAACAAAACTAAAAGAGGGTGGAGGGAAGGGTGGAGGCAGCTCCCGCCCACTCTGCTGCCTCTATCACCCCAATCAAAGCACACTTAGTACTGTTTTTCTTACATTGTTGTAGTTACTATTAAGTGTCCCTCAGGGATCCAACTCCTCTTCTTCAGCTTCACTTCTGCTATTCAGGTACATTCAGTAGAGCCTTTTGTCTTATTGTCCAATCCTCCTTTTCTTGAATTTTGCCATCTTCCAAGTTTTTTTTTTTTCAGAATTTCATTCTTAGTTTTATCTCTGAATTATCCTTCTAGTATGTCTAAGATTTGGATTTCTGTCCCACGTGACTGGAACACGATGATTTCTCTTGTTTGCAGTCTCATACTGGATAATGCTACTGATTGTGGAAGCTGAATGAGAGTGTAAATGGGATCCTTATCTCTGGTGGATATCAGGTCTCCTGAGTGCAGCTGTAATGAGGATGAATGAGCTCTGAATGCTCTCTGGCTTTCTATAATTAAATGTTTCTGCTGATCTTGATGAAATTTCACAATCAGATCTCTGAATCTATTTTGAGACCTAAGTGGATGGAGCAGAGCTCTTAATTCTGATGTTGTTACTTCTTGCTCTGTTTTCTGTAGCATCCCATTTAAACTGCAGCTCTCTTTCTGATCCAGAAGTGCCACGCAGTTCAGTAACGCTCTCTCCTCCTACTTTTTCTAAGGCTAGTCTGTGCACATCAACTTGATCTTCCAAATCAGTATTTTAAAAGGGCTTATTTTAAACATCCTTTAAACTTGCCTGTTTTTACTTTAGAAGAAACAAAAATCAGTTCCTCTTCATCTGCAGGTTCCACGGCCCGATGGCAAGCCAGATAATCTTGGCCTGTTGGTACTGGACGAGCCATCCACAAAACAGTCAGATCCCACGGTGCTCTCTCTCTGGTTAACGGAAAACTCCAAACAGCACAACGTTGCAGTAAGTTATGAAAATAAGAGTTGTTTACCCCACGCTGTACAGGGTAGAAAGATGGAGTCTTGTTCTAATATGGGTGTCTGTAGCACTACCATGCTTACGACACAGTAAGGATTTGACTTTAAGTTCTCATGAACAGAAAACATTTTCCTACCATGCCATTAGACTGTGTGTCTGCTCTCATTGACACATGTGCCTTAATTAACAGACTTTGGATTTGTTTGTTTCCTTGGGTCAGAGCTTCATCTCTTGCGGTTGTTCCTAACTGGTTTGGGTCACTGTGTTCTTTGCCAGCTACTGTTCTGCTCCAGTATGCAGTCGCTGGATGACCTAGCGCAGCTGGGAAAGAGAACAAAATCACACTGCCTAGCCAGGAATGAAGCACAGGGTTTGCAGGGAGCCACGGAGAGTCTGTCTCTAGAGTCTCATTTCTGTTCCCAGCAGCAAATAAAAGTGAAGAGCTTGGAGAATGCAGAGAAGAATCCCAAAGCTATTGATAACTGGATTGAGAGTATCAGCGAGTTACATCGCTTCAAACCTCCTGCTACTGTGCACTACACCAGGTGAACTCTCTGCACTCTCCTGCTTTTGTAATTTACTTTGCTTACTCCTTACACTTGTCTTGTATGCAGAGATGCAGTTCTGAGTAGCCTTTTATCAATGGAATGTCTCTCCTGCTGACTTTGTGTAATTCAGCTAGCTACAGTTTGCCCTTGTAGAAAGGGAGCATGTTTAAGTAACTAGAGAAGGTGACTAAGAGTCAGGACTCCTGGGTTCTATTTTCTACCTGCCCCAGACATGTTGTTTGATGTTGGACAAGTCACTTCAACTCTGCATTTCAGCTTCTCCACCTGTCATATAAGGATAGCAACTCTGACTTACTGGGAGTAGGACTGAAAGGTTCCTCCATCGTTTGTGAAGTGCTGATATGAAAGGCTCTGGATGTCAGCAAAGAACCATAGTTAACACTTTTCAAAATGCACAGTCAGAAGAGAGGAGAAAGTTGTGTATCTTGATTTGAACTTATCCCCTAGTGTGGACCTGGCCTTAAATACTCTAATTGTGCAAAAGCTGCTTAGTCAGTACCCTTCTGTGTGCTGGGAGAGGCAAATGTGTGTTTTCTCCCTGAGGATAAGAGTGCAGTTGCTGTGTCACAGTCGCCCCATTCACACCAGTCTGTTTTCAGTGCACTCCGTCAAGCCCCACATCCTGCAGAATTAATGCTGGGCTACTGTGTTTTTTAATTTTTCTCCCCTTGCAGGCCAATGCCCGATATTGAGACTCTGATGCAGGAATGGTCTCCAGAATTTGAGGAGCTCTTGGGAAAGGTAGGTTGTCAGCCCACCTAACAGCTACCTGAGCTGTATGTTACAGGCATTATCTGGATTTTTTTTTTCATTTTGGCCTGTGTGTCTACTCTATCTTGTCCCTCATTCACACAGGCTGGTTCAGAGCTGTTTGGGTTTCTTGTATCACTATGAAGGAAAACCACTGTCTAGGCAATTTGGTGTGTCTAGCTCATCAGCTTAATCCTCAAATCCAGCAAGGTCAATCAGTGGTGGTTGAAAGCTGCCACCCTGTAGTAACTGTTCAGCGGCCTGTGTGAAACGGGTAAGTGAGTTTCAGTCCCATTCTTAGGGAACAGGCATCCACATCACAAGTCGATGCTAATTGTTCGCCACGTTGGTAGAGATGCCAAGCGATGAATGGGCCTCTGTCTCCCTGACCTCCTCCCCTTTATATGGTGGGACAGGGAGGAAGTTTAACTTGCTGCTGTCCAGGCTGTGCTTTCTTTCTGCTGGGAACACTAGTCCATGTTCTCGCTGTATGGGAACTGAACATGAGTCTCCTCTCCATGTCCCTTCTAGGTGAGCCTTCCAACTGCAGACATCAGCTGTGGCTTGGCTGAGTACATTGACATGATATGTGGTAAGCAAAGAACCTGTACCCGTCGCTCATCTTCTCACAGGCAGCAGACTGTCAGCTCCTTCCCACCCTCCACGCACCACCACCACACAAAGTATGACGTGTTACACGCGTAAGAGGGTGGTTGAGCAGGCAGCACTTCCTCCCAACAGCAGCGTGCATGCGTTGCATCTTACCATTCAAACTTGGCCTTTTATATCACTAGGCTGCAGGTGTGGGGGACAGCCTGCCCTCAGTGGACGGGCTGATAGGAGGTCCCTTCAGAATCTGTAGCTGTTTCACTTTGCAGGAAGGTGAATGGCCCTTGTTTTTTCTGGAGATGGGTGTTGTGTTCCAAGTATCATGTCCTTGATCAGAGAAACAGATGGGCCTCATATTTCTAAATGTCTGTTCCCTCTGTATACTCAGTGGCAGACCCTGTCCTATTCACTGATCACCCAGTAGCCTAGTAGTACTAGAGATGGCACCATAGTTAGGAAAAGCAAGAGACCTGTGCAGCCAAGTTTAGCCCTAACCTAAGCAGATGGTGCTTGTAGTTGGGAGAAAGAACTTAGTGCGTAAAACCCCCAAGCGCTGGGCTGCCATGGAGGTGTTCAGAGGGTATTGCTCCTTGGAGAGGGCCCATGCCCAGGCAGCAGGGTTGTGTTCAGTATCCTTATGTTGTTTTGTCCTAGCTATTCTGGACATTCCTGTCTATAAGAGTCGGGTCCAGTCCCTGCACGTCCTCTTCTCGCTGTATTCAGAGTTCAAAAACTCACAGGTAGGTGACTCCAGCCCTGTCTACCACCTTCCAGGCTGTCACTGTTACAAGGGAGGAAGGCAGTGTTAAGTCACTTGTCCTAAAATTCACAACTCCTCTTCTGCACTGAAGAGCACCCAACAACAGTACATAGCCTGGCCTCTTTCTGAAGCATTTCCATTATTTCTTAGCTATAAGTGCTGTTTTCACCTCTCAGGCTTCCCATGGCTTAAGGATTCCTGCACCCTACATGTGCATATAGGACACACCTGCTGTTGAAGGGTATACCATTTTGGAAGCTGAATGAGAACTTAATGAAAAATCTTTTCCCAGCTGAAACCACAGGAGGTTTAGGGAAGCAGATTGGAACTTTCTGTACTTGTAAAGTTGTTAACCAAATGCTTCCTAAGGATCTGAACAGGGACATCTTTTCCCTTCATGCTTTCCAGCAGTGACCTTGCTGGGTCACTCGTTCAGTCCAGTAACAGGCATCACTTTCCCAGCAGTTCCTGCTATTCACTGAGGACCCTAAACACACGGCAGCATGTTGCAGAATGCAGGTGACTGCTGACTGTGCTAGGGAAATGGATTTAGCAAGGATGTATTTTTTTTCTTAACACATCCATTCTTTTATGACAAGTCTTATAAAACTTGAGGAAAAGTTATTTACTTATTCCCACAATATAAGAACTAGGGGTCACCAATGAAACTAACAGGCAGCAGGTTTAAAACAAACAAAAGGAAGTTTTTCTTCACTCAACGCACAGTCAACCTGTGGAACTCCTTGCCAGAGGATGTGATGACGCCTAGGACTTTTAACAGGGTTCAAAAAAAGAGCTAGATAGATTCATGGAGGTTAGGTCCATTAATGGCTATTAGCCAGGATGGGTAGGAATAGTGTCCCTAGCCTCTGTCTGGAAAGGGGTGACAGGGGAGGGATCATTTGAGGATTACCTGTTGTGTTCCCTCCCTTCCTCTGGGGCATCTGGTATTGGCCACTGTCGGCAGACAGGCTACTGGGCTAGATGGGCCGTTCTTATGAGATAAAGTTAGTATATATGTTCACATAAATTGGCCTATGGAAGTCCCTAAAGCTGTACCGAGGAAAGCTGTTATGGGTCCCTTTCTTCAATTTTGTGGTAGTTGATCACATACTGCAGTTGATGCTTTTCCACACTCTCCTTCTCTTGTCAGTTGGGTTTAAATCTTAATCTTGAGTTTAATTTTGACTATTATTGAAGGGGTTTCTCCCTTGCTTATAACTTAACATTCTTAGACTCATCTTTGGTGATGGGCAATGAATGATCCCCTTTCGGCAAACTTCAACTCATTTCTCAATAGATTAAAGTGGAGACAAAATAGCTGGCTTGAGTTATTTTTTCCAGTAGCAGCTGGAGAATGAGTGATCAGGTCATTAGGGCTCTTAGAAAAGGCAGTTTGCAGAACATTTCAGTAAAATACTGACACGCTTCTTTCTCTTCTGGAGCCTCCTGAGGACTTTCCAAAATGTCTTTAATTTTTCAATACATGCTGTGTAGATGGAGAAATTCTGTCCAGCTTTTGCCCATCACAGTACCATAAATTCACTTACATTCCACTGATGAATTTTAATATACTTTTCATTTTTTATTAATGTGTTTATGGGGATCGTTGCCTCATCTGTTTCCCCATTCCTCCGCCATAAACTTTATTTTTTTTAAATGAATGCAGTTACTCCCTCTAAATGAGATTATATTGTGTAGGATGAAATGGAAACCTTTGTTTCACGAATGTAGCTGAGTAGCTTTTCAGATTGCATCAATTTTCTGCTTAATGAAATTCTGAAGTTTTTTTGGGAGTTTTTTCATTGGGTGGTCTAAATATATCATCTCTAAACAGCTGGCTGTGTGTTGTCAAATGACCAGAGCAAGTCACTGCACTAACACAGTCTCTTTCCCCACAGCACTTCAAAGCCCTGGCTGAAGGGAGAAAGGTAGGGAGTCCTCTATCCAATCCACCCTCACAGGCAGGAGAGGCAGAAGTGCTACGCTTCAGTTGAGAAAAAAGACCCTTTCTTCAAGAGCTAGGGCCTGCACTTAGGAGTAGAGCCTTGGCCTAAGACAACCAGCAGAGCAAAGCATTACTGAACCCATCTTTTCTCTCTGTACTGGCAGATGGACAGTGTATGACTCAGATGAATTAGTCAAGGTTAGAATTTAACTTGTAGCTTTTAACTGGAAATGCTGCATGACCCTTTCCCTTTGGCTCACATCCAGACAATTCAGCATGCTTGTGAGTAACAATGTCTTTGGAATCTGAAATCAGCTTGGACAGAGTATCCCCTCCATGCCATAACCTTCACTCTGCCTGTGCAGATGTGTGGGCTCCTTCTGTAGCCATTGCCATGACTGCAAGACCTCGTGGCTTTACAGGGTACTGAGCTTCAGAGTTGGTGCTAATGATGGGGAATATGACTAGCCCAGACCCACAGCCTACATTGCTGGAGAACCAGGACTTCACTGCAGGAATGGACTTAGAATTGCTTCTCCACAGCAGTTTCCATTATGAGATGAGTACAAGATTCAGCCACTGGATGGAGAGATGAAGGCCACAAACATGTCATTCACTGGGGGGTGGACTTAGGTATTTCTAATAAAGAGATATATTCACCACAGTGCGTGTGCTTGTGTAATCCTGTCCTGCAAGGCGAAGAGCTGTCACTGGAAGCAAATGAAGGGGAGAAGGAAGTTTTATGGATGAACCTCTGCTCTGTGTTGGGAGCTCAGTAGCACCTATTCAAGGAAGAAAACTAAGGGCACCAAGAGAAGGGAGAAGGTGGTAATACCATCACAGCAAGGAAGAGTGGAGTTTCTTTCCCCCTTGGTTCCTGTAGGTAGCATCAGTTAACACATGAAATGTCTCCTTTATCACCCTCTGGGGAGAGGCGAGAGCACAAGCTGAGGGTATATCCAGCAGCTAGCCCTGGTTTACACTTGTAACTTCCAACAGAATTTGGCTCAGTTGCCCTGTATTTTGGGAGACGAGGACACAACACTAGAAATAACTGGCCACTGCTACAGACAATTTTTGGTTTATTGCTTTTGGAAGAATTTTCCAGACTCTTTCGAGACAACCCATTGGTCAGTGCTCTTGGGAGAGGACCACTGAAGGCTCTTCCGGGGAGTCAGCCTTTCAAGTGGCTAAGCTCAGGTAGGTCGGTCCATCCCATAAACTCGTGCCAGAGCATCAGTCCGTTTAGAAGCAGCTCTGTGTTATACTTTGATTACAGCATTTTATTCTTGAAGTGCTTAAGTTACATAAAAAACATGCCTCACCTGACAATGCAGCATCTGAAAACAACTAACTGAACTAACAGCTGCTAGATAATTTGATGCATAGCTGAATGTGTTACTCAGAGGCTGGCCAGCCTGAACGGCCATTTCCATTTGTGCTTGTTCACTGGCACCCAGATCATGCTGACTTCTTGGCAGGAGAGAAGGGTCACAAATGGGAGACTCCTAGGAAAAAGTTGCTTTTTGCAGATGCGCATTCACAAAAAGAGACGGCCACCACAGCAAGACACACAGCTCATAAGCAAGACACACAGCAAAGGCTAAAAACCCCAGAGCCATCCTGCTGCCCAGGTGCTGCAGCAGCTCTGGTCGATAGGATTTACACACCAGTCACTGCAGTGGATGATTAGGTCCTCAGTGGTTTTTCACACAGAAATTTGCTGTATGCACTGCAGTGCCTGGGTTCAGAGTGAAGAAAAGTGACATGTCTACTCTCTGCAAGGACTTGCATGCGTGTAAATGAGGGCAGAGCAGGGATGCATCTCTCCTAAATGCTCTTTTCAAAGATTAAGAGCTTCCCTTTATCACTCTGGTTCTCCAGGAGATAGCCATGGGCTTCACTCAGCAACCACCCCTGGTCCGTTCTCAGAGAGGCTGAATAGGGGCTACCCAGCAGCAGCCCATCACTGCTCATTACAGGGGTGGAGGTAACTGGGGGCGGAGAAGCACCAGGGGCACTCATGCTCTTTTTGCTGTTTCATCGCACCTGTGCCCTGCACAGCAGGTGCACAGAACCAGAGCAGCTGACAACTGCCTCAGGGCTCGCTATGTCAGATATTGGCATTTACCATTCTTGGCATGCTTCTCCCCCTCCCAGCCCCATGGGGAAGTAAGTCTGTTCCATCTCCTACTGCATAATACCATACTCAACACACCCCTGGGGACAGGCCACATTTTCCAAAGTGGTCCTTAATATTTGAAGGCTGTAATAGCTTGGAATACTCAGATCCTGATCTTCTGAGCTGCCTACTCCCCCTGGGGACAGCAGGCCCCAGCCATCTGGACTCAGACTGGGCACCAAAATCAGGAGCCACTTTGAAAGCTGTTGGACTTAGGGACTTGGCCAGGCCTGAGAAGGAAGCTGTGGCTGACAGAGTGGAGTTTAGGCAAGCCAGGCTCCCTGCCCCACTCCCCTCCCCCCCATAGATGCTGACATTACCTCATCTGCTTCCACTTCCAGCAGTTTGACTCCTTGAAGCAGCTCCTGCCCACAGCTCTGATCCACT
Organism: Rafetus swinhoei; assembly: GCA_019425775.1. Lineage (NCBI taxonomy): Eukaryota > Metazoa > Chordata > Testudines > Trionychidae > Rafetus > Rafetus swinhoei. The sequence continues at coordinate 19,374,604 of CM033429.1, read as the reverse complement.
TAGAGATGGATGCTCCCCAGGCCTGAGGAGATGAAATGACCATGGCTGCTGAATGCGTGAATTCCCTCATGCTCCCGGGCAGGAGCACAGGCCAGTCGCACTCCTGGTGCTCCAACTGCTCCCAGCACACTGGAGAGTCCTTAATGCGATTCCATGGTGTTTTAGGGAAGACTAGCTAAACTCACAAGTGCAGGAGCTGAGGCACCCAGGATCCTTGGGGCAGAAGGGTGGGGAAGACGCAGGCCTGGGAAGTTGGCGACGCACTTTTCTCAGCTGGAGCTCGGATGGTCGTTATACAGAGAGCTTGTTCTGGGTGGGCTCTGTCATTTGGGATTCTGGGGGGAATATCAGCTCCTAGATGTGTCTGCCTTGCTGATGTGTCAGTAAACTCATCCCAGAAGATGGAGGGATAACCTGTACCCCACAGGAGCTGCACATTCAAAGCCATATCTCATCACTGCTCATGCTGGACACTTTATAAATGTGTCCAACCATCGGGAACCGGACAAAACCTGGAGGACAAAAGAAATGCCATTACAAGGACCCTACTGCATAGCCAGGTCAGACGGGGGGGCAGGAAATGTAGCTGTAGTAAGCCCCAAGCCATTCAAAATGTATCCATGGCAGTTGCCTGCCATTGCCAGCCCCTCCACTTTCAGCTCATTTTGTGTATCTGCACAGGGAGAGGTCTAACGATGGTATAATCCATTAAAATAAATGTACATTAAATAAGCAATACATGTTTGCTACCAAGTTTTGAAGAAAGGCAAACCACTGAACTGCTGAAATCACTGGCTAAGGACCTGGAACCACAGTTAGCTGGCATGCTAAACCAGCCTTTGACAGCAGAAGCCTCTTCTGCAGGTGCAGCAAGAATATTTTCTTAATTTCACTTCATTCAACTAATTCATTTAAATGACTAGTTCATTCAGTGTTAAACTGATTGGGAGTCACAAAAGCAGAAAAGCTTGTTTTCCAATCTATGAAAAAAAACTGGCTTGAGAGAATATGATCTATTAGTTCTAAAACCTTGAAGGATGTGGTGATCAGAAACAATTCAACTTGCTACCTACAAATACTTCTTTTGTTTAATAAACCAGTTAGTTTGAAATAAAACTATGTCTTCATAAAAATTCTCTTACATTTCTAGTACATGAACAAATTTAAAATGCATATGAGCATTTTAATTTAATTTGTATTTCCACCAGAATAGTTTGATGCAAATTACAAATAAAAAATAATCAAGTAAATAAATGCATTATTCACCATTTTCCAACATAATACACATAAAAATTAAGCCTCTGAATTAAGCTCAAATAAACATGCAGATATAGGGTATGTCTACACTACAGAAAAGATTGAAGCTGCTGCTGTCAATCTTCCTGGGTTCAAATTAGCAGGTCTAGTTAAGGCAGCTAATTCAAATTGAGAGGGGCGTGCCAGTCAATGCTGGTGAACCTGCTACCACAAGGAGTAAGGGAAGTCGAAGGGAGAGTGTTCTCCCTTTGATTTCCTGCAGCGTGCACAGCGCCAAAAGTTGAGTTAAGCTACTTCGACTTCAGTACGCAATTAACGTAGCTGAAGTATCTCAGTTTGACTTGTCCCATAGTATAACTTACCAGTTAGCAAAAAAAGCACCAGCTTTAGTGAAATGGCTGCATTTAGTTGCATAACATGTTTTAATGGTTATCAGCCAATGAGACTCAGTCTTCCTTTAGGAACATACAAGGTACAAATGCAAGCGAAGATAAAATCAGTTCTTTATACCAAGGTTTCTGTGTGGCTGATTTAAATCAATCCGCCCAGAGTGCTGCTGAGAGCAGTGACATGCTATGCTGCACGTGCCCATACAGGGGGCTCTGCTGGTTTGCTGCTTACTCTCCTGTCCAGCCACATAAGGTCAGGAAACAAGCTCCACTCTGTGGCCTTACACTACAGCCTGCTCTTTGGAGCCAGCCCAGGTTCCAGCCCCATGGAGTTCCCCGAAGCAGCCGCTGGCAAGAGCTGGTCTCTAACAATCTCTCACCCCCTAAGTTTGGAAGCAGCATTACTTACTAGCTCTATTCCCATCAGCAGGGCTTCTGGTCTCTCCCATAGCCCCTGCCAGAATCAACAGAGCCCACCCTCCCTGCTGCCAAACAAAGCCGTGTCCTGGATGGGTCTGGCCCTTCTCTGAGTCCTAGGAGCGAATGAGGCTAAGGTGGGTGTAATGTCTCAAGTGCAGAAGATCGTGCTCTACAGCAGGGCTCCTGCTCCTTGCTATTTATCGAATACTTGCCTGTAGGACACATTAGCACTGACCCAAAGCAAGAGTTCCCAGGGACCAGGGCTGGCAGGGCGACCCTCCTGAGCTCACGTGCTGTGCATCCCCACACATCTGCTGCCCTCCCATTTTACACCTGAGTGCCCCACTCCCCCATGCAGAGCTGGGCTAACTGCACTCAGCAGGACGCTTTGCACTAGTCCACCACAGGATGGAACCACCTTCCAGATCCACTCCCTGTCCCTACAGGGCCCCTGCCGCCCAGTCATGCTACCTCTGTCACCAAGGCCCAGGCTGTTCTCTGGCTCTGACAGGGCATTGTCCTTCCGCTCAGTCTGGATTCCCGTGTCTCCATGGCTGGCTGTCAGGGGAAGGAGGAATTTCAGATGAGCAGGAGTCACACACACGTCTACTGCCCCAATCAGCTGGGACTCCCTACCTGGGGACTCCACTCCAGCCCCAGCCCACCCTCCAAATGCAGCAGGTACCCAGCCCAGAGCAGAGCCCTAGAGCCAAAGGGGAAGCACCTCCTGCCCCAGACAGATGCAGAAGGGGAGGAGTCCTGGGGAAAGGGTCACACACTGGGTCAATGGGAAATCCCACCCATCTGGTATGGACAGCTGAGCCCAGCTCAGAAGGGACGTCCCGCTGAGCTGCCTGGCTCTGGTAGGGAACGCACCTTTGGTCTCCTGTGTGAGGTCGTTGAGCTGCAGGTTGGATGGGAGGGACATGTTCTCTCGGGGCAGTCGCACACTGTTCAGCTTCAAGTTGTTGGAATCGCTGGAACAAGAACAAAACTGAAGGGCTGCAAGAGCCCCCTCCGGCGGCACAGCACATACTGCGGTGCAGGCCTCTCCCCAGCTCAGAGGCCCTGCCCCCTCCTTCACAGGTCCCCGCTCATGCCTATGCGCCTGTTTCAGTAGATCTGGCTCATTCTGGACTGGGTCGGCAGAGCCTTGGAACACCCCTGCTGCTGCATCCGTGTCCCCTGGAACCACACTGCTCAAGGGTGGAGGGCTGGGGCTGGAACAGGGACTGGACACTGTCCTCAGACTACAGCTGGGGCCCCTCTGTGAAGAGAGCTAGGAGGAGTCAGTCTAGCTCCTAAGGGTCCAAATTACAGTCAGCCCTAGCTGGCCCCAGACACTGGACTCTCCTCTTGGGTCTGTTCAATGCAGGGCAGGGCAGTGGGTGCCTGGACTGTCCCTGCAGAGGACTCTAATCTCCAGTGCTGTGAACGTGGCACTTTGCAAAAATGCCATTGCCCAACCCCCAGGTGCTCCAAGTAAACCCAGACCCTCCCCAAAAACTGCACAGGCCAAGGTAGTGAAGGGATTCAAGAGGCAGGCACAGATGCGTGGGAGAGGCGCAGACTTGAGGCTGACAAGTGAGGGTATGGGAAGCAGAATACATAAGGCATTTTTACCCCTCCACTAAGCCCTGGCAGACCAGAGACTCTGAGCGAGGGGCAGGGTGGGTTACCTCAGAGGCAGAGGTGTAGGTCCCAGGAGCCCTGGCAAAGAAAAGAGAGTGTTACGGGCAAAGTTGGCAACCTGGTCTTTACACAGAGCTGGGCGCAACGGGGTACCGGGACCCGGGACCCTCGCAGCTGGGAGCGGGTGCACTCCCATGCCCAAAGAAAAGCCCAGTGTCCAGCTCTCACCTGATGCCTTCTTCCTGTTCCTGCAGACGACACAGACAATGAGGATGTTGAGGCAGAGGAGGGTCCCCAGCACCAAGGCTCCTCCAACAATGATAGTCAGGAGGCGCAGCTCCACCTGGGTGTCCAGGAGACCTGCACCAGAGCCAGCCACCCCCATTAGAGACCTCCAGACACAGCACAAGCAGGCCTACGCCACCCCATGGGCTGTGGTCACTGGCCATGCCCATAGAGCACCAGAGGCTGTTTGGCATCCTCAGCTCCCCCATCACGTCTGTAGAATTCAAGGCCAGGAGTGGCCAAGGCGATCGAGTCTGACCTTATAACACAGGCCAGGAATTCCCAGAGCAGTGACAGAACCAACCACAACCCCTGCTACACTGGTCCAAAGGTTTACTCCTCTCACCGTCCAAAATTCACATCTCATTTCCAGACGGAATTTGTTTGGCTTCAACTTCCAGCAACGGGATCACGCGAGACCTTTCTCTGCAACACTGAGGGGCCCGTTATTAAATATTTGCTCCCCATGTAGATATTTAGAGATTGTAACCAAGTCCCCCCTTCACCTTCTCTTTGTTAAAATTAATTGTGCTCTTTAAGTCTGTCGCTATGCAGCAGGCTTCTAATCAACCAGTGCCAGACCCAGACACCGAATACTCTGCACTCCTACTGAGATTCCCCTCATCTCACATGCCAAGACGGCATTCGCTCTTTTGGCTTCACATTCGGCTGACTAGCCATCACCGCTCCCCAGTGTTTTTCAGTCACTGCTTCCCAGGCGTGAGCCTCCCATCCTGCACACAGGGCCTGCACTCTGCTCCTACATGGAAACATTCAGTTAGCTGTATTGTTGGCTTGCCCCCAGCTTACCAAGCAATGCAGATCACTCAATCAGGGACCAGCTGCCTCATTATTTACCTCTCCCCCAATGTGTGTATCATCTGCAAACTTTATCAGTGATCATAGGCCCTGACTCCATGGGTGCTCCGGGGCTGCAGCACCACAGAAAAAAACAGCAAGCGCTGAGCATACACTGGTGGGCTTCTCCTGCCCCCGCCATCCAGCTCCTCCCTGTCTCCCCCCAGCATCTCTCGGATGCTGCCAAACAACTACTGGGGGGGTGGCAGGGCCGGTCTGGGTGACGACATATGGCCCAGAGCAGGGGGCTGAAGAGGCGGGACTGGACCCTTCCAGCTGCTGAGACGCTGCTCTATAGCCCAGCCCTTCCAGCTGCTGAGATGCTGCTCTATAGCCCGGCCTGGAGACAGCCAGGTTGGGGAGGTGACTTTCACTCCCTGCCCAGGCTCAAGTGCCAGGGTCCCTTGTCAGCTGAGCCTTTTTCTGCAATGCTCGCCAGCCCCAGCGCCACCTACCCGGCGGCAGGATGGAGGAGTTGGTGATGCCCACATTGTTGGCTGCGCTGAAAGAGAAGTTCTTGGCCACGCTGCTGAGCTGCACCTGCACAGTGTGGTTGGTCATCCAGGGGTAGCTCTTGGTGTCCAGGATGAGGAAGTCAGACGTATTCACCATCAAGTGCCCATCCTGGTCTGTCCAGGTGATGCTGGCTGGGGGGTTGGCCCGCACCAGGACAAAGAGAACCATGAAGAGACCCGGGTCCTTGGCCTCCTGGTACTTCGCATTCATCTTCATGATCTCCGGTTTAACTGGACAAGGAGGAACACAAACGAAGCAAGTATGAGATCAAGCTGGTCCCTGCCCTTGAACCCAGTGAACTCTGACCCTGGAGAGGAAGCAGAGTCTAATGGTTAGAGCGGGGGGGGGGGACAGGGAGTGGGGTTTAGTGTTAGAGACGGGATACGGGTGTCAGGGCTCTTGGCTGTGGGCGGGGAGCAGGGCTTGCATGCTGAGAGGCACGGTTCCCTCTGTCAGGGCTGAATTTGGCCTCGTCTCAGCAGTGAGAGGGAAACCCCATAATTTCATGTTTGTGCAGCACTTTAATGAGAAGGCTTCGTTATCGTTAGTGACGGATCCAGGTCATTGTCCTGCGTTCTCTGCACATCTGATAACCAGGAGCAGGGCTCAATCCTACTGGCCCCAATTAGCTGCTAATAAGAATCACGACAGCCTCCCTGCAGCTGGCCAGGGCATCCAGGGCACTGCACAATTAACCCCTTCCAGTCCAGCCCCAGTGTTATCTACCTCCTTGGTCCAGACACACAAGCGTGGGTGGGAGGGAAGCCTCTCTCATCCCCTTGTGCCTAACTGCACAGGACCAGTGCGGACCTTCTTAGCCTCTCCATTCAGGGGAGCTGGTTCCAACCCGTCCTCAACTCTCCAGAGAAACACATTTGGTGGAACCCAAGGCACCTCAGAACTCTGTGTAACCAGCTGCCTCTGCCTGCCGGACCCAGGGCTGCAGTCAGGAGTGAGGGGCAGCACGAAAGCTGGGGACAAGGCAGAAGGGCTGGGATAGTGTGGTCAGAACTGAGGGGCACTAGCAGAGCTTGGAAGGAGAAAAGGGACAGAGCTGGAATAGCCATGGGCCATGGATTGTAGCAGAGCTGTGGAGGGACAGAGGGGCACGGCTGGACTAGCAGGGGGGCTGCAAGATGGCAGACGTGTATTGTGGGGAGAGGTGCCACATCAGTGTTCTTGGTCTCTCCCATGAGTTCTCTGGATGAGGCACCTGGCCCACAAGGAGCAGGAGCCCAGGCAAAGCCCCAGGGGCTGATCCTTACACTGCACATTGAGGAGCACCGAGGCGTTGGAGGTCTGGCCAGAGGCCGGGTCCGTGAGTGAGCAGTTCAGTTCCCTGTCTGCGCGCTGCGCCGTCACTGTGAAAGTGCTGGAGCTCTGCTCAAAGGCCTCAGCCAAGGTGGTCACCACTGTGGAGCTGTTGGTCTCCTGCTTCTTGCCGTTCAGATACCAGGTGAGCATGGGCCCGGCCTGCCAGCTGTCCACCTGGCAGGTGAAATCCCGGCTCTCATCCTCCTCCATGGTGCTCACCAACAACGACTGTCCATTGATCTTGGGATCTGGCTCCCCCATCCCTGCAGGGAGTCAGGAGGGAAAAGTCGTCAGAGCAGCACACTTGAGCCAGGAGCTTATCCTATACCCCCGACCCTGCTCCATACACACCAGGGATCCAGTTCATCAAACACAGAAACAGGCCTAATGCCTGGGGGCTCTGAGTCTAATCCGGGCTGCACTGAGCTGGCTGAGACAGCAGCTGGGGAGCTTGGACTCAGGCCAGTCCAGGCACAGGAGGCTGCAACAGACCAGGTGAGGGAGCCTTGGTAGGCATGACCTCTAGGAGCCTCCTCCCTCACCACCAAAGCCCAAAGCAGGGGGCTTGGTTTAGCTCCTGTTCACTCAGTTTCAGGGGGCCCCTCACAAGCTGGGATGGAGAAAGGGGGCAAGTCCAGCCCCAGCATTGCACGGACACACCATGCACAGGGCCCACGTCTGCCAAGCCCCCCACAGGGCATGGGGACTGCCCTCCATGCAAGGGCCTTACCTGAGTGCACTAGTACCTCAATGTGCAGCAACAGCAGCATGTGGGAGAGGGTGGCACGGCAGCTGGGCAGGTGCCTGGTGGGTCCCATCTCTGCTCCGGTCGGGTCCCCCGTTTCACCAGTGCCCGGGCGCTAGGAGAGAGTCAGACGGTACCTGGGTGCCGCTCTTCACGTGGCTTCTGAGGGAATCGGCCCATCGTGAACTTGGGCCTGTGGCCCAGGTGGCCGAGCGAGAGGCAAACACCACAAGGCACCCGCCCCGGCGCTTCTCGCACATCTGGCGCTGGGGCACCGGCACTAGGGGATGAACTGGTACCATGTGGCCCCTACTGCAACCTGGGGACCTCTGGGGGCCACCGGCTCACCCAGGCCAGGCCTCCTCGCTGCAAACCCCAGGGGTAGGGGACTCTCCGCACCCCCTTAGCGCCCACGGCAGGCGCGGGGCCGTCTCAGACACGCAGCGGCAGGGCTCACACCGCGTCACGCAACCGACACACGCCCGGCCCCATCCCCCTGCCCCTGCCGGCGGGGGAGCGTTACCTGGGCTCACTGCGGCGGCCGAGGCGCCTGGAGCCGGCTCCATCAGCAGCAGCAGCGGCGGCCGCCGAGCCCCGCCGGCCCCCAGCGAGCGCTCCGGCCCGCGGGGGCGCTGCCCATACCGGCAGCGGGGGGCCCCGGCCCGGCCCCGCTGCTGCAGCTGGCTCCGGCGCTACCGCCCTGGCTCCGCGCCCGCCCGCTGCAGTCCCAGCCTCGCTTGGGGGCCGGGCTCCGAGCGGCGCCGCAGCCCGGCGGCGAAGCCCATTGGCTGGCGGGATCCGAACCCACTCCGCTCCATTCCACAGCCCCCGCCGGCCCGTGTGAACGCTCTCTCATTTCGGATTGCCGGGGCTCTGCTGCGAGCGTAGCGGCCCGCCCGCGTCCAGGTACGATGTCATTGTAAAAGGCCCGGGCCTTGGAGGAGCTGCAGTCTGGGAGGGCAGCAGGTGCGGCTGTACAGGGTATGCTACAAGCACCTGCAGCTGAACCTGCCGCCTCCTGGGAGGACAATCTCTAAACCAGTGTTTCTCAACAGCTCCAGGGGCTCCGCCAGGTTGACAAACTGGAAACATCCATAGGCACAACACATACAATCAGTGGCCGCTGGGGCATCGCATACATTTTTACGCACGTAAAGGGCTCCGGAGCCCAAAAAGTTTGAGAGCCGCTGCTCTAAGCAAACTGAACAGCCCAGCGGCAGAGGTGATGTTTCCAGAGGTATCCGGTGAGAAGCATTTGAGATTAGGCAGGCCCTGGATGTCAGCATTGGAGGCACCTGGCTGAGCACCTGCTGGGGAGTTCACATGCAAGTAGGGGGTGTAGTCAGTCACTTCCAGCATGAGGAAAGTATGGGAACCTAAAGGCCCTCATTGCGCTAGGTGCACAGCCAGACCTTGCCTCAAAATGCCAGTTGTTGAAAGAGACAAGCCCACCGGGGGCAGAAAGACCGAATGACTCGCCCAAGATCCCACAGAGTCTGGGACAGAGCAGGGACTTGAATCCAGTTCCCAAAGAGCCAGTTCATTGCACTGGTCACTGAGCACAGGCTGGTCTATTTCCAGGCCCCAGCACAGTGAAATGTGAACAAGGGCGTAGGGAAGAGAAGGGGATGACTACATTTGCTAGAGGTGCAGGCAGGGGATGGGTTTTTCATAACACTCTTTCATTACTACTTGCATATAAAAGTGACAAGCGCACTCATTACACCCAGACAACTGCAGCCCAGTACCAGTCAAAGTAGAGAGTTTATTTGGGATAGGGGAGAGCATTGCTGAAGTACGGGCAGCTCTTCTCTGGAGTAGCAAGTCTAAGAACAGCCACAGGGGCACCATGTCCAGAACAGGGGGCCATTCTGATACAGCCGATCCACTCATAAGATTCTAGAGCTTTACTAGAAACAAAAGCTTCGGGGAAGGAAGGGGCATGGTCTGGTTTGTACAAAGGGGCCCATCACCTGGGAAGTGTCTGCCACGTGGCTCATTTGCCTGGGGGCCTCATCTAGGAACCAGCCTGTGACAGATGTTAGTCTGACAGAATATGGTCTGCACTAAGGATTGAGATGCCTCAGGCACTGAGGAAGACAAACTTCCCCATAAACATCAGCCATTTCTTAGGATGCACCAATGGAGATGACCCAGGTGGAGAGGTCAGACTTCTGTGTGGGGCAGGTGGAGGGCATCCTATTGGCCTGGGCCAGCAGAGCGATTCATCGGCAACCCTCTCCCCGGAACAATCCCAGCTGACCCCTTGCCTGGAAAGACTGGCTCTAGTTGCTTCCCTGGATGTCTGGGTTCTGCAGCTTTCTCATCACCTCCAAAAGCATCTGGTTGCAGAGTGCTGAATACGGGTTCATCAGGACCAGCTGGTGCCGAGCGAAGGCGCTACCCAGGCCAGCTGCCTGCTCAAAATCCAGTCTGGCCTTATCCTCGTGCCCCTGCAGCAGATTGAGGAGGCCTCGCTGCACGAAGCACTGGCATGCCACACGGCCTGTGCCCCTGCTGAGGTGCAGGGCTGTGTCCAGGTCCTGCAGGGCACCTGTTCGGAGGCAGAAGGGAAAAAAAGGTGAACTCCATCCGGCCTTGGTCAGTGCAATGTGCTGGGACTCAGCTGTGAGATTCTGGGGGTTTCAGACGCATAATTATTATGCACAGCACAGTGAACTTCCCACTGCCTTCTGTATCATCCCTTTTGATTCGACAGGCCGCAGGGCAGTGACTACAACCACCTACAGACTCTCACAGCTGGGATCTTGTAACCACATTTTCAAAATTAAAAACAAGGTCCTTTTGTGGGGCTTGTTTAGGCTCAGGAAATGTTCGTTCAATAGACAAAATACCCACTTTGTGTTGTGCTCCAGCTTCTGATCCACCCGCAACCTGGGCAGGTTCTCAGATGGGAGGGTTTTTCATAGGAACATGTTCTGAATTTACCTGCTATGGAACCCCAAGAACCAGGAGCATTCACTGAGCCCACAGCATCTCCAGTAGTGTCTCCTCTCATCCTACCCCAATTCATTGCCCTGCCAGTTTGTTCCTGGTAAATACAGAGCAAATTCCACCCAGTATTGCTACACATTGGAACAAACAATGGGACTGAAAAAATGGGGGCATTTCAGAACCCCCAAAAGAAGATAATGGGTCTCAGGGAAGTCACATGAACTATTGGGTTAAAAGTCAGAACTGAAGGGAGAGATTTGCTCCACTATTGCGTGCAATTCACGTAGATTGTGCTGTCCATTAGACTCCATGCCTGGCTCGGTCACTGCTAGAACTAATCAGACCCATCTGTTTGCAGCCCTCCCCAAGTGTAACTGCCAACCCATGTGTCATGGGCACAACTCCCCATCTCAAGTACCTGCCACATCCCCTTTGAGACGAAGGGCCTGGGCACGATTGTTGTAGCACGAGGCTCGCTCTGGAAGGAGTTGAATAGCCTGGCTGAATTTCTCGAGGGCTCTGTTCACATCTCCAGATTCAGCTGCCAAAACCCCCTGTAGCTCCAGCTCTTTGACTTGCTCCAGTAGCTCTGAGGTGAATGCTCCTTCTGTGACGTGTGAAGGAAAAGCCTCATTTATGCAGCAGACACCCAGCTGAGGGCAGGTGATCCCTTGTACCAGACCAGGGCACACTGAAGGGAGAGTCTCACCATCACCAGACATAGGACAGGGGAGCCCACAGGACCTGGGATTAATATGAGGCCTCTGAGCTAATCTTGGACTCACGTTTCTTGGGGCAGAGCAGCGCCTAGCCAGGTCAGTGGGTTGCTGAGATAGCACATTCTGACCTGACACCTTTACTCAGGTACGTATGCAGGCTGGGCAGTAGCAGGCGGCACTTAAATCCAACAAGCAGTATAACTTCCGCACCTGCCCTTTCACCTAAACTCGCTGCCCCAGAATCTCACTGCAAAGTGCCTGAGGCCTGGCCCACAGCCAGTGTCCGAGCTGCTCCCTGGTGAATTAGAAAAGTACTGTGGACAGGTCCACTGGGGTCCTCTCAGCACCTTGATCCAGGCCAGACTCCCTGGTTATTTGTAACAATTGTGTGACTTTGGTGAAAGGTGACGGGGCCTGAGAAGCCTGCACAAGTACCTCTCAAGCCAACTGTACTGATGCTTCTGGCAAGAGAGTCTCCCTGGCCAAAAGATGCTTCAGGAACTGCCTGACTGTAGAAAGCAGGCTGAGCTGATGAGGCAGGTATTGGCTAAAGCCTTCCACCTGCTGTCATTCTGGTCCTGGTCTGTGGGCCCCCGCCCTGACTCCCAGCAGATTAACAGATGCTAAGACCCCTGGTGACATTTCATCTAAGGCCAAGTCTACACTGGCACTCTCCAGCACTGTCACTCTCAGGGGTGTGAAAAAACACCCTCCTTCCCAAAGGCAGCAAGTTAAGCACCAGTGTGAACCCGGCTGCTGTTAGCCACTCCCCTCAGAGGTGGTTTACCTGGCACACTGGGAGAGCTCTTTCCCAGCGCTCATGCCATGACCACACACTCAGTTCAACGCACTGTCACGGCTGCACTTTAAAAACAGTTACGTACAGACAAAGCCACGGTGACAGATGTGCAGCATGGCAGGGGGCGAGCAGGCAGCTCTCTTGCACCACTTGGTCGTCATTGCAGAGATTTTCCCTTCCAGGGCTGAGAAGAGCTTTCCAGTGCTAACGAGCGTGGGCCCCAGTCCCAGAAAGGTCGGGTCAGTCACCTGACTTGTCTTTCTAGTTAGCACATTCTCCTCTCAGCTCTTAGTGAGCTTTCCCGGGCCTCCAAGCCCCCGTCAGTCCCTGCCAGGGGAACACTGGATCGTTCCACAACACCCATGCGACATTCTTCCCTGCTGTAACTCCGCTGTCTTCTCTTGGATTACAGCCGTGTCTACACAGCGAAGCCCCTAACTCCCTTCGCTAACCACTGCCAGCGCACACCTCCTCAGTGGCAAAGCCCCGCCGCCAGTGGGCAGGGGGAATCGCAGCCACCACACAGACCTCTAGTTACAGCGAGAACCTGAGCCCGAGAGAGAACTGCTGCTGCTAAATCAAACTCACCTTCCCCTTGAACTGCCGCCGCCGCCTCTTCCTCCTCAAACCCAGGGATATCCCCGAAAGGAGTACGGGGGTTCAAGATGGCTCGCAGAACTGCCCTGTCCTTGCTTGTAGCCATGTTTAACAGCCCAGTGACGGAGGGAGGGAAAGGCCCTTCCAACAAGCCAGGAATGAGGTGGGGAGATCAAATGGGAGGCTGGCCTAAGAGTAGCCAATAGGAGGGGGGGTGGAGAGGAGGGCCCTGCACTGCACAGCAGCAGGGGAGGTTAATGTTCACAGGGCCCGTTAGGATTCCATCCCCCAGGGGCCTGCTGGCCGCTAACCGCGGGGGAATTGCAGAGTCCAGACATTCAAGCTGCCTCACGCTGAGCTGAACGCACCAGAAGGGTTGCAGACCTTGAGGTCAGTAACAGGGAGGGCAGGGACAGGGATTCTAGCCCCACCCAAAGCACTACCAGCTTCTATTGCACAGACAGGGGAACACACAGGATGCACATTCAGGCCACTGCTACCTTTTGATGTTTTTCTTACATGCTTCCTCTAGCATCAGCCTGCCCCCAGCATACCCAGCCAAAATGGTCGTCCAAGCCCAGATCCCTGAACAGCTACAGAACCGTCTCTTCTGGCCTGGACTCCTGCCCCCTTGCTCCCCTCGTGTCCAACCACCTTTCTGCCAGGATCTCATTCTGGTTGTTGTGACACCAGGCCCCGCGTGCCTCTGCCAGCTCCTCCTCCACCTGTGTATCAAATACAAAAAATACTTGTCTTTGCCTTGAAGGCAGTTCCTAACAGCCCCACTCCAACCTGGTGACTCGTTATCTGCCAGCGCTGCCCATTTTCACTGCCCATTAATGCAATTTCTGCCTCTCTCGCTTCCATACTGCCCTCATGCCCGAGGAAAGCCCCTGATAAAATCCCCATCACCGTGTCCACCTGTAGGGACCACAGCAAAAGGCATCACTGGGCAGATGACAAGCTGGGCCTGTCTTTCCCCTTTTTCCCTTTGCCCTCAATTTGAAACCAACCATCCATGAAACTAACCCTGCAGAGACAATTCCTCACCAGGTGCATGGAGCTGTGTATGGCATCCACACCCCCTCTGTGTATCTGTGACTGCTCGTGGGCTGGTGGTTTGTGCACTGCTCTGCAATGCAGTCGCAACCCCGACCAAGGTCTTTGGGCTCTCCCAACACACAAATATTTACTACACTCATGGAGCTAGCTTTCCACCCACGGAGCTGTGCTCCGTAGCACTTTGAACTGGGGCCCCCACTACAAAAAGGATGTGGACGCATTGGAGGGTCCAGCGGAGGGTGACCAAAATGATGAGGGGGCTGGAGCACATGACCTATGAGGAGAGGCTGAGGGAGTTGGGTCTGTTTAGTCTGTAGAAGCGAAGAGTGAGGGGGGATTTGATAGCCTTCAACTTCCTGAAGGGAGGTTCCAAAGAGGATGGAGAGAGGCTGTTCTCAGTAGTGACAGATGGCAGAACAAGGAGCAATGGTCTCAAGCTGTGGTGGGAGAGGTCCAGGTTGGATATTAGGAAAAACTATTTCACTAGGAGGGTGGTGAAGCACTGGAATGGGTTCCCTAGGGAAGTAGTGGAGTCTCCATCCCTAGAGGTGTTTAAGTCTCGGCTTGACAAAGCCCTGGCCGGGTTGATTTAGTTGGGATTGGTCCTGCCTAGAGCAGGGGGATGGACTTGATGGCCTCCTGAGGTCTCTTCCGGCTCTATGATTCCATGATTCTAACTGTGTCTCACAGGCCAAGGTGATGGGGAGATGCTCGATATACGTGAATGTTTGTTTCCTGATGCGCTTAGAACACGGATGCCCGATGCACTGTTTAAGTCCCCCACACACGTCACAATGCGCACGCACGCGCGCACACACACACGCGCGCACACACGGTTTGCTTAGCCCCCGGGTGACTCTCACAAATGGTGTTTCACTTGATCTCTGAGGGACCATGGACTTGGGAGGGATGAGGCTCCTTCCTTACTCTTTAAGAGGTCACTCTCCATTGGTACTGCTGCCTGTGCCATCATCTTTGTGAGTACCTGTGCTCAATTACCCTCAGCTTTCAGGAGCCATTCCAAAACTGCCTTGTTTTTAGCTACCAGTGTCCCTTTGTACATCAGCCACGCTGCTGCAAGAGACTCCAAGCCACCCCTTCTCAAACCTCCCAAATAAGTTTGCTATCCTGTCTGCACACACTAACTTTTCTTCCATGCCATCACTGAATGCCCTTTTGCTTTGAGGTCACCTGTCAAGAACCATCCCCTTTGGGGGCAAGGACTCATTTATTTCACAGCACACATCTGTGGAGCTATAACACACGTGATACCAAGTGCCTTCTCTGAAGAAAGGGAGATTCACATGATGAGGCTGAGTGATGCTGGCACCAGAACTCCTCCTCTCCAGCTTTTTAAAAATAAAGTAAATCAAGAGTCACCCTCTGCAGCAATAAACTTGACATGTTTATTAATTAAACTATCACTTAAATAAAAAAAAGTGCATAGAAAATAAACATGTTTAAAAACTCCTTTTTGGTTTTTACAACTATGTACACTTTTTTATTTTTACATTCAGTCTTTCGCAGAGCTTTCAGCATTTTTCAACTGTTAAAGTATTTCCTTCGTCCCTGTGACAGGGAGTTAACACTGATGTACTTTAGACATTTCCTTTTTTTTAAAACCAGAAGCTTGGAAGAACACAAGAAAAAAAAGAAATAAAAAGATCTGTTATACATGATAAGTTGTCAAGAAATGTATTATTTCTAGAACATAACCTTGCCATTGTAGAGCTTTTTTTTTTTTTTTTGAACAATTATTCACCTACCTGTATTTACTAAAGAGACTGTTAAGTTTAATAAAAGAAACACCACAAGTATAGTTCTTGGTTGATAGACAAAGCTACAGTACCTTGTTAAAAAGATACCAGGAAAGCACAGAACACATTTTTCCCTATATGCAGGTGGTACCCCAACATTCATAACCCAAAAAATCAAAAACAAAACAAAAAACAAGTTGTACAAGTACTGACTGGTAACATTGAAGGTCAGAAAAATCCTCAAGCAGGGAAACTACGGGCTAACGATTTCATTTCTGCAGCAGGCTCCTGGGTGTGAATGCTGTCACTCTTCAGGCTGAGGTGCTCTGCACTACTGCCAAGCAAGCCCCTTTGAGTTTACATTTGTTCACCGAGAAGTACACAGCTTGATTATTTTTCCTGCCTTTGTTAGCAACTGTAACACAATCCTTATCTATAGTGTTAAGAGAATTAAAAGCCATGGACCGATACTGAACTAGGCTTCATTACACGGTGCATTACTATATTAGTTCCTATATATATCATATTTATAGTTATTAAAAAAACTCGCAAGTGTGTTGAATATGGACCAGTAGTATGGATTTGAATGGCATGATTCTGCACAGAGACCATCTTGCTGAAGAACCTGGTATTGCTTGGAAATGAAAGAAAATGAAATAGAAAGATTATACCCAGCCCTTTGCAATGACCCGCTTTTCCTTTAAAAAAAATTGGTTTGTACAAATAAAAATAAATGCCTTAAGGTTTGACTTTTAGTAT
The DNA here is from genome assembly GCA_019425775.1 of Rafetus swinhoei. Lineage (NCBI taxonomy): Eukaryota > Metazoa > Chordata > Testudines > Trionychidae > Rafetus > Rafetus swinhoei. The sequence goes on along the minus strand of CM033429.1, from coordinate 19,358,540 downwards.
TTTCAGGTATCATGATCTATGTCAGTCCTTATAAAATATACATTCATATATGAGGAAGCTGCATTGTGCTCACTATTCGCCTGGGCAGGACAGGGTTAAAGAGCCCATAGGCCTGTGTCCTACAGAGGAATCATTGAAAACTTAAATACTAGCTGCCAAGGCTTCTCCCCGCCTTCCTTTTATTTGTTTAAAACTGTAAGTGACTGAAAACCTCTGTGCTGGAGATAGACTGATGAGAACAATGGAAGTGGGGAGCAAGGGAACCGCTGGCCCAGCCTGCATGTCAGCACAATTCAGCTTCTCTGGTTTACAGACAGTTTCACTGGCCACAGCGGCTGCTCATTAAGGCAGCCACATCAGGTATAGCAGCAAAGCATTCAGTGAGCTGGATCTTCCACCAAATTCTAACCTGATCCATGTGCTCTCTCAGTCCTCATGCTAGAGGAAATTTCTAGTGCCTGGTTCTCAGAGGGACTCAGGTGGTATCTCTCTTCTGTTTTCTCCTTCGCTTATTTTTCCCCCTCCTCTTGTTTTTTTTTCCTAACTAAGGGGGTTGTGGGAGCAGTGTTTCCTGATCAGAGCTTGCTCTTAGTGTGGATTTCTGGTGAGGACTCAATTTTGCTTCTCAAATAGCTTATAGCTACATAGATTGTTGGCAAGAGACAAGAATGGGATTGTTGTCAGCTGCAGAGGCTGACTCTCTGTCAGATTAAGGGATCACAGTGGGAGGGAGAAGGAGGAAAGGATTGAACTAGACCTTCTGAAGTTAAAATTCGCCAGTGTGTCCAACACTGGAACTGTCCCCCAGCATTGCTGAGAGGGGCAGTGTCTAGGGATGCTGAGCTGAGATTTCTGCAGGCGTGCTCTCTGGCCTCTCAGTGTGCATGCCTTTCCAAACTGTCAGTGCATCAAATCATTTCAGTAACACATGCAGCTTTGACTTGGATTTTTTCCTTTAAAAAAGTTTTACAAAATAATAATCACACAGTGCAATTAAAAAAAAGGAAACAGCAAATCCTGACCCTTCTGAGCGCTACATTTCATTCTCAGGTCAGAGGAAGAGGTCTCTGGGGTTGAATGGCACAGATACATAGTGCTAGGCTGTGAGCGCTAAGGAGTTATTAGTCAATGCTGTCCGATTTACATAGGTGGCTGTTGCTGCTGTTTTACAGCAGCCTTTCACTCTGCTAGTTCAGCCAATGGTAGATGGCCTGCCCAGAGGAGAGGAGTAGGGGAGCATTATGATTTTACTGTTCAAAGGAAAAAAATGTATGTTTCCAAGTGAGAGGCACTCGGGGCTAAGAAGTGCATTTGTGGGTATAAATCCCACACCTGTTCCTGCCGATGATGGTGAACAATGGCAGGGCTGGGGCTCTGTTGCTCTGCTTGCTTTCCACAGGACCATGTTTCTCTGGTTGGAGAGTTGAGAATTTTCCCAGAATGAAAATCCACTCTGGCTCTTTATCCAGAGAAGCTGCATTGGAAACAGTGGTGAGTGATGTGAAGTTGATTTCCCTTCTACCAGCCACAGTCCTGGGCTTATGTTAAAGTGATCTGTCGAGAGATGCAGGGGCCCCTGACTTTCATTAACTATCCTGGCAGAATCAGTGAGTTATTGAGGATGACATATCTGCTCGGCAAGATTTAAGTGGAACGAGCAGGATGGGAAAAAAAATCATATTTCCTGCCAAATTCCTAATTCTGAGCCCTGCACAAGCTAATGGAAAAGTGAAAATAGCGATTCTTACCTCCTCTCCTTCACCTTTCTATAAATACAACAGTGGCATGCGTCAAGGCAGAATACTTCTTTCTGCCCAGTGGCAGGGAAACTGTACCAAAAAAAATGCTAACAGAAATTTAAATAAAGTTTCACTGAGTCAAACTCCTGAGATGGGTAATTGTTCCCCATGCCCTCCCCCTTGACAAATCAATATAATTAAGGTCCAGCAAAAGCTTCCAGGAAACAGTTACTTAAGTCAACAAGGCAGAACAAGATTAAACGTAAAATAAAAGTATCCCTCTCTCTGGAGAAAGGATCAGACTATGTCCAGCCAGATATTTCCTATAACCGTCCTATGAAAATAAAAACATTATTAAAAACAGATTATTTTAAATTAGGATAATACCACTGTTTAAAAATAGCCTTGTCGTAAGTGCTTTTCCCTATGAAGTGCTTCTCATAGAAAAATATACAAAATATATTTACATTTATAAAACCTTAAATACTAAACTGTAAACAGAACAGAGTAAAATCCAATCACTTAATTTAACAGGCTCGGGGCTTTGTTTTCTTTTAGAAGGGTGGAGCGGACCCATAAGGGGAAGTTATCACGTTTGAACCAGGACTAGTGTCATTCTGTTTTGCTTTTTCAATGGATATACTATTTCACTCAGGTGGGCTTAACTGTGGTAGTTGCAAACTGGTTTCCTAAAGATCTATTTAAATGCTACAAGGAGTATGCTCAGATGGTTAGTGTTTGGCCTTGCATTTCCACTGAGCTTTTAGACCCCTTTTGGTGCCTATTCCTATGTCTTACAAGGAAGACTGAAGAAACCATACCCTAGAAATGGCTCCTAGAGAGAGGGATGTGCTTAGAGAAATCACTTATTTGCCTGATTTATTTATCCTATTACATTATTTAAATAATCTGAGCAGAACTTCTCCTGCTGATACCTCTGCAAATCGCCCTTGCTGGTTTCTGTTGGGAGTACTGACTGGCTATCAGAACTGCTCTCCTTTGCTGACAGCTGCAGCTCTGCTCATGGATTTCCATTGCTTGGACAGGCTCAGAGGCAGGTCTCTGGGATATGTGCGCGCCTGGCAAATCTTGCAGCTCCCTAGATCACAGAAGAGTGCCCATTTCTAATGGGAGAAGAGTTGCTCCTACACTACAAAAGACTTCATTACTAAAACAAGGCGTTTGCTGACAAGGGTTTCCACCTTGGACTGTAAAGCCTAACGTGCGAATCACTGTAATCAGTTAGCATAAGCCCAATACAGCCCTTTCCTTAACTACAGGTAGCTAGGAATTCTCTTCTACAAAAAGAGGAATTTCAGAGAAAAATGCTACTGAAACCCTTTTCCGTTCACTTACAGGCTGCTCTAGCCTTATTTACTCTTCCCAGGCTCCAATAAAGGACAGACCAACCAAGAGAAATGAACTGGACCACCTATGGCTGTGATAAGATTTCTGATAAGACCCAGCCTGCTCACAAATAGTGTTTTGGAAATGCATGGTGGAAGGAACCACAGATGCTCAGAGCGTCCTTCAGAGCTGGCTGGTGGATACAATCTCTCTTCCGAGGAAAAGCTCAGTCAAGTACTGTCCTTTTTTACTTATGACACAGCAAGCAAAGAAAACTGAAAACCCTACAGTGCCGTTCCTGGCAAAGCTGGTCATTGAGTCCTGACAGACCAGAGACAACAAAGAAAGACAAAATCGGAGGCCCCTACCCGTATATGGGTTTTGGTCTTTTTTGCCTCATCCAGTCACCCTCCCCCTCTCCCACTCACTATCCCACAGTGACGACAAATACTGGAGGGGAAAAAAAGGGCAGTGGAAAAAGCATAACAATCATATTGAGGGTCTTCTCTGATCGTCCGTGTCTTTCACAAGGGTAAGTGTGCGCATGTGAGACATGAAGATGTGGACTCTGACGGAGAAGTGCAGTCATTACTTACGTCCCTGAGCCCCAGTCGATCTTCATTTCTGTCTCTGTCCTCTCCCCTCCCTCCCAAATGGTGGGGAAGAGATGCATTGTAACTTTGGTTCACCTCAGGCCCCGCAAGGCTCACTCACAGCTCATGAAAGTTTTAGTTTAAGAATTTCCTGCACTTCTTGGCGCCGCAGTTACAAGGCAGTTTGTTGCTGGCGTCTTCAATGGGGAATTTGTAGTCATAAGTGAGTTCCTCCCCACGGTAGATTTTGCGCATGGCAAAGATGACGATGTGTTTCTGGCCATCAATGTTGATGACACGGGAATAACAGTTGGGCTCACAGGAGTGGTTGATGAAGCGGGCTGCATTCCCATGCATAGTGGCATCTACCACTTCGGAGTCATCAATGCGGAACATATAGCAGCCAATCCCCTGGGCACGGAGGAAAGAAAGGCATTTAGCATTCAGGGAAGCCAAGAGTCATCCTCCCCTGCCTGGAGTTTCAGGTGATGATTTATTACCGTAACTAAACAAGAGAAATGAAAATTTATTCTATGTGGACCCATGATCTCCTTAGAATCTGGAAGCCACTCCAGTTATAAAATACTTGCGTAAGCTGTTTTATTCTCACACCCTTTGAATCTGCAGTGCTGATGCATGGCTCAAATTTCCTAAGACCTTAGAGGAAGCAAAGGAAGTGCTCCTAGAGCTCCAGTCACTGCTGGAAAATGTGGGAAGTCTAAACCCCAAATCATTGAGTTCAAGTGCAGTTTTCACACCTATTAAAGTTTGCACTATATGCTAAGTTGAGATCCCTTTAACCCATCCTTGTACCACACAGACATATTTATGCCCCATGCAATCCCCACAGATGAAGTCTGGACAGGATCGTGGCCCATTCTCTACAAACTGCTGCTGGAGGTCATAATACTAGTTTTAAAGTCACCAGAAATAGTGTTTGGGCGCTGTCAGAAAGCACTTGGGAGGTCACAAATGTGGAACTTCCTCTCTCTTCTATAATTATTTTCAGTTCAACATTATTTTGCAAACATCTACGTCAACCCAGACAGGAACGTCTTCAAGAAGAAAATGTCGATATGTATGGGAGAAGTTACCAACAATGGGCATTTGGCCAAAGCAAACACACATCAGAGCATAAAATTCATTTGGCCTCTACAATTTAAATGGTAAGATGTACTGTCTAGGGGTCTGAGCACAGGAATGGCATCCCAAAACCCTTCAGTTCTAGTCTTGGCTAGGACACCAATCTGCTCTCTAGACTGGGGCAAACAGCTTAGCTCGTCTGCCTTAATTTCCCCACCTATACACTTACCCCTTAAAAGATTGTGTACAGTACACTGAAGATCAGGAGTGCTATATAAGTGCTAATATTTTATAGGAATCCACATATTAGGGCGTGTACTTTTCCCATAGTTACACAGGGTTTCAGTTTCATATCCCCAGTGAAAGACGACAGTTTCCTCCTGGGAATGCTCCCTTCAGGTCACCAGCCAGAGAAAAGTGAGGTGAAGGGGTTTAATTGCCCCTGTTACAAATGCTGGTGAAAGTCACAGAACTCACCTTGCTGTCATAATACTTCTCTCGTTTGTCAGTGAGGATGGAGCGAATGACGTTGCCTGAATATTCTATCACCATCTCACCTGCATCAATGTTCCTTTTGCAGAATAGGCCTCGGCCATGGATGGGAGACCTAGTAAAAAGAAACAAGCGACTCTATCAACCAATGCAGCTGGACTATGTTGTATCAACTAAAGACCAGAAAACTTTACTACACAGGTAACTCTTCCTCAAAGGGACAAAGGGTTTGACTCTCCTCACTGTGTTTCTACCATATGCATGTAACCAAAATATTTCTCACTTTGCTTGCCATCCCAAAAATAAATGCCTGAGCTATCACCAAGGTGAGCTGGCAGTAATAAGTGGTTTGTACTGAGGATCAGCTTTTTAAAGATTTGACGTGAAAACAAAGAGGGGGAAGAGACGATGGGCGAGATATCTCTTTCCTTTCAACATTCCAGTCAGACTTTAGCAAAGGGTTTCAATTTTTAATCTCCCTCTGCCCCAAGACAGAGCTAAAGCACCAGAGGAAAACCATACCTGTAGACACCAACGGCCTCCTTGGAGGTCTTCTTCAAGTGTCGGAATCGCATGGGCATTGGCAGATCCATACTAGTTGCTCTCCTAGAACAAAGAGACACTGCTAAGTGATCACCTTTATTCGAGAGCCCATGCCAAGCATTAGTTGATAGTTTCAAAGATATTGTTAACATTTAGTCATTGTGACACTGCAGCCCAATGCCCACCAACAAAGCAACCAAGATTAATAGTGTATTTTTATATAAGTATTATAAAATTGTCCTTAATTCAACCTCAGATCTCAGACAAACTCCTTACTGCTAACCAGCTCTCCTCTGCTGCAAATTTAATGTGAGCAATCTTCTTTCCTTATTCTCCAAGAACTCTGATCAGCACATCCTGCAGTAGCATGGAAACAGATGAGAAGGGATCTGGCCACCTTCAGCAGCCAGGTCCTGTGGCTAATGCAGGATGGTCCTCCACAATCTATTTTCCAACGTTATGTACGTTTAACATTGTATCACCACACTTCCAGGTGCAATAGAAAACACAAAAATATTTGGCCTTTCTTAGTACCCTCCCCTTTTGAAGACATAAATCCAGCTGCATACCGAGCAGACTTCAGCTGCACTTCTTCTTCTTCCTCATCATTGGGGTTGTATTCTGGTGGCTGTCGGTGTTTAGAAGCCAGGAAATTGAACATATCAAATGCTGACTTCCTGGAGGCAAAGAACATGTGCATTACTGGCAAAATTAGTTTCCAACACCATCATGGCAGCTGCAAGAGCTATGCGTGTTTGCTATTCTATCACTTCTCTACCCGATTTTTCATTGTCCTTCTCAGTAATTCATGCTCACTTTAGGTGCTGATCAAAGTGCTGTAAAGCATCAACATCCAATAAGCATAATCTTTAGGACTGTGAATGGAAGTGGTAAAGTGGTCAGTCTTTTTAATTTCAATGTCCTACTGCTTGGCAAAGCGAAGAACAGCAGAAGGCGCATTAGAGATGTATACACACCCAGAAATATATAAGCCATCAGTTTACATTTGGAAGATACCATCGAAGTGATAATCTTACTTTTAGCTGGAAGCTTATTTTCTGTAGAAGTTTACAGTTTATGCCCCCTCACTTGTTAGGGAAAGTCTCTTACTCTGATCTGTGGGTGTGTCAAGTCCGGCCCATCACAAAGCTCACCCTTACCTGAGGTGGACTTCAGCTCTAGCAGAACCATGTGGGTTCAATGGTGGTTCATTGGTCTCCTCTGGTTTGTGGAACCTAAATTTGTAATTATGGCAATGTTTTGCTCCATAAAGCTGCTCGATCAGGAACACAACAGCATCATGGATAATCCCCAGCATCCTCAAACCATTCACACCTAGAACAAGTACAAAAGGAAAGGGTAAGAAACCAGGCATCAATGAAGCCAGGCAGCCTGGAAAATAAGCCAGCCCATCTGAAACCAGTAGATGCTCCTGCCAGCCAGAGCCCTGCATTAGTGACTTGATTTAATTTCCAATGAGAACTTAAAATCAAAATTCTTTTGTTTCAGTCTCTGCATCAAGACGTATCCCTAGTTCAGCAACTAGCAGATGATCTAAAATGGAAGAGCAGCCATATTGGGTCAGACCAAAGATCCATCTAGCCCAGTCTTCAGACAGTGGCCAATGCCAGGTGCCCCAGAGAAGGTGAACAGGGAATCATCTCGAGATCCATCCCCCATCATCCATTCCCAGCTTCTGGCAAACAGAGGCTAGGGCCAACATTCCTGCCCATCTTGGCTAGTAGCCATCAATGGACCAATCCTCCATGAACTTATCCAATTCTTTTTTGAAACTTGTTAAAGTCTTGACCTTCACAACATCCTCTGGCAAGGAGTTCCACAGGTTGACTATGTGATGTGTGAAAAAAATATACTTCCTTTTGTTTATTTTAGACTAGCTGCTTGTTAAGTTCATTTGGTGACCCCTAGGGTTCTTGTGTTATGAGGAGTAAATAACTTTTTCCTTATCTACTTCCTCCACATCAGTCATGATTTTATAGACCTCTATCATACCTCCCCGTAGTCATCTCTTTTCCAAGCTGAAAAGTCCCAGTTTTATTAATCTCTCCTCATATGGCAGCCATTCCACACCTGTAATCATTTTTGTTGCCCTTTTCTGAAAACTATCTAAGACAGTGGCTTTTAGATAGTGAGCAAATAGGATAGAATACTAACACCTTACTGCAGGCTTAAAAATGATGCCAAACTAATAATAAAGCACACTGGATCTTACAGGGTAATCCCAGGTCCTCCACGTGTATACTACGCAGTTACATTAGTGCTTCATTAGACTGTAAGGTCAGAAGGAACTATCATAATCAAGTCTGACCTCCTGCATACTGCAGGCCACAGAACCTCACCCACCGACTCCTAGAATAGAACCCAAACTTCTGGCTGAGGTACTGTGTAAAGACTTCAAGTTACAGAGAATCCAACATTTATATTAGTTTAAACCTGTAAGTGACCGGTGTTCTATGCTGCAGAGAAAGGTGAACCTCACCCCAAGGTTTCTGCAAATCTGACCCAGGGGAAATTCCTTCCAGGCCCCAAATACTGTAATTATCTAGACCCAGAGCATGTGGGCAAGACCTAGGAGCCAGACATCTGGGAAAGAATTCTGGCAGTGGTCTCCAACCTTTTTACACCCAAGATCACTTTTTAAATTTCAGACCAAGCCAAGATGTACCCCATCCTTCCTCCAAGACTCCACCCCTTCCCTGAAGCCCCGCCCTCTCTGTTCTCCTCCTCTCCATCACTTGCTATCCCTGGCCCTTATACACTCTCAGGGTATAGCTACACTGCCGCTTTTTTCCCCGATTCTTCTGTAGGAAGAGGTTTTTCCGACATTTGGCGTGTCTAGACTGGGCCAAATGTCAGAAAAACCCCTTCTTTCCTCGTGTAAGGGGGAATACAGGGGTTGCCAAAAGAGCGTGTTTGCTGTTCTACTAAAAAAAGCGGAAGAACAAACACGTCCCTGGATGCAGAAGAGTTTTTCTGGGATACCTGGAAAAAACTCCTGCTGTCTAGCCGTACCCTCACTGGGCTGAGACAGGAGGTGCGGGCTCTGGGGTGGGAATGAGAGAATTGGGTGTGGGAAGGGGTGGGAGGTGCAAGCTCTGGGAGGGAATTTGGATGCAGGAGGAGGAGGAGAAGGGGATGCTGGCTCGGGGAGAGGGCTCCAGGCTGGGGAGTGTTGGGGTCAGGTGGAGGGTTGGGGTACTGAGCAAGCCACAGGCTTGTGGATGTGAGAGTGCAGGATTTTGGGTTGGGGTATGTGAGGGGCTCAGGGCAGGGAGGTTGGGAGTATGATGGGCTCAGAACACAGATTTGCGGTGTGTGGATGGTGCAGAAGTGTTGTGGCAGAAGACTGAGGATGTGGGGGTGCAGGAGTTTGGGGATGTGAGAGGCTCAGGACAGGTGGTTCCAGTGTATGATAGGCTCAGATTTGGGGTTGGGGGGCAGTACAGGAGTGTTATGATTCTGTGGCCAGATGCGGGCTTGGCCCCAATTGGGGGTTTGTTGGCCAGGCTTCATTTTTAAATAAAATATTATGTCAAACACAAAGTTTCAGCATTGTCTTTATTTACAAGAAGGGCCGGGAACCTGTTTTGAATCAAGGGTCAGTGACCCACAGAAAAGTCAGTTGGGGCCACACAAGTGAGATGCAAAAAAACAAAAACAAACAAAACCCACGACCTCCTCCAAAACCCCGCAAGCCTCACTAATGTGGCCCTGTGCTGGTGTGAGCAGGGGACATAGTACTGGGGAAGGGTGCTTGGGACAGGGATGGGGTGCCAGTGGGGACTGGATGCTGAAGCAGGGGACAGCGTGCTGGTGGGGGTAGGGAACAGGCTCATGGGGCAGGTAGCAGGCTGCCAGTGGGTGCTGCAACAGGGGACAGGGTGTTGGTGGGGGCAGGGAACAGGGAGTCCCCGGCACTCGCCTCCTCCGAGGACTCCTACCCCCACCCCCCGCAGGGGAAGCAGGTCCCGGCACTGTGCCTGCTCCGGGGATTCCTACGCCCTCCCGCCCACCGCAGGGGAAGCACGTCCCAGCACTCGCTTGCTCCGGGGACTCCTACTCCCTCCCCCCCACAGGGGAAGCACATCCTGGTGTGCGCCTCCTCCAGGGACTCCTACTCCCCCGCGCAGGAAGTCCCCGGCATGCCACAGACCTGTGTCTGGCACTGTGTCGGCTGTTTGGGGGAGGGGGAGTAGCCAGCGCACTTCCTGAAACCCCGGAACTGGTGCGCAGCTGTGGGACTTCCGTCCACCCTGCAGGAAGCCGGCGCTACCTCCATTGTCACTGGAGGTAGGCAGTGGGGCTTCTTCGGGGTGGGGGGAAATGGCAGGGTCCCGAACACCTTGTGATCGGCTGGTCGGGCCCTCTCGATCTACCAGTCGATCACGATTGACGGGTTGGTGACCACGGCTCTGGAGTAACTCAAAGCCCTCCCCATCTAGTGCCCCATCACCAGCCATCAAAGGTATTTGTTTCTAGCATAATGCAGGCAGTCTGCTCTGAAGCGAGATTTCTGATCAGACCATGTTGTTAAAAAACTTCACATCAGAACTTGAGGACACATCTAAACTACTGCTATTTGTGCAACTAATACAAAGAATAAAAAAGATACAATAAGCTCAGGTGACTAACTGCCATGCATTAAGTAGCATAATTGTCTTATTTTAAAAAGTAACAAAATTGCCTAAACTTTTGTACAACTAAAGCGCAGCATTTCACAGCAAACTTGACTTGCTCAGTAGATCAAGCACAAACCCTGACACAAAATATTTCTCATATAAACTTCCTGTTGCTGCTATACTGGAGATTTTTATTTATGCAAACCTTGAAAAGTTTTGCCCTGCTTAAATCAGAATATTTGCTGACAAAATGTTTCTCCTTTTAAAAAAGTGAGCTAATAAGAGACAGACCCTTTTATTCTGAAGACTCTACTCGTTTGATAATTTCTTCATAACAATAGTTTATCTGCTCTTAAAATACACTTTGCTGGCCAAGAGGAAACAATCTCAGTGCTTAGCATTACCTGCAAACGAGAGCTGCTTCAGACGGGCATTGGAACGAGCTTCTTGAACTTTATCAGTCAGTGATTTCCAGGCATCTATGATTAGATATTGGAAGACAAAAAAATAATACAAGATTTGCATCTATCAGACATCAGGAGTAACTGGAACAGCTACTCGGTCTGTCTCCTAATTGTCTCCTCATTCAGGCAGGTCTGCAGTAATGCAGCCAATGTTACATAGGCATGCGTGTATGTACATGCAGACAGAAACCTATCAGTATATGTCACACCAGGTGAAAGTGCAAATGTGTCATGTGGCAAATACATCAGTGGCCATAAACTCATTACTTCTGCAGTTTCCCTCTTCAAAATAACTTATTGGTGCACAGGCAAATAAGCTGCTTTAGCAATGACTTTTGAAACAATATTTAGATGACACAATGCAGGGATAATTATTTGCTTTGTCCCACCACTACTTTATATACCAACAATAGTGTTGGTCAGTGGATTCAAGATAAAATGGGACAATGCAGATATTTAACACAAACCAGGCACTCTGGAATAGGATTTTGTTCCAAAGCCTTACGTCTAAGCAAAGACAAGTCTTCTGAAGAAGCTTGACATAGATATCACAATTTCTTTAAAGCATCTTTTGTTTTAACCTCTGGAAATGAAAGCTCAGAGAATCATTGTCCTCACCTTCAATGCTTTCTGCACAGATCTGAAAACCATCATCGCTTGAGATCTCAAAAACTAGTCCTTTCTTTGGCTTCTTCTCACCGAGGCTCTCTTTCCTCTTTTGCTCTTGCTGCAGCCAATATATAAGTGGGGAGCTGTAAGTGCCTTCCTCCTCCTCAGGAGCTTTGGATCCTGGAATACAGACAGACCAACATGAAGATACAGTTGGGCAAAATTAAATTCTTAACGTACCTCTCACCAAACAGATGAAAATGGTGAAAAGAATCTGTCCTTGATTTGAATAATGGATAATTATTTCTAAGAAGCAACCACCAAAGCTTAATTAACATTCCTGGTAAGAGCTGCCTCCCTTACCAGTTTACCTAAGTTACTCCATAGTTTTGAGATCCTTTTCATGCAAACGAACCCATGGTTGATTTAGAACAATTATATTCACAATATTAAGGGACTTGTTAAAATTCCACAATAATGGATTTAGATTTTGAACCACCTCTCATCACCAGTGGCAATGGGAATTATAAAATAAGAAACAAAGACAGGTCTCTCCATGAAACATACAACAGGAATATCAATTTCTGGTGATGATGAACAGAAAGAAAACTGCAGTTAATGAGACAACAACTTTACCACCTCAATTTTAATTCTGTTCTCTGTACATGGGCACTGGGCTGATGACCAGACTTTCAACTCAACTCCCAAACAAAGTCTTGTTTTTTAAAGTCTACAGCTGTTATGGAGCTCTCATTTTCTTAACAAGAACTGAGGTCCTGAGCATGAATTTTACATCCATTTAGATAGGTGAAATAGTAGACTGCAACATGAGAACATAAAAATCAAAGTTGCAAATTTCTACAGCCACACATACAATTCACATTATTGTGATTGGAACTTAACTCCCTCCAAAACTAGCAGAAAACAATACACTGGCTACTAAGAGTTCTTTAAAGAGGTCAAACCTGAAAATGACTCTATATAGTTCAACACCAGAGGTATCAAGAAACTGTGTTTATGGAAGAGTGACATACCTGCATTTTCCTGCTCATTTGCTGTGTTCTGCACTGATTGTAGGTCTGTAAGAACTGCCATTTGCCTTAGGGAAAGGGGAAAAATAAAGAAATATAATGCTCGTCAACAAACCACTCCACAGATGGCAACTCCTGTTTACTTCCTATGGCTGAGCTATCTAACCAGTTGGACTTGTGTGTTTGTGTATCACAGAGGCAATGTCAATTTGAATGTTTTTAAACTGATTACATATAAAAAGTTCTAGTTTCTAATAGAACACAGGTTAAATAATATCCTTATCCCAAATGTTTATAAGAGTTTTTCAGGCCTCTGGTAGCAGTTTATGAGAATCCTTTCAGAAAGGGAGAAACTGACTATGCAGAAGATAAGTGAACCAAATTGCATGCTTGTCACCAAAAGCACCTCTGCACACCCTACACATTATCATAATAATCTTTCTACAAAATTTGCCTTGTGAATTATACTTGAAACTAGTAACTCACTGGTAAAAAATATCGATGAAATATATGTCGCAGGATTATATGTAAAGTTATGAAATCCCCTTGTATGATATTAGCATATGTTCAAAACCACACAGCTGATTAGACAAAAGTTACTCTGGCCAATCCTAAACAAAAGAATGTGTTTACCTCAATTTACATGTAAACGGGGTCCTTGATATAGCAAGGGGGAAAATGGCAGGAGACAAGGCAAATCTGCATTTCAGAAAACACAGGTGAGGAAAAAAAAGAGCATAGAGCTTGGATTGCACTTAAATTCAAAAAGTGATCTTGTGCTCAAAAAGGCTGGAGATCACTGAGCTAAGAAGAAAGAGGAACTGGCCATTTGACATATCCTGACCTGAGAAGATGTGATATGAATTTTACCTTGTACCATGTCTAACTTGCTGAATTTTAGTTACTAGAAGGTATTATCTTTATTTCTTTTGTAACCATTTCTGATTAATATCTGATACTTGAATTCACTTAACATCCTAACTTATTTTGTTAATAAACTTGTTTTATTCTTTTACTGTAAACCAGACGAAGGCTGTCCCTAAACTGAACTGTTTAGTAACTCCAATTAAAGTACCGTAATTTAGCGCATACCCCACACCCGAATAAACCCCGCACCCGAGTATAACCCGTGATTTTTCCCTTTTTGAGTTTAAGAATCCTTGTATACTCTGCCCACGACTATAGCCTGCAGGAGAGACTCCGTGAATAAAGCCCCTTTAATCACCTGTCGATGAGCCGAAGCTGATGATGGTAATGCGAAGCTCCTGTAATCAGCTGTTAATGAGCCGCAGCTGATAACATCGAGCAGCAAGGGATATACAACCAATTCTACTGACAATGACTCTTCAAGCTCCGACTTGGAGTACGATAGTGATTCTGATTCAGAAACACAAACCTCAAATGTCACCGAAGCTGATCTTGCCCTGGCTATGGATATTATAGATGTTTTTCAAGACACTGACTATGATGAGAGTTTTGATGGCTTTGACAACTCAGATGCTGAGGAGTATGTTGCTGGCGCTGATTCTAGAGATCAGAGTGAATGAGAATGCGAAGCCTTTCTTTTTTATAGTGTTCTTATTCTTTTACTAGTTGCACAATAAAGTAATGTTTTAAAATGTGTTTTAATGTATTATAATGTCTTTTAAATAATTTTAATGAATTGGAACATAACAGTCTCTATTACCAAATTAAAATATGCTGCTTTCCTCAAGGAACAGTCCTCATTGTCTTCCTTTCTGTATTAAAAAAAACCCTGTATAGACTGCAGACTCCCGCCGCTGCTGCTGGCCGCCAAACCTCGCGCCCGAAACTTGCTCCGGGCTCCTTCCCTTTGTCAGCCGGGGCTGGAAGCTTCCCGCCTCTGCTGGGGATGTCTCTGCCCCGGCTCCGGAGCGTTCCCTGCTGCTGCGGCCCCTGTAAGTTTCCCCGCATTGTTCTGTACCCAGCCTGGCAAAGGTAGTGGGGCGGGGATCCTCTGCCATTTCTGTAAAAAAAAACCCTATATAACCCACGCGCGACTATAGCCCGTGGCGGGGGTGAAAAACGAACATAACCCGCGGGTTATATTAGCTAAATTATGGTAGCTGATCGTTGAATACTGACCCTTTGCAGAGTCCACGGATCTCTAATATGTGCAGCAGCGAGTTGGACAGCGCAAAACACATTCTGAAATTTGGGACTAGAAGTGATGAGGGTCACCTTACAAGTAATACCAAAGACTGGTCGAAGCCAGGATGTGACTGCAGTGCTGCTAATAGGTGGCTGGATCAGGTTTGCAGTTATACACAAATGTATTAGTGGCCTGCATGCTCGTAGGCCATTTGTGAGCGACCCCAGTGGGAAGCTAAAACAGCAAAGCGCTGTGAGTCACCCACGGTTGTGGTACAGGCAGTAGCACAACACCTCATTGGCCTGGACTGGATTCAAGAACCAGGTTGCTCCAGGCCCCACCGTAACTCCACCCCTTTCCCCAAGCCCCACCTCAACCCACCTCTTCCCAAACCTGCTCCATCCCCCCTCCTGCCCCCTTGAATACTTTTCCCCAAGCCCCTCCCCTGAGGGATGACACCCAGCAGGTTGCCAGGGGGCCCTACATAGGGTAGCAGCAAGGGTTGCCCCTCCCCCCTGTACTCACTACAGGAGTGGGAGCTGCAGGCAGGGGGGGAGCAACTCAGTAGCCTGCTCCACTCCGCCTCCATCTCCCAACCAGATCGTGCCAATTCATCATGGTGGCAGGAAGTGGAGTGACCTGTGTCACTCAGGAGAGCAGAGTGCACTGGGCTGTAGCTAGGTTGCTTCGCTTCCCATTGCTGCAGGGGGAGGGGGGAAGGGAAAGGCTCCAAACTTGCTTGGTTGCTCTGGCTCCCAACTGTCATGGTGAGTGCAGAGAGTCTGACCCTTGCTACCACCCCACATGAGGACCCCCAGGGAATCCCCTAGGCTGCAGAGAAATATCAATATGAGGGACCATCCCATCCATAGGACATCTGGGGCAGCAGTTCTGTCGCAAACCTCACAATGCCTTACGGTGATATTCTAGGTGTTCAATCTGTTTAGTTGAACAAAGGCAAGGTTAAGGAGTGACTTGATCACAGTCTATAAATATCCACATGGGGAACAAATACTTAATAACGGGCTGTCTAGGAGAGAAAGGTATAACATGAGCCAAAGGCTGGAGGCTGAAGGTAGACAAATTCAATCTGGAAACAAGGTGTACATTTTTACAGTGGCCGTAATTAACAACTGGAACAACTTAGCCAGGGTCGTAGTGAATTCTCCATCACTGAGAATTTTTAAATCAAGATTGGATTTTTCAACACTCATAGAATCATAGAATACTAGGACTGGAAGGGACCTCGAGAGGTCATCGAGTCCAGTCCCCTGCCCTCATGGCAGGACCAAATACTGTCTAGACCATCCCTGATAGACATTTATCTAACCTACTCTTAAATATCTCCAGAGATGGAGATTCCACAACCTCCCCTGGGCAATTTATTCCAGTGTTTGACTACCCTGACAGTTAGGAACTTTTTCCTAATGTCCAACCTAAACTTCCCTTGCTGCAGTTTAAGCCCATTGCTTCTTGTTCTATCCTCAGAGGCCAAGATGAACAAGTTTTCTCCCTCCTCCTTATGACACCCTTTTAGATATCTGAAAACTGCTATCATGTCCCCCCCCTCAATCTTCTCTTTTCTAAACTAAACAAACCCAATTCCTTCAGCCTTCCCTCATAGGTCATGTTCTCTAGACCTTTAATCATTCTTGTTGCTCTTCTCTGGACCCTCTCCAATTTCTCCACATCTTTCTTGAAATGCGGTGCCCAAAACTGAACACAATACTACAATTGAGGCCTAACCAGCGCAGAGTAGAGCGGAAGAATGACTTCTCGTGTCTTGCTCACAACACACCTGTTAATGCATCCCAGAATCAATCATGTTTGCTTTCTTTGCAACAGCATCATACTGCTTACTCATATTCAACTTGTGGTCCACTATAACCCCTAGATCCCTTTCTGCCGTACTCCTTCCCAGACCGTCGCTTCCCATTCTGTATGTATGAAACTGATTGTTCCTTCCTAAGTGGAGCACTTTGCATTTGTCTTTATTAAACTTCATCCTATTTACCTCAGACCATTTCTCCAATTTGCCCAGGTCATTTTGAATTATGACCCTATCCTCCAGATTAGTCGCAACCCCTCCCAGCTTGGTATCATCTGCAAACCTAATAAGCGTACTTTCTATACCAATATCTAAATCGTTGATGAAGATATTGAACAGAGCCGGTCCCAAAACAGACCCCTGTGGAACCCCACTTGTTATGCCTTTCCAGCAGGATTGTGAACCATTAATAACTACTCTCTGAGTACGGTTATCCAGCCAGTTATGCACCCACCTTATAGTAGCCCCATCTAAGTTGTATTTACCTAGTTTATTGATAAGAATATCATGCGAGACCGTATCAAACGCCTTACTAAAGTCTAGGTATACCACATCCACCGCTTCTCCCTTATCCACAAGTCTCGTTATCCTAGTAAAGAAAGCTATCAGATTGGTTTGACATGATTTGTTCTTTACAAATCCATTCTGGCTGTTCCCTATCACCTTGCCACTTTCCAAGTGTTTACAGATGATTTCCTTAATTACTTGCTCCATTATCTTCCCTGGCACAGAAGTTAAACTAACTGGTCTGTAGCTTCCTGGGTTGTTCTTATTTCCCTTTTTATAAATGGGCACTATATTGGCCCTTTTCCAGTCTTCTGGAATCTCTCCTGTCTCCCATGATTTTCCAAAGATGATAGCTAGAGGCTCAGATACCTCCTCTATCAGCTCCTTGAGTATTCTAGGATGCATTTCATCGGGCCCTGGTGACTTGCAGGCATCTAACTCATGCTTGGGGGAGCAGTGGGGCTGTCATGTCCTGTATCCAGACTGGCACTGTTTCATTTGGCTGTAACACTAAGACTTCCTGGGATACATCCCCTGATTCATAGCACCACTGTGCATCTCCAAATGTTTTCAGTGTATTCAGAGAGAACTTGTCTGCCCCTTCTGGGGATCCTGGGCAGAAATTGTATAAACTTGACAACTCATTAAAGTAAATGAGCTCCTTGGAGCACTCAAAACGTCTGTCCATTAACTTTATTCCAGCTGGAGGCTTAGCACACATCCAACTCAGAAAAACAATCTATACCAAGTGTTGGCACTAGTGCAACTCTCATTTTGGCAAAAGGAGGAAGAAACAGAGGACATGGCATGGTGGGGCAA
The DNA here is from genome assembly GCA_019425775.1 of Rafetus swinhoei. NCBI lineage: Eukaryota > Metazoa > Chordata > Testudines > Trionychidae > Rafetus > Rafetus swinhoei. The sequence continues at coordinate 19,340,732 of CM033429.1, read as the reverse complement.
GCACATGTCACCATGCAGAAGTGATGGTATGCTTTCTTAGGGAGAGCTAAAAACTTTGGGCAGAGTCGGAAGAGAGGAGACAGCTGATTGGCAATTCTGGATCAAGCCCTCAAGCGCTGAGTGATGAGGCTACATCACCAAGCAGGCATGAGACAACTCAGGCTATGTCTACACAGCAGCATTATTTCGGAATAAATGACGTTATTCCAAAATAAGAAAGAGCATGTCTACACTGCAAGCCATTATTTTGAAATAATGGCGAGCTGGAGGATTTCTTATTACGATTCCTGTAACCCTCATTTTACGAGGAGTAAGGGAAGTCGAAGGAAGAGTGTTCTTCCTTCGACTTCCTGCTGTGTAGACAGCACCAAAAGCCGAATTAAGCTATTTCGACTTAAGCTACACAATGACGTAGCTCAAGTTGCCCTAGAAAATTATAAACAATTTAAATGCCACACAAGTGGGCAACTACTTCTAAGCATTTGCTCCTGAATCAGGTATTCAAAAATCAGCTAATTTGAACTGAAAATGAAAATATTCTTGTATACTGACATTCATCATTGCCGCATATGCTCGGAGTTAGTTTTTACAATTAATATTGTTCTAGATTAAACAAGGCTTTAATATTGTGGCTAACAAGTGATATGTATTCCACACTGAAAACTACCAGGGTAGTTTAATTTACAACAAATACAAGGAAGGAAAAACACAGTTTTATTCTGTTTATAAAGTACTGAATACAAACTGGACAAACCTGATAAGAAAGGTTTGTTTTAATACTTACCCTGAAGGCTGCCCAGATGGCTTTTGTGGTAGCTGATCTACACTTGAATCTTGAATGTCTGCCTTCGCTGTAGGAGTCCTGAGACAGAAGATTTGAGATAACTGAAGAGACTGGATAAATAGGAATTTATTGTAACTTAGACTTGATCAGAAATAATGGATCTAAGTGGGAACTGTCGCAAATGATTCAGCATTTCAACAAACAACAAAGAGAGAAACAAATACTACTACTGTGAAGGCAGAGGACAGAGAGTAAATCACATTGGTTAGTGCTTTAGGTTAGACTCAAGACTTGCACTTCAAAAGGGACAGAGTACTAGCAGAAGCTTACAAGGATGTTTTTACATAACCATACGAATGTAGCCATGGAGTCACTCCATTAAGGATGGCATGCTGGCAAAAATATCTTAAATATTTACAAACAGGAGACCAATTATGTCTAAAAGATTGTGAATCAATTGCTTTTCAACACAGACTTAAAGCACTGCGTTAAAAAACAAAGGCACTGTAGAACTGAGTCATATGACCCAACTAACCAGAGTAAAAGGTACTTTTGGGCAGGCCCTTGACCTCCAGGAACTGCTGTGGATTACTGGTTTTCCCTTAGCCAAATTCTTTATCAAACAGACTGCTGGCAATGTGATACAGAGAAGATACTTGGGGACTTTCTGAACAAAAAAGCTAAGCGCCATATTCAGCAGCTAAGGCCACAGTCCTCGTTCTCCCTACAGATCTGTACCTCAAGTAAAATCACAAAGACAAATGCTTCTTCAACTCAAAGACTGGAAAGAAACTGGTGTACAGTTTGTTTATCTTATCAAAATAATAATAGATTATATAACTGTAGGCCAAGAAGGAACCTAAGAAGAATGAGAGTTGACTTGATAGTGAATAAGTACTTTCACAGAGAGAAGATACCAAGTAGTAAAGGGTTCTTTAAAATAGTTCTAATTCTACAAACATTCCCAATAGCTTGTGATTCCTCTTTCCAAAAGAAAAAGAGAACTCGGTTGCAGGGTGTGATTATTAGCATTAACTGACATACAGCCGTAACCCTTTAATTAAACAACCAAAAAGACATCTATCCAAGGTTCTATGACTATTAAATCTCAGCACCATTAACATGCTATTAACAAGATTTAACAGAGCATTCTACTCCAGTAACATTTTAAAATTGTACCAACATGGCATTAAAAAAACAAGAAAAACAAGAGAGCACAATATAGGGTAGAAGAAATTCAAAACTATTTACAAACTATACCTAGGGAGACCACTTGACCAACCACTAACATATAGCCACTTCTAAAGGTGAAATATAACTTCTGTTTCCCAGCACAGAGCAACACCACACAACAATTAGGGTGTGAAAAATCCCATAACCACTTGAAATAGCAGGGGAATAAGGGAAGGGAGATTGTGATAATCCATAGTCTAGCAGCACCTTAAAGACTAACAAAACATGTAGATGGTATCATGAGCTTTCGTGGGTACAACCCATGTCTTCAGATCAAAGTGGGTTGTACCCATGAAAGCTCATGATACCATCTACATGTTTTGTTAGTCTTTAAGGTACTGCTAGACTATTTGTTGTTTAAGTTTTTCCAGTTACAGACCAACTCGGCTACCCCTCTGAAGCTTTTGTAATAATACAATTAGACACTTGGTGAGGATGTCAGGACTAACTGTTTTGCAAAAAGTACGATGGGATCTTCACATGACAACAAGTGGTTAGAGGCTCAGATTTAAGTTTCTCATACTTCCATAGGAACAGACCAGAGCAGGCCTGCTGAGGTAGGAGGGGCAGGGGGACAAAGGGAACAACTGTCCCAGGACCTAGTGATTCAAAAGGGCCTGGGGCTTCCGACCACACTACTGCAGCAGTGCTTGCAGCCAGAGCTCTAGGCCCTTTAAATTGCTGCTGGAGCCCTGTGTGGTATGTTCCTAGTAGCAGTGACAGCTGCCTAGGGGAAGCTAGCCACAGCCCCTTTGACCTGCTGCCCCCCTTGCCTTACCCAAGGGCCCAGCAAGTCTGTCAGCCCCACTATACCAGAGCAGGTGCTTGGTACTGACTTGGAAGAATGCAGCTTCCTCAAACCCTAAACATTTCCTATAACCACCATGTTTTCCTTGCAGCGTTCCAAGCCAAGTTCTAATCAGGCCAAATGCTGCCAGATTTTAAGATAAAAAGTATAAATGGATAGATCCAAAGCATCTATCAACATGATAGCTAGTCACCAACTAAATTATAGCACAGCTAGAGGTACTAAGTGAGCAAACTACTTTGCTTCCTGAAAATAAATGGATTACCAAGAATCTGTCAGGGTATGTCTACACAGCAAAGTTATTTAGAAATAACAGCAGTTATTTCGAAATAATTTTCCTAGCGTCTACACAGCCATTCCGTTATTTTGAAATTAATTCAAAATAGCGAAGGGCTTATTTCAAAATTGGTAAACCTCATTCCACGAGAAATAGTGCCAATTTCAAAACTGCTATTTCAAAATAAGCACTGTGTAGACGCTTATTTCGAAATAGGGGGCCTCCAGCCCTTCCCAAGGCAACTTCTGACCTGATGCCTTGCCGGAACTGGTTCCAACCAGCCTTAAATGCAATTCAACATCCACTCAGTGTGGATGTGCTATTTCGAAATAGAAAAACGCTATTTCGAAATGCATTTTGTGTGTAGACGTGTTATTTCGAAATAAGCTATTTCGAATTAACTATTTTGAAATAGCTTATTTTGAAATAACGCTGTAGTGTAGACATTGCCTTCATTCATGGCTGACAACTCTAAGGGTAAGACTGTGCTGATATCTTTAGAAATGTGCTACTCTAGAATTTGCTACAACAGGATTCTCTCTCAGAACATGAAAAGGAAATGTGATGTGGGGACCAGTGCAACAAGAGCCAATTTTTTTTACCGCTGTAACAAAACCTCAAGAATATGCAAGAGCAAACATTTCTCTTACCCTGCAGCTGAGACCTGGGATACAGCATTGGCCCCTCTGTCCGGAATGTGTATGTCAGGGGAACTGGTCCATATATGCGAAGTTTTATGCTTCTTTCCATTCCCTTTGTCTAAAGATGGTTGAACTCGTCTGATTTTTGGCTTTATTTTTGTGGGACCAAGCACTGAGCTACTTGCAGACTGTTGGCCAGATGACGGGGAGCCTCCAGGCGAAGCTGAACTGGCATGCATTACCGATGAGGGAACCTTGCTTTGCTCAAGCCCTGTGTTGTTAGGAATGTCCACTAGCTGTGGAAAGCTTGACAACTGAGGTGCTGACGCAGCGCCAAGGTCCAGCTGGGAAGAAGCATTTTTGATGGCTAAAAGTTGTGTCATATGCTGAAGCTGATAAGGACCTTCTGGATCAGTGGATGACTGAGCAACTGCCATTCCCATGGTCTGTGCTGAAGGCAGTACGCATATGCTTGATGCAGCTGTCATTGCTGCTGTGGCTGGAGTTTGAGACGTCCCCAGCTGTGAAAACATACTAGAACCTGGTGGCAGAGTCATGTGTTGTTCCTGGAGACCAAGACTTTGCTGACTGGCTTTGATCAAGAGATTGCTAATTGAGCCAAGATCTCCCAACAACCCAGGGCTAGTTAAAGTTACAGAACCCTGCCCCAAAACATGGCCAGGAACGGACCCCCCAGTGGTTGGTGCTGCTGAGGCTTGCATGGACACTACATTCAGCACTGGTGAACTTGATGCCAATCCCGACACTGGCCCTGCCGTGAGGTGGCCGGCATCAGATCCAATTATACTGGGTGAAGTGCCAACTGCTGCTGTAGGGGCTGCTCCCACTCCTTGGGGCAACAAAGATGCTTGCTCAAAATACATAACTCCAGATTTGGACCTTTTTATGATATTGGGAACAGTTCTATGGGATGTTGAATTTCCAAGGGTCCCCAAATCTAATGAGCTATTGGAAAGTTGGGAGGGAGCAAAATTAATCAAAGTCATGTTGGGAACCATATCAGAAGAGGCTATGGCAGAAGGGGTTCCAGAAGGAGCTAGCTTTTTATTCTTTCGTGAGTGCAGTCGGGATATTGGCCTTTTCTTCCCAAGGCCAGAGGTTGGCGTGGTAACTGTAGTGCCAAGGTCTGCCCTCTGGCTTGCTTCAGATACTAAAAGCTGAGGATCTGGAGGTGGCTGTACACCAATAAGGAGACCTGATGCAGGACTGCCAATATTTGGTGGGAAGCCACTCTGAGTGGCGGTGGGAAAGGTATGCAAATGCTGGTGATGGGAAATAGGCAACAGTCCTTTGCTAGCAGGGGGGAATAAAGGTGGAGATGAGGGCAGGCTTGGATTTATTTCTGTAGTCAGTGTAAGTGCATTTCCCATGGGCCCTAGCACTGAAGGACTGGTCTCCATCACACTCTGTGCAGAACTACCAGAAGGAGTCAGCTGTATTTTTTGTGTAACCCCATTGGGAAGGGTCTGGAGTACATACAGAGGCTGCATATTCTGATTGACTACCAACAGTTTTTCAGTGGCTGGTTTTAGGTGGGGCGGGGTTGTCTGTACTGCAGCATTAGAAATCTGAGACGGGCCAGGACTGTCAGTGGAGTTTGGAACATATTTTTGGTTTTGGAGAGGAACAGTAGGAGATACTGGCACTTGGAGCCCAGGAGTGCCGCTGTTCCTAGTTAAATCCTGGTTAGTGCCATGTCCTTGCTCTACAGGGGCACAAGAGGGGCTGGCTATGTGCTCTGCATCTATGTGACCTTGGATGAAATGATCAGGAGTCATGTGTCCTTCAGGGCTTGGGTCTACCCCTGGGCTTAAAAGAGTTGCATCCCCTTCACCAGAGGCAGATTTTTCTGTAACTGTAACCCTCTTTTCTCCAGATTCCGTGGAAGGTAAAGCCAGCATAGATCTTTCTCCAGGAGATGTGAGGGCAGACTCTGAAATCACAGCCAGCCTGTTGCGGTTTTGGCTGGGCACAGTGGGACTGCGAGTTGTTAGAACAGAGAGATCTGATGGAAGTTCTAAAGGCAGCTCAAACTGCTCCTCTGCTGAAATAGAGGAAGAAACGCTACTGTCCACTGGTTCAGCAGTGGGCAGCTGTTGAGAAAACACTTCAAACAAACCCATGTCCTTGCCACGATTACTATCAAGACCTAGTCCTTCCCCCAGTGTTAGAAGTTCAGATGAAGAGGACTCTGGGCTTTCTCCTAAAGCCTGCATCGATGGAGTATTCTTTAGTACAAAGTCCATGATGTCTGAAGGGAGAATGTTTCCACAGTCATCACTGTTGTTATTGTCAGAGTCTGATTTTAGCAGTTCCGTATTAAAAGTATCCAGTAAGTTCTTATCTGAGGGCGTGCTAGAGTGAACTCTACGGCCTGTTTCCAAGGAACTCAGCTGGGCTTCCAAGGAATCCTGACCCTGTGTTTTGACTCTGCTTACAGCATGGCAATTATCAATCTTTGGGTCAGTTTTATGGCCAGTAGAGCTCTTAGTGACCTGTACTTTCTCTCCAGCTTCTTCAGTACGATCAAGCTTTAAGTTTTCTGTGCCATTTTCTTTGCCACTTCTTTTGGTCACCTGATTTACTTTTCTTGTTGTGGCTGTGACGCTTGTATCGCTTTCCGTTCCATCATCCACACCATCTAGCTGAGAGATTTTTGGAAGACTGCACTGCTCCTCCTCCTTGAATAAATTATGGGATCCAAGCCTCTCTTCTGTACTTGAGGAAACCACTGTCCTAGTGAAATTGTAGTAGTACAAGTCATCTTCATCTGAAGTACTTAAGTCATCTGCGCCATCTACTTGTCCTTCTGCAGATCTCTTTCCTCGCTTCTTCCCAGTTGAGTTGCTATAGAATGGAATGTCTTCCTCTCCATAAGATCTCACACCATACAAAGGAGTTAATCCAAAGAACATGTTAGATCTGGCTCGAGCACTTCGCCGGGGATACCTCCGCTTGTAGGAACCATCTTCTTGAGTTTTAGTTCCATCCTGAAGCATCAAATTTCTATCTTGAACAGGCAGATTTGGATAAGAATTATTTTGAGATTCCTGGGTAGAAGTATCACTTGGATTTCCCTGGACAACAGAACTATCTCCTTGGCTTTCAGAAGTTGAAGACAGATCTGTTAAAGCAGCTGGTTCTCCATCTTTACTCTGTGATTCGGCATCGCTTTCTTTCTGCGCATCTTTAGATTGGCTTTCACTTTCCATCTTGAGAGGAGTCAGAGTTACTTTAACAGTGCGTTTTCTTGGAGCTTGAACTTCCTTGGAGGGCACTTCAACTTGTACCAATGGAGCTTTAGATGCTCCTTGTGTAGGAGGAGACTTATCCCCAGATTTCTCAGCAGAAACATTACTACACAACCTCTGACTCATCTGCTCAGTTGCCAAAACCTGATTGATGAATTCTGGTTTTACACCTCCATCACTGGTTGCCACTTGACTAGAGTCTGTAAAAATTTTTATGGAATGTTTCTCTTTGAAAGCATCTTTTGATAATTTTTTTCCTTTCGGTCGTCTATCTCTGCAAGCAGAAACCACGTGCTCACTTGCTGCAGATCTGCTACTTATTCCACCAGGCTTTACATTCTTTGCATCTGTGTCTTCAACAGAAGGGATCTTTTCTGCTTGCATGAGGTCCATGTGTAGGTCTCTATCTTTCCTTGAACCTCTCTGATGTAAAGATGGAAAGGACATTGTATCTTTGGAAGAAAGTTGTGCAGAAGGTTCTTGAAAACTTCCCTTTTTATTGACGTTCAATTCCATGCCTGATGTACTAAGCATTTGGGAGGACATTTTAGCATTCCCAGATGAGGCAAAGGTATGAGCTGAAGATTCTGAGTCCTTTGAACTCAACAATTTTGTCTTCTCTCCCTTTGAAGATGTGCTTTTGGACATTAGCTGCAAACTGGTAGAAAGTTTTATTTCTGAAGACTGAGATCCACCTAAATGACACATTTTACTTCCACTTGTAGCTACCATTCTCTGAGAGCTTGAAGAGTTAGGGCTATTTTGAACTAAAGCACTTGGAGCATTTAAATTGACTGATTCTTTGAAACAGTCTTTATTTTTTGAGCTCGATTCATGCTCTGAGGAGGATCCGCTACTAGATACTCCAGGCACAGTATGCCTGGAGTAAGTGCTCCCTGCTCTTGTGGGAAAAATCATTCGGAGTTTTGACTGCTGTTGCGACAACGAGGATGTACTGTGTCTTCTAGAGCCAATGCTTCTAAGTCCAGAGGATAATAAAGGATCTCCCACTGTCACTATCTCATGGGTCACTGGTGTAGGACTTCCTGAAGAGGAAAAACAGGAAAAAAAAAAATATAGTGAAACAATATGGGTTTCACATAACCAACACATACATGCTATTTAATTACACAAAAGATGCACATGCCTAAGATATTCAGCAAAACATTTTAGAAATACTATCAAAATAAAAATGAAGAAATAAGGCTGAAGATACATATTCCCCCAAAATCAGACCCCTCCGTAAACATCCAATATTGTCAGCTTTGCATATTAAGAAGTTAATGTTGATCATTTCTGAATTATACCCTACAATTTCAGGTCTCTGAAATTCCAAACTTCAGTCTGACTTACAAAGACATCACGAAAGTTGAGCAAAATAATTCAAGCTAACTCAGAAGAGTTAATTGTAAGTGCTAACGCTCACTTCTAGCAACATTACACATGTTAATAGCATGTCAGAGCACAGTAGCTTCAGGATAACTGAAGAGGATTAGTATCTTGTCTTTAAAAGTAAATTTGAACTGACGCTTAATTGTAGGTTTCAGCACACTTTGGAAAGAACTCAGTAAATATATCTTCTCTGACTAAAACTGCACTTTTCTCCATTTCATCCAAAGGATTTCAGTGCTTTTTATAAATTTTACTCCTCAACATGGTAAAGGACAACATTCTAACCATTGTAGAGAGGAGAAAGAGTGAGGCATGGAGAAGTGACTTTGGTCTAGATGGCAAAATTAAGAATAAAACTTTGGAGAATTTGAATTCCAATCTCCTGCTCCAAAATCATTAGGCAACATTCCTTCCTGCAAGGCCAGGTCTACACTAGACCTGGAAGGTTGGGTTAAGGTCACAGCTCCAGCTACGTACAATATGTAGCTGGAGTCTGCTTACCTTAAGCCGAGCTTGACACAATCTTCACAGAGGGAGGTCAACGGGAGCAAACCCTCCCGGTATGCTTCCCTTACTCCTTATGACTGTGAGGAATACTGGTGCCAACTGGAGCCGCCCCCTCAGCGATCAATTTAGTGAGTCTTAACACCAGACGATCGATCTCTGGCACAGGCAAGTAGAAACATGGCCTAAGAATGCTAATCATTCTCTTTATGTAGACCTCTCTCTCTCTCTCTTTTTGGCTAATCAATATTTGATCTCTTTTTAGAGAGTATATTTTTCTTGAATAGATGTGTTAGGAATTAATCTAAAACTGGGAAACAATTTTAGAAAGATTCCTGCCCTAGAGGCAGCCATGTTTTCCTACTGTACGTTCCACAAATGCTTTTTAAAGAACACACAATCACCATAAAAAAGTAGATCAGCCAAAATACTGAAATCCCAAGTCTTGCTATAAAGTGCCATTTAAAAAGTTTGGGACCTTAATAAGCCATAACTATGATATCTATTACAATTCTAGAGCCTTTTCCTGGGCAGATTTGTTTTTTGTGTATGCAGTCCTTGACAAATAAGCTCTCCTACACATCCCCCAGAATCTCTCGTCTTTCCTTATGCCCTATTTTTCACTGTCATCTCCACAACAAGCAAACTGAGCATCCAAAGTGAGCAGAACTCCTGAGACAGCATGAGAGACATACAAAAACAACAGAAGAAAGGCAGCAAAATACCTGCAGAGGGCAAAGGCCTCGACCCAGGCGACCGCTGTGTCAGAGGATAGCTTGGTGTTCTGACCCTAGCAGCCTTTGAGATCAGAGGATAGTAACAGGAACGGGAGGTCTGAGAATGCAGGAGACGATCTGGGGATGCAGGGATTACCATTTCTGGTGTATTTCGACTCTCTTTGGTTAGAGATTCTGCTGCAGAATAAGAATAATAAACATTCAGACATTAAATATTATAACCCCAAAGCAGCTGTTGACAAATTTCACTCAAAGAAGTCAAGATACATTTTTTAAACAAAACATAAAACCACTGACATCTTGTATAATCCCCACAAAGTAATAGACTAATTTCCTCTCCTAAAAATGTTTTTTTTCCAGCTGAAACACAGCAAAAAATCACAATGTAAAACTAATTTATGACCCACCCTCATGGCAGTAAGTCTCAGACAGGGAGCCATGTTAGTCTCTAACTTTAACAACAACGAGCTATTCTGTGGCTAAGAAGTATAACATATGTGCTTTCATGGGTAAAACCCACACATAACAGTGTCATTAATACCTTGTCCTGGGACAAGGATCTTGTCTTTCGACATGTCAAGAAAGCCTCAAGAACATCTTTGCTACTATAGCAATAAGAAAGTCTCCTGACTCCCAAGCCTGGGTTCTCAGTGCAGCAATGCACACCAAGAGAGGTGTATGTTCTGATGTGTGCCAACTGCCCCTCATAGATCCTGCTGACACACTCTAAAAGGTGTCTTGTGCCCACTTATGTAGCCCTTCCTGAAACATTACTACTATAACATGCATTAAGAACCTCTTAGAAAGCACTGGCAGGGTCTATATGGGGCAATTAGAGAGCAACACTTCAGATCATTCTGCAATTTACACCAGACTACTGCACAGTGCCACAGTATGTAGACAAAACCTTATTCCTCCCTTCTATTAACAGACATGCACTATAGTCGAACTCCCCATGTACTCTTCAGCAAAATTGATTTCAATTCTACAGCAAGGCCCAAATGACACTGTTGCAGCAAGCTGGAGGCAGCAAACTTGAAATGTTGTGGCAACTGTGTTTAAAAGAAAAATGGAGGATTTGAATAATTAGGTTTTGATCCAAATGGCCTAGAATCTGCCCACCCGAGAAACAATCTCTTCTTGTGCAATACTGCTGCAGTTGAGACCAAGAGAGATGCTTCAACTGGAGCCCCAAGGTGACAGAATATTTTCAGAGAAGTTCTCTGCTTTGGAAGCTATCCTCACTCTAAATCAGAACAGCTAGCTTCAGCTGATCTTCAAGGTGCAATGCAACACTGATCTAAGCTCTCAGGTTTCTGGGGATGAAGGTTTGAAGGAGAAGAGGAATTTTATTGGGGACTACTGGTGCATTACTGGTTTGAGGGGATTTTTTTAATAAATTTTTTTTATTTTTGTCAGAGGTGCTTAAAACAATAAGACAGACACCCTTTTGTGTGTTTTTAATATGCTGCAGGTTTTTTGTACTGACAACACATAACTGCATTGCAGAATTTGCCTCAAAGTGAAGCTGAAGCTTTTGACAGTGTGGACAGAGGTAACTGAGGCAGTCTGCATCTGTGTAACAGTAGGAAGTAGTTGGGAACTGTGGAATAGGCATAGCAGTTAGCTGTTTTTGCTAAAACTAACAGCAGTGAAATATTTACCAATATTGACATTTAAAGCCTAATTTTTTGTTTCAGTGTTAACAGCTCTATGACAAACTGGTCAGTTCACAGCTCTCTCAGAGCTATTATTTCAGGCTACCTGAAGACTAGAAGGCAGTGCTGCATGATTCAAGTTTCCAAGATTACCTGTGCAGGAGTCCCAGAAACAATTTTTTAAAATAAAATCCTAAGATGTTGGAGCAGAGTTCTACAGCACAGAATGGATTCTGTGACAAGTTCCATGTCCAAGAACACACTGGACAGAGAATTCACTTTATGGAATTTCCCTCACCTGCTTACTAAAAATCATGAGTCATGTGGCTGAAGAAAAAAAGAGAAGATTTGCCACTAGAAAAGTATCTTAAGAGACTTGCCTGTTGGGGGTGCTGGACTATGAGCAATTGTCCTGTTCTCATCATGCTCTACGGTGCTATTGATATCTGGCTCTACGACAGGAGGTCGACATTCCATGATCTTACAAGTGTACACACAGCGTTTCCGAGCATCTGTTGTGCTCCAGTACACCCTGGAACACCTGGAAAATATTTAGAAAGCAAAATAAATAATCACGAAACGTAGAGATACCTCCATATTCCTGTCTTCTGTTTTCATCCTCTCAAAATGATGGAGGCTATAAACTTCCTTTGCTATTTGGAGTAATTCCAGCCAAATGTCAAGATTCTTGAGCAGTTTTTTGCTCAAGCAAGCCACAGTCAGCTTCCATAGAAATTTCTCTGAAACCTATGGATCTAGTCCTTGGCTGGTAAGAGTGTAGTACAGTATGATCTACCTAATGATGAAACAATTTATACTTACTGATAACCAATGGGGGAACAGCTTGTCTTCACAGTCTGACAGATCATTTAGGATTCCTAAGCAGTCTATAGTCATTGAACCTAAACAGAAAGAGGACCAGAAGAGTTCTAGAAGAGAGAGATCAGATTCCAGCACCAAAAGACAGAACAAACACCAAAAGGCCTTACCAATCATCATGTGGATGTTCTCTGGTTCCAAACCACTAAGAAATTTTCTTCTCAAACTGATCCCTTCAAAGTCCACAAAAAACTCTTCTAAGAACTTCAAACCCATTCTCTGGTACCACCTGGAGTGAGAAGCCCCCAAGCAACACATTACTTTTAATCACTAACCTCTCTTCCCTAGTGTGTCATGGCGAGCACATTCGCCTAGCCCTTGTAAGAAATACACATTCTTATCTCTACAGTTCTCTGTCCCCACTCTTGGACAAAAAAAGGGTGAGAGTGTGTGATCTCACCTCTCCTTTGATCAAGTCCCGATGTCGCTGGCAGTACACTTTCTTATCATCCAGAAAGACACAATTCTTGGCTCGGGAGCACATGAAGTGATAGTTGCTAGTGCAGGAAGTAAGGCAGCAGCCGACCGTGGCACCTGACTTTTGGCAGAACTCACATCTCTACAAAGCCAAAGCATGGGAAAGTTACAACAATGTATTTCTGAACCAGTCATGGTGTGTCTATCATTTGTTTCTTCCACAGACTGAAAAGGGGATTTAGAATTTGAAAGAGCCTATGTTAATGAAAGTAAAAAATGATACATTGAGTTATTTTGCATAGGCTCACACCCAAAAACCCATCCACAGGAGACAAAGCACTCGCGTGTGAGGTGGGCTGTTTGCAAGGCAGAAAAGCAAATTCCCTGAATTTTCCTCCTCAATTCTGTTTCCTTCAAAATGCAGAGACACGCTCTCCTGCTCTCTCCCTGAGACAAGAGCCACAGGGGTATTCTTGGATGAAGCCTGCACAAGTGTGCATGTGCAATGGCAACTACCCCCTCCTGTGGGGCCTGCAGCTGGTAATAAGACAGGCACAATTTACTGCTATTTTTGAAGCTTTAACATGAAACCCCCTGGCTAAGGCAAAATGATGCAACGCCAAGATTTGGCCAGATTACTTCAGTTTGATTTGTGCAATTGCCTTCAGCCCCATTTCCTTTCTTCTGGAAAAGATGCAGCCATGGAGTCACAATAAGAGGGTCACTCCATTTTCCAAGCTTGGTCAGAATTTAGACAATCTTTTGCAGAATTTATTATGATGGCTCTCTCTGTAAGTGAGATCTCTACACAGCAACCAGCCTACACTGGATTTTGTGAACATCCTCATATGGCAAGCAACCCTTTTGGCTTAGTCAAGAACTTATTTTGAACTAACACACTTCAGCCCACTTCTCCTGGAATTTTGATCAAGGAAGACTGTCTCTCTCTCACCTAGCAGCAGTTCTCAAACTGTGGGTCAGAACCCCAAAATGGGTTGCAAACCTGTTTTAATGGGGTTGCCAGGGCAGGCATTAGACTTGCTTGGGCCTAGGACTGAAGCAAGATCAGATCCCATGCCCCAGGGCTGAAGCCAAAGCCTTGGCAGTGGGGCTAAGGCTCCTCCCACCCCCAACAACGGCAGTGGCACTTGGCTGGATTCAGGCATCAGTCTCCATTTCTGGGGGTCATGCAGTGATTTTTGTTGTCAGAAGAGAGTTGCAGTGCAATGAAGAGTGAGAAAAAATAGTTGCTCACCTTCTCCTAACAGTTGTTGTTTGATGTGTGTTGCTCATGTCCATTCCAATCTGCTGTGTCGGGTCTGTCTAGGTGCTCCCTGGCGTCGCACCTTCCTGGCACGCAATATAGAGCCCTGCCAAACTGCACCCTCTTCCACTCCAGTTCCTTTTTGCCGGCTACTCTGATAGAGGGTCAGGAGACTGGGTTTTGGAATGGACATGACCACCACATCTCGAACAACAACAATTTCGAGAAGGCAAATAACCATTTTCTTCTTCTTCAAATACTTTTTCATATTGATTCCAATCAGGTGCCTCACTAGTCCCAGTTCTAGGAGGTGGGATCAGAGCCTATTATGGACTGGAAGGCTGCATCGTCTCCAGCCTGTTGGCTTACTACACAGTACGTGGTGAATGTATGGATGGACAACCATGTCACTGCCCTGCGGCTCTCCTGAGTGGGAACCTGAGCCAGGAACACTGTTGATGAAGATTGTGCCCAAGCGGAACATGCAGTGATCGAAGCTGCGGGAACTATCACCAGTTGTAACACTCACAAATACAGGACACTATCCATGACGAGATACGTTGTGATGACACAGATGGACCTTTCATTCTGTCTGCCCACTACCATGAACAACTGCGTGGACTCTGTGAATGGTTTCATTCTCTCGATGTAAAAGGCCAGTGCCCTACACACATCCAGAGAATGGAGTTTCTGCTCCCCTGGCGCTAGAATGCAGTTTCGGGCAGAACACTGGGAGAAAAATGCCCTGCTTGATGCAAAACTGTGACACCATCTTTAAGAGGAAAGCAGGATGAGGCCTGAGCTGTACCTTATACATGGTATAGAGAGGTTTGGAGTCAAGGCCTTCAGTTCAGACACTCTCCTGACTGAGGTGATAGCCCCCCAGGAATGCCACCTTGTATGAGAAACAGAGCAGGGGACACATTGCCAATGGCTGAAAGGGTGGTCTAAGAAAGGACCCCAGCTGGGATGGGATGTCTGATGTGGGGATACAGTCTATCAAGGCCCTTTAAGAATCAGCTGACCATAGGATTAGCAAACCCTCTGTTCCCATGTGGAAGGCCAAGATAGCAGCCAAGTGCACCCTAACTGATAACAAAAGCCCCTGGTGCTTCAGATGGAAGTAGTAGTTCAAAATAAGCAGCCCTGATGCTAGTGTTGGGACGAACAGTGCTGCACCGACTAGACTGAAAATCTCTTCCACTTGGCAAGACAGGTGGCTCTGGTAGCAGACTTTCCACTGCCAAGGAGGACTTGTCTGACCTGGAAAGCTCCACTGGGTTCAGCCATGGAACTTCCATGTCATGAGGTGACGTGACCAGAGATTTGGACGTTAGAGCCTACTGTGATCTTGTGTTAGAATGTCTGGGAAGAACAGCAGGATGACTGGGCGTCCATGAACGTGTCTAGGAGAGACAAGGCCAGGCTAGCACTATCCAGACCTGGAGCTCGTTCCCTCTGGATCTCGAGGAGCACCCTGTGAACAAGCAGTACAGGCAGAAAGGTGTAGAGGAGACAACTTCCCCAATGGAGGAGGAATAAGTACAACGACAGCCGTCAGGCTCCAGAGCATAGAGGGAGTAGAATTGCCAGCTTTTCCTATTGTGCTGTGTGGTGAATAGTTTTATCTGGGGAAACCCCCATGGCTGGAAGTTTGAATTTGTAACGTCCAGCTGAAGGGACCACTTGTAGCGGTGAACTGACCCATTGAGTTGGTCTGCCAGCTCATTCTGTACCCTGGCGTAGTACAAGGCTTACAGATGTATGGAATGTTCTACACAGCAGTCCCACAGCATGAGGGCTACTTGGCACAGGGAAGGGAAGTGTGGAGTCCTGCATCCTCATTTGCTGATATGGAACATTGTTGCTACATTGTCCATCACGGCTAATGTGCATTGTCCCGTTAAGTATACCCAGAAAGTTTGGCACACTGGTGCTCAAGGTCAGAGAGCTGAGAGCAGATGTGCAGTCTAGTTTGCCGGAGACCAAAGACCTTGAGTTCTGTAGATTTTAGAAGTGCTCCAACGCCCAGGTCTGATGCATCCGTCTCTAGACAGGGACGGCTCTGGGCTGGCGAAGAGAACCCCTGAGCAGACCTCCTGAGGGCTGAATCACCACTGGAGGAAGTCTAGGACTGGGGAAGGTAGGGTCATTATCTTGTCCAAGCTGTCCTGGGCCAACCGCTACACTAATGCTACCCATGGTTGGAGCAGTCAGAGCCCAAGTCTGGCATGCTGCACCACGTAGGTATAGGCTGCCGTACATCCCTGAAGCTTCCGGCAGTCATGGTGGGAAACTGTCTGAGGCCTTGAATGATATTGGCCAGTGCCTGAAACCTCTGTCCCAGCAGGTATGCCCTGGCTTGGGTCCAATCCAGTACTGACCCTCTGAATGCTAAGCTCTGCACAGGGGACAGAGTAGATGTGTCATTCAAGAGAAGACCTAGGTTGTCAGAGTTGCCTTTGATGAATCTGACCTGTGTCTCCACATACATGATGTAACAGCCCCTGATCAGCCAGGTGTTAAGGTAAGGAAACACCTGTACCGGGCATCCATGCAGGGACGCAGCAATGACTGCAATGCACTTGGTGATGACTTGAAGTGCTGCTGACGGGCTGAACGGGAGGACTGTAAATTGGTGGGGTTTTGTTCACCACAAACCTGAAGTGCTTCCTGTGGGGCTGAGCAATCGTGATGTGAAAATATGCAGCCTTCAAGGTGAGGGGGACATGCCAGTCTGCTGGATTCCCTCATCATCAGTGAGGGATGATGGAGGCAAGAGAGATCATGCAGAACTTGAGTTTCTTCATGAATTTACCCATCTTACATTCTGCGCCATGTTTTTGCCAGGTGTCCTTGGCTTCCTTCCTAGGTTCTGGATCACAACCAAGGAGGAGGTGCTCTGTATGGGATCTGCAGACCCCAGGATGGATCCAGGGTGTAGAGCCACAGTAGGATCTTGAATCTTTGCTCATGATCCTTAAGGGTCCGGGGTGGAAATGCGGCACTTGTCATTTTGGTGACTTTTGCCAAGGCACTTCAAATAAGAAGTGTGGGGGTCACTTTTTGGCATAAGCTTGCCACAGACTTCGCAAGCTTTGAACTCCAGAGATTGAGGCATGCCCCAGTATTGGGGTAGGGAAAGGAGAGAAATGGGGGATTACCCCCTAAGATCTAAGCTAAGTACTAAAATCCAATGAATTTGTAAAACTATCAGCTATGTACAAATACAGAAGGGACACTGCTAGTTAATGCATGATGAAGCAAGAGCAAGAAGTTCCAGCTGCCATCACAGGCGATAAGAAGGAATTGGGGAAACAGGAGGGGTGGTTGGCAGGGCTCTACATTGCATGCTATGAAGATGCAACTCCAATGGGTGTCCAGACTAACCTGACACAACTGATTGGAATCAACATTAATAAGCACTTGAAAAAGAACCCCAATATACCGCATGTAACTATGTATTTCATATTTTTGTGCAACATTTAGTTGTGCAATTGGCATCCCTTGTTGCTCTTACTTATTTTTAAATAAATGCCACAGTCTAAAGTGCTGACTTACAAAAATGCCAGGCAGCCAGCGGACTAGTTAGGGAACATACACTGTTACAGACAGTGGTAAAACTTAAAATCAGAAATCAGTTCAATAGTAGGAAGGGGGTGGACAGGGGTGGACACAAGAATTCCTTTAGATGGACACCAGTCTCAACCCTAATCAAGCCACGATTGCTTATATTTACCAACTGCTTTCCTCTGATCACAGCCATGTGTACATTTTTCAGAGATCCATCATCATCCTCAAACACTTCTGCTGACCACAAAGCACAGTTTACATGTGTCCATTCATTCTGTCCAATGTATAGCAGACGACCAGCATCCTAAAGAAAAACAGGCAATAAAGAGTCTTTTGAAGACTCCTTAGGACAGTGATTTAAAACCTTTTTTCATTTGCAGACCCCTTAAAAGTTTGAATGGAGATGTGCCCCCCTTTGGAAATATTAGACAGTCCCTACAAAGCATAGGTTGAAAACCACTGTCAAAGGTACAGCACCGCACAAAGATCCCAGCAGACTCCCATTTGCACTGGATTTAAATTACTCAAAAGGGAAGTTTAGCAAATTAGGAGTAATCTCCAGTTTTAAAAAAAGACAGTCAAATTGTATTTAAACTTCCATTTTTCCTTTCCCATGCTCCTTAGTTCTCGAACTGCTACTGGAAGCTGAAAAATTAAACTTGTTTCAACAGGTTTGCTGTGTGTGTCCCAGAATCAGCAATTTCATTGGAAACGAGTGCAGCTCATAATTCCCCTGCATGCAGTTATTTGGAGAACTCATACAAAAAGGTGACTCCTAAAATGCAAAAAGGAATTAAAGGCAGCCCACGTTCCTGAGCAGAATAAACCGGCTTAAAGAAAAGTTATTTTGACCTAATGAAAGCAATACTACTTTAACGTTAAATTGATGACCAAAATAATCAGTGAAAACAATGAACAGTCTTGTGGCACCCTAGAGACTAACAGATTTATTAGGGCATAAGCTTTTGTGGGTAAAATCCACTTCATCAGATGAACTGGAGTGGAGTTTACAGAGACATGGGTATACATAAGGACAACAAAAGAAAGAGGGTACTTGTGTAAATAAGACTAATCAAGTCAGGGTGGAAGTGATTCATTCACAGCAGCTGCTTTGGAAATGTGAATATCAAGACAAGGGAAATTGCCTTTGTAGTGCATTAACCAGTTAAGATCCTTATTCAGTCCTAAATTGATTGTACTGAATTTGCAAATGAACTCAGGTTTATCTGTCCTGTCATCAATGGCATCTCAAAAGTACAATCCATCCTCACAGCCAGTCCCTCTTACAGAGAGAGCCATGCAGGTACTTACGTTAGCACTATCATCACCATACTTCAGACACAGGGCACACTGCCTGTTGTCTTCCACGTCAGGAGGTGGGTTTAGTTCAGGGCTATCCTCCCGGCTTCTATCAGACCCTTACAGCAGAAGAAATAATGTTTATTCTTGGTAGCAGGTTGTTAGAGAGTGGGGGAAGGAAATAATTATTTGGAAAACTTGTCAGTTTGAGCATTTTAAGTGCAAAGGTATAGAAGAGTCAAATAACAGCATATGCAACTTTCATGATTAGCCTGTGTGTTTTAAACCACAGAGCAGGGTCAGTAAAGCAGACCTCAGTGGCTACAGAGCCACTTTCTGATTCTGGCCACGGCTTAGCAGAGGAAGCTCAGACAACAGTTCAGGTTAAATTATTTAAGGTGCTTCTTTGCCCTGGCACTTCCTTGTAATTGTTTCTTCTTGGCCCAGAAAAGACAGGTGGAGGGACCAGCAGATGTCTGGTCTCATAGCTAGGTCCCTTGACCTTCTCCTCCTTCTTGTGAGTACGGAGAGAAAAGAGGGTGAAGAAAAAAGCCACAAGCCCAAGGGCTGAGGCTTTCTGTGAAACAATCCCATGCTGTCAGGCTGCTCCCATGACCAACTGCAGCCACCTTTCATCCCACTTGTGCTGTCTATCCTGGAAGCTCCTGGTGCTCTTAATGAACTCTCTCTTCGTCTGCTCTCGGCACTGTTCTGCAACTGCATGTTGCCTTCTGTATCATGTCCCTACCAATCTCCTCTCTGCCTCCTGCCCCAACAGCCTGTGTCCTGCTGCTCTCTTCTCCTCTTTCTACAGCCTGCCCTTGTGCCCAGTGTATTTGAGTGCAGCTGCCAAGATCCTAGATGTGCCTCAACAGCTCTGGTAAAATAGCAAATGTGTTGGTTGCTTGATAAGCTTCGAACTAGCAGGAGATCATGAAACAACTGACAGATTATTCCAATACACCAAAGTGTTCTCTTAGAGAATGAACATGTATAAGTGCCTGTGGGGAACTAATGCAGTTTTCCCCTTGGCTCTTAAGATTTTGGAGAAGAATGGGCACACCAGGGTTGGGACCAATTCTATGGGAGACCTGGTTTCTTACTAGAGATAGGTGGTGTCGGAGGATGCAGCGGAGTTGGTGAATCTGGTTCTCCAGGCCCTTTGGGTTTTGGAGCTGGAATGATTTTCTTCATCAAAGGGGGCTGCTCAGTACGGTTGTGCTCTTCACGCTCCTGCCACTGAGCATAATTATGGTCAAGTGAAGGGGGCAGCACTGCGTTCGGCAACATCCCACCACTGAAAATGTAAAGAGGAATCAACTGTCAGATATGGCTCTCCCAGGTGACCTGGACACTGTAAACTACCAACGGTCTGTATCCAGCTATGGTTCACTTCTATACTCTGAACCTGTATATGCTCTTGACCAATCCATCATAACCACTAGTTACATTTCAGCATTTGTATTGCTCTTCTCTGTTTTCTCCAGGGATGAGCTAAACACAGAATGAAGGTGATGCTAGACAAAGGGCAGCTCACACCACATCAGCACACACTAAGCCAGATTTTATAGCATGCTCTTAGGCTCTCAGTTTCAGAAGCACAAAATGCATACAATGAACCCACCTAGGAATTTGACTTTTGACACAACTATTAAAAGCATGCTTTTTTTTTTTTTTGCATTGGCAACTAACAAATTGCAGGGCGCTGCTGTTGGATGTTACTTACTTGCTTGTTACTTTATTTGGCTCCCAAAACCTGGATTTCTTCACACTGAACCATGGAAAAACACGCTCCATTTGCTGAAATAAAAATAATGCTAGATTAGAAATATAATAAAATATTCATGAAAAGATCCAAGAAATTCATCCAAGGTCCGCAGCAAATGTGGAGATCTCACGGCAGTCAAGACCACTTTATTAAGGCTGAAAACACTGCCAAGGTACTAATTTATATCCCAAGGACAGCCAACCAATAGTTTAACCATAAAGATGCTCAGCACACAGAATATGATGAACTTTTTGAATTCCCGTAGTAGCACAAATGGCTAACCTGGAAGTCTGGGAATCAATTATCTTTTTTCCTTTTCTACAGTGGTCATTAAACAGAAAACAATATTTAAAAATAAACTAACATTCCTCACCCGAATAAAGAAGGACTTGACCATGCTATTGGCTTTTTTAACTTCTGGCTGCCCTCCATCTGAATTAATGGCTGCTTGAATAATCTTCACAATATCATCGCTAAATTCCAACTATAAGAAAACACACAGTTCATATAACATGTACCCTCTTCTGCACACTGGGCAATCACCAAATTCTTAGTCTACACAGTAAGCCCCCACTGAAAGAGATTCTGCTCCTCAAGCTGCACACCAATTTGTGAATTGACTAGCGAGTGAACATTTACCTGATTTTTTCTCACCCAACACAAGAGAAACAAACCAAAGTCAATGGATCTTATGAGGTAACTGAACTAGCCGTTTTACACAGTGTTTTGGTCAAGTTTTACTGTTATTTTAAAGACACATAGCATGTGGTAGAAATGGGAATAATCTTGCCTTTGAACGTATACTCTATCTTAAAACGAAAAAGCATCTGAAAAAGTAGAATTAGTAAGATTATCACATTATTCAACACTGGGGCCTTACTGCGCAAGCTGATTCAGGTAATATTACCATTTTTACATACACTGCTCTCAAGTCAGTTTTCCCTCTATATATGAATAATTAATTTCCAGAGAATACAGGTGAAAGCAAAAATCAATGAAGTCACTGGACTATAAACAGTTAAAAGTAACACACAAAGGTATGCTGTCCTGTTTTCTTGAAAAAAGATTTTTCACCAACAGCTGTAAAATGCCTTCTCAGTGTAGGAGAACATGTAACAAAATGGTATAAATTTTAATATTTTAAAAGCTTCCCTTTAATATTATGTATTAATTAGTATTTTAAAGCTTTCCCTGTACAATAAACATCAGGCTGTTATAATCACCAAAGAAAGATATTTATAATTGAGCAATTATAACAAGAATGAGGTGCTACCTCCAAATTTTAACATACCACAGAAGTGTAACCTCCTTGATCCATTTTTCTTTTCACTCCTTCCAGGTCCAGAGGCTGCTGCTCCTCCTGCTTGCTGACCTCAGTTAGAACCGGAGGATCTGGACCTTCGGGAGAACTTCTGGATGGGATACTCTCTTCTGTCTCAGGATTTAAATCTGGTGGTTTGGCTGCCTGATAACATAAAAAGAAAAAAGACAAACATTCTATATCCAGAGTTATATTAAGTGAAAGTTAAACACACAAACTTTTTCCTGCAGACCTAAAATAGGGTAACAACACAAAGTCACATATTAGTAGGAAGAACAGTAGGCTCAACAGACAAAACTCTTGAGTACCACTGAAAAAATAAAATGGGAAAAATGTGTCTTTTTAAAATAAATTTCTATTGCTGACTTCTACCCGTGCTCCTCATTCAGACATAGTAACCAAATTCTATTAAAATAGCTCACTGTGGTACTAAAAAGTTGTACAATCTACAATAATAATTTCCTTTGCTATTTCACAATCCTAATATTTATTCTTTCCCTTTGCTCACATCCTCCTATTGTCTCTTTCTGCTTAGTGTCCAATTTAGACTCCTTCTTAAGGCATGAACCTATCATGCAATGATAGTTCATGATTCTAAGGAATGGTATGAGGCAGAACAACAAAATAAAGACAATGGATTTCAAGACGACAGACTTTTGCAAACTCAGGAGTTAATAGATAAGGTCCCATGGGAAGCAAGAGGAAAAACAACTGAAGACAGCTGGCAGTTTTTCAAAGGGACGTTATGAAGGGTGCAAGAGAACACTATTCCATTGTGCAGAAAAGATAAGAAGCATAGCAAGAGACCACCCTGGTTTACCAACAGATCTTGAATGATCTAAAAATCAAAAAAGAGTCCTACAAAAAGTGGAAACTAGGTCAAATCACAAAGGATGAATATAAACAAACAACAAGTATGTAGGGGCAAAATACATACTGCACATAGGAAATAATAGGCACATGGGGGAAGGTTTGATATTTCATTATCCCATTATTTTTCTTCTTTAAAATGTAGTTCAACTGTTCTGTGCACAAAAAGAAGGCAATTCCAGAATTATGGCAAAAAACACGTACACATAATGAGATCTGTACAGGAAAGCAAAACCATTTGGCAGTGGAGCTTAAAATGAACACATTCCTATATTTCACTGCTGAATTTAAGCCGCAGCAGCAAGCCACAATTCATAAAAAACAGCTTCATGAACTACACTGGGCAATTCTCCTGCACATCTGCAAGCATTTGTACAGTCTATTACACTTTCTAGCATGGCACAAAGTAACAGCTTGTAACATAAAAATGTCCATGCAAAGGGCAGTGGTCACCTGTGGGAACCCAAATTGGACAACTTCTTACAAGCATAAAGTCTCCTCCCTCAAAGACACTGTCATCAATAAACTCCCAAATTCCCCCTCACCCTAAAACACTAATTTAAAGGTTACATAGCCTTCATATCAACCTACGTAGACTACCATATACAGTGAAAACTTCATCACACATATGCCATGATTTATCAAGTACAATAAATCAACATTCCAAAATAAGAAATGCAGCAACAGCAAAACCCAATCCAGAGATGGACAACTCACAAAATTGTGCTCTGGTTTGATAAGTCACCAAGGGAGAGGTGAACCCACCTGTCTGTAACGCAGTAAGTGACTCGTAGTCCTGGAATTTAACAAGGCTGTTAAAACCTGCTTCAAGGAAACTTGCAGCTCCTTTTCCAGTGCCAGTCGCCATTCAGCAGGATGCTGTTCAGTGCAGTTAATGCAAGTGTATGCCACGCTCTCAGGAAGGTTAGAGAGGATCTCATACATCTCATCTGGAGCCAAAACAAAAAAAACAAATATAACCTAAGCTGCTTGACTGGAGGAAGGGTAAGGGAGAGGCAAAAATAAAGAGATTAAATAGATTAGAGAGATCAAGTAGCACGTGAAGGAGAACAACAAAATTTGCAGAAAGTTGTCATTATTAAACCTTGGTTCAACTGGAGGAAATCAGTGTTTTTCTTAAAACACTAAGCCATGGTGGCTTAATTCAATAGACACTCCAATAGTGATGAATGCCTAAAATCTAATCCCTTCAGTCTAGAGACAACACTCATACCTGTAAACTTTGGAACCATTTGTATTACTAACCCAGGAGACAAGGGGAGCCTGCTGAGTAGTGAAGAGAGTTTGCCTCACCTGAAAGGTTTTCACACTTGGAGTGGACCCAGCGATCACACTTCCCACACTGCATCATCTTACTCTCATAGTCATCATCATCATAGCACTTGTCACAGAGTGGGCAGAAGTTTCCTGTAAACAAGTCAGGCCTTCAATCATCATTCCAGCTGCTGCATGCACATCTCAAAGGCTGGCTGTGTGCTTACTGTAGTGCTGAGAAGCAAGCCCACTGAAACTTTCCCACCCAAATGCAAACTGCTGCTACTTATACCCTTACACAGAAAAAATAAGAATGCCCACAAAAACAACATACAGCCCATGTGGCTCTTACAATTCCACTCTAAGGAAGTACTTCATTTTTACCTTTATTGCATGACTTCTAACAATATAAAAACCCATACAGAGGGCTTTATAGGGAAAAGTGAGAAAAGGATAGACTTGTACAGCAAAACAAGACAGAAAATCCTCTCCTGCTAATCTAGCAAGTGGGATGAACTCAATTTCCTAGGACAATCTAGTCAACTATCCCTCCCTCTATCATCCATGGGAGACCGCGGAAGAGGAAGTCACCAAACCCAAAGTATTTTTAGGCTATGTCTACACTACATACTATGCCAGCAAAATGTTTGATGCACAGAGATGTGACTTCCCACCCCTTTAGTGACATAAGTTACACTAGCACAAGCACTCGTGTGCACAGCACTATGTTGGCACGAGAGCTTCTCCCGCTCAGCGCTGTGCTGCTGCAGCACTGTACAATTAAATACGACTCAAGTCAGGCCATGACCCTGTCTTAAATTTTCTTCCCTCTTCTCCACTCCTGAGTAAGGATCTTTATACAACAGTTCTGAAATAAACCCTGCAACAATTCATAGTGCTTATTACAGGGAAGTCCCACACTCTGTCTCTTAAAGGCAATGTTGATTTCATTTTGTTAACCACTGTAAAAAGCAACCCTACTTTCCCTGACTTTACATAGCAAAAGGTTCCATACATTGTGATTTCACAGATTCTTGGCCATGACATAGGAATAGCACTATCATTTGGAATCAGCAACACTCCTCAGCTGATTCCTGGGCCTTCACTTCATCCTGCCACAACATTTCCTTGCAATGGGTGTGATCACCCTGAGAATAGCTTCAACCTACATTCACCACAAACAATGTGCGAACCCAACTGTTTTGTACCTTTAGCAAAGAGTTTGGCACAATCATGGCACAGTGAGAAGTCATGAGACCACTGTGCATCCCATCCTTTGCCTGGGGTTGTTGAACCACAGCTCTTGCAGCGAACACATTTGGTACAGATCTGTAAGAGGGGACAGAGAGATGTGACAGGAGCCGGCATCTTTGCTGTCTTCAGGTGCTTCCAAAGAGTCGTTCCACAGTTTGTATTATTTAACAGTATGTGTATTTAATGCCATATATATGCACTCTTTGGGCCCATGCTAGATGGAAAAGGCATTTCCCTCACTTCTGTAGCAGAGAAGAGGCTTCCCTCCTGATGGTAACATGCTGACCATGTAACAGAAAATATGCTTCAGTCTAGTAGTTTTGCCATTAGAAACTGCGGTACAGTTAACCTCAAATCTTTCTTTACTTTGGAAAAAAACAAACCATGCTTTTGGCTAGGACCAAAATTCTTATGACATTCTGTACCACCTCATGTTTTAAATCAAGAGCTAATGGAGAGAGAGTTGACAAAGCCACAGCTATAGCTGCATAGACCCCCATTATTTATACTTCAGTAGTGTCCCAAATATGCTAGGCACTCTACAGAGGAATGCAGTCTCTTGCCCAAGGAGCTAACAACCTAAAATACAAAAATCAGTCTCGCACACTAATCTCATTCTCACCCATCACCATACTAGTGTCAACTCACAGTAACATCAGAATGGAAACAAGTCTCTTTACTTACAAATAAAAGGGAACTCCTTTGCTCCGATGCATTCACAATAAGGCTAAAATACAAGTATCTCCTCTTGTACCCTTGCCCCTTTTCACTCACTCACTGCTAGAGAGTTCATTCACCGGGAAGAGCATTCAAAAGTCAGTCTTAAATAATGAAGCTTTTTCAAATTTACCTCTCAAAACAAGAAGCACCCTTTAATAGGCTGTACATAGAATTTGTGTTTCTGTTGTAGTGTAACAAACCCCATGATGTATCAAAGATCAGCCATCTGAATAGCTTGAGATTTGGCTGGTAGTTTCTAAGGAATGTAAGTCAAGCAGGGCAAACTCACCCAAACTTTCTTTTTCTTGGTGGGTTTTGTAGGGTAGTTTGGTCCCAGGCACTCAGGGTGATAGCTGTTTCGGCACTTATTACACTCCAGCAACTGCTACAGAAATGCAAAAAAATCAGCAGCATTGGAAAAAAAATGTGAACAGATGCCATCCCTTGAATACTTTAATATTACACTAGATTCAATATTCAGTGTGCCAAGAACAGGTCATATGTAGTCAATCTGAATTCGCCCCAATGACAATACTATGCTGTAACATGCACTGAAGGTTCTTTATCCCATTACCAATCCCACAAAACATCTAGTTCTGTAGGTTCAATTATTTAGATAAATGGTGCTAAATGGAGCTCCCGGAAGTAAAGAACCGATACACAAAGAAAATAACACTCTCAATATGGTCACATTTGTTATTCTTAGTACCTTTGTGGCCTGGTGCTGCCTCCCACATACATGACAGAATTTGCAACGACGACAGCACCAGTTTTCCAACTGGTCCTCCAGAGGGCGCTCACTCTCTTCTAAACAGAACTTGTGGAAGGGCTCACAACAGACCTGACAATACACAAACTACAGGAGGGGGAAACATTAGCAGGTCAAGTACTTTGTTGATTTCTCAACTAAACCCAACTGCTTTCCAATCTGTTTACACAGCACCCCAAGCGTGGTAGGTACTTCAAAGACAAATAAGACAACCCTCACCCTCACTAAGATGTGCCCTAAATCATCTGTGGTGAGTGGGGAGAGCTATCCCTCCTCCATTCATATAGGTGGTCCCTCAGCAATAGTCTCTGTGTATTTCCCTTCTAAAGAACATCCGCTGCCAGGGCGATCATACACAGGAAGCAATGCAAGTCTTGGGGCTTTGCAATGGGAGATGTAACCCCAACCCACAAAAGTTGTAATTGTTTCTCTCCTTAAAGAATTGTTTCTGCTTGACAGGGAAATGGCTTCACTGGGAATGTTCCCAATAGACTTTCCAAGGTCCTAAAAGCATTGATGATCAGGAGCAGAGCTCAATCCTATTCCCTCCAAAATGAACATGAAGTGCTGTTAATTCATAGAAACTAACAATAAGCAGGAGCATCAGACCTCTGTTACACAATTGCTCTGCAGTGCCTATTGCAGAGATAGATTTCCAAGGAAATGCTGTAAAGAAGTTTCAACTGGTGTCTCATTCTGTCTAGATGGTCAGACACCACTACGGGTTTTGTTTTTTGGAGGTTTTATTAGAGACAAACATATCCCACACTGCAGGCAATCTTAAGCAGGCTTAGATAAATCAGAGATAGAATTTTCAGAAGGATCTAAGTCTCACTGACTTTCAGTGAGATTTGTGTTCCTAAGTCATGTTTGAAAAAGGGACTTCAGTGTTTTTAAAAATGTTACCCCCAAAATCTAATATAGATCAGATCACTTCTTCACTTCTTTTGGAGGACTATAGAACTCTTCACACAGCTATTTTGCAATCCACATGTATAGGTACTGTGGGGGTACAACAGGCTTAGAAAAGGGTGCAGTTACAGCCTCTAGCCCGAAATTCTTTTGGTTTAACATCATTTAACAAAACAGAAAATTAATACACAATTTTTGAATACTTTGGTGCTTATAAACATTCTAAGATTAGCAGCAGAACAAAGTGCTTTACCTCTACTTGTCCACTGCTGGCACAGAGAAAGCAGACCACTCTGGGAGTGATTGGTACCGAGGTCAGAATGCCTAACCCACCCATCTCCCAAACATTCTCCACTTCACAGTCCTCCTGAAAGCACAAAAGAATGTATAAAGCGGAAAAGAGAAATGCAACATGAGGAAAAAAGTATAGCGCATTTGCATTACTGCTGTTAGTCAGCATATCTAAGCAGTGTCAGTTTCAAAACATTTAAAAATTCATAACTTAGGTCCATTCATATAGTATAAAGTAAAAACAGAAGTCACATCATATTAAGGAGTGAATTCACTGTAGCTGGCAGGTCTGTGGATTAGTGAGTGAATGTAACAAGGACATCACAAGGTGTTCTTTATACTCTAATGGTCACAGTGCTATGTTTTAAGTATTCTGATCACACTTCATATTTTAATGTAGTATATTTTATAAAAAATATGTAATATGTAGTAATAAGAGATGTCAGTACACCCTTTGCTCTTAAAATTTTCTTGAGGGGATGGAGAGAGAGACTACCAGTCCCAGGTAAATTAGGTAAATACTGATTAGGTAATATATTTAAGTGACTAATGTTCAAAAAAAAGATGCAAAGTTCAACTGCTAATTCAAACACATCGCAGGCCTGCTGTGAATAAGACAAATATCCACATTCTGTTGACTCAAGCAGCTGTCATTGTTTTACAGTTCCGAATGGATGAAATTACTCCCTTGACACTGTCACACTTGTTCATCCATTCTCTCTCTCATATTGAGAATTACTGGTTAAAGGTCTAATAGTTTCTTCACCCAACACTGATATTGCAATAAAGAAAATGGAAGAACTTCCAACAGCAGAAAGACTTTTCAGAGATAAGAGGTTCTTGTTGATATCGTCCTAGAATGGAGCATATCACAATACACTGCTAAGTCTAGAGTAGCATTCCTGAGGGAAAAAAACAGCTCCAATATTTATTTTACAGGCAATTATAAGATATTTGATCTCTTACCTTGAAGTCCACTCTGATCCTGTGGACTCCATCTGTAGATGCCTTTTGCTTGGAACTGCTTCCATTTGACAGAGTACTGAGCATATTCAATGTGCTGTTCTCTGGCTTGCTGATTGGAGGAGGTTTTTCCTAAAGAGTTAAAAAAAAAAAAAAGACACTTGCATTTATTCCAAACCCAAACACTATTTTAAGAAAGCATTGAGCAGAGTAAACACACTTTTGATAGTTCTTACACAAAGAAGCAGAGTGCATCTAAAACTAAGGTTCTCACAGAAAGTGGAAACAGATTAGGTTTTGGAGCACTTCATGCACAGAGTTGTGCTTGCTGTTCTCAGTTCTAAAACCACGACATGCTGTAATCCAAGACAATGCTGGTATTTAATTTACTATGGTGCTGCAGCTCTGCAGGTAATCAATATCTATACACATTTTCCATTTTTAAAAATGGAGTTAAAAACAGGCAATTTTGTTTTTCAAATGAAACATTACATTTGTTTTAAAAAATTAAAATTGATCGTATTTTGTTAGTTAAGATGAAACATTGTTTGTTCCTTAGATTTCTTAGTAAAACAAGTTGTCATGCATCAATTATGTCAAATGCATGTCGTGTCATTTGGGGACTTGTTACAATGGAGTAAGAGGAGCCTTTTACACCTGTAAGGGTTCTCTTTAGAGGTAAGTTGTCCCAAACTCTGCCCATGGAACAAATAATGGAAATTTGATCCTTTAAAAGTGTATAAAAGGATTTGGAAATATTATAGAAATCAAACTGATGTCAATCTTTGATTGACATTCTAGGAGCAAGGGTTGAATGTAATTGATTGGGTTTAATTGTAAAAATGCTGTTTACAATAAGAAATTTACCTAATCATGAAAGGGTTGCACGCTAGTATTTAACTGTAGAAAATAAGTTTGAAATTCTTGTAATTTACTGAGTAAGTAGTAAAAAAAGCAATGTCACCTTTTCTTTTGGTTTCTGTTTCACAGGGAAGCTTGGACGGGGAGTAACTTTCTTCTGTTTGTTTTGCTCTATGCCTAGGAAAGGAAAGAAAAATCATGAGTTTATAGCTTTTGGAATGAATAACCACTTCCAGGAAACAAGAGAAATAATGCACTTAAGGAAAAGATATTTTAGGCTTTGCTCCCTGATCTGCCTAACCTTTACTCCAAACTATTCCCATTATCTATGGTTAGTGACAAAACACCACAATTTATGCTTTAAGCAGCCTCCTAAACAATATAGCAAATGCAGTCCCTTGCAAACCACCTGATTTCCTGGAGAATAACACATGCAACTTGGATACATTGCCCCAAAACTGCCCATAAAATCATAGTCCATATCTGTTAGACTACACTTTTTCATTTTACCACTTTCACTCTTCTGTGATGTTCCACTTATGACTTATGGATAACAACAAAAGTTTAACACTATAAAACTCTGTTTTAAGATTATCAGGGTTTGAAATGAATACTCAGATAAGACATCCCTCCCCCCACACACATGAAGTTTAAGGTAAAGAAATGCAATTTAAATCACAAACACCTCTCAATACATTTTAGATATCACCAGTATATAAAATATTTTAGTTGGATATCGCTCAATAACATTTAATATTCTACATACAAGAATAATGTGTTATACAATAATGTGTGTGTGGGGGGGGTTCAGTTTGTTTTTGAAAAAAAAGATTATTTTCATTACATTTGTTCATTTACCTAATTCTGGCTGGGGCATCTGTTTTTTCTTCGGCTCACTAGGGATGGTTTTGGGTACTTCTTTTTTCAGTGGTCCTGAGCTAGGCGGCTGACAAAGGGGAACCTGCAGTTGCTGAGGTGCCTGTTTGCCAGTTTTTCTGGCACCAGAAGCAGTGACCTGTTTGGTCTCCAACACTGGGACAGAGGCATTCCCCTCTTCAATCTTCTCCTCACTAGGCTTTCGGGCAGGTTCACTGCTCTTCTTCAAGGCATTATCTTCTTTTGCTAAAACTGTCTGAGGAGCTAGTTTCTGTCCAGAATCCACTTGGTTCTTCCCAGAATGGCTCTCTTTCTTTTCATTGGCCTTGGATTTCTTCTCTTTCTTTTTCACAACTATGAAACAAAAGGCAGGACAAAAATTTTAAGTATTTGCAGAGGAGAGTGGTGAATATAAGAGTCCCTGGATTGGGACCTATGGAGTACAGGAAAAGGGGAGTGAATGGTGATTTGACAAAGTTTGCAAGTGTGATAAAAAATTATCCAAGAGTGTAAAGTCCAAAGCTAATTGTGAAGAATTGTAGAGGGATCTCTAGTATTCCAGTTCTAGTATTCTATTATTCTATGACTCTTATGATTCTATGATCTCACCAAACCGGGTTACAGATGAAATTCTGTTACCAAACAGATGAAATTCAACACTGATAAGTGCTAAGTAATTCATATTACAAAAATTATTCCAAATGTATATATACAATGATGAGTTCTAAATTAGCTGTTACCACTCATGATCAATCTTGGTGTCATTGAGGATAGTTCGATTGCAGCAGCAATCGAAAAAGATAATAGCATGCTAGGAACTATTAGGTAAGGGTTAGAAAATAAGAGAAAATATCATAATGTCACTATATAAATCCATGGCAAGCCCAAACTTCAAACACAATGTCCTGCTCTGGTCACCTGATCTCAAAAAAGGACACAGTGAGACTGAAAAAGATTCAGAGAAAAAAGGAATAAAGATTATCAAGACTATGTAACAAGCTTCCATATGAGGAGAAACTAAAATGATTAGAGCTGGTCAGCTTAACAGAGAGGAAGAGGGATCTGACAGAGGTCTGTAAAATTATTAATGGAAGGGAAAGAGTGAATAGAGAAATTATTTACCCTTTCTACAATACAAAAACCAGTCATCACCTGAAGAAATAGGCACCTGGTTTACTCCAAAGAAAAGGAAGCATTGTATGTATGTATTAAAAAAAGAACGGGATAAGTTTATGCAGGGTAGGTTCATCAATAGCAATTATCCAACATGGTTATGGATGCAAATCCTAAACCTCTGACTGCCAGAAGATAGTAGTGGATCACTCCATGATTGACCTGTTCTGTACACTTTCCTGAGGCTCTGATATGGGCACTGTCAACAGTGGGTGGTGTCCTGAACAGATACTGACTCAATATGGCAGCTATGCTCTTGTGAAGAAAAAAAAATAAAGAAAAATCAGATCAACTATGTTACTTCAAGCCACCCATCTCATTTTACACTTGTATACAAACAAGGAACAAAACTTACTCTGCTCCTTGGGATAAAAGTGGCTCAGTGCTCTAAAAGGAATGCACGCAGGCACTCAAATTGACATGTCCAATATCCTATACTACAACCACTGTTCTAGTACACTGACTCAATATTCTTATGGACCAATCTTTCTACATTAGGAATTGGATCAATATGGAAAACCTATAGATCACTGGGCTTCTGTGTGTGGCCCATGAGACATTTTGTTTACCATTACCCACATGCAGGGTTGCCAGATTCCACTGGTTTATTTCTGTGTAATAAAAAAGTGACACCTACATAAAGCCAGGGCACATGAAGTGAGGTGTATGCTGACTGCACACAACACTGATAGTGAGCGCTGAGTGTTCCCTTTGCATCCAATCACAGCGCTGCTACAGTTTAGTCTGTACACCCCACACATTCTGGGAATGCAAGCCCAGTTAGCAAAATTACTATCCCGGGAGACCGTCTTGGTTATGACAATTTTGCGGCCACTGAGATGAAGGAGAGGTACTCATGTGACCCACTCACTAGCCTTGCTCATTGCTGACATGGATCCCTTTTACCTCACATCTATGGAAAAAAAGGAAATTTTGCACAGCAAATTCAAAGAATTCAGCAACTTAGCTTGCAAAGCTCACACTGGCCCAGGCTTATACCTTTAAGAGTTCAATGTTTAAAATGCAGGGAGTTATAAATGGAGTAGAGGGAAAATGTACCAAAGTTTCCATACAACAGCCAAAATCACAAAAAGGAAAGGAATCTAGAGAACTGGAGAATGAAAATGCTAAACACCATCACGGATTCTAGACATTGTGTGTAGCTTTGCTCCTGCTCCCACTGAAACTCAAGGGAAAAAATCCTATATGGATCATGCTTCCTGAAATATTTTGCCTGAGACTCAATCTTGTGTCTTTGGCTCTGCTGCTCAGCGCAGCCACATAAGCTTCACATATGAATTTAGTATGTAAAAGGATGATCAATTGTACACATTGCATACCTTTAGCTTGCTTCTGGAGATAGGCTTTTGAAGGCATCCATTGCAGATTCTGGCACTTCCTCATCCTGAGATAAAAGGGATAAATTGGAACAATCAAAAACTGGTCTAGGACAGCAGCACACCTCAGCAGGGTTGTCTGCTGAAAAAGCCTTTTCACCATCAGTCAACATTCCCGCTACCACTTCTGAACCATTCCTTTTTCCTTCCCAAGTGCTTAGGCTGAGGAAACCCTAGGTTTCCTTTTGTTCCAAAGTAACCACAATCATCCAATGCAAAGGCATGTGAATGGTGCGCCAAGAAATGAAGTGGTCCTGTCAGCATCATGGTGATATCACTATCAGTTCTCTTTCTCATAGGGCTGAGAGGCATAGAAGTCTCATAGTGCATTTAAAAGATCTGGAAAACGACCTCAAATCCCTCAACTGCAAGTTCTCTGAATTTTGATTAAGGCTAATTAGGGCTGGGCCAGCCATTTGGTGACTTAATTTGGACTTGATTCATAAAAAAAAAAGAATCCTACCCATATGGGAACTGCCCCTCCATTTATAGAGTGGGATGAGACAAGGTCATCAAGTTGTTGTTTTGCCATAACTTTAATTCCTAGATTTTATGTGATATTAAGCATGCAATATCTGTTGTAATGAGTTAGTGTTTGTTTCTCCTTTACTTCGTGCAGCAGGATCCAGACTTTGAAACCTTGTCTAGGGCCATGCCCAAGCTGCGGCTTATAGATTGTACTCTGCGGACTGTTTTCACACAAATGCATGCTATGCAGCAAGTCTCACAGCTATACTTTATAAATAGCCTTCATATCACAACAATATTTATGCCACTTCACTTGCTGTCTTCTCAAACACTTTATCCAGTCTGGGTAAAACTAGTCTAATGCAGTGACTAGTGGAGAGACGAGGAAGGTAAGTTCCAAACCCAGGAATGTCTGTACACAAAAATGTTTAAATAAACTGATAAAAAGGATCAAGAAAAAAAATCTGTTTTCAGCCAATGTCCAGCTGCATGTTAAATACATGCTGGATAAACATCATATATACTGTGAGAAATCCACCTCTTCAACATATTATCTGAGTAAATAAATTTCAGTCTTGCCTGCAATTACTAAATTACCTGTAAAGTATCAGTGCATTTTGCAGCTCCACATACCCTGCAATCCTCTTTCAAGATTTTTCAGGGGCTGGAGTATAGTAGAGGGAGCGGTAGAGAAAAGATGTCCACAGCTCAGAGCAAAGATACTCCAGCAAGTTTTACTTTCTTTTGCTCTCTGCCCAACATCAGCCAAGACTGAACAAAAGGGATTCCCTTGCAAGCCTATCAACTCTGCTTCTAAGCAGTGAATGAGAAAATCTCCCACCCATAATCCCAGGGCTTCCCCTCTCAACACACGGGTTAGCCAAGCAGCTTGTCAAATACACACTTACTTGCAGCACTGTTTCTTTATGTTGCGCCCACCAAACTTGGGTTTGTCTAGACAGTTAGTACAGACACCACAGTCCTCCGGAACCTGGCAGCCCGGGCACTGGCCACAGCGCCTTGAGCGCCGACCTTTCTTCACTGGAGGCTCTTGGGGTGCCTTGTTTCTGGTAACAGGCTTAATAGGTTTGATAGGTGGAGCAAGGGGTTCAGCCTCTTCCGAGCCAGCTATTGATGACTTATCTGGCAAAAAAATCTGATGTGAATTCAGTGGCCACCAACGCCATTTCAGAAGCCTTTAGTTTACTCAGAAATCATCCATTCCATTGCAAGTGTAAGGCCATCCTCAGAGTCATACAAGTTGACTGGCTATTGTGAGTAATTGCAGATGAGAAAAACTGATAATTCATGGCATAGATGACTTATAAAATGAACAGATTAGTGAATTATCTTTTAGACTGGATGTTTATGGAAAATATCTGAAATCTATTAACTCAGACCTTCCCCTGCATACCTTTATGCAGCATGGTGTTCGTTCCGGAGAAACATATATTCAACCATATATGCAGCGCCCAAGAAAAAATTAAACTAATGGGCAACAGCATCAAAATTCTACACGACTCCACAGACCCAAAGTTGAAAGCCTTGAATTTACCATCATTCCCCATGGAAGACAATATCTTCTCTCGTTCTTCCCATGGTAAGGCACTCAGAGTAGGCATGTCATCCGGAAACACTGCCCGCTCACGGCCTAGCGCTACAGCTGCCCTCCTGCAGACATGTTTTATTCGTGGTCCTCGTACTGATGTCTCTGATGAATCACTCTCTTGACCCTAAGTTTCAGGTGTGCAAGAACATAAGCATTTTTGAAGAAGGCATTCTGCATGTGCTTGCAAAATACACCAAACATTCTTAAGGAAAAAGATAGTGGTCAAAACCAGTGCTCAAAACTATAAGAATTTGAGAGTCAAAGCTATAGCTTTTGTAGCTTCCAGCCCAGTGAAGATGTATTTTAGAGAACAGTAAAGCAAAACTCTTGTTCTTTTACCAGAGTTCCATGACCAATTTAAGCCTCTTACTTCAAGGACTTGAATTTCTTAATACAGTATATTCATGTAAAATGTATCTGTACCGAAACATCAGAGCTGGAACAGGTAATAAGGACAGGAGAGGCTAGAACATCATACCAGTCTAATTGCACTGACAGAAGACAAAAGAGTGAATCAAGATGTTGGCAAGCCTTGTAGTCAATGGGACATAAGAAAATAAAGCTGCATTCCCCTTTATAAGGTTCTAGAAATTACAGCACAACCAGCCTTTAAATTCCTGCTGTTAAAAGAAATTGAATAATTAAATAATATTTCCACGATTTGTCTTACATTTCTGATAAACAAATGGACCCCCATAAAGCCCAATTTAAGGGCAAAGTCATTTTTTTCTAATATGAAATTGGCCAGGAGTGCATGAAGTGGTATAGAGTAGACAAGTGTGAGGGTGCAGAATTTGACAGCAGGGAGAAAAAATTTGAAGGTTTTCTACTGGAAAAAAAAAATCTATTTTACTGAATTCCCAAACGTCACCACTGACAGCAGGTCAAATGCTAGTTTAAATAAAAAATAGGAACCATTCCCTGAAAATATGTTTGTGCAATGTCAACTTTTTAGTAGCCAAAACAGACTACAATGAGAGCATTTGGAAAACCATTGGGGCCAAGAAAGATGGATGTGTGAGGTCCCATTTCTTTAGATGAAAAATCCCATGGGACCTCACTTCCATCCCACAAGACAGAGATCATGGCAACATGCACCTTAAAAAAATTCAGAGATCAAGACCACTATCCCTTTTGGATGTCAGCTTTGTATGCAAGGGGAGGAAACAAAAAGATCCATCAAAGGGCAGGAGATGACTATATGGTTCGCCTCAGCCTTGCCTTTTAAACTCAGAATACACTATCTGAATATCTCCATCAGACGTAGCCAGAAGAATCTACAAAGCAACTACACTGCACTCAGAAAATATATGCAGCTCCATCCTGAACTGACTCCAGAAGCTTTTTCTCCCCCTCAACTTCTGCCCAGTAATTCTCATTTTCAAATTAGTTACCATCTGTTGCTCTAACAGTTATTCAAATTAATATGCTGTTCTATTTTAGCATCTGAATGACATTAACAATTTTCATTCCAAGTACAAAACAAAATGCACTGTGAAGCCCCCCATGAATAAGTCTGAAAGAATACCTGTGCTTTTGGCTGATCTGCTTGTTTGAGGGATTTGCTCTTCTCAATCTTGTACAGCTGGGCTTTCGCCTTTTTTAGGAGACTGGCCACCCTCTTATCAGTCATTGGAAGTTTGTCTGCTTGAGCCAACATAGAGCTGATGGAGGAAGTGGAATGTTTAACAGTGCTTGATGAAGGAGCAGAGAGACGTAGGGCTTTGTCTTTCTCCGGGGGCAAAACAGTGGGGCTTAGATCTAGATCTGATTTTTCTAAGCCCCCTCTGCTTTTCTTAGGCATTTTGGTTTTGCCGGCTGTTGCATCTACAAGAGCCACAGGAGGAGCATCTGCCACAGGATCTATTGCTATAGATTTCTTCCGCCCCGCAGCTTTTTTAGCTGAAGATGATGCAGCAACATCTTCATTAACAACTTTTTCTTTGGACACTCTACCAACAGGAAACAAAGCAGAACTACTCTGAATTTCTGACCCTTTTTTCCTTTTCTCCTTTCCTTGATTCACGTTTGTTCTCTTTTTCTCTCTCTCTGTCTTTCTCTCTGCTCTTGTCCTTCTCCACACTTTTGTCAACATCTTTGTCTTTGGACAGTTCCTCTGCAGCCCTGTCTTTATTTCTCCCTCTCTCTGTCTGGGGACTTGGTGTGAACCAGGGAAACAGAGGAGTAGGATTAGTGGATGAGAAAGGCTCAGTTGGAGTACTTATCTGCTTCCTTGGTCTCTGACTTCTCTCTGCTGATTCCCCAGACTGGCTCAAGGAATGAGAAGAAAAAGTAAAAGTAGAGTTTAAGGCACTAGTGGCAAGAGAACTAACAGACATGCTAGTCAGTGAAGAAGAGACCGAAGATTGAGGGGTGAGTGTGGTCAGGTCAGAGGTACTAAGTCTTCCACTTCTTGTCCTCATGGAGTGTGAAGGAGATCTGGGTTCTGATCGGATTGGGCTAAACACTCTTCTCTTTCGTTTCCTAGAAGAGACACCTGACGCAGAAGTTCCTGCAGTGGTTCGACTAACAGATGAAGGCAAGGTGACAGATTCAAAAATTCTGGAGTGGGCCTCACTTGGAGTGAATCTTGGAGCTCGAAGCAGAGGACTTCTTTTGTGCATATCAAATCTTGTTCCCGAATGAAGAGCAGAAAACAAGCGAGCTGGAGTCGTAGCCCCAGGTGTTGAAAAACCAGACGCAAAGCCAACATCCTCTGGAGTCAGTGGTGGTGGTCTAAAGTTATCGAATACTGGTTTACGGATGAGACCTTCTTTGGCATACTTTGCTGAGGAAAAGTATTGTGGTTCTGACCTAGAATGCTTCAGAGAGGTCCACCTGAACGTTGGTTCCCGAAGAATTGATTTCCGTTTCTCTTGCATGGGTGCAGCAGAGGTGGGTAGAAAAGGTGAGGCCAATGGTATTGTTGGAGGCATAAGCCAAGGTGTGTGGTCTGAAATGCCAGTAGCAGGCTGTAATGGTGGGGGAGGAGTGAGCAGAGGGGGAGGAGGAGAGGAAGACGACTGCTGCTGGGACACATTTTGCAAGGCTGACAGTTTTTTAGCCGCCCTTTGGCCGAAACTCCTTTCTGACATTGAAAACCTCCTGCTCCTCCTATCACTACTATCATTTTCTGGGGACTGAGAAATAGGTAAAGGGGTATGAACTTCTGGAGTATTGCTGCACTCTTCAGAAAGAGCTTGCATTTCCTCAGATGCCTGAGAGTCAGTAGATGTATCTACACTAGGACTACTAGATCGTGAGGAATCTGAAGACATCTGAGATGAGTGCTGAGAAGCTGCACTTGATTTTTCACTGGACCCACAAGATGTAGCGCTAAACCTGCTGTTTGGTGTGGACTCTAGGCGAGCTATTTTAATAGGAGGATCATAGTCTTCATCTTCAATGAATCGCTTGGGTGTTTTAATGATCCGCGAAGAGATAGCACTCACAACTGGCATGATGAACTGCCGGATGTTTTTGAGCTGAGTCCTTCCCTTCCGACCCTGAAGTTTAGCTGCTTCTTTCTCAATCTTCTTTTGTGCCCCCTTTTTAGCCCTCTGCAAGAGTTGCTTAGCAATTGTTGCATCTGTCCTCTTGGTAGAAGGAATAATTCTAACCGGCTTAATCCTACGGGGGGCTCTGTCTGACAGCAGTCTTTTCTTCTTTTGTGAGAGGTGGTGTGCCATCTTTTTCCTTACGTACCCTCTGAGGTTTCTCCAGCTGTGAACTGATGACTAGTGGTGAGGCAGTCTTTAAACGTTCTGAAGATGGTGGTCTTCCTCTCCTGCGCACAATCTGAACTCCTTTCCTCCCAATCTGAAGTTTTCCCCCCAGTCTTGAATTTAGACTTCAGTGGGGAGAGTTTCCCAGTTCGTAACTTCTTGATTTTTGCAGCATGTTGAAATGTAGTGGATGGTGCCCTTTTTATTTTCTTCAGATTCGCTTTTGCGTCTCTGCTCCCCTTCTGAACATCTGATGCGTCCTTTACTTGTGATAACTTGAACTTCACACTACTAAGTGTTGGAGGTCTTCCTCGTCTCTTTTCCCCACTTTTCATATCCTTCTTCTTTATCTTTTCCATGGATATGGTTTCAGGCTTGCTCAAGGGAGAACACACTGATGAAGAGTCTGAATGTGCAGCTGAACTTCGATCAGGACTGCTTCTGGGTCTCCTACGAGGTTTTCGTGGGCTAGACTTCACTGGGGGGGGGAAGCAGAGAAGGCAGATCACATGTTAGGCTTTTTCTGTATGCTATTACAACACTATCCCAATCACATCTGACTTTACTCATCACCAGGGCTCGCTGAACCGCGGCGAGCCCTGCTCGCCAGCCGCGCTGTCCGGCAATCTGCGCATGCGCAGATCATTCTGCACATGCGCAGATCGCCCGAACCCGGCTCTTCCGGGTTACAATCTACTCGCCATGGGCGAGTAGATCGTATAATTTGTCGAGCCCTGCTCATCACAAATCACATTACACACGCACAGAAGAAGCTACCATAATTTTGATCCACAAACCCACTAGGAAGACTACTTAATAATAAGAACTGTACATAAAAGAGTCTCACCAGAAACAAAACACCCCCCTTATAATAAAAAAAAAATATGTTTTGGACAATAAGCTCAAGTACAAATATTTTTCCACCTAAAGTACTTTTACATATATAAAAATGAATACCAAAAATAATTTTGAAGGGAACAGTAACTCCTAATATTAAATTTCTTGAA
The DNA here is from genome assembly GCA_019425775.1 of Rafetus swinhoei. NCBI lineage: Eukaryota > Metazoa > Chordata > Testudines > Trionychidae > Rafetus > Rafetus swinhoei. Next base: position 19,300,735 of record CM033429.1, on the reverse strand, counting down.
AGATCATATGCAAAGGATGAAAAAAGTTCAAAATTAGTTCATTTAAAAAAAAAATACTTTCTGTAGTTACCATCCACTCCCACTGCTAACATAGGCTACGTCTCCAGCACAGCACTATTTCGGGATACCCGTGTGTAGACAGCTCCAATTATCGAAATAAGCTATTTCTAAATTGACTCGAAATAAGTTGTGCAATTTGCGTAGCTCAAATTGCGTAGCTTATTTCAAGCTCCGGGTGCAGTGTAGATGCACCCCAAAAGAAAGCATGTCATAACACCAGAATAGCTCTGGAATGGGGAGTACAAGTAATGACACATGAATCCATTACTTCATTTCTTCAGAAAGGGGGACACAGCCAAAAAACATTCATAGGATTTCCCATGTGCATAATGGACTTGAATCTGACCAATTTTCATGGCTTCTTTGGTTCCAAATGTTATTGCCTGTTAAACTAAAATTCAAAAATTCTTCAAAACATTCTCCTAATGGAAGAAGAAGCTCACTCCCTCAAAGAAATTAAGGATTTTGGAAATAAACTATGTATATCAGACTGGTACTTGGAAAAACCAAGAGATGACACTACTACTGTAAAAACAACAAGGAGTCCGGTGGCATCTTAAAGGTAACAACTGTATTATGGCATAAGCTTTCGTCAATCGTATGATTTCAGGGCTATTCAAAAAAAATGTAATGACAGGAATAAAAAAGGTTAAAACTCTTTTATGGCAACTGCTGCTACACACAACTGAGTAGCAATAGCATGTTTGCAGGGGGCTTTCCACAATACTAGGTTAGTACTATCGTTAGTGCCAGGATCAACTGGCTGTTAAGATTTTCCACAATAAAATTAATGCCAGGCAGAGAATATGATGTACAAGCAGCTGAAATAGGTTGAGTGCTAGCATATTAGACATCTGCATACATTTCACAAGATCTCTTTATCTCCTTCCCTCACACTTCTCCACGCTGCCACATATCCCACATGCAATACAAAACTGGAACCGAGGCAGAATGGGAGCTCCCCAACACCAAATTTGGTATTATTGGAAATAGACATATAGCTGCCATTGTCTTCAAGATCAAAGAAAGCTACCCAACTTCACTTTAATTTGGAGGGTTTTCTTGTGAAAGTAATTTTTAAAAAGATTGCCCACTATAATTTAATGTCTTCAGTAAGACTCCAACCATTACATTTCAGAAGACAAAGTGAAAAGAGACAACAAATAGGAAGATTAAGAAGGTCTAATTTTAGTTCATCTGTTTCCATTTTAGCTTGCTGTGTCATTGCTCATCACCTCCTCATTAATAAAAAAAGAACAGCAGGTTAAAGACTCTTCTCACTTTAATTACACTCATTGGAGAGTGAAGAGCAAACAAATGACTCCAAATCCACATCAAAAGATCAGGAGGTCAGTCTTATTTCTATGTCAAGAAATTCTGAGTATCTCCTGCTGCACTCAATATGAAGAAACACACTTCATATTCTTCAAAGAGACAGCCAAGTTAGTCTGTAACTGGAAAAACTTAAACAATGAATAATCTAGCAGCACCTTAAAGACTAACAAAACATGCAGTAGTATCATGAGCTTTCGTGGGCACAACCCACTTCTTGAGATGAACTTTATATTGTGAGTGCTGGACTCTGCCAAAGAGCAGCTCCTGAAATAGGACAGCCTGGGCTAGATATGGATGAAGCATAATTTCTCAGGAACAGCAGCTCTCTAAGTAGACTACTCAGAACCAGATAGAAAGAGCTATAATTGTTTTCCAGCAAGTTCTCATTAGAATAAGCTTTAGCTATGTAAACAGCAGTGTGACTAAACCATGCTAAGCAACCACATGTAATTCAACATCCAACCCTATGAGCTAAACATACCTGTGGGAGACCTGGTGGGACTTCGTACTTTGACCTCTTCATCTGAGCCAAAGCCTAGAAACTGCTCATCCTGCAATGAAAAGGATTTTTAAAGTTAAAGACATGGGCATGAAGTTAAAAATACATGTCAAAAAATTCCAAAAAAGAAAACCTATTCTATGGCAATTCTTGCTCTTTCAGGAAACAGTGGCTAAGAAGGATATAGTATCTAGTACTGAGGGATAGCCACAGAACGCTCCTAAGAGTTGAAAGGGGAATAAACAGCACATTCAGATGAGAATCTACTTTGTATTACACAAAATACTCCTCTCCACAAATTAGAGATAAAAACCTATCCCATAGGAACTACACAGTTTACTCAAATGACTTTTTGGCATTGGAACTTATTTTCAGTATAAGGTTTCCCACTACAATTATACTACCAGTATAACAAATACACTACTAGTAGCACTAGAGCGAAAGAATATGTCCTCACCAGCTTGTTTATACCCGCGTAGACTATTACCCTTCAGAATCACTGTGCCCACACAATCAATGTGATTTTGCAAAATAATCACCCAGCATTTTGGGTAAATATCCCATGGTGTAATGTTCTGCTGCAAGACCCTACATATTCTAGGGGTTTTGTTATGCTGCACTGTGTAATGTCCACTAGAACCTACCGAAATTCTGGGACATGGGCTTAAACTAAAACTCCCATGATCCCTCTCCTGTCATCTCATAATTTCAACTGTTTTTTTGGAAGCCAACACTATTTTCAGACTGCAGTCGAGGAAACACTGCTGAACACCGCAATCCTCACAGTCATTAACACAAACAAACTGTTCCACCAAATGTTTCATCAATCATACCATTAAATGGCTTTGGATGGGCTGAGAGACAATCACAGTGATATGGCTAAAGGAGGAAAAAGATTGAACTGCTACATTTGCAGGACATTTTCCTAGAACAGCTTTGCTTCATACAAGTAGTCTTCCTGGGTGTGGCCAACTAGCACTGACTGGTGGAACGGGACAGTGCTGCAGGACTGGGATGACCAGCAATAATGGTAGAACTTCAGGATGCAGGTACCTACTTTCCTGTAGATCTGAGCAGAGCTCAGCACAGAAGCGCAATAGCAGAATACCTACACGAGCATCCATCTCACCATGGAGTTGCTAGACCAACTGTGGGCAAACTTTTGGGCCCACGGGCCACATCAGCATATGTAAATTGTAGAGAGGGCCATGAATGCGCATAAAATTGATGCTGGGATGCAGGAGGAGGTTAGAGCTCCAGCTGAGGGTGCAGGCTCTGGGGTAGCACAGGGATGTGGAGATTGGGGTGCAGGAGAGTGCTCCAGGTTGGGACCAAAAGATTTGGAGGATGAAAGGAAATCAGAACTGAGGCAGTGGCTCAGTGGTGCAGGCTCTAGGTGGCAATTACCTTCACAGCTCCCAGAACCAGTGGCATGTCCCCCTTCCAGCTGGCTCCTACACAGAGGCATGGTCGCTATGCATAGGAGCTGGAAGGGGGACATGCTGCTGCTTTTGGGAGCCACGTGCAGCAGGGCAAGCCCCAGACCCCACTAAACAGTGGGAGCTCGAGGGCCAGATTAAAATGGTTGACAGACCAGATGTGTCCCATGGGACATAGGTCTAACACAGAGGGGTACAGACTAACTGTTAGGGCTGCTGTCATGCTATTGAGAGTATGCTGCTCCCCCAAGGTCACAAGGCTTGCCAGCAAACTACTGTGCATTAATGGACTGGCACACTTAGGGTCCCCAGGTTATACTGGGGCCATAGACAGGACCCATGCTTCCTTAAATGTGCTGGATACAGAAGCAAAGAAAAGTAAGTTTCTCAAAATGTGTGTAGTATTTAAAACTAACTGAATTGTTAAACAAAGGAAGTCTTAACCGTCGTTAGCAAATTGACAGATTGAAGTCCATGGGACTTAGACACCTAACTGGTTTCGATATTTTTGAAGATCACCACGAGGCAGCTATTTGCATCATTAAGTGCCTAAATAACCTTAAAAAGCTTGACTGTGTCTTTTGGGTTTTACAAATTAGTAAACCGTGTCTTCTCCCACCTATTTTTTATTCATAGATTCAAAGAGGAAAATAAGCTTTCCAGTTTTTTCAACTCCCTTTTTCCAAACTTTGAACTAACTAATCCAAATGAAGACAATATTCATTCTGAATCTGCTTGCTAAATTGAATCCAAAGATCACTATGGCAGAATCTTTCCTGCACAACAAAAACTAAAAACACTTACACATTTGGAAAAAATAAGTACCAGCATTTGCTCCACTGAAAGATTGAAAACAACAGATACTTAATGAAGTACATGACATTGTGAAGTATTTATAAAGCATGAGTTGACTTCAAAAGTTAAAGATCACGCCCCACCACCATGGATTCTGGATATAATTGAAAAAACAGTACCCTTCCAGTCATTAAAATCTGAAGAGGGATCACACACTATTTAAATATTTTTCATAAATTAAAGTAAGTTTAAGCCTTAACATAGGTTGACAATTTTAGATTTATTTTTAAAGTTTTTTTTACAAAGAAAAATTCAAATTTAAATACAAAAATCCCTATTTTTTTACGGCATTTTTAACCACCCTGACCCACATTCCTATTATTTGCCTCGATGATGGAAGCCCTGGTTGGTTCTTGTGGAAGTTTTACTGATATTAATGTTAGGAAAGATCCATGGAGCCAGGATATTTAAAACCTCTGCTTTGTTTTCTGCACTGAAAAAGGAATTTTTTTCTCCCAGCTCTTCAAACATTAATGGTACTATGATTCTGCTGGATATCCAGGGATACCCAACTTACCCTATGGTTCCCTGACTCATGAAAGTTTATACAGAACATCTGGACAGGTGACAGAAGTTGTTGACTACACCCAAAGAGCTGCCGAATGACAGTGGAAGGCTGAAGGGAGGAGAGGGTTGCCTTATGGTCAGGCTGGATGTTTCTGAATATTTTGCCTATTCTGATAAGTGCTTTTGCTTTGTTCTGCTCATCATCTGACAGAGCAAGGAAGAGATCCTCCTCAATCAGTGGGAGAAGAAGGTGGAAATAGATCTGTACCTTATGAACTGTCAATAAGGTGCCCCAAATAGTCAGGGAAACAAGGTTAGGGATGTATTTTGGTCCAACTTTCAGGTCACTATCCAAAAAGTAGTGTATTGCAACCAAGAAAACGAATGCAATATGTTTGTGTAAGATATTATTGGGAGAAGAAATACCTCAATGAAATTTTTCAACTGAATTTTACATATTAAAAACTTTTATTGATTTGTAATTGTACTGCAAACTTAAAACCAATGCAACTGTAGCAGAACAGTACTGTGTGCAGACATGTTTGTGCTTAAGGGCCCACAAACAAGCAAGGTAGAAGAATGAAAACTATTTGCTCTGTGTTGGGATGGAATGATGTTGGAAGGCCCTGTCATCTGCAGAACTGAAAAGGGGCTTCCCAGTATTCTGTGTTCTCCTCAGTCTTCAGGGCCAAGCTGGTCTAGGGCGTAGCTGTAAACAGAGTAACACAATGTTCTTCAGCAGAACTCTTTGTCTCTTCTTTAGGACCAGTGTATCTCCTGCACATTTTTTTTTGTCCATGCAGTTCCTTCCAAGCCTCTCCATCTCTTGCAGGAAATCCTCCCTTCCTTCTTCTACTTTCATGACCCTCTCCTAGGATGCAGTCATGAGATCAGTGAACCTGTCCTTCCTTGCCCTCTTTCACTTCCTTCAGAGGTATGCCAGGTATTCAGCAGCTGATAAGACCTGTCTGTAAGGGCCACAGTCTAGAAGAACAGAGAAACAGCACAAGTAAGTTATTGTCCTAATACAAAATGACAATGTCAGTTTTTTGCAATTTTACATTGTTATTCCCAACTACTCTGTCCAGTCTGGTGAGAGCTTGGAGATTAGTGTGTTCTGAATTACTTCCTCCTTGTATAGAGCTCCTGTACCAATGGGGGAGCAAAAGAGGGCAGGCTAGTAATGACACATGCCGCTCTGGAGGCATTGCCTACACTGGATGAGGTTACCCAAAGGTATGTTCCCAAGAGGCAGAGAAGGATCATGTTAAAAAACACAATGAGCAAGCCAGGAAGACATGCAGCACTGCTGCTTACCAAAATGATGCTCCCATAACTGGTACAAGAGTTGAAGGGAAAACATCAGCAATATGAGCAGCCTCAAGAAGGCTGAGTTGTCTTGCAATGTATGTACCAAATGACACAGTTTCTTTGCTTTAAATTCTGTTTTATAACAAGTGCAGATAAGCACAGAGATCATTGCAAGACAAACACTCATGCAGTAATTGATTTGAACCCAAGAGGTTAACAATGCTGAATGAAAAATAAAAATGACTTAGAATCACTACTCAACTGGAAATGTCCTTGTAGCCTAATTTTGGGAATTTTCTTCATACAATGTAAAGGCAGCTAGAAGCACAAGGCCTTGATCAAACTGTGAGCCAAAGTACTATTCTATTATTTCTTCTCTTTCTGTATCTGCTTTACATTGTAGGGAGGCATGTTTATTATATCTGATGTTTTAATCCTAACAGTGTTCCCATCTTGAATAGATGAAGGAGGCATGGTCCACCACAAGGGACATGGGAGAATCAAATAGCACGGGAAGGGGTTTAGAGAGGTAACATGCTTGACTTATGGCTGTGGCAAGCTGACAGGGGAATAAACCTTTGTGGGCTTGAAATCGCCACTGACGCCAGGGAGTTGAGCAGGGAGCAAGGCTCATAGCTAATGTCCTCCCAACACAGTGACTGTCAGCATGGGCCTGGAACAAAGTTGTTTAAATCCCCCTCTCCAGTTGTATTGCAATACAGCACAACAAACTTACTGGTATAACTCCATTATCTGCAGTTTCAGGCTGGGGCTCCATTTGGGATTTGGGTGGCATTTTTGATACCTGGGCCTCTAGATCAGGGTTAGGTGTGCCAGAGAGACTTTTGGTGTCTGGGAGAATCTCCTTCTGCTCGGTTGGATGCCTTCTGTGGTCATCTCCAAACTGCACAAAATCCCAGTCTGGGATGTTGTTCTCCTTTGCAAAAATCCAGTCTGGCTTCTCTTAGTACAGGCAGCTACTGGCAGCATTATAAGACATCCTGTTTAGTCCATTCACTTTTTGTAACTTTGTTGGAGGCTTCTTTGCTTTGATACAGCACTGGGCTGCATCCCAATAGTACTGCTTTTCTCCTGCATTTGCTCTGGCAGCTGCTAATAGATCTTGGCATGCTGATGACTGCTGCTCAGACGGGCCTGGATGTGCTCTTCTCCCCAAAAGATAAGTAGTCCAGGGCCTCCTGGCGGAATCATCCAGAAGCATGGCAGCTAGAACGGGTACGTGATTCAATATGTTGACTTGCCACGAGCTGGAATTACAAAGGCTCTGGGCGCATGCCAATATTTAAATGGTAAAGTGACAACCAGTCAACATGACCCCAGATCAATCCAGGTGTGAAACAATGTAGCATGGGACAGCAACTGGAGAACTGCCAGACGCAATATAATTAATACAAAACAGAGTTGCAGTCACACAACTCTTATACTTGTAATACCTCATTCTTGAATACAGTTATGTCACTTCCTAAGTCGATTAATTAAAGCAGGAAAAAAACATGTGTGCATGGACACAAGGCAGCTTATACTGAAAAAATGAAGTCGTACCAACAACTTGCCTGCGTAGTCAAGGCCTAAGTTTTCAGACCAAAGGAGGACTGGATAAGTGGTGAGCACCGATGCAGAGTGAAGGCTTTCCAATACAGATTTTCTGCTCTATCAGTTCCCTGGATAAATAGATTCAAAGTTCCCTTATACTACCAGTGCCTTAAACTAGGAAATTCAAAAATTCATTTATAAGATTCTTTGGGTAACAAGAAATGTTTTGAAGCCATGCAAATCTGACCCAGACAACTCTTGGTTAGTAAGCAACCCTCACATTCATTCAAATCTCCTCCTGACAACTAGCTACTCCTATGAAAATGGAACTTAACATCTCCCCTACAGTGAACAAGGAAGCAAACACTGATCTGATGGACAATTGCAAATTACCATCCAGTATCCATGTGACTTGGAAACTGGGGGGGGGGAGGGGGGGGGAGAGAGCAAAAAGCCATCTTTGATATAGCCTTCCACTACCAAGATCCTGGACCCATTCCAATCATGTTTCAGGCCAGGACATGAAAGAGAAGTAGTATTAGTCATACTTATGGAGGATCTCATGTCTAATGAAAGGAGAAGGTATCTATGCTTATATTATTAGATCTTTGGGTTACTTGTGATTGTTGACCTCCATGTACTATTGACCCACCCTGACAAGGTATCAGGGCTTACTAGGAAAACAGTGAGTTGTAAGTAATCCCTTCTTACAAGTCACACTTATCCCCCTTACCAAAGTGCTTACATACAGATTCCTTCAGATCTGTGCATTAGTACTCATTCTGTTCAACAACTCTATCAATCTTGTTTGGGGAAATCATGACTTAAACATCAATACATGACTCACTGAAGTGGACAGCCCTATCACCTAACTATTGGTTGAGAACAGGAAGTGGATGAAAATCAGCTGGTGGAAACTAAATGTCAACAACCAGAGATGGGACGATTTAAACATTCAGAAAAGCTGCTACCACCATATACTTTCTCATTCTTGACCAAACTTGGACACATAAACGCAACTCAGTCCATAGCCTCAAAGTTCTTCTGGATTCATCCTTGTTTCTAGACATTCAAATAACCACAGCTGCTTAACTCATCATCTTTCACCTACACCTGCCAAAATAATAGTACCCTGTCAGACAAAAGTCTGCATACAGGAACCCAGCCTTTTGTGACTCTGACTGGGTTACCGCAGCTTACTCACCCAGAAATGAGTGCTACAGCTCAAATAAAGCTCTCACTTACCCAGAGCGGAATACCATGCTGCCTGAGTGAGATCAGCCACAGAAAAGCACACCACTCTAGTACTCCACTCATACTGCTTTACTATAAAGCAGTGGTTCTCAATGGAGAGCACAATCAGCACATAACTGCGGCTCATGAGAGATCCTCAGGATCATGCATATAGTATACATATTGTGTGGATGCAGCCCACTTAAAACACAGAGAGCTGCATATGCAGCCAACAATGGTAAATAGGTTGAGAACCGCTGTCATACGGCATTAAGTTACAGGACAACAGTCTCCATCTTTAAGGTCCTCCTTCGCAATGGACCAAGTTACCTACAGAAGCACAACTTGCTAAGGGACCAAGACCTCTATCAATAATTACACTTCAAAAGAAACTGTCAACCTCACGCATAACACATTTGAAAAAAAAGGATGGAGCTTTCTCAGCAACTAGCCCAAGATTACAGAACTTTCTTCCCGAATTGTTTTTGTTTTAGTATTTTTCTTGAAAAGTAAATGAATACAAATGTTTTTTAAAAAATGACCACAATTCTCACTACAGTCAGAATAAATTACCTCTAGGCTTTACACAAGTGCAGCAGAAAAACAATAGGAGGGGAAAAGAAGGGGAGGGGCAACTGACTAGTGCACAAGCTAACCAGAGTTGGGCTATATCTACATATACCTGGGAGAAACACCTAGATGCTGAAATGAAGGCTGTCAGAGATTCAGTAGATGTGCTACTGTTAAGGCAGATTTTTCAGATATTATATGAAACAAAAGCCCTATTCACTTGGGGGTAATTAAAGAGTTCACAGTACATTTCATAAGAGTAGCATGTTGATCCAGGTGTCTTTCTAGCCAAATTCCAACTTGAGCAATTACATTTTCCCTCCCTAAAGTTCCTCTGTGGCTTCAAATGATGGTGTACTGAATGGTGTACTGTAAAATAACTACTATATTCCACCCCAGAGACAGCTATAGTGAACCTCACCGGACAGTTTCTATAACAGCTTAAGTTTGTAAAGTGCTCAGAGATGCTTCTGGATATGAAGTACTACAAAAATGTAAGTGATTAAAAATAAAAGGTAACAACTCCAATCAATCACAGAGAAGAAAAATTCTAACTATGCCGACACTATTCTCTAACAATACCATTCACTACATTAGCTTGGGCCATCTCAATTTTCAACTTTGCTTGATAAGGAAGCCAAGATGAACCAATAATAAAGTTTTTTGTTACGTCTACAGTACAATATTTTGCCTGAAAACAATACATAAAACCTCTTCAAGTTTGTGCCTTCTATGTGAAGGAAAAACACTTTCCACTTCCATTTTTGCAAGGCAGGCAACAAAATCCAAATGCAATCACTGAAGCATCAGGAGCTTGTTTTTTAAGAACTTAAACCATATATATAGGCATAAGCAGGGCTCGACAAATTATACAATCTACTCGCCTGTGGCGAGTAGATTGTAACCCGGAAAAGCCGGGTTCGGGCAATCTGCGCATGCGCAGAACGATCTGCGCATGCGCAGATTGCCGGACAGCGCGGCTGGCGAGCAGGGCTCGCCGCGGTTCAGCGAGCCCTGGCCATAAGTGTTTGTGGGGTTTTGCTGAAAAGCTGCAAAATCAATTGTTTGCAGCTACAGTATGCTCCTAACCTGCTTAACTGTCATTCTCAGTAGGAAATATTTGAGAAAAATCTATGTAAACGAATTGCTGAATGTGACATATACATATTAATTATATTCAAGGAGGCTAATTTTTAATCTTGGATACAAATATATAACATCAAATGACTTGAATGTGAGTTGCATACATAACCAATGTCAGAAATTAGCCCAACATTCAGATGTTTTACTTAGGGATGTAATAGTATAGTTGATTAACCGATAAGCAAAAGCTTATAGGTTAATGCTATAGAGTACACACACTTCCCTCCCCCCCACACCAACCAGTAAATTTTTTAGCAGGCTGGCCAGCAGACCAGCTCAGCTCTGGCTCATGCCGGGTGTGGGACCTACCCCCGCTGTGGCTCTGCATTTAAAGTGTATTAGGAGCCGGGCAGGCAGGCAGCCCATCTTAGTTCCAGGTTGCAACGGGTCTGGGAGCTCAGATTCTCTCTCCTCCCACACCCGACAGAGGCCACTACCACCCCGCACTACTGCCTCTTTATCAGAGGCAACAGCACACAGTGGACAAGCTGGCTTCCATTGCAGACTAGCTCCCACCTGGCACCCCGCACTGCTGCCAGCCCTGCCCCCAGGGACTATAGAACAGTAGACTAACCGATAAGAATTCATGAGGTTACTTGACTAGTCAATTAACTGATATTTAACATCCCTAGTTTTACTCTGAGAGGCAGACTCCAGATTAAATCTATTTGACACAGAGATGGAGCAGGGGTAAATTAAGGCAATCCAGAGCCCTACACACAATATGACAGAGTTCCTCATGGCTTTGCCACACCCCACTAAAAGTGATGGTGGTGGCAGAGTCCCCACTTTTAGAGATGCAGAAGCCTCTCATCAGGACTCAGTCCCCTTTGCCTTTTGTAAAGGCAGGAGTTCCTTCGTCACCCTGGAGAGGTAGGGGTGGCAGCCTCAACCAGCCCCAACCCCATACTTACCCCAGAGAATATAGGGTGTACCTGCTTCAATTAGCATAAACAATGAGAGAAGTCCTGTGGCACCTTATAGACTAACAGATTTATTGGAGCATAAGCTTTCGTGGGCAAAGACCCACTTCATCAGATGCATCTGACGAAGTGGATCTTTGCCCACGAAAGCTTATGCTCCAATAAATCTGTTAGTCTATAAGGTGCCACAGGACTTCTCGTTGTTTTATGTAGATTCAGACTAACACGGCTACCCCCTCTTATACTGCTTCAATTAGGTTGAATGGGCCTGATGCACTTTTCTCCTGCGACAGTTCTGTGGTAGTACTGGCCTGGCCTCCCACACAGTGAGTCTGAGAGTTAACGCTATACAGAGATGTATGCAACAGTTCACACATCAGTTACTTTCTCAGGCTGTGTGCAAACATCTTTAAATCAGCTGCACTTAGTTCATGTTAACAAGCTTTTACTTACAACCCATAAGAGCTAGATGTTGTATTGGAAGTTTAGTCTGATGTAATTACATAATTCCAGGAGCTGAGCTCATAGGTTTTATCCTATAGGCACTTGATGGGAACTGTCAGCAGTATTTTAAGAAACTCTTCTGTACTAACCATAAGTGGCCTAGAAGATGTATAATCTCTCAAAATCTTCTGTAGTAAACTAAATCAGAAAGAAAGTTATGATTGGGCTCCATTTAAAAACTTACCAAATTACAAGCACTACATACTGATACAACACTTCAGTGATTTCTGTATTTTGTCTATAGTCATCAAAAAGCACCTTTTCAAGTTGCCATTTATTACCCATGTACATAGTTTGCAATGGGAAAATTCTCCCTACATGTTATCACACAAGTTAGGACATGAAAGGCACGTGGGGGTTAACAATAAAATATTTCTGGAGTCTGTGTGTGTTTTAACTCCTTCTGCAACTGAAACATCCTTCAACAAGTCAAAGAAAGGTCCAACTAAAGGCCATGTCATAATAATGTAGTAAAGAAATGAATAGTTTACTGACTATGCAATTTTCTGAACAAAAACCCATTCACATTTTCAGAATCAAAATGTGTTTCTATGAGTTATCTCCTTAAAAATAATTAGGCACATGAACGTAATAAGGATGTTAAAATGTGATTATCTGGCTAATCGTATAGTCAATACAATTTGTATCGGCTATACGATTAATCGATAAGTGCCTCTGCAGAGGCACAGCGGGGGAAGCTCCAGGAGCCAACTCGAGCCGGGACTGAGCAGTCCTGGCTCGTGCCAGCTCCGGAGCCACCTGCGCTGCAACTTGGCATTTTAAATATAGTAAGTAAATATAGTATTTAAAATGCAGAGGCACAGCAATCAGCATGAGCCGGGGGACTAGCAGCCCCTGTTCGCAGCCCTGTCCACCGCGAACAAGGACTGGTGACGGAGCAGTCCCTGCATGCAACCAGCCCTGGCTTCGCAGCAGCATCCTCTATCCCCCCCCCACTGCCTCTGATAGAGGCAGTGGGGAAGGCAAGCGGCATCCCAAAAATGGTGCTGGGGGGAACCGGCTTTTAAGCCGGTTCCCCCCAGCACTGACTCCTGTTGTCCCGTTGCTGCCTCTCAAAGAGGCAGCAAGGGGGGGGGGAGCTCCACAGAGAGCATGGGGTGAGTGGGCACTGCCTGAGTCCCTGTTCACCCCATGCTCCCTGTGGCACTTCTGCTTTTGAAATGTACAAGAGCCCCGCAGGGCTCTTTTGAAATGTACAAGAGCAGAAGCACCCACAGTGGGAACCAGCATGAGCAGGGACTGAAGCAGTCCCCGCTCGCGCTGTTTCCTGCTGTGCCTCTCCCTCCTCTGCCCCCTACAGAGACGGTGCTGTGGGGAACCAGTTTTACCGTACTGGTTCCTGCTCCCCCCCACTTGCTCTGATAGAGGCAGTGGGGGGGGGGGGGGAGAACAACTAGTCGAATCAACTAGTCACTTACATCCCTAGAATGTAATTTGTATAAACTCTTACTACTGACTACTCTACGAATAAAGTAAGCTTTAAGTGAATATTTTGAGATAAAGAAATTCTTTCCTGCCTCACAAAAATTGCCTCTGGTTTTCAATGCTCAAGTTAAATACTAAAGAAGTTACTGCACTCTCTTTTCTGAGTTGTTCTCATGGAATAAGGTGGCAATCTTTGCATTTCACAGATCTCTGGAGACTTCCCCACAAATATAAGGAGTGCACTAGTAAATCCATGAACTTCAATGCTAATAAGAGCTGGAAAGGGAGGTAAATAACGCAAACAATATGAAGAAAGAATGCCTACACAAAAATTATAGTTCTTAGTTTAAAAAATCTGTTATATCTAAACATGGATTCAATGCTAGACATATATGTTTAGTTCTGATTATGTTGACATTCAATGTTATTTATAATATCTATATAGGTTCCAAGTAGCACTGGAATACCATACTGCCACATAGCAATATAATTATCTATATTCTATAGTCACACATACGCATAGTGATAGTATGCAAAGAGAAGAAAAGGGCAATTGCTACTTTTTCACCTCTACACATTCCCTTTCCAGTGCTCTGGCAGTGATGCCAGAGAAAAGGGAAAAGGAAGAACACTGGTAAAAACAAAGCTTAACCACTTGCTTCTACAAATACTTATCCAATATATTCTCAAAAATATAAAGACAAAATTTGTTTGAAGATCTGGTTACTGTTTTACTGAAACTAAAAAAACCAGGGTTTTTATGTGTAAATTCAAGGTAGATTTCAGAGAGTAACAGAATGAAGCTGAGGTCCGAGCCGAGCTGTGAAAGGAACGCTGCAGAAGTGCATCAGTCAAGGTCTCATATTTTGCACACAGCACTGCAATGAGCAAATAGCCTTGTCATGTCTCTTCTGCCACTCCCCTTGAACACGTGGGGCTCGCTGCAAGATGTAAACAATGTTCCACAGAACTGGCTGAAGAAAGGATTAATACTTGCTGGGGGGGAAGCGTCCCACAGAACTGACAAAAGGCATGGGTGTTAAAAATCTACATATTCAACTCCATACAGTATTTTAGCATGTGTTTATACTCTCTAACCAAAGAGAGATCAGAAAAATCACAAGCTACATATGATCAGTTACATTCCTAAATCTATCCCAAAGAGCTATTTGTCCCACATACATTTTTCCTCATTAAAGCTGCCAAGATGGACACACAGCATTTTCAAACGAACAATCAGCTAGTAATAAGTCCAGGCAAGAATCCATTGATGCTTATTCTTTACAGACCAGAGCTTCCAAATCCTTAAACTATTTACAAAGTCCCTTAGGTCAAAACTGTTAAACATGAAGGCAGACAGGCTATTTCCATTTTACAGATAGGTGAACTGTGGCATCAAGATGGTGCTCAAGATGAAAATAAGTTTCTGTCAGATTGAAGAATAGAAGCAAGGAGTGCAGGCTCCCAACTCTCTCTCTGCACACTAGTTTACATTCCCTTCCAATTTCAGATAAGAGCCTTCATTCTCCAGACCTGCAACATTTCCACAACTCCTTTCCTAAGTCAATTTAGCTTCACTTTTTACCACAACTCCCAATACTAATGGTCCAATACTGTCTCCAACTCCAACATTCCCTACCCACACAGCTTTGACCCAGTACTACATTGTCATTTCTTGCCTCCCACTCACTTCAGTCATTCAAATTGTGTCCTATTTGCCCCCGCCTTTTCCATCCAAGCCACCTACAGTATAACACCTCCTCCCTTAAAGTACCATAACAACAGACTATGGATTGAAGGCACAAGAGGCCACGTCCTGAAACCGAAAGTGCATTGCTACATGTTGCTGGATGGGAAAGAATTTCTTATCCAACAGCAATAGGTTCTAAAGCTAGGGCAAAGAAAAAAAAAGAGAATGGAACAATGGACCAAAACCTCAGGAAAGGAGACTGGACAGGTTTCAGTATTGGAGAGCTTTACCCCACACAGACCCCAGTTATAACAGTGTATAATGGAAGCGGGGCTCTGCAAAATATATGACCCAAGAATCACTTTATAAGACTTTTTTTTAAACAAACCAGCTCACTTGGCAGTCTCCCCTCTGACTGGTTCTCAATATTCCAATCTGCAATATACCCAGAAGGACTATGGCCTACAGTTCAAGAACCACTGAAATAAAAACTGTAGTACAGTTTCAATCATACACTGGACAGGGCAATATCTATCTTTCAAGAACTCAACTTCCAATGAGCTACTTTAAAACTTTATAAAAAGCAGAAAGGAGGTCTTATTGACTTTTGCTCTGATACAATCCAGTGTGGTTTGCCCATCGGGAAACTATGCTACAAGCATACCACAATACAAAATACTTTAAGTAAATGCACAAAAGTATTTGCAGGGAAAAAAGCCATAAGCACAAGATTTATTTACATTATTCAATACAAGACTATGCCCAACCACAAACATGAAGAAATTCAGAATTTAAGCTAAAATAATACCTTCTACCAAATCCAGACTGCCTGGCAATCGTAGCACATGCGGTATGCAGTCATTCTCTATTGGTAGACCATTACAAATCCCAAATAGGCTGAGACACCTAATAGCATTCAATGCTGTGTTATCTGATTACACTTAATGTTGTCTAAAAACAACATACAAATTAACAATCTAACTGTAAACATATGAAACAGTCCTGTAATGTTTTGGGAATGAAAAGTCAGAACTGTACAAATTAAGGATGTTAAATTTAGATTAATCAACTAATCAAATAGTCAATGTAATTTGCATTGACTATTCAATTAGTTGATAAGGGTACCTCCACCTTTGAAATGTATCAAGAGCAGGGAGCACAGCCAGCCAGGCACTCAAGCAGCCCCTGCTGGCCCCATGCTCCCTGTTTTTGAAAAGTACAGGAAGCAGGGGAGGGCTCTTGTACATTTCAAAAGCAAAGTGCCATCAAGAGCGCAGGGCCAGTGGGGGACTGTGAGTCCCCAGCTCACCCCAGGCTCCCCACAGCACTTCTACTTTTGAAATGCAGCAAGAGCCTTGCTCTTGCTACATTTCAAAGGAGGAAGCGCCACCAGCTCCCTGCTGCGCCTCTGCCCCTTCTCCCCCAGAGACAGTGCTGGGAGGGAGCCGGCTGATAGAGGCAGCAAGGGGGGGAGTGACTAGTCAACTATCCGATAAGCAAATGCTTATCAGATAGTCAACTAGTCACTTACATCCCTCGTACAAATACGAAAATGAAAAAAATGCTGAGGGACACAACTCATCTTACTATGTATTTTAGAAATGTGTGGCTTGTCTGTCCGTCCATCTGTGAGTTAGCCTGTCTGTCCGTCCATCTGTGAGTTAGCTTGTTCTAATCCTATGTGGTAGGACTAGAAAATTTGGCATGAAGCTTCCTCTTATCATAATTTAAAGCAAGGTAAGGGTTTGGTTTAGGGATGTAAAAGGTCGGTTAAAATAATAACAGTGTAACTGCTGAGAGAGGTGAGGTAGATATGTTGGAGGGTAGGGATAGGGTCCAGAGTGACCTAGACAAATTGGAGGATTAGGCCAAAAGAAATCTGATGAGGTTCAACAAGGACAGAAGAATCCCAAGCATTGTTACAGGCTGGGGACCGACTGGCTAAGCAGCAGAAAAGGATCTGGGGATTACAGTGGATGAGAAGCTGGATATGAGTCAACAGCGTGCCCTTGTAGCCAAGAAGGCTAAGGGCATATTAGGGTGCATTAGGAGAAGCATTTTCAGCAGATCCAGAGAAGTTATTATTCCCCTTTATTCGGCACTGGTGAGGCCACTCTGGAGTATTGTGTCCAGTTCTGGGCCCCCCTCTATAGAAAGGATGTGGACACACTGGAGAGGATCCAGCGGAAGGCAACCAAAATCAATAAGGGGGCTGGATCACATGACCTATGCGGAGAGGCTGAGGGATTTAGGTTTATTTAGTCTGCAGACGAGTGAGGTGGGATTTGATAGTAGCCTTCAACCTCCTGAAGGGAGGTTCCAAAGAGGATGGAGAGAGGCTGTTCTCAGTATGACACATGGCAGAACAAGGAGCAATGGTCTCAAGTTACAGTGGGGGAGGTCTAGGTTGGATATTAGGAAAAACTATTTCCCTAGGAGGGTGGTGAAGCACTGGGGTGGGTTCCCTAGGGAGGTGGTGGAATCTCCATCCCTAGAGGTTTTTAAGTCCTGGCTTGACAAAGCCCTGGCTTTGATGGTTTAGTTGGGGTTGGTCCTGCTTTGGGCAGGGGGCTGGACTCGATGATTCCTGAGGTCTCTGCCAGCCCCAGGGTTCTATGATTCTAGGAAAATCTTAGTGATTACAGTAACACACATTGCAGGATCTGCAGTTTAAAGCTTAATTAAGCCCCTGCAAGCCCCTGCCAGCCCCACTCTTGGGAGCTTCCCTGCTATAGTAAAGCTGCCTCCCTGGGAGCCGGGCCAGCAGGGGCTGCCAGCTCCGCAGCTTTAGAGTTTAATCGATTACCTGGTTAACCGATAAGCATCGGCTTATCAGTTAACCAGGTAATCAGTTAAGCTCTAACTTCCCTAGTTTGGTTGTGCCAAGACAATGGGATGTTCCTGGAATTGCATTGTTTTTCACAAAATGGAAAGGGAGGGGTCTGGAAGGAGGAAGTTATATTGCAGAATGGCCACAGGGAGGCAACAAGGGGCCAGAGATGGGGACCGGGATAGCTATAACCCCATTGGACCAGCAGGGGTGGAGAAAGGGACAGCTATCTACTACATATTTCAGAAAGTGTATCTGTCCCCCAGACGGGAGACATGCACCCCTCCCCTGGCTGTGCCTGTTGCAATTGCAGCCGCCATGGACAGGCACTTCTCACAAGGCCCCAAGCTGCTGCTGTGAGAAAGGGCTGGGGCTGTCCTCTCTCCTGGGGCAGCCTACGTATTGGACCCCTCATCGCCAGCCCCACCCCAGAGCACTGATTTAAATGGAGAAAAAGAAAACTTATTTGAGTTAAAGATCCAAGCAACGTTGAGCAAATTTTCTAGTAGCCTTATAAGAGCTCCTTTTGTTTCAGTGGTGTTTGTCCACTAAGATTCTTTGTGAAATTCCATCCTTGAGGGAAACATCCTGATACTAGCCTTTATTTAAAGCTCCCTCTCCTATGATTGGGAAAAAATCATAGTAATCACTAAGAGGTATGATATACTGCTCTGGAGTCAATGATTTCGCACATCTACTGCTGACCCACATGAATGGTTCATACCTTTACTTATTTTTTGATTCAGAAAAGGTGAGAGCTATTGATTTCTAATTTCATATAAAAATAAATCCCATAAAAACTGTCTTTGAATCAGATCTCGCACTGTGCCCCTTCTTGAAACAGCCACTTTCAAGGTGATAAAGCTGATTTCCCAACCTCCATTTTGATTCAGATACCTATTTAGCTATTTGCTTAGATGGCTCCATCCTTGAAAGTGGGCCAAGTATCATGTCTTGTAAGAATCCAGCATACAGGTTACAGGCCAACCATAAACCCAACAACCTCAGTGTTCTGATATAGATGGCAAATGTTAATACTTCTTCAGCACTCACCTCAAAGAGCAGAATTTTGTCCATCTTAGGCTGAGAATTCAGACTGTGTAAGCTAAACTGCATTCCAGATCAATGAACATGCAATGGGGAGAAAACACCAAGGAAAAACCCAAAGAGCTATAAGAAATACTGTTGCAACTGAATATACAGCCCTCTTCTCAGAGTCCTTACTATAATGGTGCATGGGGTGCCTTTTGGCCAAATCCAACTCTCAGCTTTAGAATTCATTTTTCCACGTTTTCATAATGTAGCTTTAATTGGATGCATTACACTCTTCACTATCCCTCCCTGCCCCTCCCCTATTAAAAGTTATTGTGCTGTATGACCAGTGATCCCTGTAAGCTGGGATGGGCTTCAAGGTACACTCTGGGAGGGAGTTTGGGTCCAGGAAGGGCTCAGGGTACCTGATGGGGAGAGGTGCTCACTTCAGGCTAGGGACATAAAATCCCATTAATCGGTTAACCACTCAAACACAGTATTTAACCAGTTAACTGATTAAAGGAAGGGGGCAGGCGGGCTGGAACACCCCTCCGCACTGAAGGCAGGGGCTGCTACAGCCCAGTCAAAGCAATCCCTGCCTGTGGTCGAGGGGGACATGCTCCATGCTGGGGCAGGTGGGCAGGGTGGGGACACTGCTAATCCCATGCAGGCCTGCCAGCTCCCAGCCCAGCAGGGCCTTGGCAGGACTAGAGCAGCCCTTTGCCCATGGCCAGCCATGGGAGGGGACCTGCTCCAGGGTAGAGGTTAACCGTTGCCCAGTAAGCATCACCTGTTAAGTGTTACCCATTCACGTCCTTACCGCTGGCAGCCCCCAGTCCATGCTGTTGCTGGAGGAGGTAGGGATGTTAAAATTAGATTAATCAACTAATCAAATAGTGGATGGAATTTCCATCAAGCATTCAATTAGTCGATAAGGGCACTTCCACTCTGAAATGTAGCAAGAGCCCCAGTAGGGGCTCTTGTGCATTTCAAAGATTGAAACACAGGGAGGAGCTCCATGCGGGGCTTCCGCTTTGAAATGTACAAGAGCCCCAGGGGGGATTCTTGTACATTTCAATGGTGGAATGCAGCCGCTGCACCTCTGCTCTGTCCCATGAGATGGAGCTGGGGAGAACCAGCTTTTAAGTTAGCTCCCCCCAGCACCACCTCCTCTCACCCCCTTGCTACCTCTTTCGCATAGAGGCAGCGGGGGCGGGGGGGGGGGAGCAACTAGTTCACTATCCAATAAGCTTTTGCTTATTGGACAGTCGACTAGTTGATTAATCGCTTACATCCCTAGGAGGAGGTGCAGAGAGGTGAGCTCTTCAGGGACAGTGCCACTATGTCCCCTCCCCGAGCGCTGAGTCCAAGACTCCCACCCCACTGGCCAGGAACCACAGACAATGGGAGATGCGGGAGGTGGCACCTGCTTGCAGCAGAGCCACCTGGTCACATCTCCACCAGGAGCAGCAAGAACAGGAAACTGCTTGCAGGGGCCATCAGATGTGAGCACCCACAACATCTAGCAACCTGAGACCCACCCACATGGAAATCTCCTGCACAAAGCCCGTTCCTAGAACCCATGCCCTGCAGCCCCCTCCCACAGCCGTGCCCCGCACTGTCCAAACTCCTCCCCTCTTAGTTAACCTGTATGTTTAATTTACTGGCACTCATCATCCCCTCAGCATGCCAGTAAAAAAAAGCTTTTACTGTAATTCCAGATTTGACCAAACATACTGGAGATTATTTCTTTCTTATTTCACACCAGGCAGTTACTAGAAATGCCTGCTGCAGGACTTTTAATAAATAACAGCTTTTAATAATAAAAAAAGCTGTTCTCTTCACAAATACTTCTTTCTGGTTCATTTGCACTTGAAGGAGGTGTGGCTATATCAGTCAATCATGCCTATAAGTGCCCTGTTCATGACAATAATACCACTGATGGACAAGTAGTAATAACTATCTATCAAGGCAGTCTGGCAACTGATCAGAGATCAAAGTACCAAGACAGCTGTTGAAATCCCAACATGCATATGTGGAAGGCTAGAATGATGAATCGGTTAAAGATGCGACAGGTATTGACATTCCATCCTGAGGAAACTGAAGTATAAACACAATCTTTCTAAATTACGAGAAAGAATAAGAGAGTGATTAAAAATATGATGATTTTAAACATGACCTCATTTACCTTAGAAAACACAATGCAACACAAAAAGGTCACTCAGGAAAATAAATAAAAAGGACAAGAACATACAAAAATAAAACTCATACCAGATCAGACCAAAGGCTCATCTAGCCACATGTCCTGTGTTCCGACAGTGGCCAATGCCAGGTGCCCCAGATGGAAAGAATAAAACAATCATCAAATGTTGCCCAACTTTTGTCAAACCGAGGTTAGGAAAACTATCCTCGCCCATCCAGGCTAGTAGCTTTCAATAGACCTATCCTCCATGAACTTACCTAGCTCTTTTTTGGAATCTACTATAGTATTGGCCTTCACAACATCCTCTCACAAAGAGTTCCACAAGTTTACTGTGCATTATGTGAAAAAATTAGGGCTGTCAACTGACCTGCGTTAATGCCTGCAATTAACGCAGGACAGGATTAACACGTTAATTTTTTTAATGCGTTAATTGCAGGCGTTAATGCTGCGCTGCCCCTTTGAAGTGCCATTTCGGCACTTCACAGCACTTCAAAGGGGCAGCACAAGCCAAGCCAGGAATCAGCTGGAGTCCCCAGCTGATCCCGCTCCACTGTTGCAAAGCCCTTTTGAAGCGCTGGAGTGGCACTTCAAAGGGGCTTTGCAACGTGGAGCCGGGGATCAGCTGGGCACTCCAGCTGATCACCGGCTCCTAATGCGCTGCCCCTTTAAAGTGCCAAATGGCACTTCAAAGGGGACACGCAAGCGGAGCTGGGGATCAGCTGGAGTGCCCGGCTGATCCCGGGCTCCGCGTTCCAAAGCCCCTTTGAAGTGCCATTTTGGCACTTTAAAGAGGCAGCGCATTAGGAGCCGGGGATCAGCTGGGGACTCCAGCTGATTCCGGGCTCCATGCAGCGCTGCCCCATTGGAAAGCCACCGCGGCGTTTCAAAGAGAAGGCACACACGATTAATCGTGATTAAAATTTGTAACTGCGCGATTAATTGCAATTAAATTTTTTAATCGCTTGACAGCCCTAGAAAAAATACTTCCTTTTGTTTATTTTAAACCACCTGTTAACTTCCTTTGGTACCTCTAGTTCTTCTGTCATGAGAAGGAGTAAATAGTACTTCTACTTTCTCCACACTAGACATGATTTTGCAGACTTCTATCGTATCCCACCCTCTCTTTTCCATGCTGAAAAGTCCCAGTCTTATTAATCTCTCTTCATATGGCAGCTGTTCCATACCCCTACTCATTTTTGTTGCCCCATTCTGAACCTTTTCCAATTCCAATATATATTTTTTAAGATGGAGCAACCACATCTGCATGCAGCATTCAAGGATTTATATAGAGGGAATATCGTATTTTCTGTTTTGTTTTCTCTCCAGTCTTAAGGATTCCCAACATTCTATTCGCTATTTTTGGCTGCCGCTTCACATTGACTGGATGTTTTCAGACTCCCAAGATCTCTTTCTTGTGTGGTAACAGCTAATTTAGACCCCATCATATGATATGTATCATTGGTATTATGTTTTCCAATATGCATTACTTTGCAATTATCAACACTGAATTTCATCTTCCATTTTGTTGCCCAGTCGCCCAGTTTTGAGAGACACTCTTGAAGCTCTTCACAGTCTGCTTTGAACTTAACTATCATGACAACAGGCTAGTCTCTTCAGAATGACAAGGAAGTAAAAGGCCCAACAGTGCAGTCAGAGAACATTCCATAGATCCAAAGAGCAGGAACACAAAAGTTCTGACTCAAGAAGTGTATTTCAACCACAGAAAATCATATTTAAATCTTGGTTATGGTGAATTAGATGACCACTTTAGTGACACTTTGGAGCAACATTATGTTTTCCAAAGTTGTTCTATCCAAAGATTTAATAAGGAATTTTGATTTTTAAAATGATTTTCTGCTGGAAGGCTCTCCTGAAAATACTGATTCCACTGCTGTCTCAGTTTTGAAGCATGACATAAATTCTTAGAGGAAAATGGAATCATCATCATCATCAAAACTGGCAGGTAAAAGCACTAGAAATAAAACTGCAACTTTCCAGGCAGCACTTGGGGAAAAGGGGCATATTTCATTTAAAGACAGAAGTACTTGGACTAGGGATGTGAACAGTTAACCGGTAAGCTTTACCCACGGTAAGGGCTGGAGCAGCTCCCCACCCGCTGCAGGCAAGATGTTGCTCTAGCCCCATGGGGTCCACCACAGGCAGGGGGTGCTCCAGCCAGGCCAGAGCAGCCCATCAGCGGTGGGCCCAGCCCCACCGTGCACCACAGGCAGCGGCGCTCCAACCCAGCTAAAGCAGCCCCTTTCTGTAGCGGGAGGAGGAGGGACACATCAGCCCAGCTGGGTTGGAGCACTCCCCCTCAATCAGCTGACCAGTTAAACATAATGTTTAACCGATTAACCAAATAAATGGGATTTTACATCCCTAATTTGAACAATGATTAACTTTACTTCCTGTCCTACACACTGGTTTTTGGTTCAGTCTTCAAAAATCAACCAGCTTTATAGTATTGTATCTCCTAGGAAAGACGAGCCAGAGTTTGTCTTCATAAGCTAATTCTGAAGACTGTCCAGTAGCTACTGGCACAACGTCTAATGCACAATGTTCATACTAAAGAGAAGACAAAGCAATAAATTACCATGTCAGTTAAGTATCAAGTTGCAGGATGTTCATGTGCACCTTCTCATCAAAACAACCAGATACTCAAACAAGCTCAATAAGCACATACCTGTATTTCCAAATAACTAATGTGAGTTGCACTGTCATTTATAAAAAGCAGAGCATTTGGGGTTCTTGTTATATCCAGCCTACTAAAGTGAGGGCTAATTTGACTTCCACGTTATTATAACTGAATGCCTATCCAGTAACTGAGAATCAGAATGTCACATCTGTTGGGACTTAGTCTAGAAATAGCAGTACTAAGCAAAATCAGCTTGTAGACCTCTCAAAGCACAGTAGAATTATTTAATCTGTTGCCTCCACATAGGACAAGCTCTAAAGTGGAAAAACAGGAATAGAAGAACTTGTGCTTCAAAATGGACCCTATATTTTTAACTGGCACCCCAAGTCTTAACATTATACGTTACAGCAGGGCTACTCAACTTTGTGGCCTCTGGGCCTTCCAATGATACTCTCAGCACATGCCAAGGGCCACAACTTAAATGTGGTTGCATATACATGCAAATATATATGCAAATAGATTCTTTCACACTGACAGGCATGAATACAAAGATTAAGGCAAGACTACACAAAACACAGGCCCCACTTAAGTCAGTTCTGACTATATTAATAAAATGCAATATTTACCCGATTTCTACCCATATGACAGCACTTTTAATGAGCAATGACAGTCCAGGAATTTAACTACTAAAACGCATATCAACAGAAGACCAGTATAGTGACAACTTTTTTGTTTTGGCTCCCACCCGGGGGCCATGTGCTGAGCCCCGCTAAACCCAAACTGCACCGCAGGCCACAAACAAACGGGCCGCACGTGGCCCTTGGGCTGCGTGTTGAGCAGCCTTGCGTTATAGGAAGTGCAGTGTAAACACAATCAAACTCCACCTTCTGGAGTCTCCATGAACAACTAATTTTAGAATTAGAAAATCAAACTAAGCATCATGCCTACTCCCATCCAAATTACTGCAGTGCAGGTTCTAGGAGCATTAGTAATATATGGCCAGTCTGGTTTGCTAAAACCAGATAATGTTTGTTAGGTAGAAATCAGAAACATCCAGTGCTATAAGAGTTAAGGTGAATGCCAGGATCACCTCCATGACCTAATCCCCAAGCAGCAGCCAAAAAGACAACTTTTAGACTTAAAACATGACATTCTAATAAAGTATTTCATCAGTTTAAGGTTTTCGGGATAACTGATGGTGTACCTCTGGTTTTGTTCTAGCAACCCTGACCATGCTCTCATTACTCTATATGAATAATCTCTAACAATTTTCGCTCTCAATGAACAGGAAATGCATTCTGCAATGTCAAACACCTGAAACAGTTTCATTCTGAGGGCAACAACCTTTCAGTATAGCCTGTGAAGCAGCGGGTCACCCCAAATGTTACATAGAAACTGTGCATCACCTTAGTCTCCTGCTCTCAGTGAGAGCAAAGTGACACCAAAGTTTCCCAAAGCCCATCTAACAGGCCTGGCAATGCACCACTTTTGGCCAGCTAGTTCTTCCCCTCTCATTTCTTTAAGTGAGACATTTAGGAAAGCAATACTTAGAATAAACTGAGACAACTGAGAGTAAGTAAAAACATTTAGATATTTTAAATTATTTATGTCCACTTTATATTTAACAAAGCATAGTTGCCCAGGCACATCAAAGTAGAATGCTGAAACAATTCAAGTACTTCTTGACATAGGTGTAACTGCACTCTAAAGGTGCTGTGCCAATCTGGAAAGAAAGTCCTGGGGAAGTGGTAAACTGCATCTTTCAATAACCTCATAAGAGAGCTCTCCAGATCCTCTTTATATCCTGACAAGTATTTTAATGGCTACAACAGTGGGAACCAGAGGTAGGGGTTCCATAATGATGCCACTGTCAGTCTCGTCTACATGAACCACCAACAAAGCCATTTGGCTCTAGATGATTTGAGAGATGCCTTTACTAAGACCAGCCTATGTTCCAGCCAAGCATTTTACATGATGAATTGAAAGGGGGAATAAAAGGACTGAAATGTTTGCTTGTTTCTTCCATGCCAATACAACATAGTTCCTCGATCTGAAACACCTACCCACCCTTATTCCCTTTTTATGAATATTACATTTCCACAAACAACATGCCAGCAAAATGCCTTCTAGCCTCACCACCTATGTACCTAAACCAATTAGATTTATCTTAACAAATTGAAAAGTAAATGGCATTTCTGCTACCACCCTTACATGCAGCTAGAATGTGGGTAAAGTTTCAGAGATATGTGGATCCATACCTGTAATCTTGTTAGACAGACTCTACCAGGCTGTTGCTTCTACAGAGTTGCAATACCTACAATCACCCCTTACAACATTTTTCTGGCTGTTCAGAGTGGTGGTGATAGGCAAATAAAGGGTATGGCTAAGTATCAATTTAGAAATATACTCTCAACGACTAATAAAAGTTCGCCAGATAAATTTTCAAAACGAAATCTTAAAAAATTGTGTAGTGGGGACAAACATCTTCAGCCTGACATAAACGATGACTCCTCATAATTCTATTGCATACACTAAGCCCCTCTCAACCATAGCCCAAATCATCTGGTTATGACTTCACTACATAAAATAAGAGGGCACAATAGAACAAGACATACATAAAAAGGCTTTTGAAATGCCAATTCATTAGCTTAGAGGCAGTACGTGCAGGGGCATTCAAAGGGTTAAGTGGTAATAAGTGGAGCATATGTCAGGGGGTTGAAAACTCTATATGCATATCTATCACAAACTCTATATGCATATCTATCACAAACCATTTCAAAGGGAAAAAAAGGGAAGTGCTTTTGCGCCTTGTAACAAGCAGTTGTGGATCCCATGTGGTCAAATATTGTGTTTGTGTGGAACATATGCAACAGTATGGGACGAAAGGTGACCCCAACAATAAAGAGATTTGAAAACCCAACTCCCAGAACTTCTTTATCCCCTAAATCAAGAATGGCTGAAAGATTATGTGCTTCTTCAAGAAGGCAACAGGTTACCTGACTCTCCCCACATGCACCGATTCCTTGGACTGACTCTGATGTGGTATGAAAATATCCACAATACAATAATTTGACTACTATACTGGAAAACTAGGGGAAACAATGTTAATTCAATAATGCATTGTAAGGCTGTGTTGTAAGTATCATAGCTGAGAGAATCTTGATGCCAAAGAGTTCTCATGGTTATGGTATTAATACGCCAAGACACAGTAAGAGACACCACCACCTTCCCTAATCCAAACGTACATTATACACCACTGCCTTCTCTGAAAAGTTGGATATAAAACATTACAACAAAAAGAATCAACTCTCTCAATCTGCAACCCATATTACTTGTGTTCTGAGAACTGCATGTAGCCAGCATTCAGAAGAGTGAGGAAACACTGAGAGAACCCTAACAAGACACTGGTTTAGTATGGTAACAATTTATACTTTGATTTTAATATTTCTTATGAAATAGCCTAGAAGAGTTCAGAAAGACCAATGTCAAACAACTGGAATGCCCCTTATTTCTGGTTACAGCACATATTTAACTGGTCAGGGTTTCCTTCACATAAATACCTAACAACAGCCTAAATCTCTCCATCTACACACTTAATAAGCTACCACTTAAATAACCATACTTCATTAATTAAACACACACAGCTTTACAATGACCCTTTAAAATACATTTAGGAAAGGACGTTCTGAGATGCAAACTTTTTAATGCAAGTGCAGGAAACAAATTATTTGTACTATTCAGCTCAGGCAAGACTATGGCAGCAACAGAAAGCCACTCCTACCAGCACATGTATCTATTGCAATTTCAAAACAAGTCAGCCATTAGTGAACATCTACAACTGATGTTTGCCTCACAGAAGATTATGATCCTTTTATAATTACAGCACCACTAACAGTGCCAGTATAATTACTGTTAAGATCTGCCTTTCATTGTAAACTCCTCTTCCAGGGGTTTGTAACTGTTAACTTGCATCAAGTTGAAACTAAGTATAGCTTCAAAGATAAAGCTTCAATTAAACATGATCTGAAACAAAGCTGGCCGATATTGAACTGTGATAAAAAGCAGTTGTAAATAAGCACTTTTCCTTGTTTCTGTGATAGAAAAATTCCATATTATAGTCTGCAGAATAAGTAAACAAAAATTTCCAAAATCCTCCTGATTATTAAACTCAAGGTAACATCTCCACTCAGATCAAGTAGAAAGGATTTGATGTGAACAGGATTTTTTTCACTCTGTTGTGGATTGACTATGTGAAAGCTCCCCCTAAATACTGCTAAATCAAAGCCTAATATTTTAGTACTTCATTATACAGATAACAAAAGATGAGGCAACTCAGTGAAAGAAACTGAACTGTACTAGAAGCAAAGGATTCACACAAAATCAGTATTGGCTGGGGAGTGAAAGAGAGAGCCATTGGCCTACCTCATGCCTCAAAATATTACTGAGTAACAAAGAAAATTAAAACAACTAAGTTAATAACGCTAAAGTTTCACTGAATGAACAGAAACAAGAAGTCATATTTGAAGCAGCTGCTCTGTTTTACTTTGGCTCTTTTGTGCTCAGGATTTGCAGCATATCCAGTGTAACAAGAAAGAGCAACTATGATCTGAAACATGGCACAATGAGGTGAATGAAAGTTTAAATGAAACACTTAATTCCAAATTTTCCTGATCTTGTTGAATTAAATTAGAATCTTGATGTTGACACCATATTTTTGGTAGTTACATAACACACCAGACCAGAGTAAAAGCTGCTTAAAAAATAGTACCAACTGTAACACAAATTTATACAACAATCTAACGATTTCTTACACACTATTTTGATCTCCAAGTATTTCTGGGCATTGCATCTAGACCCATCCAGACTTACAAAATATTACATAATCCACTAAGATTTCAACTCAGGATGAGTTGTTTTAGAGCAGGTAAGCAGCAGGTTTTGATCAGCCTGGTTGAGGAAAGATGCTTGCCTTCATGGTCATCACAAACAATGTGAATGTTATGCAACTGTTCATAGGACACTACTTAAGTACAATGAATTCCAGGTAAAAGGGAGACTGGACTCTTGGAGGTCAGGACAATAAATAAGGTCTGCCCCAAATTCCTGTCACAATCAGCCTGGTCAGTTATTAAACCTAAAGCTGCTCCATCCCATTCAACAGGGAAGAGGGACGAGCTTTTGAGCTGGATTTTGAGTAATATACTGCATTATTTCAGATTAGTGTCATCTTTATGAGGAACATGCTCCCAAACCTTCTGACCTTCATATTCAGAGATCATCTGTTAAGATAAACAAGTCCCTAGAAAGCAACAGACTAACAGCTAGTCTGATTCCAAAGAAACACTACCTACTGAAAACACAGGAGGGAGCAGTGTGTTTCTGCCAGTTACAAGGAAAAATACTGAATCTAAATACTGAATCTATTCAAGTTGCCTGCCACTTTTAGTGTATATGTGTATCTATCTGCCTTGCTACTGTAGAATCTCACCATACCATTAACAATGTTGTTTTCAATAAACGTGAACAGGAGCTTGGGTATTATTCCATATTAGTCTATATGATACCATTTGAAATTCAGCTGATGCCTCCTCACAGGCTACAACCAATAAGCTATCAGAGAAACTTAATTTTTCTCCCATCTCATAACACTAGAAGACAGGAGTTTTCCAGCATCTTAATAAAAATTAAAAGGTCATTTGCCTTAGTCCAATAGGTAAACTATTCTTGCAAGCAAACAAAGCTCTTTCACATGCAAAGTTGTAATTAGATGTTGTCAATTAACATAAAATACTGGTCTTCGGCTTATCTTCAAGAAATATGTGCTAGTTGAACATTTAGTAAATGCATTTACTTCCAAATGAAGAAAATATTTCTTGTTTAACAGTAAAGGACAAGTTTATCCTTGATGCTTTCTTTTTATGATGCCCTTAGATTCAAACATACAAAGATTTTCTGAAATATGAATGGAGAATAATCCACTGCCATACGTAATCCTCTTTTCCTTTATAACCCCTGCCTGTTATACCTCAAAATAATAATTCTGTTATCAATAGGCTGACTGTTCAGGTTTCATTCTTTGCCACTTAACTTATATTTACAAGATACAAACTTCCTTAAAGTTGATACAGTAACTTCAATTTAACCTACTATTTTAATCATTATATTCAGCCAAAAGGAGTTTGTGTTATTACATAAAAGGATGTTTTCACCTGTGTAATTTGAGTGGTTTAAAAAAAATATTTATTTGTTGTTAAAATTTTGAGTTGACAGGAATATTAAAAGGAATGTTTTGATGCAATTGTTTTGTTTGTTTGTAATTAAACATTCCCTTGCAATGCATGCAATCCAAATACTTTAGAATTGCACTAGTGGCTAGCAAATTGCCCCAGAAACTAAATACTATAAGCAAAACTTGAAACTGACTAGTCTGGTTTTACAATACCAGATGAGGACTATTCAAATAGTAAACGGTAAAAATTGAGAAAAGTAAGTTAGCTTTCTATAAATATTTCATTTTTAATAACTTTGGATATTAACATAAAAAGGCGATCCTGTCGGTTTTTAAGAGTGTGATCTTAAAGTTTTCCTTTAAATCAAGATATGGAATTGGCCCTTCAAAAGTAAATATGTTCCTGGGATGTTGTCTGAAAAAATTCCATCTTTGGAAGACTGTGCACGGTAGTATTAAAAAAAGGAGATAAACAAGAAAAGGGGATGCTGCAGCTAGTAGTAAGTAACACGCCCCCATCATGTCTTCCTAGCTCTGTCAAAAGGCGGGTTGTTGTCAGACTCCTGATCTGGCTGCCTTAGAAACGCTTTGAAAAAAAAAAATTAGGCAGGAAGATGAACAACCCTACAAAAATGCCAACCCCTTTTTGCAATTAGGCTGCTTTCTCCCCCATCCCTTCTGCCCCCAGGGGATCTCCCTCCAAGTTCAGGTGCAGCTGGGGGTGGTGAAGGGAGAAGGATTGAACAGGATTTGTGTGTGCTCTTGTGGCACCAACAGCAGGGCACACAGGAGGCGGCTGGTTGTTGACATCTTTCCCTTTCTGTTTCAGTCAAGCGCACTTCAGAGCATCCCTCCCCTCCCCCTCCTCAGCCCCCAGCAGCTGCTGTTCACAGCTCCCCAGTCCTACCTATTTAAATCCCTTTGCCCATTCAATCCTAAAGAAAACAAACGTAGGAAGTCTAACGGCTGGACGCATCAGAAGAGGTGCTTCCCTGAATAACTGCCTTTTTGGCAGGAAAGGAATAAAGATGAAGCCCCAGGCGCTGACCCCATCGCCTCCTGTTTACCGGGGGAGAAGGAGAAAGCTCCTTTTACACCCCCTCTCCTGACGAGGCGAAGGGAAGGAGCAACTGTGCTTTGCCCACCCTCACCTGCTCGCAGCAGAGGGGAGAGTAACCCTCATGTACCAGCCCTACCTGCCGATGCTGGGGGCAAGCGCTCTGCCCACATGCTTCTGCAGCTACCGATGGTGGCACATGCTCTTCACCCACCCGCACCCCTCCCTCCCCGGGGAGGCAGCTGCTCGGCGCCTCCCCCCGAGAGAGGATGGAGACGCAGCTGAGGACGAGGATCGATAACAAAATGTCTGAGCTGGGGGCGCCAGCCCCGCGCCCGGGGGGGGCTGCTCCTGGGGTGCTCCCGGGCGGGCAGCAGGCGCTCCTGGCCCGCCCCGTGGGGCTGCCACGGCCCGTCGGGGAGCGGGGGGGCCGGGCCAGTCCCAGGCAGGCGGGGCGCGGGGCTCACCTGCGCGGCAGGAGGCGCGCGGGGCCGGGCCGGGCGCCGCGCCCGCGGGGGTGTGCCCGGCCCAGGGCGGCGCGGGAGATGCCCCGGCCCGTGCTTACCTCTCCGCTGCCCGCCTCGGCCCCGCAGGCCGCCCGGAACCGCCGCAGGTTGATGCCGATGGCGGCCGAGACCTGCAGCGCCGCGTCGAAGCCGGGTCCCACCCCGGCCGCGGGGCCCCCGGGGCCGCCGGAGCCCGGCGCTGCCCCGCCTCCCCCGCTTCCCGCCGCCCCGCCGGAGCCCGGGCCCCCCGGCCCGCCATCGCCCGCCCCGGCCTGAGGCGGCGGCTCCGGGGCCCGCAGGCTGCGCACGGCCGGGACCCGCAGGCGGGACCCCCCCACGCCCCGGCGGCCCCAGCCGCCGCTGCCGGGCCGGGCCGGGAAGCGCCACCGACCGCTGTGCGCCATCTTTCCTGTGAGGCGGCGAGCCAGAGAGCGGGGCCGGGCCGCGCCCCGGGGCCTGGATAGCGGCTCGCGCGCCGATAGGGGCGCTGCAAAGCCGGCGCGCCATGCAGGGCGCGGGGCCCGGCGCGCGCGGCCCGGGCAGCGGCATAACTCATACGCGCCCGGCGCGCGCCGGCACGCGGCGCCCTCCCGCCAGAGCGCGCGCGCGCGCGGCGCCCCGCGCCCCGCGCGCGCCCCCGGCCCCGCGCCAGGTGCCGGGCCGCAGGTGGCGGGGCGCCCGCGTGGGCCGCTGGGGCTACAGGCCCGGCAGCGCCCGAGCGCGGCCTCCGACCGCGGGCACCCCGGAGCGCCCCGGACAGAGCCCCCGTCTGCACCCCTCGCCCACGGGAATGCACTGCACAGCCAGCCCCCTTGCCCTGTCACCCTGCTCACTCCCTACTGCCAGCCTCCCTGCCAACCCCTCTGCCCCCGGACCCCTCTGCCGCCAGCCTCCCCAGGCAGGAATTGGATCCTGCACCTGCCAACCCCCTGTGCCCCCAGACCCCTCTCTGCTGCCAGCCCTCCCAGGCAGGAATTGGATCCTGCACCTGCCAACCCCTGTGCCCCCGGACCCCTCTGCCGCCAGCCTTCCCCAGGCAGGAATTGGATCCTGCACCTGCCAGCCTCCCTGCCAACCCCCCTGTGCCCCCCAGACCCCTCTGCCGCCAGCCCTCCCCAGGCAGGAATTGGATCCTGCACCTGCCAACCCCCCTGTGCCCCCCAGACCCCTCTGCCGCCAGCCCTCCCCAGGCAGGAATTGGATCCTGCACCTGCCAGCCTCCCTGCCAACCCCCCTGTGCCCCCAGACCCTCTGCCGCCAGCCCTCCCAGGCAGGAATTGGATCCTGCACCTGCCAGCCCCCTCTGCCCTCAGACCCCTCTGCTGCCAGCCCTCCCCAGGCAGGAATTGGATCCTGCACCTGCCAGCCTCCCTGCCAACCCCTCTGTGCCCCCCAGACCCCTCTGCCGCCAGCCCTCCCCAGCCAAAGCCCCTTGCCCTGTCACCCTGCTCACTCCCCTACTGCCAGCCTCCCTGCCAACCCCCCTCTGCCCCCCAGAGCCCTCTGCCGCCAGCCCTCCCCAGGCAGGAATTGGATCCTGCACCTGCCAGCCTCCCTGCCAACCCCCTCTGCCCCCCAGACCCCTCTGCCGCCAGCCCTCCCCAGGCAGGAATTGGATCCTGCACCTGCCAACCCCCCTGTGCCCCCCAGACCCCTCTGCCGCCAGCCCTCCCCAGGCAGGAATTGGATCCTGCACCTGCCAGCCTCCCTGCCAACCCCCCTGTGCCCCCCAGACCCCTCTGCCGCCAGCCCTCCCCAGGCAGGAATTGGATCCTGCACCTGCCAGCCCCCCTCTGCCCCTCAGACCCCTCTGCCGCCAGCCCTCCCCAGGCAGGAATTGGATCCTGCACCTGCCAGCCTCCCTGCCAACCCCCCTCTGCCCCCCAGACCCCTCTGCCGCCAGCCCTCCCCAGCCAAAGCCCCTTGCCCTGTCACCCTGCTCACTCCCCTACTGCCAGCCTCCCTGCCAACCCCCCTCTGCCCCCCAGAGCCCTCTGCCGCCAGCCCTCCCCAGGCAGGAATTGGATCCTGCACCTGCCAGCCTCCCTGCCAACCCCTCTGCCCCCCAGACCCCTCTGCCGCCAGCCCTCCCCAGGCAGGAATTGGATCCTGCACCTGCCAGCCTCCCTGCCAACCCCCTCTGCCCCCCAGAGCCCTCTTTGCCGCCAGCCCTCCCCAGGCAGGAATTGGATCCTGCACCTGCCAACTCCCCTCTGCCCCCCAGACCCCTCTGCCGCCAGCCCTCCACAGCCAAAGCCCCTTGCCCTGTCACCCTGCTCACTCCCCTACTGCCAGCCTCCCTGCCAACCCCCTCTGCCCCCCGGACCCCTCTTTGCTGCCAGCCCTCCCCAGGCAGGAATTGGACTCCTGCACCTGCCGGCCTCCCTGCCAACCCCCCTCTGCCCCCCAGACCCCTCTTTGCCGCCAGCCCTCCCCAGGCAGGAATTGGACTCCTGCACCTGCCAGCCTCCCCCCACCTCCGCTCTCCTTCACTGACAGACCCCAAAATACATGCCGTCTCCTTTCACTGACATCTCCTCCCTGGGACCCATGTTCCCTGTAAGCTGGGTGCTTGTGTGACTGCTCAGGAGAAGTGAGTGTGTCAGCCCGCTGCTTAGCAGAGCACCCACAGCTAGATTTTGTGTGTCTGTTTGTGGTGCACATTCACACATG
Source organism: Rafetus swinhoei (assembly GCA_019425775.1). Lineage (NCBI taxonomy): Eukaryota > Metazoa > Chordata > Testudines > Trionychidae > Rafetus > Rafetus swinhoei. The sequence continues at coordinate 19,266,498 of CM033429.1, read as the reverse complement.
CCTCAGTGCACAAAAAAATATTCTACACATGGATGGAAAAGATGAAAAAGAATGTTGCCTAGGACCCCAATACTCGGACAGATCCCCCACCGTCAGGAACTCTGCATACATTGCCAGCTCCTCCTCAGCCAGGCTCCCTCAGTATACTGTCAGCAACCCACCTCCTTACACTGCCAACTCTCTCTCTCACACACACACACGCAGCTCCCCACCCCAAACCGTGGAACTCAAAGGGCAAGGCCCATCCAGTCTCCTCAACCATTCCATTGCCTTCTATACAAAGTCACAGGGAAAGTTCACTCAATACAATTCTTTCAGTGCATCCACGTAATCCAGAAAAAACTAATACTAGCATCCTCCTGATGAGATTCCCAAGCAGCAGGAGGGGCTAAGAAGAGATGCACACAGGCTGATGGAGATGAAGCTCACAGATTCTTCATCTTGGGAGACTTCAAGGTCCACATGAACCACCCCTAATCCAACCCTTTTCCCTGCAGTTTCTCAGCTAGCCACACCCTAGATTGGAGCCTCCAGCTGGCTGTCAGTATCAGACCCATCTTGGGCAGACTCATCCTCCTCCAGGTGGCTTCCTACCTCTTGGAAACCAAGAAGAAACCACCACCATAGAGCCAGCCTGAAAACTTCCAGCAACTGCTGAATTCCAGAATTAGTAAAGTACCACAACCGTGCCCTGACTACTCCAATGTGCCTGTCTTCCACACAGATTACACATGAATGAGACACAAACCCTGTAACTCAGTGATCTCCAACCTTTTTAAGCACAAGATCACTTTTTGAATTTAAATGTAATCCAAGATCTACCTCAAACTCAAATACCCTTGCCCCACCTCCTTTGTGCCCCTTCTCTGAGGCCCTGCCCCTGCTCACTCCATCCTCCCTCTCTTGCCTATCCTCCCTCACTTTCATCAAGCAGGAGCAGTGGGTTGGGGTGCAGACTCTGGTCTTGGATTAAGGGATTTGGAGTGCGAAAGGGGCTCTGAGCTGATCTTGGGGTAAGTGGTTGGGGGTGCCCAAGGTGGTTCTAGGTGCAGCCTTTGGGAGGGTGTTTGGATGCAGGGGTGCTCAGGGCTAGGGGTGCAGAAGGGGGTTCGTGACTGCAGTAGGAGTTCGGGATGTGGGCTCTGACTGGACACTGCTTACCTCAGGTGGCTCCTGGGTGGTGGTGCAGTGGGGCTAAGGCAGGCTCACCCTTACCCTGGACCTGCGCCACTCCCAAAAGCAGCCAACAAACTCCATCCCAAGTCCTGTTGTGCCCCCTTCTCTGCTCTGTGGAGAAAGGATACAGAGTAGGAGGGGACATCTTGACCTCAGAACCCCTCCTTTCCCTCCCCTGCCCTGCACAGAAACCAGGAGGCTCCTGGGTGGGGGGGTGGGGAGCAGCTCCAAGGCAAAGGGCAGGAAATGCGCAGCCGTGGGGGAAGGGGCAGCTGACGTGCCAGCACTTGACAGCCTCTTGGCCAAACCAGTCAGGATCACCTGTCAGAGGCTCCAAGGTCTACCAGTAGATCCCAATCTACTGGTTGGTGACCACTGCTGTAACTCAGTCCCCCAGGAACTCACACGAGTCTCACCATGCCCAGAGCTAAATGCAGAATGAACCTTGTGCACACAAGCCTTTGTGTTTTTTTAATGAAAATTGAAATTCTGAAGCATGTCAGCTTCCAGAACGTAAGAACGGCCATACTGGTTCAGGCCAAAGGTCCATCTAGCCCAGTATCCTGTCTGCCGACAGTGGCCAAAGGACTGAACAGAACAGGCAATCATCAAGTGATCCCTTCCATTCCCTTTCGCTTATTCCCAGCTTCTGACAGGGGCTAGGGACACCATCCCTGCCCATCCTGGCTAATAGCCATTGATGGACCTAACCTCCATGAATGTATCTATTTTTTTTACCCTGTGCCCTCACAACATCCGCTAGGAAAGAGTTCCACAGGTTGATTGTGTGTTGTGTGAATAAATACTTCCTTTTGTTTGTTTTAAACATGCAGCCTGTTAACACAAGAACTAGAGTCACCACATGAAATTATAAGGAGTAAATAGCACTTCCTTATTTACTTTCTCCAGCCCTGTCATATTCCCTCTTTGCTTCACCTCTTTTCCAAGCTGAAAAGTCCCAGTCTTATTAATCCCTCCTCATATGGAAGCCATTTGTTGTCCTTGTTTGTTAGCATTTTTTTTAATTCCAATACATTTTTTGAGATGGGGCAACCACATCTTCACACACAGTTGAAGATGTGGGCGTTCCATGGATTTATCCAGAGGCAACATAGTTTCTGTCTTATTATCTATTCCTTTCTTAATGATTCCCAACAAACAAATGTACTGGGTGAGTTACCACTGTGACACTTAGATCCCTGCCCTGTTCTTCGCCAGCTGAAACCTTCCATTTATCTCTCATACTTCTCAAATGCCCTTTATGTTAGATGACATCACTAATTTTAGTCCCCAAGTTGCCTATACTTCACATACATTTAGCAACCCCTTCATTTTTTTGCTGTGAATTTTTTACATCTTACTGTATTTTAGAAATGTGCATCTGTCTGTCCGTCTGTGAGTCCATTTGTTCAATAACTACTCCTAAACAGGAAAAACTTAAAAAACAACAAATAGTCTAGTAGCACCTTAAAGACTAACAAAACATGTAGATGTTATCATGAGCTTTCATGGGCACAACCCACTTCTTCAGATGACTGGCTCATGATACCATCTACATGTTTTGTTAGTCTTTAAGGTGCTACTAGACTATTTGTTGTTTTTTAAGTTTTTCCTGTTACAGACTAACTTGGCTACCCCTCTGAAAGCTTTTGAATATACAAGGTACTCCTAGGCTGTGTCTAGACTGGCCAGTTTTTGCACAAAATCAGCCGCTTTTGCGCAAAAACTTGCCAGCTGTCTACACTGGCCGCTTGATTTTCCGCAAAAGCACTGACGTTCTCATGTACAAAATCAGTGCTTTTTGCGGAAAAGCTTTGACGCTCCCGTTCGGGCAAAAGTCCCTTTTGCGCAAAACTGTTGCGCAAAAGGGCCAGTGTAGACAGCTGAGATTTGTTTTGCGCAAAAAGCCCCGATGGCTAAAACGATGATCGGGGCTTTCTTGCGCAAAAGCGTGTCTAGACTGGTACGGACGCTTTTCCGCAAAAAGTGCTTTTGCGCAAAAGCATCCGTGCCAATCTAGACGCTCTTTTCCGCAAATACTTTTAACGGAAAAACTTTTCCATTAAAAGCATTTGCGGAAAATCATGCCAGTCTAGACGCAGCCCTAAACTGTAAGAGCTAGGACCACCAAATTTGGTATGAAGCTTCCTCTTATAACTTAAAGCAAGGGTCAACCAGGACAATGGTATGTCCCTAGAATTCGATTGTTTCGCATAAAATGGAAAGGGAATAGTCTGATAGGAAGGATGGGTACACTGTAGAATGACCACAGAGGAGCAGCAAGGAGACAAAGATGGGGACCGGGATAGTTATAACCCCGTTGGGGAGGGAGCAGGGGTGCAGAAAGCTAACTATTAAATATTTCAGAGAGTTTGTGTGACTGTCTGTCCCCCAGCTGTGCTCACTGGACTGCAGCAGCCATGGAGAGGTGCTTCTCACCTGGCTCCAAGCTGCTGTGGTGAGAGAGGGCTGGGGAAGTCCTCTCTCTCCAGGGCAGCCACATATTGAACCCCTCATCTCCAACCCCACCCCATAGCAATGATTTAAAAGAAGAAAAAACTTACTTGAGATAGGGATCAGAGCATTGCCGGGTAAGTCTACTACTCTGGAATAAAAACTCCTACAACTGAAGCCATAGGAACTATGTCACACTAAAGGAAGGAATCTTATCCTGTTTTCTGTTTCATGAGATTTTTGTTCTGCTCTGCATTCTGCAGATGGACATCAGCAGGTGGGGAAGTAACCTCCTTTTCTGCACCCTCCACAGCTGCTTATGCCTGTGCTGCTTCGAGCCCAGTATCTTGTCTTTCAACGGTGATCAGTGTCAGATGCTCCGGGGGGTGGGGAGTGAACAGAACAGGGCCATTATTGAGTGATCCATCACCTGTCAGCCAGTCCCAGCTTCTGACAGTTAGAGGCTAGGGGCACGCAGAGCATGGGGTTGCATCCCTGACCATCCTGAAACAAATGGGAAGCTTCCCACCAAATTTGTTTTTGCCCTTGTTCACAGCATTCACTCCACGAGTTCCTTTTCCACCCAGTAATACCCCATCTACCTCTGTGGCCCCCGATGGTCAGCTGTAATCCCTGGAAATCCCTACATCAAATCTGTAACCCCCTGGCCCCCACATGTTTGCCCCATGTGGCTACCTGGCCTGTTTAGCTATCTAGTACCCATTTCCCATGCTGTTTTGTCCCTCTTATTGCCTCCATGGTATATTTTCATACACCACCATCATCCCCCTTACAGTCCTCTCAAGGCTCAGGTGCCTTGCCAGCAGCCCTCCTCTTAGCTCAGGCTCAGCAGCCAGCAGACCCCATTGTCTGCACTTCCCCTGCTCAGTGAGCGATCTGAGGCCGACCCAACCCCACTTCCCAGAGCCCCACCTCTCGGAGCCAAGGGAAGCAGGGTTGGGCTCCTTACAAAATCTGTGACTTGCTCCAGTGTTTACAAGCACAAGCATACGGCCATCAAGGGATCACTCCCTGTCTTTGGGGGGAAGACGGCTGAGTAGGCAACTCCGATGCTACTTGGCATGCTCTCCCCTCTGAGGCTTTTCAGTCTGCCTTCTGGCCTGGCCATGGCGCACAGCCTGCATTGCGCTCTCTGGCGGCCACACGTCCAGCCAGGGACAAGGCCAGGTGTGTGCATTCCTTAGTCTCACCTCAAAGGCTTTTTTCAGGGTTGATGAGCTGTGGCTGAGGTGTTTGCAGTCGCTGTTTGGGATAGGTGAGGAGGGTGCACTAGGTTCTGCTCTTGCCCTTGAGAGAGATCCAGCGAATGGAGTTGGGCTAATGCTCTTCTCTTTGAGGGTTTGCTCAGAGGCTGCAGGGGAGGGAGGAAGACAGTGGGGACCGGGCTGTAATCCATACACCAGAGCCCCCTGTCTCTTTCACCTTGCTTTGGTAGTGCTGAGCAGGGAGAGGACTTGGGGGAGAGCAAACTGGCAGAGACTGAACCCAGATGGGACTGGAGAAAACGCTGAAATAGCAGGGCCCTTAACAGCCGAGGGGGCTCTGCCCACCCTCAGCAAGCAGCTTTCAAATGGGAGGTGTGGGGCCACAACTGGATTCCCCAATTGCTTCTAACTGCCCCAGCAGCTGTGACCAGCAGCGCCTCTTCTGCCTTGCAGGATGCAACTCACCCAGCTAACGCCCGTTCGCTGTGCACAGGCCCAGCCCCGGGATGCCTGGGCTCCCCCTCCAGCCCAGGAACAGCAGCGGGGAGCAAATGACCCCCGCGAGGGAGGCAGGGTCAGCGCAGAGCCCGGCCAGCCCGCCCCACGGCGGGGATGCTCGGCGAGAGGGGCAGCTGGGGGGAGCCCGCCGAGGGGGCGCTGCACCGGGGGCTGGGGGGAGCCCGCAGCCTGGCGGGGGCGCGCAGCAGCGGGATTGCGCGGGGAGCGGGGCCTGCCGGCTCAGCCGGGTCCCTGGAGAGCGGGCGCTGACCGCGTCCCGGGCCCATCTGCTCTGCACAAGCACCTGCCTTTCCTGCGGGGCTCCCCTCCCCAGCGCCGGGACACGCCGCTGGGCCCCGCTGCGCTCCGGCTCCCGGCCAGAGGTGACTCGTGGCGGCACTGGGGCTGCCCCCCGCCAAACTTGTAATTGCTCAGTGGGTTGCCCCCTCCCTGCTCCTCTGGGTGGGTGGCCCTTGTCGCACCCCTCCTCCCACAGGCACCTATGCAGGGCAGGGTAGTTCAGCCGCAACGTTTATTACCAACCTGGGGCTTCTGCTGTTCAAATATAAATCAATTGCCCGTGTCTCCTGCCTGTTGCCAGGCCGGCTGCATGGAGTAGTGGGATGATACCAAAATGGGGCTTAGGACATGGGGGCGGGGGGGACACTCAGTTCTGAGCTGTGCAACTGACTCTCTGGGTGACCTTGGGCAAATCCGTTAACCTGTGTCTGTTCCCCATCAGTAAAATAAGGGTCATTACATCAAACACTTTGGTTAAAAGGTTGAGGACACAAAGTCAAGCTCTGGATCTAAAGGTTTAAACTTCATTGATAACACAAGTTGTAGGGCAATATCATCCCATAGGATAGAATTTATGATTTTTTTCAGTTTGGATTTTTAAAAATTGGTAAATCACATCCAAAACTACAAGTTAAAAGAATTTTAAGGTTGTAAAGTCAAACACTTAGATGTTAGGAAAAGCCAGGATTAAGGTGCCCTGTACAACCTTCATTCAGCCTGTTTAGACAATATGCCTCAGTCTTAACCATGAGACCATGCCATCTTTTCTCTTCTTGCAGTCCCCTGCTTCATTCCCTACATACTTCCAACTTCTGCCACACATGAGACAGTGGTCCTACAGACCACATTCTCCACCACTACATAACCCTGCTTCATCCTCCAGAGCAGAACCAACTTGTGCACTGAATGAGGCAGGAATCCTGTGGAAAAATAGCATGTGGTCATGTAATTAAAGACTTAAGAAATTCCATCAAGAGGGACTATATAGACCTCCAACTCAGGTGATCAGCAGGGTTCACACCTTTAGATCTGCAGCAGAAACCTCCACAACAGCCAGTGCAGTAAGACTAGCGCGTGTACAGGTATCCATGTAGACCAGCCACTAAAGAGTGATGAGACACACTTTGGTTTATCTGCTAACAGCAAATAGAAGTAGAGACTTGGGATGCTTGACTTCAGTTCCTGGTTTGGAGAGAGTGTTCTTTATTGGATATAGACCTTTCTGACTCCGGGCACCTGACTCAGTCACTGTTCCCTTCTGGTCCTATCCCTTCTGTCCTCCTACTGGCCCCATCCCAGGCCCAGCTCCTGCCTCCTACTCTTCAGTTCATATTCACACTTCCTTCTCCACTCCCTCCAATTTCTTACCCCACTTTATTCAATGAGGACACCCCTCCACACACTGCCTGAATGCCAGCAAGGGAAGCAGGAAGACACCAAAGGAGACAATCTCCCAGCGGTGGCACGGCAGCCCAGCCGCACTCTACCAAGAGAAACAACTGCGGGGAGAGTCCTGCTCTGCCCCTTCTGGCCTGCATGCTCAGTCAGTCTGTGGGGATGGTGCAAGAGCACAGGAGCTGTGACACACAGGAGCTGTGAGGGTTCGGAGCATGCTTAGTGCAGACAGATTCTTTGGAGAATTTAGCTGATATGCTGACAAGTCTCTACTGAGCATTCGCAAACTGAGTTTTTTCAGAGATTTGTAATTTGACCAAATTTGGGAATATTTTCCCCAGGGGTAGGCGAAAGGCACATCCCTAATACCAGGGTGACCCTTCTGCCAAATTTCAACTCCCTGCTCCAAAGCTCATCTACCGCACAGATGTTAATTGCATTTTGTTTTCATATAGCAATGTATTTTTCCATAATCTCATTCAAGGAATGGCTGGACCTCTTTTGCTGAAACTTGAAGAAACAATTAGACTGAGGCAAATACCTGTCATAGAAATATTCAGCCCAAACTGATTACATTTGGCACAGTTGTAAGCACATGAAAACTGGGCCTTATAATGGGAAGTCAGGCAAATAACTTAAGGCATTGCCACCAGCTCCACTTATAAATATGTTGTTGCTTGTCTATTTAGACTGAAAGCTCTTTGAGTTAGAGACTGTCTCTTGTTATGGGTTTGCAGAGTGCCTAGCACAATGGGGCCCTGATGGAGCTGAAACCTCAAGATTGTACTCTTGTGTATTACTAGTGATGTCTTGGTTAAATTTCTTTTCCGTTTTTATAACCTATCTAATTTACTTGGCACCAATTGTGTTGTTTACTTTTTATACTTACTTCACCTTGAACAATTAAAATAGCCTAGACTCTGATCAGTTTCTCTTTCTGTTCTATCGCACTAGCACAGAACTATCTAGTTGCAAATTCTGCAGAGGAAGTAAGGGTAAAATAACAAGATGTTTATTATTGGAAGAAAAACATTTAACAACAACAAAAAAAGTAAGTAACCAATCCAAAGTGCTTTGATCTGACTGAAGAATGGTCATTCTACGATTTCAGTCCCTAAATCACAGTCCACATACTGCCAGCTCCCATGGAAGAACTGGCTTGATACCCACTCATATATCCTATCAAGACTTGCTTCCTTAAAAGTACAGTAACACTGACGTAACATATTCTCAGTAACAAGCTTCCTCTCTGAGCTTTGGCTGCTGATCTGAGACTCACACCTTGCTTTAGGAATGCTGCAGGAGACTGTTTAAATCCTAATACATTGCTGTTTTTATTCATTAAAACATTAGAAATACTATTAATATTAATTAAAACAACAAAACCTAAATGTTGAACATAACTCACTTTGTTTCCCTAACACATCATTGTCAAATCAAGCAGAAGGAGATGGTGGATGAGATGGGAACAATGCCATTAAACAAACACTAGTACCTGCAGCAGTAGCAAAGAGAACACAGAATAACTAGCACAGCCCATTCTGGGTTTGTAGACATGGCAGCTATTTATTTCACAGTTGTTGTACTGCAGGAGTCCTGCTTTGGGAGCATTATTAGGGTCGTTTTTTATTAAAACTTTTATAAAGAAAGTTTTTTTAAAAGTCCATTAAAATAGGGGTTGCATGCTCAACAGGCTGGAATGCTGCCAGGTCCTCTCCGTCCCTGCACTAATCTCCTGTCCAAAAATGAAATGACTTTGGCAGCCCCTGCAACATGGCATGTACGTGCCCTCTGCATCACGAACCCTGCTCGTGTCAGACGTGACTGGACCTGAGTAACTTCTCATCCATAGACAGAGCAGCAAATATAGGTGGGGATTAGCAGCATGGAGAGGTCAGCTGCAATGTAAGGAAGCCTGAGTTAATTATAAAAGAGCTTTGGTCACTTACCTTGAGAAAGCAAGACGCGACAAAGAAGCAAAGAAAGGGCACAACAGTCCAGCGAACACCTTTGTCTCTTCCAAGATTACACCTGTCATTTCCAAGGGAAAATCTGGAGGGCTCAGATGGGGCTCCTCGGCCACTTAAAACCCACCAATAAATCCCCTTGACAGACATCAGCCTCGCTCAGAGGGATAGCCAAAGAAGAGGAGTCGCTCTTTACCCCGGGACTAGTGCACTTGTGCTAGAAGTCAAGATCACAATTGTAACCCCATATAGGCTGCAGCACCACTAATTAATTAGAGAAAGAAGTCCTATCATTAAGGAGTCTGACAGCTTCCCCTTCACAGATGGGTACTGTGCGACAGGGTTACAAATATGGGAGATGCATAATTGCTAAAGATATCTTCCTGTTCCACTGCCATTCACAGGAAAAAAGGAGTCAATTCCCTCCCACAATATAATAATAGTGTCAGACAATTATCAAGCCCCTTCCATACCAAGTACCCTCAAAGAACCTGGCAGACTCATTCTATACAACCATATACAGGACTCACCTTGTTCTCAATTACAGGCTTATCTGCTAGGATGTTTTCCAGCACACCGCAGAGCTACGCAGGATAATACTAATAGTACAGTAAGAATTTAAAAATCCTGGTATCCAAATGAACATTTGCTCGTCAGGTTAGAATTCAATAGGACAAGTTTCCCAGACCCCCATTCTTGGACTACCCGGGGGACTGGAACAAAAATGGGAGGCTCTGCACTGATCCCATTCACAGAAGTTAGAGCACTGAGTAAAGCTGCTGATTGTTAACTCCATTAGGCCACAGGAAATGTGGGTGTGAGCCTCTGGTCAGCTAGCACTGGAGCAAAGACAAGGAGACCCCGCTGAACAGCCACGCTCGGGGTGAGTCGTATTCCACTGCTGTTGAGTCACTCAGGAGCTTAGACTTGACCCTGTGCAGCTTGCATAGACTTTACTGGGGAGAGGGAAGAGGGGTACTTGCTGAGACCTGCACTAATCTGACCATCGCACTTGGAGGCGGTCTCACATTAGATGGCTCCCACTGTGAACAGGGCCATCCCCTCAGCAGTCAGAGGGAAAAGAGAACAGGCGCTCATTAACAAGGGAAGAGGAAGGTGCAGTCAGCAACTGCCTGCTACTAAATGGTTACTTTAAAGGCAACACTGGCTTGGCTTTGCCAGATGTAAATGGGCAGTTTCTAGGCATGCCATGCTTCAGGAAAGGGTTGTATAAAAGGGCAAGTGTGTGTATGGAAGAGAGCTAGTAGATCCTAGGTAGCCTCTACAGAAAGTACTTGTATGTGCAGGTCACAGCTATAATATGGTCTTCTGAAGAAAGTTTAGAACTCGGTATATGCAAAACTCAGCGGCTGCGTCTAGACTGGCAAGTTTTTCCGCAAAAGCAGCTGCTTTTATGAAAAACTTGCCAGCTGTCTACACTGGCCACTTGAATTTGCGCCAAGAGCACTGACTTTGTAATGTACAAAATCAGTGCTTCTTCTTATAAATACAATGACGCTCCCGCTCGGGCAAAAGCCCTCTTGCGCAAATGCTTTTGCGCAAGAGGGCCAGTGTAGACAACCCAGAACCGTTTTGCGCATGGCTAAAATGGCAATCGGGCTTTCTTTGCAAACCAGCGTCTAGATTGGCACGGATGCTTTTGCGCAAAAGCGTCTGTGCCAATCTAGACGCTCTTTTCCGCAAATGCTTTTAACGGAAAAACTTTTTCGTTAAAAGCATTTGCGGAAAATCATGCCAGTCTAGACGTAGCCAGTGGGTTAACCTGTGTTTTCCTGTTGAGCAATTGGAAGTGGCATGGGGAAACATCATGGATCTGTTACCAATTGCTTGCTTGCTTGCTAAAGTCAGAGCAGAGGATGTTGAGGGCTAGCATTAAGGTAGATGAAAATGTCTGGCTTTAAAAACACACCAACTTCAATGTCTTTTATTAAAGACTGGAGGTGAGCAGCTCCAACTTCCATTCCTGCTTCTGTCGCAAACTTGGGAAAGTCACTCAGTCGCTCTTGGCCTCTATTTCCCCCTCTATAAAATAGAAGTGACTGACCTACCTTGCAAGGGGGTTGGGACGCTTCATTACTTAGCATTCACGAAGGGCAGAGAGTACCCAGCCGGTCTTCTGTGACGTCAGTTATCTGAGGGGGACTTTACCTAGAAAATGCTGGGAGATTGACACTTGATGATGATCCTTTTCATTTGCTCATACCAGCCAGCTATGATCCAGGTGCTTGTGCCCTGGCCACACTGCTAATTTTTTTTAAAGCCTAATTAACAACATCCAGGTTGAAAGTGATCAAGAAGAAGAGCGCAACTTGTTTATGTGAGTTTCATTAGTCATCGACTTGTATGTTATTATGGAGGCAAATCAACTGCCATCTGCAAGGTCCCTATTAGGTAGGAGGTACTGAAGCCAGGCTGCTGAGGCACATCATAATCTACCAAATGCTCCCAAAACAGTAAGTGTTCTAAGCACGTCTTCCCCAGGAGAAGAATGAACTCGGCTGGAAGGGGCAGGTAGACAATGTGCTCTCTAGTGGTAACTCTCAGCTTCCTGCTTGTACAACTGTATTCATTTTATGAACTAAAACACAAACTGGGACCAAATATTCTCTTTTGTGTATATTTCAACTGCTCAGTGTGTGCCAACAACATTTTCCTTTTTGTCAGCTGCATCCCCGAGGACCTCTGTAAGGGTCTGTGTTTCATATATAAACATCTGGGGCTTTATTGTGTGTGACAATGCTCCATAATGAAGTTGTATTAAATACAAATAAATTGAAATAGGAAGCCAATTGAGCACAGCATCGTGCATAGGGTGATGCACAGCCCTTGAATAGAACCACTGAGGAAACAGCAGCATCCTGCAAATAGAAAAATCACACTGGCAAAGTTATTCAGGTAGGAAGCTCTAAATACAAACATAGTATTAACAAGAAACATTTCTCAGAGAACCCGCACACTGAAAGGGTTTGTCAGCTTCAAATGAAAACCATTTCCTCTCATCACTGAAATGCAATCACCTCTGGGGTGGAATCCATCAGCTGCATAGCAATGCCCAACAATACCACTTCTTGCACTAAAACTTCTGTGTAAGGTCTCATATGCTCTTAAAACTGGAGGGAGGCAGAGTGTAATTCTATGAGATGGAATTTAGCTGGAGTAACAACCCTCAGCTTGCAAAAACTACACCGGGATCTTTAATAACCACCAACTGCCAAGATCTCAGCTTAACTCATCTACAAGACAGAAGCGGCGAGGAGTCCTGTGGCACCTTATAGACTAACCAAAGTGTTGGAGCATAAGCTATGATGGGCAAAGTTGTGGTGCATCTGACGAAGTGGGTCTTTGCCCATCATAGCTTATGCTCCAACACTTCGGTTAGTCTATAAGGTGCCACGGGACTCCTCGCCGCTTTTGCAGATCCAGACTAACACGGCTACCCCTCTGATACTTGACTACAAGACAGAGTTTCCAACAGCACAGCATGCCAACACCAAACTGAAGCATAAACTTCAGCATTGTCAAGAAAGAACCCCCCTTCTCACAACACGGCTTGTCCCATCCAACTAGGGATGCTTCTTGGCGCGTGTTGTGCCCAGTCACATTTTACAAGTTGGAAGGGGTGGGCTGTGAAACAAAAGATGAATGCCTTCTCTTTCCAGATGAAATGCCTCATCGTTGAAATGAGACACAAGTTAAGAGAGGTAATATCTTTTATTGGGCCAACTTCTTTTGAGAGGGGAAGCCTTCCGGCCTCACAGAACTCCTGTTTCTTTTGGTTAGCGTGCACTTAACGCTGGTTTCAGTTGTAGCGCTCAATGACTCAATGCCCTCTTTCTGTCCCTGATTGTTAAGCAGTCTGGGTGAGGGGCTTTCCCCTAAAACATGGACAGATATTTATACTTCACTCCCTATTTAAATAATTTCAGAAATGTCAGAGTAGCTGTAAACCTCAGCTACCATGTGTGCTGGAGAACTGGGGCTGCTGTTTCCTTGGTGGCGGGTGGGTGTGCATGAGGGAGATGACATCAGGCAGCTATAGAAATGCAGGGTGGCTGTTGGGAAAGGATTTTAATATGCAAGAAACAGTTCAAAGCTGTGCTAAGGTGTTTTAATTAACCCTGAATGCTAGGGCAGAAGAGGCAGTCAGTCATTCATCAGTTGTTTGGTTAAAAGTCAGAAGCTAACGTTTCTCATAAAGATCCATCTGGGGTAACCTAGAAAAAACCTGTACAGAAAATGGCATAACACTACTGTAACTATAGCTTATCTGCTTTCTGCAGGCTTCAGCCATTCAGCACAGAGCCTGCCCTCTAACCAAGGTTGTATAGCAACAAACTTCTCTCCTAGAAGCAGGGACAAGGATACTGGAGGCAGCTCAGGATTTTCCATCCATGCTTAGCCTGTCTCCCACTATGCAGATGCTGGCACAGCAGTCTCCTTGCTTGCTGGGAGGGTAGGTTACTTGCTCTTATCAGCGATGAAAGCCACTGTGAGTCAGCTACTGAGACACAGTGTGGGTGACGTAATTCCTCTCTACTGTCATTCTCCAGCCAGCTGGGAGCTGAGTCCCAGAGCCTCTCTGCAGCCTAAGCTCCACCCACAGGACTATACTGATAAGACTTGCCTGTCACTGAATGATTGAATCAACAGCTTTTGGGGGCTCTTACAGAACTTGCCTAGCTGAGAGGAGAAACACTCCTGAGTCCCAGTGCTGTGGAGTTCTTTCTGGCGCTACTTGTATGCTTGCATTGCAGGGAACATAAAGAAGGCTTTTACCATACACCAATTATTTGAACGCCAGCACTTAATGACTCCATGGTGTGAGGAGCTATACACATGCAACAAAAACTGATCCCTGCTCTGAGGAGCAATCACACTAAATCCAAATTGAACAGCAATGGAAATGTTGCCACAAATTGTTTTAAATCCAGTGTGAAGAACTCCACTCCCATCCCACAAGCCTTGCCAGCAACATTTGAAACCCCAATGTTGCAGGCATGAGTCATACCCACACACACGCACCGAAACCCAGGCTTATTTTCATGGATCAAGCAACAAAATGCAAAAGCATAGAAGTAGACCTAGACATTTGATGTAAAAACTTTGGACCACCTGAGGAGAATTTTAAGATGAGAATGCCTATTTTTAAAAAACAATTTTATACATTGCATCCTAAATCTCTCTGAATTCTGGGATCACCGGTGAAGCAACACATCTACACGGCAGTTTGAAAGACTCGATAGCTTACATAAACTATGCATCTCTCTCTCTGGCTGCTATTTCCACTCTGTAAAATGGGGCTATTGATACTTCCTGTCTCTTACCTACTTAGAGTGAGAACACTATAGCCAGGGACTGTGTTTGAGTAGCACAGCGGTCTCCAACCTTTTAAGCATGAGATCGCTTTTTGAATTACAATCCAAGATCTACCTCACACGCAAATACCCTGCCCCACCTCCTGTGCCCCTTCTCTGAGGCCCTGCCCCCTGCTTGCTCCATGCTCCCTCACTTTCACCAGGCTGGGGCAGCGGATTGGGGTGCAGGAGCTGGTCTTGGCTTAAGGAATTTGGAGTGTGAGAGGGGCTCCAAGCTGAGCTTGGGGCAGGCCGTTGGGAGTTCCAGGTGCAGGCTCTGGGAGGGTGTTTGGATGCAGGGGTGTAGGAGGGGGTTCATGACTAGGGTAGGGTTTTGGGAAATGGGCTCCAGCTGGGCACTGTTTACCTCAGGTGGCGGTGCAGTGGGACTAGGCAGGCTTACCCCTGCCCTGGCCCTGCACCACTTCCAAAAGCACCCAACAAACTCCATCCCAGGTCCTGTTGTGCCCCCTCTCTGCTCAGTAGAGATAGGATACAGAGTGGGAGGGGGGCACCCTGAGATCAGTGCCCTCCCCTGCACAGCAAGCAGGAAGCTCCAGAGAGTCCAAGGCAAAGGGCAGGAGCTGTGCAGCAGTGCGGGCAGGGGTAGCTGAAGTGCTGGCACTTGACAGCCTCTTAGCCAAACCAGTCAGGGTCACTTGTAGAGGCTCCAAGATCCACCAGGAGATCCTAATCTACTGGTTGGTGACCATTGGTGTAGCACAATGGGCTTTAGTCTAGGTTGGGCCATCTGTCACTGAGATATAGCCATTTTGGTACACACAGGACCACATATGACAGTTTGGGCCAGGAAGTACTGAAGAGCTTCATATAAGGAAAAGTAGTGAGACACTAATTGTTGCAAGAAAGCTGGATTCCATCCTGCCGCACTCAGGAGGCACAGACCAGGAGTTGGGGGGGAGGGGAGAGGAGCGCACAGCTAACAGTCACCTTTATGCCCCCCACAACCTGATCTTGATAGGCCAACCTATTCCCCAGTCTAAATTAGAGTAGCTTACTCGCACCTGCTCTGAGACACAGAAAAGATGAATGGTAAAGCACTCCATCCACACAGCAGGAATGGCATAAAACCACATACAGCAATGCTGCATAGGGTCAACCTTTCTAGGTCTTGAAATCAGCAGGAATGGCATTTAGCAGGAGACTGAATCAGTCCCAGAGTTTACAGCAGGACCCTGAGGTTAAAAAAACCCAACAAAAACCAACCAAACAGAAAACCATACGCACAAGTGTCAAGGAACCCATCTTTTTATTGTGTTGCCTAGCCACTACTTGGGCCTCTGGTAGCTACTGCAATACTGACATTTTTAATGACCACAGCTAATCAGGATCATAGCTGCAGCTCATCTGAAAGCTTCTGTGCTTTTGCCCCTATTCAGTAGTCTACCAGAAGGAAGAGCACTACCCAGATGCAGCTGGCATTAGCTCTTCAGAGACGATTCCAAGATGACCCAAGGAAGCACTGACAAAGCACTCCTTTGTCTTACCTACTTTTGTTCGGAAAGCAGAGCCCAGGCTCAGCCAGGCACCTGTAAAGATTTGTTACAGGTGACTTGTGAGCAAGATATTTTTGTACTTGTACAGCTGCCTGTTCCATCATAAGGTGAGCCTGGTATTTCTATTATGCTTTCCAAGAGTGAAAGGTACAATTCTGCAGTGCTGGCATGCAATGAATGAAGCTTTAAATGGCTCATGTTCCAGAGCAGAATACAATGCTCTCTTACTGGGCTACAAGTAGTAAGACTAAAATAGGTCTCAGCTTAATCCATCAAGCCTGAGCTCCTGGATGGGGAGGTATCCTACTTTTTGGCTGAGAAATTCTTCACATTAATATGAATTCATCTGATGTGAGGGAATCCTGTTGGGGCTTACTCAGTGCAGACAGAAATGTATCTGAGCCGCATGCTCCCATGCTAGGGAATGGGGCAGGAATAGCATAACAAGTTTGGTAAGGAGTTCAGTATGATGCCACCCCTGAAAGAAGTTAGTTACTGCAAATGTAAAATATCAGAACTGGAGTGTGTGGTGGGTAGGTACTGACTGCATCTTTGTGAAGGGGCTCTGCTGAGACAATCATTGACTGGCAAACGTTAAACAACCTATCAGGTACAAACTGGTTACTAGTGTAAGGATACTGCAGAGAATTGTGGTATCAATATGATAGTGCAGTTCTCCTCCTCCTCCTCTCCTTTCTCTAGTAGGAAACCAACTGCAAATGCCAGGTCTAGGAAGTAACAAAAATTCTGGTCATTTACAATACCAAGGGGATTAAGACTAGGGTTGTTGAGTGCTACACTTGCCTAATTTCAACATTTAGTATTTCAAATGAATGTTCTTCCTCCATCCAAAATGTTAATGCAGTAGAACACCTGCAACTACACCCACAACTGGCAGGTGAAGTTCGGTATCTATTCAGAAAGCATAGCAGGGATGTTACACAATAAAATGTAAGACTTCCTACTGAAAAAAGCATTTTGACAAAGACCTATGCTACTGCTGCAGGGACAAACAGTAATCTCTCTATTAGCTTAGTCTGCCACAAATTGTCTAATGTCACACAGGGCAGCCAAGCCAGAGTACTGGAGACCCATCCAGGGGCTGAAAGCAAGACTCAATCACTGGCCAAGCCAAGAGAATGTTGTAGGGAATTGGGACCTGCTATTAAAATAGCTAGCATAGACATTTGACTACAACACAGACTAGTTTTTTGCTATCTATGAAACAGCTTGCTTCCAGTAACAGCAATACCCAGTGTCATGGCAAGTACAATGTTGTTGGAAGCAGAGAAAAGAGTCCCTACGTTGTTTTCTTTAGCGATGAAGCAGCTGAGCTTATATGTCCATTTCAGCAGAAGTTTGCTGGAAATTCAGTGCTTGTTCCTCCTGTCCTTGCTTCTGTGCTCATGGAGTTATTAACAGTGTCAGCCAATATCTTTTATTTATGCACAGGTCAGGTGCTAAGTTATAGAGCCAGCAAACTTGAAACATTTTTCTACCAAGGCTGTAAACTCACCACCTAGAGATCCTGCTAAAGGAACCAGTAGCCATGTTTTGCACTACATCTTTACTTTGGGACACTGGATTCGGTCTCATTTAGGTTTAGTGATGCCATGTAGACAGAACACTTGTCAACATTCTGTTTGCCTCGCAGTTCTGCCTTGGTTGAAGGCGGTTTAACAGGCAATTTTAAGTTTAGCCTTGCTAAAAGCAAGAGAGGAAAGCAGCTCATTTTTGTTTGAGACACGCAATTTTCTATGGCAATATAAATAATAAACTCCCATCAGATTGCTTGAAAACTTTCAACAAAAATGGAGCAATCTGCCCGATTACAAACTGCTCCCTTGCCCCACTTGTTTTAAAAAGAGTTAATCGTATGGGTAAGATCACAGTGAGGAAGTTTTTGTACTTGTATGTTAGAAAGCCCTTCAGATGAGCACAGCAAGACCATTGGATGATGTACACCTACCAAGTTGTGAGATAAGACTTCAGAGGCTTATTCTGACTTTTCTTTCTTCCAGCTCTTTACATATACCTGACATTTCAACTCAACCGGGTAGAATTAGAGAGCACTTTTATACCATTTGATAAATCTGGGATGCTAAGTTACTGTCTGATGGTTTAAAGTATGGGCTTTTACTTGTTTCCATTACAGCTGTTGCCAAAACTGTCAGAATCAAAGTAAAAATGCAGGTTGTGAGATGCAGATCAGAGGTTCACACTCCTCAGCTCTAAACACTTGAGCAGAACAAAAGATTTCATAGTCAGTAAACTTTTCCAAGTGCTAGTTCTAAATAAGTGACCAAAAAAAAAAAAGCTTTCAATTTAAATTAGCCTGCTACAGTAACAGATTCACATTCTCAAGTGTTACAAAGCAGCATAGGTGTAACTTCATATGCGGTAACTTCAAGAGGGATGGCCTCCAGGCAGCTAGATACTAACTAATACTTTCTCCATCATTGGTAAGCTAACAGGATGGGGACAAGCTCACTGTGTAAACACCACTAAGAGACCACCACATGTCCACATCATTTCCTGGTTTTATTTTGTCAAACACTGTTACAAGACTTAGGGGACAAAGTAGTGAAACAAGACTAGTCTTCAAACATTGTATCCAATCAGGCTGCCTCTGCCTATGATCTCACCGATGTAAAACCACATCAGCACCTCTGTGGCCACCAAACCGTTCCTCAGAGCTTCCTGAAAGAAAGAAAGCCACATTTTAGAATGTTTGCTATTGCAGTAACATCTTCCTTTGCTTTGTTAACCATACACAAAGTTTGGTTGTGATGGCTAGAAAGCTGCCCAACTTCATGAGATAACAGCATCTTTAGTTAAAGCCAAGAATGCTAAGAGTTTACTCTCCATGACCCAAGTTGTAACAGCACATATGGACATGCACTCAAGTCTTATGTACAGATTAGCTTTCAGAGCCCTTCAAAGAGAATGCTTTAAAGCATAAATACCGAGAGACATTCAAGTTTTAGTGCCAAGCAATACACTGGACCCACGAAATACCTGTTCAGTACTAGTGCGCAGATCTGTGTACCTGTTAATATTTGATTGATGTGGATGGATGCTGCAGAAAAAGCACATCTAAATTCTACTACTTGTAATATAGCAAAGAAATGAAAAGCTGGTCCATGAAAAATGCTATTCAGTTCAACCTATAAATTCCCCAACACTCTCTCCTCTTAATGAGAATAGCTTTATTGTTTTTCATGGCACAAGTAAAGCTTTTTAAGTTAGGATGCCAGTAGTTCAATAAGTTCCTGGAAAATATGACCTTCTCACAAAATACCTGCTGCTCTAACTGCATTTGCCAGACTCCAGAGGAACATGCAGCCAACCCATTTTTATTTTAAAAATTACTTTTTGAAGATTAACATAAATGAACAAGGTTTCAAAATATTACAGGTAACTTCAGGAAGAGATTTGTGTGTGAAGAGTTAAAGGGGCATCAGTCAGAAGACCAGGACTAGGCAATTAAAGAACCAGAACTGCAGGTAAGTTCAGAGAACAATTCTTCATTTTCAACTCCCATTCCTATAGTAAAAGAAGTTATTACTGAATGACTCTTTACAGATCAGGAAGGGGGGGGGAGGGGGGAGAGAAGGTACATTATTTGGAAAAGTGCCTAGAAGTTACTGGTTTATTGGACCTTGCTTTATTATTTAAATAGCAGCACCTGGGGGCTAACCCCATTGTGCAATACAAGAACAAGGGGACATTCAATGAAACTGAAAAACAGCAAGTTAAAAAACTGATCGAGACAGAAAACTGTTTACATGGATATCCAAATTTACAATAGATATTTGCAAGAGTTTGGGAAGGGACTAAAACCTCCTAATAAGGTTGGGAATAAGGCTACCTGTAAAAAAAAGAAGAGAGTTAGAAGGAAAACTTAATTGGGACAGGTTATCACATAGCTCCCAAACTGTATGTTTTTTGCACCTTCCTCTTAAGTATCTAGATCTAGAACTTGTAATTGATGGCGAAAGGTACTGAACTAAAAGAACTACTGATCTGATCCAGCTTGTCAATGCCCTAGTTTCTTTTAAGGAAAGACGTATTCCCTCCCCTCCCCAAATATTCTATGAGACACAGCAGTTACAGAACACAGCACCACCTCTCCTCACTGCACTGTGAAAGGTAGCAGCATTTTAAAAACTATCCTTAAGCTGTTGATTGTTAGGTCAAGCAGAAGTATTAATTCCAAACTAGATTATCCAATATACCTTCACCCAACATTTCTATCAGAAGGGTAACAATGCATTTCATTCCTTTTGAAAGTAAGGCAGCTGCAGACACAAAGTGGAAAGAGCAGAAGTGATATTTGCCCAACCCCCCGCCTCCTCGCAGAATGCGCTCATTAAGAATGCACGGTGGGCTTGACTATCAACAAAGTGTCTAGCAAGTTAACTGCTCTGGTCAAACAACAAGCACAAGCCACTGTCTGGGCTGCTTTTTATGCTACTACATGTAACCCAGCTAAAAGTGCGTTAACTAGCCTGGCTGGAGAAACCCCAGGGGAAACACGCTTCGGTTATTCATATCCATTCTTATTTAGCCTGCAGTTACCTTGACTGTGAGCTGTGCAAGGTGACCAGACTGAAAGCTTTTAACCATAGCTTTCATGCTGTCAATGGCCTTGGGGATCTCAGCAGGGGTTGGAGGAACCAACTCAACCTTGGCATAATGCCAAAATGTGGCCAAACGAGGCTTGGAGTAAGTCACAGCAGCTGGAAAAGAAAAAAATACCAGGATGAATCCACTAGAAGCTAAAAGAAACAGATGTGCGCACTGGACACAAATATTTATTCATGCATCACATTCATTTACTGTTTTCATCAAGTATGCACCTAATCTAAAGTGTTTGAGCTGCTCCTTGGTAATGAGCAGATATTTAATTTTTAAAAATACGGCTCTACACACCCAACCAGTGCTCTGGCTGCCTATTCCATAAAAAAAACCCCACCATGAACATAAAGACTGCCCATAAATATATCCACCACAGCCCAAACCCTCAGACTTAGAAAGAGGAAATAAGTGGATTTAGCAGCACGTTCAGAAGGTTAACAGATCTGATTCTGGCAGACCAGATGTGGGATGGCAATTTCAAAAATCCTGCCAGCAGCTCTCATATACATTAAGGAATCCCCAGCCAAGCACCTCTCCTGATCTCAACTGTGGCAGCACCACACAAGGAGAATGGCAATTGTACAAGTAACCAGGTCCCAAACCTTTTGAGGGTTTTTAAGTTAAAATGAACACATGGCATTCCATTCCAAATCTTACTGGAGCCAGGAGAGAGACTACTGGTCTAACATGTTCACAACTCCTTAAACAGGCTGTTTACAGCATTAAAGGTACAGAATACGTATCAGGAACTCAGCCATTCACAAAGCCTGTATGAAAATGTTTATCATGTGATGGCCTCAGATCAGTACCAAACTATCAACTGGTTGGGAATTGTCAGTTGCAATCTAAGTTGCCACATGATTAGTATAGGAAACTCAGCAGTATCACTGTTTTGCCATCAGAAAGTGTTATGACTTTCACTAGAAAGAGTAAGTGAAAAACATTTTAGTTGTTTCTATTCTTAAGCTGTCATGCATCAATATTGGAAACATGAATAATTAGATGTTAGAATCATACTAGTTAAACAATTTTAATAAGACCAGCCATATACAGTCAGACCAATGGTCCATCTGGCTCAGCATCCTGTAACTGTGGCCAATGCTAGGTGTTTTGGAAGGACTGAACAGAACAGGTAATCAAGTACCCTGTCATCTACACCTACTTCTGGCAATCAGAAGCTAGGGACATCTAGAGCATGAGGTTGCATCCCTGACTATCTTGGCTAATAGCCATTGACAGACTTGTTGAAATGTGTTTTATTAAGCTTTTCCTAGTTAGGCAGCACAGTTACCTCTCCCCAAAAGCTGAGGAAGTGGTAATGTGAAAACAGTGTTATTTCAATCAGAACATCTGCAGCATTCTGCACCTAAGAATTTCCCTGCAAAGGCTGAGACCATTGAAAACACAAATGTTTGACTACTGATAATTATGCACTATATAATGCAAAAAAATTAAATCTTAGGTAAACTCCAGCCTATGTGGCCTGAAAATTAGACTTCAAGTACAAGTCTCAGTAGACACCCACCCTTTTTCAGTTAAGATAATTAATACTGTTGTAAAAACTCTCTAGTCTCTATAAGCTCAGCTGAATGAAGTCTTGCTCATGAAGGTAGATTTAATCTTCCAGCATAAGTTTGAGAAAATATTGATTTTGTTTTCAATTTGCATTCTGAATGCAATTGGATGCTTGCACATAAGTAATTCAAGGGGGGGGTGGGGGGGAGGGGAGTGGAATCTGCTCTCCAAATTAAACCCAGAATAAAGTGAAAATCTCAGACAGAAACACTACATTGTTCCCAGAAGATCAAAAATTCAGTCTATTACACCAACTGAGAAAATTCCAAAGTAAATGGCCTTTGGGGCCACTGAAAGCCTTTCCACTAAACCCCACGCTTTCTTCAACTGCCATGTGGTATTGCTAAGGTTTTCAAACCATCAGTAAATGTTCAATTTAGACTCTCTCTATAGTTTGTCAATTACTCCTTCAGTTAATACTTCATTTTCAGTTGTGGACATTATGAAGTAAGCTGATATTAGTTCAACAGAGCCACTTATTTTAAACTCTCAGGAGTAAAGTTTTGCTAAAGACTACTTCATACTTAGACAATATTCCTTGGCCTTTGACAGAATCAAAGATCGAAAAGGTATGACCTTCCTCCAAACATATTAAGGCCAGAGATACTCCCCCAGCTGGACAAGCAGACTGCACTATTTTTAAATGAAAACCTTTGACAGTAGATCATACCTTTCATATAGAAAAGGACCTTGGCTAACATAGGCAAAGATGCATTGCAATTACAAAGCTCTCACCTGTTAAGATATCTACAAGAGGAAAGAGCCAGCAGTACAAGAAACTTGTATCAAGACAAGCATAGAACAGAAGAATAGGAAGAGCCAGAATTCTCAAGAGATATAGCTTGTTAGCAAAAACAAAGGTTATCCATTTGCTTTTAGCAACTTGGTAGACTGACAACCCACTAGAAGTCCACCACATCCTGCATCTCACAGCATTTTCCTTATCACTACATCCTAACTTCAAATATAGGAGCAAAACTTAGTGCAATCTATGCATCTCAAACTTTGCCCTTACACCTGTACCTTTAGAGGAAAAGCAGTTCTAATCTGGTTTTATATCGTGGCTGATCACTACAGCATGTGTGTACCAGGTGAAACTGGTAACAAAATCCACAGACTTAATGGAATTTCAGGTATATGTGCAGGGGTGAGGACATAGATTATTTTATGTGTTTTCAAATTGGTTTCTTTTGGGTAGAAGAAGGATGTTGTGAGGCTCCATCGTGTGTTGAAAAGACCTGATTTCACTGAGTATTATGCACTCATCCTTCTCAGACTTCAATGAGATGTACAGGTGCTCAGTACCTCTGGAAACATGGCTACTAAGTGCCTTCCTGCCCAATTGCTTATAACCCCTTTCCACTCCAACTGGAATGCCAAGTTAGAGATAGGCTGCTACATGACCTTTGGAAATCACTTCATATCTGCAACTCAATTCCTCCCCATCACTATAATAGGAAAAATACCTTCTTTTGTAAAGCTCTCTGAGAAGTATTAATTTGGAAGACAGACAGGCTGCAAAGGGGTGTTCTTTCTCCACAGGGTAACGTCTTTTTATTGTAGATATCAACTTAAAATTGGTCTGTGGGTTACTCTCCCCCGCCCTTTCGCTCTCAGCTCCTCTACTTACTGCAGAGTCAGATTCCATCAATAAGGTCCGACCGAATCGTGCCATAACCAAGTTCCGCAAATCTGCAGCTCACCCTCCCACGGACACTAACCGGCAGGACGTAGCCTCGGGCTACATCTTGCTCATAAAAAAAAGCAGCTCGGCTGGAAGTTTGCGCGGACACGAGACGGAGCGCGAGTCACAGGCACAACGGCGCCTTCCGCAACGAAGCGAAGCCGAGCCCTAGACCCGGCCCAGGGGGAAGCAGCCTGCGACGCGCGCCAGCCGCCCCGGAGGAAGGCTCCCGGCGGGGCCCCGAGCCGGCAGGCCCCAGTGTCCGCCGGGGGCCAGGAGCAGCGCGAGGCCGGGCCCCGCGGGGAAGCATCGGAGACCAGCGCCCCGGGACCGGCCCGTAGCGGAGCCCCAGCGCCGCCCCGCCTGGGGAAGGCGCCACCGGCAGGCAGGGCCCGGCCGAGGCCCGCCCCACAGGGCCCCCGCCGCCCCGCCACCGGCGGCCCCCGGGCAGGGAGAGCGGCCCCGCGCTCACCGCTGACGAGCTGCGGGCCCTGGCTGACGACGCGCCGCACCAGCCTCTGGGCGGCCTGGGCCATGGCGGAACCGGCGCGGACAGCGGCTGAGGCAGGAGCCGGAGGCTGAATGTCACCTACAGCAGGACCCCTCAGGCCCCCTGCGCCCGGGCTGCCCCGGCAGCGCCTGTCGCCGCCGCCGCCGGCCACGCCCCCCCAGGCGAGCAGCGGGGGCCTTTCCCCTCCCCTCAGAGGTAACGTTTTGATCAGGCGCCCGCCGCAGTCACCTATCGGCCAGGAGCGGGGCTGCTCACGCGCGAGGGAGCAAAGGGGCACATGCGCAGAAGCCAGGCCCGTCCTGTGGCCGCAGCGGGCCCGCGAGACGCTCCTCGGGCGCCAGGACCACTTTACCGCCCCCCCCCCCTGCTAAGCTGCACCCCGTCTCCTTTCGGGGTCAGGGCCGCCCTCGCGTTTTCCTGTTTGCAAACCTCTTAGCAAAAACCCTCTGGCTCGTGCCCTGCCCCAATGCCACTTCTGTTCAGTTGCGCATTGGGCTGCAGCGTGGGCATTAGCTCCGCCACCCAGGCAGCCTCCGCCATGCTTGTTCCCCTCTCCCGTGTCCTTGCCTCATGCAAGTCCCGCCACTTCCATGATTGAGCATTTCCAAACTCCACCAGGTTTTGGTTAAGGAGAGAAGAGAAGAGAAACATTACAGGAAGGCTCAGGGACCTTCTTGGTGAAATCCTCTGAAGTAGCAAACTTCAGAGTATGGACTGAAGCTACCCTCCTTCTTTTGTGCCTGCCTGGTGATGTAGCTCCAGTTGTCCTTGTAATACTTCTTCTCAGCACACATCCCCCTCTTCCCACGAGCTGACTAGTAAGCCTAGTTCATAGGTATAACTAATCAACATACCTACCCCCCCAAGAATAAAACACATATTAAACTATTTAGCTTTAAATTCTGGTATTTCTAGGCTTGCATGAATACATACACAGGAGCCTCGGGGATCATGTGTTTTAAGACCTTCTCTGACATGTTCATTTTAACCAATTCTTGAAAGCACCTGCAATAAGAGCCCAAGCTTAGTTTTTGTTACAAAAATTTTAGCATTTCTTGTTGAAGACACATCCCCAACCCAAGGGTAATATTATCACCATAGCTGGGGGGGGGGGGGGAAATCAGCATAGTAGTTGTACAGAGAGATGAAGTGTTGAGAGAAGTTATACCTGACCCTGATCCTCCATTCAGAACAAACTCATTTTAAGACCAAATACACATTCACTTCAAAATGACTTGAAGCCTGACATTTTTATTGATAAAGCATATGTCTAAGGATATATACACACTGGCTACATATTAACATGCACAGAGTACAGTATAAATGTAGGCAGGATTTATAGTGTACCTGAATGAGTATGTACACAATGCACAGACAGTGCCATTTCCAACAGGCTCTTAAACCATTACTAATTAAGGTTAATTTAAATCATATGGAGACTCTCAGAACCCCATTAGAGAAAAGCTTATCCTCTGTGTCTGGGTATGTTGAGTTCCTGCATGGTTGTTCCTTGAACAAAACAGCAGGATCATTAGAGTCCCCAGCAGCCAAGTGAGAGGCTTTTCTAAACCTATGCTCCTTTATTCCCCAGCATGACCTCCTTATTCCCAGTGAGGGTTTTGTTACAGAAGCTGCTTAACCATTCAACTATCCCTACCTCCGAGTCATATCCAACTTTCAGATGGTGTTCTAAATGTTTCAGTTTCAGTACTGCCCCATTGCCATGGACCACGCTGAACGTCAACCCTTGTATTCAACCAATATTTACAGACAAAATTGCATAAGAGAACCTCTTCCATCCTCACAAACATCTAATTTAAGGGCTGCTGTGGACACAAAGAATTTTTTTTCCCCACACTAAACATAGTATGATAGAACATTACATAGTTTGAATAGGTCTGGAGCCAAAGCAGCAGTACCAGAAGAAGAGATATTTTGTGGTGGCTAATAGCCACTGAAATGTGTGACATGACATTCATTAAAAAACAGTGAATGCTGTGAAGAACAAACACAAGAAAATTAACCAGTGGCCAACAGTGCAAGAAGGGACCATAGGATTCTTGAGCTGAGAATTTGTGATGTAGTTGAGGGTTCTGATATTTTTGAAAAGACTTAATGGAAACAAAAAATAGAAGGGGATAAAAGGAAGGGCCTAAGCAAGGCTCCAGGTCTAGTGGCAATGCACTAAATGCAATCTTGGTTAAAGAGTATACTGTAGCACTGATTCACAGGTTCTCTGGAGCACCAGCCATTGTCTCTGCAAGGGGATTTCACTCTTGCAAATAAACTTTTGTTCATTTGTCAGGATGTTTTTTCATTTGTTCATTTTAGTGTGTTCTCTAGCTGCTCCTTCTGCTTTTTCCTCTCTGCAAGCCATTGCTGGATCTTCTCTTTTAGTTCTAGGTTTGGTCTGATCTGGTCCATAGTGAGGGGGCTGCGATTGAAAGGATCTGTCTGGTCACTGTAAGAAAGAGAGAAAGTCCGGGAGACTCATTCTAGGACTACTGTTTTATGATTAAAAAGTAACCATATGAAGCCAAAAACATGGTCCAGAGACATGCACAGCCACTGTTCCATCAAGTGAATCAGACCTGCCTATGGATACTGATCCACTACATTTAATCATTAGGCTTCACCAAACATCCTCCAAAAGTCAGACACCACCACTCTCATCATTTTCAGAGGTGCATCTGAGGCTAAAATGTCTAGGTTCACAATATGCCTAAGTACAAGAGTATACAACAGTATTAGAGAGAACAAAGCACAACACAGACCAGCTACTAAACCTCTGATTCATAACACACAGAAGATGATTATTTAGACACAGATTAAAATGTGCTACTATTTGGATGAAAAAAAGCAAATCTCCTACGCTCATGCTTTTATTGGAAGACATTTCTGGGTTTTATCTGTACTCACTAAGATGCTCAACCTACAATCAGAATGAAGAAACACCTGCAGTTTTCCTAATATTCAAATCACTTTTAAATTAAAAAGTCTTAATATTCTCCTCCCACCCCCCCAACTTCAATCTGTAGGCTGGAGCACCTCTCCTATGCTTTGTTGCTTGTGTTTTTAATGAAATAATCTGGTCTGCAGAATGCCATAGGGTCCAGGCATACAAACTATACCTGGCTAATAAATTGTTAGCACTTTTGAAAACAGATGGATTATAGCCACTTTCAAATCGAACATAGCTAAGATCTTAGGCTCTAGAACAACCGTGGGAAATTTGTAAAGGAGAATGGCTGTACACATGCATAGGAATGTCCACATGGTCCTGTCCCAACTTCTGACAGCAAAAACACCAACTCCTCCCCAGCAAACAGCAGGGTCCGATAATTCAAAAGGGCCCGGACCCTTTAATCGCTGCCGGAGCCCCATGTCTCACGTTCCAGGCAGCGCTGAGGGTTAGGGCGGAGGGACATGCCTAGGGTTGCCAGGTGTCCGGTATTGACCCGGACAGTCTGGTATTTTCGCCTCCTGTCTGGTAAAAAACAATTCAGAAAATACTGGACACCTAAAATGTCCGGTATTTTCTGATTTTTTTTCCTCGCCAGGAGGTGAAAATACCGGACTGTCCGGGTTAATACTGGACACCTGGCAACCCCACACACACACAGCAACCGGGCTGGGCCCAGCCCGCCCCTCTCACTTACCTGGTACTGCAGGGGAGCTGTCTGGTCCGGAGCAGGGAGAGAACATGGCCACCGGCTGCCAGCAGCCTGTTAGGAGGGGCAGAGCCCAGCCCCTGTTCTTAAAGGGGCCATGCTGGGGTTTTTTAATTAATTTTTTTTTTTTTTTTTTAAATAACTCTCGGGGTCCTTTTTTTTTTTTTTGGCTCAACAACTTTGGTCTCCCCTCCACTTTACTAACCTTTTCCCTAACAGAATTTTTTCCCTGGTGTTTTTTTTTTGGGGGGGGGGGGGAGCGGGAGGGAGGAGGGTGTTTGGTATTTTTGGTTTAACCATCTGGCAACCCTAGATGTACCACAATTTGGGCAGCGTTCAGAGCTGACTGCCCCTGCCCTGCTTCTTGAACCCAAGGCCCTGCCCCTTCTGGGAGAACAAAGCCAACTTCCTCCCACCTTGCCCAGGGACCCGGATCCTCTGCTCTTAGTGAATAACTGAACTCCTCATTCAGACGCAATTAACTTTTCTTGAATACCTGAGGAGATGCCTGGCTATTGTTGACCTATCCACAGTGACTCGGGAAGATGGCAGGATCACCGGGTCAGACATTAAAGTGCTCATGATAGGATCCAGGAATTCATCACATGCATCTGCATAGGTCTCCTCTTCTTGCTGCTGTCGGTCTGCAAGAGACTGGTAGATACATGCACAGCTATTAACACTAGGCTTTGTGAAAATTTGTCAAGCAGCTTAAATTCTCATATTCACAAAGGAGAGGAGCCTAGCAAGGAACAAAGTCTGGCACCACTTCTCACTTGTAAACTATCTGGCAGAAGGTGACCATGCACATTACCAGATGCTCTACCAAATCTTTTGGTTTATATCCAGAGCTCAGACACCAACATGGTTAAGAAACAGCAGGAACCCAGATAACACATGGCAGCTGTGGCATGCAAATAAACACTGGGTGCACAGCTTTGCTTCTGCAAACTCCAGAAGTCTAATGGTTCTTTCATTTGCATAGTTACAGTTGTTAAAATATCATCAAAATGTAAATCAGTTCCTGGTTTCAATTTCAGACACAGCAAAAACATTAAGAATATAAGTATCTATTGGAAGAGAAGTTGTCAGCTATTTCTTGGCTGGACAGAAGCCTCGTAGGGCAAAATTGGGCGTGGAAGCTTTTTGGAGGAGCATGGCTATCATTACTGATTAGCATCATGGTTTTAATTTTCCAGCAAAACCTGTGTGGAAGCTGAGACTGGCTAGCTCTGAGGGGATTTCCAGAAGTTGTTACAGCTTACTGTCTTGTACAGCATACTAACCTCTTCACATCAGGGATAATCTTTTATTGGTTTGTAAAACATTGCACGTTTACAAAGCTATGTACACATATTACAAGTGGAGATGGAATTCTAAACCTATTGTTTATGTTGCCCAATGCACCCTTCATGTTGTAAAACCCTGTTCTCATTGCTTATAACTTTGCCAATTTGTAACTGTTCGTGCTGAAATTTTACATGGCTGGTGTCTGCCTTGGGCTTAAAAAAAAAAAAAAAAAAATAAAAAAAAATTGAGAATTTCAGCCAAAACTGTTCAGCCATCTCCAAGATGAAGGCTAGGAAAACATTGTTTTTTCCATTTTAAAATATTCTGGCAAACTTTTCTTTGAAAAGTTCTAGTATGACCACACTTTGGAGTAGGGGCTTGAAACGTGGTGGGGAGGTAGCCAGGGTATCAGGGATGCAGCTTTTGCCATCCTAGTGAGACTCTGCTCACATTTGGCCGGGGCGGGGGGAAAAGAGGGATTGTAGGTCATTAGAGATTTCTTAATTTTTAAATTCTGTCTGCACTGGGCATCCCCAGCCTGGGTCTGAGCAAGAGTTTATCCAAAACTGCACCTCAAGGCTGCTGTGGGCTATGCAAGGTCTGGGCATGGTAAGGAACAGGAGAGAATCTCTCCCTTCTGCATTCGTAGAAATAAAAGATCCACAGTAGGGTTCACTCAGGCAGTAGGGCTAAAAACTGCTGTGTAGACACTGAGGCTCAGTTTGGAATCTAGGACCCTCCCGCTCAAAGAGTCCCAGAGCTTTGGCTCCAATGATTTTTCAGTTTTGCAAGCCTTAGTCTGCTGACCCTGGCCAGACACATGCCTTTTATCCCTGTGCAGACATACCTTCAGTGCCCTTGCTGCTGCTACTACCCAGGCAGTAAGAGGAAGCTGCCTAGTCTGAATGCGAAGGGGGTCAAGGAAGACCCTGCAGAGGTGGGAGAAACAGAATGGCACGAGGATGGGAGGCAGACTGGAGGGGAGAGGGAAGCTGGGAGTCAGTGGGTGGGAAGAGACTTGGACTGGCTGAACAAGAGACTGGAAACCAATGGCTGGAAGAATGGGAAATAAATGTGACAAGAAGCCAGGAGGCATGGGGTTGGGATAGCCTGGGCAAAGAAACTGGGAAATGGAGTCAGTGAACAGAATGACCCAGTGAATGGGTGAGAATCCCAGGAGGTATACTGGGATGGGGAGCCAGAGTGAGACTGAAGAATGTGAGTGGGTTTTGCAAGGAAGAGAGAGAGAGAGAGATCAGTTAAGAAGCGAGGGGCACATTCAAGAACTTTCACAGTGAAATATCAATAGAGAACTCTGCTTAGCAGAAGCATTGATAAATGGCTGACAGCACCAATAGTGTCGTCCTTTTCCTCTCTCACCTTGATCCGTTCGGCCAGGTTACTGAAAGCCACGATCATGTCCCCAGGCTTATTGATTTTCTTTAGGACTCTGACTGTCTGAGCAAACAGCATCGGCGAATAGGAGCGCCCATCCTTGGGCACCGTGGCACAGAAATTCTCTGCATCGCTGAACCACAATTACAGAAAGAAAGAGAACATAAGCGTTGGGATTTGTGGAAAGAGAGTGATTTGCGAGGTTGCAGAGACATCTCCCCACATAACAGCTGAATTATTTCAGTAAAATATACACAGGAGATGGCAATGTGAAAGGAGACACTCCTCACTGTAACAGCTGAGCAGTTTCTCCTAGACCATCTCCACGCTGGGATAGGTTTTACACTAGCTACAGCCATATTTAAAGTCTGTTACTGCTGCCAGGGTTGTAGGTGTTTTCCCAGGCTAGTGTGGATGATTGCGGGGGGGGGGGGGGGGCGGCTGCCCTATGCTACAAGGAGCCAATGTATGGCATAGAGTGGTTACCATAATTTAAAACAAAAACAAGACAAAAATATCACAAAATACAAAACCACCACACTGGCCAGGGGATCATGAGAGAACTCTGCTAACCACAACCATGTGTAACCACAATCATAGCTAGCAGAGGTCAGCTCCCAGTGTAAACAAAGCTACCTAGATCACATAAAAATGCATGATACTGGCCAGATTTCCTACTGAAAAGTCTGCTATACTAAATACACACATTCTCCATTATTCGTAGTCTTCCATTAAGGCTTAAAGATTCAATTGTTCAGATGGCAGGTGATGGCTTAAAAACAAGTTTTAGAACCGAAAATAATGTCTGGCTGGATTTATGCTGACTGCAATCAACTCAGGGTAGAATTTGGTCCTAAGCAGCTCAGCAGCATCGCGCTAATGGATTTAGTGGACTAAATATCCAGAAATAATTTTGTTTTGCCACCCAGCAATGTGAATCCATTGTGCAACAGGGGTCCTGTTCTCCAGGACTGTTGCTCCCCCACAGCTTCTCATACCCTCACATACCCAAGGTTTAAGTAGATGGTACAGATGTCAGAAACAAGCTGCTGGGGTTTGAAGTCAAACTCGCTGAAATCCTTGACTTTTAATGCTCCCATTTTAGGGCCAACCAGGTGCTGCAGGAAGTAGTTCAGCATGGAGATGATGCGCTCAGCAAGGAAAGGATGCACAAACAGGGACTTAATCTCTGGAATGGAAGCCAACAGCTCTCTGAGCATCAAAATAAAAATCAATCCTTCTGCACCGACCCCTTAAACAAGGCAAAACTCCCCCAACCACTGCCACTCCCCCATTCCCAGCTACGAGAGTTTGCTGTCCATACCTGAGGTCAGAAAGGCCAGGGTTCCAATGGTTTCATTGGACATGATGTTGTGGAAGCGAGCCAGCTGACCAAACATTTGCAGACTGGACTCCTTCTCCCTACGAGCCTCCGGGGACAGGCTGTCCCACTCACCACGGTCCTTCTCTATCTGCTGAACTTTTATCTTACTGAGGTACTGTAAAGATAAAGCAGAGGAATTGAGCAGTGTGGTCTACTTAGTAAACCTGGCAAGCTCAGAATGCTTTCATCCTCTCTCACATGGGAAATTATTCCATGAGTTCAGTAGGTCTTGGGAAATCTCCTAGACCTAGAAGGCACATGTGCACATTAGAAAAACTCCACTACAAAATTAGCAACCTAAGAAAAGGACTTGGGTTGAATTGGACCATGGAGGCACTCCTCACCTCCCTTGAGGCTAGGCTGAAGCCCCTTGACAGAGCAGTTTGGGGGAAAGCCTTAATTGCTGCTGCTTGTGATGAACATGGCTTGTTGATAAACAGAGGGTTTAAGTCTCTGGTACTTTAATTGGGTATTTTTCACTAGCACCAATTACACAGTGAAACCAAAATCAAGAAAGGAAATAATTTAGCCCAGGGTTCTGGGTGCCAGTTATAATAGAACCTAGTTTCCAGACTAGGCTTCTCCTTTGCCAGGTCAGCACAAGTTCTCACGTGCTTCCTACTACCCGCAGAAGTGCTGCTGACTGACAGATTCCAAACAGGCCTAGTTCACTGCAACCGAATAAGCAGCAATTCCCTGGGGCCTCATAAAGAAAAGAGGAAAGTAGGAGCTAAAAAGTGGGAGGTGGGTGGAGAAGGACCAAGTGAAGGGTGAAGAGGATTAATTGACAATGTCATTCCTTGGGGTTAAATCGGATTCAGCCACAACATAGAAGTAACTTGGAAGTTTCATTATAGCTGTGGAGGTCTTTGCTCTCCCAATCTCACACAGCAGAGTTCCAGGCTGCAGTAAGTCTCACCGTGAGCCAACCTTGTCAATGACAGGAGCTCTTCTCTCCACGCTTACACAGGGCTCCCATGACCACATGTATTTAACAAACAAAAACACAGCACCTTCTTTTAAACCAAAGCAACATTAGGAACAGCCTATAAAACACTCAGGCAGGTGGATTACATCTATACTGCCAGGCTCACACTTCCACCACAGGACATACAACTGAGCTTCCAAGGGCCCTTTTTTTAGTAGCAAGCAGCAGCTTCAAAAGACGTGGTTAGAAAATAATCACACACGAGGAACAAAGAAGTTCATCTGGGTCTGATGCCTTGTAAGCCCAAAGGAGGAGGCTCTCTCGAGATGGCAACATCTCTGTTAAAATAACAAGGCATTTGCAAAGCAGGCCAGAGGGATTTGGTGATCACAAGCTGCAAGAAGCCTCACATGAGCCAGTTATAGTTCACATAAGCAACAGGCAGACTTCCTCACAACTCTGCCAACGGACGTCAGTCCTGACCTGAAAATCCTCCCCTTGGTTTTGGCTTCCTCTCCCTCTCCAGCCTCCTCAACCTGATACCGATCCTGGTCTGCCAGAGCCCTGGGGTTCTAGCCCCCGGTCCCAACACGTTTCTGCCAAAGCCCTTCAATCATGCTCTCCAGCATCTCTCCCTATTCCACCTCTGGGTTTCTCCCGAGCAGATTATCAGTCTGGCTGAACTCTGCCAAACTGCTTGGAGAGCATCTGATGTAGACAGACCTCACTAGGAGCTAAGGTGAGGGATATAGGTCTGGTACCTTAATCAGCCATCTGACATATAGGAGCTGTGCCTGCTTCCACTGCTACAACTAAGACACCTTCCAAGCCCTACCTGTATGGCTTCATCCAGCAGGAAAATGGCATCGTTCATGAGCAAGTTAAGGAAGCGCAGGAAGAGAGGAGGGTTCATTGCCTCTAGGTTCTCCGAGGCATAATCAGCCAGACCCTACAAGTCACATGCAGAAAGGAGGTGTTAATGCTCCACCACAGTGCAAACTTAAGTGTTGAGTTATATGACACTAATACGGCACTGTACATACCAAATAAGCCACAGAGGTGCTTATCTTAGCTTACCTTTATGCTTTGCCGGTATGAATCTGTCCCCCACATGTATCTGAGAATGGGATACATGGGTCGACGATAGTTAAACTTCTGCTCAAACTGATGGGGATCCCCTGAACAAAAGCAAAAGGGAGAGGGAGCTTCAACTAAGCAGCAAGCACTGGCACAGGGTTTAACCTCTCTAGAGTTCTTCACAGCTGTGGAGCTCTTTGCATTCCCAGCGATGTGTGAGATTCGATACAGCAGAGTTCCAGGCTGCAGTAAGTCTCCCAGGGAGCCGACCCTGTCAATGACAGCAGCTCACTTAGCATCAGGCTGGAGAAGAGCAACATCTGCTCAATTCCTTGAGAAAAATCCAAAGGTGACTTCACAGTGCACCCTGCTCAGCAAGGAACAACTGTCACAGCAGGCTCCTGAAATGCAGCCAACACCAGGAAGTAAGAGCTGATTAAATGCTACTTTCAAATATCAACTTGCCACTATCACTGGACTCCTTGTTGCCTGATCTTTTCTTGCGATGCAGCTCCAATACTGTATACGCTTCACAGAGCCCCGGGACTATTTTATGTGCACTTGGCGAGTTTTACCCAACTAAAGCAACCAGTTTGCATTAGTTAACACTCAGCGCTCCCAACCTGTGACATCAGAGAGGTTCCTGAACTATTTTAAAGGGGCTGTTAAAGTTAACAGAAGAGATAGACCTGAAAACCGGGATAGTTTATTTGTCTCAAAGAAACAGGACAGAAGCCAATGTTCGTGCCTTTGAAAGCTGACAGACAGACTTTTACAAAGTGAGCGGTACATCATATGCTTTTGCTCCATTTTCCCTTGGAATAAGCACCCCAGGTAATAACAGCTCTTGGGATTTCCCTGTGTTTGTGCTGGGGAAACCACTTCGCTGGCAGTGGTTGGCAATAGCACAAGGTGCTCACCATCAGCTCAGAGGAAGCAACCAAGTTGAAGCACTGAGCATTTCCCCCCCCTCCCCACTAGCAAAGAGCTCCATGCTGTTCCTACGGACGTCAGCAGCAAGGCTATCGCTGATTTCAGTGGGAGCTGGGTTAACCACTGGGCTTGAGAGACAAACAGTGCTGAGGCAGTCTGCTGAGCTGCTGGACGCCTCTTGGGATGAGCACTCAGAATGTACGATAATGAAGTTAGAGCACAGGATAAAATGAGTGTGCCCGGGCCAGTCAACACAGAGCCCCAGGTCTGGGAAGCAGGGGGCAGAAATGTTGTGGAGGCAGCATACGTGGACTTTGGTTGGTTGAGGAACGGGAACACTTCTCCTTGCCCCACTGTGATTCTTGCTCTGTGACTGAGTGCTCTAGAGGGAGGAGAGCATCCTGACTAGGCTGGTGGCTGAGATGGAGGGCTGTAAGTATACGCCTGTCTTGTAGGGGCCTCTGAGAAAAGCCACCTATGGAAGGTCTGTGAGTATGGAAATGTGCTCGTTTCCCCACTGAGCAGAGCAGGTCCAGCTGAAGTCAATGGGAGTGTTGCTACTGCCTTCAATGGGAGCAAGGTGGAACTCCTAGTGGGCGCAGCTAGACAAGTACGTTAGGGGACTTGATTAGACCATGAAATGCAGCTTTCCAGAGCATCTGTTTTCAAGACATGTTGCAGCTTTGCCTGCATCAGCAATTCAGAACAACTGCATTTTTGCTAAAGAGCTGTCTGTGTAATATGGTCTAATGGATATGACCAAGCCTGACTAGGTTAGGGTTGGTGCACCATTGTCAATAGAACCAGGAGTGGCCCTACACGAGCTGCCGGCAACTGGCGCCCTAGACGCAACGCGCGATCGGCGCCCCCGCATCCAAAGCCCTCAATGGCCGTTTTTCTTGGCGCCCTAGGCGACCACCTAGGTCGCCTGAATTGACAGGCCACCACTGAATAAAACAAGGTATGTCAAAGCCTGCAGACAGCCTCCCATTGATTGTTCTCAGCGCAAGAAACAAATCCCTCCCCTTTCCTGCTTACCTGTAAACTCAATATCCACAAAGACCTTGATAAGTGCCTCAGCCAGATGGGCAGCATGTTGGTAGGAGCAGAACACTCGCTCGCGATGGAACATGCTGGAAACAAGTGGGTTTTGGACCTGATCCAAGTGAGGCATCACTGCTTCCAACACTTCGGCCAGCTTGGCTCGTAGGTGAGGATTCTTCATTCTGGAAAAGAAACACGCATACACTGGGGCAGTCTAGAGCAAAAAGGGAATTTGATTGGCCAAAGAGAATCCCAAAGGACTGGCTGAGCACACTACCCTTCTGCAACCAAACTTCTGACCTAATCGAGAGCACCTGCATTCCCAACAGCACGCCACGATCGCTTTCAGTCACTAGCGGTTAATCCTCCGAGAAAGGACTATAGGAGGAGTGAAGGTTGAAGATTTTGGCTTATCCCTGAGAGAAGCAGTCTCTCAGCGAGGCACACTACTGCATGCTTGTGCATGCTCATCAGTTGTGGCTCTTTTGCCCTAGTCCAACATATTATGGTGGCAAATTTTCTGTTATATCAGCTACGTGCTGAACTGGTGTAACTCTTCCATCTCCTATTTATATAACATCAGAAGTACTTTGAACTTGCACAGAGCTCTTACTAATCTATCAGAGAGCATTCAGCAAGGGTGAGTAAGCGTTACTGTTCCCACTAAAGAGGTAGGGCACAGGGGCCGAGTGGCCTGGCCAAGACTGCATAGCGAGTCAGTGAAAGAAGTCTCCCAAATGCCATACTGCAGAATGGCAAATACCGCCTCAGGCAGAAGACAAAGTTTACCTGCCCCTACTGTTGCCATGAATGTGATTGCACACAGAAATAGGAACAAATGAAGAGCATGAACACAGTGTACACAAGGATATCTTACCTCAAGGATCAATAAGTCAGCTCATGATTTTTTTCGGTGCTTAGGCAACAAACACCCTGGCAACAGAGGTTTCAGAAATAACAAAGACAGGCTGATTTAGACAACCTGTTTTGACACCCAATTCCATAAAACAGGAAAGTTCCCAAGTCAGACACGGACATAAAGCAAATCTCCAAAGAGAACACACATTCTGCGGGTACATAAGTTCTGGTTTTCAAAGGTGCTGTACACTTAAGAATTCCTGGTGCCTTAACTTGGAATTGCAAGCACTCATTTCTGAACGTCTGTCCCCTAGTGCCACAGGCCACCCACCTTATAACGCACTAAATGTCCCTGCCTTTTGTTGTGATGTTCTGCACTTGCAGCTAAACACCAATAAAAAAAGGTGCACAATTATTTCCGGTCTTTGGAAATACGAGTCAGGTTTGAAATTTCTTTCAGTCTGACCCATATAATCAAAAGCCCCCGGTGATTAGGGTAAATGAGGGGCAAACACATTAGCACCACTGAATTCTGGAAGGTAATTTTTGATCCCTAGCCAAATGATCACATGTGGTGCTCACTAAATCCAAGTTCCGCTGTACACACACAATAGCCATTTGTTTCCTTGTTTGAGGCAGCAGGGTAGTAGTCACACAACAAAAAGGAAGTATTTTCCAGGTGCTTTTCAGATACAGCAAGATGTGCTGACCTTATCTGTTACATGTAAACACACTATTCTACACACCCCTGCTTGCGCCTGCAGCAGATTATGCCTCCCGAGGCCCCAGCACTTCTCCCTGCAATGGATGTGCTGTGAACATTCTTTTTTTTTTTGGGACACAAACATAAAAACCTGTGTGTGAAAACAATTTTGAAGGACGCACTTCAGTCTCCTGCTTCAGGAGACGTATAGGGAAGACTAAAAAACAACATCTAATAGAAATCCATGTGCCAGGCATTCCATCATTGCTCAAAGTTCACTAACAAAGAGCTGTAACTAGATAGGCTCCCAACATTACAGTAATTTGCCATTAATGAGGAAACAGATGCTGGACTCCCATTTGTCTCTTACATGAAACCCAAGCGCTTTGGGACAAAGGTCTTTGCTTAGGATGCCCCTAGTGGGCAGAATTCTTTGCTGTCCCCAGGTGGGTCAG
Organism: Rafetus swinhoei; assembly: GCA_019425775.1. Lineage (NCBI taxonomy): Eukaryota > Metazoa > Chordata > Testudines > Trionychidae > Rafetus > Rafetus swinhoei. The sequence continues at coordinate 19,228,441 of CM033429.1, read as the reverse complement.
CGGAGTCATTAACGTTTACATCAAACCTCAAGACACCCCTTATGATTTTTACTTGTTTGTTTCTGTCTCTGGATGCTTTGCAGTAAGTGTAAAAGGACAAAGGGCTGCAAAGGTCTTTACCTCTCAACATCACCCGTGAAAACAGTAACAAAGTGAAAGATGTGCTCCAGAGAGTCAGCAGAAGCCTCCAAGATGTCATCAGCAAACCGCCGCAGGAAAATGAAGAAATCACCCAAATTATCAGCAAAGAATTCTGTGAATAGAAGTCATAAAAATTAGTGTCTCGTCAGACGCTCTTTTTTAGCCTTCCCTGTGGGATTCCCCCCTGTGCTTCTCATGGTGATTAAAATTAAAATGGTAGTTTAATGCCAATAAAAAAATGAAGCAATTACTGAGAAAGCCAGCACAGCCTGTACAAACTGTATCCCTAGACCTAACAGGAACAACTTGCACTTACATATATAATCCTAAAAGTCCTCCATACCAATAAGATTTATTGTACATTGAGATCACTTCACCCCACTAAGGATATTAAATTGCGGTTAACTGACTAGTCAAGTAGTCGATGGAATTTCCATCCACTACTCGACTAGTCGATAGGCATTTGTATTTCAAAGGAGGAATGCGGAACTCCAGTACAGCCCGGGCCAGTGGGAAATCCCACTGACTCTGGGCTGCATGCGGGTGCCGGAAGTGCCCTCATGGAGCTTGGGGTTAGTGGGGGACTCAGAATCCCCCGCTGACCCCAGGCTCCATGCCATGCAGAGCCTAGGGTCAGCTCGGGAGTCCCCAGCTGATCCCGGGCTCCTCAACTGCCCTTTTGAAATGTGGAGGCAGCGTTTCAAAGGGACAGCTATGGAGCTTGGGGTGAGCTGGAGACTCCCCAGCTGATCCCGGTTCCGCGTGGCATTTCCCCAGAACTCGGGGTCAGCTGGGGAGTGATCCCGGGTTCTAGGGAAATGCTGTGCCAAACCCAGAGTCAGCTGGGGAGTCCCCAGCTGACCCCGGGCTCCACAGCACGCCTGTGTTTTAAAGGGGCAGTGCTGCACAGCTGATCCCCGGCTCAGCTGTGCGGCATTGCCACTTTGAAGTACCCCTTCCCCACCTTTGCTGCCTTTATCTTATAGAGGCAGCAAGGGGGTGGGGGGAATCGATTAGTCAACTAATCCATCTGATAAGCAAATGCTTATCGGATAGTCGACGAATCCTTAACAACCATGGAAGCAAGTCACTTTGGGGTGAAATTTGGCAGCTGTGTAGCAGTGCATAACTGTAAACAACATCTGAAGGATCCATATCCAATTGAAACTGCAGGGCTAATGATGTGTGGTTACATTCTGCCTCAACTGGACGGGGCAGAACGTTGGGATTGGACTCTCCAGTTCCTACAGAAAGTGCCCGATACTTTTAAAAGAGGCCAGAACCTTAGTTTGTCTCATCAGAAAGACAGCACTTCCACCAGTACAGTGACCCTGTTAACAATCAGGGGAACTGGTTCAGTGCTAAGATGGAGCAGTGCTATCTACTGGGCCACCGCCTTCACTTCCAGGAAAATCAGAATTTCCATGGACAATTCCCATGCAGTGCACATTCAACGCAAACCCAGCTGTGCACAATCTGTTGAGAATCACAAGTTCACACTCTCAGGCATTTCTATGATGCATGTCACTTTGTTATCTGGGCTCTGGACATTTTGGCGCAGAATTTCCCCTTGTTTCTGTACAGATCCTACAGCCCTGATTTTGCAAGTTCCTGCAAAATGCAGGCACTCAGCACCTCCAAAAGAGACAGGCCATTTACTGCATAAATAATGCAAACTGAAAAGGGTGCTAAAGCTATTTTAACTCCTTCACCCTCTCTGTTAGTGGTGCGCTGGTCTTAATGAAAAGCAGTGATCTCTACCTGGAACGTAAGCCAGTGCACTGTGCTTCACTTCTGGCAAAGGGAACGTCAGGTCTACAGGCTCAGTGCCTCGGTTTCCTATCGCCAGCTGGACCAGGAGAACTGCCATGGACACTTGCAAATTCAGGCAGTTCTGTAGCATCTGTGGCTCAGTCATGGATGTTTTGGTGGAAAGATAGACAGTCATCAGGCGTTCAAACTGCTCCCGCAGACTGTCTGCTGCAGGGCTGGAACTTTGTTGAGCCTCTCGCCAGGCTACCTGCAGCCGGTGAAGGCTTTGGTTTATCTTTACCATCTGATCATGCAACCTGTCCACAGAACAAAGATGAGAATACCGGAGAAGTTGAGAATCGATTTAGTACAGATGGCCCACAGAGATCCTAAACGTGTCTATGTGCAGAACACTGAGTGGTGGTGTGCAACTGGCAGAAGTCGCTGAGAAGGCAGAAAAAAGCAGGGCACAGTACCAGCTTTACAAACTGCTCCACTCCATCTGAATAAGCAGAAAGACGGTTGTAACTGAGTGAGCATTATTTAAATCCACTGTCCTCAAATTATCCACCATGAATAATTCTGTCTGCTGGTCTGTCGAATGGCATGTTACCAGAATCAGACAGTGAAGGACTGGGAGGGTGCAGTTCCAGAAAAGGAGCTTTCTTACAAACTAATCTGGAGAATGAAAACTCTGGTGATCCACCAGTGCTAACTCTGCACCGGATGGCTAGCTTGGCCTAAGCAGCTGTACATCCTCTCAGACTAGCAGAGTCCGGGATGTTCTAAGTAATGTGGCGATGCCCGCAAGGTGATACTTTGTTTCCCAGCAACAAGCCATTTGTATAACTTTTCCGGCTTTTTTGATATTTAGAAAATAAATCACATGGAAGGTGAGTACGCCTGGATCACTGGTGACCCCGCAGTATCCAGGTAGCTATTCACAGTGGGAGGCTAAGCAATCAGTACGCGTGTTAGCCTCCTGCAGATCACTTCCCGAGAAGAGCAGCCAATTATCCTCCTAACCTACTGAAAATGAAGCCCACTCACTATGGCAGTTCAAATACTCTATCCGGAGAGAGAGATGCTCTCTGGTACAGACAGGAGATTTGGGCCATTTCTCTCCTGGGGAAAGATCAGCAGCCAATGAAAACGATAATGTAAATTACCAAGGCCAGGAGCTGGGCATTATCTTTGGATCTACTGAAGAGATGGACCCCTGGTTCAAAGCCAAAGCAGAGATCCATCTCTTCAGCAGACCCAAAGATAAGGCCTGGCAGCTATTATCTGAGCACAGGGGAAATAAACCCCATGCTGATTTGTCATCTACAGCTTGGAGCGCAGGTGTCATCAGAACAATCAGAAAAACAGGCCTAACAGTACTGGGCCTTTGGATACAGAACAGTACTTAAAAAAACCACCTGTCCCTTAATTTAGCATTTTTCTGTTATTTGAGAACAACAGATATTACCTGAGTCTCGGCAAAAGAATCTGTCCCATAAACTTGCAGACATCCTGGTTTAAAAAGCATCCATAAGAAATACAAGTTTGTGTGGCACTCTCCCAGTTACCAACACCGTTCATAACAACTGGTTCCTGGACTAACAGGCTAGCAGAGGAGTTACCTGTGAAATCCTAAATGGAGGGTGTACTGTGTCAGGACTAGGTTCTCGGTCACCAGATTGTAGCTGTGGGCAAACCCTGGATCCTGCTCAGTCACAGCTGGGATCAAACACGTTTCTTTTTCCAAGCCTTGAAGAAATTAAAAGCACCAGTGAATTGACCCTGCCCTGCTGGGTCTGGGAAGGGGACTTCAGTGCAGTCAGAAAGACCCAACTTGGTGTGGGTGATATTTTAACCTTTTTCAGCTTCTCTTGACTCCATCACAGCCCACCTAATTTGTTGCCTCCTTTTCCTCCTGAAGAGACAGGAGGTATAGTTTTGTAGGGGAGACAAAGTGCACATGAGCCCATATGGAAGCAAGGTGAGCCTAACATTTCTAGCATACCTACCTTTCAGATGCACATTCTTACTTCTCCTCTCCTCTTCATTCAGCTCTTTCAGGGCACAGTAGGTGGGGTCAAAGGTGAGAAGCCTAGGAGATCTGGGCTTGCAGAATGGCTGGCACAGTTTCAGGAGGGCAGCTCCTAGATTCAGAAAGAAGGCATCCGAGGCATACATCTGGAAGAAGATCTCCGGCATCTGGTTAGCCCAGATTTTGGTACGGCCTGCATTAGCATGGAGACAGTTTCCAAGCCAGGACAGAATCCTGTGCTTGGTCTCTGGAGAGAGCTGTAACAGGTTCTTCAACATCTGGTAGATTTTCTCATGGAACTGGGCCATAAACTGTTAATAAAAAAACCAAACCGTCACTGAAGGAATTTTTGAAAAGGTCCATTTCACTTGCACTTTTCAAGTTGGTCTGAGAGCTCCTAGGTCATCCTACTCTTCTTAGGGCATGCCTTCCCTGCTGCTGGGAGCTAGCCTCCTCGCCCAGCTGGACAGACTCAGACTCTGCTCCAGCTAGCATGATAAAAGTAGCAGTGTGGATGTTGCTGCCTCAAGCTAGCCACCTAAGTCCAAACTTACCTGTCCCTTGGGTCTGTGCTCAGGAAGCACGCCCAAGTTGTGGGTCCACACAATTATTTTTTAGTGTGCTAGCTCAAGGGGGGGTTAGTGCAAATCTGGTGACCCCATGCTAGGAAGCATGCTCCCAGCTGGAGGGCAGGCATACCCAAAGGTGCTTACTTGTAGCTCCCATGACCCCTTAACATTGTCCCCTGTCAGAGACAACATGTGGTGAACATAGCAACCCTGAAGCCTACAGCTAAAAGCCAGGAAGATGTGTTAAGAGATACAATGAATTGTTTCAATGGAAAGGAAAACCAAAGGTTTTTACAGGTCGCTGGGAGGAAGGATGGTTTTGTAGTAGGGCACATGACTGGGAGCCAGTTGATGTGGGTTCAGGCTCTCTATGGGGAACCTTTGTACTTGTTTTTCACCTGCAGAATGGGGATTACAGCCATCTCCCAGAGTTTGTGTTACTTCATTCGTTCATGTCTAGAAAGTTCTCTAAGATTTTGCACTGCTGCAGCACTTTCCACACGAGCGATTCAAAGCATGTTACCCATATGCATGGAGTTATTCTCCCAACACCCTGTGATGTCTGTGCTATCCTTATTGTACAGGTGGGAAAACAGCATCACAGTACACAGAGGTGGAGTGACTTGCCCAAAGTCATGCAGCCATCCTATGGCAGAACCTGGACAGTGCCCAGATCTCCTGAGCCCAAGTTTGCTGCTGTAATCCATTACAAGGGATCCTTTCCTTAGCAAGGCACACTGGGGTTCAGTATTAGAAAGTGGTACTTCAGCTCCACCTGATGAATGTTGGACTCCTGCACTTTGATCTCTTGTGGACTGGACCGGGATGGATTCAGAAAGTAGCCATGACTCTCCACTACACCCGGAGTTTTCAGCAAGCAGGAGATGCTCAGGATGACTCCTAGCAGGGTCTTCTGATACAGCTGCCCATTGGTGGGTCCTTTGGTTGAATGTAGTCTACAAAAACCTAAAGAGACAGATGATCTGCATGCTACTGTTCATATAAGCATGAAGAGAGCCTGTTGACTTGGGAGCGGTCAGAGATCAGTAGGAGTAGTTTATTAAAGAAGGAATGGGGGGGGGGAAACAAATTATTTCATTCTCTCTTTTGTTTTTTCTCATAGAGGATGAAGATAAATACGTACAGGATGTGTGAACCAGGTAGGACACTGCATGCACAATCCCTTAACAGCTGGAATGCGTGGGTGGGTCATAGCAACACACTTCACAGAGTGCACATTTACAAGAGCAGAATGGGAGCCCTGTCCAATTCAGTCTGTCATTCAGTAACAAAGCCAAAGCAAAAGCCATTAGCCACTGCACAGGAAGATATATCTACATCAGACTCATTGGCCTGTGGGTGTATTCAGTATCAGAGGGGTAGCCGTGTTAGTCTGAATCTGCATAAACAACGAGAAGTCCTGTGGCACCTTATAGACTAACAGATTTCATCAGATGCATGCAGTGGAAATTCCAGAGGCAGGTATAAATATACAGGTACTACATGTATCTGATGAAGTGGGTCTTTGCCCACTAAAGCTTATGCTTCAATAAATCTGTTAGTCTATAAGGTGCCACAGAACTTAGAATCGTAAAACTTCTCGTTGTTAATTTGGGTGTATTCAGTTGCTTTCCTTGTTGGCAAACAGCGAGGCTAAGACTTAAAGAGCCACAGAAAGTGAACTCTCCCATATAGAGATAGCCTTTCTGGGGTGATGGCAGGGGCATATCAGTGGGACAGCATAAAGAGAACTTGCTCTGCTGTTGCCTATGCAGCACTTTTCCAGTGGACAGCTGACATCTGTTACCAGCTCTCCGGCATGCTTACCTGTGCTATATCTTTCTGTCTGGTGAAATAGAGGAGTATATCCAGATACATGTACAGCAGGATCTGACAAAGGTCCAGGTCCTTGATTCGACCCAACAAAATATCAAACACAGGAACCATGACCTCCCCAAATGTCCGTACTTCCTCATCCATCGTCAAGGCTTCTATGACCTCCTCAAGAAACTCAGTCACATCTTCAAAGTCTAATTAAAGAAGAAAAGAGTGTGTGTGTGGGGGAGAAGGGGGGGGGGGAAAGCGTAGAAAAAAACACATTTAACAGAAATACTCCAAGTATTTTTAGTGGCTTCAGTCCACTAATATCTCACTACAATCCCTCACCAGCAGCCTAGTAGATAACACCATACTGTCAAATACTAGCCAGGGGCTGCCTGGATTAGCTGATGTTTGAACAAGCCCATAGCTTGAGATTCCTGTGACCCTGACTGCTTAGGGATAAAATTCATCAAGAGATAAGAATTCTCAACATAGTATTAAGCAGAACCAATTGTGCTTGATAAGGAGATTAGAAACATGCTTATCACTAGACACGTTTCCCTCCAGCCAAGTGGACAGCATTGTATTTTCAGAGGGCATAAGGACATTAACTAAAGGTATCTGAACTGCCCCACAGATTTTTAAATCCCTTATAAAAGAGGGGGGCCTCAGTATTTTATTCTGCAAGTACTAGGGATATTAAATATCAGTTAATTGAATAGTCAATTAATTCTTGACTAACTCATGAATTCTTATCGGTTACTCAACTGTTCTATAGTCCCTGGGAGCGAGGCTGGCAGCCAGTGCACTCCAGCCCCACTCCCAAGGAGCCCCTACCACTAATTGCTGCTGCCCCTGTATCAGAGGCAGCAGCGCAGGGTGCCAGGTGGGAGCTGCTCCGCGAGGAGAGCCAGTTTCAAAACCAGCTCCCCTCGTGGCCCAGCTGCCTGCCACCCCAACTGCTGCCTCTAATACACGAGCTCCTGGACCCAGCATGCGCCAGAAGTGAGCTGAGCTGCTTGCTTGGCTCTTTATACACTTTAAATGCAGAGCTGCAGCAGCGGGCAGGTCCTGGACCCAGCGCAAGCCAGGATTGAGCTGAGCTGCTGGCCAGCCGGCAAAAAAATGTACTGGCAAGGGTGGGAGCGGGGCTGGGGGGGGGAGGGGCGCGCGGGAGGAAATGCATGTAATCTATAGCATTAACCTATACGCTTCTGCTTATTGGTCAATCGACTATACTATTACATCCCTAGCAAGTACGATGTTGGAAGAAGATTCTCATAGACCACTCTCCTCCATCCACCAATCCCAAACACATTCAGTGGACCCTACCACTGGTATTCATGGACTGTGGCTCAACACGTTAGCTTCTCTAGTGACAGAAAACCAAGAAAGCCAACAGCAGATTTATGTTGAAAAGGACTGAGCTGTTTAGAGGCTCCATCCCATTTCCGGCTCGACTGCCTCCTGTTCACAAGTCTATCCAGAGAGCTTAAAATATTAGTTAAGATTCCTAACCTAGTCAGATGATCTTTTGCTAAGATGTCTGAATAGCTTATTTTTATTCCCTGCTCCTTAGCTAACTTGTAAGTTTGGATTTACAGTGTGAGAAATCTTGGCCCCATTCAAGAATGGCTAAACTCCCTTCAACTTCAAGGGCACCAGATTTTTACCCATTATTTTTACAAAAAGACAAGACAGAGTTAACTTAAGTCAGCTTTGCACTCACCATGGTCTCTATTAGTGGGCTCAGTTTGTCTTGCTAGCATCACCTGGTCTTACTTTCACTTTGAAATTTTTCTAAAGGCAAACTTCCCCCTATTAGTCTTAAAGAAATGCCTAGAGTATCTTCTGCTTACATGGCTCACTTGATTTTCAAAGTCAAGCTTGAACCTTAAATAGCAGAGGAACTGGGCTTGTTATGAAGTGGAAAGGAAAAGCAATAATATTTGATCATCTGAAAATAACTCATCCACCAGGAGGAGGCGGCGTGTCTATACACTTACGTGCTCCTCTCAGTGCCTCCAGCATCAGGTCCACCAGCTGCTCATAGACATTCTGGTTGACATAGATCTCTGAGGTAAGGAGAACAGTGCGAGTGTTCGACACAGTCAGGTTCCTGCAGCGAACTGCAAAGGGGAGCAGGTTCTCTGGCACTTTGGTTATCTGCACAGAAAGAGACAGTGAGACAGAAGGAATTATGTCCTCTAAAGTGTACTAGTATATGTGGATAGTCCACCAACTTACTGATCTGACATGAGTAAGTAGACTGCATATGATGCTATTTCCTTTCCCCAAAGCTGCCTACCTACCTCTTCCTTCGCTCTCTGGAAACAGGCATATAGATAACGAAGAATCTGTTTCTCTCCTGCATCTCTATCTGCTGAAAGATTCTGCGTGCTGACAGAGGTCATGTAAATCAGGTGATTTCCTGGCTCTTGGAGCAGCAAGCGGGTGAAGAGTGCCTAGACACATAATTAAATATACTGAAAACACAGAATCCCAAGTGTCTAAAGTCACAATCCCCGCCCTCCCAACAAACTGTTTTTTGCCCGTTAGGCTTTCCTTCCCTACTGAGAAATGAAAAGAATTTAGGGATAGACCAGGGGTTCTCAGACTTTTTCCAGTCTGCCAGGCCACCAGCTTCTCCATCCATCTTCAGACTTTACTAATAGGCGTCTGTGCCCTTTGCCAACAAAGCTGGCAAGCGTCAGCCTGACTCTGCAGTTACAGGAGCCCGTCTGCTTACAATGTTTTGATGAGGTGGAGAGTGGCAGAGCTGAGTACTGGAGCACCAACTCCCACATGCCTACTCTTATAAGCAAAGGCATTCTCATCCTCCAGGAGGTGGACCCAGCATATTAAACTGCAGGAGCGACAGAGATCTTGAGAAATTCGTAGTTAAAGAATGGCTAAAATCCCGTCACCATACTCCTAATCTGTATCTTCCCATTCAGTCTCTCACGCTGGCAGCAGACTTTCTGCAGCCACTAGGAGGAGCTAGTATTGGGAACCCATAAGCACTCCAAAGTCCCTAGCTACATAAGCCTAAAGTCACCGCCAGCCAAATGGTCACAGGCAGCAGCACATTACCAGAGGTCCCCAACGCGGTGCCCGCAGGTGCCATGGCGCCCACCGGGCCATTTCTGTGCACCCACTGAGTGATCGGGGCCGGCAGCGCCAGCCCCAGGCGTGCAGCACATGGGCAGCCCTGCCCCCGGGAACGTGGTGCATGGGCTGTGCCGGCCCCAGGCACGCGGCGTATGGGCGTCCCGGCCCCTGGGCACGCGGCACTGGTCCCAGGCACACGGCGCTTAGGCGCTGCCGGCTCCTGGGCGCGCAGCGCATGGGCGTCCCCGCCTTTGGGCACGCGGCACAGGAGCGGTGCCGGCCCCAGGCGCACGGGCGCTGCCGGCTCCTGGGCGCGCGGCACAGGAGCGACGCCGGCCCCGGGCATGCAGCGCATGGGCTGTTCCGGCCCCGGGCGCACGACGTATGGGCGGCCCCGGCCCGGGCGCGTGGCACAGGAGCGGCGCCAGCCTTGGGCACGTGGCGTATGGGCAGCCCCACCCCTGGGCGTGCGGCACAGGAGCGGCGCCGGCCCCAGGAGTGTGGCGCATGGGTGGCGCCGGCACTGGGCACACAGCGTATGGGTGGCCCCACCCCCGGGCGCGTGTGCGGCCCCGCCCTCGGGTGCCCGGCCCGTGAGTGGCCCTGCCCCCGGCAGCCCCAAAAGTTTGGGGACCACTGCATTAGACAATTAGTAAGCAAGTCTGCACTTGCAGGTAAACTCTTACATGCTGGGCAGGGAAGGAGCAAACTATAAGTTACAATTAGCTGCTGATAGCCAGATTTTTTGCGCACTATAAGAACTAAAAGCATCAGTAAATCTCACAGCAAAAGCTGTGAACAGAAGCCCAATGACACTTACTCCATTTGGCAAGGAATAATTTCCATTTGGCAAATGAAATGAATAGGTAGCAAGTTTAAAGCAAACAAAAGGAAGTTTTTCTTCACAAAGCACCAGAATGCAGCCAGTTTGGCTCTTTAGAGCAACTGCGTTCCAAATCAGACTACCAAAAGAAGGGCTATTGTTAGCCTAGTCTAAAACAAACAAACGAACAAGCTGAGCTCGCTGGTTTCTCAGTAATGTGCACAAGTTCTCTTCCTCGATCATTAATGTTTTTATGTGTAGCTAATCTTTAAATAGGAATCATTAAACACCCATTTGGGACTGGACCTTCGAGGGGATGCTCTGCAATCAGGAACCTGCTTGTTATTCACTGCACCTTCCTTAGCTTAGGACTGCCAGATACCAACCTAAGAAAGCTGACTGAGAAACGGTGATACCTGTTCAATGTTTTCCATGTCAAGCCAATCTTGTTCATCCAGATCTGCAGCCATTTCCTCCAGGTACACACAGCGAGCAGGAATTCCATTGCCGCTCTTCATACTGGGATCACCTGGGGAAAATCAAATTCACTTCAGAGCACCACAAATATGTGCCTGCAGACAGCACATTCAGTGCTGTGGACCCTGCCTGCTATAGGGAGCTAACTGTTATAAACAGCTACCAAATATCAAGCTCTTTAATGGGCTGAAAATCAAAAAAGAATCCTACACAAAATGGAAAAAAGGAGGGATACGTAAAAATAGCACAAGGAGAGCCAAAACGCAGAATAAGGCACAAAATGAGTTACATCTACCAAGGGACATAAAAAACAATAAGAAATTGTTTAAATACATAAGAAGCAGGAGAGATGAGAGGGAATTGTAGTTCCTCATCTTAACAGGGAAGGAAAGCTAATAACTGATGACATCAAGGCTGAGTTGTTGAATGTCTATTTAGCTTCATACTTCACTGAAAAGGTTAATGATGATCAGTCACTCAATGCAATTTTAACACCCTAGGGAAAGAACAGGCTAAAGAATATATAGGTAAGTTAGATGTATTCAAGTCAGCAGGCACTGATGAAATTCATTCTAGGATACAAAAAGTTATTCTTCCGCTCTGCTCTGCGCTGATTAGGCCTCAGTTGGAGTACTGTGTCCAGTTCTGGGCACCACATTTCAAGAAAGATATGGAGAAATTGGAGAAGGTCCAAAGAAGAGCAACAAAAATGAATAAAGGTCTAGAGAACATGACCTATGAAGGGAGACTGAAAGAATTGAACTTGTTTAGTTTGGAAAAGAGAAGACTGAGAGGGGACATGAGAGGGGTTTTCAGGTATCTAAAAGGGTGTCACAAGGGGGGGGGGGGGGGAATTGTTCTCCTTGACCTCTGAGGACAGGACAAGAAGCAATGGGCTTAAACTGCAGCAAAGGAGGTTTAGGTTGGACATTAGGAAAAACTTCCTACCTGTCAGGGTGGTTAAACGCTGGAATAAGTTGCCTAGGGAGGTTGTGGAATCTCCATCCCTGGAGATATTGAAGAGCAGGTTAGACAGACATCTATCCGGGATGGTCTAGACCACTGTTTCTGAAAGGGTTCCACGGAATCACTTTGAGAAACACATTAATCGGCTGCCCTGGTCTGTTTATTTACCAGCGGTGCAGCCACAGAGCCTCGCGGCTCCCATTGGCTCCATTTCACTCTTTGCAGCCAAGCAGAGCAGCGGGAAGCTTTCAGAAACACTGCTCTAGACAGTACTGGGTCCTGCCGTGAGGGCAGGGGACTGGACTCGATGACCTCTCGAGGTCCCTTCCAGTTCTAGAGTTCTATGATTCTATGCTACGTAAGGAATTACCGAAGCAATCTCGGTATCATTAGCAATTATCTAAAAGAACTCAAGGAGAATGGGTGATGTCCCACAGGACTGGAAAAGGGCAAACATACCTATCCTTAACAAGTGGAACAAAGAGGACCCAGGGAATTATAGACCAGTTAGTCTAACCTTTGATACTGGATCAAATTAACAACCAATTAATGTCATTCTCTAGGTCAGAGGTTCTCAAATTGGGGGTCATACTCCTCAGGAGGTTATTATATGGGGGACTGCAAACTGTCAGCCTCTCTCCACGTGTGGAATAGATTTTGTTACGTGCACTGAGGCATGTGCTCCATGTCCGCAGTTTATACTACTATGAAATATATAAAAAAGTGTTTAGTCTGGGATCAACATTCCCTTTAAACTGTATGCTTGTGCGGCCACTCAGGAGAATTTCCAGTGCCGCCCAGCTGATTAGCAGAGCTCCCTGAGCTAGATTGGTGTTTCTCCTGATGGTGCACATTCGCACATGTGGTCAGCTTGGTATTATTCAGTATTTTCATTAATGACTTGAGTAACGGAAGAGAGAGCATACATAGAATTATACAGAAGACACAAAGATGGAAGTCATACAAGCAATTTGGAGGCAGAATTAGAAAAAATGACTGACAAATGGGAGAATTTATCTGAAATCAACAAGATGAAATTCAATAAAGACAAATGCAAAATACTTCACTTGGGAAGGAAAAATCAGGGGCACAAATACAAAACAGGGAATAAGTGGCCAGACAGTAGTACAGCTGAGAAGGATCTGTAGGTAATAGTGGATCACAAACTGAATATGAATCAACAATGCGATGCAGTTGCAAAAAAAGACTAGTATCAGTCTGGGGTGCCCTAACTGGACCATCTAGCTAAAATGGAAGATACACAGGTAATCGTCCTACTATATTCGGAACTGGGGAGGCCTCAAGGAGGCCACTTCTGAGAGTCACACTTAAGGAAAGATAAATGAGAGACCCCAGAGCAGAGCAACAAAGTGATAAAAGGCTTAAAAACCTGACCTATGAGGAAAGGTTAAAAAAACTGGTATGTTTAGTTTTGAGAAGAGATGACTAAGGAGGGACCCTCTTACAGCCTTCAGCTACGTTAAGGGCTGTTATAATAAGGACAGTGATCAACTGTCCTCCATGTCCACTGCAGGTAGGACAGGAAGCAACGGGCTTCAACTGCAGCAACAGAAACTTAAGTTATATATTAAGAAAAGCTTTCTAAATATAGCTGTAGTAGAATAGTTGGACGACCACCTATGAGGGATGGTCTAGGTTTATTTGGTCCAGCCACAGCATAGGGGTAGACTTAATGACTCTGAGGTCCTTTCCAGTCCTACATTTCTATGAAATGTTGAATAAATCATTCCTTCAAGTAAATCACCCATCAAGTAAATCACTTCCCATCTGATCCCTACAAGTGAACTTCACCAAATAAAAGAGGCAAACAGCAGCACCGACTGGGGCTTTAGAAAAGCAAGATATGAACTATAACCTAGCTGCACGGTCATGCCAAGTGGGGACAACACAAATCCCATTTTAGCGCTTTACATTTATTTCAGGATGGATTGATTCAAATCACCAAGTGGAAAGTCTCAATTTCAATGATCACTTTTTATCAAACTTTTCCATTTGCAGTGCATAACTACTAAACCAACTAAACAGAGTCTGCGCACTAGATTTGTTACCTCCTTTTGCTGCCTAGGAGTGTATGCTATTATATGCATATATTTAAGCAATTATAAAACTTAGAATATTTTCAGAGTCTTATTAATTGTACATTGTTAGTATCTTAGAAAATGAAGAATGATGGGAAGAATAAAAAATATCCATAATTTGAGCTTATTCAATCAGTTTTCAGGTAGAGTGAAGCTATGCAACAAGAGTATGAGACCACCAAGATAGGCTCAGTGAATGTTCCTCATGGAGATAAGTGATAGTATCTGCTAGTCAGAGGCGAGGTGCCAGTCTCTTACACCAAGTAGCACAGCTCAAGTCCCCCACAGAATCAAGCCTTTGAATACGTGACCTATCATGTCATATTTATAAAGCTTGACCCCCAACATTAAAATGGTGGTGGGGCGAGGAAATCTCTATGTAGAAAAGCAGCCATTAACTCAAAGGTTTTGACAGAGGTTCATGGATCCAGCATATTTATTTTTTATTTAAAATGTTTTAAGAAATAATAAATGTAGGCCATAACATATTGATATTAAATTCAGATTTCACTTTAAATGGGCTGCTTTTTAAAGGAAAACTAAATTCATTTTTAAGTCGGTTATTTATTTAAAAAATATTGATTTTCATCCATGCTGTTTTATTCGGATTTTTTCATAACACTGCACACAAACCACAGAAATTAAAATTAGGTTCTAAGCTCTTCAGGGCAGCGACTGTGCCTACCCGTGCATTTGCACAGTGGCTAGCAAAATGGAACCTTGATCCTGCTTGGTGTCTGGGAATTCATAAATAAATAATAATAATAATAATAATGTCAGATGTATGTGACTGCAGTCATTAGTCTGCACACTTGATCTCTACCAAGGAGCCAAGACTGCCTCAGACTAACAAACACTCCTAACTTTGCCCATAGCTGAACTACTCTGCCTGTCAAATAAATCTTGTAACCCAGAGATTCCGGTGGGTAACACGAGTCTTCACGGCATGTAGACTCACTGTTGTCGAGGGTGATGAGGAAGATCCTCTGGATCATGTGATTGATGTTGAGCTGTTCACACAGCTCCTGCTGGGAGCGGAAGGAGCGGCTGATCTCAGACACAGAATAGTCACAGTCATCCAGACTCTCTGACACACTGTTATCCGAGTCATCTTGACTGGCTGAGGTTTCATCTGCTAAAAAAGAGACATAGTAAACAAACACATCTCAGGCCATTAGCACTGTAGCATGAAGGGTAAGCAGTGTGTCTCTGGGAACAAAAAGGGGCTGAACTAACCAAGGGAGCATTATCAGTGACATGCACAAGTCTTTCCCATCTTTGGCCTCCCCTGATTTCAAACCACAATGCTTAGCTTTCTGCATGCCAATTCATAATTATTCATTATGTGGCAAGGACAGCAGCGAGCCCACTATGGGTATGCTGTCATGTACACCATATTGTACCACCCTGCTCAGAGCAAAGTTGTACCACAAGTCGTGTGTCCTGTCTACACACTATATTCATCTATTACCAGCAACACTGGCACTATCTTGGGGAAGGTTAGAAGCCCATAAACTGTATGCATGCCAAGCTGAAGAATTAAGGAAGCAATGGCATTTTGTTTTGTAGGATACAAAGTGGCATTTAAAGTATTTATTGTCTCTGTGAAAAGGCTGTCTTGACACAGGCATCTGTCAAACAGTGCAAGTCTTCGAACAAGCAGCTTAAACCTTTTGTGTCTGATAAATTGCAACTGTAAAGCAAAGTAGCCAAGTGTCCCAACAAAATAAGAGAGACTCCGGGTAAGAAACAAGCCACCCTGTTCATTCAGATTGGTCGGTGAACGGCCAGGGAGACATCCACATCATTTTCCAAGCATCCGCCTCACTTCTACAACTTGCCTTCTACAATGGTGCGTGGATCAGTTCCCATTCCCCCTCCCTGTCTCCCAAAAAACTCCCATCTGGATACAGGTAAAGCAAGTGTATGGCTTTAAATAATAATATTTGGCCCTCACACACTAATGTCCATCTTTAAAACAATAATTCATAGACTTCCTGTGATGAGGCTGATATCATTATTCCCATTTTACACATGGGATGGGAAAATAGCGGCAGCAAGATTGATGCCGGCACCCACAGCTCCCTATGCTCAGGGCCTTTGGAAAAAAAAAAATACCAGGACACGCCCCACCTCCAGCTGCTGCCTTATCCTTCCTACCTTCAGCTGATACCAGCTCCAGCCCTGAGGAAACTGGTGGTGGCTGCCCGGCTGCTCCTGGGGCGAGCGGCTTGCTCTGGGACTGCACTGCAGCCCAGCAGTTCCCGCCCTGGCTGCACAAGTGCATCACTGAAGTCAACTGCAAGTCCCATAGTAGATTCAATGGGCTTTGGATCAGGCCTCAAGCGCAAAGTAAGATGCTACGTTGAGATACAAATAATACTCTGGGCTGCCACACTACAAATGTCCAGGCCTAAAAAATATTTCTCCTCATGGATGGTCCCAAATCTGCCCAAGGTACTGAACCTGAATAGTAAACACATACCACAATATCGTAATCTCACAGGTATGCTATCAAGAAAGACCTTTTGCAACTAGAGCTGTATTATTTGGCCTCCTTCCTCCTCTTACCAGTGAGTTGCCTCAGCTGCTGTTTTTGGACTGATGCAAACTGCTTGGCATCAGCTAGAGAGCTGAAGAGGGCTGCAAAAGGGTTACTTGAGATGCTGTTGTTATTCTCTTGGTCTGTCATTTCACTTTAAAGTATACTCCATTCAGACATGGGGAGAGGGGCTAAAGAAAGAACAGGTATGAAAATTACAATACAGTGGTTAATAGCAGCAGGTACACTTCTTACCGTTCAAAAATAAAACCAGAAGTGCTTCAGTAGGGAAGATTTTTCAAGTAGGAATTCAAGATTTAAGACAATTTAACTACAATATCCAAGAACACACCATTAAAAATAGCATGCCTGCTTTCACAGCTATTAAACCCAAAGGAGTACACAAGTGCTCTACCTTGGTACCTTTTTTCAATGTTTAACTCATTAAAATTAAGCACTGAACTGAAACTGAAGAGCAAGGGAATTCACGTGTGGATGCCTCGCTGTGCCAGGATTTTGTTAAGGTAATTTAGCACCTGTTACAGTGAGTGGTCTTACATGGAAACAATCCTGCAGTACCGAACAACAAAAAACATGCCTATACTAGTTTATTAGTTGGGAAACCACATCCATGGTGAGAATACTAATGGGGACGGGACACAGATGTTTTTGCAGCATTGTCGTGAAGATCTGCTATCACAACTAAGAATGCTGGGATCTGGCTTATGCTAGCACTCCTGCCGCTGCAGCACTAGGGGAGCTGCACAATGCAGAGAAATTCTGTAGTGAAAACTCAGTGCAGGAGTACCCAAAGAGACCAGCAAGCCCAGTTCATTTTTGATCTTACTAAAGCTATGTATTCATCAGAGCATACAAACAGATGCAGCATTCAGCAAACATCACCTGTCTTGCCCTACAGAAATACAGGTAGTATAGAAAGAAAAACAGCTTCAATTTAGCCTAGAATTTTGCTGTTTTGCCATGGCACCTAATATGTAACATATGCTGCCAGATTTGGGTTTTAATGGTGGCAGTATTTCATTTATTGCCATAATTCATTTCCTAGCCATGGCTGTTCCTACACTGGACAATATCCCTGTCAGATTGAATGAGCAATTATATAGAAATACACTCTTCTAGACATTTCAAGAGACCATGGATCACAGTTTGTGGAATACTGCTGTGCACAAGCCAATCTAGTGCAAAGCCAAAGGGTAAACTCACTCAGTCTGTTTACACAGCTAATACCTGCAGAAAAATTCAAAGACTCAAGGTCACAACAGCACTAATTGCATTCCCCCTTCTTTCCCTCAGTGGAGAGAGTTCTGCAGTGACTTACATTAGTCAAGCTAGTGAAAAAAAATTAGTATTTTGGTTTATATGTATGGAAATACATGCTAATGTTTATTAGATAGTAAAATGTCATTCAAATGACTGCTCTGACAGATATTCCCTCACTCACCGTTTGCTCTAACACAGGGGTGGACAATAAGTGACCCATGGGCCAGATGCAGTTCTCCAGGATTAGCCCCAGAAGGCTGCCAGGCACTTCATTTCCCTGTGCATCTGCAGGTACGGGCGCCTCACAGCTCCTTTTGGCAACAGTTTGCTGTTCCCAGCCAACGGGAGCTACGGGAAGTGGCGGCCTGACCTGCACTCCTTCCCGTAGCTCCCCCTGGCCGGGAATGGTGAACTGTGGCCAAAAGGGGCTGCAAGTGGCTGAACCTGAGGCCGTGCAGGTAAATAAAGTGTCTGACGGCTAACCAGGGGCTAACCCTAGGGAATCACGCCTGGGCCGCTTACTGCTTACCCCAGCTCTAGTACAAGCCAAAGAGACAATATTCCGCAGGCTCCATGTACAGTGCTTTGATGTACCGATGCAAATAAATAACATATGATAATACTATAAGATTAATTTGGCATATTTATAACCAGTGGATTTTGTAGCAAGCTAAGCTGTGCCACAAACTGCAGATGGAGCAAAGCCAAAAAAAGAAAAGCTAGAAGTTCAATATTGTACAGAAGTGACTCCCAACATTCTTCTGGATAACACCCCCTTGAAAAAGACTAATATGCCTGCCTCATGCCATGCACCATGGGTAGCTGCATTTTTCTTTCTTTCTTTCCTGCCCATTTCTACATCTGGGCTCTCTGTCCATTTTCTCTTTGCTTTCTAACTGTTGGGCTTCCTTGTTTTTGTTCTTACTTTGTAGCTCTCTCCTCCTTATTTACTCCAGGTTAGCATATCCACTGGTGGCTCCACAGGGCTGGATGGCATATGCAATTTGAGCACAGGAAGGAAAGTTGAGTTAACTGTCTTTGAGAGCTGCTCCTGTGGCCAGCTTTTAGGTAGGGCAGGGCCATTGTGACAGCAAGAAAAATGAGGACTCCTGCAGCACCATGAAGACTAACAGATTCAGGCATAAGTTGTCATAGGCAAAACCCCACTTTGTCAGAAGCACTATTAGTCTTTAAGGTGGCACAGGACTTCTTGTTGCTTTTGCAGCTATAGGCCAACATGGCTACCTCTCTGATACTTGTGACAGCAAGGACATTCAATGCTCTATCGCTGCTTTTCCAAAATCCACAAGAACACATTTGATTTCCCAGGGCTCAAGTAACTTTCTCCACCTACACTGTTCTTCTCCTCTTCCTCACGCTCTCCTCCCCTGCCCCATCTCTCACACACACACACACACACACACACTTCAAATAGCCAAAGGATGGGAAACTTGATAAAGTTTCTCAAAACCCACACCACCAGTGCTTCCAGTCAGTATATGCATGGGATGAGCAACCAACATCCGCTGTAATAGTCTCTGAGATTTGGTGATAACGTTAGCAGGTGTAAACTTTCACTGCCCCGAGCTGTCACTCCAAGCGAGGGGGCTCCTGCACATCTGCACAGCCAGTGCGCCCGTCTCCCCGCGGAAAGCACGGCTCCAGCGGGTCAGGCCAGGGCGGTAAGTGGCTCGACACGTTCACGGAGGGCAGAGGCTGGGAATGGGGCGGGATCACGTGACGGCTGGCCGTTGTGCTCCCGCCCCCGGCGGCTGTGGGCAGAGCGGACACTGGGCGGACGGGCCTTTGCCCCGGGCCCCTCTCGCCCGGCGCCCGCTCCTCCGGGTGAGCCCTGGGCCGCCACCAGGCAAGTACCCAGCGGCCCCCGCCCTGGGCCACGGGGGGATCCCTGCGCGCGCTGGCCCCGCCACCGCTGGACCTGCCCCCCCGCGCCGCAGCCCGTGGCGGGCAGTTCCGCAGGGAGCGCGGGCTCCGCGGCTGCCCCGCCCGCTCCTCGCGCGCCGGAATGGGGAGGGCGGAGCTGCGCGTCTTACCGGGGCCCGGGCGCTTCCACTTCCCACTCAGCCTCAGGCTGGCAACAGCAAACGTCACCGCCCCGCGCCGCGCGTCATCTCCCGGAGCCGGAAGTGCCTGGGGCTCTGTGTGTGTGTGTGTGTGTGTGCGCGGGCGCGCGTGTGCAGAGAGCACGTGGGCAGCGCGTGCTGGGCGGGGCGAGAGGCGCTGGATTCCCGCCCACCCGCTCCAGTCACGGGGCGGGGCCGCCTGTGCGTGCGGCGGGGCAGCGTCTGAGGGCCGCCTGGTGCTACGCCCCACACCCCCCCCAGGAAGTGCTACACACACACAGGCACACCTGAGGAAGCGCGTGCACACACACACTCACACACACCCTGCCCCCCAGGAAGCGCGTGCACACACACACACCCTGCCCCAGGAAGCGCGTGCGCACACACCACACCGCCCTGCCCCGGAAGCGCATGCACACACACACACCCCTGCCCCCAGGAAGCGCGTGCACACACACCCCCCCAGGAAGCTTGTGCACACACACACGCACACACACACACACACACCCCGCCCCCAGGAAGCGCGTGCAGACATACACACCACCCCAGGAAGCGCGTGCGCACACACACACTGCCCCCAGGAAGCACGTGCGCACACACACACACACACCCTGCCCCAGGAAGCGCGTGCACACACACACCCCCAGGAAGCGCGTGCGCACACACACACACCCCCCCAGGAAGCGCATGCACACACACACACACACCGCCCCAGGAAGCGCGTGCACACACACACACCCCGCCCCCCCAGGAAGCGCGTGCGCGCACACACACACACACACCCAGGAAGCGAGTGCACACACATACTTACACACACGCACACACACACACATGCGCGCATCTGGTAGGGTTGCCAGACGGTTTCAACAAAAATACCTGCCTATTTCTTGCCTGCATATTTATACCCGTCTCTGGAAATTTCCACTCCATGCATCTGACGAAGTGGGTCTTTGCCCACCAAAGCTTATGCACCAATAAATCTGTTAGTCTATAAGGTGCCACAGGACTCCTCGTCGCTTTAACAAAAATACCGACACCCTTGACATTACATCACAATTTACATTACGTCTTATTTAGAAAATACCGGACAGTTCTATTTTCTCAATTTGTTTCCCGAACAGAAAGCTCAAATACTGGACTGTCTGGTTCAACCGGACACCTGGCAACCCTAGCCCCTGAGGAAATGGCGTGTACACACACACATGCCCCTGAGGAAGCGCGCACACACATACACACATGCCCCTGGAGAAGCGCTGCGCATGCACGTGCACACACACACACACATGCGCCCCTGAGGAAACACACAGTGTCTCTCCACAGCTTGTTTCTCGCATCCCCAGACCCCATTGCTAAAGGGTAGTGCCTCTCTCACTCTGACTCCACACAATTCCCAAATCCCTGGGGCTGGCGGCTGCCCGTGTCCCAGGGCAGTGCTCTAGGGGTGCTGCGGTTTCCACAGGGCCCCCGGCTGACCTGTTAGGTTGAAATCGCTACAACGCTGTTTCAGGTGTGACAAACCCCACACCTGCTGCCAGCAGAGCTCCAGCCAGGCTGACAGAAGAGTGCGTCCGTGGCTGTAGGGAGGGGTGTTCCTATACCAAGGGAGTGAAACCTAACCTTGTAGGCAGCCTGCACCCGCGCTTCCAGTTTGCGGAACATACCGACACCGGTTAGTCTTCACGGTGTGAGTACAGCTTAGGCTTGAGCTTTCCCTGGGGTACCGCTTCCTGCAGCTCTAATTGGCCAGGAAAGGCAAACCAAGGCCAACAGGGGCTGCAAGCAGCTGTACCTGCAGAGGCACAGGTCAAATAAAGCATCCGGTGGCCCACCAGGGGCTAACCCTTGTGAACCATGTCTGGCCCGCCAGCTGCTCATTGCCCACCCCTGCCCTATTAGTTCTATGTTACATCAGTGGATTCTCAATTAATTCAGGGACCACATAGCTAATCACAAGCCCACTTTTCTACAGTGCCTGGGCTTTCCTGTAAAGGTCGGTCCTCCCTGGTCTGGCACCCTCGGGACATGACTTGCTCCAGATGAGGCATTTTGCTGGACCAAGGGAGGTAATTTCTGGTGCCTCTGCCGCTGACCCCCACTGCCCTGCCACCCCACTGAGCTTCCCAGCTCCTCTGGGCAGACCAGCTGCACTGTGTGTGAGGCTTCCCGTTCTCCCCACCCCAGTTGAGCCATGCACCAGGTTTCCCGCTGCCCCCGCAGGCTGGGCCATGCATTGGGTTTCCTGGCTCCCCACTCCCTGCATGCCAGGCTTCCCAGCGCCTGCTACTCTCTCCCACTGCAGCACAGCAATTTCCCAATTCTTGCCTGGCCCCCGGCAGGGCCACGTGCTGGCCTCCCACCCCTGCAGTGCTCCGGGACTCACAGATCCCGGAATGTCCGTGGTCCTGCCAGACCATTGCCAGACCAGAGAGTCCCAGGTTTATAGAGGTGCAACCTGTAGCAGTCTTGCCTCAAAGTATGGATCCCACCCAGGTTGTTTTAGCTTCTCAAAGCTGAGATCACCTGCACAAATAAATTAGCTTTTTTAATGATTGTGTACTTGCTGAAAAGGAACAGAGGGAAAGTCCCTTACCACGCTTTCACAGGATCACTCTCTGATTTAAAAACGATTCCCCACAAGGTGGAACTGTTTCAACACAAAACATTTCTAATAAACCTCTGGCTTGGTTTGAAAATAAGTAAGTGTTCTGCTGAGTTGGAGGCACAGACATGACTGCTGGGAGTCACAGGTGCATGCAGAAAAGAACCTGGACTTCAATGTGTCGATATTGTGTGTGTCTACTGGGATCCCACAAGGATTGTTTCTTGGTCCTGTGCTACTTAAAATTCTTACCAGTGACTTGAACGAAAACAAAATCACCAATAAAGTTTGCAGATGATGCAATGATGGGGGAGGAGAGAGTGGTAAATAATGAAAAGGACAGGTCACTGTTACATAGTAATTGCGATCTCTTGTTAAGCTTTTCACAAACAATATTTTCTCTCTATTTGGCACTTGTGTGGCACTAATGGAATACTGTGTCCAATTCTGGTGTCAATAATTCCCAATGGATGGAATAAACTGGAGAGAGTTCAGAGATAAGCCTCAGAAATTATTAGAAAATGTGCCTGTACGAATCAATTAAAAAAGATCAGTTTGTTCATTGTAACAAAGAGAAAGTTAAGGGACAACTTGATCATAGATTGTAAGCAGCAACGACATGGGGAGCAAATATTTATAATGGGCTGTTCAATCGAGGAGACAAAGGTATAAGATCCAGCGGCTAGAAGTTGAAGCCAGACAAATTCAGATTGGAAATAATAAGTACATTTTTAATAGTGAAGGTCATAAACTGTTGAAACAATTTATCAAGAATTGCAGTGAATTCTCCACCACTGGGAATTTTAAAATTGAGATTGGATGTTTTGCTGCAAGATACTGTAGTTCAAACAGGTGATATTTCAGGGAAATACCGTGGCCTGTTACACATCAGGTCAGAGTAGATGATCACAATGATCCCATTTGGCCTATGACTCTCTGGATAGCCCTACAAAGAGCTTCCTAAGGAATCACAGCTGAATGCAGAAGTGGGTAACAAAGCAAACACATTTGGTGGGAAATGACTACCCTAATCTGAAAGCCAAAGGATGAAGTTAATTGTGCTTAGATACCACCAAAATATTGCATGAGCTAGCTAGGGTGTATATCAGAAGCTGGGAATGGGCGACCAGGGACCGATTTATATGCACCATTCCCATGATGTACTGAAAAGAATAGGAGCTGATCTGCGTGTCGTAAATTACACCTTCTGCTTCCAACAGCACTTCTCCCTTAGCTCCCTTCTAGCCTGTGCTTTTGGAGCAGTAGGACCTGAACTCTCTGCTAGAGCTGAGAAAGTTGGAGTGGTGGGCCTGGGTATTAACCCAAGAGTCTGAGGTAGACACAGCTTTTTTATTTATTTATTTTACAATACTTTTGTGTAACTCAATTCATCCTCTACCTGAGAAAATGCAGTTTGATAATCATTTGGATCTAAAGAAGTTAGCTTCAGTGTGGCTCCTTTGTGGGAATGCCCAAGTTAGTCACAATTTTCCTTCTTTGTTTTGAGTGGGAGAATCTTTTATTTGGAACTGAATAAACTCTGATCTGTGTCAGCAGCAACCTTGATAACAGTAAAACAATTCCTGTAACAACTCTGCGTCGCTAAGCTTACTTTCTCATTGGGGAAAGAAGAGAGAGGCTTCCACGCCTAGGCTTCCTGTTGCCAACATCTAAGACGGCTCTTGACGCAGGTTTCACATCTCTCCACAGCTTAGTAAAGGCATTTTTGATTGTATTATATTTTTAAACCACGTGAAGTAATTTTTCCTCAACTAGTGAGGAAATAACCACAGTTGCACATTAGAGTTGAGGAGAAAGACCATGGGGAGACATGGGTATCTGATCAAAATAATAATAATCGGATTTATCATCAAAGGTAAGACCTTCAATCCTGGATTACTAATAATTCTTTATTACTATTTTATCATTGTAATGACCCAAATGTGTTCAGTGATGTATAGACATTGTAATAAGTCCCTGCCATAACAAAGATTAAATACAGGCAAATAAATGGAGGGGGAAGGTAGATAGCTAGATAGCCAGGCAAAGCCGTGAGAGTTATGGTTGGCACCCATCTTGTCATCTCCTCTTTAAGAAATACAACCTTATCCGTACTATGCAGATTTAGTTTTGGAGATTGTTTTGTGGGAGATGAACTCAATACAGCCTAATGGCCTTTTCCATCTCTGTTTTTTGTGCTCTCCGTGAACATTAAGCTCACTCACAATGTTTAAGGGTGGAAAGACCATGTGGTGGATGATATAGTTCAATTTGGCAAGTACCTAGAACACGATCTCTTTAAATACGCTGTGAGACAAACTCGAATACTGTGATCCAGAACATTTGTCTGTAGCATACAGTATTGTATCACATTAGGCAAATAAGCTATACAATGAATGTTTTTATCAATTTTTAATATTATATAGCATGTAGAGTTTGTAGAGTTCACTGGAAAGTGCATAAATATAACAAACCCTATTTCCCAAGTGGTTTTTACCTAATGTAGACTTACTTCTCTTCAGATACATTCAATAGGTTTGCAATCAGGTTTGTGGGTGTCAATGGAATTTTGGAGCACTTTGTGCCATACGTTACACAATATTCCAGTGAGAGGAATTGCACAGAATATGTGTTTAGGTATATTTTGCCCCCTGTGTTATCCATTCTTCTTCATGACTCTAACCATGAGACCTGACTGCTAAACTCACCCCAGAAGATGGTGAAATAGTAACATTTTAGCACCTCTGTTGAGTGCAGGTAAAGATTAAAGGTTATTTTAAACTGATTAATATTTCTATCTTTGATTTGATGAACGTGTATTTTTAAGTTTGAGTTTGAAGAGACATCTGAATTGTATTGCGTCTGACTTACAGAATATGTATATCTAACAAGCTCTAAGTGCACATACGAAAACTACATACAAATTGTTCTTTATTGCCACGTGAATAGATTCCTCCCACTCCACAAAATCCTTGGCAAGCTCCCTCCCATCAATCCAGCCCAGGAATAAAGTCTGAGAGGGTTGCTGAGCCTGTAACCACAATGATGAAGGAGTTGGTCTCCAACGTGCTTATTGGGAAGCGAGTTCTAGAATCACTAAAGCTTACATTTTAAAACATGGCCAATGCATTTCGGTGACTCCATTTTTGGGTGCCCAATTTCAGCCAACCTGGGCCAAATTTAGTATCCATAGGTCCCATTAATTTCTGTGGGAGAAGAGGGTACTCAGCACTGCTAAAAATCAGGCCCAGGGAAGCTCAAACCAGACACTGAAAATGAGTGGCCACTTTTGAAAGTGTTGGCCATTATCACTAAATGGAATCAGGAACATAGAAACTAACAGGCCTGGTCTGAGAAGGGGTCCAGATAGCCCATTATCCTCTCTCTGAGGCCTGGTCTACTCTAGGACCTTAGTCCGAAATACCCCCCTCCCAGGTCGAATTTGTAAGCGACACATCCACACTCCCAAGCCTGTTATTCCAGAATAAGGGGCTGCAGAATTCGAACTCTATAGTCCCTCTTTTCATGAGGAGTAGGGCTAGCCCGAAACTTGTAAGTCCAAAATAACATTAGTGTGGATGCTCCGGTGCCACTAATAGGCCTCCAGGAGGCCTCCCACAGATCCCCTGAGTTCTTCTGGGGGCTCTGAGTCCGAGGTGGCGTGTCCACATTAATGGAGCCTGCCTCGGCCTCCATTCGATTCTTCCCTGTAGTGAGGACACAGAATGTCAAATTTGTAAAAGTGGGGGCCCATTAGCAAATTTGAAATAATCTCCTAGCATAGACATGGCCTGAGAGTATCAATTTTCTTCCTGTGTCATGTCATTATGCCCCGAAGCAGGAGGGTTCATGCCACTTCTCAATTATATTTTTTCCTTTTTCCCCCTCAGGTTTGGACACACAAGACTCTAAAGGTAAAAACTTGGCTCTTGTGCTCATTGAGAGACCTCTTGGGTCTGTGTTAAATGGAGGAGACATTTTGCTCTTGAAAGTCCCGGGGAGTGGGTATGTCACAGATCACGATGGCTGCCTGGACTCTGCATCCTCTCTTTGCATTACAGCTCATGGGGGTAGAGGGTTAGGTCTCAGAGGGAGCACGGATGGTCAGTGTTCATGCCCTTCTTGCTCCTGGTATAAACACAAGGCTTCAGTCTCTGGGGCTGTCAGTGTCGTACCTTTCACATATGCCACAAGCTCACTTCTGGAGTAATCAGTTTGAATTGCAGGGCACTAAATCATGTCCCAGGGAAAGCACATTACAAGAGATGTGTAGCAAGGTAAACTGATTAAGGTGACTTCCTGGCTTGTATAGTGCCTGTTACATGCCCAGCCTCCCTTACAATAGGACTGACTGCACCCTGATTCACATTAGGCCCTATCCTGCCCCTGAGAGCATCACTCCTATTGACTTTGCTAGAAGCAGGATTGGGCCCACGACTCTGAGGCTGGGTGTGGAGCAATACTCTCAGTCCTCACCAGTGGGGAAACAAGAACTGACAGTTGCTAAACTGGCCCACTCCATGTACAGGTCTAGCCTCTGATCCAGTGTGGATCAGTAATAGCATCACTGAAGTCAGCAAAGTTACTCCAGGGCAAAACTGACGCAAGTGAAGTCAGACTAGAGTCCAAAACTGGGGAAGTCAGTGCAATTAACAGGGTAAAGCAACCGAGGACACAATGAAGCTGTCTGAGCCGGTTCCCCTCTTGCCATGTAAAACACTGTCATGGCTTCTTCCCCACTCTGGCACGATAAATGCAGAAGTGGGGGGCCCGCAAAAGTACCCCAAAACCATATCTTTCCAGGCTTCCCCCAAAAATCTTAAAAACCTAGATTTTGGGGATAAAATCCGCTGCCACCACCCAAGTAATGATAAGAAAAGTCAGGGGAGAGATCACTAGGGAAATCTCACCCCTAAAGTAAAAACCAGGACACAAAAATTAACCAATACCAGGTTAATAAAAGAAAAGAGAAAGAACTTTTATTATCATCACAATATTCCTGTTGCAAGCATAAAGACTAGATGGGAAGTGTGACGACGCGTTGGGGTCCCCTGACTCCTGCACCCCCGTAATGGCACGAACAGACTCCACCAGCCCGTAGAATGGAGGGAGTTTATTCCTTCTCCAGGATACAGCACAGCACAGCACCGATGTAATCTGGTTACAGGGCAGGTCTAGGAAGCCTCAGCCCCCCCTTGCGATGGGGGAGATTGGGCCCCTAAATCCCAGCCCCTGGCTTAGGCTGGTTCCTCCATGATCCCAGACAGAAACTAACCCCTCTCTTCCAGCCCTGCCCCAGCCAGGGCAGCATTTCCCTTCCTTTGTCTCTCTCCTTGGGGGTAGCTGGTCAGACAGGTTGAGACACCCTCTTTGCATACTGCCTCATCTCCAGTCCTTCTGGGCTGTGGTACCGATGGCAGCCAGTGGGGTTACCACAGAGCCAGCATAGAAACCAGCCAGGTACCTCCACTACGTCACAGTTCTCCCCTCCGAGAGCGAACTGAGCAGGGTCACTCCGCTCGTGACCTAGGGAAGTTCGGGCCCTCGCCACGGGATAGTGCGTCGGCGATGATGTTGGCGCTCCCTTGACGTGGATCACTTCCATGTCGTAGTCCTGCAGGAGCAGGCTCCACCTCAGCAGCTTGGCGTTGGCCCCCTTCATCTGGTGCAGCCAGGTCAGGGGCAGTGGTCGGTGTACACCGTGAAACGCCGCCAAACAGGTATGGCTGCAGCTTTGCAGGGCCCACACCATCGCTAGGCATTCCCTCTCTACGGTCGCGTAGCTCCGCTCCCGGGCAGCAGTTTCCTGCTCAGGTACACGATGGGGTGACGTTCCCCTTCGTCCGCCTGCATCAGCACCGCCCCAGCCCGGTGTCCGAGGCGTCAGTAAACACGATAAAGGGCTTGTCAAAGTCCGGGTTTACCAACACTGGGGCCCTGACCAGGGCTTCCTTCAGTGCACAGAGAGCCCTCTGGCACTGCTCTGTCCAGATCACCCTGTCGGGCCTCCTTCCTGCACAGCTCTGTGATTGGGGCAGCGATGGAGCTGAAGTTGGGCACAAACCTCCGGTAGTACCCGCCATCCCAATGAAAGCCTGGACCTGCTTCTGGTCTGGGGTACAGGCCAGTCTCTGATGGCCCCCACTTTGGCCGGCTCTGGCTTCAAGCAGCCGCTCCCACCTTATGGCCCAGGTAGGACACTTCGGCCATTCCAACCTTGCACTTCCCAGCCTTTACGGTCAGCCCAGCCTCCTTCAGCCGATCCAGTACCTGGCTGACCTGGGCCACGTGGTCCTCCCAGGACTGGCTGAAGATACAGATATCATCTATGTATGCTAGGGCATAGTTCTCCATTCCCCTCAGCAGCTGGTCCACCAGACGCTGGAAGGTGGCCGGCGCCTTTGAGGCCGAAGGGCAGGACCAGGAACTCATAGAGCCCCAGCGGGTGATGAAAGCCGATTTCAGTCTGGCCTCCTGGTCTAGCGGCACCTGCCAGTAGCCCTTGGTGAGGTCCAGGGTGGTGAGGTAACGAGCTCCCCCCAGCTTGTCCAGGAGCTCGTCGGGCCTTGGCATCGGGTAGGCGTCAGACACCGAGATGGCGTTGAGCTTCCGGTAGTCCACGCAGAACCGGATCGACCCGCCCTTCTTGGGAACCAGCACAACGGAGAGGCCCAGGGGCTGGAGGACGGCTGGATCACCCCAGGGCCAACATGGCCTCGACCTCTCTCAGGTCCTGGGCTGTTTTCCCGTGACCCTGAACGGGAGCAGCGCACCGGGGGTGAGTGCTCCACCCGGTGGACAGCCAGGTTGGTGAGACCAGGCTTGTCGGAGAACAGCTGCTGGCGGAGCGCAGCACCTCTTGGATCTCGGCCTGCTGGGCCGTGAGCTGGTCCGAAAGAGAAATTGACTCCAGCGAAGAGTCCTCTCGGTTCCCGGAACAGGCCCACCAGGGGATCCTCCCCTGCTCCTCCCAGGGCCTGCACACGGCCAGCACCAAGTTCTCCCTGTCCCAGTACGGCTTCATCATGTTAACGTGATACACCCGCTGGCCGCGTGTCCGGCCCGTCAGCTGCACCACGTAGTTCACCTCGTTCAGCTGCTTAACAACTTTGAAGGGGCCGTCCCAGGCGGCTTGCAGCTTGTTCTTCCGCACGGGAATTAGAACCATCACCTGGTCCCCGGTAGCATAGGCCCGGCCCGTGCATTGCGGTCGTACCAGACCTTCTGCTTCCTCTGGGCCCTGCTCAGGTTCTCTCTGGCCAGGCCCATGAGCTCGGAAAGTCTTTCCCGAACGTCAGGACGTAGTCCGCAACCGGCTCCCCCTCCGGGAGACCTTCCTCCCACTCGTCTCTCAGTAAGTCCAGGGGCCCCTCACCGCCTCCCATATAACAGCTCGAACGGTGAGAACCCCGTGGACTCCTGGGGCACCTCCTGTATGCAAACAGCAGGTGGTGTAGGTACTTGTCCCAGTCCTGCGGGTGTTTGTGCATAAAGGTCCTTAGCATCTGCTTCAGAGTCCCATTGAACCTCTCCACCAACCCGCTGGTCTGGGGTGATACGCCGAGGCCCAGGTGTGCTGGACCCCACACTTCTCCCACAAGCACCGGAGCAGGGCCGACATGAAGTTGGATCCTGGTCCGTGAGAACCTCCTGGGGAACCCCACCCTGCTGAAAATGGTCAGCAGTGCGTCTGCCACCGTGTCTGCCTCAATAGAGGGTAGGGCCACGGCCTCGGGTAGCGGGTGGCAAAGTCCACCACCACCAGGATGTACTTCTTCCCGTCCGGTTGCTCTGTTGAAGGGCCCCACAATATCCATCGCCACCTTCTGGAAAGGCTCCTCTATGATGGGTAGGGGCCTCAACGCAGCTTTCTTCCTATCTTGGGCCTTCCCACCCGTTGGCAGGAGTCGCAGGACCGGCAGTACCTCTGCACGGCCGCAAATATCCCCGGCCAGTAGAAGTTTTGGAGCAGCCTCAGCCGCGCGCGCGGATCCCCTGGTGTCCCGAGAACGGGATGTCATGGGCCAGGTATAGCAGCTTGCGGCGATACCTTTGCGGGACCACCAGCTGCCGCTGGAGCCCCCACTCTCCTACCTTCCCGGGGAAGCCATTCCCGTACAGAAATCCTCTCCCACTGGAACTTCTCCTGGCAATCTCCCCTAGGGGCTGAGCTGCCCAGGTCGGCCCGGTCCTCAGGGCCTGCAAGGAGGATCCGCCCGCACCTCCGCCTGGAATTCAGCGGCTGGGGCTGGGACAGGGCGTGTTTCCCCACGGCCTAGGTCCGACTCCATGTCTGCTGGGACAGGGCCCTGGGCCCCGGTTGGGGAACCTCCTCGAGTTCCGGGCTGCCAGCCCCTCGCTGGCTCTGGCTACGGTGGTGACCAGGGTCCTGTGGGGTCCGTCTGGCCACTCCTCTAGGTCGCTCCCCATCAGCACCTCGGTGGGCAAGTGCGGTGCACCCCACTTCCTTAGGGGCCCTCCTTGGCCTCCCATTTCAGATGCACCCTGGCTACTGGTACCTTAAATGGGGTGCCGTCTATGCCCCTCAGGGTCAGCTGAGTGTTGGGCAGCATACGGTCTGGGGCCACTACGTTGGGTCGGGCCAGCGTCACCTCCGCCCCTGTGTCCCAGAAACCTGTCACCTTCCTACCATCCACCTCCAGGGGTACGAGGCACTCGCTCCGCAGAGGTCGCCCTGCCCCCACCCGGTACACGGAGGAATCCTCCTCCAGAGGGTTAGACCTCCCAGGGGAGGTGCACTGAGCATCCTTCCCCCCACTCTGAGCTGAGGTTTGCCTGCCAGCCCCTGCCTCTGGGGCAGCCTGCCCTTCCTCCAGCCCCAGCCAGTTAACCCTGGAAAGTCCCAGGTCATGGGACCTGTTCTTGTGCCTGGTGCACTGAGCCCTCTTGTGGCCTCGTTGCCCACAGCGATGGCAAGTTAGGTTCTGCGGGCCCTTTTGGGTCGGCTCCGCCCGGGCCCTGGCTGGTTTTCTGGGGCACCGATGAGTGGTCCTGGTCCCTGGGGCTCGCCTCGGAGGTGCCTCTCTCCGCCGCTCAGCCGAGAACCGGTCTCTGCGCGATTCCCTTTCCCTCCGGGATTCCCGTTCACACCTGGACCGGCTCTCTGTGAACTCATCCGCCAGCCTCCCTGCTTCCTGGGGGTTCTCCGGACTTCGGTCTTGAGCCACAGCCTCAGGCTGGGTGTGCACGCTTTATAGAACTGCTCCATCATAATCAGCTTGAGCAGTTCCTCTGCGTCTGGGCTCCAACTCCAGACACCCACTTGCGGCAGTATTGCGCCAGGCGGGAGGCCAGATCCACATAGGTCTCCCGTGGCTCCCTCTGCACGCCCCGGAACTTCTTCCTGTACATCTCGGGGGTCAGCCCAAACTTGTGCAGCAGGGCCTCCTTGACTCGGTTGTAATCCCCTGGCTGTAGGTCCTCCAGCTGATTGAGCACCCCGGTGGCCTCCTGGTTCAGTGCGGGGATGAGCTCCTGCAGCCAGTCAGCTGGGGGGACCCGTTGCAGTCCACAGGCCCTCTCAAAGGAGCTGAGGAACCCGTCTATGTCGCCCATGTCCTTCAATTGGGCCACCACGAGCTTCTCCAAGCATCTGGCCACCCCGGGCCTTTGGGGCTCATCTGCACTCGGCGCAGTTGGGGCCCTGCCGCTTCTCCGCTCGGCCATGGCCAGCTCATGCTGTCGCTGCTCTCTACGGTCCTGGACTTCCAATTCCTTCATCTGCAGCTGGATTTCTAGCCGCCGCAGGCTCCGAGGTTGGACCCCCTGGGTGGACTACGGCTTGCAGTGCTCCCTGGGAGGCAGTCCGGTCTCTTCGGCGGCCTCCAGCGCTCCGCCTCTCCGAGCCTGACACGCTCCCAGTGGGGTCTGGCTGTTCCCCACGGGACAGGATCCCAGCCCTGTTGCTGGTCATTCTCTTCCAGCCGGGCAATCAGCTGGGCCTTGGTTGCGCTCCGCACAGGCAAGCCCTCTCTCTGCACAGCTTCACCAGCTCTGCCTTCAGCAGTTGGGTATAGGCCATCTCCCGCTGGTCCCCTCGGTGCAGACTCACCAGTCTAGTGCTGCTGCCCACGATTCTCAGGAACCGCCGCTCTGTTTCCAGCACGCCTGGTTCCATGGCTCTTGCTTCTACTGCGCCTTGTCGCTCGCTGCTGGATGCTCCATCCACGGGTGCAGTGCATCCCACTTCTGACACCAGTGTGACGACGCTGGGGTCCCCTGACTCCTGCACCCCGTAATGGCACGAACAGACTCCACCAGCCCGTAGAATGGAGGGAGTTTATTCCTTCTCCAGGATACAGCACAGCACAGCACCGATGTAATCTGGTTACAGGGCAGGTCTAGGAAGCCTCAGCCCCCTTGCGATGGGGAGATTGGGCCCCTAAATCCCAGCCCCTGGCTTAGGCTGGTTCCTCCATGATCCCAGACAGAAACTAACCCCTCTCTTCCAGCCCTGCCCCCAGCCAGGCAGCATTTCCTTCCTTTGTCTCTCTCCTTGGGGGTAGCTGGTCAGACAGGTTGAGACACCCTCTTTGCATACTGCCTCATCTCCAGTCCTTCTGGGCTGTGGTACCGATGGCAGCCAGTGGGGGTTACCACAGAGCCAGCATAGAAACCAGCCAGGTACCTCCACTACGTCACAGGAAGGTCACAAATTAATATACTCATGGGGGAAACCCCACCATGGGCCAAGACTTAATTACAAAGAAGAGCAAAACCCATTTTTAAAAATGCACAGACATCAGATCCCATTTCCCAAACCATAAAACAATAAAACCTAACGGATTTATCTAACCCTTTCCCTACTTACAGATAGTGAAGAGTCTATTCTTGGAAGGAGACATTCTGTCTCCCTCAGTAGCTGGAGAGAAACTGCCCAGGGACAAAGGAGGGAAAACCCAAAAATTCCTTTGTCCCAGTTTGAAATTCCTGCCTGCATTCCTATTGGCTGCCTCTACCTGGCGTAGGTAAGGGACATAGTTAAGCCCTTAGTCCCCAGGCTGCTGGCTAACCCTCATGGTCATGACAAAGACTCACAAAGAGGAGAAACTGACTGGGAAGGCCCTGACCATGCAATGAGCGTGCTATGTTCACACAGGACCTCATTGCTCTCCAACACTGTAAACTCAAACACAGAGAGAAAATATCTTTAGTTTTACCTTCTCCTGCTGCATTCACCTGAGGGGAATAAAGCTCAAGAGAGAAGTGAGGTTTGTGAGTTGACACTTTAACCGAATGTCTTGTTTGCAGTTACCTTTGGATGCTGCTTTATTAGTCACAATTTATGTATTTATTATTGTTACTGTTATTACTCAATATTTATTTTAATTGTCTGTGTGGTTCCTCAAAGCCTCTTTCTGAGATCTTTTAAAAATGAAATTATTATTTTTTAGAGCCTGGATCTGTCGGTGCTGAAAAGGGAGTGATCAAAATCCCACCACAGGCAGTTTAATCTTCATTAAGCTACTGATTAATATTATTATCAGAGAAATATATTTTATTTCTAAAAGAATATTGAATATAATTGCAAAGTTATAAGCCATTAATGATACATACATAAATATAGGGACCGATCTCAGGCTACTCTTTGTGCATTCAAGTTTTGTACCTTCAAATAATTATGGCTGCATTTTTCAACTAGCAACAGTTGAGTGTGCAACTAACAGAACCACCTGATTTACAAACACAAACAGGACAGAGTAGAATAGAGGTGACTGAAAAATAAAATGCACGCACGTGTGTGTAATCCAAATTCCCACCTGTTTCTGCATTGTCAAGCCTTTGCAATGTTAGCGCCACTGCTCTCATTGTCAGTGTTCAAACAACAACAACAGTAACTTTATTTTGTGTTCTGAAGGCTGGGGGAGTGATCTCCCTGGATCCCTGGGTCCAGCCCAGCTCCCTCAGGAAACAAATCTTTTGAATCTTACGCTGTTTTCATGGTGAACATTTTTTTAGCTGCTCACAGAACTGTATTTTGTAGACTCACCTGATTGGCTGATCTCCCCACCATTTTTACTTAAAAAATTTGTTATTAAAAATCCAGCTGCCATCACTAGTTATTTATAGCCCAGGCTCTGCAGATCCTTTCGCTTAGGATTCAGCCTGTGTAGAAAGGTATGCAGGATCGGGACCTCACATCCACAGCCAGAATTTACTGCAGTTACTTTGTGCCTGAGTGAAAATTTCCCTGATAAAATATCAGGTGCAATACTATATTAATAGAACTAGTACTCTATAATGAGATATTGCTAATTAGGAACCTGCTCCTACAAGCACTTCCTTTGGAATGTGCAACTTACTCCAGCCACCACTAGCTCCACGGGACGAACAGGACTGCTCCCAGCAGTGGGCAAAGTGTCAGGAGGCATGTTGGCAGAATCGGGCTCAGAGTTGTTATTTGTTGCTAATAATTGACCCAATATAACAGTGTGATTATCTATCTATCTATCTATCTATCTATCTGTCCCCACACCCCCCTCTAGTAAGCTAGCTATCCTGAATTGTGTATACACTGTATTTCCCATTGGAGAGGTATTTTCAGAGATGTTTTCTCAGAACACCTTTATTTGGAGGTTTCTGAGAGGTCGGTTGCTTTTCCCTGGGACATGACTCCTTTCTAAGTGAGTTCTAAACCTCACTTAGTGATGACAACTTAGCTCTCTGGGCTGCTTTGTACTTGTCACCTGCCAGCCTTTATTTTTGTTTTATAACAGGCATCGAGGTGAAAAAGGAAGGCCGTGACGTAGTCCTGGTGTGCCTGGATTCCGAAAAGAACGTATTTTGGAGAAAAGATGGAAATCCTGTACAGGAAAATAGTAAAACATATAATTTGGGACCAGAATTGAGTGACCCAAGAGGAATTTTTCAGTGCAATACTTCCAGTCATCTACAGGTGTATTTCCGAAGTGCGTTCAGCGATTAGTTTGCCTCTGATCTATAAAACTAGAGTTGGCTGGAAGTTTTAATTCAAAACTTATTTTTTGATGAAAAATGGCCTTATTTCGGAAATTAAAGTTTTAAAAATGTCCTGTGGGACACACCCACCATTTGTCCACTGGCTCTCTGTAAAGCTGCAGCAGTGGCAAATGTGTGTGTTTCTCTGTGCCCAAATTTCCCTGCAGGCTGTGTGTCTGTAGGAGTCATCCTGCTCTGGCCCAGTGGAGGTGGGAGGAGGCTATATGACCTGCCTGGGCTTGTCCACCACTAGCCTCTCACTTTGTGTGCTCAGCCAGAAATCTCAGCACTGCTCAGGCTGGGACAGGTGGCATGGGAGTCCCGTTGGCCTCTGGGCAGCAGGCACTAAGACAATGGGGGCAGCCTGTGGCCCGGGGGCAACATGCGGCCCTTTGGGACTCCACCTGTGGCCTGCAGATCCCCTGGCTGCCCTTGCGCACTGGGCACTGAGCCCCACACGTCCTGCTCCTCCCCCCTTCCCAGCACTTTCAGAGGTGCTGCTCCATCTCTGCACCTTCCCTTCCCTTCCAGACCTGGAACGCTGTGTCTCAGCTGTTTGCAGCATTCCAGCTCTGGGAGGCAGGGAAGGGGAGGGGCAGATGTCCCAATGCATGAGAGGTGTGTAGGGCAGGGGGCCACATGTGAAACCTCAGGGGACAGTGGTTGCCTATCCCTGCACTCAGATGTGCACTTGCACGGGGGTTCCTAGGCTACATGCACAATTGCTGGCTCACTCCACCCCCTTTCCCAGCTCATTCTGGGCTGGCTCTGTGGGGCTGCAGAGGTGGGAGAGCAGTGGACTGTCTGCGTGTTGGGGTAGGGGGCTATATTCCTAAACGGGGCAGCAAAGGGGCCTTGTAGGAGGTGCAGAGAAATGCTCCAGGGCTCTCCTGCTGGCTGGCTCCCCGTGCTGCTCAGCCCCAGCGGGGTGTGTTGGAGGCGGGTGGATGTGGGGCGTGGCGGGTTGGGCCCGGGTCTCAGTGCTCTGTGGTGTCTGTGGCTTTGCAGTGTGTGGAAACTGCATCGAGCTGGATGCAGCCACCATCTCGGGGATCATAGTAGCCGATGTCATCGCCACCGCCTTCCTGGCAATAGCTGTGTACTACATCGCTGGCCAAGACAGTGGCCGTCTCTCACGAGGTGAGATGGGGGAGGCTCCTCTCTCCAGCTTGGGGAGGGGTGTTTCTGCTGCCCAGCGCAGGGGTGGGGAGCGTCTGGCCATCTGTATTCACCCCAGGATGAAGGGTGGCTGGTTGGACAGGACTTGCAACGCGATACCCCGGGGTCTTTCCATCACTCACCCATATGCTGCTGGTTGGTCCCGGAGCCCCTATGTGACACCTACAGGACTGCAGATCCGCTCACAGGAGAGTGTCTGCATGTGTGATTGTGTGTCTGCCCACTGGTGTGGGAGAACAGCCTCTGGGAGCCGGCCTGTCTGCCTGGCGGAGGGGGTAGCTGCAGGACACCCGCCTCTGGATGGAATCTCTGTGACTTCCTCCCAAATTCCCGTAACTTCACAAACTCTCCAGTCAGTCGGGGGATGCTGCCAGGCCTGGGTGCAGAGCCCAGCACGGGAGGGGACGTTTTGGGCAGAGACATACACAAGGCGAGTGCCTACCTTAGGCCTTGGTGCAGTGTCCCCCCTTTGCTATGGGGGGTTGAGCTCGCCAGTTGTAGGGACAGTGGAAGCCCTAGTGTAGATAGGGCTCCTGGAGCTCTCTGCATTTTAACCACCTTGTTACTGACCCCCAATGACACCAGTAGTTGTTGGCCCCTCAACCACAGCATCCCCACTGGCAGGGCTGCACGGGTGTCAGTGGTGGTATACGGTGCTAGGAGGGGGGAGACAAAGTTGCCATTTGGGTGCATTTGAAAATGCTCTCTCCACCCCCGCCCACCCACCAGTGCTTCACTGACCCTGTTTGCTTTATTTTAGCTTCTGACCGGCAGAACCTGATTGCCAGCGAGCAGCTGTACCAGGTGAGCGACATGGGGCGCTGGGCCAGCCTTTCCCGTCCCTTAGAGCTGGGACTCTGGGCTGGCCACGGAGGGATTGCTCAGGGCTTAGAGAGAGAGGCCTGTGGCCTGGCCAGGTATTTAGAACCAGAGCAGGAGCAGAGCGCTCCCAGCGGAGGTGGGGTCTGCCTTGGTCGTGCTGCACCTCCACTTTGCCAGGCGTAAACGATCGCCCTGGAGCAGCCAGTCCCTGTGCACACGCTGCAGCCGGGACACCCTCTGGCTGGGCCCCTTCCCGGTGCCAGGGCATTGAAGCAGCTTTTACAGCAGGCGTGCTGAGAGCCCCTGGCCAGAACTGTAAGCCCGGTATGTGATGGAAACCCCTCGCAGGCAGGGGCCCCTGCCGCCCCGTAGTGAGAGCACCCCACAGAGTGCTGGCTGCTTACCCCGCCTGTACCACCTCTTTGCCCTTCCACAGTGACACCCTCCTGAGGGCGGAGCCCCAGGGGCCCCTCCCTCTCACACCTTCAGATTAAATATCTGCTGCTAACCTCAGCCAAGCCGCTGATCTGTGCAGAGCGCCTGCCGTGGTGGAGGCAGGAAGGGCTTGTGCAGCAGTGCGCTGCCTGCTCCCTGTCTAGGAGCATGGCCGGCACACCTGGGCACTGGCTCCCCCGGGTGGATGTAGGGCACAGGCCCCCTGATAGAGAAGTGGGCCGACCAGGTAATGAAGGGAACTGAGCCCTGGCTGGCCCCCTGCTCCCAGCTAAGAAACGCTGCTAGATCTGCTCAGCAGAAGGGCCTGCTAGCTGGGAACTCGGCCCGTGTTGTGATCTCTGTGGTGAGCTGCCTGTGTCACATGGACGCGTGGAATGCAAAGGATATGGGAGGCGCTGCCGGGGCCCATTTCTCCTAGC
This sequence comes from Rafetus swinhoei, assembly GCA_019425775.1. NCBI lineage: Eukaryota > Metazoa > Chordata > Testudines > Trionychidae > Rafetus > Rafetus swinhoei. The sequence goes on along the minus strand of CM033429.1, from coordinate 19,190,287 downwards.
AGAACCCTAGCTCCCAGCTCTTGGGGGTCAAATACAGCTGTAGTGGGTGCAGTGTAAGACCCTGAACCGCACAGAAACACTTGAAAAAGCAGCCCGCCTGTCTCCTTTCCTCCTAGCCCCTGGGGGAGCGGGACAGTGAGCAGTACAGCCGCCTCGGTGCTGCCAGGACCCGCAAATGAGAAGGGCGAGCACCTCCGGGCTAATCAACCGTCACCCTTGGCTCCTTATCCTGTCTCTTCTCTGCGTGGGAAACACCAGCATTGGGGAATCCTGCTGCCTTCAAGCTGGCCCCCAAAGCCTTCACTCTGCACCTTGGTGGCCAGAAGCCACAGTGAGGGGTGCCTCAGTAAGGTGCCTAGGAAACAGAGGATTTGCTGCTCGCAAGCGATCCTGGGCCCTGCGGTGCTGGGGGTGTGCTCAGAGCTTTCTCCTCCTTGTAATGCGTTTGCTTTGTCAATAAAGAGGCTTTTCCCTGACTGCTGAGAGGAGCAGAATCCGACCTGGCTGTCCTCATTCCCAGCCCCCTATGGGATCGGTAATAGGCCCAACAAACCTAACCGGTGAGGGGCTTCGCCCTGGGTGTGGAGACGTGCTGTGCTGGCGGACGGTTGTTTGTAACACTGCGTGGTGTCGGGTATTGACCCAGACAGTCCGGTATTTTTGCCTCCTGTCTGGTAAAAAAAAATCAGAAAATACCAGACACCTAAAATGTCTGGTATTTTCTGATTTCTTTCCCGGCCAGGAGGTGAAAATACTGAACACCTGGCAACCCTATGACACACTCAGCAACTGGGCCCAGCCCCTGGCCCCCCGCCCCCGGACCCCCTGCTTACCTGGTTCCGCAGGGAAGCTGCGTTCTGGCTTGATCAAGAAAACAAAATGGCCACCCGCAAAAAGCCTAAAGACCAAGGAGAAGCAATGCCTTCCCTGGGTCTTAGTGCTCAACCGCTCCCCTGTTCCTATCCCTAGTCTGACTCTGCAGGCACTCTGAAAGGGGCCATGCTGTTTTGATGCTGTTTTATTATTATTATTATTATTAATTTTTTTTTGGGGGGGGGGGGGTGTTCGGTATTTTTGGTTAAACCATCTGGCAACCCTAGACAGGGGAGAGGTAACAAGAGGAATCTGGCACAGCTGTGAGTGTCAGTAACACCCGACCTCCCGCAGTGCCTTCCTCCGGAGGGCTGCGAAGTGCAGGAGAGCCCCTCCCCCGTGACCTGGCTGGGGCAAGGGGCGGCTGCGGGGAGCTGCTGGTTCCAAAATAGATTTGGTTTGACATGTGCAGGTTTCCGCTTCCAGCGGATGCCGCCGAGGCCCCGATGGCCTGTCCCTTCCCCCAGCGCGCACAGGCCACAAGCCGGCCTGAGCGTGCGGCGGCAAACCAGCTCTCATGCTGGAGGTGCTCGGAGCTGGGGGAGCTGCAGCTAGTGCTGCTGGAGACGTGTGTGACGCCAGCCCTCCCCTCCCAAGATCAGATACGGCTGAGCTGTGAGCAGGGCGGAAATGGAAACAGCAGCGTGGGGGCGAAGCAGGGCTCGGAGCACCGCAGCTGCAGAGCGGCTGATCCTGCAGGGTGGGGGCAGGGCAGAGCACTCTCCATTCGCCCGCAGGGATGAGGGTGCAAGGCAGCCAGGCCTGCTCAGTCAGCCCCCTACCTTCGAGGGCTCTGGGAAGGCTGCTGGTCAGCCTGCTCCTCCCACTGCCCACAGAGGGGAAGGCCGCCTAGCCAGTGCGTTTACCTGTCTCATTGCTAACGGGCCCTGCCACGAAGCAGGCTCAAGCTCCTGGGTGGTGTGATGCTTCTCCATTCCTACCCTGCCTCGGGGGTGCCCCGCTCTGCCCTCTGAGACTGAATAATAACACAGTGCTTCAGGTGGGCAAGCAGCGTACGCCCCACTCATCCCACCGAGGGGGAAACTGAGGGGCGGGGGGAGGGCAAGCACCATACACCCCATTCATCCCACCGAGGGGGAAACTGGGGGGGGGGGGCAAGCACCATACACCCCACTCATTCCACCGAGGGGGAAACTGAGGGGCGGGGAAGGGCAAGCACCATACACCCCACTCATCCCACCGAGGGGGAAACTGAGGGGCGGGGGAGGGCAAGCACCATACACCCCATTCATCCCACCGAGGGGGAAACTGAGGGGCGGGGAGGGGCAAGCACCGTACGCCCCACTCATCCCACCGAGGGGGAAACTGAGGGGCGGGGGGGGGCAAGCACCATACACCCCATTCATCCCACCAAGGGGGAAACTGAGGGGCGGGGGGAGGGCAAGCACCATACACCCCATTCATCCCACCAAGGGGGAAACTGAGGGGCGGGGAGGGGCAAGCAGCGTACGCCCCATTCATCCCACCGAGGGGGAAACTGAGGGGCGGGGGGGCAAGCAGCGTATGCCCCATTCATCGCACCAAGGGGGAAACTGAGGGGCACGGGGGGGCCAGCAGCGTACGCCCCACTCATCCCACCGAGGGAGAAACTGAGGGGCGGGGGGGCAAGCAGCGTACGCCCCATTCATCCCACCGAGGGGGAAACTGAGGGGCAGGGAGGGGCAAGCACCGTACGCCCCATTCATCCCACTGAGGGAGAAACTGAGGGGCGGGGGGGCAAGCAGCGTACGCCCCATTCATCCCACCGAGGGGGAAACTGAGGGGCAGGGAGGGGCAAGCACCGTACGCCCCATTCATCCCACTGAGGGGGAAACTGAGGGGCGGGGGGGCAAGCAGTGTATGCCCAACTCATCCAACCAAGGGGGAACTGAGGGGCGGGGGCAAGCAACGTATGCCCCACTCATCCCACCGAGGGAGAAACTGAGGGGCGGGGGGGCAAGCAGCGTACGCCCCACTCATCCCACCGAGGGGGAAACTGAGGGGCGGGGGGGCAAGCACCATACACCCCACCGAGGGGGAAACTGAGGGGCAGGGGGGGCAAGCACCATACACCCCACCGAGGGGGAAACTGAGGGGCGGGGGGGGGGCAAGCACCGTACACCCCATTCATTCCACCGAGGGGGAAACTGTGGGGCAGGGAGGGGCAAGCACCATACACCCCATTCATCCCACTGAGGGGGAAACTGAGGGGCAGGGGGGCAAGCAGCGTACGCCCCATTCATCCCACCAAGGGGGAAACTGAGGGGCAGAGAGGGACAAGCACCGTACGCCCCATTCATCCCACCTAGGGGGAAACTGAGGGGCAAGCACCGTACGCCCCATTCATCCCACCGAGGGGGAAACTGAGGAGTAGGGAGGGGCAAGCAGCGTATGCCCCATTCATCCCACCAAGGGGGAAACTGAGGGGCAGGGAGGGGCAAGCACCGTACGCCCCATTCATCCCACCGAGGGGGAAATTGAGGGGCAGGGAGGGGCAAGCACCGTACGCCCCATTCATCCCACCGAGGGGGAAATTGAGGGGCGGGGGGGGGCAAGCACCGTACGCCCCATTCATCCCACCGAGGGGGAAATTGAGGAGCAGGGAGGGGCAAGCAGCGTACGCTCCAGGATCTGACTGTCACAGAGGTTAGTTTTCTGGCTCAGTGAAAGCTTTAACTGCCCCGGCCCCCCCAGGGTCCTCTCCAGCCAACCCCTCCCCTGATGCCTTGGACTAGACCTTGCTGTTCACTGGTTACCGTTCTCACTGACTGGGCAGAATGGGAGGCAGGCAACAGATGGGAGCAGCAAGCAGTTAAAAACCTCAGAAAGCAGGTCACCCTCCCTGTGCGGGTCACAGACACCTGTGGGCCGTGGCCGCCTCCTGGCTTTCTACAAATTTGGGTGACACATTTTAGTGCGCACCAGAGAGCTGCTAGCCGTGTCGCCATGGAGGGAAAGCCTCTGTAGCAATTTGGCTGTGCTGTGGAGCATGTAATTACTGGCACCACACAGGCAGATAATTATCCGGAGACACTCGACCTAGTGCAGGAGACAGACCTGGGACCGGAATGCCAGGAGGGCAGTGCGATTACTGGGAGCTATGTAGATGGCATAAGCTGGGGGCGAGGGGGGGGGGGGCCAAAATCACCACATTCAGCAGCCCCTGTTGGTGCCACAGAAGGAGCAAACCTTGGCCAGGTAAAACCACAGCTCTTCAGCCAGTGCCAAGCTTGGGGGCGAGCTGTCAGCCGCATCACAGACCTGCTGTATCTGGAGCACAGTCCTGGCGTGAACCGGGCATGGCAGAGCATAGAGAAACCGTGCCCACCCGACAGGGTCATCCCCCCGCGCCTGCCACATTACTGCACATTGGTGCAATTCCAGCTGCGGGTGACATTACACTGACCATGTTTGTAGGCATAGGCGTGCGCAGCACATTTCATTAGGGTGTGCACCTGAAGAATTTTTTTTAAATGTACTTTGACCCCCATTAGCCATGCCCCTGACCCCTGTTATCCACGCCCCTGATCCCCATTGGCCACACCCCGACTCCCATTGGCCACACCTCTAGAGGTAACACTCTCGGGGCAAGATGGACACATGACCAGAAGTAAAAGGTGTCATGTGACCCCCCCTCTAAGGACTTTTCCCACTATCCTCGTACCAATAGGAATTAGTTTGGCCCCCACAAGCAACTATCCTGCAGTTGCAGTAACTCAATGTCTGTGACATTAACTCAGGGGCAGAGGGGCTGGGGGAAGTGTTCCCTCTAAGAGTTTCCTCCCATGAGCAGAATGAATTTTGTGTTGTGCACCAGTACTGAGTTCATGTGGCTTGTTTGGATGTGCCACTGTTATTAATAAATATCTTATAAACCGCTACCTTTTCCTTCTGCTGCCAAATCTCCCCTTGCTCCATCAGCTCCCCTCCTGCCTGCTGCCCCCCAACCCTTCACCCTCCTCTGCTCTCCTGACTCCTGCCCTTCTCACTGTCCTCAGCCTTCCTGAGACCTGCCCCCTCCACCAGCCCTTCTCTCCCCCCACTCTGATCATGTGAGCTACCCCTCCTCATCCCCTCTCCTAACACCTCCTCTACACACCCTGCCTCTCTCCTCTGGTGCTGGTCCTCCTGCAGGTGTCTGCCCTTCTGCTTCACCCCAGAATCCCTGGCACCTGCAACTTCCCTTAGCCCTGCACCTCCTGGTGCCTCCCCCTTCCCGCACTGCCCCTGCCCCTTTGCCCTCTTTTTCCCTGATGCCTACCCCCTCACCACCCTCTGCCCCGTTCCCCTCATGCCCCTCTGTGCCCTCACACGTCCTTGCTCCATCCCCACCTTCCTCATGCCTACCCCTTCTGTCAAGCCTTCTCCCAGCACCTCCCCTCAAACCCCAATGCCCTTCCTCTCCTCTCCCAGCATCACCCTGTCCCCCTCCCACTGACACCTCCTCCTGCCCTTTCCTCATTGTCTCCACTTGGCCCCCTGGCATTTGTCTCTCCTCCACCCTGTTCCTTGGTGCCTTCCCCTTTCTTCTCCTGCCCTGCCCCCCTCCCCTCAGCACAGGCCTCTTCCTCTCCCACCCCTGCCTATTTTCCCCCTCTCCCTTTCCCTTTCCCTTACCTTAGGCTAAGCCGGCTTCTGCCTTCCAGCTTGCCGGGCTGGTGTCAGAGCCAGCCCAAGCTACAGGCCAGCCGGGCCCGAGCCTGAATATCTCACTTTAAGGGGCACCACGCGGTGCTGCCGGGCCGGGCGGGGCCCAGGACGAGGCCCTGGGCGCAGAAGGGGCGCTGCGCGGTGCGGCCAGGCTGGGCCGGGCGGGGGGAACCCCAGGCGCAGAAGGGGCACTGCGCAGTGCTGCTGGGATGGGTGGGGCCAGGGCTGGGGCCGAGGCTGAGGATGGGGCCAGGGCTGGGGTTGGGGCTGCAGCCCCAGGGGCAGAAGGGGCGCCACGCGGTGCTGCCAGGCCAGGCGGGGCTCGGGGCGAAAAAATGGCTCAGGCTGGTGTCTTCGGTCCAGCCCCAGCTGCTCCCGGCGCGCACGCGCGCTGTCTGCCCCAAAGTGCCCCGTAGATGGCTGCGGGGAAAGTGACGAGCTGGGGTACCCCGTCTCAAATCCCCCTCCTCCTCCAGCAGCTGCTAGCCAGCCCGAGACATTAGGGGGTGCCTGGGCACACCGGGCACACCCTGTGCGCACGCCTATGTTTGTAGGCACAAGTGCAGCCAAGCAGGTGGCGGGAGCTGGCGGGTGAGTGCGTTTGTAGCTAGATGCACAGACAATGCAGTGAGATGACTCGAGGGGAAGAGGATGGTTACTCTGCCGGCAGCCTGCCGAAGGCCGTTGGATAGCATGGGTGTGGCTGGGAGCAGGATCTGACCCGGTACATCCAGAGCAGCTGTTCCTGTCGGGGCAGTGAAATCAGTCACATCCCCTAGCTCTGCAGTGCACTGGGGCCCGAGGTCAATAACTTCTCTGCTGTGTTGACTTCAGTGAGGCAACACCCATTTATGCCAGCAGCAAGCCTGGCCCTGGGGGGTTTCGTGGCTGTGTGGGGGTGGTTCCGTTTGGCTCTTGCTTGCAAACTCTCTCCTCTCACCATGTAGGGCTTGCCAGGTAAACCCAGCTGTGTCTGCCTCTAACCACATCCTCCAGGCCAAGCACACCCATCCGAGGCTCGAAGCTGGCTGAGGGCTCGCTCATCACGGTGCTGAGACAACAGGGTTAAACCACAGCCCACCCCCGTTACTGCTGCTTCCTCTCCGGAGCCAGGTCTCCCCTCTAAGCACTAGAAAACATGCTTGGCTCAGCCCCGAGTGAAGCCAGCCACTGGGGTCTGCTCTCGGTGGCCCACGTGGCTCTCAGAAGTCTGAGTGGCACCTCCTGCATTTGTTACTGTCCTGCCACCTTCATGGACCAGGGCCATCGTAACTCAACTGGCTTTGGAAAATAATGGGTTAAACTGAATGGGAGTGAACCCCAGGCTGGTTAACCTGCTCCTGTCCCGTCTTGCAGCCCCCATCTATTCCAGCCTCACTGGCATCCCACCCTAGACTGGCCATTGCACCCCACCGGTTGCTGTCTGCTCCCACCCCGCTGCCTCGCCAGGGCCCCTTTGGACACAGCTGCCAGGCGCCACAGTGGTCAACCCAGCACCTTTGCAGTCCTGGGTCTTTCTGCATGGAGTCTTCCGAGCTGGGTTTTGTGGCGGAAGAATGAATGGGAAACGTCCTCCAGCGCAGTTCCAGGGCAGAGCCCTCCCCGTTTATTGGCTCCATAATGCACATTTAAAAAGACTCGCATCATAAATGTTCAGACAGGCCTGGCTCAATACAGACAAACTCGCCATCCCGGTAAGAGGTGCCATGGAACCTGGGCGCAGCCTGAGAGCCAGAGATGGGACAGGAGAGGGAGGGGGCAGCAGGGAAGAGGGGAGGCACGAGGGAGCCAGATGAGACTCATGCAGAGCGAGGGGTCTGAGCAGCTCTTCTGAGAAAGCCCCTTGCACAGCTACTAGGAAACGCTCCTGTTTCTAGACGTGCTTTTGGAGCAGGCTCTAGAACTGAGACAGGAAGGGGGTCCCTGCTATAGAGCTCCACAGGCGGAGTAGAAATAAACTCCCGTGGAAAGGGTCACTCACATTCCCTCGGGCTTGGGCTGATTTTCACGGGGCGATATGGGCTTTGCTGCTCTTCACTTCAGCAGGGCTTCTCCACAGAGAAAACGCCCTGTGGTTACAGCATAGGCGGTTAGGAGCCTGGGGCTCAGTTCCCCATCCAGAAAATGGTGCCAGTCCTCGCTCACGCATCTTGTCCCATCGGGGGCGGTAGCGTCTCTGGGGAGGGACTGCATTCCTCGGCAGAGCCCAGCCCCGCAAGGCCTGGATCTCAGCTGGGGCTTCCAAGTGCCACTGTCATAGGGCTCAACCAGCCACGGGGTGCCCTGCTGACTGGTGACCTGCCTTGTTACAGTGCCTGGAAGAGGCGTTCTGCGTAGGGCCCCTATTATACCACCCCCCCCTGAGAGCCACGGGCCCCAGCTAAACCAGGCAGCCACTGTTGTTATTTAACCCTCCACCATGCAGGCCATCTTTATCGGCCCAGGAAAGGGCTCCCAGTCCCCCTGCAGGGGTGTCGGGAGCTGAGTGTGAGCCCACAGCAGGGACAGGCCTGCTGAGCTGCTGAGACAGGCCCGGAGATTTCAGCACAGGGGTTCCACCCCAGCGCTGGTGGCAAGCACAGGAGCACTGCAGAACACGAGCTAGAGGGGGAGGGGCTGAAGGAGGAACCCGGGGGCTCCACAACCATTTCCGCCTGTAGGGACCATCACATCTCCCTCCCGGGCCCAGGGAGCGTGGGGACAGAGCTGTTACTACCATGGGCAGGGAAGCAGGGACGTAAGTCAAACCGTGCAGATGGAAACTGGAACAGGGGAGAGGCAGCAGAGAGCTCCGAGACGGGTCTGCCCTTTCCTATTGAACGCATCTCTGGGCAATGCCCAGAGGGGGAAGCTGAGGTGCCCAGAGCAGGAGGGCCTGGGCCACTGGCCCAGAGAGATTCAGGGTCAGAGCTCAGGACGCTGGACCATGTCCCTCCTTGCCTGGGGCAGGGAAGAGGCTACCCAAGGATCAGGAGAGCAGCGACGCAGGGCGCTGGAGAGAAAACGCAAAGCGTGGGACTGAAATAAATAAACTGAAGAGCAAACGGGCAGGTTGGAAAGGCTGGTCGGGAGAGGCCAGCAAACCCGGGGGGGCGGCCCTAAGAAAGCTACAGTTAGTTAATGGGGGACATCGTTTCTGTTCTTCTTGTTTCTTTAGTTTGTCTGTTCCCTGGAGTCAGATCAAAGGCAGGAGGGAGGGTGTCCAAGGAAGGGCAGCGTCTCCTACTGCAGCAGCTTTGCCAGTCCCCAGAGTGCACGGCTGCCCAGCACAGACTGCAGAGAACCTGCCTTGCGTGGGACTGAAATTGGGGGCCCCTTAGCTGCTCTCATCCAACCTGCCATCTGCAGGGAGATTCAGAAGCCCCGGGAGTCCAGCCCGGCGTACACTTCCCGCTGTCCCTTCCTGATGGGCTGTGGGAACAGAAGCAGATGTGAGCACCCGGCTCTTGTGGTAATACAGCTCCGTGCCAGCACCTGAACAGCAGGGCTCTGGGCCAGGGGTGGGCACCTCTCTGCTACCACCAGGTGTGACCTGGGCACAGGCGTGTGCATGGTGCACCCTGCATACTGTGATCTGTCTGTCGCACGGACAAATACCGACCCTTAGGAAGCAGCATGGCCCCGCGCCCAGTTACTTCTTCCCCTCCACCCAGCCGGGGGAGCCTGGAGTGAACAAAGCCCCTGGTGGAAGAGCACCAGTGCTGTAATTTCTCAGCCCTCCTCCGCAGAGATCGGCAGGCATCCGCACCATGGATCTCGATGCAGAGAGCCGCGGCTCATCTTTGCGGATGCAGATACCAATGTTGTATCTGCACAGGGCTCTGCTCATCATCCACCGCGAAGGCTGTGACCCCGCCCCCGCCAGCTCTGGAAAGGCCAAGAGAGGAGGACAGCCGCCCCGGGTCCTGTTACCTCATAATCCGGGTTCGGCACAGGCGGGGGGCGCACCATCTTCTGGCCTGCAAGGCCAAGGAGAGAGAAAAGTCATGAGAATGCTACCGATGCCGAGCCCAGAACCAGCGCTCTGCAGGCCTGACTCATCCCCGAGGCTCCGTGGGCCTGTCAGGACCCGGACCCAAGATGTCCACTGACGTGGGAACCCAACTGAGACAGGGAGGCCCTGTGCACCTGGCCCGGAGCGCAGGGCGTTCTCAGACACGGCGCGCCAGCCCGGAGCCCAGGGAGCTCTGACCAGAGCATGCTATGCAGTGTCGTGACGTGCAGTGCATCTTAGTGCCCCGCCGGGGCGGTCAAGAGACGACACAAGAGGCTCAGCTTCCGTTTGAAAACAAGGCCGTGTCTGTCCCACGGCGCTGCAGAGAAAGGCCGAGCAGTGCACCCCGACCTGCGGGCCCAGAGCGCAGCCACAGACAACCCCCTGTTTGTCATTTCCACAGTCACCTGGTTCTCAAGCCAGGCCCCCCGCGAGGGCCTGACTCTGGCGTGAACGCTGGAGGGTGGGGAGTCGTGGATCTTCCCGCTCCCTTTGCCTCTCTTCTGGCTGCCCCACGCCAGCCTGTGTTGGGGTGCCTGCGGTTGGGGCCTGGCAGCTGCTCCTTCCCCACACGAAGGGCAGCATGGGGGGAGGAGCCTGGGGCAGGCAAGACCCCAGTGTTTCCCAGCTGTGGGTGCTTAGCCCCCATTCCCAGGAGAGAGTCAAACCGGCTCTTACCTCTGGGGTGACCTCCAGCCCTGCCGCCGCCACCGCTGCCGCCGCGCCCCTTCCGGTTCTTGCTGAAGTAGTAGGCCAGGACCAGCACCCCGAGGGTGATCAGCAGATCTGCGATGATGATCCCGGCCATCGTCAAGAGGTCCAGCTCCACACAGCTCTCGCACACTGCCGTGGGAAGGGACAGTCGGGCGCTCAGCAGGAGGGAGAAAGGCCGAGCCGGGGAAGGGAGATGGCGGGAGGTGGGAGTCACAAGTGCCAGCCCAGAGCCACCGGGTTGGCTCTGCCCAGGACTCACCCGCCTGCTTTGCATGGCCAGAGTCTGCAGGCCGCGTGAGAGGGGCAAGGAGAGTAAGCGGGGAAGTGAAGGGGGGAGGGCTGGCTGTTCCCTCCTCCACACGCCTCACTCTGCCAACACCACTGGGCCGGCTGGAGGGGCAGGGGCTTAAACGTCCCCGGTTTTTCTGCATGGCCCTTGGCAGCAGGCTGCAAACGGCTGCAGGTTCCATGTTCCCCCTCAGTCAGTGCCAGAAAGAGCGCAGGGATTCTCGGGGTCCCTTGAGCAGCTCCCCAGACACCCGAGAGAGCACACGGGCTCAAGGGGCTTTGTCAGCACGGAGGAGAATTGATCCAGTTTCCCAGTGGCACAAGGGAAGCCGGGCTGTGCCTTCTCCAAGACTCTAGACCTGGAGTCTCCTGACAAGACCCTGAAGATTCATGATTCTCTGACACTCATGAAATGTCACCGGTCTTGGGGAGAGAATAGGGTCACATTTATACAGCCGCTCCCATCACAAAGCAGCTCCCAAGCTGGGTGTGTAAAGCGCCTTTGAGAAATGCGGCCACATCTGGGGCTACGTCTACACTACGGAGAGTTTTTCCCGATTACCTCCGGTATCCCGGATAAACTCCACCGTGTCCAGGGGATGCATCCGATCTTCCGAATTTTTTTTCAGAAAAGCAGACGCGCTCTTTCGGAAGCCCTGTAAACCTCATTTCACGAGGAAGAAAGGCTCTTCCGAAAGAGGAGGTTTTCTGAAATTTGGCCCAGTATAGACGAGTCAAATTTCAGAAAAGCCTCTTCTGAAAAAAGAATGAGAAAAAGGTACGCAATTTGCGGAGTGCATTTTGTGTCCCTTTTTCCGAAAAAGAAGTGCAGTGTAGACATAGCCTGGGATGGAGGGCACAGCACAGCGCACCCCCACACAACGGAGCAGGGAGCGAGAACTGAACCGAACGTCTCAGGCAAATGCATGCTGTTCTGAACAGTGCTCTGTGGGATCTCAGTGTTCATGGGGGGCCGGCTGGACTGGAGCACTCGTGTGTCAAGGTCAGTACCAGCGGGGCCCAGGAAAAACAGGCTTCGGCGTATGCTATGGCATGTGGCGCTGTGAGCAATGCAGTACACACAGAGTTAACTGGTAGCCACTGTCGCCTCCCATGACATCTCAGGTGCCGGCTGATTCCGGTGGAAGGGGCACTCTCCCTCTTACCTTTGGCCTTCAGGTAAAGTGTGATGGTGCCCTCTGGAGATTTACATTCATACTCTCCGTCGTCCTGGGAACTCTTGTACTCGTTGATCACATATTCGCTGTCCGGACCATTAACCACACTCGTATTACTATTATGTTTTATGGAGTAAGGAATGTTTAAGGGGCATATGAGAGTCACCGTGGTCTTAGAGATCATCACCTGGAACGCTGCAAGTGAGAGCCACAGATACACAGAGATATTGAGTACAGCCAGTGGTTAAAATGGCCAAGCCAAGGGGTCCCAGATGCAGCAAAAATGGAACTAACAATGGGGCTGGGTCCCTGAGAGGCTCACTTTGAGCCCTGCCCTGCCTCTCCGAGCGGCTGTGGCAAGGGGGTTGTTAGGTTCAATGTAAAATCTCTAGTTATCAGCTCAGGGGAGGTTCTGGGGTACAGCGCGCCCAACATTCATGAGCAGTAACAGAAAGGAGCTGTCACTAGCTCCATGAGCCACCTGATCACCATTAATAGGTAATAAATGGACTCCGACAACTGGGAATTGTCTGTCTCGTGGACGAACACTTATTTTGTGGGCTATGACACGTGACCAGCTCTGTCCTCAGTCGCTCTCAAAGCGCTTCGCACAGATCCACGTCAGTACCCTCGGTTACAATCAATAATAAGGCAGCTCCACTGACTGCAAAGGGAGCCAGGTGGAGCCCCGGGTGCAGCTATAAAGCTTTCTGCATTGGTACTTGAAAAAAGAAGTAAAGACATTCCCTGTGATCAACTGCACAGAGACACAGACATGCACTTAGGGGCTGGCTTGCACCCGCCGGGGTCCATGGAGAGACTCCCATTGACTTGGGTGGGCTCTGGTAACGTGCTCACACTCACATGGGCACTCAGACCAAGGGGCGGAGGCAGTTAGTGCTCACAGATGCCCTGTTTTTAGATGATCTCTGAGCGGTTAGAAAGGGCAGGATCCATCTTAGCAGCACTTTTGAGATGCTGATTATGGCTAAAAGCATCAATGGTAAAATCAACTTACGTTCCGGTAACGGGTTCTCAGCTGCAAAAGAAAACCAAACAAAAGCTCTTAGTAATTCTATCTGCTGGTGTCAGAAATATTCCCTGCGCGGAGGAAAATCCTCCTTCGTTCATCTGTTTAAATATTTCCTTTCCCTTACTGTTAGCAATCTGCCTTGAGGGAGTGAACACAAAACACTCATCCATACCAATGCTGCAGGCGGGGGCTGTTTATTCTAGCTGGCCATACTCTAGCCATCAACACTGTTTCCCATGTACCTCTCTCGTCCTGCCTGGATGGCCCTAAGAATGGCTACGTGACAATTTTATCTGATTTTCCAACTAACGCTGCGCCCGGCTGCCATGTGGAGCTAGAAAAGGGAAACGAGGTGCCTGGTGTGGCTGTGAAAAGAAATGCTCTGGCTCACTGTGAGGTGCAAATGATGGCACCACTACTGTGCCACGCGGAGATGGAGCCTGCTGTGTCTCTGAGCTGGGAGCCGGCAGGGAGAGCTGCAGGGCTCTGTGTGGGTGTACGGATCTGCCTGCTGTAGGACCAGGCCCTTGGGGTAGAAGTGGTTTGATTTGTGAGCATGAGAAAGATCCCGGAAATCCCGAGGCCACAGCCGGGTTAAAACAGCGCCAGGGAGATGCTCAGAATCACACGCACAGTGCACACGGGGGGCACCAGACAGACGCCGATGAAAGATTTGTGTTCCCCTCTGAGACGACCCTGTCCTGAGCAATTGTCTTGGCCAGCGCTTGCTTTACACGGCCTGGGAGCGCAGTCTCACGAAGACTTCACAGGTGAAATCCCAAGACAAAGACTTTGATTCAAGGGGAAGGGGATTGGCTGCTCTATTCCGGGACAGAACTATGCTTTAGAGCAAGGGAATGAAGATGCTACATGCAGTAACACAAACAGTTCACAGCCCTGCTCCGAGCCATGGCCTGGCTGCGCCCCCCATACCCCACGTATATAACACAGTGACCAGCTCTGTCCTCAGTCGCTCTCAAAGCGCTTCGCACAGATCCACATCAGTACCCTCGGTTACAATCAATAATAAGGCAGCCCCACTGACTGCAAAGGGAGCCAGGTGGAGCCCCGGGTGCAGCTATAAAGCTTTCTGTATTGGTACTTGAAAAAAGAAGTAAAGACGTTCCCTGTGATCAACTGCACAGAGACACAGACATGCACTTAGGGGCTGGCTTGCACCCACTGGGGTCCATGGAGAGACTCCCATTGACTTGGGTGGGCTCTGGTAGCGCACCCACACTCACATGGGCGCTCAGACCAAGGGGCGGAGGCTGTTAGTGCTCACAGATGCCCCAGTTTTAGATGATCTCTGAGCGGTTAGAAAGGGCAGGATCCATCTTAGCAGCAGCACTTTTGAGCTGCTGATTATGGCTAAAAGCATCGATGGTAAAATCAACTTACGATTCTGTGCCATGGTGCCAGCTGCAAAAGAAAACCAAACAAAAGCTGTTAGTAAATCTATCCACTGGTGTCAGAGATATTCCCTGTGCGGAGGAAAATCCTCCTTCGTTCATTTGTTTAAATATTTCCTTTCCCTTACTGTTAACACTCTGCCTGGAGGGAGTGAACACAAAACACTCATCCATACCAATGCTGCTTTTAACGTCAAACAGCTGGGTGCCCGGTAGAGTTTGGAAAAGCGTCACAGCCACATTTGTGTTTTAAATCCATCACATCAAACGTCCCCATTCTAGAAACCGATGGGACGGGGATCAAGGTGGGAAATGGTGTCGGCTGCTAAAGAAACCCTTCAAAACCCGAGGAGCCACTTTGAAGACAGGGGCACTTGGCTCTAATCCCTCTGCCCCTACCTAGAGCTCTGTAATTCCATCTGTCCCCTGCTGCCCCCAGTTTTTGATTTTATAACCAAAATGAAAACTCCTGCATTTAGGTGAAAGTGCATTCCTTCTCTCTTTCCCATACCATCAGATGGGTCCCTACCCTGTTCCCTTTGTACCACAAATCAGTGTCAGAACACCCAGCAGGCTGGGACTGTTTATTCTAGCTGGCCGTACACTAGCCATAATTCTATGTCTCCACATGCCTCTATCAGTGTAAACAGCACCAGTGAATTGACAGAGAATGTTCCCAGCCCGGTCCTGGAGTCAGCTAGGCGATGGGCTACTTTATCCCTGCACTGAACTCTGTTCTCGGTAGGGGAGGGAATAAAGGCAGGTGCCATGACACAAACTGATCATGGTCACGGAGAACCCGAAGAGTTGCCGCTGAGTTGGAGGCCGGCAACTGGCATTTACTGCTCGTGGTCAGAGTGGCTGCTGTTTTTTCCTAAATTTCTGGTGCCCATTCCCAATGGGCGTATCAGTCCAGCAACAGCGCCCATGCTTTGCTTTTCATCCGGCCGCCTTTGCAAACACCAATACTCCACTAACCCTGGCAATCTCTGGGGGCTGCTTTCAGCCCTCTTCTGCCCCTGGTGATGCAGAGACCTAGCGAAGGGGAAGCGAGGGGCCCGAGCACACGGTGGTTTAACATGGCAGCCCGCAGCAGACGGGGAGACCGGATTCCTTTGCATTCTGCTGCCCGAGGCACGGCCTCTCCGGGGCTCTTCCCCAACCTGCTCAGACCAGGGCTTTGGAGTTTATTGAATTTGCTGATAAATAACAAGGTTGCTCTTGGCAACTGACTTCTCTTTGCACACTGGATGCAATATAGCACCTCAATTCCCTCTCTCGTCCAGCGGGATTCCGGAGGGGGCAATTCCTGCCCCGCTGCCCCGCGCATCACTGGCAGGGGGGTTTACTTCTCATCAGCCAACGGCAGCTTCAGTTTTCCTGTAAGCCTGGGGCTCCTTAAGAACACCCGGCTGCCCTGCCGGTGCTCCGCAGCGTCCATTGGCACGTGCCAATACCCTCCTTGCCCAAACCCGGGGGGTCATGCTTCTGACCCGTCATGGTCTGTAGCCAGCTGTACTCACCCACACAGAGCAGGAGCCCCATCACAAGCAGGGTGTGCGCTAGCTTCATCGTGGCGTTCCCCCGCTCGCTCTGTCTTCTGTCCTTCCCAATCAGATCGGCATACCCAGGCTGGCTCTGCAAGAAGAAAGAACACAGGTGCTTTCAAGTTGCTGTGGGTGAGAAAGAGGCCCCGGATTGTTTCCCAGAATCACATCTAGTGATCAGCATAGGGCGCCCGGCGGAGACTCACGGTTTCCAGCGTAACATGCAAGCAGCTCAGCAAGACGGCAAAGGTCTGTAAGAAAACAGCCCCTGCCAGGAAGTGTGGAGGCTCGAGGGTGCCTACGTTTCTGAACGTCACTGAGAGGACGAGGGGGCTGGGGTGCAGCCAGCACCTCAGAGACGCCCCGGCCAGCCCGGAGGGGGCCCTGCAGGAAGGAGCACACCCAGCCTGCCCCAGCGGGTTTGCTTTCAGAGACTCCCCTCGATTTGTAAACAATATTTTCTGCGCTCAAGTTCAAAACGTTAGTTCATTTAGCAAAGTGACGGCAACAAATGGAATCCACAAGGAACGCAACAGCCAGCGGTGGACACGGACGCCTAGTACCACCAGCATGAGACAGTCTGTGAGCTCTTCAGGGCGGGGACCGCCTCCGCCTAAGCTAGGGGTTTGCACCGCGCCGGCCACGTTGATTCCCACCCCATGGTGCTGTTGTAATACAGAACATCAGCAACGCTGACAGTAATAGGAAGAAACAGGAGTTCAGGTGCGGTGCTGACAAGAGGGCTATGGAAGCCGTGAGAGCAATCGCAGTCAAGGGGAGTGAATAACACGCCGGGAACCAAAGGGAGCAACTCACTAATTCTGCTGTTTTGGGCCTGGATTTACTCAGTGGGAGGCCCCTCTTCCAGCATGGGGCCAGCTGGGGCGGTGCTTTTGTGGGGATGCCACTAGGGAGTGGGTTGCACCTGCCAGTCGTGTTTCTCACCGGACACCAGGGTGCTGTGCATTGAGCCATGCACCAGGAAGTCACTGCAGGCCTGGTCTGGAACCCTCCTTGTCTCTTGGCCCCGTGTCAGCTTCTCACCCAGATGTCATCGGGTCTCCTGCCACACTGCCCCCGGAGGGTCGCACGCTCTCCCTGTGCTCACTGGGGAGGCCACTACGGGTACGGCCACACTACAGAGGAGAGCGAAGCTGCTGCTGTCAATCTTCCAAAGTTTGAATTAGTGGGTCTAGTGAAGACACACTAATTTGAACTGAGAGGGGCGCTCCCGTCGATGCCGGTGATCCTGCTTCCATGAGGAGCAAGGGAAGTCGAAGGAAGATTGTTCTCCCGCCGACTTCCCCCGCAGCGTGCACAGCGCCTAAAGCCGAGTTAAGCTACTTTGACTTCAGCGGCACAATTAACGTAGCTGAAGTTGCGTATCTTAACTCGACTTGTCCCATAGTGTAGACGTACCCTACCACCCTCTACACAATTTGCCGGGGGAATGATCTGAGACTAGTGTATGCCCCTCTTTGAAAATGCAGACGTGTCTGTTGCCATAGCCGCATCTATTCAGCACACTCCTTGGAGCAAAGATTGGGCCTTCGAAGTGCCCAGCCACTGCCAGAAGTAGAGTGCTGAGCTGTGACGTGCTGAGGCAGGGCTCTGTGTCCATTTCCCGCTCTCCTGCCCTGCTCACTTAGCAGTGGAGGAAGGAATCCTGCTCCGCGCCCTGGGGAGTGCAGCATGAGCTGGAGCTCACGGCTCTTCTCCCTCTAGTGGTAGAATTCACCACTAACAGAGCGGCAGGATGCAGAAAAGCAACAATCCTGGGCCTTGTTCATGCACAGGGGTGGAGACGAGAGCTGTTTGATGCGGCGCTAGCTTTAAAAAATAATCATAGAATCTTGGAATATTAGAACTGGAAAGGACCGCGAGAAGGGATGAAGTCCAGCTCCCTGCCCTCACGGCAGGACCCAGCACCAGCCAAATCATCCCTGACAGGTGTTTGTCCAACCTGTTCTCACATATCTCCCATGATGGAGATTCCACAACCTCCCTGGGCAACTTATTCCAGTGCTAAGCCACCCTGACAGGCAGGAAGTTTTTCCTAATGTCCAGCCTGAACCTCCCTTGCTGCAGTTTAAGCCCATTGCTGCTTGTCCTCTCCTCAGAGGCCAAGGAGAACAATTTTTTTTCTTCTTCCTGGTAACAAACTTTTGGATACTTGGCTACCATGTCCCCTCTCAGTCTTCTCTTTTCCAAACTAAACAAGCCCAATTCTTTCAGCCTTCCCTCATAGCTCATGTTCTCTAGACCTTTCATCATTCTTGTTGCTCTTCTCTGGACTGTCTCCAATTTCTCCACATCTTTCCTGAATAGATATGATAATATATATAATATATGAACACCAGATAACACTCCAATGCACAGTTCTGTATCAGAACTAAATTTGCTCCCTTTTAAACACAGTGTTTCCTTTATTTACTAATGCAACCTTGACACTGGTTTTTAGCCCTCTCAGATCCCTGTTGTCTACATCCATGATTCAATTGGATCCCCTAGTGACAGTCCTGTGGTGCTCGGGGCAGCCAGGGATAAACATCAGGTCAGACCCTCAGTAACTTCTCGCTCCAGCTGCCAATTATTCTGTCCATGGAGACAGGACACCCCCAAAAAAGCGAGACAGGAGACCAGCTTTGAGCCAGCTACGAGTGAAATGTCCTGGGTGATGCTTTAAATGAAGCTCCCCCAAAATGTACCCATTTGTCTGGTGCTGATAAAACTATCCTGATGAACAAGCATGCTGAGGGGGAAGAGAGCGCTGCATCTGGTAGACACAGGCCCTGTGCAGGTTATTTAACAAGCACCAATTGTTTTATTAACTGTAAAGAGAGAGGCTCTGCCACAGACAATGGCTCTTGCTTTGGACCCTGTTACACTCCAGGGGTGCGTCTAGACTACAGGCTTTGGTTGACAGAAGTTTTGTCGACAGATACTGTCGACGAAGAGCGTCTAGAGGACAGCCAGTTCTGTCGACAAAGCAAGCCGCTTTGTTGACATGAGAGTGTAGACACAAAGGACAGTGTAGATGCAATAACGCCTTCTCTTGACGGAACTCTGTCAACAAAAGGCGTTATTCCTCGTAGAATGAGGTTTACCGCCGTCGACAAAACTGCCGAGTTCTGTGGACGTTATGTCGACAGAACTCAGCGGCAGTGTAGACGCAGGTCTAGTTTTGTTGACAAAAGTCCACTTTTGTCCACCAAACCCTGTAGACTAGACACACCCCAGGAGTGCCCAGGCTGGCACTGCCTATCTACTCCAAGCAGATGTTTGATGCTGCCTTTTTCCTGTGATGTAGGAACTCCTTGGACTGTTTTGCTCACTCTCTCACGTTCACTCGAGGAGCCCAGGGAGGGATCTCAAAGCAAGCCGGTGTCTTCATTTGCTATTCGTACTTCTCTTGCAAACCTCACTTTGTATTTGCCCATTTCCAATAACATTCATTTTTCATGTCTACGGGACCTCTTGTCTGTCAGCCAAACTGTGCCCAGTACAAGGCAAAGAGAAGGGGGGTGGAAGAGGCTAAGGATGTTGGAATAAAGTTACTCTTTCTCCTGCAAAAGCTGCCAAGGGCAGGTGGGGACTGTAGTTTGTAAAATCCTGTCCAGAAGATGCTCACACTTTCAGCTGCGTGGGAGCTAGCTTATTATCTGCCTGGGAGGGACAGAGCCCAGCACACCAAGTCAGCCTAGGAAGCAGTGGTTGTGGAGAAGCTGAGCTGTCTATGCCATTCCCTCCCCATGCTGCTGTGTAGGGGGTGGATGGTCTACGCTGTCTTTTGAAAAAAATGTCCATAGGTGGAAGTGGCATTTTAAAGGCTACACTGAGTTTTAGCATTAGTGTAGGAGCCACACAGTTCCACCAGGGGGGGCGCCTACCCCTTCAACAGCCTCTCCTCTCAGGGGTTGCATGCTGGGTCCCCTGGGAACTCACTTTTTTCCCAAAATTTGTTTCCATCTTCACCGAGAAGTCTGATGATGGAATGCCTGACATAGTGAATGCTAGTGGGAAGGGGGGAGGGTTAGAAGAGAAAATAAAAAAAGAACAAGTTAAAAATCACTTCAAAAAGTTAGATGCCTGCAAGTCACCAGGGCCTGATGAAATGCATCCTAGAACACTCAAGGAGCTGATAGAGGAGGTATCTGAGCCTCTAGCTATCATCTTTGGAAAATCATGGGAGACAGGAGAGATTCCAGAAGACTGGAAAAGGGCAAATCTAGTGCCCATTTATAAAAAGGGAAATAAGAACAACCCAGGAAACTACAGACCAGTTAGTTTAACTTCTGTGCCAGGGAAGATAATGGAGCAAGTAATTAAGGAATTCACCTGCAAACACTTGGAAGGTGGCAAGGTGCTAGGGAACAGCCAGCATGGATTTGTAAAGAACAAATCATGTCAAACCAATCTGATAGCTTTCTTTGATAGGATAACGAGACTTGTGGATAAGGGAGAAGCAGTGGACATGGTATACCTAGACTTTAGTAAGGCATTTGATATGGTCTCGCATGATATTCTTATCAATAAACTAGGCAAATACAACTTAGATGGGGCTACTATAAGGTGGGTGCATAACTGGCTGGATAACCGTTCCCAGAGAGTAGTTATTAACAGTTCACAATCCTGCTGGAAAGGAGTAACAAGTGAGGTTCCGCAGGGGTCTGTTTTGGAACCGGTTCTGTTCAATATCTTCATCAATGATTTTGATATCGGCATAGAGAGCACGCTTATTAAGTTTGCAGATGATACCAAGCTTGGAGGAGTTGCAACTGCTTTGGAGGAGAGGGTCATAATTCAAAATGATCTGGACAAATAGAAGAAATGGTCTGAGGTAAACAGGATGAAGTTTAATAAGGACAAATGCAAAGTGCTCCACTTAGGAAGGAACAATCAGTTTCACACATACAGAATGGGAAGTGACTGTCTAGGATGGAGTACTGCAGAAAGGGATCTAGGGGTTATAGTGGACCACAAGCTAAATATGAGTCAAGAGTGTGACGTTGTTGCAAAAAAAGCAAACATGATTCTAGGATGCATTAACAGGTGTGTTGTGAGCAAGACACGAGAAGTCATTCTTCCGCTTTACTCTGCGCTGGTTAGGCCTCAGTTGGAGTATTGTGTCCAGTTCTGGGCACCACATTTCAAGAAAGATGTGGAGAAATTGAAGAAGATCCAGAGAAGAGCAACAAGAATGATGAAAGGTCTAGAGAACAGGACCTATGAAGGAAGGCTGAAAGAACTGAGCTTGTTTAGTTTAGAAAAGAGAAGATTGAGGGGGGACATGATAGCAGTTTTCAGGTATCTAAAAGGGTGTCACAAGGAAAAGGGAGAAAACTTGTTCTTCCTGGCCTCTGAGGATAGAACAAGAAGCAATGGGCTTAAACTGCAGCAAGGGAGGTTTAGGTTGGACATTAGGAAAAAGTTCCTGTCAGGGTGGTTAAACGCTGGAATAAGTTGCCTAGGGAGGTTGTGGAATCTCCATCACTGGAGATATTTAAGAGCAGGTTAGATAGACACCTATCAGGGATGGTCTAGACAGTACTGGATCCAGCCATGAGGGCAGGGGACTGGACTCGATGACCTCTGGAGGTCCCTTCCAGTCCTAGTATTCTATGATTCTATGATCACCCAGCAGCAGATTTCTCCTCCTCCTAGGGTGTGCGACATTAATACAGCACAGCCACAATGCTGCAGCTACACCACTGCAGCAAATCCCCGGTAGCTAGGTTGACTGCAGAATTCTTTCCTTGACTGAACCGTGATTCTGCGGGGGGGAGGCGGGTAGGTCAAAATGTTTCACAGCTGTGACGCTGTAGCAAGGTTGCTCTAAAGTTTAGGTGATTCCCAGCCTTTCTACACTGGCTTTGTCACCCTGACATTTCCCCTCCTTGCCAACACTGATGCAGCCGCACCTTTGGGGTGTGACTGAGGGCAAGGTGTGGGTGTATGTATGTGTCACCTGGACCTGTTCTGAACAGTTACATGATACAGGGCTTCAACCAGCTGCATGGGGTGCTAGGAAGGTGCAAGGAGACGGTAGTGTAGGGGAAAGACCTCTAGTGGCTACTGAAGCCAAACCAGGAATATCCCGGGCACAGGGACCAGTTCACAATCTCCTCTCAAAGTCTGTTCCTGTACCTGGGTTTGCTCCTCCAGCCAGCAGACATGCCCAGGCTCCAGCCCCAGCTGGCTGTGGGAATCCAATCCAGGTTTTTCTTTCCTTTGTTTTCCAGAAATTGACTATCAAAGGTTTCAGGTAACTCCGACTGTACTGGGCTTGCCTTACGCGCAGTGAGAGGCTCTTTGTAGCTAGGGGGCATTTTCCTTCTTTACTCTTCTTTCAAAAGCGCACTCAAGGTGTCTCTTTAACCAGCAATGCCTGGGGTGTGACCGAGCCACTGCAGGATTATACAGGGGACACTGAAGATTAGTAACTGACTCTTCCCATAGGCTTCCAGCCAGGCCCAGCCACCTCCGTGGATGCAGGGTGGCTGTCTGTGATACTGACGCTATTGAACTACCTTTATTGTGAGTACAGACAGGTGAGGGCGTTAGGTGTGGAACAGGCAGCCCTGCTGGGCACTGTGCAGGCTGGCTGCGGTTAATAACAGTACTGCAAGAGTCATGCAGCCTAAGGCCAGAAGGGGCCCCCAAATCATGGAGTCTGACCCCCCTGCACATCACAGGCATCCAGCCCCACCCAGCTTAAAGCCTGCACACTAACCACTCAGGCGATTCACTCTAATTGAGAAGTCCCCCCTCTTCTCTCTTTTTCTGCTCCTTATTTGTACCTCCGGGCCCCTTGCTCCACTCATCTGAAGAAGTGGGCTGTGCCCACGAATGCTCCTGATGCCATCTACACGTTTTGTTAGTCTCGAAGGTGCCACCCGGCCATTTGCTGGTTTTTAAGTTTTTTTGCAGTGGCGGAGTGATTGTCAGCAGGGGGAGGCAGCTGCTGCTCCTCGCCTGGCCAGGAGGAAATGTGAGTGAGCCCTGGTAGAGCCACACTCTTCTTCTGCCACTTCCACTGGTGTGCCCAGCCTGTAGCAGCCGTTCCTACGGCGAGACCCTAAGGATGTGTCCTGCTGCTATGTACTAGTGGGCAGGGCATGGACAGAAGCACAGTGGGGACAGCATGGCTACATCTACATTGCAACGCTATGACAGGATACTGACAGACCTATCCCACGTCTTCACGGCAAGCCTGTTATATTGAAATACAATGGGCTCCCTAGTCTGACGTCCCTGTAAACCTCGTTGCACGCGGGTTAAGGGGCGTTTCGGCATAGCGCTTTGTCGAAATTAGCTATTTCGAGGTAGGGTGCCATGTAGACGCACCCTAAGAGGCCTTGTCATAGATTATCTCATGGGCGACATCCCCACTGCACCGTAGTTTGAAATCAGAGATGCAATCTGAGCTATGCAAATTGTGTATTGTTTTTCGATCTTATTTCAAAATAGCTTATTTCGTTGTTTGGCGCTGTCTCCACACTATTCCGAAACGTCCCTTACTCCTTGTGGAATGAGGTTTGCAGGGACGTCGGAATAGCAAGCCTGAAGTAATGGGTTTGCTGTGAAGAGGCGGGATAGGTATGTCGGGATGCTCCAGTATCCCGTCATAGCGTTGCAGTGTAGACGTAGCCATGCTGTCCCCACTGTGCTTCTGTCCATGCCCTGCCCACATGAGCCCGGACATCTGCACGGAAACCACTGCCCGGCAGTCCCGGGGGTCAGCACCCTGCAACCTGGGAAGCAAGAGCGTCTGTGGAATGGGAGCGCACTGGCCTCCGCCTGCCGGGAGATGTGGGAAGGCTTAAAAACAGAAGCCTGTTGCCAAACTGCTGCAAGTTCAGGCCTGAATCCAAGCCACATTCCTCTGAACAGTAATTCTAGCCCAACCTGCAGAGTTATTGGGCGCTCAGGTGCTGAGGGTTCTGCAGAGCTACCATGAATGACAGCAACGGGCCCTGCGGGCACCCAGGAGGTGTCCCTGCACGTACTCAGCTCGCCCACTCGACCGTTCACTCCAGGCCCCAGCTGAGGCAGTGCAGCAGGTGTGTTCATTTTCTCCTGCTAATGCCCAGGCTGTGAACCAATGGCTTGGGCTGCAAGAATGAACTCGCACACAGATGGGTAAAGCTGGGCCCCTTCCTGTGCCTGGCACAAACTTCCTCATGCTAGGGAGAGCAGGCAACTCCTCTCCAATTCCCTCCTTTGGCACAAAACCTGGGCACGCTCTGAGGCCCTGCGTGGGGGCGGCTGAGGAGGGCCAGCTACGCGCCTCAGACAACAGGGCTCCTTCAGACTGCACCTCACACAGTGGGTGGGGGCACAACCCGCCCTCCCTGACGCAGTGGTGAGTGGAGCACGGCTAGCCTCACAAACAGCCCTTGGCACCAATACAGCGTCTTCCCTCCAGGGATCTGTGAGATTGCAAATAGCAATCAACTCCCACAACGCCCAGCAGCGGTTCAGCATGCTCTCCGATTTCAGAGGGGAAGTCGAGGCAGACAGCACAGGAGGGGTTTCCCCAGTGTCAGACCCTCAGCTGCAGTGCAGCGAAGAGAGCCCAGGAGGACCCTTGCTCTAAGCCAGCGGTTCCCAACCTTTTCCAGATGGGGACCCATTCTGACAATTCAGGAAGACTTGGTGACCCAAGGCAATTCAAAAATGGGGGGAAGGGCGGGGGGCAGAGCTACCTGGGGAGACACTTGGCGACCCTTTTGCAATGTAATGGTGCCCCATATTTGGGTCCTGACCCATCGGTTGGGAAACCCTGCAAAGCAGTAGAGATGCTCTCCATTGAAGCTAGGAAAGGGTTTCCCCTTGGCTGGTTGTTGTCTTTCCTGCGCTGTTTCCATTCCCCTCGTTTTCATTCCACCTTCTACAAGGCCTTGCAGAAACATCTCCCATGCTCTGCACTTCATTTGGGCTCCCCCTCCTCTTCCGACGGCAAACAGGAGTCAAGCCATTTTCATGTACCCTTTGCCTTCCAGCTCCCTCCTGCACAAAACATGCCCGTCCCATGTGCGCAGTCTCAGGGCTTAACTCACAGCTGTTGTGTGCGTGCATGAGGCCTCTAGGCAGCCACAAACCACTTCAGCACAGTTTCTCAGGGTGTTTGTGAGCAAGGATGGAGGCAGGAAGCAAACATCCCACCATGCAAACAAAAAATCAGCAAGCAAGGGGGCTGGTAGCCGTGAATGGAAAGGAGAGAATGTTCTCAGAACAGCAGCGAGGGGAAGTCTGGTGACATGCAATCAGAGTGGCTGGGCAGGACCGGCCATTCTTTGAACGGGAGATGTACAGTGCTTTTAGGGAGCTAAAGGGCCGAGGCCCTTCAGACTAGCTATGCTGCGATTCTCCCCAGAGCCGGCTGGGCCCCTGCTGCTGCGATTCTCCCTTTGTTTCCAGATGTTCAGTTCCATAAAAAGATCAGTCGTTTCTCACAAGGATGCTGGGGGCTGGTGAGTGGGGGGCCGGGGAGGTGTCCGAGCATGGGAGACTCTGAGAGCCCCTGCTCAAGTCCTCACTACCAACCACCCCCGGCTCCTGGCTCTTGCCTCCAGCAACGGCCTTTTGGGGAGTGAGTACACGCGGCAGGCGCTGGCCAGGGGCGGTGGATGAACTCAGCTTCGCGGCCCCTAGCGGGATGGCTCCACCGGGCCTGTTTCGTAACGGGGACACGTTCACCTCTGTTCCCTTCGCTCCACGGCAGGTCTTGCTGGGCAGTGTCTCGCTGCTGCCAGAGACAGTCCCCTGCGCATCGGCTTGGCCAGGGACACTCTGCGCTGCTCTGTGCGGTTGGCAAACACCCGGGGCCGGCTTTCTTGGAGGAGCAAATCTGCCTGGGAACACAGGGGGCTGGTTCCCAGCGGGAGGGGCGGGCTGATGTTTGCCCTACCGACAGGAAAGGAAAATCCACCTGGTTTGGGCAGTGAGCTGTGCAGGCTCCACCTCTAGTTCCCATGCGTGAGCGCTCACGGGGAGCGACTCGGGCAGCACCACTGGGGGTGGAGAGCCGGGCCGGAGGGGAGAGCCAGGAGGCCTTGCTGGCGGCGTGTGGGGCAGCAGGGCTCCTGGGAGCTCACTTCTCAGCTCTCTTATGCCCCTGCTCGGACTCTGGAGTATGGACTTGCCTTCCCTGGTGCATGGGCCCCGCTGGATGGGGGCTGTGCTCTTCCTTGGGGTGCAGCTGCTAGGTAAGGGTCTCTTGGGGCGCTTTCCCTCGGGCGTAGGCACCTCCTTGCATAGGTGACTCGTGGCAGCACTCCTAAGGTGCACCACCCCCCTTTGGCCCCGCCAACATTGTAATTGCTAAATAGGGTGCCCCCACATGCCCCCCTGCACTCCCCGCAGGCACCAGTCGCCCCTGCCTCCTTGGCTTTACCCTCCTGCTCTTCGAGTCCCCTTTCCCCTAAGGTCGGTGCCTTTCCCCTAAGGTCTGCCATTTCTTCCAGCGGCTTTCTGGTGGGCTTTTTGCGGAGACTGTGCATCCGGACACAAGTCTTGGACAAACAGGTTTAGGTGTGTTCCAGCTGAGTGTGTGAGCATTCTGAGGTCGGGTTACATGCTATTTCCTCTGCTCCCACCTCTGAGTCCCTGCGCCAGCTGGGAGGGAGGACTTTACTCTTTGCACTGCACTGTTCTCACCACTTTCTTTAAAAAGCGATTATTAAAGAGAGGCCGGTTTCAGAGTCATTTGCAGCAAGGTAATTCTGGAGAAACACCCAAACGCCAGTGGAATTTTACCGGGTTCACAGTTGCAGAAGGGATCAGAATTGGGTCCAAAGACCCAGTGTGGTTTTACCTTGCTTCTGTCACCTCACTTCCAGCACTGATGCAGGCACACCCACTGTGATCTGTTGTGAAAAAATGTACTCTTCCAGGCCAAGTTAGTGCTAAGGGTTTGTTTGTTTGTTTGTTTTCCAGAAGGGTGGTTTTCACTTTGACGTGAAAGCTGATCTTTGCCAAAAAGAAATTTTCAAATGTAAAAACATGGAAAAAGATTTGAGGTGTTCCCTCTTTTGAATGAGTTTCTAGATAAACATAGCTGTGAAACGTCATGGGTTTTCATGAAATCGAATGAGTAATATGCAAAGCGCACTGATTCCAGGGTGTTCATTGCATTCTGACTATTTCAGAGCCCTACCAGATACTCTTTATGAGTACTTGCAGTATTTATTGCTGTATTTGGCAGCAATAGGAAATAAGGCACACATATAAGGCACAAAAGCCGTGTTCTACACCCCCAGCTGAATGGTTGTGCTTTTCTACAGGAAAAAGCTAGCTGGAAAATAGTCTGGGAAGAGGTGAATTTAGGCCTAAAAGTGGGAGGCATCCCTGTTGTGAGTCAACTAGAGGCTACAGCAGGTTGTGTTCAGCTAGGGAAGGCAAAGGCAGTTTCTGTGAAACTCACTGCGTTGTACCGCATGGGCAGTGAGGGTGAGTAACACCTTCCCCCCTCGAGCTATCACGCCGCTCTGGGCGTCATTTTCCCATGCTGCACACTTTGGAGGGTCAGGGGAAGAGACTCTCCATCGCACCTCACAAGCCACCGTCCTGCCCTCACTCCAGCCAACCCTCTTCTTCCAAGGTGCCCACAAGTGAGGCTATAATCAGCCCTCCACACACTTCTGGATTCCCCTGTGTGTCACAGCATTGCCAACCACGCGTGTGTGAGGCCTCAGGGAAACATGGGATTGTCTTATGCGCTGTGAGGTGAAAAGAGCCGACCTTTGGGGTGCTGTTATCTGCCTGCTGGTGCTGGGGCAGAAGGGGTTGTGTTTGTCAAGCTTCTCTCTGAAACCACCTGGGCTGAAAACGTTTCCATTGTCAGTGAAAGCCGCGATTTTCAGGTCACAATCCGATTCCAGCAGTTGGGCCTGTCCCAGAAAAGACGGTTCTATTGGGCCTTGTGATACCACGTTACAAGTTGGCAGCGCTGACTCCTGCCTGCTCAGGGGCTGCACTCTGTGCTTTCCTAGGGCAAGGGCTGGCTTCCTTTGTGCCCTGTGCAGAGCACACCACGGTGTTGGCACCAATTGAATTAAGAAGGGAGTAACAATGGCCCTACAGTTCTCTCACACTTCCCCAGCCACTGTGTGTGCCCTGTGCCCAGGAGTCATGGAATGGTCCGGGTCTTGGGGTGGGGATGTGTGTCAGCCTGAGCTCAGAGTTTCCATTGGGATCACCCTGCTAGTGTCAGGAAAGTGCATTTAGGGAAGGGGTCTATGAAAGGATTGTCTGGGTGAGGTTCTGCAAGGTGCAGAAGGGTCTAAATGACTAGTCACTAAAGCCCTCTCTCCATGGGCCAAACAAGGCACTTTGTGCTTTTTCAATTGAGTTAGCTCAATTGGGTTAGCCTGGCACCAATAAAATCTCCCTTAACATCCCTATTGACAGAGCGTCACCCTTTTTGTTTGATTCTAGCAACTGACTTGATTAGATTCTGATCTCACACTGGTGTAAATTAGGAGTAATGCCACTTAGGCATGGTCTAGGTTAAAAGTTAGGTTGGCATAGCTGCAATGCTCCAGGTGGTGGAAAAATTCTCATACCTGAGCACTGTGCTGCACAGACCTAACCTCCATGTAGACGTGGCTAGGGCATGAACAGTGTGGAGAAAGTGAACAGGAAAGTGTTCTTTACCCCTTCACATTGCACAAGAACTAGGAGTCATGCAATGAAACTAACAAGCAGCAGGTTGAAAACAAACATAAGAAAGTGCTACTTCACATATTGTAAAGTCAAACTGTGGAACTCCTTGCTGTGGGATGTTGTGACGGCCAAAAATATAACTGGGTTCAAAAAATAATTAGCTAAGTTCATGGAAGATAAGTCTATTGATGACTCTTAGCCAAGCTAGTCAAAGGCACAACCCCATGCTCCAGGTGTCTGCGGCAGATCCAGGCTGGGCTGGAGCAACTCTTGCCTGTGGTTGGGGAGCCACTGCAGCCCAGCAGTGGGCAGGGAGGCCACTCCAGCCCTTCTTTTAACCAGTTAACTAGTTAACCAATTAATGAGGATTTTACATCCCTATTTGACACTGTGTGGGCAGGAAGGGACAAGATGTTTATAGCTATAGAAGAGCAGGGACACGGGGTTGGGAGGGAAGAGAGAACTTTCTAGAAAAACACGGGCCAGGTCATCTATTCCCCACTCTTACCCCCACTCCGCTGGAAGCAGCTCCCATTCCTTCCCTCCTGCACAGTGCCCAAAGGCTGCTGCTTGCCACAGTCTGGTGTGAACCCTGGCAGAAACTGGGGAGGAGGAAAAAGCATAGAATCCTAGAACTGGAAGGGACCTCGAGAGATCATCGAGTCCAGTCCCCTGCCCTCATGGCAGGACCAGGCACCGTCTAGACCATCCCTGACAGAGTCTGCCTAACCTGCCCTTAAAAATCTCCAGTGACGGAGATTCCACAACCTCCCTAGGCAATTTATCCCAGTGTTTAACCATCCTGACAGGAAGTTTTTCCTAATGTCCAGGCTAAACCTCCCATTGCTTCTTGTTCTGTCATCAGAAGTCAAGGAGAATAATTTTTCTCCTTCCCCCTTTTAGATACTTGAAAACTACTATCATGTCCCATCTCAGTCTTCTCTTTTCCAGACTAAACAAACCCAGTTCTTTGTGTTTCATCTGAAGAAGTGGGCTGTGCCCACGAAAGCTCATGACACCGTCTACACGTTTTGTTAGTCTCTAAGGTGCTGCAAGACTATTTGTTGTTTTTAAAGTTTTTCCTTTTCTTTCAGTCTTCCCTCATAGGGCAGGTTTTTTAGGTCTTTAATAATTTTTGTTGCTCTTCTCTGGAATTTCTCCAATTTCTCCACATCTTTCCTGAAGTGTGATGCCCAGAACTGGACACAATACTCTAGCTGAGGCCTAATCAGTGGCGAGTACACAGGAAGAATGACTTCTCATGTCTCACTCACAACGCTCCTGTTAATGCATTCTAGAATGATGTTTGCTTTGTTTGCAATAATGTCACACTGTTGACTCATATTTAGTTTGTGGTCCACTAGATCTTTTTCTGCAGAACTCCTTCTAGACAGTCACTTCCCATTTTGTGTGTGTGTGAAGCTAATTGTTCATTCCTGAGTGAAGAATTTTGCATTTCTCCTTATTGAATTTAATCCTGTTTCCCTCAGCCCATTTCTCAAGTTTGTCCAGAGTGTTTTGAATTTTAATCCTCCAAAGCATTTGCAACTCCTCCCTCCCAGCTTGGTATCATTTGCAAACTTTATAAGTTTACCCTCTAGGCCATCATCTAAATCATTGATGAAGATACTGAACAGAGCCGGTCCCACAACTGATCCCTGCAGAACCCCACTTGTTCTGCCCTTCCAGCGTGACTGTGAACCACTGATAACTACTCTCTGAGTACGGTTATTGTGACGTAGTGGGGGTATCTGGCTAGTTCCTATGCTGGCTCTGTGGTAATCCCCAATGGCTGCCATCGGTACCACAGCCCAGAAGGATGAGTCATTATGCAAAGAGGGTCTCTCAACCTGTCTGACCAGCTACCCCCCAGGGAGAGAGACAAAGGAAGGGGGAATGCTGCCCTGGCTGGGGGGCTGGAAGAGTGAGTTTAGTTTCTGTCTGGGATCATGGAGGAACCAGCCTAAGCCAGGGCTGGGATTTAGGGCCCAGTCTCCCCATCTCAAGGGGGCTGAGGCATCCTAGACCTGCCCTGTAACCAGATTACATCGGTGCTGTGCTGTGCTGTGCTGTATCCTGGAGAAGGAATAAACTCCCTCCATTCTACGGGCTGGTGGAGTCTGTTCGTGCCATTACGGGGGTGCAGGAGTCAGGGGACCCCAACGCGTCGTCACAGTTATCCAGCCAGTTATGCACCCACCTTGTAGTAGCCCCATGTAGGTTGGATATTCCTAGTTTGAACTACCTGGTATTCCTCCTGCAAGGAGGTTTAACAGGTAGTTCGAACTAGGGGCTTTAATTCGAACTACCGGGTCCCTGCCGCCTGTAGATGCGGGCAGATAGTCCAGACTTGTAAATTTCAAAAAATGGTGACCGGCCGAGAAGATGCAAATCAAGCGCGGGATATTTAAATCCCGGGCTTGAGTTGCAACTTCGAATGCCTACATTAGCCTTCCTAGTTCGAACTAGAGGGCTAGTGTAGACATACCCTTCTATAGCAGTGGTCCCCAACGCAGTGCCCACGGGCACCATGGTGCCCGCCGGGGGCATTTATGTGTGCCCGCCTAGCACTGCCCCCGGGAGCGTGGCGCATGCGCAGCCCCACCCCCGGGCGCGCAGCACCGCCCCCGGGCAGCCCGGCAGTCCCGCACGGCGCCCGCCACCCAAAAAGGTTGGGGACCACTGTTCTAGAGGTTTGCAAATTGATTGCTTAATTATTTACTCCCCATTATCTTTCCTGGCACAGAAGTTAAGCTGACTGGTCTGTAGTTTCCTGGGCTGTCCTTATTTCCCTTTTTATAGGTGGGCACTAGTTTTGCCCTTTTCCAGTCTTCTGGAATCTCTCCTGTCTTTCATGACTTTTCAAAGACAATTGCTAATCACTCAGATATCTCCTCAGTGACCCTCTGTGTCCCTGCCTATGTATTGCCTCAGGAAGACACAGCACCAGGTACCAGGAAAAATGGGGTCCATCTTGGGGGCCCAGTGAGGCGTGGAGAGTGGACAGCACTGGGCAGGGTGGGTCTGGTCAGTTAATTCCCCCCTCCTATGTGAGAGAGGTATACAGGAGTGTGTGTTGCCTCTCCCGTGTGTGAGCATGTGTGTGGTAGCGTAGTGGTATTAACGCTCAAGCCTTATAGATAAGAAGGTAAATAAAAAGAATCCAACTACACAGTATTCCTTTTTAATATCTGTCAGCATTGGTATTGCATAGTTCTCTCTGATTGCTATTGAGCTCTCTTGAATATGAGTAATTTTACCAGGTGTCCCGTACTCAACATGGGGAAAAATGGTCACCCTGCCCACGGAGAACCATGCCCACGCCCTACTCAAGGATAGAGTGAAACAGCTCCACCCACAAGCTCTCCTTGTGCAGTGTTTGTGTACCAGCTGATTAAATCTGTGAAGCACTTTGGGCTCCTTCCAGTTCTATACATGCAAAATCAGCCTCAACAATTAAATCTGTCCCTTGTGCTTCTTGGTGTAATCAATTAACAGGAGTGGATAGGGCAGCTGCCAGCCCAGATTGAGTGAATAGGGCTTCTGATTTTTGGTTTTAACTGATGAACTTTGATAAAGCTCCCCTGCCACACACACACACAAAGAAATTGGTGTTGATTCAAAAGCATGGCAATGGTTGCTTGTATCTAGGGGCTCTTCCACCCAGTAGGGCAGTGTGCGCTTCACAGGCATGCTTTCTAAGTTCCACGTCAGCTGGTGCATGCAGACTCGGCCAGGGCGCACGAATGCTTTAATGCAGTGCTTTCTCCTAGACAGCGCATTGTTTTTATTTCCATCCCATTTCCCCTCCAGCACTCTGGCCTGTGGCTGCAGTGGAAGTTCACACTTCCAGGGAAGTGGAGGCGGTGAATGGGACCAACGTACGCTTAAAATGCACCTTTTCCAGCTCCAGCCCTGTGGGCCAGCGACTGACGGTGACCTGGAACTTCCGGCCCCAGGGACTGAACTCTGCTGAGTCTGTAAGTGGGCCCTTCCTGCTCCAATGGAGCGATGCACAGTGCTGCTTATGCAAGCATCGAGCCTGCTGGAAGGGGAGGGTGTGAGTGTGGGTGGGGACCACACAATGGCTGAGCATGGCGGGCAGGTGGCTCTGACTTGAAGGGTTAAATGATCCGGTTGACTGCTCCTCTCTGCAATGAGTTCTGGTTTCAGGTCTTATCTTTGCTGGCCACTGAACCTGGTGAGGAGAAGTGTTTCTAGTGTGCTCCAGCTTGTGTGGTTAAATGCCGGGGCCCAGGGCAGCTGCACCTGCGTGTGTCAAGGCTGAATTTGGTTCCTCGTCCCTGCTGAAGCCACAGCTCCGGCTTGTGACTTCCTCCCACTGGGAGGGACAGCACGCCAGCAGGGGCCATGCTAACCCTGTCGCATGGCTCCAAGCAGGGAGCACAGCTGCAGTGCTGGCGTAAGGAGAGGGTCAGTCTGAACCTTGGGTGCTCCAGGTGGTCTCTGAGCTCTGCTGCCAGAGGCTGATGCAGCACAACTCTTGTCTGCTCTAGCCATGCCTCGTCTCCAGCCTGGGCTACCGGGGACCCTGCTGGCTCCCCACAGGCCCCTGGTGGATGTGAAGTTGCAGCTGCTCTCAGAGGTGAGACAATGGGGCCAGAAGCCGACAGCAGGGCCCCTGCCGCCACTGGGAGGGAGACAACAACAGGGGGATGAGTCCTCTTTGTCCCATCCCACTGTGCTTGGCTGTGGCTCCTTTGCACGGCTGCTTTCCACCCAGGCTGCCTCTCTCGCCTCTGGCCCCCAGCCTGAAGTGGAGACACTGATCTCTGTCCTGCCTGCTTTCTCAGTGCTTTGAGCATTTGCAGAATGGGCTTGTGCCCAGGTTCCAGACAGACAGATGCCTGCCCCACAGGGGAGGGGGCCGTCACACACTGCGCAACGGTGACGAAGCTTCCTCTCTGACCACCTAGGTGTTCTACTACTACGAGGAGCCCTACCCCCCAACCAATGGGCGGTTTAAAGAGCGAGTTACGTGGGATGGGAACGTTGGCCGGAACGACGTCTCCATCATCGTCTGGAACCTGAATCCCAGTGACAACGGGACCTTCACTTGCCAGGTGAAGAACCCGCCAGATGTTGATGGCACAATTGGCGAAATCCAGCTCCGGGTTGTGCAGCAAGGTAGGTGGCCGGGGGCACTGTCGGGATAGATGTGAAGTTTGCAGGCCCGGGGAAGTGGCACCAGCGGACGATCCCCTGCCACATCTGGGGGAAAGGAATGGCAAAGGGGCTGCAGGAGGCAAGTGAATGACTGCGATAAGCAATGTGGGTGAGGAAGGACTGACGCCGGGAGTTCCTGACTCCCAGGCGTCTGCTAGATTTCCTCCCAACCAAGCCCCCATTTCTCTTTGCCCCGTTTCTCTTCCGTGCAGTGCACTTCTCAGAAATCCACATCCTCCTTCTGGCTATCGGCTCTGCCTGCGCTCTGATGATCATTGTGGTGACCGTGGTAGCGGTCTGTCGGCACTATCGGAACAGACGGCAGGAGAAGAGCGCTGAGACGGTGGAAACAGAACTGTAAGCGCGGGGCTTCTGGGAAACCGGAGGATATCTCCTCCGGGGAGTCTGGCTAGTGCCTAGCAAGCAGCAGCCAAGAGTGTAAAACCCACCATCACCTGGCAATAATTGGCTCCTTGCAGGGCAGACACACCAAGGAGCTCACAGAGTGAACCAGCCTCTCTTCTTACCCCTAGGGGGGTCCATGAAGTCAGGGTAGAAACCAGCTATGGGGAGGTCTCTGTGGGGGAAGCTTGCTGTGCCTGTTCTAAGGATAAGCGCAGCACCAGGGCGCATTGGCTGATGCAGAGGATACATTCTGTGTGACTGGGAAAACCACTAGCTGCTGCTTGTTAAACCAAGAGGTGCATCATCTAGTCGTTACTTTTGGACCAAGTGTAACTACTGCTCTGAATGAATGTAACTAGCTTCTTCTCTAAAGGGAGCAGGAAAGATTTACAGCCACTTGCAACAGAGCAGCTACAGGCTGGAGGGAAGGGCTGGTAGCAGAACACTAGAAGAAGGCCACAGCCTTTGTAGAGCCTTGAAAATCTGCGGCTATCCACTTTATATCAGTGGGCATCTGCCTCTGCAGATGTGGGTGCAGATATCCGCGGATCATTTTTGCAGATGGCGATACAAATGTTTTCTCCGTGCAGAGCTGTTAGCATTGGCTTGTCTCTTGACTGGCCAGACACGGGATAGTTAAAGGGATTCCAGGTGGATGACGTGTTGGGGTTTAGTGAGCAGTTTGCAGGGGACCACAGTGAAGGCTGAATGCACAAGTGTTACGGGCAGTGGGACAAGAAGACTTGATCACAACAAGCCATTGCCCAAAAGTTCAGGCAGTGAAAATGGGGCAGTGATTGGGACCGTGTCTAACCAGCTGTGATTGAGTGACTCGAATTTGCAGGAACCTAGAGCTACACTGCAGCCTAAACACATGTAACCAACTAATTTAATGAACTTTCCATGCAAATAAAGGAACCCACAGGAGACTGTGTCTCCTAGTTAGATTTACTGTACACTGGGCACACCCTGGCCGCCTAGGCAGGTGGTGCAGCTGGGGAGATGTGTTGGGATCAGTGCTGTCCTGGATCTCCAGGGGTGATTGACTTGATCCCCACTATTCACCTCCATCCCTCCAGATCTTTGGATGGGTCACGTAACGCTGTGACCGGTATTTGCTTTTCCCGTCAAAGGCAGGCCGGTGTTTATCGCTGTGTGACTGGGTAAAGGATACATCAAGGGGGCTGCAGTGCTAGCAGTGGACGGAGGACTGAGTGTCACCTCTGCAGGGATATCTCTGGGGAAAGGGTCACAGCCAATTAAAATCCGAATGACAGATCCTCCCTTCCCCCCAGTGCCCACAAACCTTATGTACACCTCCCACTTAACAGGCTTATTGCCTGGAAGCAAAGTTCTCATGATACCCCTTGCCCCATCCTCCACATAAAACCTCCCCCTACAAATCCATATTTTTCTGTGCTTAAAGTGAAACAGCCTGGGCAGTGGGGCTCTTGCTGTCACTTACTGTATAAATGACACTGCTACTTTCACTAACATTCAGTTAATCGTTTCTCCCCCAAAATGTAAAAACCCTAACGATTCTCTGTTTTAAAAAAAGCAAAAACAAAACAACCCCAAATTTCAGGTTTTTTGGTGGCAAACTGATTTCTAGGGTCCCTGCTTATTTCCTCCTTGTGACTCAGACCCTGGGGCTGCTGGGCAGGGGGCCTGACGGCTGCTTTTGGTTTCTTTTCTAGGACAGAAAAGGAGAAGCTGAAGAGTACAGATGAGAAAGCATCTGTCCCATTAGAAGACTAAGGTTCTCTCACTAAAGGGTACATACGCTTTCCAACAGCTTTCTGGCCTGCAGCAGGTTTTGAAGTAGGGCTGCCAGATGGTTTCAACAAAAATACCGGACACACTTGACATTACATCACAATCTACATTACATCTTAGTTAGAAAATACTGGACATTTATATTTTCTCGATTTGTTTCCCGAACAGAAAGCTCAAATACTGGACTATCCAGCTCAAAACTAGACACCTGGCAACCCTATTTTGAAGAAGGATTTTTACATGGAGAGAGGCTGTTCTCAGTAGTGACAGATGTTAGAACAAGGAGCAATGGTCTCAAGCTGTGGTGGGAGAGGTCCAGGTTGGATATTAGGAAAAACTATTTCCCTAGGAGAGTGGTGAAGCACTGGAATGGGTTCCCTAGGGAAGTAGTGGAGTCTTCATCCCTAGAGGTGTTTAAGTCTCGGCTTGACAAAGCCCTGGCCGGGTTGATTTAGTTGGGATTGGTCCTGCCTAGAGCAGGGGGCTGGACTTGATGGCCTCCTGAGGTCTCTTCCAGCTCTATGGTTCTATGATTCTATGGTGGGGCCATGACCTGTGTGAAATGAATGGGCAGGTCTCAGGACAGTTCCTAGTGGACAGGTCATGGTACTCATATTCAAAAACTGCTACTGCCATAGTCACAGTTAGTACCGACTGGCTTCCTCCTTGGCAGCCTCAGTAGGCAGAACAAGGACTGAATGGGCCATGGAGACAGAACTTTCTTCTCAGCTTATGGGAGGTTTCTCTGGTTGGGGTTGATGTTAATTGGTAGGGACGCTTGGACAGTTGCTACCCATTATGTAGCAGCTTTGTGGATAAATAAGAGTGCCATTTTCATCTCCACTTTTAGATTCACTTTGCCTTCCTCCTTTTGAAGGCCATTACAGGAAGAAGATTTCTGATGCCAGTAACAGGCTCTGCTGATGCATTTATATATCATTTTACCTTCCTACTTTTTGATGTCATCAGTTGTCTTCATTTCTTAAGTCCCAAGAATGTTGTAGTAATATGTCGTCTTGTTTTCCTTCCTGTTGCTTCTCCCCTGCAGAAGTTTCAGTGGTTAAGCCTTCTGATTTGAAAACAAAGCTGAAGTACAGGTGTCTGATACCACAACTGTGGTATCCCTATTCATTTTTGCCACAGCAAGATGGTGGGATTAAAATAAAGTGTGAGCTCTCATTTCCTTCCATTGAAGCAACGCAGGGGAAACTTGTTCTATCAACAGTGAAGTTGTCTTTGGTCTTCACTGACAACTTCAAGAGAACTATAAGAAATTCAAAGGTATCTGAACAGATGTTTCAAAATTCTCATCTTGGCATGTGGAAGAATTTTAGAAAAAATGCTTTTAACTTTTTTTAACTTTTTTTACTGTTTTCCTCTCCTTCCCCACAAAAAAAACCTCCCAATATTTGTGGGAAAGAAAAATGGGAAAAAGAATGATAAGTCACTCTGAATGAAAATAGGACAATCATAGAATCACAGAAAACTAGAACTGGAAGGGACCTTGAAAGGTCATCGAGTCCAGTCCCCTGCCCTCACGGCAGGACCAAGTACCGCCTAGATCATCTCTGACAGGTGTCTGTCTACAATGGTTAACTCATTCCCATTGCAAACAGTCTGTGATTGCCGGATGCTTATTAGTTCTTGCTTTAATCCTTAAATTGGGTTTGTACTTTGTTTCCTCTTTCAAAGAAGCTCTTTAAATGTTTCTAAAATGAAGACTGATGAGACAGTTTGATCATAGGGAGAGCTTATTGCAAGAACAGGATTTTGAACCCCTTGTTACTCGAAGTGGAAAGTGTTACAGGTTTGACCATGTGCCGTTTCTTTTGCCAGAATGATATTTAGAAGTAGGTGCATTTTTCAGCTTGACTTTTGTTTGGCATTTTAGGTGACTCAGTGTGTGAAAGTAACAGGCTGGGAACCCTGCCTGTTGCCAGCTGCAACGTGAGCAAGTTCTGTGGTGGTCTCTGCCCATTCTTATTCTACTGATGCACCAAAATCCTCACTTCCCTTTGCTGGTCCAGACCTGGTTCCCCCCACTCGCTCCTTCTGATTCACCTCAGTTCTGCCCTCCAGCACCTTGTGCTGCTTGCCAGCAGCTATGCACCATTTGCAGATGCCCCTCAACTATGGCATGCAACAGCCAATTCTGTTCCAACCTAGAGATTCTCCTAAGTAAACACTAACCAGTTGCACCTAATCACAGTAAAGTTTTATTTCTTATCAAAGTTCAGTGGTTCCATGGTATCAAGATTCTGGGAGGTCCAGATACCTCTCAGAAATGCAAGCAGCTCTCTTAGGTATGCAAATTGATGCAAAAGGGAATTTGTCTCAATGCTCGTTACTGCTCCCGGTTACCACTAGCATATCTTATTACTAAATACGTGGTGAGCACATCAGAGTCAGTCCTGCTGCAAACCTCAGTTTAAAAAAAGTAATCAAGATCTCAGAGCGCTTCTGTATTTAATTGGCATGAAATCAAAATACAAGCTTGTTTGTTTAGAAAGTATTTTTGCTTTTATGGCCCTGCCTGTGAAGTGCTTGCTGTGTTATCTCTGTTAGTTTGTTTTCTTTTCCTATTAGGGAGCGTCATAAATAAATTTGCTTTGTGGGCAGAGTCAGAAGCTCTGACAGTATAGTTAGCACAATGTAAGTCTAGAGAAACCCTCCATGATACTACAAACCTTCCTATCCTTAACACAGAGTTGGTCTGGGTTTTTGACACAGCCGCTATGTTATGACAAGGAAAGGCTGTTTATATAAAAGAGAAATTTTAACACACAATCCTAAATTCATGACCAATAAGGTTTTGTTGCAATATAAGAATGTTTGTATACAGCACAATGATGTTATGTTGTGGCATGGGCATGCATGTGAAAGCAACAACCAATGCAGAAATTAATGTCTTCCTGCTGTAGCTACTTCTGTCCTCTTAGATCTTATGCCTTTTCAGGTGCAGACCACCCCCCCGTCCATACTGAACAGCTCTAACTTTGGTACCGGGATCGGTATACAAGTACAGCAGGATTACAAGAAGGAACATTCCACATCATGGGGCTAAAAGGTTCCAGTCCTGTTCCCATTGAAATAAATGGCAAAGCTCCCATCAACTTCAATGAAAGGAGGATCGGAGCAGTGAGTTGGGAAAGGAAGATATTTGTACTGTGTCCAGTCTCACTTGTTGAGACACAAGATACTAATATAGATAAATCCAGATTATCCAAACTCTCCACATTTCATTTGCCTCCAAATCTGTTTGGGTCTTCCAAGTCCCAAAACCTACAGAGGGTCTAATGTAAGGCTCTCTCATGGAATTTGTCATGTTACTGTTTTGGCTCTTCAAATGAACTGACTGCAGATTAAATTCAACTATCAGATGCTGCTGTGCTGTGAGACCCACATCCTGAAGGTTAACATAATAACACAACTTTTGTATTCATCTACCTATTATTAGTAGCAGTTTTTAGAGCAATATTACCCTCATTCTGTGTTTCGTAGTTTCTCTACTTCTCTTCTGCAAACATAATTATCTAATTCTACTTGTCAATTTCAAGGCCCTGATTCTATCAGCTGTTATGCTTGGGCAGACCTTTCAATAGTGAAGAGACCCATTAACTTCATCAGGGGTCTGGCTGGGTGCAGAGTTCTGCTCACACGCAACAACTTGTGGGATCAAAGTGCAAGGGCAGTATCTAGAATTGATGTGCATTTTTATGAGTCAAACTGCTAAGTTAGAGACAAGTTTCAGATTTTCATTTTTTGCTGCAAAACTTATGTTTCAACAGAGAGAGAAACTACAGTAAGTAAGGGGCTGTGTCCCATCTCTGCTGACAGATACTCTTTTGTAATGTAATTTATTTAAAATGAGCTTTTCAAGTCATTGTATATAAATAAACCATTTTTTAGTATTAAAGCATGTCCTTCTTGTCTGTTTTTAATTGAAAAAACTAGACAATGTACTGCACAAGTTCATTATGGTAAGAAAATAATGAATGCCACAGTACATAATGGAGACAACAGGTGAGTGAGAGTGACAGTATCTTTTATTGGACTAGCTGCCATTAGTGAGAGAGATAAGAATCCAATAAAAGATATAACTTCACCCACCTTCTGGTGTCCTTGGCCTCTGTTTGTCAGAGGCTGGAGAAGGATGGCAGGAGAGAAATCGCTTGATCGTTGTCTTCGGTCCACCCCCTCTGGGGCACCTGGTGCTGGCCACTGTCGGCAGACAGGCTACTGGGCTAGATGGACCTTTGGTTTGACCCAGTTCGGCCGTTCTTATGTTCTGTCTCTAATGTCCTGGCACCAATGTGCTACAAATACGCTGCTTAGTGTATATGTTTAGTATGAACTTTCCACAATGCCAGAAGAAAATATTTTTTACAAGACCCTACCATAAATAGAATTTAAAATGAATTATTTTATTTGGGAGGCTGGACCAGTTAACTGTGCAGAGCACTGTGATGCAGAAGTCCTTGGGTGGCAGAAATGCATTCATCTCCTTTGGAAGAGAGTGCTTTGCTCAAAATGAGCCCTTTCTTACGTGGTGATTTTGAGAGGCACTTGGGAACAAGTACCAGACTGGGCTGTTCCTGTAATTTTCCAGAGCTCCACTGGAAGTTGATGGCCCAGGGTCTTTGAACATCTCTCAACTACTTCCTGTGCCTGTTCCCATATGCTGCCTTGCATGATGCCTCCTATATCAGGACGAGCTTCTTATCCACTAAGTAAGTAACCTTCTTCCCCAGATCCCTTTGTATAATGAATGTCTATCGGGGCCAGCGTGCACTCATGAGGTCTTTTTGCAACTGAGGGGCAGAAAAAGGCACAAATTGAGACTCTTTATGACAGGATAGTTCTGAAAGAAGAGGGGACATGAGGCATGAGGTTAGAAAGCTACTGACCCACAAATACTTACAAATAAATTGAACTCCCAAGGGAAGGTGGTGTAGGTCTAGGGCACACAGGTCTTCAAAATAGTAGTGTAATACAGAGGCTAGTTAAGTGATTATCAATACGCGTAGCATCTATCTACCTACATTGCTTAATCTCAGAAGCCATCTAGTACTATTTTAATTGGCAAGAGGGGAAGGTAGATGCTACAGATACAACATTTCTCCTTATCTTCCCTTTCTACTCATATGCCCTGCCTCCTGGCAACTCTTCCACTAGAATCCATCCATCAAGCTCCAGATGTCTGCCAAGACTAGGCTACTTGAGAGGGATTCCTGAGCACACCTATTGCGCTGTCAGTGTCTGCCATCTCATGGAAATAAGTATATCCAGACTCATCGTTAAAGACATCGTTGACTGCCATTCATCTCACTGTATCCATTTCAATCCAACCTTCCTTCATTTCCCTACCCCCCATCAGTTGCACTACAACTACACTTCCTTCGGCATACAAGTGTTAGGCCCTAGAGGAGTGGGCCTAGTGCAGTTATGCCAAGCCAGATTAAAAAGGAAAGGAGGTTAACAAAGGTTTCTGGGTAGTCCCTGAACAGAACTAGAGACATGGTTCAAGCAAGGGGCACTCCCTACATTCTTGCTTAAGTTGCAAAAGTAAAATAAGTGAAAGGCTGCGCCTATACCCGCTGTGATGGGAACAGCTAGTTTGAGAACTGATAAGGTAACTCCCTGTTTCTGTTCTCACCCTGATCTTAACGAACTGTCTCCTCGTTGTTTTAACTCCGTCTCCTCGTTGTTCGGTTCTTGCCTTCTGGGCTGATAAGAAAGCTGGTGACGTATTATGAATTGCTTAAGGCCGTGAAGTATACGCAGTAACACTAGGAGCTTCCAACTAATTAAGGGGGGGGCTGAGATGCTTGGGCAAATGTTTTATGACGCGACGGAACTGTCTATATAATCTTACTTGTTACTAGAATCGGGGCTGGTTCTCTTTGGAGACGGGCTGCTCTCTATTGTAGTGCGCACTATTCAATAAAGAGCTTGTGATTGGACCTTGCTGGTGTTGCCTGTCTCCTTGCGGTCAGACAACGAACCGAGGCCGCCCGGTTCGAGTCCCCGACACAAGTGTCTCTTTCCCCAGCCAAGGACCCAAACGAACGGGCAACGTTTACTGCCCCTCGCTCGGGAGAACCAAACGCATTCCTGTGCGGGGAAAGGCGCCGCTCATTGTTACGTGGCTGCCACGTGCCCTGTGCGTGCGAAATGGGCTTTGGAGGCCTATGAGCGCGCCCTGCTGTGAGGCCGCCCGGGCAGGGGGGCAGGGCCGCCGCGCCATGGTGGCCCCCGTGAGGGTGAGGAGCGGTTTGGGTGAAAGGGGCGTGAGCGCAGCCCCCCCACGGGAGCGTCCCGTGCCCCACCAGGGCGATGGCGCCGTGGCC
The DNA here is from genome assembly GCA_019425775.1 of Rafetus swinhoei. Taxonomy (NCBI): domain Eukaryota; kingdom Metazoa; phylum Chordata; order Testudines; family Trionychidae; genus Rafetus; species Rafetus swinhoei. The sequence continues at coordinate 19,148,211 of CM033429.1, read as the reverse complement.
GCCCACCGGGCAGGGATGCCGGAGATGGGTCCACCCCGCCCTGGAGGGCCTGGTGATGCCTGGGGTGGCACCACCACGAGGAGCAGCCCGTGGGCAGGGCGCGTGGGGGAGCCAGGGTGGGGAAGGCCGGGGCTAGGCCCCGTTGCCATGGGAACAGCCCGAGCGGCCATATTGGACCTGGCCGGCGCCTAACTTCCGGTCTGGGCTCACCTGGGCCTGGCCCTGGCTTCCGCCGCGCGCACAGCGAGCGAGAGAGCGGCCGGGATGCGGGGCTGGGCGGCCGGCGGCCTCCTGCTGCTGTGCGGTGAGCGCGGGCCGGGCCGGGGGGTGCGGGCGCTGAGATGCAGATGGCGGGGCGGGGCGGGCGGGGGCCGTGGGGTGGGGGTGCTGAGATGCAGATGGCGGGGTGGGGTGGGGTGCAGGTGGGGTGCAGGTGGGGGCCGTGGGGTGCGGGTGCTGAGATGCAGATGGCGGGCGGGTGGGGTGCAGGTGGGGTGCGGGTGGGGCTGTGGGGTGTGGGTGCTGAGATGCAGATGGCGGGGCGGGGTGGGGTGCAGGTGGGGTGCGGTGGGGCTGTGGGTGCGGTGCTGAGATGCAGATGGCGGGGCGGGGTGGGGTGCAGGTGGGGTGCGGGTGGGGGCCGTGGGGTGCAGGTGCTGAGATGCAGATGGCGGGGTGGGGTGCGGTGGGGGCTGGGTGGGTGCTGAGATGCAGATGGCGGGCGGGGTGGGGTGCAGGTGGGGTGCAGGTGGGGGCCATGGGGTGGGGTGCTGAGATGCAGATGGCGGGGCGGGCGGGGTGGGGGCCGGGGGGCGGGTGCTGAGATGCAGATGGCGGGCGGGGCGGGGGCGTGGGGCGCTGAGATGCAGATGGCGGGCGGGGTGGGGTGCGGTGGGGCCGTGGGGTGGGGTGCTGAGATGCAGATGGCGGGCGGGGTGGGGTGGGGCGGGTGGGGGCCGTGGGGTGGGGTGCTGAGATGCAGATGGCGGGCCGTGGGGTGGGGGTGCTGAGATGCAGGTGGGGTGCGGGTGGGGCTGTGGGGTGGGGTGCTGAGATGCAGATGGCGGGGCGGGGTGGGGTGCAGGTGGGGTGCGGGTGGGGGCTGTGGGGTGGGGGTGCTGAGATGCAGATGGCGGGCGGGGCGGGGTGGGGCCGTGGGGTGGGGTGCTGAGATGCAGATGGCGGGCGGGGTGGGGTGTGGTGCGGGCCGTGGGGTGGGGGTGATGGGGAGGTCTGTGGGACTGGAGTTTGTGGATGGGGGGCCATGGGGACCTGTGGGGTTTGGTGGCTCAGGTTGGAGAGCGAAAGACCAGACATGGGGGCAGGGGATTTGGCTTGGTGATGTGGGAATTCGTGGGGAGAGTGTGTAGGATTAAAGGATTTGGGACTGTATGTGGGGCTGGCAGCCTGATGTGGGGTATATTTGTGGTTGGTGCATTTAGGGAAGCTACTTTGAAGGGTTCAGTTTTGGGGAGGGTTTGATTAGCTCCACCCCTCCGTGTTTTAGAGGCAGATGGATTTTGGGGCAGTGAAAGGCAAGAGGGATATGTTTCAGGTGGGAAGCCTGTGTAGCTTCAGCTGGATATTCCACAAATGATTGAGTAACAGTGACCCAGTTGCACCCTGGCTAGCTTTCTGAGTCACCCGGACACACCAGTTCCCAGCTTGGATCTCTCAGGGTTAGGTGGGGCCAGTGAGGGCCTTGCACTAGCTGCAGCCTTAGCATTTGAAAGGGTGAACAAGTGCCATAGAAAGTTACAAGCTTTGACTGGTGAGTGGAGCCTCCCCAGGTGCCAGTGTCTGGGTCCTGGCATCATTTGGAGATATGTCTAGCAATAGCTGGGGATCTGGGCTAGCAGAGCACTAGAATGAGAGTCAGGCATCTGTGTTTGATCCTTGGCTCTGTTAGAGACTTGTTTGGGTAAGTCACTTCACCTCTCTGGACCTCAGTTTCCTCACCTGCCAGTTGTGCTGAGTGACTCCCACTCTCCTTTGTAAAGCTCTTAGAGATGTTTGCAACATGATTTAAGAGGGTTTTTTCTGGTGTCTTCTGACAACTTGTTACTACTTCACACTAGACAACTTGTGGAGCTTGTTGCTGGGGATGTTGTGAAGGCCAAAAGTATAAGGTGGGATAGATGTATGTGCAGTTTCAGACAGCCATCGATTCTTCACTGGGACAGCTTTGCTTTCTCGCTTGTGTCCCTTACAAAAAATTCCATCTAATCTTTCTCTTTGGGACTTGTTTCATCAGGTGTCTGCAATACTTTTTCATTGGAAATTAAAGTCAATCCTGAAGTACGAGCTTTTGTGGATGAACAGGTGACCCTGAAATGCTCATTCAGATCCTTCTCTCCCATAACTGAGAAGCTGACTGTTGACTGGACTTACCAGCCCCTCACAGGTGGCCATACGCAGACAGTAAGTGCTTGCAGATGGGTGGCCCAAAGAACCTTTCATGCAGGGTGGGCAAGTCTCTGGAAAGATTGAAGGTCCCATGGCATTTAGTGAAAAAAGTCAGCATTTGTCTCAGTGTGCTTCTCCGCTGCTGTGTGATGGCTGCATTTCAGTGCTGCGGTGTATCTATTGAATGAATTTCTTTAGAATCTTTTGGGCCAAAAGGCACCACGTAAATGCAAATAATTATAACCCTAAGAAATTACTGTCCCATTGCAAACTAGGCGTCCATATAAATGCACTAAGAATCACATGGCTTGGAAAACCTCCCATGTAGAACGGAACATGTCAGCTTTGTCCTGTGGTGGAAGGGAAACTTGTGTTGGAGTGGCAGCGGTGTGTGTGCAGACAGTCTGCAGGCACTGATAACAGCTGGTCCCAAAGGATTTATAGGCTCTTACCAGTTATTTTTGGCAGTGTTACAATATCCAGGCCCAGGTGCATAGATGTCTCATGCTTTGTGTAAATCATGCTTAGCTGAGGTTGAGCTCTTGGGAATGGTATGTTGCAACTAGAAGGATGTGGTGGTGTCTGTTTAAAGCAGGCTCTGGTAAGTCCCTTGTGGCCGGCCAGCCTGACGATTTGATGGGAAGTGAGCACTGTTTTGTGAATGACCTAAAGTCAGAGCTGCAGATGTGCAGCATTCAGTCATCGCATGCCTGTGACAAGGTTCCAGTGCTTTCCAAGGGGCTAGGGAGGGAGCGTTACAACTCCAGACTGGCACTGGTGCAATATGGCTGTAGCCGTGACCTGCAGAAGAGCTCTGTCTGGCTCCAAAGCTTGTCACTCTTGCCAATGGGAATTGTTCCAGGAAAAGAGATTTCTCCCCCACTCCAAGTCACTGATTATCTTGAAAAGCTGTCTGCCTAAGGTATCGCCATAGTACAGGATACAGGAGAGCACCTTAGCTTCCAGAGCAGTGGTCCTTAACCTGTTTACCTTTGTGTGCTGCAGAGCAGCCCTCTGTGTGTCTTGTGGGCCACATCCACACACTATATATTACTTGTATGGCCCTGAGGTTGTTGCATGTGCCTCAACTGTGTGCTGATTGGGCTGCAAGTGGCCCATGGCTGCAGGTTAAGAACCACTGCACCAGAGGATCCTCTTCCATCTTGGATCCTCTTCGGCCAGAAAGATGATGGTGACTGTGCACTCTGGGAACTGGTGGACAAAGAGGGAGCTCCTCAGGGCTCTCCCCTGAATATGAAAAGCCCTAATGTGCATTTCCACCCTCTCTTCCACCTTGGGGAAAACATAAAACAGATCTGAAAAGCTGGTGCAGTGGTGCCTGCTGTTGTGCGTTTATGAGCCCGTGGTGTATCTGAGGTTGAATGCCTGTCACAGAGTTGTTCTTCTTGACCCTGTTACTCTCTGAAAGGCGTTCTCTCTCTCTCTCTCTCTCTCTCTCTTTTTAAATGAATGATTTGTTGGAATAATTATTGTCTTTCCCCTTTCAGATTTTTCATTTTCAGTCTGTTGCCTACCCAGCTGTAGCGGGAACATTCAGAGACAGGATTTTGTGGGTTGGGAACATTGGCAAGGGTGATGCCTCCATTGCTATCCAAAATCCGACGACGAATGACAATGGGACGTTCACCTGCGCTGTGAAGAATCCCCCAGATGTGCACCACAACATCCCTCAGACCAAGCTGACGGTCACACACAGGCGTAAGACTTTCATGTGGCAGTATTCTCCCTACTTATTTCTAATGAATGCGTTCCTGTTTTGCTGGTAGCCTTTAGAGACCAAGCACTAGATCTGAAGTGTCTTGCTTCCCTGAAACGCAGGTTTAAATGCCATCAGGGCATCTGCTCAGCCCCTTTCCTTTCCAGCTAGATCAATTGAGATCCGTCTGTCCTGCATGGAGGTGAAAGATGGCAGCAGTGTTTTCTGAAGAGCAGGCATCTCCTCTGATGTCTTTTTGAGGAGTTCATATCACCCCAAACTTCACTGGGGGTTAGCACATGTGCAGTGAAAAAGGGGGCAGGGAGTAGTGGAGGTGAGGGGCATCCCTCCGCAGAGGTTCAGGACACAAGATTGTCTGTCTAGGATTCCCACCTAAGAGGATGCAGCATTAATCAGATAGTTCCCAGCCATGCTGTCTTAACAATCACTTGATGCTTCACACACACTAATGGATAACTGCCTCATCTACCCTGTATGAGAGAGCTGTCCCTGGGCTTGTAGTTTGGGCATGTCCATCAGTTTGACAGGACTCCCCTCTCACTTGGCTTTGAATGTCATGCTTCTTCGCTGCACTCAGATTTAATTTTTTCCTTCCTTCCATGGAAAGAGTAGAGTTCTGAATTTGTCACAAGTTCCTTTAACCCCAGCCAGCCTTGTGCTTTTTATAAAAAAGGCCAGGCGGCTGTGTGCTGAGTTAATGTTTGCCCTTGAGGTGGAACAAAGCCGTATTCTAGTGCTATTCGCTCTCTCCTGCAGGCTTTTCTTCGCAGCTAATGTCAGCAGTGTTGCTATCCATCTTAGTGTTCCTCCCCTCTGCCATTGTGGTCATTCTGCTGCTGGTGCGAATGGGAAGGAAATTTGGAGTCCTAAAGCACCGAGAAAAATCTGGCTATAAGAAATCCTCCATTGAAGTCTCTGATGATGAGTAAGTTTTGCATTGAACTAAACCCCATTTCCCCTCTGTCCTGGGGTTATGGGTGGCGCTTTCTGGCCTCTCATATCTCAAAACCCACAACATCTGGGGTTCTGCATCGAGATTTCCTTGTCAGTGGGCACAGGTCTGCTGGTAGTCAGTCTCTGAAAACACCTTGTGGGAATTAGGGGTGTTAAGGACTAGTCGATTTCCCCCCGCCCCGCCTCTATCGGAAAAAGGCAGCAAAGGGCTGGGGGAACGGGGTACTTCAAAGTGGCAGCCTGGGATCGGCTGAGCGGCGCTGCCACACGTGGAGCCCGGGGTCAGTTGGGAACTCCCCAGCTGATCCCGGGCTCCAGGGTGGCATTTCCGCAGAACCCGGGATCAGCTGGGGAGTCCCCAGCTGACCCTGGCTCCGTGTGGCATTTCAAAGTGGTAGCGCAGCATGGAGCAGCGGGGGACTGACCCCTAGGCTCCATGCTGTGGTGCTGCTTTGAAATGCATAAGTGCCTCCACTGGGGACTCTTGTACAATTCAAAGCTGGCATGACACATGCAGCCCGGAGTCAGCGGGACTTCCTGCTGGCCCTGGGCTGCACACGGAGGGTATGTCTACACTACATGTCTCCATTGATGGAGCCATGTAGTTTACCTTTGTAGACATAGGAAAATGAAGCGGCAATTTAAATAATCACCGCTTCATTTAAAATTTAAATGGCTGCTGCGCTGTGCCAATCAGCTGTTTGGCGGCACAGCACTGTAGTCTGGACGCTCCGCTGTCGACATCAAAGGCATTTGTCGACCTCCCGGTAAACCTCATCCCCCGAGGCATACCGGGGAGGTCGACAAATGCCTTTGATGTCGACCGTGGAGTGTCCAGACTACAGCGCTGTGCTGACAAACAGCTGATTGGCACAGCGCGGCAGCCATTTAAATTTTAAATGAAGCGGTGATTATTTAAATCGCCGCTTCATTTTCCTATGTCTACAAAGGTAATCTACATGGCTCCGTCGACGGAACCATGTAGTGTGGACATACCTGGAGTTCCACATTCCTCCTTTGAAGTGTACAAGAGCCCCAGAGTGTGCTCTTGTACATTTCAAAGGAGGAATGTGGAAGTGCCCTTCTTGACTAGTAAATTAACTGTTACTTAACATCCTTATTGGGAATGTAATGGAATGAAATGTGCACTTTACAGCCTCTTTGTGAGGCAGCTGAGTTAAACTATTGTTGGGATATAGAACCAAGCTTGCACCTCCATCACCAGATTTAATCCAGCCCAGAGAAGTAAGCTGTGTGGTGGGTCTCAGTCAAAGTGTCCGAAAACCCTACTGCTCTAATGCTAACTGCCTCTCTTGTAAATGCACCAGTTAGTTCTCCTGGGATGTCAGGTCCGCATTAGTCTCAATCTTTTTAACTAAAATATTTTAGTTAATGGCTGCTGAAACTTTCCAGCCAAACAGCAGTTCTTTTACTAATAGCATGATGAAAAGGCAGCTTCAGGAGTTTGTGAGACAAACATAAATCAAGCGGCCAAACCTTTGAAATAAGAGTCAAACATGCCGGTTTTCTGCTTGGCTTGTTCAAACATAATCACAGCAAAGGCATTTCTGATGAATTAGTCAAAAGAGCTGGGAAGAGACCCGTGTGTTGGAAAACAAACCCAGTCTTGGGTCTGTATTGGGGCGTGAGCAGGAGACACATTGGCTTAACACTCTTCTCTTTCTGCAGGCTTGAGCACAGTGAGCCGGGCACCTGCCTGGGGAAGATGGGTACATGGTGTTTGCACTGTGTGGTAAGTGCAGGTCAGCTTTCCTTTAGTTGTTTGTCCATGTGAGCTCTCTTAAGAGTGAGGGTGAAGAACAGAGAGCTCAACATGAGTGCCCCACACAGCTCAGCTGATACCTGTCTGTGCTTTCCCTCTCTGGACCTTTTGGATAGAAAGTGCTGCGTTATTGGGTGCATGTGATTAGCTTGAGACCCACCAAATTCATTTCATATGGGGTTTGATCTGGATTAAGTCTCAGGTTTCCAGTGGTGAAAAGTCAGTGCTTTAACCTCACCCTGCTGCCCTTCTCCTGCAGAGACCAAGGTGAGTCTCTTCACTCCATGGGTGGGGTAGGGCTAGTGTGTGGTGTCTGCTGGGTAAGCAATGTGCCGGTAGAGAGGCTGGAGGCAGAAACACATTCAGACCATTTTGCTTTCTTCCAAAGGTGATAGCATGCAGATTTGGGTTAGCTTGGGTCTTTCGGAGTAGAAATCTCCATACTTATGCTGTTCTGGTTACAGCAGAACCCTGTTGTAAGCTCTATGTTCTGTGCTTCTATTGCTACTATTTCTGTTCACCACGGTCACCCCTTCACCAACCTCTGTGAGCGCCTGCAGTGGCTTTGGTGTTAAACGTACTGTACTACAACTTGCCTTGTTCCATGCTGTGTTGAATGACCACAGCTGAAGACATCTCGTATCCTGGTACGTACTCCCTGATGTGCGTGATTAAAGGGATCGTTCTCATTGTGTCCATCCCAGTGTGTTTCGGGACTGGGGAATGAGCCTACAACACTCAGTGCCATGTCTCTGTGTTACATAGTCAGCCTAACCTGCTCCACTTACCATGGGCCAAACAATGTGCATGTAGGAAGAAAGCAGAAATTCTTTTATTTTGAAAAAAAAAGTTAGTTTTGGTGTAGGAGATCATCCCTGACAGGTGTGTGTGTCTGTCCTGCTCTTAAATAGCTCCCATGATGGAGATTTCACCACGTTCCCCGGGCAATTTATTCCTGTGTTTACCCACCCTGGCAGTTAAGTTTTTCTGAATGTTCTACCTAAACCTCCCTTGCTGCAATTTAAGCCCATTGCTGCTTGTCCTATCCTCAGGTTAAGAAGAATATTTTTTTCTCCCTCCTTGTAACAATCTCCCTCGTTTTATGTACTTGAAAACTGTTACTGTGTTTTCTCTCTTCTAGGGTAAGCACACCCTGTTCTTTCAGTCTTCCCTCGTAGATCATGCTTTCTTGACCTTTAATCATTTTTTTTGCTCTTGTCCACATCTTTCATGTCGTGTGGTGCCCAGAATTGGACACAGTACTCCAGCTGAGGCCTAATCACTGTGGCTTTAATCCTGTCTTTTGCCATGTTGTTCTTGGCTGACAACAGAATATTTAGCACTCCAGGAGTCTCCCTGGCTCAGTGCTGCTGCTGCGATGTGCCTTTTAGTTCATCTGTAATGCATTATACAAACATTTTCAATTGTAAAATCCGTTGCACGCAGCAAAGCCACAGAAGCTTCTTGGACTTGGCTCCTGAGAGGAGCGGGGAACCAGCGGTGGTGTTTGCTGATAAGGCAGATACATTTGCATTCCTGTTGTAGCAGAGCAGTGAAAGCAAGGAAGTGCCAGATTGCTGTCCCTCATGTAAGATATTGGGGATCTGAAAGCATGGAGTTGCTAGGAGAGGCAGACTTTAGCAGTAGGATTTAGACATGAACAGTGCTGTGTGACTGCCCACAAGCCTGTCGGCACGCGCTCTAAGTGTATGTGCTTGTCTCTTAAACCCATAAGGTCGGGCATGCTCCAGTCTGGTGTGGAGACTGTGAGTAAGCAAATGGCTGCTTGAACTGTTCTGGATCAGCTCTCTGTAGGGAGTGGTGCTGGACCTAGTGTTTGGGGGTGGTTGTGGCCGTGCCTTGTGCTTTGAGGTTTAGTTGTTACTCCACTTAAACCTGCTCCACGTGAATTTCTTGCAGTCCCAGTTTAACCAGGCTCCTCGGTGACATGCTGGAAGAATTTGTCTGCAGACTTGTGTAGAGACACTAAGCCTAAGGCTTTTGCAAGAGTGTTGGCTTTTTCAAAATGACCAGCTTCTGGGAAACACTTACTCTCTTGTCTGAATCTGCCCAGCTTGTGTCTGTGCTGAGCATTGCGATTGTTTCATGTCTTCATGCCTAATCTTGCTCTCTCTTGATGCTTTCTGTCTAGGACACAGATGAGGAAGAACCATACTGATGGAAGCCCAAAGCTGCAGATGAAGAGAAAACATACTGTACCAAAGTCGCCTCCAGAAGGCTACTAGGACCCTGGGATACTCAGTGGTTCATGGCACCTTGGCAGAATAATTTTGATAGGAAAATCAACTTTTACCCAGCCATAGGAATAATGGGCCCACGAAAGCTTATGTGCCAATAAATCTGTTAGTCTATAAGGTGCCACAGGACTCCTTGTCGCTTTGCAGATTCAGACTAACGCAGCTACCCCTCTGATACTGGAATATTGATGGACGTCATTAGCTGTCACGCTTCATTTTCTCTTCAAGTGTTACAGAGCTGAGAGTGGGAGCGAATAGAGCAGAGAGCTACCTCGTCTTAGACAGGCCGGGAGGCTCTAGTGAGGGGTGTGGAATTCATGGGTGGCTGTAGGAATCTACAGAGAGGCTCTGAAGTTGCAGAGTGAGGAGAGCAGTGCATCAGGATATTAGCAAATACTGATACTCATCCCAGAGGGCTGGCACAATACATTGCTTAGCTGGGAAATCACTGAATTCTCCTGACTTTTCCTCCACCCCCAGCTCTGGCAGGAAGTGTTAAGGACAGCGGCTCTATGCTCGAGTGGCATTGCATCCTGTTTGAGTTCTGACCTGTCTGTGGAAGCAGCAGTGTGGATAACATGAGGTTCTGTAGACTGATGCCTCCAGCACAGGCTTACCCCACCACTGCCTAGTCCTTGCCATCCCAGGAAGCCTGATACAGAATCCAGGCAGTGGGATTCCCCGGATAGTTCCCTCACTGCCCACCACAGGCAGGAGTCTTGCTCTGCCCCAGAGCAGCATGAGCACCTGGGAACACCGTCTGATGTTGCCTCTAGAATTCGGAGGTTTCTGGGTGCCCCAGCCTGCTTCACTGCAAGTCTGAGAGAGTTGCTCTTGACTTGGCTGGGAACAGGTTTGTATCTTGTCCTGGCCCTGCCTTTGCTGCTCAGGCTGGGAAGTGCCTTTCCTCGTCTCATGCTTCCTCCTGTGCCTCAGGTTGCCTGAGCATTGGGTGCCCCCGTCTACGCAACAGCGGGCAGATTTAAAGATCCTGGTAAATGAGAGTATTGTAAAGAGCCTTGTCCATAATCCCCTGCAGCTCAGAACTTGCTGTAACTCCAGGAGTGAGTCTGAACTTTTTATACATTCAAGTGCTGAATGGGGAACTGTTAAGCTGCCAGAAGGCTGGGCACCTGACTGCTGCCCCATGGCCTGCAAGGGGTGGCGTATCTTTCACCATCACTGCCCAGTGAGAAAGAGAAGAGGGTGCTGCAGTGACATGCATCTCTGCTTAACACCCAAACTGCTGCTAGCGCTGCTTGTGTTCTCTGGGCGGTGGAGGATCCCTTTTGCTATAGATGCACTGGTGTCATGGCCAATAAATCATTTCGTTATATTCCGGGTCATGATTTTCTTTATTTTGGCTAGAAACCGGCAGGCACGTGGCTGAGTTTGAAGAGGAGCTTGCGAAGCTATCCGGCCTGACTGAGCTGAAGGAAGAGTCCCACTGATGATGGGAAATATGCTTAGGAGCAGATTTAATAGAAGAGAGACCACAATTTCCAATCCCAATCCACAGTTTCTGACATGGGCATCTGCTTGTCACTGCGATGCTATATCCTGTCAGTCAGATGCAAACTACAGTGCTGTATGAATCCGACTGACTAATCAGTCCAGAGGCTCTGTCTCAAACGATGAAAATTTTCCCTGTCCACAGCTAAATTTGCACTTACTGGGGATGTAGCGACTGTCCAAAAAAAATCCAGCCCATGGAAGTATCTTAGTAGGAGTTACTGGCAGGCTAGCATGAGTTGGCTTTCCTGCTCCAGGTTGGGCAGTAGCTAACTGCTCAGTGCTTTGCAGAAATAAAGAGCCTCCCATTTCTACCAAACTTTCCCTCCAAAAGAGGCCAAAGGATTTACGCAAAGTGGCCAAGTCCTGGGCTTGATTACACTGGTACAAAGCTACACTAATTCAAGTGTGTGAGAGCAAAATGGTTCCTTTGTCGGTTATATGGAAATCCAGCTCCAGCGGGTCACGCCAGCAGTGTAACAGCGCCCAGCGAGGGAACGAAGTGAATTTTAAATCTGCTGTTGAAATTGGGGGTTGGAGTGGAGAAGGTAATGCATGCTTCTCTGCTGTGGAATGCCAAGTGTCCCGAATCCAGACTCTAAACAGTAAAGCGAGTGGCATGACATCAAACACGTGACTTTGTGAAAGTTAGCATTTAGATACAAGCTGGGCTGCCACGCAAACAGGCCCTGTGCCTTGGGGTGCTGAGCTGCCTCCCTTCCTGAGCCGGTTATTTGGTAACTTACTTTGTCCCAGAAGCGCAGGTGAAGAGTAAGGAGCTGAGTTGGAGAACTGGCCCCATTACGGACACATCTAGTAGATTTGATTGGAGCTGTCTGATGTGATTAAATGTTTGGAGTTCAGGCACATCCTAAGCCTGTGGATAGCAGCTTCTCCCTGGCAGTGTGAGTGCTGTATGTATCGGAGTATCTGCCTACAGCCCCTCCTCCCCTTTCTGGTTATTACACTCCCCTGAACGAGACAAATCAGATCTGAAACCAAGGGCTAAGTGTGTAAGTCCTGCACATGCAGTCTCCAGCATCTGCTTCACTCAGGCCATCACGGGGCTCTGGAGGTCTCTGAATTAGTCATCGGAGAACACTTTGCGTGTGAAGTGGGGGATCTGCTGCAAACTGTCTGGTGAGTGTCTGCATCATCTTGGTTCATTTTCTTTCTGACGGTAGAGCTTGGGGAAGTTGAAAGGCTCTGATCTTAGCTACCCTGCAGCTGGAAGCCTCTGTTGCGCTAGAGCAGGAGAACGAAAAGGCAGTGGTAGTGCCAAAGCCAGTGAGTGAAAGTTTGGTTGAAGGACAGTTATGCCAGGGAAGGATCCTGATGTCTGTGTCATAATGCCCTTGACTGAGCCCCAGTGAGTTAATGCTACCATCAGCTGCAGCTCACCGAGTGCCTGTTGCCAGCTTTGCTGTGCAGAAATACTGAGTCAGTGAGGGGTTCTGAGTGAGAAGGTAACACACACACGGCAGTTTGGGCATGCGAAGGGTCCGATTCAGTAAGTGAGCTCAGTGGTTGGGGGTATGGTCGGTGCTGAGACGTTTTGAAACTCGCTATAAGCGCATGCTAGGAACTGCTGCAGCGTGAGCACATGTGGATTTGATGCCCAGTTTAGGTGCTTTCTGGAGATGCTGTTATGACAATCTAGCCCCATACGAGGACGAGGAGTGAGGCCAGTCTGCACTGGGAGCCAGGGGTTTTGGAGCTATGTGCATGGAGCTCTGCTGTGCTATCGTGGTACATGCTCCAAGCAAGCCCTGAGTGCGTGACAGACCTCTCATTGGCAAATTCTAAACATTGAATTCTTTTTACTCAGGCACAAGCAAGGAGAATTAGTGAGATCCTTGCTACTGCTAGCTGGCCTTTGATTCCTCAAACACAGAGGGCAGCGGGAGGCAGCGTCTGTTTCATACCATTGTATTTGGGCAAGCACGCTCACAGCTTGAAGAGCCTTCATTTCACAGCCTCAAAAGCAGTTCTGCTTTTGTGGCAGCTGGTGCTGGCTCTGGGTTCCACTCTGGGACCCATGGGTCTATGAGACTGCAGTTGCATGAAGAAAAATCTACAGCAATGTCTGTGAGAAGAGGTGAATCCTTTGTAGCGAGGAGACTGGGTGTGGAATTCCCCCTCCCTTTTGGTTCTGTGCTATGCCAGCACTTTGCCATTTCACACCGTTCCATCGCACGTGCGGAGCGCCGGCACGTTGCCTTACATCCCCAGCTAGATGCGGGCGTCCCCTCTCACTACTTACTGTTGTTGGTGGGCTCAGCTCTGCAGAGCACAAAGGAGACAGGCTCTGCCTCATGGAGCTCACCAGCTAAGTACCCAGCCTGGCCACTGCTTTTAATCTCTGAGAACGCTCAGGAATAAACGCGGCTTCAAGTTAACTTTAAATCAGCCAACCAAGGGCAGGTTTACTCTAGTTCCTTTTTGTTGACATCCCTGTTTCTTGGAGATTAATCCACCCCATCTCCAACTCATTGAAATTTGTTATGGGGCACTGGCTTGTCCAGGGCCAAAACAATGAGAGAGACACAAAAGGAGATTTAAAAAAATTAAAAACAGGCTGAGTTAGTGATGTTTTTAGTGTAACACAATTCTCATGCAAGAGACTGTCGGTGTTGTATATTTTGCTATTGCCAGCTTTGGATTCAGCAGTGAGGGCTGTGTGTATTTCACAGGCTGAAGGTTTATTTCCCCAATGTCGTCTTGTTCTTAAAGAGTTGGTCATCAGACACTGAGCAAAAGGGCAGCTCCGAGAGTACCTCCGTCACTCGGCTTCTCTTCTCTTGGAACACCAAGCGTCACGCTGAATGCTGCTTCTACATATTTGTTCCTATAAACATGGAGTTAATTCTGTGTGGTTTAGAGACAAGCAACTGGAACAAACTCTCTGTAGTTATGCAAATTTGCGTTTCATGTAGTGGAAAATGGGACACTCGCGTCTTCTGGCAGAAGTGTTTACAGACATTTCCACTGTGTGAAATCCAGCCCTGGTGGCGAGTGACTAGAGGTGTCAGTCTGATCTGACCTCACTGAGGGGGGCTCAAACCAGGAGACTGTCTCAGTTAGTGGGTCTGGATTGTCCGTATCAGCATAAACATTTCTGCGGATGTTTTTGAAAACACTTGCTATCGCTTGCCTCCGCATCTGTGGACAAGCTCAACCTCACCCCCTCCCATTTGTGCTGAAATGCTGGGCCACAAACCAAGCTGAAAGGTCATTACCAAAAAGGAGATTTTAAAAGCTCCCTCCAACTTCCCCATCACGTAGCTCAGAATTGTCTCCAGCCCGTAACATGTCCGCTGCCCCTTGCTTTTCCAAGGGAGAGGGAATGGATTCATGAAACTCCCTGAGGCGTGGAGGGGGAGTGTAGTGGGGTAAGGGCCAGGTCCATATCTGGGAAAGCAAAGGCGGCAGCGGCCCCATCCGTCGCCTGTCTATGGGCAACAGAACGGGACGCGGCTGCAGTACGATGACTGGATGGCGCGAGGGGGGAACTGCTCCCTGAAGGCAGGAGCTCTGCTTTCTGGGGTTTCGCTGGCGTTGGCTCCAGCCCTGCCTGTTACCCGACAGGAGCTTGTACCGATGCAGTAGCACCGTTGCCAGAAAGTCCCCTGCCACTTGGCCCCTGCTTTGCCAGGGTTGGGTGTGCGCCTTGGGACAGGTATGGCTCTTGGGCCAAGGCTGTGACCTCGGTGCTGGGTGTCCCTGGAGAGAGCAGGGGCCTGTGTGGCCGCTGTTGACCTGTCTCTCCCCTTTCTAGAGCGAAACGAGAATGGTGCCGGCCCTGCCTCTTGTGCTGATGCTGGCGTCACTGGGTAAGTAGAGATCCTGGTTTTCCCCCTCACCTGCAGCCCAGCACCCTGCCTGCTTTCCCCTCCTTTGCCTTTGCTTAGAGATCCTCCCTCTGGCCCCACAAGGTGTTACTGTGCAGGAACGGCTGGGCCTGGGAGCCGGGAGCTCTCTCTCCCAGGCCTGCAGCCAGTCAGAGTGGCCCGGGACAAGTCACGTAGCCCTGCTGTGCTGGGAGGGGAAGCTAATGAGCTGCCTGGCTGGTGCTTTGAACATGCACCGGGCCTGTCCAGCATCCTCGTTAATGCCTGTGCTGTCTCTGATCTCGGCAAGGGCACTCCACCCTTCTGGCCTGGCTGCAGTGCATAGGGCTCAGCTGGCAGCAGTGCCCCTGGCCTGGGACCTGCACTTGCTCGGCCAGGCCCCAGCGGGGGGGCTCTCTGCGCTTCGCTAGGGGTGGGCTCAGCCCTCATCCAGCTGCCCCAGGGCTCAGGAACTGGGTAACTGGCCAGGAGGCTGAGTTGCATGATCAGCTCACTTGGCTTTAACGCTGCCGCCACCTGAAGATCCCCAAGTATTTAACCAGCATCCAGGGGTGAATCAGGCCCTTGCCTGCTGGGATCTGTTCATGTTCATTTTGGCCTGGCCTCTGATTTCCTGGTGCTTTTCCTCTCCTGAGAATTTCCTGCTGCTTCCCACCTGGCCCCTGCCCTCTGTGTAGCTCAGCTGGCTGCCGCCTCCCCCTCTGCGTTCTTGCAAAGTGCTCGGGCCACTGCAGCTGCCCCGTCTATAGCCCCTGCCCTGCAGCGCTTGTGTTTGTGCCAGCGCAGCCCACGACGCTGACGCTGCTCGACTGGTTTCCTCTGCCGGGTTCCCCGCCGCCTCCTGGGCAATAGCTGTCCCACTGCAAACAAGCTGGGGACACAGCCAGCCGGCTCTGAGAGCCCCAGGGCCAGGGAGGGCACGCTGACTCCAGCCCAGCAGCCCTTGCCCTAGTGCTGTGAGAGGCTGAGAGTGTGGGCATGACCCTCACCCTGAGGATGCAAGGCCAGTCCAGTGCTCAGGACCTGGGTTCAAATCCCTGCTCTGCCACTGACGTCCTATGTGACCTTGGGACAGTCAATCTCCATGCCTTAGTTTCCTATCTGAACATGGGAGGTAATAGCCCTGCCCTGCCTCCCAGGGGGCCATGTTAGACACAGGTCCTGCGGTGATAGGTACACGAGGATGGTTCACGAGGAGCGCAGCTCTCTGCTGCAAAAGAGCCAATGGGCTGGGGTGTGTGCCAGGAGCGCTCTCCACTTCCCGCCCCGTGCGGCCGTGCGTCTGCCCAAGGGGAAGTGAGCTGGGATTCCCCTGCTGGGAGCACTGGCGCCGTGGGGCTGCAACGCCCGGCCTCCTGGGCTGGCCCCGCTGAGGCTGGCGCCGTGGGGCTGCAACGCCCGGCCTCCTGGGCTGGCCCCGCTGAGGCTGGCGCCGTGGGGCTGCAACGCCCGGCCTCCTGGGCTGGCCCCGCTGAGGCTGGCGCCGTGGGGCTGCAACGCCCGGCCTCCTGGGCTGGCCACGCTGAGACTGGTGCCATGGGGCCAACCTAAGTAGTTTAGTCCCAGCCCTGCTTGTGCGCAGCCCAGCGGGAAGCCTGGGTAGCATCGTTGAGCCCCACCTCAAGGCTTGGGAAGGGATCTTCCTGGGCCATGGTGCCATGGGCCTGTCCTGAGGAACAGCTGGGCCAGGGCCATTTAGTCTGTGTCCTGGCTGCCCCGTGGGCCCTGCCATGTTATCTCATTGCAGCCTGTGAGGGGTGAGTAGGAAGCACGGCCCAGGGCAACAGCAGACCCAGCACTTGCATCCTCAGCTCTGCCCAGCCCCTAGCAGCAGCCCATCACCCTGGCTTCAGGCTGGGGATGAGCAAGGCCCTCCTTGCCAGAGGCGGAGGTGAAGTCCAGGACTTTAACAGGGTTCAGAAAAGAGCTCGATAGATGCATGGAGGTTGGGTCCATCAATGGCTATGAGCCAGGCTGGGCAGGGCTGGTGTCCCTGGCCTCTGTGGAGGTGGGCGACATGGGAGGGACGTGAGGATTCCCTGTTGTGTCCCCTCCCTCTGGGCGGGATGGACCGTTGCTCTGACCCAGCCTGGCCGCTCTGACGTTCTTGGTGTGCCGCGCTGCGCTGTGTGCAAAGCTGGGGGTCTGCGTGTGGCGCGGCTTCCAGTCCTTGGCAGCGTCCCTCCCCCCCACTGACCCGCTCTGCCGCCCGGCGCTGCTGGGGCCTGGGAAAGCCCGGGGAGACTGAGCCCAAGAGCTGGTTCTTGCGGTGGACCAGCAGCGGGGACTCTCCCTCTGGCGGGAAGCCAGGTCTGCCAGGCGTGGTGCGGGGAGGGGCCTGGGCTCTGGTGGGAAGAGCTGTCTGAAGGATGAGCAGGCACCTGGCAGGCCCAGGCTGCTCTCGGCACCGTGCTGGATTCTTCAGCTCCCGGCTCGTCCCTCTTCCTTCCTCAATGCTTGCAGAGAACGGCGGGGCGCTGGCTGGCCTGGTCATCACTCGCCCCGGGCTGACGGCTGACGTAGGGGACTCTGTCCTGCTGGAGTGTTTCTTCCAAAGCCTGGTGCCAGGGGCCTGGAACGTGACCAAAGTGGACTGGATACGCATGCCGGAAAACACCACTCAGCGGGTAAGTCCAATGGCTGGGAGGGGCTCAGGTCTAGGGCACATGGGGTGCTTGGTCCCAGAGCATAGCAGGGCCCCAGGTCAGAGCGGGCACGTCTACACTGCAGGGCTAACGTTGAGTTCAGCGACGCAACTTCAGCTATGTTGATTGCGCAGCTGAAGTCGAACAGCTGAATGCAGCTTTGGTGCTGTCTACGCAGCAGGAAGCCGAAGGGAGAGCACTCTTCCTCCGACTTCCCTTACTCCGAGGGTTACCGGACTCGGAGGAAGAAGTCCTCCAGCTCGATGTTATTTCGAAATAGTCGACATGCTCCTTGTTATTCCGGAATAACGTCAGTTGTTGCAAAATAACGCTGCTGCGTAGTGTTCAGCACGTCTAGAGAGAGCAGCAGTTTCTAAGGGGGAGGCCCTGGGGGAGAGGCTGTTCCCAACCAACAGCTGGTCTGCGGTCTCTGGCTGAGGTGAGTTTGATGCCCCTCACCCCCGTTCCTGGGCTCTGTCACAAAACCCACCGTATCAGCTGGGACTGCCTGGCCCCTTGTTGGCTCTTTCAGCAGAAGCCAGTGGGCCTTACACTGCAAATCTCTCAGCCCGCCAGGCAGGGCGAGGTGCGTGGCTGCGGGTGCCGAGGGGGCAGCAGATGGGGGATATTAGAGGAACAAAGTTCACCCAGTCACATGACATCCTTATCTTGGTCACATGACAGTCCATCCATATCTCCCTGCAGGAGGAGATGGTCTTCTACTACTACAGTAACTACAGTGTTCCCGTGGGTCGCTTCCAGCACCGAGTGCAGTGGTGGGGGGACGTGGCCCGCAGGGACGGCTCTGTCAGGCTGCAGGATGTACAGGTGGACGACAGTGGGACGTACACCTGTGAGATCCGGGTGTTTGGGCGGAGCAGTGTCTTCAAAAACTACACCGTGCTGCGTGTGGCCTATGCGGGGCAGAGAAGTACGTGCCTCCATTGCTAGCTTATGCCTGCCCTTGGCTATCGGTCAATGTCACCATCACCTCACCAGACCTCCTTCCCCTGAGCAGAGTGCCTTGCTGCCCCTCCATCTCTAATGCCGGCTATGCCTGTCCCTGGTAGCTCGGTGTTGGCTTGAGGGCCCTGTGGATCACGCAGCTCTGTGCAGGCACAGAGGTGCGCGAGCAGGAGAGTGGGGCCGGCTGTGAGAACTGGGGTAGAAATCCCTGGGTTTGGGCAGCCCCAGGCTCCGTGCTGTTCTCGTTGGGTTTGGATCCATGCCCAGGCCTGCGGGCACGAACCAATTGTTACAAAGGGCAGGAGACAGCCGAGTCCCCAGATGCCTTTTGGGGTAACCTGCCCCTTCCCAGGTCTGGGGCACCTGTCAGCTTGGGCTGGGGCAGATTCAGACGGCAGCGGGCTGGTGTGCGGGGCAGACGGACGTCGCTAACGCTGCTGCACGGGTCTCTCTCCACAAGGGTCTGGCTTTTCCGGGGCCCGGGACCCTGAGACCACCAGCAGCAATGGCTGGGGGCCCATCCTGGGCTGCGTCTGTGCGGCCGCCTTCCTGGCCCTCGTGTTGGGACTGGGGCTGAGGACCATTCTCCGGAAGCAGAGGTAACAGGCCCTGGCTCCCACGGCTGCAGGGGGCACTTGGCATCGTCCTGCCTGGCTGGTCCCTCCTGTCCCGGGCCAGCCTGGGGAATCCCGCCTGACATCACGCAGTCCTCTGCTGCCCCCTGGTGGCTCAGGTGTGTGTGATGGGCTGGTCCCTGGGTTCCACCGGGCTGCTGTCCCTGCAGAACCCGCCTATTCCGGGGGGGCAGGGGGTCCTCTTCTTGACATGCCTGGTCCCACTCCCCTGGGGCAGCGCATCTCTTGTCTGGTCGGGGGGAGCAGAGTGCTGGGCTCTGCCCGTGCGCCCCTGCCTGGCCCAGGTGGGTGGGGAGGAGCAGCACCCCGGCTGCAGCAACTGCATGTGGGGCGGGAGCTCTCCTGTGCCCAGCAGGCTGTGGCCAGGCCAGTCCCCAAGAGTGAGCCCTCCCCACCTGAGCTGGGGCAGAGGCCCGGAGCAGTGGCCTGTCCCTTCCCGTGCTGCGCCAGAGCATGGGGGCAGTGCAGGCCGGGCTGGGCACTCGCTCCAGCATGGCCGCGCTGAGCTACGGAGGGATGGCTGGCAGTGACGGGGCTGGGGGGAGCCAGCACGGCTTGTGACCTGCATGCAACTGACATTCCTTCCAGAGCTGCAGAGAGCGGGACCCGGCCGAGCGACCCGGACGCTGCAGAGGTGAGAGCCGTCTCCCCTTGTCAGGCAATGTGGCCAGACCCTGTGACAGGGCAGGGCCATGATCAGGGGACTGGGACACAAGGGGGGTTGTGGCAGCTGAGCTGCTGCCCAGCCTGCACGAGTTCCAACGCCTGCAGCCACGCAGGAGAGCCTGGTGCCTGCCTTGCTGTGTCATTGCCTGCAGGTGGGTGGGGACTGGAATTAACCCCCGGTGACTCCACCTGGCCCCCTCCCAAGGATCAGACAACGGCCATGGAGCAGGGTGAGCTCCTGGGCTCTGCTGCTGCCTAGAGGCCCGGGCAGAGGTGAACTCTGTATTTTCCAGGCGGGTGGTGTGGGGCCCGGGACAAGGGTCTGTCCCAGCCGCTTGCTTGCTGCTGCAGCCAAGGGCTGGCGCCGGGTTTGGTGTCTATTGGCGGGATGTCAGAGAGAGGCTGCTGGGTGCGATACAACCACTCAAAGGGCAGAGCAGGGAGCATGAGCTAGTGGTTAGGCCAGGGAAATGGGACCCAGGGTTCTTGGATTCAAGTCCCACCTTAGTCGCTATGGCACGTCTCGTCACTTCCATGCCTCAGTTTCCCTGTCTTCAAAATATCAGAGGGGTAGCCATGTTAGTCTGAATCTGCAAAAGCGACGCAGAGTCCTGTGGCACCTTATAGGCTAACAGATATATTGGAGCATAAGCTTTCATGGACAAAGACCCACTTCGACAGATGCCTGTCTGAAAGCTTATGCTTACGCTCCAATACATCTGTTAGTCTATAAGGTGCCACAGGACTCCTCATGTCTTCAAAATGGGGATCGTGATCAATGTTCCCTCTAATCGTTTCCATTTGTGCAGATTTTTCTCAGCTACGTGTGGAATAAATTAGCCTATGTGCACTGAGGCAGGTGCAAATGTGCACCACCGGTAGAAATAAAAAACCTCACTGTGGGCACTCTGCTAATCAGCTGGGCAGCACTGGGATTGCTCCTGAGTCACCACACAAGCGCACGGCTTACAGGGAACGCTGGTCGTGATCTTGCCTTAATGTGCATGGGGCTTCATTAATGAACGTCTGTGAAGTGCTTTGAGGGGCTCAAATGACCAGACCAAAGATGGGCATGTGTGATTGTGGCCTTAGCAGTACAGAAGCCCTGCCTGCCTGCAGCGGGATCGGCTTAGTGGGAGGCGGGGGAGCTGTGGTCCCGTTAGGAATAAGCAGGCCCTTTATCCGTGTCTGTCTGGGGGGAAGGGATCAGGGCACGCACGGGCGGTCCGGAGGCAAGGCACTTAGTGGGAGTAAAGAAACCACAAGGCCCAGCCAGCTCAAGTTGCCTCTGCAGTGACAGTAGGATAAGCTGACCGATGTGTCCAGTCCTTGTGCTTCAGGGCACGAGCTGTTCACTGGGGTCAGGAAGGCACCTTCCCCCAGGAGAGGAATGCCCCACGATGTTATGGGGGCTTTACACCCCTTTCTCTGGAGCATCTGGTGCTGGTGGGCGCCAGCAGTCAGTGGGCATCAGTCTGGGGATGCAGCCGGCTGGCGTGCCCTGTACCTACTGTAATGGATGTTACAGCTGTGCTGGTACCTCCCCCCACAAGCAGGCCTGAGTGGGGGAGAAGGGACGACAAAGGGGATTGGAGCAAGGCTGGGTCCTCCAGGGAGCTACTGAGCATTTGTTCCCGGAGGCTGGGAACTCTCGGGGCACACAGGCTCTCTGGGGAGCTCCCAGGCAGAAATGAGCCTCTGCAGTGGGCACCTCCCGGCCGTGCAGCGCCTGAGTCTCTGTCCCCCGGCAGGAAGGCATTTACTCCCTCATGCCTTGCGCTGAGGTGCTGAAGGCCGGGCAGGAGGCCGAGTGGAAGAGCAAAGTGGACACGACCTACCTTACCATGGTGAGTTGTGGGGCAGGCGGTCCAAGCAGCCGGGGCAGGAGCGAAGACCAGGACCCTCCCCTCCCCTCCCCTCCCCCCAATGCTCTGTGAGCAGCAGCTGCTCTTCCCCGTGACCTGGGGCGCTCACGAAAACGGGCCAAGAAAGGCCCCTCACCCCAGTCAGGGCTTCTGGCTGGAGACCCCGGCAGCAGGGTGTGGGGGGGCACAGGGTCGCTAGCTGCAGCAGTAGCAGATGAAAACCCTGCTGCCCAGGCCCTAAGGGCAGGGTGCAACCCTCAGGGAACAGATGCAGACCTGCCTCTGTGCTCATGGTGCAGGGACGTGCCCAGCTGGGGAGGAGCCTGGGCAGCAGGGCTGGCCCTTCGGCTGCAGGCCCGGCAGGCCGTGGCTCTCCCAGCTCCGGGCGTCCTGGCAGCTGTTGCCTTCGAGCTTTGCCTGGTTTAGAGCAGGGAACTGGGGCCGGGAGTCGGACTCCTGGGGTGGCGAGTTTGTGGCACCCCGTCCTCTCCTCCCATACTCCCTTGTGCACCCCACCCCCTCCAGAGCCTGCACCTTTCCCCCACCCCGCCTGCCCCCAAATTCCCTTTCCAGCCCTCAGCCCCTCCGAGCCTGACCCCCAGGCTCCCACTTGCACCGAAGCCCCCTAGAGCTCCACCCCTCAAGCCTCCTGGCCCCCAGCCCAGAGCCTCCCCCAGCACCCAAGCTCCCTCCCAGAGCCTTAGGCCGGTGTGGGAGGGGGGCAGAGTTTGTGGGAGGAGGGGTCGGGCTCTGGGAACCGCCACAATTTTTGCAAACCTGCTGCCCCCGCTGTGCCCACTTCTCCGAAGAGCCCACCCCGAGCGGGGGCCGGACGAGCGCCCGGGCCTGGCTCCAGCTGCCGGGTCCTAGCCCAGAGGTGACGGTGGGTTGGGGCCGTAACACCCAGGTGGGTGCTGGATGCAGCTCTGTCGATCTCTGCCAGGCAGCGCAGCGGGCACCGGAGCAGCGCAGCTTATTGGCAGAGCTCAGGCCTAACGCCCCCTCTGGCTCTGCCACCGCTGATGGCTTGGCCCTTTCCCCTACAGCGCCCCTGTGCCGCTTTGCAGCTGGAGCACAACGTGTACGTGCAGCTGTGCAGGAAGATGATCCCAGTGGAATGGACGGATGAGGGGAGACTGGGCACCGAGGGAGCCCCAAAAAGCAAGCAAGCCCGTGGAAAGTCCAGCTGTCCAGAGGAGGAATTCCCTTATGTCCTATGTGGGGTCCCTGAGCCCAGCCTGGCATGAGAGCCAGGGCCACTGACCTGCCCCAGGGTCAAACTCTGCCCCCTCCATCAGCATGGCACAGGGCTGGCTCTCAGCCCATACGGGGCATGGGCTGTATTGTGCTAGTTATTTGTGCTGGGACGGCACCCGCCTGCCCCAGCCAGGATTGGGCCCTGCTGTACCCAGCGCTGTGCAGACTGGCTTGCGGACATTTTCGAAAGGGCCACGGCGTGCTCTATGGGGCTGCATCTGTGCAATGAGCCTGGCCTGGCCTGCACACAAGGCAGCGGGAGGGTACTGGGCAGGAGCAGGGCCCAGGACGGAGATGAAGGTAAACGGACCATGCCCCGGTTCCACCCTCGTCCTGCAGGCAGGGCAGCGCCGGTGGCATGGCTTCCGTTCTCTGGGCCGTCGTGAAAACTCAATGAGAGCACGCGGTGTTCCCTGTAAGCCGGGTGCTTGTGCAGCCGCTCACGAGATCCCAGTGCTGCCCAGCTGACTAGCAGTGTGCCCACCGCTGGGTTTTGTGATTCTACTGGTGGTGCACATTCACCCGTGCCTCGTGCACTTAAATTATTCCACACATGGTGTGATGTAGTGTTGGTACTTTGCTGGTTGCTATGCTGGGCGGTGGGCTGTGGGTGACCTCCGCTGGCGGCTGGTTGTAGCACGGCCCAGCAGAACAGGGGATGAGTCATTATACAAGGGGCTGGGATTTAGGGGCCCAGTCTCCCCCATCTCAAGGGGGGCTGAGGCATCCTAGGCCCGGTTCCTGTAACCAGATGACATCTGTGCTGTGCTGTATCCTGGAGAAGCAATAAACTCCTTCTATTCTACTGGCTGGCGGAGTCTGTTCATGCCATTACGGGGGTGCAGGAGGCGGGGGAACCCCGATGCGCCGCCACAGTGGTGTCAGGGGTGGGATGCACTGCACCCTGTGGATGGAGCTTCCAGCAGCGAGTGCCAAGGCACAGTAGAAGGAAGGGCCTTAGAGCCAGGCGTGCTGGAGACGGAGTGAAGCGGTTCCTGAGAATCGTGGGGCGCTGCAGCACTAGACTGGTGAGTCTGCACCGAGGGGACCAGCGGGGAGATGGCCTACCCCCAACTCCTGAAGGCAGAGCTGGTGAAGCTGTGCAGAGAGAGGGGCTTGCCTGTGCGGAGCGCAACCAAGGCCCAGCTGATTGCCCGGCTGGAAGAGAATGACCAGTCATGGGGCTGGGATCCTGTCCCAGTGGGGAGCAGCCAGACCCCCCCTGGGAGCGTGTCAGGCTCTGAGGGGGGGGCGGAGCACTGGAGCCCACTGGAGAGACGGGACAGCCTCCCAGGGGAACCCTGCAAACCATAGTCCGCCCAGGGGAGGGTCCAACCCAGCAGAGCTGCGGCGGCTGGAGATCCAGCTGCGGATGAAGGAATTGGAAGTAGAGGACCGAGAGAAGGAGCGCCAAGATCGAGAGAGGGACCGCCAGGACCGAGAGGCAGCGACAGCATGAGCTGGCCATGGCAGAGTGGAGAAGCGGTAGGGCCCCGGCTGCGCTGAATGGGGAGGGGCCCCAGGGTCCCAGGGCTGCCAGACGCTTGGAGAAGCTCGTGGTGGCCCAACTGAAGGACATGGGCGACATAGACGGGTTCCTCAGCTCCTTTGAGAGGGCCTGTGGACTGCAACGGGTCCCCCCAGCTGACTGGCTACAGGAGCTCATCGCCGCCCTGAACCAGGAGGCTGCCGGGGTGCTCAATCAGCTGGAGGGCCTACAGCCAGGGGATTACAATCGAGTCAAGGAGGCCCTGCTGCACAAGTTTGGGCTGACCCCCGAGATGTACAGGAAGAAGTTCCGGGGGGTGCAGAGGGGGCCACGGGAGACCTATGTGGATCTGGCCTCCCGCCTGGCGCAATACTGCCGCAAGTGGGTGTCTGGAATCGGAGCCCAGACCGCAGAGGAACTGCTCAAGCTGATCATGATGGAGCAGTTCTATGAAGCATGCACACCCAGCCTGAGGCTGTGGCTCAGACCGAAGTCCGGAGAACCCCCAGGAAGCGAGGAGGCTGGCGGACGAGTTCACAGAGAGCCGGTCCGGGTGTGAACGGGAGTCCCGGAGAGAAAGGGAATCGCGCAGAGACTGGTTCTCGGCTGAGCGACGGAGGGAGTCACCTACGAGGCGAGCCCCAGGGACCAGGACCAGTCATCGGTGCCCCAGAAAACCAGCCAGGGCCCGGGCAGAGCCGACCCAAAAGGGCCCGCAGAACCTAACTTGCCATCGCTGTGGGCAACAAGGCCACAAGAGGGCTCAGTGCACCAGGCACAAGAACAGGTCCCATGACCTGGGACTTTCCAGGGTTAACTGGCTGGGGCTGGAGGAAGGGCAGGCTGCCCCAGAGGCAGGGGCTGGCAGGCAAACCTCAGCTCAGAGTGGGGGGAAGGATGCTCAGTGCACCCCCCCTGGGAGGTCTGACCCTTGGGAGGCGGAGTTCTCCATGTACCGGGTGGGGGGGAAGGGCAGCCCCTGCGGAGCGACTGCCTCATACCCCTGGAGGTGGATGGTAGGAAGGTGACGGGTTTCTGGGACACGGGGGCGGAGGTGACGCTGGCCCAACCCGACATAGTGGCCCCAGACCGTATGCTGCCCAACACTCAGCTGACCCTGAGGGGCATAGACAGGACCCCATTTAAGGTGCCCGTAGCCAGGGTGCATCTGAAATGGGAGGCCAAGGAGGGCCCCAAGGAAGTGGGGGTGCACCCGCACTTGCCCACCGAGGTGCTGATGGGGGGCGACCTAGAGGAGTGGCCAGACGGACCCCACAGGACCCTGGTCACCACCCGTAGGCAGAGCCAGCGAGGGGCTGGCAGCCCGGAACTCGAGGATGTTCCCCAACAGGGGGCCCAGGGCCCCGTCCCAGCAGACATGGAGTCGGACCTAGGCAGTGGGGGGAAACACGCCCCTGTCCCAGCCCCAGCTGCTGAATTCCAGGCGGAGGTGCAGGCGGATCCCTCCTTGCAGGCCCTGAGGGACCGGGCCGACCTGGGCGCAGCTCAGCCCCTGGGGAGAGATTGCCAGGAGAAGTTCCGGTGGGAGAGGGGATTCCTGTACCGGGAATGGCTCCCCCCCGGGAAGGTAGGGGAGTGGGGGCTCCAGCGGCAGCTTGTGGTCCCCCAAAGGTATCGCCGCAAGCTGCTATACCTGGCCCATGACATCCCGTTCTCAGGACACCAGGGGATCCGGCGCGCGCGGCTGAGGCTGCTCCAAAACTTCTACTGGCCGGGGATATTTGCCATGCAGCGGTACTGCCGGTCCTACGACTCCTGCCAGCGGGTGGGGAAGGCCCAAGATAGGAGGAAAGCTGCGTTGAGACCACTGCCCATCATGGAGGAGCCTTTCCAGAAGGTGGCGATGGATGTTGTGGGGCCCTTCAACAGAGCGACCCGGACGGGGAAGAAATACATCCTGGTGGTGATGGACTTTGCCACCCGAGGCCGTGGCCCTACCCTCTATTGAGGCAGACAGGGTGGCAGATGCACTGCTGACCATTTTCAGCAGGGTGGGGTTCCCCCAGGAGGTTCTCGCCGACCAGTGATCCAACTTCATGTCGGCCCTGCTCCGGTGCTTGTGGGAGAAGTGTAGGGTCCAGCACACCTGGGCCTTGGCGTATCACCCCCAGACCAACGGGTTGGTGGAGAGGTTCAATGGGACTCTGAAGCAGATGCTAAGGACCTTTATGCACAAACACCCGCAAGACTGGGACAAGTACCTACCCCACCTGCTGTTCGCGTACAGGGAGGTGCCCCAGGAGTCCACGGGGTTCTCACCATTCGAGCTGATGTACGGGAGGCGAGTGAGGGGCCCCCTGGACTTACTGAGAGATGAGTGGGAGGGGAAGGCCTCCCCGGAGGGGGAGCCAGTCGTAGAATACGTCCTGAAGATCTGGGAAGGACTTGCCGAGCTCATGGGCCTGGCCAGAGAGAACCTGAGCAGGGCCCAAAGGAAGCAGAAAGTCGGATATGACCACAATGCACGGGCCCGCACCTACGCTACCGGGGACCAGGTGATGGTCCTAATCCCCGTGCGGAAGAACAAGCTGCGAGTCGCCTGGGACGGTCCCTTCAAGGTTGTTGGTTCACATCACTCAGCTGCTTATGTGGTGGAGTTGACGGGCCGGACGCGTGGCCAGCGGGTGTACCACGTGAACATGATGAAGCCGTACTGGGACAGGGAGAACTTGGTGCTGGCCGTGTGTAAGCCCTGGGAGGAGCAGGGGGAGGATCCCCTGGTAGGCCTGTTCCCTGGGACCAGAGAGGACTCTTCGCTGGAGTCAATTTCTCTTTCGGACCAGCTCACCCCGGCCCAGCAGGCCGAGATCCGGGAGGTGCTGCGCTCCGCCAGCAGCTGTTCTCCGACAAGCCTGGTCTCACCAACCTGGCTGTCCACCGGGTGGAGACGGGCACTCACCCCCGGTGCGCTGCTCCCCGTTCAGGGTCACGGGAAAACAGCCCAGGACCTGGAGAGAGGTCCAGGCCATGTTGGCCCTGGGGTGACCCAGCCGTCCTCCAGCCCCTGGGCCTCTCCCGTGGTGCTGGTTCCCAAGAAGGACGGGTCGATCCGGTTCTGCGTGGACTACCGGAAGCTCAACGCCATCTCGGTGTCTGACGCCTACCCGATGCCAAGGCCCGACGAGCTCCTGGACAAGCTGGGGGGAGCTTGCTACCTCACCACCCTGGACCTCACCAAGGGCTACTGGCAGGTGCCGCTAGACCAGGAGGCCAGACTGAAATCGGCTTTCATCACCCTGCTGGGGCTCTATGAGTTCCTGGTCCTGCCCTTCGGCCTCAAAGGGGCGCCGGCCACCTTCCAGCGCCTGGTGGCCCAGCTGCTGAGGGGAATGGAGAACTGTGCCCTAGCGTACATAGATGATATCTGTAGCTTCAGCCAGTCCTGGGAGGACCACGTGGCCCAGGTCAGCCAGGTGCTGGATCGGCTGCGGGAGGCTGGGCTGACCGTAAAGGCTGGGAAGTGCAAGGTTGGAATGGCCGAAGTGTCCTACCTGAGCCATAAGGTGGGGAGCGGCTGCTTGAAGCCAGAGCCGGCCAAGGTGGAGGCCGTCAGAGACTGGCCTGTACCCCAGACCAAGAAGCAGGTCCAGGCTTTCATTGGGATGGCGGGGTACTACCGGAGGTTTGTGCCCAACTTCAGCTCCATCGCTGCCCCGATCACAGAGCTGTGCAGGAAGGGGAGGCCAGACAGGGTGGTCTGGACAGAGCAGTGCCGGGGGCTCTCTGTGCACTGAAGGAAGCCCTGGTCAAGGCCCCAGTGTTGGTAAACCCGGACTTTGACAAGCCCTTTATCGTGTTTACCGACGCCTCGGACGCCGGGCTGGGGGCGATGCTGATGCAGGTGGACATGAAGGGGGAACGCCACCCCATCGTGTACCTGAGCAGGAAGCTGCTGCCCCGGGAGCAGAGCTCCAGGAGCAGAGCTACGCGACGGTAGAGAGGGAATGCCTAGCCATGGTGTGGGCCCTGCAAAAGCTGCAGACGTACTTTTTTGGCCGGCGTTTCACGGTGTACACTGACCACTGCCCCCTGACCTGGCTGCACCAGATGAAGGGGACCAACGCCAAGCTGCTGAGGTGGAGCCTGCTCCTGCAGGACTGCGACATGGAAGTGACCCATGGCAAGGGGAGCGCCAACATCATCGTCGACGCGCTGTCCCGTAGCGAGGGGCCCGAACCTCCCCAGGCCACCGGCAGAGTGGCACCGCTCAGTTCGCTCTCGGGGCGGGGGGACAGGTGTGATGTAGTGTTGGTACCTTGCTGGTTGCTGTGCTGGGCAGTGGGCTGTGGGTGACCTTCACTGGCGGCTGTTTGTAGCACGGCCCAGCAGGACAGGGGATGAGTCATTATGCAAGGGGCTCCCAACCTGTCGGACCAGTTGGCTCCCAGGGAGAGAGACAAAGGAAGGAGGGGAGGCCAGCCCCTGGCTGGGGTCAGGGCTGGAAGGGACTTTTTAGTTTCTGTCTGGTATCATGGAGGAAGCAGCCTAAGCAAGGGGCTGGGATTTAGGGGCCCAGTCTCCCCCATCTCAAGGGGGGCTGAGGCATCCTAGGCCTGGAACCAGATGACATCTGTGCTGTGCTGTATCCTGGAGAAGCAATAAACTCCCTCTGTTCTACTGGCTGGCGGAGTCTGTTCGTGCCACTACGGGGGTGCAGGAGGCGGGGGAACCCCAACGCGCTGCCACACCTGGATGGAAACTATTAGAAGGAGCGTTGGTCCCAAGCTGCAGCCAGGAAGGAGAGGGTGATCAGGTATTGGGAGCTGGCCTGATGCATGGGAACCTAGGAGGCTCCAGGCTGCCATCCTGGCACCTCCCGCCAGAGCCCCATGGGAAACGAGCCAGCCCCATCCTGGGGAAATAGGTCAGTCGAGCCACGTGTGTGAATAGACGTGCGACACCATCCCCAACGCGTCTGTCTCCATTTACACGCCTGCACTAGCAGGGCCATTCTCGGCCAGGGACGCCGGGCTGAGGCCTTGACTCTGTTCTGCCGGGACAAAATCTGCCTCTGGGGCTGGCACCCAATGGGGCTGCCTCAGGGGTCAGCAGCCTGGCCTGGCCCCTTCCCTTGCGCTGCCCCCGAGCACAGCGAGGCCCCTGCCAGCCGCTCTGCAGGGCTATAAATAGACGCGCGACGCTCACTCCTGGGCAGCCAGCAGAGACGGGTCGCTCCATTCCCGGCAAGCCGGGCACGCTCGCCACCCTCAGCCTGGCCGCACGTGGGCCAATGCAGCAAAGGTTGCTACACGCTGCAGTCGTTTGTTTCATGTTGCCACCCCACTCGTTTTTTGTTGGTGAGGCAGACCAGCCAGGGTGAGTGGCTTAAAAATCTGCCGCCCCGTTTGTATGAAAGGTGAAAGGAGAACAGGGCAGCAAGGCAGGGTAAGGGCCTGTTGTCAGACTCACAGGCACCCTGGGCGTTCCTGTTGATCTGGTCGCTGTAGCTGGGACTTCCTGCTGCACAATCAGTCGATCTGCATGGCGAGGCGGCATATAATCACTGAAAACTCTGGTGCCTCCCTCCGGCCAGGCCACGAGGCGTTGTACAGACTGCGCAGGCGGCTCCCTCACTCCCTCCCCCGGGTGTGCCAGCCGGGGTGCAGGCTGACTGCAGGCAGCTGGCATTTGGGACGAGTCGCTGGAGCCTGTCGCTCCCGGAGATCTCAGCTTGGGTGTGAGAAGAGCGCACTGCGAGCCCGCCTGGGTGCAAGGAAAAGCTTGAAAACGTGACCCAGGCGCAAGCCAAAGGCTTAGATGCCTCCAGGCAAAGCAACCAAACCCCACCCCCATCCTAGGCCTGCCAGTCAGGGGCCGTGGGTGGGATTTGACTGTAGGGTGCCCCTCCCGGGGCTCGCCCTGCCTAGCAGCGCTGGGGCATTGTGCCAGTGTAAGAGCCAGGAAGGAGGTGCTGGGCAAAGCTGGCAGCTGGATCTTGCGCGCCTGCTGCTGTCCTGCCTCGCAGGCGGGAAGGGGAGCTGAGCCCCTCGTTAGCCTGAGGCGCGGGTTCCCCGAGCTCCGCCCTACCACCTCACCTTGAGAGCGCCCTTTAGCCCGCCTCTTCCAAGGTGAGCAGGCGAGTGGTGTGAGGTGCCCTGCTGCTCCGTGAAGGTGGCCTTTGCCCAGCAGGGGGCACTAACCGGCTCCCCTTTTGGGCACAGCATGCTTCGGGTGGGGGCTTTGCTCCGTGTGTAGCAGGGAACGCAGGGGTAAGAGCTCACCCTCCCTCTGCCTGCAGACCAGCCCCCTGCGGCATGTGGACTAACACGCACTGTGGCGTAGTGGGGGGCTGTCTGCTCTGAGACCCGGGGTTCCCCTGCGCTGTGAGGGGAGATTCTCACTGACTCTCCCAAATGTGGATTAACCCAGGCTCAGCCTCCCAGGGAGAGACAAAGGGAGGAGGGCGGAGACCAGCACCTGGCTGGGGGGCAGGGCTGGAAGGGAGTTGGGAGTTTGTCTGGCATCATGGAGGAAGCAGCCTGAGCAAGGGGGCCTGGGATTTAGGGGCCCAGTCTCCCCCATCTCAAGGGGGGCTGAGGCATCCTAGGCCTGGCCCTGGAACTAGATTGCATCTGTGCTGTGCTGCATCCTTGGGTTGAGGGAGTTTATTGCTTCTCCTACTGGCTGGCAGAGTCTGTTCGTGCCACTACGGGAGTGCAGGAGTCGGGGGAACCCCCATGCGTCGTCACACGCTCGTGTGGGAAAGGGGAGCAAGCCTGCGCTGCCCACCGAGCCAAGGCCACGGGCCAGCATCAGCCGGGCCACCTCACGGCTGGTTTTCATGGCACGGCTGGGCCACAGTAGCAGCAGGGATCCCCCCACCCTGGCTCCTCCCCACGGCTGTATTCCCAGCTCCAGCCCACGGAAGGGCCTGCCCTGGGCTGCTGCTGGCTAGAGCCCCTTTCAGGTCAGAGGCACGGGAGCGCGGGAGCCAGGCGGCTCTGTGCACACGAGATGCCCACACGCTAGGGAACGTCTGCCCTGGCAGGGCGTTACTCACGGGGCCAGCATCGGCTCCCTGCCCGTCCGTACGCGCTTGCCTGGCCGGCCTCGTCCTGTGTCCTGCCCATCGGGGAATTCAGTGCTGCTGCAAACCCAGCTAGGGCTGCCAGGTGTCCGTTTTGGAACCAGTCCGGTATTGGAGCTCTCTGTTCGGGAACCGCATGGAGACAATAGAACTGAGACAATAGAACTGTCCGGTATTGTCGAAATCAGACGGAATGCAGATTGCGATGTCATGGCAAGTGTGGCCGGGATTTTTGTTGAAACCATCTGGCAGCCCTACACCCAGGGGCCGGCAGGGGGGGTGAGTTCCAGGTCTGGTGGGGGTCAATGCCGGGCCATTGTCCCTACGCTGTGGCCTGCCAAGGGGGCGAAGGTCCTAGTGGCGCACCAAGGCCCTGGGAGCCCGTCAGCCTGTTTGCAGGGTCAGTCTGGGAGATGCCAATGGCATGAAGCGAGGAGCAGCTGGGAAGGCCTTGTAGCCTGGGCCCTAGCCCTAGTCCTTGCCCTCGCTGCCTGCCCCCTGCCGTGGCTGGGAATAGCAGCACTGAGGGCCGCGCTGTCGGTGGGGAAGGCGGTGCGTGCCCTTGGCTGTGGCCTGAGCCATTCTCAGAGGCCACGGGGCGCCGGGAATAACTCCGTGTGGGCTGCGCCTGGGGTCAGCAGCGCCTTGCAGAGCCAGAGCAGGCTGTGCCGTGCCGGAGAGAAGGGCCACGCTGGCGGGGGGAGGAGTCTTCCCCCAGAGCCAAGGAGAGGGCCTCATTGTCGCACAGCCCGTCCGTGGGGCAGCCCCAAGTGCTCCCGGTGCGCTGGGTGGCAGAGATCGGCTGAGCGAAGCAGGGGGCACGCACCTCACCGACCCGTAGAGCAGGCGCCTGCCACCGGCGCGGCCCAGGCCCTCACAGCGGGCGGCTGCCGGTCAGCACGGGCTGGGCAGAGCAGCGAGCGAGGGAGCCTGGGCCCCGGCGGCTTTCTCCGGCGCTCTGCAGATGGGCTGGGAGTCCCGGCGGGGTCCTGGCGCGGGGGAGCTGAGTTCTCACGTCTCCCAGTCTCCGCTAGCCGGGACGCGGTTTCCCGGCATGTCTTCACGCCAGGGCGTGGCAATCGCAGCGCTCCCATTCCTCTCCAGCCCTGGACGAAGGGAGCGGCGTTAGCGCCAGAGCTGTCTCCCCGGCCTTCCCCCACCCCAGGTGCCTGGAAGTCTGGGGGTCCCACCCTAGTTGAGTCCCCATAGCAGGGCTCTGCCCAGGGACAGCTGCATTCCCTTTGCTGGCTGCTAGGGCCCTGCCCCGGGACAGCAGCACTCACGTGTGTGGAAATAAGGAGGGTGAGGGCTCATCTGGGGCTGGTCTGCAGCCTCGGGCCTGGACCCCCCCCCAGGACAGGGAAGGGGGGCTGCTGGCTCAGCCAGGAGCCTGTTTCCTTCTTCTGCTTTTAGCCCAAACTTGCGTGGGAACCCCCCCCCCCCGGCAGAGCCACGGGCAGCGTCTGCCCTCCCACGGGCCTTCCCCTCACGCCACGGCCAGGCAGCTGCTGGGCCAGAGTGCCAGGGTTCCCTTGGCAGCCAGCCCCGGCCCAGCACGCTGGCATGAGGAAGCAACTCCCTGCGGCCGGGACGCCGGGCAGGCCCAGGCCGGTGGGCAGGCCTGCGGGGGTCGAGCAGAGCCGGAAGGCAGGCGGCGAGGCTCAGTTAGCGGGCGACTCACCTTCTAGCACCCAGGCGGCTCTCTAGAAGAAATAAGCCCTGCACGCTGCTTGGTGCAGAGGTGAGGCGAGTTAAGTGTGCAGTGACACAGCCCTTCCTTCCCTCCTCACAGGCATGAACTGCCCCAGAGCAAACCCTCCCGGTTCGCTGACAACTCCAAACAGGGCCAGGCACCACAGCCGCATCCCAGCGTGCAAGCAGCGGAGAGCACGTTCCTTTGCTACCGAGGAAATTTTGATGCCCTCCCACTTCCTTTGATGAAATTCACCAACCATAAAATTTACTGCCTTTTTTTTTTTTTTTTAAATAGCAGCAGCCCTCCAGCCGGCCATATTGGAGGCTGGGAAATAAAGCAGCTAAAATTATGTGTGTCTTGGAAATAGCCCCGTGCACTTGAGAAAACAAAGCCACCCAACAGCAGCCAACACACACAACCACCTTCCGCGCCCACCCAAAGGTCCTTGAACATGCGCCAGGCGCCGTGGCTTCCGCGGCCCACCCTGTGCCTCACTGGGCTTGGCTTGCTGGTCTCTCTGGGTAAGTGGCGACTGCACCTCTTGCATGCAGGCATGGGGCAGGCACCCAGCCGCCAGGGCTGGGCAGCACCAGCCTCGCTCCCACGGTCTCGTCCCGGGGCAGGGTGTGGTGGGATGGCAGAGCCGGCTGCTGCCGACGGGGGACTGGGGCAGAGAGGGGCTTGACGTTCCGTGGGGTGGGGCTGCCCCTGGTTTTTGTGGCTGCAGGTGGGGCACAAGCTGGGTGGCATGCCAGGCAGCTGGTCTCCGTTCCTTGCCTTCCTGCCCTGCCAGAGCGCCAGGGGTGTGTGTCAGCAGCTTTTGGTATCGATTCCCTGGAAGCAGGAGACTGTCAGATTCAAACACAAGCTCTGTGTGTGTGTGTGGGGGGGGGACGGCAGGAGGGGGCATTTGCTGACAGACAGATTGGGACATGGCGGAGAAAAATGACAGCGTCTCCCCATCTTCCACTAGGAATCCTGCCTGGCATTTGCTGCGGGGCAGCTGCAGGGTGTGAGGGGCCGGGGCATGTGGCAGCTGTGCGGTGCAGGGAAGGAGCAGTCCAGAGCTGCGGGCAGTCGGCAGAGGCAGCAGCAGTGCCCGGGGCTCGGGAAGGAGCCCCCGCTCCATGCTCCAGCCTTTGCATGCCGAGGGATACGGGGGTTGCACTGCGGGGCTGACCGGTCCGGGCGGGGTCCCCTCCCAGGTGCCCTGAGCTGGGCCACTGCCAGACTCAGCCAGGTGACTGATGCAGATGGTCGCAGCCGCCTCCGACTGCGCTGAGGGGACCCTGCAGGGCGTCTTCTCCCCTCCGTGCTGGAGGTCGTGCCACTGAGAACACCGTGGCTGGAGGTGCCCCTGGACCCGGGCTGGCTCGCTGTCCCAGCGGGGCAGGTTACCCTCGAGGGAGGCGAGTGGGAAAGGCACCAGCCCGTCCTGGTCCAGATTCTGGTGTTAGCAGGCTGGTCCGAGCGCGGGGCTCACGCGGGTGGGGTCGGCAGCCACGGCCCGGCCTAGTCTGCATGCACCTGGCCAGGTGTTTTCTGACCAGGCCTGGGCCCATGCCACAGGCCCACCGCACCCCCTGGAGACCTGGCACTGGCTACGGAGCCGTGCTGGGGAAGCAGGATGCTCCATGCTCCGGTGCTGTAGTTTCCCTTCCCACTCCAGGGGCTCCCCTCCCAGTCAACATGGCTTCCCCCAGGCCTGGTGCTCGGGGTCGCTCCCTCCCGCCAAGAGGCCAGGCTGGGTGGGGATGGCCCCACAGTGGCCTACACATGGGCGTCATGGGGGCGTTCCCCAGCCGCCTTGCAGCGCTCCGCCCTGGACCGGCCCGGCTGGGCCTGTGCCTGATGTGGGCCATGGGTTCGCTGCAGAACGGCTGCGGCTGCGCTTTGTGTGCAGGGCGCCGTTCCGAGCGCCAGCTGCTGGAGCCGGGCCATTTCTGCAGGCACCATGGAGACTCCCCGCCCTGGGGGCTCGCCCCTGTCTGCCCAGAGCTGCAGTCCCTGCGCTCTAGGGCTGCTCTTCGCCTGGGCACCTGGGGGCCAGGGCTCTGGTTAGGAGCTCGCTCTGCAGGTCTGCCCCAAGGGGCTTCCCTGGAGGGTGCTGCCGGGCTGCCATTTGCATTCTCATAACAGGGGCCAGATGTTCCCGTTGTATAGGGGCAGTCCTGGTGTTCGGGGCTTTTTCTGATCTAGGCGCCTCCTCCCTGACCCCCGGCCCAATTTTTCACATTTGCTACCTGCTCACCCTGTCCCACGTGCTCAGCTCACAAGGCAACAAGGTTTTTTAGCTGCCTCTGCGGCAAACCCAGCTGCACACCTGCCTCTCGCCCCAGCCCCAGACACGCGGTGGAAGGCAGCAAATTAGCTGGCTCAGCTACGGTGGCGTCTGGGTCAGCACGTTCCTTCTGTGGGAGCTCAGCGAGAGCAGCACGTGGAGCCACGGTCAGAGCCACGATGGCCAGGCATTGCCCGAGAGCCCCGGTGCTGCCCAGGCCAGCCGGCCGTCCTGGGGTGCAAGGACGCCACAGGGACCTGCCAGCTGTGTGAGGTCAGCTGGGGCCCAGGCCCTGTGCCATGCGCCTGGGGAGACTGCAGAGCTCAGCTCGAGGCCGAGCCCAGCCAGGAGGGCCGAGGAGCATTGGCAGAAATGCCTGGCGAGCGCGGCCACAGGTCTGAGCAGCGCCTGGGCTGCGCCAGCCCGACATGCAGCGCGGGGCCGGGGCCGGGCCCTGGGGGAAGGGGCGATGCTTTGCCCAGATCGCCTTAGGTGCTGCAGCGAGTGCTGGGGAAAGGGGCCCAGCTGCTTCTCACACGGGGTCCCCGAGCCCCTGGCTGTGAGGGGCGCGGGGCGGGCTGGCTGGTTGTGTGCAGGGCCGGCGTGCTGGCTCTCTCCAGCCAACGGGCCTCTGCAGCTCCCGGCCAGCCTGTTCAGTGGCTGGGGGCACGTGTCTGTGAGCCCCCCCACCGGCTCATTGCACCAAAGCCCCCCTGTTGGCGCTGCACTGGATGGGCTGCCCCCAGCGGGGACCGGCCTGGGCCCCCCACCGCAGCCTCTTGCCCTCTGCTTAACTTGGAAACTGCCAGCAGGGCTCTGCCCCCCGCCGGGCTCCCTCCCACACCAGAGCTGGGAGAGGGAGACCCACGTGGGCCCCGAGCCGTCAGTGCCTGGCAGGTGCTCTGGGGACTCAGTGGGGTGCTGCCCTGCCAGGGGGAGCCCTGGAGCAGGACCGGTGGGGCAAAGGAGGGGTGAGCGAGCGGAGGGGAGACACGCAGACCTGCCCTGCTGGGAGCCGCAGGAGCTGCTGTGCTCTCCCCAGGCCTGGACGTGGTCAGCAGAGCGGGTGGGAGCTGGGGGGGGAGGTGGGGGGTTGGGGAGCACCATGCCCCCCCAGTTGTGCATGTGACTCTCCCACATCTGCGCTGTGGCAGGGGCTGCAAGGCAGAGACCAGCTGCGTCCCTCCTGCGCCCCCAGCGGGAGCCCCCGGCAGCCCGGCCCGCTGCTCACACGCCAGCACGGGCAGGGGCTGCTCCCTCCTCCCGCGGCCGCCTGGAATGAAATGCGCTGAGCACAGCCCTAAATCCCCTGCGGACGCGGCCTGGCGCCCTGCACAGCCCGTGCTGCGGGGCTCTGCAGAGCGCATTGATCTGTGCAGCAGGAAAGCCTCCTTCAAGGGGCTGTGAAAAGCGTTTGCGCTGCAGACGGGGGCACGGGGGGCAGGAGAGATGACAGAGCCCGGGGCAGAGGGCAGAGCGCCGGGATGGGCGGCTAACCCAGGCCGGAGGCCAGGCAGTGCTCTGCAGCCAGGGGCTGTCCGAGCTGAGGCAGGGCCCTCCCCCTGCTCTGCCTGCAGGGCAGACGTGCCCCAAGCTGTGGGTCGGGGTCAGAGGGCATGTGGGGGCCTGGGGCAGGGAGGGGCTGAGGTCACTGCCTTGGAAAAGCCCCTTTCCTGTGGCCACAGCACCGGAAGGAGGTTTGCTGTGAACCTGCCAGTCTCTGCCCCCTCCGTGGGCAGCGCTGCCAGCAGCCCAGACCCGCGGCCCCGGGGGGCTGGGACCGGCTGCAGCGCTTGCGATGTTCACTTTGTTCACCCCGACTTCTTGGCAGCGCCCGCGGGGCTGGGCATGGAGATCATGGCGCAACCCACCATCAGCGCGCTGAACGGCACGTCCGTGCGCCTCGCCTGCACCTTCAACTCCTGCTACAAAGTGGAGAACAAGGAGTTCTCCCTCAACTGGACCTACCAGGGCTGTGACAACTGCAGCGAGGAGCTGGTGAGTCCCTGCGGCCGGCTGTAAATCGACGTAGCAGCCGTGGGCCCCTCTCCCCCGCTGCTTTCGGAGCCGGCAGGGTCTCGCTCTCCGATCTCCCCTGCGCCCGCCCGCCTAGGGGGAAGGGAGCTGGGATTGGCCTGGCGGCTCCGGGCTGGGCTCTGCGGGGCGCCCCAATGGTCCCCTGGCTGGCTGGAAAACGTCCAGAGGTGGCGACGTGGATTCCAGCCCCAGGTCCTGTCTGTGGGCCCCCTGCTGCCTGGGGCCCGCCCTGAGGCCGAGGGCATGGGGGGCTCCGGCGAGTCCAGCGAGCGCCGTGCCTGCGGGCGGGGCTGCCTGTGGGACGCTGCAGCTCTAGGGCGCCCGTGTAGGCCGGCAGCCGCTGGGGGATGGAAGAATTCTTCTGTCGCCTTGAGCTGTCGGCACCTGGGTCTGGTCGGTGCAGCTCCGTCCTGGGGGTGGCTGTGCCAAAGTCTGCTCCTAGTGTGACAGGCCTGGGCAGAAAGAGCCAGTCCCTGGGGCATGGCGAGGGGCAGGGACTCGCTGAGTGCAGGAGGCCGGGGACAGCCGACCCAGCACTGGGCCTGTCCCAGGCCCGTGGGACGACTGAAGCCCTGTGTGTCCAGAGGGGACGTCCCACTTCCCGGGATGCGGCCAGGGCTCCGGCCGGCCTCGGGGGAGTGGGAGGCGGAGCGAGTATCGGGGAACAAGGCCGAAGGTTGTCGGCCGGTTGTGAGGACTCTGCCCAGGTGCCGAACAGCCCGCTGGACCCTGGGTTTGCGCTTGGCTGCTACGGCTGGGGCAAAGCCCGGGCAGGAGACGGGCAGGAGTGATGGACTGGCCCCGGCTGGCAGCCTTGCCCCAATGGCCACTCTCTGCCCGGGATCCCCCAGGGATCTGTGCTGTGCTTGCTGGCATGGGCTCGGGGGGCCATGGTCCGAGGGCAGGGCTGTGCTCTTTGCTGCGTGCGGGAAGGAGGCGAGGTGCCCAGATCTCTGGCCAGCCCAGCGGGGTGGGCGCTGCCCCGGGCATGGTGGCACTCCTGCCTTCTCACTGCCCTGCCCGTCTCTGCCCAGTTCCTGCAGTTCCGGATGAAGATCGTGCACTGGCGGCTGGATCGCTTCGGGAGCCGGGTGGAGTTCACCGGCAACCCCAGCAAGAACGACGTGTCCTTCACCCTCCACCAGGTGCAGCTGGAGGACGAGGGCATCTACAACTGCTACGTGATGAACCCGCCCGACCGGCACCGGGGCCACGCCCGCATCTCCCTCAAGGTCATCACTGAAGGTGGGCGCGCGGGTTGGCTGGGGGCCGAGCGGGATGGGGCTGCCGTTTCATACTGACCCACGGCGCAGACAGCAGGGGCTGCTCTGACCCACGCGGCCCTGCCCGCAGCCCCAGCAGCCCCAGCTCAGTGGCAGACGTGGGTTGGTTTGGCTCGTGGCCTGGAGGTGACCCCAGCAGCTCCTGCCCGTGGGCCTAGCTGCTTTGTCTCAGCGGGCTGGGCGCGGCGGTGGGAGGAGAGGGGCGCGGAGGCTGCCTGCCCCTGGAGGCTCCCCCTTCTCTGGGTTAGCACCAGGCCCAGGGAGCGCTCCGCAGCCAGCCCATGGCAGTCGCAGGGACGGGGGCAGGCCAGGAGCAGAGGGCGGGGAGGCAGGAGCCCCTGAGCCCCAGGCTGGCCAACCCTGACTCCCTCTGTGAGGGGAAGGTGGGGCCTGGCTCTGGGGGCCTGAGGCCGGGCAGCAGGCTGGCAGTTACATCGGGGGTTCCAGGCAAGGACTCTAGCCAGCCCCCATCCAGCCTGAGCCGGCCCAGGGAAGCAGGGCGCTGTCAGCCCTGGCCTGGGGGCTGGACATGGCCACCGAGGGGCCTGCTCCTCCCAAGTCCATGCTGGCGGAGCTGCCCGCTTGACGCCCTCGACCCCATGCGTCCCCTCTCACCTGCCCTCTCTGCCTCCGCAGTGCCCCCGGAGCGCGACTCCACAGTGGCCGTCATTGTGGGGGCCTCCGTGGGGGGCTTCCTGGCCGTGGTGATCCTGGTGCTGGTCATCGTCAAGTGCGTGCGGAGGAAAAAGCAGCAGAAGCTGAGCACCGACGACCAGAAAACGGAGGAGGAAGGGAAGACGGACGGCGAAGGGAACCCCGAGGAGGGCACCAAGTAGCGGCCCCCTCTCCTTTCCCTGTACAGCGCGACCCCTCGTGTGCTTCCCCAGGGACGGATTTCAGCTCCCCGGAATTACTGAGCATCCTTCATCCACGTAGCCCCCGGCCCCCAGGGCAGGCTGGGGAGAAGTCTGCTGCGCGCCTGGCCTGAGCTGGGGGGCGGTGGGGGGTGGATTAGCGGAGCCTAATGAGCACCAGGGTGCATCTCCCTCCAAGCCAGGAGAGCCCTGGGTGTCAGGGTGTGGCCCAGGGCAGGGCCTGAAGCAATCCAGGAGGGCGCTGGAGAGGGAGGGAGGCAGGAGCTCCCCTGAGGACTGTGGGGCGGGGAGCGAGCGTGGCTTTGGGGAGAGGGCTGCAGCCGCTCAGCTTGATGGGCCATGGAGCTGGGGCCTGCAAGCCCGCCTGCCCCCGGGCCCGGCCCACTGGAGAGTCAGTGAGCTGGCGGGGGGAAGGGCAGAGAGTTCTCCTGCGCCTCGTATTCATGGGAAGGCAGCAGGCGTGGTACCCCCGTGCAACGGGAAGGCAGGGGGACGGGGCAT
The DNA here is from genome assembly GCA_019425775.1 of Rafetus swinhoei. Taxonomy (NCBI): domain Eukaryota; kingdom Metazoa; phylum Chordata; order Testudines; family Trionychidae; genus Rafetus; species Rafetus swinhoei. The sequence continues at coordinate 19,108,465 of CM033429.1, read as the reverse complement.
GGGGTGCAGTGTGGCTGTCAGGCGGGGGGATGGACGTGGGGTGCAGTGGGGCGGTCAGGCGGGGGGACGGGCGTGGGCGCAGTGGGGCTGTCAGGCGATGGGACGGGCGTGGGGCGGGTGGGCGGGGGCGAGTGCGGCGGTCAGGCGGGGCGGGCGGGGGGCGCAGTGCTCCTTTCGGACGGGGCACAGGAGGCTGAAATTCCATGCAGGAGTCTGTTTTCTAGTGGGTTGTTTTCTTACCCTCACCGGGATGGCTGCAGTCTGATCGGTTGCCTCAGCTCCCCCTGGCCCCGGCCCGGAAAGGAGAGCAGGGACGTGTGGGGGTGGGATTGCTGGGCACGCACTGGTCCCAGACCCCTATGAGCTTTGGCACTGGGGCAGGCCTGTCCCCCAGGAATGCCCTCCTGAGGACCCCTGGCCTCCTCCTCCAAGCCAGCACCTCCCTCTTGGAAGCAACCAGCCAGCCCTGGGCAAATGCCAGCTGATTCCTGTGTCCCAGGGAATGAATTCCGGGCCAGCTAGGAATTTGCGAGGCGCGTGGTCCCTGCAGAAGCCCTGCAGAGTGAGGTGCCGCTAGGCAGAGCCATGGAAGCATTACAGACAGGCACCTCTGGGGGGGGCTTCATCCCCTGCTCCGCCCCCCATGGCAGATGTAGCCCTGCGCCTGGTCTCCTGGTCGGTCTGGGCTGCCCCCAAGGAGGCAGTGGGATGCAGCAGGGGTGTGATTGGACACTAGCATCCCTGGGCCGTCCAGAGGCCATGTTTAATGTGCTAGGTGGGGCAGGGCTCGGCCTGGCTCCTCAGGCCGAGAGTGCCAGCGCTGGCTGCGGGGGGCTTACTCCAGGGGTACAGACCCTGACTCCCTGGAGCCCCGGTGAAGCTTGGGGTCCTCAGGAAGGCCACCGTGCTTATCAGTCTGCAGCTGATACCACGCTGGGAGGGGTGGTGAGGGCTTTGGAGGGAGGGTCAGAATTCAAACTGATCTGGACAAACTAGAGAAATGGTCTGAGGGAAACAGGATGCAGTTTAATAAGGACAAGGGCAAAGTGCTCCACTTAGGAGGGAACAGTCCGCTTCACACACACAGAACGGGAAGCGACTGTCTAGGACGGCGTCCTGCAGAAAGGGATCTAGGGGTCAGAGTGGCCCACAAGCTAAATGTGAGTCAGCCGTGTGACACTGTGGCAAAAAAGCAAACATGGTTCTGGGAGGCATGAACAGGAGCGTTGTGAGCAAAGCGCGAGAAGTCATTCTTCCGCTCTGCTCTGCGCTGATTAGGCCGCAGTTGGAAGGTTGTGTCCAGTTCTTGGGCACCACATTTCAAGGAAAATGTGGAGAAACTGGAGAAGGTCCAGAGAAGAGCAACAAGAATGATGAAAGGTCTAGAGAACATGAGCTATGAGGCAAGGCTGAAAGAATTGGGCCTGTTCAGTTTGGAAAAGAGAAGACTGAGGGGACATGGTAGCCAAGAATCCAAAAACTTGTTACCAGAAAGAAGAAAAAAAATTGTTCTCCTTAACCCCTGATGCTAAGACAAGAAGCAATGGGCTTAAACTGCAGCAAGGGAGGTTTAGGTTGGACATTAGGAAAAACGTCCTACCTGTCAGGATGGTTAAACACTGGAATAAGTTGCCTAGGGAGGTTGTGGAATCTCCACCACTGGAGATGAGTAAGCGCTGGCTAAACCAGTATCTGTCAGGGATGATCTAGACGGTGCCTGGTCCTGCCGTGAGGGCAGGGGACTGGACTTGATGACCTCTCGAGGTCCCTTCCAGTTCTGTGATTACCGGCCCTTCACAGAAAACCCCAGGGCCTGGCCCTTGACCCTGCAGTTGATTCTCGGTGGGTGGGAGTTTTACCCGCACTGGAGACCAGGCCCTAGGGGTACGTCTACACTAGCCCCCCAGATCGATCTAGGGAGGCTAATGAGGGCGACCGGAATTGCAAATCAAGCCCGGGATTTAAATATCTCGCGCTTGATTTGCATGTTCGATCGTCGCCATTTTAGAAATTGACTAGCCGAAGTAACTGCCCGGCGTCACACGCGTAGTGAAACGATTCGATTTACAGCCTAACTCGAATTAGCTGGTATTCCTCCTGCAATGAGGTTTACCACCTAATTCGAATTAGGGGCTTTAAATCGGAATCCCGTGTAGACGCAGGCAGTTACTTTGGGCTAGTCAATTTCTAAAATGCAACATGCAAATCAAGCGCGAGATATTTAAATCCCGGGCTTGATTTGCAATTCCGGTCGCCCTCATTAGCCTCCCTAGATCGATCTGGGGGGCTAGTGTAGAAGTACCCTCTGTTAGTCTTTACCAGGAGGAAATACCCCCCCTTGTGTTTGCAGTGGGTGGGTGGCGAGGACTCTGCGGGGTGGCATGGGCTGTGTGGGCCAGGGAGCCAGGTCCTCCTGCCTGGCACCCCTGGCTCTGCCAGGTGCCCTCTGCCAAGCGTGGCTTCTGCTCTCTCTGCGCCCAAGGCCCGTGACTGGGAACGCGCTGGGTGGGACGGGACAGGGGCTGCTGCTGGGAAGGTGTCAAGAAGAGCCGGCTTTGGGGAAATGGCAGCTTGGGCCAACTTCTGTTTTGGTGCCCTGGACCCTGGTGGCCGTAGCGCCACCCATTCCCCCTGGCACCCATGGGCGCCTCAAATCCTGCCCCCATCCTGTGCCCCCTTCACCCCAGCCCCAGACTCTCCTGCCACCTCTGCCCCCACCCCAGCCCTGAGCTTCCAGCATGTCCCGCCACGCTGCCCAGTACCCTCCACCCCTTTGCCCAGCAACACCCATGCTGCATGCCCCTCCCCCTCTGGCTACGGCGCCCTGGGCATGGGCCCCATATGCCCCCTACGGCCCGCCCTGGTTGCAAGGCAACAAGGGGGCCTGGGCAGGGCTGGCCGCTGCTTTCCTCCAGCAACACGTGATGCAAAACCTGCCTCTGTCCAACTTCCTTAGGGGCGAAGGACCATGTGCCACTGCCAAGTCGATACACTGCCAGTCAGCCGGGCAGGGGGGCCCTGCTGGTCCCGGGGAGCCTGCCCTGCTCTGCTTCCCCGACGTCCCTCTGCAAGCGGGGTGTCAACCCCCTGGTTCCTATGGCTTGCTGGAACAGAGACTGTTCCCATTGCCCGCCCTGCACACAGCCACTCCGCCTTAGCCAGCACCGCCGGGGAGTCTGCTTGCTAAAACCCTTACCCACTGGCCTGGATAGCACAGGTGCTGCGAAGGGCTCGATTCCCTCCCAGCTGCCTGGGGACTCTTCAAAGTGCATCTGACTGCCAGAGGGGGGATGTGGGCTAGTGGTTAGAGCAGGGGCTGGTGGACCCAGAACTCCTGGGCTCTGTCTGGCTCTGTTACAAACGGGGAGGCAGAGGCCCTGCCTCAGGGTGGTTGCGGGGGGGGCGGGTCCTGAGTGTGTGGGATGCTCCCCTCTAGCTGCCGGTCCCCCGTCATGGTGGCTTGCTCTCTGCCAGGGCATGAACTGGGACCCAGGGTCCCTGCGCTTCCCTGGGGCAAGCTCGAAGGGTCTCTGCTGTGCCACTCGCCCAGTCCTTGGCCGCTAGACCCATTGCCCTCCACCTGCCCGCCTGGCTTTCCCAACTCCAGACCTGGCCGCAGCAGCCTGGCAGGTGCCATGGTGCACCGGGGCTGCAGGAGATGCCCTCGCGCCAGGAACCAAAGGGACAGAGCTTGGGGCACAGTGGGGAAGCCATCTCCTAAAAGCCCGCGTCCGTTTCCTGGCTCTGAACCCCCCCAGCCTTCCCTCCCTCCCTATGCCCTGCCTTGCTGTGCATCATCCCCCGTGCGCTGTGCAGTCGAATGCGCCAGGCTGTTGTGGGGCTTCCCATTGCTCACAGGGCGGCCCCCTCTCAGGGGGCTGGGCACAAGCCACACAACCAGCCAGGCTGCATCATCTCTCCCAGCCAGAAGGCAGGTTGTCCTGGGACCGGCGCCCGGCACAAGAGGCTCCTAAGGGACAGAGAGTGAGGCCGAAGGTCTCTGCTTTTGGGAACATTTCACCGCCCGCCCGATTCCCCGCACACGCTGCCCTTGGGCTGGGATTTGCCAGTGGGGGTGTGCAGAAGGCTGCGTCCTCCTCTCTCTGGACAACCCCCCCCCAAGGAATTGCTGCTCTCTCTCCTCTGGGGTTTGCATCTCCTGCTCGCGGGGGCTAGCTCGGAAGCCGTTCTCCCCAAGCCTGCCGTGGTTTTAGCGCTCTTTGTACACTTCAAAACGAAATAATCACTCCCCCGAAGCAAACATTTTGGCTGCTGTTGGCTCGGGGGGGCCGGGGGTGGTGTGTTTTCGCCACCGTCTCTGATGCTGCTTTGGCCCAGCTGAAGCTGCTCTGCCTGAGCCTTCAGTGTTACTGTATGTCCACAGGAATAAAACCCAAATCCACACGTGTCTCCTGCCGGCGCACGGCTTGTCTCCTTCCTGGGGACGTGGGTTGCCAAGGGAAGCGGGGGGCTGGGGAGTTCATAGCCTGCACCTGGTGGCTCCTTAAGGAGGCCCACGGAGAGGCTGGAGCGGGACGTCGGGGCAGAGTTGCTTCACTGACAGGTACACGTTGGGGCTAGCAGAGCGTTTCCCTGGCGCCTAGGCCTGGGGAGGCCCCACTGAACCTCGCCCGAAGCCCCCACGCCTTGCCCCGCAGGCACAAGTGCCCCGGTCCAGCAAAGAGCTGGCACAGACGCCCAACTCAGCACGGGCGCAAGGCCCTCGCAATGCCGCAAAGCAGGGCTCGCGCACTTGCCTTTGGGCGTGGCTGGCGTCTCCCTGACGCCAGTGGGAATCGGAAGGGGCTTAGGGTTCAGCGTGGGCTTAGGCGCTTTGCTGAGTCAGGCCAGCCTCGCCAGGGGCAGAGGAAGGACAGGAGAGAGCTTGCCCTCCCTGCCCCGGCTAGGCCCAGCCAGCAGGCAGCATTAGCACTGGCTTGTCTGCAGTCGGCCACGGAGCCGCGCTGGAGCTGACACCAGGGGCACGGGCCTGCGCTTTGGGCTTCGCTGGTGACAGAGGGCGCTAAGCCTCTGTGACGACGCGTTGGGGTCCCCTGCACCCCCGTAATGGCACGAACAGACTCCACCAGCCCGTAGAATGGAGGGAGTTTATTCCTTCTCCAGGATACAGCACAGCACAGCACCGATGTAATCTGGTTACAGGGCAGGTCTAGGATGCCTCAGCCCCCTTGCGATGGGGAGATTGGGCCCTAAATCCCAGCCCCTGGCTTAGGCTGGTTCCTCCATGATCCCAGACAGAAACTAACCCACTCTCTTCCAGCCCTGCCCCAGCCAGGGCAGCATTTCCCTTCCTTTGTCTCTCTCCTTGGGGGGTAGCTGGTCAGACAGGTTGAGAGACCCTCTTTGCATAATGCCTCATCTCCAGTCCTTCTGGGCTGTGGTACCGATGGCAGCCAGTGGGGGTTACCACAGAGCCAGCATAGGAACTAGCCAGATACCCCCACTACGTCACAGTTCTCCCCCCTCCGAGAGCGAACTGAGCAGGGTCACACCGCTCGTGACCTAGGGAAGTTCGGGCCCCTCGCTACGGGATAGTGCGTCGGCGATGATGTTGGCGCTCCCTTGACGTGGATCACTTCCATGTCGTAGTCCTGCAGGAGCAGGCTCCACCTCAGCAGCTTGGCGTTGGCCCCCTTCATCTGGTGCAGCCAGGTCAGGGGCAGTGGTCGGTGTACACCGTGAAACGCCGCCAAACAGGTACGGCTGCAGCTTTTGCAGGGCCCACACCATCGCTAGGCATTCCCTCTCACGGTCGCGTAGCTCCGCTCCCGGGGCAGCAGTTTCCTGCTCAGGTACACGATGGGGTGACGTTCCCCTTCTCGTCCGCCTGCATCAGCACCGCCCCAGCCCGGTGTCCGAGGCGTCAGTAAACACGATAAAGGGCTTGTCAAAGTCCGGGTTTACCAACACTGGGGCCCTGACCAGGGCTTCCTTCAGTGCACAGAGCGCCCTCTGGCACTGCTCTGTCCAGACCACCCTGTCTGGCTTCCCCTTCCTGCACAGCTCTGTGATCGGGGCAGCGATGGAGCTGAAGTTGGGCACAAACCTCCGGTAGTACCCCGCCATCCCAATGAAAGCCTGGACCTGCTTCTTGGTCTGGGGTACAGGCCAGTCTCTGATGGCCCCCACTTTGGCCGGCTCTGGCTTCAAGCAGCCGCTCCCCACCTTATGGCCCAGGTAGGACACTTCGGCCATTCCAACCTTGCACTTCCCAGCCTTTACGGTCAGCCCAGCCTCCTTCAGCCGATCCAGTACCTGGCTGACCTGGGCCACGTGGTCCTCCCAGGACTGGCTGAAGATACAGATATCATCTATGTATGCTAGGGCATAGTTCTCCATTCCCCTCAGGAGCTGGTCCACCAGACGCTGGAAGGTGGCCGGCGCCCCTTTGAGGCCGAAGGGCAGGACCAGGAACTCATAGAGCCCCAGCGGGTGATGAAAGCCGATTTCAGTCTGGCCTCCTGGTCTAGCGGCACCTGCCAGTAGCCCTTGGTGAGGTCCAGGGTGGTGAGGTAACGAGCTCCCCCCAGCTTGTCCAGGAGCTCGTCGGGCCTTGGCATCAGGTAGGCGTCAGACACCGAGATGGCGTTGAGCTTCCGGTAGTCCACGCAGAACCGGATCGACCCGTCCTTCTTGGGAACCAGCACCACGGGAGAGGCCCAGGGGCTGGAGGACGGCTGGATCACCCCCAGGGCCAACATGGCCTCGACCTCTCTCTCCAGGTCCTGGGCTGTTTTCCCCGTGACCCTGAACGGGGAGCAGCGCACCGGGGGGTGAGTGCCCGTCTCCACCCGGTGGACAGCCAGGTTGGTGAGACCAGGCTTGTCGGAGAACAGCTGCTGGCGGGAGCGCAGCACCTCTTGGATCTCGGCCTGCTGGGCCGGGGTGAGCTGGTCCGAAGAGAAATTGACTCCAGCGAAGAGTCCTCTCGGTTCCGAACAGGCCTACCAGGGGATCCTCCCCCTGCTCCTCCCAGGGCCTGCACACGGCCAGCACCAGGTTCTCCCTGTCCCAGTACGGCTTCATCATGTTAACGTGATACACCCGCTGGCCGCGTGTCCGGCCCGTCAGCTGCACCACGTAGTTCACCTCGTTCAGCTGCTTAACAACTTTGAAGGGGCCGTCCCAGGCGGCTTGCAGCTTGTTCTTCCGCACGGGAATTAGGACCATCACCTGGTCCCCGGTAGCATAGGCCCGGGCCCGTGCATTGCGGTCGCATTTCAGACCTTCTGCTTCCTCTGGGCCCTGCTCAGGTTCTCTCTGGCCAGGCCCATGAGCTCGGAAAGCCTTTCCCGGAACGTCAGGACGTAGTCCACAACTGGCTCCCCTCCGGGAGACCTTCCTCCCACTCGTCTCTCAGTAAGTCCAGGGGCCCCTCACTCGCCTCCCATATAACAGCTCGAACGGTGAGAACCCCGTGGACTCCTGGGGCACCTCTGTACGCAAACAGCAGGTGGTGTAGGTACTTGTCCCAGTCCTGCGGGTGTTTGTGCATAAAGGTCCTTAGCATCTGCTTCAGAGTCCCATTGAACCTCTCCACCAACCCGTTGGTCTGGGGTGATACGAGGCCCAGGTGTGCTGGACCCCACACTTCTCCCACAAGCACCGGAGCAGGGCCGACATGAAGTTGGATCCTGGTCCGTGAGAACCTCCTGGGAACCCCACCCTGCTGAAAATGGTCAGCAGTGCGTCTGCCACCGTGTCTGCCTCAATAGAGGGTAGGGCCACGGCCTCGGGTAGCGGGTGGCAAAGTCCACCACCACCAGGATGTACTTCTTCCCGTCCGGGTCGCTCTGTTGAAGGGCCCCACAATATCCATCGCCACCTTCTGGAAAGGCTCCTCTATGATGGGTAGGGGCCTCAACGCAGCTTTCTTCCTATCTTGGGCCTTCCCACCCGTTGGCAGGAGTCGCAGGACCGGCAGTACCTCTGCACGGCCGCAAATATCCCCGGCCAGTAGAAGTTTTGGAGCAGCCTCAGCCGCGTGCGCCGGATCCTCTGGTGTCCCGAGAACGGGATGTCATGGGCCAGGTATAGCAGCTTGCGGCGATACCTTTGCGGGACCACCAGCTGTCGCCGAGCCCCCACTCCCCTACCTTCCCGGGGGGAAGCCATTCCCGGTACAGAAATCCCCTCTCCCACTGGAACTTCTCCTGGCAATCTCCCCCTAGGGGCTGAGCTGTGCCCAGGTCGGCCCGGTCCCTCAGGGCCTGCAAGGAGGGATCCGCCCGCACCTCCGCCTGGAATTCAGCTGCTGGGGCTGGGACAGGGGCGTGTTTCCCCACGGCCCAGGTCCGACTCCATGTCTGCTGGGACAGGGCCCTGGGCCCCGGTTGGGGAACCTCCTCGAGTTCGGGCTGCCAGCCCCTTGCTGGCTCTGGCTACGGGTGGTGACCAGGGTCCTGTGGGGTCCGTCTGGCCACTCCTCTAGGTCGCTCCCCATCAGCACCTCGGTGGGCAAGTGCGGGTGCACCCCCACTTCCTTGGGGCCCTCCTTGGCCTCCCATTTCAGATGCACCCTGGCTACTGGTACCTTAAATGGGGTGCCGTCATGCCCCTCAGGGTCAGCTGAGTGTTGGGCAGCATACGGTCTGGGGCCACTACGTTGGGTCGGGCCAGCGTCACCTCCGCCCCGTGTCCCAGAAACCTGTCACCTTCCTACCATCCACCTCCAGGGGAGGCAGTCGCTCCGCAGAGGTCGCCCTGCCCCACCCGGTACACGGAGGAATCCTCCTCCAGAGGGTTAGACCTCTCAGGGAGGTGCACTGAGCATCCTTCCCCACTCTGAGCTGAGGTTTGCCTGCCAGCCCCTGCCTCTGGGGCAGCCTGCCCTTCCTCCAGCCCCAGCCAGTTAACCCTGGAAAGTCCCAGGTCATGGGACCTGTTCTTGTGCCTGGTGCACTGAGCCCTCTTGTGGCCTCGTTGCCCACAGCGATGGCAAGTTAGGTTCTGCGGGCCCTTTTGGGTCGGCTCCGCCCGGGCCCTGGCTGGTTTTCTGGGGCACCGATGAGTGGTCCTGGTCCCTGGGGCTCGCCTCGGAGGTGCCTCTCTCCGCTCAGCCGAGAACCGGTCTCTGCGCGATTCCCTTTCCTCCGGGATTCCCGTTCACACCTGGACCAGCTCTCTGTGAACTCATCCGCCAGCCTCCCGCTTCCTGGGGTTCTCCGGACTTCGGTCTTTGAGCCACAGCCTCAGGCTGGGTGTGCACGCTTTATAGAACTGCTCCATCATAATCAGCTTGAGCAGTTCCTCTGTCTGGGCTCCAACCCCAGACACCCACTTGCGGCAGTATTGCGCCAGGCGGGAGGCCAGATCCACATAGGTCTCCGTGGCTCCTCTGCACGCCCCGGAACTTCTTCCTGTACATCTCGGGGTCAGCCCAAACTTGTGCAGCAGGGCCTCCTTGACTCGGTTGTAATCCCCTGGCTGTAGGTCTTCCAGCTGATTGAGCACCCTGGTGGCCTCCTGGTTCAGTGCAGGTATGAGCTCCTGCAGCCAGTCAGCTGGGGGGACCTGTTGCAGTCCACAGGCCCTCTCAAAGGAGCTGAGGAACCCGTCTATGTCGCCCATGTCCTTCAATTGGGCCACCACGAGCTTCTCCAAGCATCTGGCCGCCCCGGGCCTTTGGGGCTCATCTGCACTCGGCGCAGTTGGGGCCCTGCCGCTTCTCCGCTCGGCCATGGCCAGCTCATGCTGCCGCTGCTCTCACGGTCCTGGACTTCCAATTCCTTCATCTGCAGCTGGATTTCTAGCCGCCGCAGCTCCGAGGTTGGACCCCGGGTGGACTACGGCTTGCAGTGCTCCCTGGGAGGCAGTCCGGTCTCTTCGGCGGCCTCCAGCGCTCCGCCCCTCTCCGAGCCTGACACGCTCCCAGTGGGGTCTGGCTGTTCCCCATGGGGACAGGATCCCAGCCCTGTGGCTGGTCATTCTCTTCCAGCCAGGCAATCAGCTGGGCCTTGGTTGCGCTCCGCACAGGCAAGCCCCTCTCTCTGCACAGCTTCACCAGCTCTGCCTTCAGCAGTTGGGTATAGGCCATCTCCCGCTGGTCCCCTCAGTGCAGACTCACCAGTCTAGTGCTGCTGCGCCCACGATTCTCAGGAACCGCTTCGCTCTGTTTCCAGCACGCCTGGTTCCATGGCTCTTGCTTCTACTGCGCCTAGTCGCTGCCGCTGGATGCTCCATCCACGGGGTGCAGTGCATCCCACTTCTGACACCAGTGTGACGACGTTGGGGTCCCCTGCACCCCGTAATGGCACGAACAGACTCCACCAGCCCGTAGAATGGAGGGAGTTTATTCCTTCTCCAGGATACAGCACAGCACAGCACAGCACCGATGTAATCTGGTTACAGGGCAGGTCTAGGATGCCTCAGCCCCCCTTGCGATGGGGGAGATTGGGCCCCTGGCTTAGGCTGGTTCCTCCATGATTCCAGCCAGAAACTAACCCACTCTCTTCCAGCCCTGCCCCCAGCCAGGGCAGCATTTCCCCTTCCTTTGTCTCTCTCCTTGGGGGGTAGCTGGTCAGACAGGTTGAGAGACCCTCTTTGCATAATGCCTCATCTCCAGTCCTTCTGGGCTGTGGTACCGATGGCAGCCAGTGGGGGTTACCACAGAGCCAGCATAGAAACCAGCCAGGTACCTCCACTACGTCACAGCCTCCCACCAGCCCCTCCTGCTCTCGCCTCCTCCCCTTGGGAAAGGGGACACGGCCCCGGAGCGTTGCCGAGTGGGGCTGCGGGCCAGGAGAGGCGCAGCGCCCTCCACCGCTGCTGCCTGCTGCTGCTTGGCCATGTCTGTGTGGGGCTGCCCACCCTCAGCCCCCCGAGAGCGCTGGCGCTGCACCCCTCCGGAGCAAGGGCGCCCGTTCCTCAGCCTCGTGTGGAGCCATCACGGCCATGTGTGCGTGGGGCCTGGGCAGGGAGGGGCAGTCCCCAAAGGGCACACTCGCCTGTCCACTAGCCCAGCCTCTGCAGCACTGCTGGGAAGGGCAGACCCTCGCCTCTGCATCCCTTCCAGATCCATCAACCCCCAGGTGGCTGCTGGGTGGGGCAGTGCCGCGGGCCAGGAAAAATGCCTCGTGCGGCTGTGGTGGCAGCGCTCGGCCTGTTTCTCTCCGCGCCCTGCTGCTGGGCTGCTCCGGGCTTGTTAGCACTTGGACAGGAGGCGTCAGGCACAGCCCGGGCCTCGCTCTCATGGGGCGGTTGCCCCACACCGGCATGAGAAGGGTTAAGCCAATCCTGGGCGAGGGCTGTGGCTGGGGACCAATTGGGAGAGGGCTTGAGACAGCCAATCAGAGCCCAGGGCAGGGGTGTATAAAAGGCTGGCTGGCCAGGAGGCACTCACTCTTGCTCCAGCTCTGGAGGGAGTGGGACCTGGCTGCCTGCTAGCGGGTACCATGGACAGAGCAGGGCTGAGGGAAGGCAGGGAGAGCCAGTGGAACTGCAAATCCCCAGGCTGAGGCACTAGGGCTGCAGAGGCGCAGCCAGGGCAGGAGCAGGCAGCAGGTCCTTGCTGATAATGACTGGTCGTTTGAGACAGCAGTTTGCCCCGAGGCAGGGGCTAGATGAGGAGCGGCGGCGGGGGGGTCACCAAGGCAAGGTGGGCATAGAAGGATGGGGCTCCCAAGGAGGGGAGGGCCCCAGCGTGTGGGGGCACTGCCATGGGCAGTTCCCTGGGGGAGGGTGCTGCAGTCTGGGAGGGACGCGAGCACTGAGGCGTGGGTGGAATGGACACGCAGGGTAACAGTGGGCGAGATGTGGCCAGGAGAGGGCCCTCTAAGGCTGGGCTGAGCTAATGCCCGGAGAGATGGCAGGAGGCAGCGTGGTGGAGTCACAACGTGCTGCTCCCGCACACTGCACTAGGCTCACCTGAGTGGTGTAGAACCTCGCTCTCCCTGTGGGTACCAGCGCTGAGGTGCCGCCCCGGCCCCGGCTGTCCCAGCCCCCTGCTGCCCTCTCCCAAACTCCCCTTGCCAGTGCTGGGGTGTAGCATCCCGGCCCTTTCGTGGCTTGGGGACACTTGGGTCTGTGGGGCGGCAGGGTAGCCAGGTGGGGTAGTGGGGTTTAGATAATCCCGTGGTGAGGAGAAGTGCCCAGGCCACCATGAGTGGGCTAAGCCTCCTTCAGAGCCGGCACCAGGCCCAGGAACGCCGTGGCAAGCCGGGCAGGGTAAGCACCGGTCCCTCTGCTGGGTGCAAGCCGGGGCCATGCTGGGCTCTGCCAGACCCAGGGCACGCGCAGGCACCAGGGTGGCAGGGTGCTTGGCCCACAGGGAGTGCCAGGCTCCTTCCCACGATGCCGCCATCCTGGCAGCAGCCTCCCGCTGACAGCGGCCAGATGCCGGCGCAGAGCCCTGGGCTGCCAGCAGCCCTGATGGGGAGCGTATGTCCTGCCAGACTCTCCGTCACGCCCTCCAGCCTTCGCCATCACTTTCCCCGGCCTCTGACGTGCCCAGCAATTATCCAGGGAGCAGCTTTCCTCTCCGCTGCTGAATCAGCATCAGCAAGATGCTGAGCCAGGATGCAGCCCAAGGAGCAGAGCTGCTTGTGCCGCGCTGCTGCCTCCCCTGGGCTCCCTGGTGCCTCTCTGCCCTGCTGGCTGCAGCCCCTCGGCAGAGCCCGGGCCGGAGACGCGGTTTCTTGGTGCCTTCTCCCTGTTAACTGCCCAGAGCCCCAGCAGGCAGGCCCGGCCGGTAAGAATCAGGGAAGTGGGAGAGCCCCTGCCAGGAGCCCGACTAGCAGCAGAGGGAGACTTGCTAGAGGCCCTGGGGGTTTTGCGAGCGGGTGCGTTGGTGTTTGAGCGGACGGCCTGCCAGCCATTGCAGCTGCCCCCGGCCTGCCAGCCATTGCAGCTGCCCCCGGCCTCCCCCAGCTCCCTCCTTCCCTCTCCTGGCCTTGTGTGCCCCTGAGAGCCAGTCCTTGCAAGCGGGGAGGAGAGGCGCCGGAGGGGCCAGGAGCGCTGCCCACTGCGTTGCAGAGAGATTTGGGCCTGCTTACACGCAGAGAATGGGGAGGGGGACAGCGGGGCTCTAACCTTGGGGTGTGACAGCGTGTCAGTCCAGCACTAAGTTCTCCCGGCCCCAGTACGGCTTCATCATGTTAACGTGATACACCCGCTGGCCGTGCGTCCCGCCAGTCAGCTCCACCACGTAGTTCACCTCGTTCAGCTGCTTAACGACCTTGAAGGGGCCATCCCAGGCTGCTTGCAGCTTGTTCTTCTGCATGGGGATTAGGACCATGATGTGGTCCCTGGTAGTGTAGGTGCGGGCCCGTGCATTGCGGTCATACCCGACCTTCTGCTTCCTTTGGGCCCTGCTCGGGTTCTCTCTGGCCAGGCCCATGAGCTCAGGGAGTCTTTCCCGGAAAGCCAGGACGTATTCCACCACCGACTCACCCTCCGGAGAGGCCTTCCCCTCCCACTCATCTCTCAGTAAGTCCAGGGGTCCCCTCACCCGCCTCCCGTATAACAGCTCGAATAGGGAGAAATGCGTGGACTCCTGGGGCACCTCCCTGTACGCGAACAGCAGGCGGGGTAGGTACTTGTCCCAGTCCTGCGGGTGCTGGTGCATAAAGGTCCTTAGCATCTGCTTCAGAGTCCCATTGAACCTCTCCACCAGCCCGTTGGTCTGGGGGTGATACGCCGAGGCCCAGGTGTGCTGGACCCCACACTTCTCCCACAAGCACTGGAGCAGGGCCAACATGAAGTTGGATCCCTGGTCCGTGAGAACCTCCTGGGGGAACCCCACCCTGCTGAAAATGGTCAGCAGTGCGTCTGCCACCGTGTCTGCCTCCATAGAGGGTAGGGCCATGGCCTCGGGGTAGCGGGTGGCGAAATCCAGCACCACCAGGATGTATTTCTTCCCTGTCCGGGTCGCTCTGCTGAAGGGCCCCACAATATCCATCGCCACCTTCTGGGAAGGCTCCTCTATGATGAGCAGGGGCCTCAACGCAGCTTTCCTCCATCTTGGGCCTTCCCCACCCTCTGGCAGGAGTCGCAGGACCGCTGCACGGCTGCAAATATTCCCGGCCAGTAGAAGTTTTGGAGCAGCCTCAGCCGGGTGCGCCGGATCCCCCGGTGTCATGGGCCAGGTACAGCAGCTTGCGGCGATACTTTTGGGGAAACTACCAGCTGCTGCTGGAGCCCCCATTCCCCCACCTTCCCGGGGGTGAGCCATTCCCGGTACAGGAATCCCCACTCCCACAGGAACCTTTCCTAGCAATCTCCCCTAGGGGCTGAGCTCGCTCCCTCAGGGTCCGCAAGGAGGGATCTGCCTGCACTTCAGCCTGGTATTTCACAGCTGAGGCAGGGATGGGGACCTGTTCTCCCCCCCCCCCCGCTTGGGTCTGGAGTCCCAGCCCAGCCGGGCCCCGTGTCTGCTGGGATAGGGCCCTGAGCCCCTGCAGGAGGCCCTCCCCTGGGTCAGGGTCGCCAGCCCCTCACTGGCTCTGGCTATGGGTTGTGACCAGGGCCCTGTGGGTCCATCTGGCCACTCCTCTAGGTCCCCCTCCCATCAGCACCTCTGTGGGTAAGTGCCAGTGCACCCCCACTTCCTTGGGGCCCTCCTTAGCCCCCCATTTCAGATGCACTCGGGCTACTGGCACCTTAAATGGGGGTCCTGTCTATGCCCCTCAGGGTCAGCTGAGTGTTGGACACCATGTGGTCTGGGGCTATTACATCGGGCCGGGCCAGCGTCACCTCCGCCCTGGTATCCCAGGAACCCATCATCTCCCTGCCATCCACCTCCAGGGGCACGAGGCACTCGCTCTGCAGGGACCACTCTGCCTGTACACGGAGAGACCTGCCTCCGGGGCATCAGGTCTCTGGGAGGGGTTGGCCTGAGCAGCCTTCCCCCTGCTTTGAGCTGAGGTTTGCCTGCCAGCCCCTGCCCCTGGGGCAGCCTGCCCTTCCCCCAGCCCCAGCCAGTTAACCCTGGAAAGTCTCAGGTCGTGGGACCTGTCCTGGTGCCTGGGGCACTGAGCCCTCTTGTGGCCCCTTTGCCCACAGTGATGGCAGGTTAGTTCCTGCAGGACCCATTGGGCCAGCTCTATCCGGGCCCTGGTTGTTTCTCTGGGGCGCAGACGGCTGGTCCCTGTCTCCTGGGCTCGCCCCGCAGGTAATTTCCTCCATTGCTCAGCCGAGACCTGGACCCTGCACGATTTCTCTCCAGGACTCCCGTTCACACCCGGACCGGCTGTCCATCAACTCGTCCACCGGCCTCCTGGGGGTCCTCTGGTCCTTGAGCCACAGTCTCAGGCTGGGTGGGCATGCTTCATAAAAGTGTTCCAGCGTCATCAGGTTAAGCAGGTCCTCTGCGGTCTGGGCTCCGACCACACGCACCCACTTGCGGCAGTATTGCACCAGGCAGGAGGCCGTATCTACATAGGTCTCCCTTGGCTCCTTCTGCACGCCCACCCCTGGAACTTCTTCCTGTACGTGTCCAGGGTTAGTCCAGACTTGTGCAGCAGGGCCTCTTTGACCTGTTCGTAATCACCCGGCTGCAGATTCTCCAGCTGGTTGAGCACCCCTGTGGCCTCCTGATCCAGCAAGGGGGTGAGCTGTTGGAGCCGGTCCGCTGGGGGAATCTGGTGCAGTTCACAGGCCTGCTCAAAGGAGCTAAGGAACCGGTCCATGTCCCCCATGTCTTTACATTGGGCCAACACAAGCTTTTCAAAGCGTCTAGCTGCCCTCTAGGGTCCTCCCCACTTACCGCAGCTGGGGCCCCTCGGCTTCTCTGCTCCGCCATGGCCAGCTCATGCTGCCGCTGCCTCTCTCGGTCCTGTACCTCCAATTCCTTCATCCGCAGCTCGATTTCCAGCCGTCGCAGCTCTGCCGGAATAGGCCCTGCCCTGGATGAACTGCTGCTGGCGGAGCGTGGCCTGGTGGGCACTGCATCTGTCTGGCGGACTCCAGCCCTCCCTCCGGTCTGAGAGCCTGAGACGCTGCTCCACGCTGGGACAGGATCCAGGCCCCTGGACTGGTCATTCTCTTTCAGCCAGGTAATCAGCTGGGCCTTGGTTGCTTTCCCTATGGTCAGGCCCCTCTTCTGAAGGCAGACCGTGTGGGGCTGTGCAGAGAGTCAGGCGTAGGCCATCTCCCCGCCGATCCCCGGGGTGTAGACTCACCGACCGAGTGCTGCAGCGCCCCACGGCTCCCAGGAATCGCTTCGCTCTGCCTCCAGCACGTCTGGCTCTTGCAAGCCCCTTCCTTCTACTGCGCCTCGTCACTCGCTGCTGGAAGCTCCATCCACGGGGTGCAGTGCATCCCACCCCTGACACCAGTGTGACAATTCGTCGGGGATCCCCCTGACCCTGCACTCCCGGAGCAGCCAGAACAGACTCCGCCAGCCAGTCGAACAGGGGGGTTTATTGCTTCTCCAGCACCCAGCTTAGTCTGTTCCCTTCATGATTCCCAGCCAGAAACTGACCCATCCCCCAAGGCTCACTTCCTTTGTTCCCTCCCTTCCCTTAACTGGTAGGACCGGTTCAGTCACTGTCCTGGGGGCCCTGAAGGCACCCCCCGCTGGGCAGTGCTCACAGACAGAGGCCAGTAGGGGTCACCCACAGCCCAAACACAGCAACCAGCGACCTACTGACACTACATCACATGGGGTCAGCAGAGACTTGTAACCTGCAAACCACCATCCTTCTCTGGAGCTGAATTGAAGGTCGTCCCATGTTCTGGCTACAAGAGCCGGGTGCAAGGGCACAGCTGTGACTGGCCCCTTTAAGAGCAAACAGGGTGGGGGTGCACCTGTGGCTGCCTACTCAGTGCTGAGCTGCAGGGAACAGCTGGCCCTGGGCAGGGCCGCAGCGGAGGAGAAAGGCACCAGCTGACCTCCCTGGGCCAGGGAGATGAGGGCACTGCCAGAGGAAAAGCCGTCCCTGAATCACCAGTGGAGGGTGGGCTGGATCAAGCCGGGGAAGGACACTTGCAGGTGGAGCACAGCTCAGGGAGGTGTGTTACACAGTGATGCTTACATGAAGGAAGCAGCTGGGAGCCCAGAAGTGCAGGTCCAGGCTGGGCACCTCTCTGAACTGAAGGGGAGAGACAGGAAGCCAGAGAGAGCGGGGGATGTGACAAGGCAGGGTCCTTAGGACAGTGGGTTTGACTATAAGGGTGTCACTAGGAGGAGAGAGACAAATTGTTCCCCTTGGCCTCTGAGGACAGGACAAGCAGCAATGACGCTGTGTTCGCCTCTCTGCCTCGCTCTCCAAGATGAGAGAGGAATGCTGACCTCAGTGAGAACCTTGGAGATAAGACAGTGTCCTATGGGAATTGAGTGGGCAGGGAAATAATTGTTGAATGTTATATGTAACGGAAAGGTATATATATTGGCTTTTAATTGTTTTGTATTTGAAGATCCGCTTCTGCTGTCTTCCCTTGCAATATTGCTCGAATAAATTGCCTCTGGCAACTTGTTGCTTAAACACAACGCAGAGCGAAGGCTCCTTATCTTCCACAGGCTCAAACTGCAGCAAGGGAGGTTGAGGTTGGCCATTAGGCAAAGCGGTCAGGGTGGTTAAACACTGGGATAAGGTGCCTGGGGGTTGTGGAATCTCCATCTCTGGAGATATTTAAGGGCAGGCTAGACAGACACCTGTCAGGGATGGTCTAGATGGTGCCTGGTCCTGCTGTGAGGGCAGGGGACTGGACTTGATGGTCTCTCGAGGTCCCTTCCAGTGCTAAGATTCTATGACCTGCTGAAGAACTCTGTGTAGCTCCAACTCTTGCATCTCTCTCCGGTTGAAATGGGCCCAGTAGAAGGTGTTACCTCCCCTGCTTTGTCATGCTAATGTCCTGGGAGCCCCACAGCTACAAGGATACTGCAAACTAAGTCTCTTTTGATCTTTCCTAAGCAAAGGAATGTTAGGAGGAACCTAACCAACACAGGGGAATTGTGGCAACAGGCGGGCATGTAAAAATCAGTGTTAATGAATGCAAAGTGACGCAGGTGCAGAGGAACCAATTGGAATTACTCGGACAGCACCAGCTCAGCACAGGACCTGACCATACTGAGGGAATGGCAGACAAAAGGAAGGGAGCATCAAGAAAAGGGGCAGGATCTAATGCCACTTTGCAAAGTCAAGTGACAGCCCATCTCAAACAGGCCGCAGAGGAGTTCAGAGAAGGGTGACAAAAATGATCAGGGACTTGGAAATACTGTCTGAGGGGAGACTCACTAAATGGGGCTTGTTTACCGTAGAGACAAATAAGGGAACTTGACAAAAGTCTGTTCAAACAATGAGCAGGGTGAAGAAGGCTGCTCACCATGTTTCAATGGACAGCAACAAGGGGCAGTCAAAGCAATTACAAAGCGGGGCCGGGAGATTCCAAACCAATGAGCGGGATCACACTTTCACACAATGACAACTGACCTGTGGGACTGTGACGTAGTGGGGGGTACCTTGCTGGTTGCTATGCTGGTTGGTGGGCTGTGAGTGACCCCCACTGGCTGCTGGCTGCAGCACGGCCCAGCAGGGCAGGGGATGAGTCATTATGCAAGGGGGCTTCGAAACTCGTCAGACAGGTATCTCCCATGGAGCGGAACAATGGGAAGAAGGGGAGTTGAGCCCTGGCTGGGGGGCAGGGCTGGAAGTGAGGGGGTTAGTTTCTGTCTGGGATCATGGAGGAGACAGCCTAGGGAAAGGGGCTGGAATTTAGGGGCCCAGTCTCCCCCATCTCAAGGAGGGCTGAGGCATCCTAGGCTCAGTTCCTGTAACCAGATGACATCTGGGCAGTGCTGTATCCTGGAGAAGCAATAAACTCCCTCTATTCTACCGGCTGGTGGAGTCTGTCCGTGCCATTACGGGGGTGCAGGAGACGGGAAAACCCC
The DNA here is from genome assembly GCA_019425775.1 of Rafetus swinhoei. Lineage (NCBI taxonomy): Eukaryota > Metazoa > Chordata > Testudines > Trionychidae > Rafetus > Rafetus swinhoei. Next base: position 19,089,615 of record CM033429.1, on the reverse strand, counting down.
AACGCGCCGTCACAGGGACTCTCTGCCACACACCAGCTTTCAAGTGCCTAAAAGGGTGTTAGGAGGAGGGAGAAAAATTGTTCTCCTTGGCCTCTGAGGATAGGACAAGAAGCAACGGGCTTAAACTGCAGCAAGGGAGGTTTAGGTTGGACATTAGGAAAAACTTCCTACCTGTCAGGGTGGTGAAACACTGGAATAAGTTGCCTAGGGAGGTTATGGAATCTCCATCACTGGAGATATGTAAGGGCAGGTTAGACAGACACCTGTCAGGGATGGTCTAGACAGTGCTTGGTCCTGACGTGAGGGCAGGGGACTGGACTCGATGACCTCTCAAAGTCCCCTCCAGTTCTAGTGTTCTATGATTGTATTATTGAGAACAGTGAATCTGATCCGAGTCCATCTATTCCTGTACTCTGTCTTCCTCCAACAGCTAGTGGGAATGAACAGAGCTGAGGGACCCATCCTCTGTCGTTTATTCCCAGCTTTTGGCAGTCAGGACTCAGGAAAACCCAGAATACCGAGTTGCATCCCCACCCATCTTGGCTATTGATGGACCTGTCCTCCATGAACTTATCTAGTACTTTTTAAAACCCAGTTATAGTTTTGATCTTCACATCCCCTTGCAAGGAGTTCCACAAGTTTACTGTGTGTTGTGTGAAGAAATACTTCCTTCTGTTTGTTGTAAACTTGCTGCCTATTAATTTCATTGTGTGACCCCCTGGTTCTTATGGGGAAAATAACACTTCCATATTCACTTTCTCCACACACACATATGATTTGATAGACCTCTATCTTATCCCCCCCACTGTCTCTTCTAAGGTGAACAGTCCCAATTGTGTTCACCTCTTCTCATGGAAATTGTTTAAGACCCCGAATAATTGTTGTTGCTCTTCTCTGTATGTTTCCCAGTTGCAACGTATGTTTTTAGCACAGGGATGACCAGAACTGCATGCAGTATTCCGGGTTGGGAGTCCCGTGGTGACTTCGTAATGTTTCTGTCTTCTTAGCTATCCCTGACTTTGCTCGCTTTTCTGAGCTCCACTGCATAGCGAGTAGCTGTTCTCGGAGAACTGTCCATCGTCTCGTGGGCGACAACAGCTAATGCAGACCCCAGCACTGTGGATAGCAGGGTGATGTTTCCCAATGTGCTTTCCTTTGCATTTATCACTATTGAATTCCACCTGCCATTGTGTTGCCCTGTCACTCAGGTTTGTGAGAGCCCTTTGGAACTCTCTGCTGTCAGCGTTGGACAGCACCAGCGTGAGGAGCGTTTGCAACTTTTGCTCCCTCCAATAGTTGCCCCATTTTCAGATATTTTCGGAAAACATTGACCAGCACTGGCCCCAGTCCCCTCTCCCTTGTGAAATCTGGCCATTTCTTCCCCCGCTTCCTGCCTCTGAACCAGCTACTGACCCAGGAGACAACCTCCCCTCCCATGCCAGCTTCCTTTGCTTAGCAGCCTTTGGCCTGAGGCCAAGAGCTCAGCAAGAATCAAAGAGAGGAGGCATTTCTGTGAGTACCAGGAATAGCCAGCAACAAAACTGCCAACACAGTACAGGAGCCAGGAGCTGGGGAAGGGCTGTAAATCCTCCTGCTTCAGAGCCGGGGGTCAGGAAGGAACTTTCTCTCAGGCTGATAGCCCCGTAGCAGGTGCAGCTGCTGAATGCTTGCACCTTCCTGCAGGGCCGCTGGCTCTGGACGCGGGTGGGGACAGGACCCGGCTAGACAGGCAACTCCCATCTTCCAAAGCTCTTTTGCGACCCTGGTCCTGTGGCGTGAGAGCGGTGGGTTGGAGGCAAAGGGCTTTGCTAGGACTAACCGGGGCAAGCCCTGCCCCAGGCGGGAAGCAGGAGGACGCTGTGCTGGAGGCTGGAAAGGAAGGGTTAGGTTGGGAAAGGCTGCCAGGCACTCACCGCAGGCTGCTGCGTTCAGTCCTCCGAGCGGTGCTCGGTCTGTCTCTGCCTCCTCTCGCTTGGGACTGCCCTGCAGAGCAGCTGAGCCAAGAGTTTGTTCTCGCCTCCTTCCCTCCCACCTCCCCTGCCCGCTGGCTGGCTGACAGGCTTGTCTCCAAAGGTCAGAGCGGCAGCACCTTGCCGGCAGTCCGCAGCCTGGAGGAGGGGAGCTGTGTGTCAGCATCTCCTGGCTCCCGGCAGGGCAGCTCTGACTTCCCAGCTAAGTGCCTCCCGAGGGGCTGGGGTGCGGGGCTACGCTCAGCTCGGGGGCAGCAGTGGTGGGAGGGGGAGGCGAACAGGGTGGGGACCTAGCTGGGAACGGGAGCTCACCTCTGCCCCGGGGCTTTCTCCTCCTGCCCTGTGGGGGCTGCGCCTGGCCCCTGTGCTGCAGCGGGTGTGTGGGCAGAGCTGGGCACTGTCTCAGGAGGAGCCCGCTTCCTTCTCCAGATTGCAGCGGGGCAGGTAGAGGGAGTCGGAGCCTCCTCGCCCGGGGGCAGGGCGGGACGCATGGCCTGGGGCGGAGGGGAATGAAGAGGGTGAGCAGAGGCGGGAGCAGGGGCACAGCGCTGGCCTGTGGGAGGCAGGGGCTGGCGACAGGCGATGGGAGGCACAGGGTGGCACAAGGGGCAGATTTTGACTAGTGGATGACAAGGTGTGTTGCCCAGGGAGGCGCTGAATGTGGACACAGACTCAGGGCAGGGCACTGGCTGCCAGCACCCGCCAGCTGGCCCCGCTGCATTGTGTGTGCTGCCGAAGCCTTAGGTGGGCAGGAACACACTTACCCTGCTGCCAGGACCAGGACGGGCCCCAGGGCATGGGAGCAAGCCCTTAGCAGCCGTGGGTTAAGCCCCTGCCATGACTGAGACTCTGGGCTCCTGCACAGAATTATCCTGGGAACTGGGAAAGCAGAACCCGCAGGGGCTGGGGGCCAAGAAACCAGGAGCCCCGCGGAAGGTCCCAGGTGGGAGAGGAGGCCTGGGGAAGATGGGGAGTGGGTGGGCAGGGGGGACATAACAAACATGAGGGGACAGGGCAGGCGGCCAGGCCTGCGGCTCCACGGCTGTGTCTGTTCTGCAGCTGCTGGTTCCGTCTCCATCCTTCCCTCAGACTAACTCTGCAGCCCTCGAAACGCGAGGCTCCCCTCTTCCCCTGCGACTCGGCTTGCACGGGCCAGCTGGAAGGAGCCCTTGAGCGCTCTCCCTGCCGTGCTGAGAAGGTGACACCATCCAGACTAGGCCGGCGCCGCGCGGCGTTCCCTGCCGAGACGCGGCTCTTTGTGCCAGACCATGTGGAACGGGGTCCTGGCGAGGCAGCAGGCGAGGTCCGACCAGGTCTCCCCACCCCGGGGCCACTTCCACAAGGCTGGCAGGGGACCCAGGCTACACAGAGGGGACCGAAGCGGGCGGAGACACCCCTGCGGCTGCGTGGCTGCCTGGACGAACGGGGTGTGCGCAGCTCACCCTGTGCCTGCGGACAGCCGCCTGGCTCTGCAGGGGAGAGGGGGCTTTTGGGGGCACTCAGAACCTGCCCCAGGCTCAGCCAAACTGGCCGCTGGCGTGTCCTCATGTGTGCCGGGTGTGAATGGGGGCGGGGCTGGGTGAGCAGTGTGCGCGGTGTCAGGAGCGCTGCAGGGCAGGAGCCAGCGTCTCCGCCTGATGCGGCTGTGCCAGGAGGAAGAGGAGCTCGCTGAGCCGGGGGCCGGCTGCGCTGGCCGGGCATCTCGGGGGAGACCGGGCCGTGTTGCCGACCATCACGACTGGACGAGGAGTTTCCTTACGGCTGCTGTTTTTCTTAGTCTCAGTCCCTGGAGTCCTGTAACTGGGAGAGAATTTCGGGTTCTTGGGGTTACCAGGCCAGTCCCATGGGTGCTGGGTGCTGGCACGTCCCTCTCCCTGCTGGAACCGGGAAGGGCGCAGGCCATACACACAGAGACCAAAGTTGGGGCTCATCCTGCTTTGGGCAGGGGGCTGGGCTCGGTGACCTCATAAGTCCCTTCCAGCCCTGGGAGTCTATGAAAAGGAGGCCAAACCTTTGTGACCCCTAGAAAAGAGTCAGTTTGGGGGTGGGGGGAGGTCCAGGCGGGATCCCAGTCCACACACCGGTTCTGCGGTGCCCAAGCACAGGTCACAGCAGCTGTCCCTGTGCCCCACACGCCGGCCTCTGGACAGGTTCCTTTCCCCACATGCAGGCCCCAGTGTGACCCCCCCCACATCCCCCTCCTCTTGGGGTGACAGTTCTGCCTTTGTCCCCCGTCCTCCCTCGCTGCGCCGCTCTCCCGAACAGCTGGCCTCCCAGCGTGCGTTCACAGGCGCCTCACATTTCTATTTTAGCTCTCAGCCGTGGATCACACGGCTGCCTAGAGGCACCTGTGCGGCGTCCCGTCTCCTGCCACGGCGCTTGGCTGGGCTATGTAGGGCAGCGGCGGGGAACCTTTTCTGGGTCAGGGGCTGCTGACTCAGGCAAAAATCAGTCGGGGGCTGCACACAGCTGAGAAGCCAACCCCCCCCCAAACCGGAGCCAACCCAGCCCGCACTGCCTGCGGAGAAAGGCGCCCCCCCCCCCATTCCCCTCACGCTCAGAGCCGGGGGGGCCCAGCGTAGTAGATTTCGGGTGCTCCAGCCCTGAGGGGAGGCAGTGGGGGGCCTGGAGCGCTGGCTGGGCTCCCCAGTGCTGAGGGGGGGAGCCATGAGCCTTGGGGGCCAGATCCAGGCAAGTCGGGGGCAGCCCCCAGGCTGAGGTAGGGCTCTGTTCACACTGAAATCTTTAAAGCGCAGCCGCGCTGGAGAGAGCCCTCCCCTCTGCCAGGGGCGTCGCTGTCCGTGCTGTGGCCTGGTTCGCACGGGGGCGTTAGCAGCCGGTGCTGGAACTCGCTGCGCTTGGCGCGGGTGGGTTTTCACACCCCTCAGCCAGAAAGCGCCAGGGGAGAGCTAGCCTAGCAAGCCCCACCCCCACCTCTTCTTGCGCAAATATCCCAGCCTGGCAGACTGTCTCCCCGGGGGGTCCCCCGGCCCAGGGGAACAGGCGCCCCTTGGCCTGTGTGGTTCAACACCTGCCTTCCCTCGGACTCACCCGGCCTGCTGACCTGGCTGGAGGCCATCCCCTAACTCTCCTCCCTACAGCTCCTGCTCCTCTGGCCCTCCCCGGGGCAGCCTGGCTCCCTGGGCTCTCTCTCAGCCTTTCCCACCTCCCTGCAGCTCCAGGCAGGAACCCCCCGGGCTTTGCAAGCCGCCTCCACGTCAGCTCCCTGCCAGCCAACAGCTTTGGTGCTGCTGAGAGTGCAGCAGCTGGGCGCGCTCAGCCTGCTCCTGGGCTCCGGGGCTCAGCCCAGCCCCTTGATCGCTCCTGCTCCGCTGTCTGAGACGAGGCCCAGCAGAGCCCTGGCCCTTGGCTGTGCCACAAACTGCAGCAAACAGCAGTCGCGCTACTGCAGGTCTCGCTCCTCCCTCCCTTCCTGCTTCCGCTTGCGAGCTGGGGCTCAGAAGGCTCAGAGAGCCTCATTAAGGCATCTCTGGCCGGCTTGCAGCTCTTCCTGCCTTGGCACCCCATTCCCCGGGGCACGCCCGCCCCTCCCCTCGCCTAACCACCTTCCCTACGCCTACCTGCCGTGCACGCCGCCTGCTGCCGCCTCCCCAGAGCAGACGGGGGCTCTGCTGGGCCTTCCATGGTCGCCCCCTCCAGCCTGCAGGGATGGGCCAGCCCCTCAGACTCCCAGCCTGGGCCCCAGCCCCGCAGCCTGTCTGCAGCCCCTTCCCGCGCACCTGAGTTCTTGCACGGAAGGGACAAGTCGCATGAGGAGCGGGCCAGCCCAGCAGTCTGTATTCAGTGAGCTGCTAATGAGCAGAGCCCTGCAAGGCCACAGCTGTCCGCTTCGTATCCGCAGGTGTCCGCGGCCACGGACGTCAATGCGGATACACGTTCTGTAGCCAGGCAGGGCTCTAGGAGTGAGCCATGGTCTCTCCAAGCTTCCCAATGTGGGCCAGATCCTGAGCACACTAGCTTAGGAGCCACTCCGCCCTGTCTCCTGCCCACTGCAGGGATAATCCCTGCCCTGTCATGCACCTCCAAGTGCCTGGGCACTCAGCCTCTCTCCCCTCCCCGCAAGGGCCTGCCTCGGGAGCCAGGAAGTTCAGAGCCCCGAAGCAGTGGTGCCCTGCAGGGGCATGAGATCTAGTGGCCGTGGGGGGAAGGGAATGCCCCTAAATAGCACAACTGCGTTATCAGAGGCCTGCATTACGAAGCGTCTCCCGCTTGGCGGTGGGCGCGGCAGGGCAGGGCTACTGCAGGCCGCCACTAGGCAGAGGTGGCTGCTGGACAGAGCGTGTTCAGCCAGTTATCCTCCAATCCGCTCCCCACCGTTTTCTCCTTGGCTCCCCAGCAGCCCCCCTTTAGTCTCCCACATGCATGCTGGGCCCGGAGAGCCATTGCTGGTTCCCGACTGGCTCTCCTGTCCCAGCCCAAGCTGGAGGAGCTGCATCCTGGTCAGACACCAGGGAGATGGGCTTTGCTCAGCCTGCCGGTGTCGAGTCTCAGGGAGGGGAAGAGCTGGGCTTGCAGCAGCCTGGGGCACAGTCCGTGGCGCGGCCTCGGGGGACGCAGGCGCCGTTCCCGGCTTGCCGCCAGTGCTGGCAGGCCTAGGAGGGCAGCTCTGCTGGCAGCCGGTTGGGAGTTTGCATTCTGGGCTTGAGTTTGGTTTTCTACTAGAGAACGTCTGAATGGCTTCTCCGTTGAGCAGGCCCCCTGCTCCCGGCCAGGGGCTGAGGGAGGCCACCAGTGCAGCCCTGGAGGCGCTCAGCACATGCCACGGGCAGGCATTATGGCGCCGGATGGCCCAGCTACCGGCCTGCCCGGAAGGGCTGCTTTCACTAGACCGAGGCCTTCCCTGCCCAGAGGTTTTAATTCCATGAACCAGCTGTTCCTTTGTCAGTCCTCATGCCCATACATGGCCAGTGGTACAGCCAGCAGGGAGCCCCCCTCGGCTGCCTGTGAACCCCAGGGGAGTGAATGTCACCCAGCTACCCTGCCCTGCCCAAAGCGTGTCTGCCTGAGAGGCAGCACGCTCCCTTTGAGCTCAGTAGAGACAGAACCTGCCTCTCCCCCGGCTAGTCTCTTCCCATAGGTCACCCCTCCTGAAGAACACGTGGCCCGCTGAAACCAGGGGATGCCCATCACCTGCTAGAGAACCAAGGGGTCAGGCTGGGCCCCCCAAGACTATGACACCCCCAAATCAGTGGCCACTTTGGAACAGTTTGGCTTCAGTGCACACATGGGCAGGTGCTGCTCTTACTTTCAGACGTGGGCCCAGATTTGCTACTCACACGAAGAGCAGTTCCATCCTGATGAATAACTTTCCCGGCAGTCACACAACTGCGCTGTCCTCCACAGGCTCTCTGTGCACACTCTGCCCCGAGACCCGGCCACCCAGCAAGGTGTGTGGAAGCAAAATGGCTTCTCATCGGGAATGCGCAGTGGCTTATAAAAGGTTCCAGTCAATTGCAGTTGGAGTCGATTTGATTATGCGCCATGACTGGAGAAAACCCAAGAATCTCTCTTATGGCAATCACAGCTTTGCCAATAAAATTATGTCACTATTTCCTTAAAAACCACCCAACAATCCATTTTTAATTAACTTGACAGGGAACCAGCGCCCAGTATCAGTGAAGGGCAATCTACCAAATTCATGGCCACGAAAGATGCATCCCAGACATGAAATCTGGTCTTTTGTGCTCTTCCCCCTATACTGTAATACAGGTTTCATGGGAGAGAGCAGTGGTTTTTAAATTGGGGGTCCTGACCCAAAAAGGAGTTGCAAGGGGACCACAGGGGATTTTATGAGGGTCATGGTGTTGCCCCCCTCACTTCTGAGCTGACGTCAGAGCTGTGGGCCAGGTGGCAATACCCTACCATGACAGCTTTATTTGTGCGCTGCTGCATTCGGAACTGGGCAGCCGGACAGCAGCAGCTGCTGACAGGGCCCAGCTCTGCAGGCAGAGGTGCAGAAGTAAGGGTGGCAATAGCATACAGGGGTGAAAGCAAGTGCTGGGACTGACCAGTGGGGCAGGTCCCTCCTGAGCAAAGTGTGTGTGTGTTGGGGCTGGGCAGAAGGAGGGGGCTGTGGGCCAGACTTTCCCAGCCAGTCCTTCCTGACCTCCCCTGCTGCAGCAGCCAGGATCCCCAGGGCTCCTGCAATAGTGGCAGCCTTGGGCCTTTTTAAATCACCAGGCCCCCCTAGGGCAGCTCCCCCTTTTGCTCCCCCCATCGGTGGCCCTGCCACTAGGGTCCAGCAGCACCACCTGACTCTACCGGCGGGGCCACTGAGGGGTGAGGGTGTGGCGTAGTGGGGGGCTGTCTGCTCTGTGACCCAGGTTCCCCTGCGCTGTGATGTGGGATTCTCACTGACTCTCCCAAATGTGTATTAACCCAGACACCCAGGCTCAGCCTCCCAGGGAGAGAGACAAAGGGAGGAAGGCGGAGACCAGCACCTGGCTGGGGGGCAGGGCCGGGGAGGGAGGCACTTGCAGTCTGGGAAGCATGGAGAGAAGAGGTTAAGCTGGGGCCTGGGGGTGACAGACCCCTAACCCTAGGGTCTGAGGCATCCTGGCCCCGGCTCCTGTAGCCACATCACGTATGGGCTGTGCTGTATCCTGGAAAATCAATAAACCCCTCTCTGTTCTACTGGCTGGTGGAGACTGTTCTGGCTGCTACAGGGCTGCAGGACCGGGGGAACCCCCGACTGCGCTGTCACAGAGGGTCCCCACTGCGCTGCTCCAGCAGCCCTTTCCCAGCAGCGTGAACATACCAGCCCATGCCCGCCCCCTTTCTCCTCTAATGCCGGACCAGGCCACTCTTCCTTCTGCATGGCTGCTGGCAGGGGCTCCGCCTTCCGAGCTGGGTGTTGTCTGGGCCAGCAGCCGCTCTCCAGATGCCCAGCTCTGCGGGCAGCATCGCCACCAGCAGCAGCACAGAAGTAACAGTGCCCAGGCCTGCGGATGGGGAGTAGGGGAAGGACGCAATTACCATGTGTGACGTAGTGGGGGTATCTGGCTAGTTCCTATGCTGGCTCTGTGGTAATCCCCAATGGCTGCCATCGGTACCACAGCCCAGAAGGATGAGTCATTATGCAAAGAGGGTCTCTCAACCTGTCTGACCAGCTACCCCCCAGGGAGAAAGAGAAAGGAAGGGGGAATGCTGCCCTGGCTGGGGGCAGGGCTGGAAGAGTTAGTGTAGTTTCTGTCTGGGATCATGGAGGAACCAGCCTAAGCCAGGGGCTGGGATTTAGGGGCCCAGTCTCCCCATCTCAAGGGGGCTGAGGCATCCTAGACCTGCCCTGTAACCAGATTACATCGGTGCTGTGCTGTGCTGTGCTGTATCCTGGAGAAGGAATAAACTCCTCCATTCTACGGGCTGGTGGAGTCTGTTCGTGCCATTACGGGGTGCAGGAGTCAGGGGACCCCAACGCCGTCACACTGGTGTCAGGAGTGGATGCACTGCACCCCGTGGATGGAGCATCCAGCGCGAGCGACTAGGGCGCAGTAGAAGCAAGAGCCATAGAACCAGGCGTGCTGGAAACAGAGCGAAGCGGTTCCTGAGAATCGTGCAGCAGCACTAGACTGGTGAGTCTGCACCGAGGGGACCAGCGGGAGATGGCCTATACCCAACTGCTGAAGGCAGAGCTGGTGAAGCTGTGCAGAGAGAGGGCTTGCCTGTGCGGAGCGCAACCAAGGCCCAGCTGATTGCCCGGCTGGAAGAGAATGACCAGCCACAGGGCTGGGATCCTGTCCCCGTGGGGAACAGCCAGACCCCACTGGGAGCGTGTCAGGCTCGGAGAGGGGCGGAGCGCTGAGGCCGCCGAAGAGACCGGACTGCCTCCCAGGGGAGCACTGCAAGCCGTAGTCCGCCGAGGGGAGGGTCCAACTCCGCGAGCTGCGCGGCCAGAAATCCAGCTGCAGATGAAGGAATTGGAAGTCCAGGACCGAGAGAGCAGCGGCAGCATGAGCTGGCCATGGCAGAGCGGAGAAGCGGGGCCCCAGCTGCGCTGAAAAGCGGACGGGCCCCAAGGGCCCAGGGCGGCCAGACGCTTGGAGAAGCTCGTGGTGGCCCAATTGAAGGACATGGGAGACACAGACGGGTTCCTCAGCTCTTTGAGAGGGCCTGTGGACTGCAACGGGTCCCCAGCTGACTGGCTGCAGGAGCTCATCCCCGCACTGAACCAGGAGGCTGCCGGGTGCTCAATCAGCTGGAGGACCTACAGCCAGGGATTACAACCGAGTCAAGGACGCCCTGCTGCACAAGTTCGGGCTGACCCCGAGATGTACAGGAAGAAGTTCCGGGAGTTGCAGAAGGAGCCACGGAGACCTATGTGGACCTGGCCTCCCGCCTGGCGCAATACTGCCGCAAGTGGGTGTCTGGAGTCGGAGCCCAGACTGCAGAGGGGCTGCTCAAGCTGTTCATGATGGAGCAGTTCTATGAAGCATGCCCACCCAGACTGAGGCTGTGGCTCAAGGACCGAAGACCAGAGACCCCAGGAGGCCGGGAGACTGGCAGATGAGTTCACGGAGAGCCGGTCCGGGTGTGAACGGGAGTCCCGGAGAGAGAGGGAATCGCGCAGAGACCGGATCTCGGCTGAGCGACGGAGGGAGTCAACTACGAGGCGAGCCCAAGTGTGACGACGCGTTGGAGTCCCCTGACTCCTGCACCCCCGTAATGGCACGAACAGACTCCACCAGCCCGTAGAATGGAGGGAGTTTATTCCTTCTCCAGGATACAGCACAGCACAGCACAGCACCGATGTAATCTGGTTACAGGGCAGGCCTAGGATGCCTCAGCCCCCCTTGAGATGGGAGAGACTGGGCCCTAAATCCCAGCCCCTGGCTTAAGCTGGTTCCTCCATGATCCCAGACAGAAACTAAACTCACTCTTCCAGCCCTGCCCCCAGCCAGGGCAGCATTCCCCCTTCCTTTGTCTCTCTCCTGGGGGTAGCTGGTCAGACAGGTTGAGAGACCCTCTTGCATAATGACTCATCCTTCTGGGCTGTGGTACTGATGGCAGCCATTGGGGATTACCACAGAGCCAGCATAGGAACTAGCCAGATACCCCCACTACGTCACAGTTCTCCCTCCGAGAGCGAACTGAGCAGGGTCACTCCGCCGTGACCTAGGGAAGTTCGGGTCCTCTGCGTGGGAACCCACCCTGGGGACATGGGTGCTCCTTGACTCGGGCCGGCCGTGGCAAGGCCCCACATGAACTGGCTTCCTCTGTCCACTCGCTGCATCGCCTCCAGGGCGACTGGCACAGGCCTGTCCTCTGTGGTCGCACCCACCCTTCTGCTGGCCTTGATCTCTGGCCAGGGTCTCTCGGGCCGGGGCCATGAGCCCAGCGAGCCTTCTCTGGACAGCCAGGGCAGCCTCCACCCCCGACGCTCCATCCCGGGAGGTCTTCCTCCCATAACTCTCTCAGCAAGCCCAGAGGCTCCTCTATACAAGGTAGGGGCCCTGAGCAGCTTTCCTCCCGTCTTGGGCCTTCCCGCCTCTGGCAGGAGTCGCAGGACCGGCCGTACCGCTGCACGGCTGCGAATATTCCCGGCCAGTAGAAGTGTTGGAGCAGCCTCAGCCGGGTGCTCCGGATCCCCGGTGGCCCGCAAAGGGGACATTATGGGCCAAAACAGCAGCTTGAGGTGATACTTTGGGGACGACCAGCTGCCGCTGGACCCCATGCCCTCACCTTCCTGGGGGAAGCCATTCCCGGAACAGGAATCCCGCTCCCACAGGAATCTCTCCTGGCCTCCTCTCCCAGGGGCTGAACTGTACGGAGGCCAGCCTCGTCCCTCAGCCTCTGCAAGGAGGGGTCTGCCTGCACCTCAGCCTGGAATTCAGCCGCTGGGGCAGGATCGACCTGTTCCCCACCTTTGCCTAGGTCCGGGGTCCCCGCTTGGCTGGACCCCGTGTCCACGGTGATGGGACCCTGGGGACCCTGCCAGAGTCCTTCCTGGATCCAGGTTGCCAGCCCCTCGCTGGCTCTGGCTCGGCGGTGACTAGAGCCCGCTGGGATTCATGGGGCCACTCCTCTAGGTCATTCCCCATTAGCACCTCCGTGGGCAAGTGCGGTGTACCCCACTTCCTTGAGACCTTCCTTGGCCCCATTTCAGATGCACCCTGGCTACGGGCACCTTAAACGGGACCCGCCTATGCCCTTCAGGGTCAGCTGCGTGTGGGTAGTATCCGGTCTGGGGCCACTATGTCAGATCGGGCCAGCGTCACCTCCGCCCCCGTGTCCCAGAAACCCGTCACCTTCCTACCATCCACCTCCAGGGGTATGAGGCACTCGCTCCGCAGGGGCCGCCCTGCCCCACCCGGTACACGGAGAAATCCGCCTCCCGAGGGTCAGACCTCCCAGGGTGCACTGAGCATCCTTCCCCACTCTGAGCTGAGGTTTGCCTGCCAGCCCCTGCCTCTGGGGCAGCCTGCCCTTCCTCCAGCCCCAGCCAGTTAACCCTGGAAAGTCCCAGGTCATGGGACCTGGTGCACTGAGCCCTCTTGTGGCCTTTTTGCCCACAGCGATGGCAAGTTAGGCTTTGGGCTGTCTCTGTCCAGGCCCTGGCTGGTTCTCTGGGGCACAGACGTCCTGTTCCTTGGGCTCGCCTCGTAGTTGACTCCCTCCGTCGCTCAGCCGACATCCGGTCTCTGTGCGATTCCCTTTCTCTCCGGGACTCCCTCACACCCGGACCGGCTCTCCGTGAACTCATCTGCCAGTCTCCCGGCCTCCTGGGGGGTCTCTGGTCTTCGGTCCTTGAGCCACAGCCTCCATCTGGGTGGGCATGCTTCATAGAACTGCTCCATCATGATCAGCTTGAGCAGTTCCTCTGCGGTCTGGGCTCCAACTCCAGACACCCACTTGCGGCAGTATTGCGCCAGGCGGGAGGCCAGATCCACATAGGTCTCCCGTGGCTCCCTCTGCACGCCCCGGAACTTCTTCCTGTACATCTCGGGGGTCAGCCCAAACCTGTGCAGCAGGGCCTCCTTGACTCGGTTGTAATCCCCTGGCTGTAGGTCTTCCAGCTGATTGAGCACCCCAGTGGCCTCCTGGTTCAGTGCGGGGATGAGCTCCTGCAGCCAGTCAGCTGGGGGGACCCGTTGCAGTCCACAGGCCCTCTCAAAGGAGCTGAGGAACCCGTCTATGTCTCCCATGTCCTTCAATTGGGCCACCACGAGCTTCTCCAAGCGTCTGGCCGCCCTGGGCCCTTGGGGCCCGTCCGCACTCGGCGCAGCCGGGGCCCCGCCGCTTCTCCGCTCTGCCATGGCCAGCTCATGCTGTCGCTGCTCTCTACGGTCCTGGACTTCCATTCCTTCATCTGCAGCTGGATTTCTAGCCGCCGCAGCTCCGCGGGTTGGACCCTCCTCAGCGGACTACGGCTTGCAGTGCTCCCTGGGAGGCAGTCCGGTCTCTTCGGCGGCCTCCAGCACTCCGCCCCTCTCCGAGCCTGACACGCTCCCAGTGGGGGTCTGGCTGCTCCCCACGGGACAGGATCCCAGCCCTGTGGCTGGGCATTCTCTTCCAGCCGGGCAATCAGCTGGGCCTTGGTTGCGCTCCGCACAGGCAAGCTCTCTCTGCACAGCTTCACCAGCTCTGCCTTCAGGAGTTGGGTGTAGGCCATCTCCCGCTGGTCCCTCGGTGCAGACTCACCAGTCTAGTGCTGCTGCGCCCCACGATTCTCAGGAACTGCTTCGCTCTGTTTCCAGCACGCCTGGTTCCACGGCTCTTGCTTCTACTGCGCCTTGTCGCTGTCGCTGGATGCTCCATCCACGGGTGCAGTGCATCCCGCTCCTGACACCAGTGTGACGACGCCGTTGGGGTCCCCTGACTCCTGCACCCCCGTAATGGCACGAACAGACTCCACCAGCCCGTAGAATGGAGGGAGTTTATTCCTTCTCCAGGATACAGCACAGCACAGCACAGCACCGATGTAATCTGGTTACAGGGCAGGCCTAGGATGCCTCAGCCCCCCTTGAGATGGGAGAGACTGGGCCCTAAATCCCAGCCCCTGGCTTAAGCTGGTTCCTCCATGATCCCAGACAGAAACTAAACTCACTCTTCCAGCCCTGCCCCCAGCCAGGGCAGCATTCCCCCTTCCTTTGTCTCTCTCCCTGGAGGGTAGCTGGTCAGACAGGTTGAGAGACCCTCTTTGCATAATGACTCATCCTTCTGGGCTGTGGTACCGATGGCAGCCATTGGGGATTACCACAGAGCCAGCATAGGAACTAGCCAGATACCCCCACTACGTCACACCAAGGAACAGGTCGTCTGTGCCCCAGAGAACCAGCCAGGGCCTGGACAGAGACAGGCCAAAGCCTAACTTGCCATCGCTGTGGGCAAAAAGGCCACAAGAGGGCTCAGTGCACCAGGTCCCATGACCTGGGACTTTCCAGGGTTAACTGGCTGGGGCTGGAGGAAGGGCAGGCTGCCCCAGAGGCAGGGGCTGGCAGGCAAACCTCAGCTCAGAGTGGGGGGAAGGATGCTCAGTGCACCCCCCCTGGGAGGTCTGACTCGGGAGGCGGATTTCTCCGTGTACCGGTGGGGCAGGACGGCCTCTGCGGAGCGAGTGCCTCATACCCTGGAGGTGGATGGTAGGAAGGTGACGGGTTTCTGGGACACGGGGGCGGAGGTGACGCTGGCCCGATCTGACATAGTGGCCCCAGACCGGATACTACCCCACACGCAGCTGACCCTGAAGGGCATAGACGGGTCCCCGTTTAAGGTGCCTGTAGCCAGGGTGCATCTGAAATGGGGGGCCAAGGAAGGTCTCAAGGAAGTGGGGTGCACCGCACTTGCCCACGGAGGTGCTAATGGGGAATGACCTAGAGGAGTGGCCCCAGGAATCCCAGCGGGCTCTAGTCACTGCCCAGAACCAGAGCCAGCGAGGGCTGGCAACCTGGATCCAGGGAAGGACTCCTGGCAGGGTCCCCAGGGTCCCATCATCAGTGGACACGGGGTCCAGCCAAGCGGGACCCCGGACCTAGACAAAGGTGGGGAACAGGTCCCGATCCCTGCCCCAGCGGCTGAATTCCAGGCTGAGGTGCAGGCAGACCCCTCCTTGCAGAGGCTGAGGACCAGGCTGGCCTCCGTACAGCTCAGCCCCTGGGGAGAGGAGGCCAGGAGAGATTCCTGTGGGAGCGGGATTCCTGTTCCGGGAATGGCTTCCCAGGAAGGTGAGGGCATGGTGGGTCCAGCGGCAGCTGGTCGTCCCCCAAAGTATCACCTCAAGCTGCTGTATTTGGCCCATAACGCCCCTTTGCGGGCCACCGGGGATCCGGAGCACCCGGCTGAGGCTGCTCCAACACTTCTACTGGCCGGGAATATTCGCAGCCGTGCAGCCACTGCCGGTCCTGCGACTCCTGCCAGAGGGGCGGAAGGCCCAAGACGGGAGGAAAGCTGCTCAGGGCCCCTACCCTGTATAGAGGAGCCTCTGGGCTTGCTGAGAGAGTTATGGGAGGAAGACCTCCCGGGATGGAGCGTCGGGGTGGAGGCTGCCCTGGCTGTCCAGAGAAGGCTCGCTGGGCTCATGGCCCGGCCCGAGAGACCCTGGCCAGAGATCAAGGCCAGCGGAAGGGTGGGTGCGACCACAGAGGACAGGCCTGTGCCAGTCGCCCTGGAGCGATGCGACGAGTGGACAGAGGAAGCCAGTTCATGTGGGGCCTCGCCGCGGCCGGCCCGAGTCAAGGAGCACCCATGTCCCCAGGGCGGGTTCCCACGCAGAGGACCCGAACTTCCCTAGGTCACGAGCGGAGTGACCCTGCTCAGTTCGCTCTCGGAGGGGAGAACTGTGACGTAGTGGGGGTATCTGGCTAGTTCCTATGCTGGCTCTGTGGTAATCCCCAATGGCTGCCATCGGTACCACAGCCCAGAAGGATGAGTCATTATGCAAAGAGGGTCTCTCAACCTGTCTGACCAGCTACCCCCAGGGAGAGAGAAAGGAAGGGGAATGCTGCCTGGCTGGGGCAGGGCTGGAAGAGTTAGTGTAGTTTCTGTCTGGGATCATGGAGGAACCAGCCTAAGCCAGGGCTGGGATTTAGGGCCCAGTCTCCCCATCTCAAGGGGGGCTGAGGCATCCTAGACCTGCCCTGTAACCAGATTACATCGGTGCTGTGCTGTGCTGTGCTGTATCCTGGAGAAGGAATAAACTCCCTCCATTCTACGGGCTGGTGGAGTCTGTTCGTGCCATTACGGGGGTGCAGGAGTCAGGGGACCCCAACGCGTCGTCACACCATGGCAGTGGCCGGAACCCCAGGCCCTTTAAATCGCAGCCAGAGCCGTGTGAAGCACACTCTGGGCAGCACAGGCACTGCCCGCAGGAGGCTAGCTGCAGCCCCAACCCTTCCAGGGCACAGAGCACCCCCGCCTTGCCCAGGAGCCCAGCCAGTCTGTCGGCCCCAGTGGCCCTGCACAACTCCTCGGTGGGCCAGGACCCTACTGTAACAACACGGGACATTTCAGACGGAAATAGGTGACATTTAGGGTCTCTCAAGCCCTGTGATCATGAACGGGACCAAGATTCAGGGTCTGGGTTGTAGGGCCCTACAGGCAGAAAGCGAAACATGCCCAATGTTAGTGAGAAGTCAGGAACCCTGCCCAACGCCGAGAAGGGGGACATGAGAGCAGTTTTCAGGTATCTAAAAGGGTGTCACAAGGAGGAGGGAGAAAACTTGTTCATCTTGGCCTCTGAGGATAGAACAAGAAGCAATGGGCTTAAACTGCAGCAAGGGAGGTTTAGGTTGGACATTAGGAAAAAGTTCCTAACTGTCAGGGTGGTCAAACACTGGAATAAATTGCCCAGGGGAGGTTGTGGAATCCCCATCTCTGGAGATATTTAAGAGCAGGTTAGATAAATGTCTATCAGGGATGGTCTAGACAGTATTTGGTCCTGCCATGAGGGCAGGGGACTGGACTCGATGACCTCTCGAGGTCCCTTCCAGTCCTAGTATTCTATGAGTTTATAAGGGGAGTGTGGTCTAATGGTTACAGCCACGCTCTTTCCCCTGCTACAAGCCCTGTGAGGGCTGGTGTGAGAAGAGGGGTGTTAGTTGCTTTCCTCTAGGAGCCCCAAATACTTCGCTGCTGAGGGAACAGAGCAGTGGAAGCGACCCAGAAGTCAAAGTAACTGTCCGGTGTCCGTGCGGCTCGCTGCCGGCTGGATTCCACACGCTCAGCTGTGTGCCATAGACCCTGTACTGCTGGCAGCGAAGGAGAGTCTCCTTGAGCGGAGGGGGGGCAGAGGCCGGGGGGTGAAGCCAGGGGAGGGGAGCAGGGGGCGAGGCCGGCGGTGGGGAAAAGCCTCGCCCTGGGGCTGGGCCGGCTCACGCGGACTCCCAGGGCGCGGGGGCCCCTGCCTGCAGCCGGGGGGCCCGCCCGGCCCAGCGCGCACTGCAGAGCCCCCGCCGCAGCCGCGGCCGCGTCGGGGCTGCAGAGCCGCAAACCCAGCGCCAGTGGCCGGGCCGGGCCGGGCCCCACCCCCGGGCAGCTCCCTGGCTGCAGCGCCCCGCCTGGCAGCGCGCCCCGCCGCGTCCGCCCTGCCCTGCCCTGCCCTGCCCGGGCGCCGCGTCCGACCAACTTGCAGCGCCGCGCCGCGCCGGCCGGATGCGGGAGCCGCTGCGGGGACCTGCCGGCCTGTGGCGCTCCGGAGGCGGCGCAGGAGCCTCGAGGGGCCGGCCCGGGGATGGCGGCGGCTCGGTGGCTGGCGGCGGCTCTGCTGGGTAAGGGCGCAGCGGGGACCCGCGGCTCGCGGGCTGGGTTGGGCTGCGCTGCCCGAACAGCCGCTCTGCTGCCCCCCGGGCCGGGCCAGAGGGACCCGCTTTTCGGGGCTCCCCCTCTCCGAGCGCGTCTCCCGCTTCGCGCCCCAGGCTCCGGCTTGGGGGGGCTCGCCCCCAGCCCGGCCGTGGGTGGCCAGCGTGGCTCGCAGAGCGAGGGGCTGCGGGGTGCGCTCCCCAGCCGGCTCCGGGAGCCCCCCCCCCGGCACGGGGAATGGGGGGCGCCGCCAAGGCAGGCACGTTGTGCCTAGGGGAGCAGAGCAGACACGCCTGGGTCCGGGCAGGGCTCAGCCCTCGGGGCCTCTCCCACCCCCGTTATTCAGTGGCAGCCGCGTCCCGCCGCTGGAGTCGCTTCTTGGCTCCGGCAGTTTCAGACAGCACAAGGCCCAGTCCTGTAGTCCTGGGCCAAGGGAGACTGTCAGAGTGGTGGGAGTGTGTGGCGGGGTGGGGTGTTGGGGTGTGTGTGTGTGGCGGTGGGGCGTGTGGGTGTGGTGGGGTGTGTGTGTGGCGGGGTGGAGTGTTGGGGCGTGTGTGTGGCGGGGTGGAGTGTTGGGGGTGTGTGTGTGGCGGTGGGGCGTGTGTGTGTGTGTGTGTGTGTGGGGTGGGGTGGGGTGTGTGTGGTGGAGTGTTGGGGTGGGTGTGTGTGTGTGTGTGTGTGGCGGGGTGCGTCTGGCAGTGGGGCGTGTGTGTCTGGAGGCTGGATGCGGGCTGGTGGCCAGGGAGCAATGGCTCTCAGTGCGGCCAATGCCAACGGCTCAAAAATCCGTGGCTGGGCCCCTCGAATCCACCAGACGTACAAAATACTAAATGTCGGGCTCTCCCTTGGCTGGCTGGTGTCTCAGCCTTTAGGGAACCTTGTGCAGTTCTCTGCAGTCAGGGCTGGAACTTCCTAGTGTTCTAAAGGGAACCCCAGAGCCTCAAGTGCTCCCATGAGTCCAGGAGTGGGGCTGTAAGGGGGACGTCACAGGTAACCAGGCTCCCAAATACACAGGGAGGGAAGGAGTGAATTCTGGACTCTGCGCTGTCCCAGCCACTGCTGTCAGGACCTGGCCCTGTGTGGCAGTGCGCCTGTACCTCTTCAGCCCCTGTGCGCCTGTACCTCCCCAGCCCCTGTGCGCCCTGGTCAGGGCGCCTGTACCTCCCCAGCCCCTGTGCGCCCTGGTCAGGGCGCCTGTACCTCCCCAGCCCCTGTGCGCCCTGGTCAGGGCGCCTGTACCTCCCCAGCCCCTGTGCGCCCTGGTCAGGGCGCCTGTACCTCCCCAGCCCCTGTGCGCCCTGGTCAGGGCGCCTGTACCTCCCCAGCCCCTGTGCGCCCTGGTCAGGGCGCCTGTACCTCCCCAGCCCCTGTGCGCCCTGGTCAGGGCGCCTGTACCTCCCCAGCCCCTGTGCACCCTGGTCAGAGTGTATGGCAACGCAGTAGCTGTAACCATTGCTAGAACCCCCTAATCATCGACATTATTGTTCTCCCTCTGACCAATATCAGGGCTGTAGGCTCGACACTGGTGCGAGGAAAGCCCACAGCAAGCAGCCTGCTTTGATTCCTGCTGCTCTCGTGCCTAGCCGGCGGAGCGCTTGCCCTTCTGTGCACGATCTCCAAGTGCTTCCCTCCGGGCTGGGGAAGCTGATGGCTGGTTTGCGGATGTGCAATCGGAGGCACTGAGGATAAGCGACTTGCCAAGGTCGCTCCAGGAATAGCCCAGTCACCCTGGCATCCAGGCCTCTGCTCCGCCGGCAGCAATTGCTAGTAGACATGCAGCGGTGGCTCCTTCGGGGTTTTCTCATCTCCGCTCCATCCTTCTCGCTCTGCTGGCGGGGAGTCCAGCTAGCTCGCTGCTGCCAGCATTGCAGGGGGAATACGGCAGGGGCCCCAGGAAACAACTGTCTTCCATGCAGCTGAGAATAATTACAGGTTTTAAAATATTTGTCATAGCCTCCTTCCCAGCAGAGGAGAGACATGCAGCTCCGGGGCCCTGCTTGGAGCCACCCAGATCTGAGTCTGGGGGAGGCTCTGTAAAATGCCCTGGCTGCGTCGCAGGGCTAGGAGCCAAGACATTCGGTGTGCTGCTTCCGGTGCGGTTTGCTTGCTCCCAGGAGGCCCCTCCGATGGGATTCAGAATTCCCTGTGCCCACTGCCGAGGATGTTACCTGCTGGGCTATTACCCTACTGGGTGCAGGGGCTGTTCTCAATCAGAGAATCTGAACCCAAGAATCTGAGTGAATGTTTGGTACTTAAAACCCAACACTGGTTAGAAAAGTCCCGAGAGGGGCTTCTGGTAGGACAAGGACAGGGCAGGAGCTTGTTTGGGGGACTGGGATTTCAAAGGAGCTTGAATTCCGGTGGGATTTAGGTGCCTAATTCCCTTAGGCTTCTTTGAAACTCCCAGCCCGGATAACCCAAGTGCAGTCTCATTTTAAGAAGGAAAAACTGTCGTCATAATTAGAACTGATGCTCAGATGTTTTAAGCTGGGGTCATCTTGAGTTCTAAGACCAGGTGCTGGCTCCTCTGATCTCCGGAAGGAAATCAGACCCCTTTGTACCTCCGGCAACTCAGCCGTGCTAAAAAAAAAAGGGGGTGGGGGTGGGGGAAAGAGGCATCTCAGTGCAGCTGAGTCATTTGATTCTGCTCTTCAGTGACTGAGGCTTTGAGGCTCGTTGCACGGTTGGGTTAGCCCGCAAGGCTCTGGGGCACAGAGGGGGTAAGGTCGAGGTAAGATCCGCAGCTTCAGCTTTGACAATTGCGCAGCTGAAGTGGAAGTGCCTTACCTCAGCTTTTGGCGCTGTGCACGCTGCAGGAAACTGAAGGGAGAACGTGCTTCCCTTACTCCTCGTGGAAGCAGGGTTACTCCCGGAGTGCCCCCTCAGTTTGAATTCGCTGTCCTCACTAGGCCCGCTAATTCGAACCCTGGAAGATCGCCAGCGGCAGCTTGGATCTTCTCCGTAGCGTGGCTGTACCCTAGGGAGTAGCACCTGGCTGTGACAACCAGCGGAGTGCTACGAGCTCTCTGTGGGGGCTCTCCCAGATGGCCTAACTCCTGTACCAAGGCACGGTCTGGCCTTGTCCCCCGCCTCCTGCTTCCCTGGTGCGTGCTGAGGTTCCTAGGAAAAGGGCCAAAGCATGGCGGTCCCCTGAAGACGGCAAGGCTGGGTTCTGCTCCAAGCGGCCTGTGCGCAGTTCCCTCTGGTGCTGTGTGGCGGGGGCTGGGAGCAGGAGCCCCCCAGCCCTGGGATGGGCCAGATGGGGGCAGTGATAGAAATGCTCTTTCTGCAGCCCTTTTGCAAACCAAGAGAGGCCCCCGCTGGCCACTGAGGGGATCAGCCGTCAGTTGCAGCAGGGCCCCTCGGGCTCCCGTTCCCGGCTGCGCCGGGCTGCTGCCTGGGGGTGCTGCGGCTGAGCTGGCCTGCAAGCCGGGTGCAGAGAGGGATGGTTACATGGGGGTTGTTCGGAGTCCCTGGAGCGGCCTGGGAATGAGGAGTTAGGGCTCCCGGATCCCAGTCCAGTTCTGCCACGGCTCTGTGGGGCCCGGTACTCCCCCCCCCCCCCAGGGGCTCCGAGAGTTTGGCATGCCTGGATTCTGGGGGCCGGCCTAGGCGGGACAGCGGGGTTGCCACGTGGGTACCAGGTGCCGCTCGTGGGCGGCCGCGAGGGGCTTGGCCATGGAAGGCCGGCGCTGGGAGATGCTCCCTTCCCTGTTGACTAGTGACACGGCTGCTGGTCCGGCTGCTCGCAGTCGCCTTTCCCCCGGGCACGTCCCTGAGGCCCTGCCCTGCACTGTGTCCGCTAGGCTGGTGGCACGGCCTGGCGAGGTAGCGGACCGGCCATGTGGTCTTGCTGCCAGGTGACTGCCTGGCTGCGTAGCCCTGGGGGCGCCCCAGGAGAGGCTGTCCCCGATGGGGAGTGGGTCTCCGGCGCAGCTCACGTGGTTTCGGTCTCTCTCTCCATCCCCGGGCAGGCTTACATCTCTTCTCCATGGCGGTCACGCTGGAGGTCTCGGTGGGGAAAACCCCGGTGGTGACGGCCCTGAACAACACAAAAGTGCAGCTGTCCTGCATCTTCACCACCTGCATGGGGTTCGAGGACCTTGTCTTCACTTGGTACTACAACAGCACTGAAATGGTGCGCGGGCGCTCTGACGGCCAGCCCTCTTGGGGGAACGGGGGGACGGGGGACTCTTCCACTCGGTTTGGCCCCAGAAAAGTCCCCAAATCCATTTCCTGGCCCTCACATGCAGCCATGTCTGTGAGCTTCGGAAGCAGTGACGAGGACGGCGAGGCCATGGGTTAAACACACCCCTTGGGCTCAACCGTGTCCCGTTTCACTCCGCACTTGGAGTGAAGCCCAGTGAATTTTCCAGCTCCACAGGCCCCTACTCGTGCTCACCCTGAGACGCCAAAGGGCCAGGGGCTCCGAGCAGGGTCACCTTCTCCCCCGCTTGCCAGAGTGAGGTAGGGCTTCTGCCGGCCAGCCCAGCTGCCCTGCCCCTCCAGCCTGGGCCAGCTCGGAGCTGCCCCTCTGGCCGCGTGTGCCTGGGCCGGATGATCTTGCTCCTGGCTGCAGCCCCCAGATTCCTAGGGCGGAAAGTGAATTCCGGCCAATGCAGCCACCTGGCAAGTGAGACAGGCCTGCTGCTTCCAGGGTGGCCTCAGGCCTGCTGCTTCCAGGGTGGCCTGTGGCCTGTCCTGCCCCTTATTTGCCCCATTCAGCTGCTTTCCCCTTTCGGGTGGAGGCAGGCGGGGGGGTGTTTCTGTGGGCAGAGATAAGGGAGGAGAAGGTTACGGGGCCCAGCAGGTGCTGAACAAAGTTGTCTTTTCATGTGAACCTGGCTTAACTAGGAGAGGAGCCATCCCCCCCTCCCCCCCCCCTGCCTTTGGCCCTGTGCAGTCGGGGAGGGGGAAGGCCTGGGGCTGGAGAGCCAGGAAGGGGAAGGTGCGTGGAGCACAGTTCTGTTCTGCCTCTGCTCTGCTCATTCCCTGGGGGTCCCTGCGGCTGGCTGCTGCGCTCACTGGGGCGCACTAGGAGACAGCTCGGGGCCGGGAGGGATGTGCTGGGGGGAGTAACTGGCTTTGGGAGCCCAGGGCAAAAGCCAGGCATTTGGGTTCTCCCCCAGCTGGAGGAGACAAAACCCTGGGGAAGCAAAGGGGGGTCCTAAGAGAGTTTTGCCCACTTGTAGTGGGGCCAGGGCTCCATCTGCACAACCATGGCACCGGCACAGCCGGCTTGTCCCTGGCGTGGGCGCATGGCTGCCAATTATCATGTAGATGGGCCCCAGGCAGGGTTCCCTGTACGCCGGGCGCTTGTGCCGCCACTCAGGAGAGATTCCAGTGCTGCGCAGCTGAGTAGCAGAGCACCCACAGCTAGGGCTGGTTCTGCAGGTGGTGCATGTTCACACGTACTTCTGTGCACATAAAAAAGTTATTCTGCACATGGCTGGAAAAGATTAGAGGGAACATTGGCCCCAGCCCTCAGCCTCAGAGGCTCTGTGCCCTGCCACCCCTGGGCTGTGTCTGATGCAGCCGGCAGAGCTCTTGGGCTTGTTGAGCGTGCAGGCTGGCTGGGCTGGTTGCTTGCTCAGTGTCCTGGTACACTCCCCCGCCCTCGCCTGCAGATCTATCGCGGGAAGATAAAGAACAAGGCGTCCGAGCCGAAGATTGTATACAGTGACCCTCGGGTCCAGTTAATCGGCACGACCACTGGGAAGGAAAACAACATCTCCATCTCCATGTTCGTGGACTTCAGTGATGCCGGGAAGTACACCTGCCACGTCAAGAACCCCAAGGAGAAGGGCGCGGAGCACAACGCCACCATCACCCTCAGGGTGGTCCCCGAGAGTGAGTGTCTGCCCGGGGAGCCCTCTGGGCCAGGACTCGGCTCCTGGGCTCAGTCGGGTTTCCATGGGGCAAAGGAGAGTGGAGTCTGCTCCCAGCACTTCTAGGCTGGCGTGGCTGACCAGGCACAGGCTGCCCGCCTCAGAACGGAGGCCCCGGAGAGCCATCTGTTCAGGAGAGGACCAAGGCTGGCTGGGCTGGGGGGCACTGGCAGAATGGGGGGACTTTCCACTGACCCCCCAAGAAGGCGGCCGACCTCTCAGAGTGGGCCCTGGCTTGTAGCTCCCTGGATATGTTTTGGGCCTCTCCCACTGAGTACCCCTGAGACCTACAGTCCCCCCAGGCAAGGAGAGCTGACATAAAGGCAGGGGCCTTGCACAGGCCGGTAGCCACGGGCCACGCTCCCTCTGTGGCTGGCAGTCAAGCGGAGCCACGGGCCGTGCTGTGGTGGGAGGTCTGGCGGCAGCGGGGACAGTGAGGCTGGTGGGTGTTCGAGATGAGGCGGGCTGCAGCGCGGAGGATGCGGAGGGGCCCTGCAGCTGCGGGGGTGGCTGAGGCTTTGGGGTCCGATGAGTAGGCTCCATCTCTGGGGGCTGGCCCCTTGCTCAGGACCAGAGGTACTGTGCGGGTGGGACTCTTCCGCCCGTCTTCCCCTCACCTCTCCTCTGGGCCTCTCTCCTGCAGTGGTGCCTGTGGACAACACCCTGACGCTCATCATCCTGTCGGTGGTGGGCGGGGTCGTTGGCCTCCTCATCCTTATCCTGGTCATCAAGAAAATCGTCCTGCTCATCCTCAAAAAGTCCCAGGGCAAGAAGTGAGTACGGGGGGTTCCTTCTCTCAGCCCCCGCTGCGCCCTGGTGGGGGTGGGGGTACCGGGGGCCGCCCTGGGCCGGGCTGGGCGTGGTGCTGTGTGCGCCGTGGGCAGGGATGTGGATGCTCTCCCGGGCCCCTCCCCAGCCTAGACACTAAGGCTGCGTCACGGCCAGGAGAGGGCAGGCGGCAGCATGGCCCAGCGAACGGTCCTGGCCTGGAAAGCGGCCTGCGCTGACTGCTGTTCCCAGCTCTGCCTGTAGCTGCCTTCACACCCCTGCCTGGGCCCCCACTTCCCCAACTGGGCGGGGGTCACTGAGCTGCCAGCTCCCCCAACTGTGTGGCATCCACAAAGGCCTGTCCGTGCAGGGCTGTTCCCGGTGGCCTGCCTTGCCCTGCTTCCTCGGGAGGCCGCGGCCCAGGCTTGTAGCCCGATGCCCTCCGCCCAGCAAGGGAAGGGTCCGGCTCTTGGACCGTGTGGGCCAGGAGCTCCTGGGGTCTGCCTCCTGCTTCCTCTGCCCTGGCCTGTGTCGCTTGTCCTGCCGCCTGCAGCGATGGGAGCAGGAGCTGGGTGCTTGTGCTGGGGAAGTGTCTGGTGCCACGTCTGGACGTCCCTCCCTCCCCGGCTCCCCTCGCTCTGAGAGCGTCACCGCCGAGGCCTGGTCGCTGCAGGTGGGGCGGGGCAGTGGGGGGGGGGATGGCAGGCGCCGGCCCCGTGCTGCAGGTGCCCTTCTCTCTCCTAGGAAGGAGTGCCTCGTGAGCTCCTCGGGGATCGACAACACCGAGAACGGCCTGGCGGGCTCCAAGGCGGACCGGAAAGCGCCCCCAAAGGCCTGACGCAAACGCAGCAAAACTCTGCTGGCGGGAGTTGGGGGGTTGGGGGAGTCTGTTTTCTTTTGAACCTAGCCATGCTTGGGACAGCGCTGTATTCCGCTCACGCCGTGCCTCAGCCCCGCCTGGAACGCCGTGTGGCCAGGCCCAGGTCGTGAGCCCCGCCGGGGAAGGGAGCAGGCCAGCCCCTTTCTCTCCGGGAGGCAGGGCTGGGGGTGGGTCTCCTTGCGCTGCAGTGTGGGCTGGGCTGGGGCGTTGGGTGCGGCGTGTGCCCGAGAGCGGCGGGCTCGTCACCCGGGGACTGGGCGTGAGGGTGTTGAGCCGGACCGCTGCCCTGGGAGCTGGGAGGGAGGCAGGGAGCGTCCCCTGCCTGGCTCCCGGGGGTGCTCGGCATTGGGCGGGGACCATGCACCATGCAGAGGGCAGCCAGCTCCTGGAGCAGAGCCCTCTGGGGGGCAAGGCAGCTTGGGATGCTGCCAGGGGAGAGCCTGAGCGTGGGGCTGGGTCCAGGCGGAAGAGGGCTCTGCTGCCAATCCCCCCTCTGAACCAAACGACGGGGGCTCCTTTGCCACGCCAGGCGTTCGTCCCTCGCTCTGGCTGGGTAGGGGGGGCAGCCGGGGCTGTGGCTGACCTGGCAGGAGCGCTCCCTTCCCTGCCAGCTCCAGTGCCCCTGGGAGCCCCCCATGTCAGTCCGGGCTGGGGCAGCTCTGTGGCCGCGCAAGGTGCAGGAGCAATGGGAGCTCGGCATGGGCAGGCTGGGCCAGTAGGAGCGTGTTGGGGGGAGTCAGGGGAAGGATTCTCTCCCCTGCCTGCCCTTCGTCGCTGCCACTCACCCGGCTTGCGGGCCTGGCTCTTGTTTGGCTCTGGGCTGTGCCGTGTCCCGCTGCCAGCAGTGCCGCACGAGGGGAAGGGGGCAGGGCGGCTGGGACTCTGAGCTGTAATTCTTGTTCTCTCCCTTCTGGAGGGTCTTTGGGACTCAGCCAAGACGCCGTGGTGATGGGCGCATGCCTGGGAAGAGGCAGCTGGGCTGACAAGCTTCACATTTCTGACTGTCCTGGGGCAGAGGAAATGTGGGCAAGACAGAAGCTGCAGGAATGGTCCCTGCCCGCAAGCTGAGGGCTCTAGCAAGTTCGGTGTCCAGGGCCGGCTGCGCTTTTACCCTCCCTCCGCTCCCCGGCCCCTCAGCAGCAAGTCAGTGGAAAAGAGGGCAGATCCCGTGCCAGGCCGTGCGCCATTCTCTCTGCCTCCTGTCACGTGGGCTCAGCCGAGGCAGAATGTGCCCTGGGAGTCCCTGCGGCTGTGTCTGATGGACAGGCTGGCCACGAGGAGGCTGTCATCGGTCCTGTGCCTGTACCACCCCCTGGCACTGCTGCTCCCTCCGGAGCACTGGGGCATGGTGTGGGACTGCCAGGTCGGCCTCTCTTCCTGCACTCAGGCCAGGCAGAGCAGCCTGGAGCATGCTCCTCCACTCTGTCCCGGAGCCAGCTGTGTCCAAGGTACCTTCAGCTGCTTCCCCTGCCTTGGGGCATGCACCAGGCTGGCGTTCTCGGGAGAAGTTGCTGTCACGCTTTCCATCGGTTCCAGGGTTACTCTTTTTTTAAAATCTTGGCCCTTAGGGTGATAGACATGGAAGAAGCTGGCTTATCAAGGCTTTAATTAGTTATGCAAATCATGTATATGATGGGCTTAAAGGGGAAAACGACTCATTCAGTTTCCCTTTCGCTGCAGAAAGAATGGGGAGTTCCTTTCACTCTGCGGGGAGGGAGTACAGGGTTAGCGGACTTGGATTCAGGGCGCTTGGGTTCTGTTCCTGGCTCTGCTGCTGACTCTGTGTGACCTCGGGCGAGTTGCTTTGCTGCTCTGTGCCTCAGTTTCCCCACCTGTAAAATGAGCATAACAATACTGAGCTACCTCACAGGGGATGTTGTGAGGCCTCCTTAGTATCATTTGTAAAGTGCTTTGAGGCGCTTGGATGAAAAGTGCTACAGACAGGCAGTGTCAGGAGGAGGAGCCCCCAGGAAGGTTGGTCAGGGCGATGTACGGTTTTTCTGTGTTCAGAGGGACACTGTCAATCTCTCCCTGGACACTTCCACCTTCTCTTGGTGCCGCTGGCGAGGCCCGAGAGCCCTTTTCATTGCCCTGGGGTTCTGCGCCGCGCTGCAGCCAGCCCCGCTGGTTCTCTGCCGGTGGGCTGGGCGCCCTTGCTCATGCTCTGGTCCGACGGCAGAGCTCTCTGGGAGCTCTGTGCATGCAGCCCCTCTCCCCCCCAGCAGCAGCCGCACTGGGCCCAAAGAGAGAGCAGGTGGGTGTTCAGGGAGAGCTTCAGAGGCGTGGGCGCCGCGGCGACGGGTGAGCGTATAAGTGACAGGAGGGGGAGCAGACACGGGCCTGAGATGGGTGGGACTTAAACCCTTGAGTACGCGGGGAGCTGGGAAATCCGCCTGTAAATGCAAGAGATTTCACCCGCCCTGGGCATGTGTCTCAAGGCGCTAGAGCTGAGCATGGGCATCGAACTGTATCCAGCCTGAAATAATCCCTGTTGACTGTGACCCGTTGTGGGCGGAGTGTCACAAGCCAGCTGCTTCATTTCTGGGGCGGGCTGTATCTTTGTGTGTTAATGAGGCCAAGGACCGAAACTGGGCCCTTCTCGCCAGCCCCTTCCCCTGTGGGAATCGGAGGCGGGTCGGCTTTTCGGGACTGGGGGCCAGCTTTGCTGCTCTGTCAGCGAGTGGGAGCCTGCTCTGGATGAGCTGTGCGAGAACCTTTCTCTGCATGGGTGTGTTCTGGAGTTAGCTTATGGACCAGCCTGATCCGGCTGCCTCACCGGCTGGCCAGAGCAGTCAGTATGTGTGTGTGTGTGGGGGAGGTACTGGAGAAAACGGGGATGTGCCAGTTCATTTGCAGACAGGAGTACGATGGCAATTTGACTCTGGTAGCGATCAACAGGGAGCCCCGCCTGCCTGCTTGTAACCGTGCTCAAGTCTGCCCATGGAGGGGCTGTTGGAAGAGGAGGACGCGCCCAAAGCACCGGATGCTGGTGCGGTTGTGACTGCGCTTTTCACCAGGGGAGTTTGCAAGGGTTTTGCCGGCCCCTTGTCTACTCACAGAGCTTCGCAGGGTGCAGGGCAATGGGGATACACTCTGGAAGGTTTGACAGTGTTGTCCACTGGTTAGAGTAGGCAGGTAGGCCTGCTGGGTTCTGTTTGCTGCTCTGCTGCTGTGTGTCTGTGGGCAGCCTGGGGAAATCATTTGAACTGCTCTGTGCTTCAGTTTCCCTGTCTGTGAAATGGGCTGACAACACTGACCTGCCTCGGGGGTTGCTTGTCACGTGCGCTCGGCTCCTTGGACAAAAGGGGCTGCGCAAATGCAAAGTCCGATTCGCAGGTCATTGTCGCTCATGATGCTTTAGACCAAAAGATGCAAAAATCTTCCCTTGCCCCGTGAGATCCCCAGTCCGGCCTCTGTGCAGCACTTTCACGCCCACGGCGCTGCGGACGGGGTGGTTTTAGAATATGATTTGTAGCTGTCATGAGCCGTTAGTCTTTTCTAGAAGTGGTATCGGGGATGTCCCACCTACCACGCGACATGCAATGCTCTTCTGTGCACGGCCCACTCCTCCGGCTTGCCTAGAGACAGCGTAACAATCCGTTTCTGAGACCCTTAGGGACCTGTACATGTCTGGATTTATAGATATACTGTACAAGGGGCATGCGGCGAGGGCTCCACCAGCTTGGAAAATTCCACTAGTTCCCGAGCTGTTCCCCCGCTTTAAAATGGGGTGTCCCCTAGCACCTTGTCCCGTGAGGGGCAGGGGAGGGGGACTGTACATTACGTGCACACACATGTATATGTGTACATACAGACAGACAGTACATAGTTGTAAATACACACTGAATGTATAGGGACACTGTCCGATGCCTTTCCGAACACTTTGCACTATAGAGTTTTATTTAGCTTTGCCTTGAATGAAATAAAAGTTTATGTTTAGTAGAGAAACTCTCCCTCGCCTGGGTCCTTTCTGCCCTTGACGTGGGACCTGGCCGTTTGTGTGCAGCGTGCGGGCACAGAGCCAGCTGAAGGAGCACGCGCAGGATGATCCGCCAGGCCCGAGGGCCTCCTGTGCTGAGCGGAGAAGCCCAGGCCTCAGACAGCGTCTGCCGGGGAGTGTGGCCATCTGTGGGCATCCGTCCCGCCCCGGCCATTGGTCTGCGGTGGGAGCCCGGAGGCCGGGCTGTGGGTGAGTGCGTGGTACAGCCGCTGCCGGGATGGCTGGAGTCGCTCTGGTTGGAGGGGTTGGGCTCCATAGGGTGGGGTTGGCAGAGCCGAGTCACGTTCGTCATTAGGTGCATGGACTGGGTGAACCCTGTTCTCTGCCGAGCAGCGCGCTGCCCCCTGCTCTGCTCTCCCTGGGCTCAGCCGTGCCCTGGCACCGGGGGGAGCGGGCTGCAGGAGAGCTGAGCTGCCCAGAAAGCCCTGCACTCCGGCTGCCTTCCTCTGAGCCCGGGGGCCCCGCCCCGCCGAGACCCACCCGCCTTTCACGCACCCCCGGTAAAAACGGGAACCTCTGTCGGGCGCTGGGGGACTGGCGGAGCCTGGCGTGTCGGCGGGTTCCGCCGGGGGCCTCGCGGGGGTGGCTGCAGGGCTGAGCTGCCCTCAGGCTGTGGCAGGAAGATCTTAGGGCCTGACCCACAGCGCAGGGGAGACGCCATTGAAGGGCTTCAGGTCAGGCCCTGAGGGGGATTCTGCCTTTGAAACCCTCCTCTCTCTTGCTCTCCTCCCCTCCTCCTCCAGGCCGGGCGTGGCTCCCGAATAAAATGGCAGCCACTCTGGAGAAGATGCTACCCGCAGGGCGGGGCGGGGCTATCGCCTCCCCGGCAGGGCACAAGACACCACGGTGCCAAAAGGCCGCGTGCCAGGCTCGGCAGGCCAGTCTGTGCCACTGGGTCCCAGAGAGCTGCTGGGCCCAGTTCCCTGGCCGGCACCCCAGACAGCTCCAGTGGGTGCTAGCTAAGCCCCGGGCTGGAGAGAGCATGGGGCTGGGAGGGAGGGGCAGGTGGCAGGCGGTTCTACAGGGCCTGGCAGTGAAGGC
Source organism: Rafetus swinhoei (assembly GCA_019425775.1). Classification (NCBI taxonomy): domain Eukaryota; kingdom Metazoa; phylum Chordata; order Testudines; family Trionychidae; genus Rafetus; species Rafetus swinhoei. The sequence continues at coordinate 19,059,315 of CM033429.1, read as the reverse complement.
TGCTGGGTTCTGTCTCCGCCACCGGGTCGTGAGAGCAGCCCAGACGCAGGAGGGGCCTGGCTGTGGCGCTGGGTGCAGTAACGCAGTGAGAGCAGGGAAAGGCGGCTGGCTTTCCCGACTGGTATCTTCTCTCTCGGACTGAGCCGTCGATGGACGGATCTGTGATGCCTGGGGTGACGGCGCGCTGGGGACCCCCCGACCCTGCACCCCCGTCTGCAGCAAGATGTGACTCCGCCAGCCGGTAGAACAGAGGGGGTTTATTGCTTCTCAGAGGCGCAGCACAGCCCGGGTTCGATGTGGGCATAGGAGTCAGGGCGGGCAGCCTCTGACCCCTTGGGGTGGGGTCCACAGGCCCCTCAACCCCCAGCAGTCGGCTCAGTCTGTCCTCTTCGTGTTTTCCAAGGCAAACCTGCCCCTTCTCCAAAACCACAGAACACCCACCCCCCTTCCTCTCATGGTTGGGGAGAAACCTTCGCTGGGCATTGTCTACAGCTGGTGCTGGGGCGACCCCCCACTGGGCAGTGCTTACAGCCAGAGGCCAGCAGGGGTCACCCCCCCACACACAGCAACCAGTGCGTGCCCAACAGAGCGGGCCCAGGGCCACTGGAGTAGACAGCCCCCCCCCCACGTCACACCTGGTACACACGGAAACCTGCTGCTTTGCGTTGCTTCAGGAAAGAGCATGGGATCCCCCGGGTGCTCCGCGGGGGCCCTAGCGGGAGACTTGCACTCAGGCCTCCTGGGGTCTGGCCCTTCCTTCCTCAGCGGGTAGCCAAAGGCCAGGCTCCTCCCGAGGGGCTCCAGAGAGCCCTTTTCCAGGGGTTTGGATGGAGGGTTTTGCCATGCGGTGGGGCAGACGTGCAGAGCCCTTGGGGGCTGGGTGGGCAAGGTTGCCTTTGTCTGCAGCAGGGGCATGGGGTGCTTGCTGGTTTCTACTAGTGTGAATGGTGGATTCTCCGTCACTCGACCTCATGGGCTGGGGACTTCAGGAACTCAGAGACGGCGAGTCTAGGACAGGAGTGGGGGTGAGGTGCTGCGGCCTGCAACCTGCAGGAAATCAGACCCGCTGGTCACGATGGGCCCCTCTGCCCTTACAGTCTGAGTCAATGAGGCCTCCCTTTTGGCTTCCCCTTGCACTCCTGAGCCCAGCTGTGAGCCACGGCTGTGCATCCTGGTGTCCGACTGCTCTGACTCCTGGCTAGGGTTGCCAGGTGTCCGGTATTCACCCGGACAGTCCGATATTTTTGCCGCCTGTCCGGTAAAAAATTCAGAAAATACCGGACGCCTAAGATGTCTGATATTTTCTAATTTTTTTCCCTGGCCAGGAGGCGAAAATGCCAGGCACCTGGCAACCCTACAAACACTCAGTGTCTGCCCTCCCCCCCGACCCCAGACCCCATGCTTACCTGGTTCCGCAAGGCTGCCCGCACAAAATGGCTGCCGGCAAAAAAGACCAAGGGGAAGCAATGACTCCTCTGGGTCTTAGTGCTCAACCTAGCCCCAGTTTCTATCCCTGCACTCACTCTTAAAGGGGACATGCTGTTTTATTTTATTTTTTTATTTTATTTTATTTTATTTTTGCCTAAGTCTTGGAGTCCTTTTTTGCTCCACAGCTTTGGTCTTCAACAGAATTTTTTCCTGGTGTTTTTTTTTTTGGGGGTGGGGGCGTGGTGGGGCGGGTGTTCGGTATTTTTGTTTCAACCATCTGGCAACCCTACTCCTGGCTCATGTTACAGCCGGTTCTCCCCCAGCAAAGCCTGCAGGCCCTCCTCTGACAGAACACCCATTGTATATGTGGCTCGCTCGTGGGCCCGGCCCCTGCTTGGCTGCTGGAGGAGATCTTGGATCTGTGGGGCTGCCTCCCATAGGGAAGAGGAGGCCTGGGCCCTCCGGCTGGTTCCCCAGCTGAATTCCAGATTCGGAGAGTGCAACACAACGCAGTGCGAGGCCTCCACAAATGAAAGGGTCTGCAGCCCCTCTGACTCCTGGGAGGGGCTCAGGGCGTAGCATGACTCTTGCCTCTCCCCTTCCCAGTGGAGGGACAAGGCTCCAGGCCCCCCGTGAAATGGGTGGTCAGGGTGTGAGCCTGGGCCCACCCCTCCTCTGGGCATAGGGCCACACGGCTCCCCCAGGAGCCTCCGGATGGTCGGGTGAAGGGGTCCGTAGGCTCAGGCAAAGGCCGGCCCTGCTGTCAGGCCTGGGGCGGCTGCTGGTGGCAGAACCTCTCCTGCAGCCAGGACTCTGGGTCCGCCCCTCGCTCTCCGCTCTCCCCCCTTTCGCAGCTGTCCGGCTCGGGAAGGTGGGGCAAAGGTGCATCCCCTGGCCACCTAGTCCCCTTCTGTACAGAGGTGACCCGCCCCCGGCCCGGCAGTGAGTCACTCCACCGAGCACCTGCAGGGACTTGGGCTCCTGGAGCGGACCCAGGGGTGTGATTTGCAGGTAGTGATGTGAAAATGTAGCAGCGCTTCCCAGGCACTAGCTAATTGTCCCTCCCAGCACCCCAGAGAGGCAGGTATTGCCCCCCTCACAGATGGGGAAACTGAGGCATGGGGCCATGACGTGATGTGTCCAAAGCCCAGGCCAGAGCTGGAAGTAGGACTCCTGGCTCCCCTGCAGGGTGCTCCGGTGCAGCTCGCCAGGGCACAGTGGTTAGTTAATGAGACAATATGATTGCTGGGCTTGCTTTTACACTGCTGTAGTGTCTGCCACACTCCACCAGGACCCAGTGCAGCAGGGGCACAGTGAGCGCGGCTGGTCCAGCCACAAGCTGCGTCGGGGGCAGCATCCTCGCGCCCCAGCCTGCTGGCTTAGAGCGCTCTTTGTCCCTCCTCTCCCAGCCCTGGGACCAGTTTGCAGCTGCTCAGAACCCTCCGCCCCTTGGTGTCCCGTGCCCCCCGGAGAGGGACTTGCTCTTTGTTTCTGCAGCAGCCACGGGAGGGAGACGTGCTGAGTCTGGCCTGGGTGCCCAGCCGACCACGGTCCTGGAGCTGCTGGCGTCAGATTTCAGGCTCACGTGGCCAATTCCCCGCTCTCTCCACCTCCTGTTATGCTAGGCTGGCCCCGGGAGCTGCACTGCAGGCGCTCTGGTCAGCTCTGGCGTCCTGGCCAGGTAAGTGTGCAGACAGGCAGGGTCAGAGCCGGGTCTGAAAGCAGGAGTTCCTGGCTCCCAGCTCGTGCTGGTGTGGAACTAGACACAGCCGCAGCCGACTGCCTGTGCCCGGAGCAGCACCCGTGCGTGATTACTGCAGACACAACACGGAGCTGGGCGGGGCACTGCAGCCTGGCGTGTCCCGCTGAGCCCTGGGGCTGGTCGTAAGTGCGGCGACTTGCGGGAAGTCAGAGAGCCTCCCTACTGCGTAGGCCACAAAGAGCCACGTGTGCCCAAGAGGCTGCAGGTGGGTCGGGCTCACCGGGGGTGCTGGATGGCCCGAAGCCTGGTGCTGTTGGGCTCGGGGGTTGGATCCCGCCCGCTTGTGCAAAGAACGGCCGGTGCATCCTGCCGCAAGGGCCACCTCTTCTGCAGGAGAACCCGTTCCTGAGCCAGGCCAGGCGGCAAGGGACAGGCTGGCTTGTTTCATCAGCAGTGCCACAGGGCGGCTGCAGAGAGCAGGCCCCGTCCGCTCCGGGAGGGGCGCCGAGCCAGGCGGGTTCCTGGGCTGCGCCGGGGGGCTCTGCGGGGAGCTGCCTGCCAGTCACCCACAGGCCCCAGGGCTGCTGAGTCCTGTTGCTGCCCGGCCGTCGGAGCAGGGATCTAGGGCGTCGCGGGTCCCAGGGGCAGGTGCTGGATGTTCGTTTCCCAGCAGCTCAGACCCAAGGCAGCGGCTGGGGGGTTCACGCCGGCTGGCGACAGGGAGCTGCCGCGGGCGGCGTCTCAGAGCTCGGACTGGGAGGGGAAGCAGACAAGCAATTAAAACCGGCACCACGGAGACACGGGAGTAAATGTTGGACCAGGTTCTGGGCTCGGATGCCCATTCAGCTCCCAAACCACAGCCAGGCTTGGGTGGAACAGGCCCCTGGCCCTGCTCCGTCCCCTCCAGCCCCCTCTAGCAGCTGGCAGGGACAGTCCCCCACAGGCTGGGTCCCTCTGGGGCAGGTGCTGCAAGGGGCCAGAGCCTGGGCAACCAACTTCTAGATGAGCAGCCCCCCTGCACCACCCGCGCTGGCCTCTCCATGGGCGTTTGCCCACTTACAGTCTCCTCCAGGGGGAGGAGCAGCAGCCCCACTCCTCCAGCCCCATGGCCGGTTGATTACCTAGCGGGAGGCCACGCTGCAGCACTCCCGGCCTGCTGCTCAGGGGGCCGGGCCAGCAGCCAAGTGCCCCAGGAGGCACTCGTTTTACGGAGGGCGTAGCCTAGGAGCAGTTCTGATTCGCTCAGCCCCAGCAGCGCTGCGTGAGCCTTTCTGGGGGCCCGGTGCCAGGAGGCCCGAGTCAGGCCTGTCTCCATAGCTCTGCTGCTGTGCGGTGCAGGCTGGCTCGCTCCCCACTGCCTGCGTGCCAGCCGTGGGCGCAATAGGGCAGGGAGCAGGCTGGCGGGTGCTTGTGCCCTGGCCGTGCCGCGTGTTGCAGTAACAGGGCCGGGAGGCCCCAGGGCCTGGCCTCTGGCGCTCACAGCCGAGGGGTGCCGCCCCTGTACCCCCAGCCCTGGAGCAGGGACGACCCCATCAGGGGATGCCTGGAGCAGCAGGTTTCAGCGGCAGGACATTGACCGGGTTACCAGATGGCTTTCGAAAAAATCCCGAAGCGTCAGGGGGTAGCCGAGTTGGTCTGTTACAGACAAAAACAACCAATGGTCTGGTAGCGCTGTACAGACTAACGACACATGTCGATGGGACCATGAGCTTTCGGGCATCTGGAGAAGTGGGCTGTGCCCACGAAAGCTCATGATCCCATCGACATGTGTCGTTAGTCTATAAAGTGCTACCAAAAAATACTGGACACACATGATCTCAGAATGGGGCGGCCGGGAGGGAGTGAGGCTGGTCGGGAGGGGATCAGGGGAGCGGGATTGATTGGGGACCGCCGGCGGGAAGCAGGGCTGGTCAGGAGGGTTCGGGGGAGTGGGGCTAGCTGGGGAGATCGGGGGAACCGGCTGGCGGAAGCGGGGCTGGCCAGGAGATCGGGGAAGGAACTGGCCAGCAGGAAGCAGGGCTGGCCGAGAGGGGTTGGGGAGCGGGGCTGGCTGGGGGAACCGGCCGGCAAGGAGTGGGGCTGGCCGGGCGGGGGTCGGTGGGAGCGGGGCTGGCTGGGGGAGGAGTGTCGGGGGGGAACCGGCCGGTGGGGAGCGGGGCTGACCCGGGCGCACGTAGATCCTGGGGTGCTGCCTGTCCCACGCACTGTCCCGGTGGGGTGCATGGGCAAGTCTGGCCCCGGGGATCCATCCCGCCCCCGCCCCCCTCCTCTCTACTGCGTAGCTGTGTACTGCCTGGCTGGTAGACACACTCACGCAGTGCGCAGCTACGTCCTGATACTCATGATAACAATAAAACTTACTTAATTAATACCCAACATTTCTATGTCTGGTATTTTCTCAATTTGTTTCCCGGACAGAAGGCTCAAATACCGGACCGTCCGGTTCAAACCCGGCCACCTGGCAGCCCTAGACACTGACCCGCTGGACAGTGTAGATCCAGTTGAGATAGGCCTGCACTTTGGTGTAGACGCCGGGAGTGCTCGGCCTGCCGCAGCCGTGGCCCCAGCTGACGATCCCCACGACCTGCCAGCGCCCCGGGTTGTACATCAAGGGGCCGCCGCTGTCTCCCTGGGAGGGACACAACCCTGCTGTTAGCCCCCCGCGCCTCCCGGAGCTCAGGGCCAGGGAGGAGGAAGAGCATGGCCTGAGGCGTTCAGGTCAGAGGGCGGACCAGGACCAGAGTGAACCGTGGGCTGGGGGCCCAACTTGGAACCCCTGGTCTGGAATCACACGCCTTGGCCCAGCCCCCCCCGCCCCTGCAACGCCCTGCTCGGCCCGGCCCCTCAGTCCAGCAAGGGCCCCGCGCGCCCCTGGAACGAGCTGGCTGCTCTCCAGTGCCAGGGTTCGGAACGGCTCCGGGCTCCCCTCGTGTGGGGCGGCAGGGACGAGCCGCGGGATTCACCCCTCCAAGGAGCTCACCTGGCAGGTGTCCACCCCCCCTTGCACGAGGCCCGCGCAGATCATCTTGTCGGAGATGGCCCCCTGGTAGGCGTCGCTCGCGTTGCAGGCGCTGCTGTCGACCAGCTGGACCTGGGCTTGCCGCAGGGCCTTGGACAACGCGCCTCGAGAAAAGACAGGTGAGTGAGAGCTGCCCCCGCGCCCCGCCACGCTGGGGGGACAGACCGACTGAACTCACCATCCTGCTCCGTGTAGCCCCAGCCTGCCACCCACAGCGGGGCCTGAGGGGGCAGCTCCGCATCGAAGAAGGGCAGACAGATGGGCTTCACCGTGTCTGCAAGGGACAGGCAGAATCAGGAGACGAGGCCCATCAGAAATTCCTGTGGCTGCCCAGGCACGAGAGAGGGATCGGCCCACACCCACGCCAGGACGGCCACACTGGGTTTTACACAGCTGCTCAGCGGCCTCAGCCACCGTGCACCACGGCGGGGCCAGTGGGTCTGTTCTGTTCTCACTCACTGGCTTGGATTTGTCTGCCCCGCCAGGTGCACTCGTGGGCTGACCCACGCAGCGGGGCAAAGCCAGGGCGCTACGTCACCCACGTGGATTTGCTAATGGCGCCTGTGCCACGCTGGTGTGCCACTCCGTCCCAAAGGGCTGCATCAGACTCGTGGGCTGACCCACGCAGCCGGGCACAGCCAGGGTGCTACGTCACCCACGTGGATTTGCTAGCGGCGCCTGTGCCACACTGGTGTGCCACTCCGTCCCAAAGGGCTGCATCAGACTCGTGGGCTCACCCACGCAGCCGGGCACAGCCAGGGCGCTACGTCACCCACGTGGATTTGCTAACGGCGCCTGTGCCACGCTGGTGTGCCACTCCGTCCCAAAGGGCTGCATCAGACTCGTGGGCTGACCCATGCAGCCGGGCACAGCCAGGGCGCTACGTCACCCACGTGGATTTGCTAACGGCGCCTGTGCCACGCTGGTGTGCCACTCTGTCCCAAAGGGCTGCATCAGACTCGTGGGCTGACCCACGCAGCCGGGCACAGCCAGGGCGCTACGTCACCCACGTGGATTTGCTAACGGCGCCTGTGCCACGCTGGTGTGCCACTCCTCCCCAAAGGGCTGCATCAGACTCCTTCACGTGTCCCCCCAGCCTGTGATGTGGGCATGCACCATTGGTGGGAGCAGAGGCTCCAGCTATCTGGCCCACGCAGCCAAAGCCAGAGGCCGCGGCTGCCCAGTGACTGGCATGGGATGCTCATTCCAACAGCATTTCTGAAGATGGCTTTAGCGCAGACTCTTGCTCACCTGAAATAGCGAAGGGGGCCGCCAGCTTCACCAGGGCGATGTCGTTCTCTCTGGGAAACACAGACTTGCTGTCCATGAGGAAGATCTTTTCCACAGGGAGGGCGTGGAAGCTGGAGAGGGTCTCGGACCCTGCTTTCACTCGCCAGTGCTGAAGGGCCAGGTTGTTCCTGTGCACAAAGACAGCCCGTGGTGACTGGCTCTTTCCCTCCCGCGGTGTCGAGCTCAGGGGAGAGCTAGAGAAGTCACACAGGCCTTGAGTCTCTGCTGGGGATCAGAACTAGCGCTCCCCCTCTGCCCTTTGGGCAGGAAGCAATCGAGCGGCACAACCTGCAGAGGAGGCTGGGGGTAGTGCCAAAGCTTGTGTCTCTGCAGTAGAAGCTGGTCCAATAAAAGATATAATGACACCCTACACTGCTTGCAGCCAGGCTTTTAGTAACCCTGCCTCTCAATGCGAGGGGCCTTCTAAAGGAACTCAAGACAACGCAAGATCAACGCGCACAAAGCACGAGACACGTTGACGAAAGAGTCTCAAATAAACTGAGGTTGAAAGCCGCCTTCCTCCAGAACGCACGTTCCGCTGCTTAACAAGCTCTTCAAATGATTGTTCCTGCGACCGGAGCCTGTGATGGACTTTCCACCTCCCAGTCTGGCTACAGCGATGAAGCGCCCGTCTTTGGGGAGAGTGGTAGGAGAAAGGGGGAATCAGGGAGAACTTGCTGTGAGACTCAGAAAACAAAACATTGCAGAGGTCAAACTTCTGGATGCTCCAGAAATGAAACTCTGCGGCTGTACGTGTTGGCTTTACAGATCAAAGGCACTGCCACTTTCCATACGGATAATCCGCCTTGTTGCTTCAAAATAATGACTCGAGTTCTCTAGTGGGCCTTGAAGGACGTGAAAGGAACAGCACTACATCTAATCAAAGCCCATACAGACTTGGTCCACTACGATTAGAGAAACTATAAAGAATTCTGCTTTCTTTCTGATTTGTTGATGCATTGTAGACGTGACATGAATTGTAAAGCACCACCAAGCAGCAAAAATAACCCTAAGAGATCTAAGCATCTAACTAGAGTATAATTTTGAAATATTAAAAGAAATTACTTAAAGGAGGGGGAATTCTAGTTACTGGCAGTTGCTAAAGCTTGTAGCATTTTACACAAACACTTTACACGTGCTCTGCTATATACAGCCAGGTGTGTGTATAGCTGGCTGTGTGTAAGGCCAGGTGTGTGTATAGCTGGCTACAGCTGGAGTTAGCGCTTGTTGAAAAGCTTTTATCCAAACTTTTCTTCATGTCCAGCGGCTTTGTGTCTAAGTGGAAGGCTTTGTGGGAATGTATAATGGGGGGGGGGGTGGTTCCCAAACAAATCCCAAACTGGTTTCTGGCTTCTTTTTATTTATTTTTTTACAATTGAAAACAACAAGGGCTCTAGAGGTGATCCTGGCAATTACAGACCGGTAAGTCTAACTTCAGTACCGGGCAAATTAGTCGAAACAATAGTAAAGAATAAAATTGCGAAGCATGTAGAAGAACATAATTTGTTGGACAAAAGTCAACATGGTTTCTGTAAAGGGAAATCCTGTCTTACTAATCTATTAGAGTTCTTTGAAGGGGTTAACAAACATGCGGACAAGGGGGATCCAGTAGATATAGTATACTTAGATTTTCAGAAAGCCTTTGACAAGGTCCCTCACCAAAGGCTCTTGTGTAAATTACATGGCCATGGGATAAGAGGGAAGGTCCTTTCATGGATTGAGAACTGGTTAAAAGACAGGAAACAAAGGGTAGGAATAAATGGTAAATTTTCAGAATGGAGAGGGGTAACTAGTGGTGGCCCCCAAGGGTCAGTCCTGGGACCAATACTGTTCAACTTATTCATAAATGATCTGGAGAAAGGGGTAAGCAGTGAGGTGGTAAAGTTTGCAGATGATACCAAACTGTTCAGGATAGTCAAGACAGAAGCAGACTGTGAGGGACTCCAAGAAGATCTCACCAAACTGAGTGATTGGGCAACAAAATGGCAAATGAAATGTAATGTGGATAAGTGTAAAGTAATGCACATCGGAAAAATAACCCCAACTATACGTACAGTATGATGGGGCTAATTTGGCTACGACAAATCAGGAAAGAGATCTTGGAGTTATCATGGACAGTTCTCTGAAAACTTCCACACAGTGTGCAGCGGTCAAAAGGCAAATAGGATGCTAGGAATTATTAAGAAAGGGATAGAAAATAAGACACAGAATATCTTACTGCCCCTGTATAAAACTATGGTACGCCCACATCTTGAATACTGAGTACAGATGTGGTCTCCTCACCTCAACAAAGATATTTTGGCCTTGGAAAGGGTTCAGAAAAAGACAACTAAAATGATTAGGGGTTTGGAACGTGTCCCATTTGAAGAGAGGTTAAAGCGACTGGGACTTTTCAGTTTAGAAAAGAGGAGACTGAGGGGGGATATGATAGAGGTTTATAAAATCATGAGTGGTGTGGAGAGGGCGAATAAAGAAAAGTTATTTATTAGTTCCCATAATAGAAGAACTAGAGGACACCAAATGAAGTTAATGGGTAGCAGGTTTAAAACTAATAAAAGAAAGTTCTTCTTCACACAGCGTGTAGTCAACCTGTGGAACTCCTTGCCAGAGGAGGCTGTGAAGGCTGGGACTATAACAGAGTTGAAAGAGAAGCTAGATAATTTCATGGAGGTTAGGTCCATAAAAGGCTATTAGCCAGGGGATAAAATGGTGTCCTTGGCCTCTGTTTGTCAGAGGCTGGAGAGGGATGGCAGGAGACAAATCGCTTGATCATTGTCTTCGGTCCACCCCCTCTGGGGCACCTGGTGCTGGCCACTGTCGGCAGACAGGCTACTGGGCTAGATGGACCTTTGGTCTGACCCAGTACGGCCGTTCTTATGTTCTAATGTTCTTATGTAACAACAACAAAATGGCGTATTCAATTTCCAGCGACACCCCTATAATCACAACACGCTGTTAATACCCATGACCATTCTTTTCATTTCAGCCAAATGTTTCATGGGCTGTCAAGTGCCAGTTCCACGTAGCCCTGGCCTGTAGCGCCCGAAGTGAGGGCTTGGCTTGTGTGCGCAGTTAAATGCAAGCTCGGCCCCCATTCCCGCTGGGACTGCACGGGGAGGCTCACCTGAAGCAATGTGCTGCTGTGAGAATCCACCTGGGCCCAATGATGCTGCCCCCACAGAGGTGCTGGGTTCTGTGCTGTAAGCTGACCTGCCACGGCCAGGCCTCAATCCTGGCCTGGCCCCCGCCAACCACTCGGGGAGACTTGATGCTTTGGCCGCAGGCTGCGTCCAAGGAGCGGGAAGAGACAGCAAGTCAATAGCTGAGTTCAGCATGTGGGCGCGCGAGCCCCGCCCGCCGCGCCACCCCCGAGAACATGCCACCCCCAGAACGTGCTATGCCCGAGAACGTGCCATGCCCGAGAACGTGCCGGCCCCGAGAACGTGCTATGCCCGAGAACGTGCCATGCCCGAGAACGTGCTGCCCCCGAGAACGTGCCTTTAGACATGTTCCAGACCGGTGTGTGCAGAGCGTAAGCCTGGGCCACACAGCTGGGGATGAACACACGGATCTGGTTGTGTTTTGCCTTCCGTTGACACCACTGGGCTCACACGTACGTCACAGACTCTGCACTTTCCCCAGGCTTGCTTAAATCAATGTGTTTATTCCCTTTCCTTTCCAACGTTAACCTTCATGGGCTTAGCAGAATGAATTACATTAAGACCGGCGCAGACCAGCTGCTCTTCCTTCCACTGCTCCGTAACCGCCAGCGCGGGCAGCTCGGGGCTCCTGCCTGTAGCACGTCTGTCCCCACTGAACTCCGCCAGCCAAGCCACAAGAATGGCGCCTGCCCCACTGCTGCCCCATAGTCGGTGCTAATAACGGAGCCATACTTACCGGCACATACCAGCGAAACAACGGCCCCCGAGAGGCACTGCCTGCAACAGGAGAACGGCGGGTGAAACGCTGCGCCTCTCACAGGGCGTCTCTGCCCGTGGGCCGGAGGGCGTGTGCCCCACGGTGCTTAGTACACGGGACCTCCGGCCCATGGACTGACCCACCGCACACGCGGGAACCCTTTGTGCCCTCAAACCCCGGGGCTTGCGCGGAGGCCTGCAGCGGTGCTGGGTTCCCGATTGGCCATCCCCAGAGCTGTGCAAAGGCCCTGTGGACCAGCACAGCAGCGATTTAACCTGCACTTTGCCCAGACTCCGCAGGCACCACCCCAGAGACAATTCACGCTGCTGGCCTCCCCACCCGGCTACACGTTCCCCTGCTCCGGCAAGGGGCAGCCGTGTTCCTAATGGCGCCCGGCTAAGCTGTGCCACAGGCAGCCAGGGTAGCTGCCAGGCGCTCCCCACGGGCACTGGCTGGCAGAAAGACCCTGCCCAGGCCTGGACGCCTGTCCCATGGGAGTGGTGGGGCTGTGCAGCTCTGGGCCAGCCTAGGGACAGTGACGCCGCAGCGCAGCGGTGCCCAGACACAGCCGTGAGGCCTGGCGTCACTGGCCGGTCAGATTGCGGGAGCTGGTCACGCACAGGAGCCCCTCTGTCTCTGGCCCCAAGGGATTTCAGTAGCGCTCTGGGACCAGCAGCACTAAGAGCTCAGGCTGGAGGGGAACTGGCCAGCCAGGAAGGGTGGGGGCCCTCATGGGAACTGTCAGCAAGGGGCGTGCCAGCCAGCTGTGTTGAATCACAGGGACGCCAGATGACACCTCCACCGCCTGATGGAGAAAGATGTGGTCTGAGCACAGGGACTCCAGCTAGGCCCCGGTCCCCTCCGTGGCCTTAGAAAATCCTGGGTCTGGTGCCTCAGCTTTCCCGCTGAGACGGGGAGAGGGCCACGGAGCTGCCGGCCACGCCGAGATCAGCCACAGGCACGTCATGCTCTGCAGGGAAATGCTGTCTAGGCGCTAAGGCGAAGGACCGCCGCGACTCCGCTCTCGGCCCCAGGAACCAGGCCAGGAGCCCCCTGCGGCTCTCAGCAGCCCTTCTGTGCCAGATGCACTGAAATGGCCACGTTCTTCCGCCCTCAGAGGACCTACCGGGCGCTTTTCCACTCACCTGCCAGAGTCTTGCCCTTGCAGGCCCCTGTGGCTCAGTGTGACCTCCCTGAGGGGCAGGCCCCGCATGTCTGCGATGCTCACAGCGCTGAACATGGGGGTGCTGGAGAGCACAGGCAGCCTTTTACCAACACAGCCCCATCCCGGCAGCTGGCCCGAGCCCGCAGCCAGCCACGCTGGGAGCAGCAGAGACGACCAGCCCCCTCCCTGCTGCCGGGCCGGGGATGTAGCATGGCCTAGTGCAGGGGCGGGGAACTTTTTTGGGGGTTGGGGGCTGCTGACCCACAGAAAAATCAGTCGGGGGCCGGGGGCCAGCAGGACTCCCCAATGCCAGGGGAGGCCTTAAGTCTCGGGGGCCAGATCCAGGCAACCCAGGGGCTGCATCAGGCACCCGGGCCTTAGGTTTCCCCACCCCGGCCTTGTGGGAGGGGACCTTTCCTGGGGAAAGTGTGGGGTGGCCACTGCAATCTGCTTCGTTTCAGGCAGCATCGCGGCGCCTGGCAAAGGCCCAGGGCTGCCCTCTGGGGATTCAGGCCCAGCGGGTTTGGGAGCAGACAGGAGCCCACGGGCTGGGCGGGGGTCTGCCAGGAGAACATGGTCCTTTGCAGGAAGTGGGGCTGAGTCTGGGGTAGCCCCCCGGATGGAGAATGCTCGGGGAGAAAGCCGTGATGGTGCAGCGTGCATGGCCCAGTGGGACCGTGCTGCCCCCGCTGGTCCCTCCCAGCTGGGATCCCCTTGGGAACGGGAAGGGCAGGGACGTCCAGATGCCAGAGCACGTCTGATCTCGCAGCGGGGCGCTCGCTCTGCGTCGGCAACGTGCGCACAGGAGACAGGGCCAGTGGCAGGCAGAGGCCGAGGAGAGAAAGCAGCAGGAAGGAGGCAGAGAAAAATGGGGCTGGAACAAGAAACCAGCCCCAATGGCCACGGGGAGGCAGGTTGCCCCAAACAGCCCCGGACCCCGAGAGGCCCACGGCCAGGGCCAGCTACTCCACTCAGGGCACAGGCCGTTCGAGGACCAAGGGGGGGCCTTTCTTGTTCAATGAGCATTGCAGAGGGGCATCCTTCTTCCGGGCCTCCCCCGGAAGGAGGCAGGGGGTGTCTGGGGAGGTGCGTTATCATTTGCATTCATTGTGGGGGATGGAGCGTGTTCTCACATTGCATGCCCAGTGGGGTGCGGGGAGGGCTCCCCTGCGGATGGCTCTCTATGTGCTCGCCTGCTAGTAAAATGCCTCAGCGGCTGTTTAGGGGAAAGGATTCGGCGTGTGGGGAAGGGGCGGTGAGGACACGAGCAGGCTGGGATTCTCAAAGGAGCCCAAGGGAGTTAGGTGCCCATAAGCTGTTACCAGTTCTCACACCAGTTGCTTCAGCCCCACCTTGTGGGAGTCCTCGCGTTTTTGTCCTAACGAAGTAAGTTTCTAGCCCCCCCGATCATAGAGAAACATTTGAAAACTTGAACCTTAAAGGTTCCAACACCTGAAGGAGGAAAAAACAAACAAAAACCAGCCCCTCCAGGGTGTTACTTTGAAAAATCTCGAGCTCCTCAGCCAGGCTCGTGACGTGGGGCCCTTGCTGGTGGTTGGCGGATGCTTGGAGCTGGCCAGGCTGCACGTAGCCGAGCAGCAGAGCTGAGCCCCGCTCACTGAGAAGAGCAGCTGCAGGCCAGAGCGGGCACACGCAGCCCTTCAAGCTCGCTTGCTCATTCAGGTGTGGCTGGGGGGCAGCCACAGTCAGACTCGGGGGGGGGCTGTCTGAAAGGGCTGTGGGTGGACCAGCTGTCCTGGGGCTGCAGTCCTGTGAGGCTGGGAATACTGCGGGAGGGAAAAGCACCCTGAAGTCATGTGACCGATCATGTGAGCAAGGCAGGCTATAAAAAGCAGCAGCGGGCCCTCACTCAGGCAAAGAAGGGAGTGGGAAGGCGCCGGGGTGGCTGGGCAGATGGCGGGCGGGCTGCAGGAGTAAGGCTAGTGGTGAAGCTGGCTAGGAGCACGCAGGGAAGCCCTGATCCGAGGTGACTGCAGAGCTCCTGGAAGGGCCTCAGGGCGCCAGCTGCAGGGGCCCAGGGCTACGGGTGCTTCTGTTTCAGTAGGGGAGGCCTGGGGCTGATTGCACTCGGTGTATGAGACTGGAGCTAGGCCCCGGAGAAGCAGGAACTCTGGGGGGCTACATGGAGCTTGTCTCGTTCCTAGGGGCCAGGGCCCCTAGCCCCCAAAGCCAGGCACAGCCTCAGCAGAGAGGAAGCACTGAATAGGCCGTAGAGGCTGAGCCGGAAGGGCGCCGGGCCTGTCCCTACTCCGGAGAGAAAGCACTGGCCATTGGGCCTGACCTCCGCATGCTAATGAGCATTAATCACTCCCCAACCCGGGAAGTGTTAATCTCCAAGGGGCAGGGGGAGTGGAGAGGGAAGGGGTGACCGGGGAGCAGGGGGAGCGAGACGCAAGGCAGGTACCTGCTGTAGCCCATTTGCTTGCAGGCTGCTTTTGCCAGGGTCATATCAAAGTTATCGTGGCATGCCCAGAACCAGGCTCCGGTCTCTCTATCTAGCACCTGCAAGGCAGCTCTGTCTTGGGACGTGCGGACTGGGGAGAAACACACAGAGTCAGCTGCGTTGCAGGCCCCTCCAGCCGGCTGCAGTTTGGCCCACGCGCCAATCCCTGCTGTAGCCATGGGCCCTTGGTCACGGTGCTTTCGAAATGCAGCAAAAGGCTCTGTCTGCTGCTAGCACCTCCCTGGCCTGCCCGGCCCCCGCCCCGCAGCGAGGCGGCGCTGGCATAACGCCCACCGCTCACCTTCCACGGGGGGACCGTCCGGGACGTGCTGCACACAGCTCCCCTCGTCCTCGCCCCAGGGGCAGTCTGGCTGCCCGTCACACTGCTGCTGCAGCGGGATGAAGGTGAAGCTCTTACTGCAGAGGAAGTAGTAGCGTTCCAGAGCTGCCTTGACTAGAGAGAAAGGGACAGAGTCCAACGTGGCTGTGACAGAATCATACACTCATAGAATCACAGAACGGGAAGGGACCTCGAGAGGCATCGAGTCCGGTCCCCAGACCTCCCGGCAGGACCCAGCACTGTCTAGACCATCCCTGGCCGGCGTCTGTCCAACCTGCTCTTGAATATCTCCAGTGACGGAGATTCCACAATCCCCCAGGGCAACTTATTCCAGTGTTTAACCACCCTGGCAGTGGTTAAACACTTATTCCAGTGTTTTTCCCAATGTCCCACCTAAACCTCCCTTGCTGCAGTTTGAGCCCATTGCTCCTTGTCCTGTTCTCAGAGGCCAAGGAGAACAATTTTTCTCTCTCTTCCTTATAACACCCTTTTAGATACTTGAAAACCGCTATCATGTCCCCTCTCCGTCTTCTCCTTTCCAAACTAAACAAGCCCAATTCTTTCAGTCTTCCCTCATAGCTCATGTTCTCTCGGCCTTTCATCATTTTTGTTGCTCTTCTCTGGACCTTCTCCAATTTCCCCACATCTTCCTTGAAATGTGGCGCCCAGAACTGGA
The DNA here is from genome assembly GCA_019425775.1 of Rafetus swinhoei. Classification (NCBI taxonomy): domain Eukaryota; kingdom Metazoa; phylum Chordata; order Testudines; family Trionychidae; genus Rafetus; species Rafetus swinhoei. Next base: position 19,043,313 of record CM033429.1, on the reverse strand, counting down.
CACAATACTCCAGCTGCGGCCTGATCAGCACAGAGTAGAGCAAAAGAATGACTTCTCGTGCCTTGCTCACAGCACTCCTGTTCATGCCTCCCAGAGCCATGTTTGCTTTTTTTGCAACAGTGTCCCACTGTGGACTCATATTTAGCTTGTGGCCCCCTCTGACCCCTCGGTCCCTTTCGGCAGGACTATTTCTGCAGTGATGTTTGGCTCGTGCCTGCCAGGGAGGTCTGGGGGTGGGTTTATGTTGCAAATGGCTTCTCCTGAGAGCAAGGAGAAGCTCTCTGCCAGCCTGAGCGTGGGGGGAACTTTCCACGCATGTGCTCCCAGGACAGGTCCAGGTGCTGGTCCATGACAGGCTGGGCAGGGATGCTGGACACAGAGCCAAGAGCCTCGGGGCCAGTGCACACCACATGGTACATTCTCTGGATGCGGGAGGGAGCATGTCTCTGCACCAGCCCTTAGCGGTGTCCCCCACCGACCCAGCTGGCAGCGCAGTGGGCAAGCATAGCCCTGCAGCATTCCCATTGCCCTGGGGCAGGAGCAGGGAGTCTCGCCTAGGCTCCTGCTCACAGCATGCGCACGCGGAGGGGAGAGCTCTCCCTGGGAGCTCGCAGTGCTCAGCAGTGAGAGCAAAGCCACGAGCAGGCCAGAGCAGCGAGGGAGAAAACAGGCTGCTCCCCAGGGCAATGAGACACCGTACTGTCTGCAGCCTGGACGACGGACTCCGCTGGCAGGCACGGCTGGCTACCGAGCCCCAGAGCCTGTGGGGGAGCCCTCTCTCGTGGTGCACAGAACTCCAGCCCAGGCCTCACTGCGCCCTCCCCCGCAGGAGGGCAAAGGCTCCTTGTAGTTTGCCCCCCAAGTTCTGCATCGACGCCGGAGTCCGACGCCACCCAGCCCAGAGGTGGCATTGGGATAAAATCCCGGAGCACAGTCTGCCTTCCCCGACCCCTGGACCCCAACAGCCCCTGGCTTTGGGAGGGGGCTGGGATCTGGGGTCCAGCTTTGCATCGTGCCCTGTTCCTCCCGCGATCAAACGGCTCAGCCGGCGTGAGGTCCCGTTTCTGCCGGGGAAAGGCTGGCGTCTCCGGCGCGCTCACTCCAGCGCCCTGCCAAGGTGCTGTGGCCAGGCCTGCGTGGCAGGGGGTGGCGTGCGAGCGAGAGGGCAGCGCGTGGCTGTGCAGGCGCGACCGGCGGGGGCCTTACTGAGGAAGCCGATGACGATGATGGCGGCCAGGCTCAGGACGGTGGCGATGAGCGGGATGCCGAGCCGCTTGAAGTTCTGGGCCACAGTGCGGGGTTTGCGTGCCGGAGGGGGGCCTGCAACACACAGAGCAGCACATGGGCATGGGGTCTTGGAGCACAGCTCCAACATGCCACGCCTAAGACCCTGAGGCCCTTACCTCTCCTGTTCAGGGGCCATGCAGCGTCCGGCTCCTGCAACAGAAGGGAACAGCCGTCAGTGGCCTGAATCCAGGCAGTGGAAGGACAGCTGGTGGGGGAAAGGGGGCTCCTGGGAAGAGAGTGCACGGTGCAGGCTGCTTGCTTGGACACCAACGGCCTGGATGCTCGGGTTGGATCTAAAGTCTGCTGAAGGCAGGGGAGGTTTCCACTGGCCCCCTATGGAATGACCCTTGTGCTTCCTGTTAAAGGCTAAGATCCTGAGCTTGCTTTTGCCCAGGCAACCGAATGGCCCCAAGAAGTCTGTTCCCATCACATGCTTGTCTCCTGGGGTTTGAGCCCAGCAGACTCACCCGACAGGTGCCCCAGGTGCTCCTGCCCAACTTGTTCTGGACATCGAGGCCGTAGCTCGTGAGCAGACCGGCACCCGAGACGTGCCCTGGCGATGCACTGAGCCAGGCTATGCTAGCGAGAGTTTGCACGGTCTCTGGGTGCTACATGGGCCCAGCGGGGGGAAATGCCTGTCTGTTCCCCTGGCCCCTTGCCAGCGATAGAGCTGCAAGGCACTGGATGCAGTGGCATAGGCTGAATGGCATCAGTGTGTGCGTCCAGTGCGGCGAGGGGACACGAGCTCTCCCAGGTCACTAAGGACGGGCAGGGGGATAGTCCCTCTGTTTAAAGTGAGGCGTGTGATCTTTTCCTGGGTGTTAGGGAGGCTTTAGAGTTTGCGCAGAGTCCCACCTGGCAGCCTCATAAGCAAAGCAACCAGTGCGGGGTGGGGACAGCTGGTGGAAGAAGGTATCCAGAGAGGAGTTCTCAGGGGTTTGCTGTCAAACGGGGAGTCCCACCCGGGTCAGTCCCAGGGCTGTACTAGTCAGTAGCGGGGTGGAGAGTGCGTCTAAACGGTGCAGAGGGGTTGCAAGTACTTCGGAGGACGGGTCAGAATTCAAAATGGCTTTGCCCAACGGCCTGACGTGTCTGACGGCCACAGGCAAGTGCGAAGCGCTTCACTTGGAACGGGACAGGACAAATCACACAACAGCTGCAAACTGGGGAATGGCGAGGGGCCGCTCTGCCGAAAAGGGCCTGGGTGCCAGCGGCCGACAGACTGAACCACTCAGCAGCCTGATGCCGTAGTGAAAAAGGCTCCTAGCGCTCTGAGGGGCACGGCCAGGAGTGTTGTACGGGCGACGTGGGGGGTGACTGCGTCACTCAGCCTGGCACTGGACAGCACCGCGCTCTAGGGAAGAGGTGGGCACGTGGCAGAGAGCCCAGGGGAGCACAGCAAACACGATAAAAGCTTTAGAAAAATCTCACCTGGGAGGAAAAGTTGGAAAAATTGGGCACGTTTAGCCTCAAAATAGAAGTGAGGGGGGACGCGAGAAGAGCCTTGATCTATGTTAAGGGCTGTTTTAAAGGCTCCATTGTTCTCCATGTCCCCGGAAGGCAGGGCAAGGTGTCCCGGGTATACCCTACAGCAAGGTCAGACAGTAGGAAAATCGTTCTCCTCGGGGCCGTTCAGCCCCGCAACAGGCTCCCGGTGAGGCTGTGCACTCCCTGTCCCTGGCCGTTTTTACGAACAGATGACAAACACTTTCCAGGGAAGGGCTCCGTTTCGCCGGGCCTGTCACTGGGGGTGGGGGAAGGGAGGACGAGGAGAGCTCTCCAGGCCCCAGCAGCCCGACATTTCGGTGAGGAGTCTTTGTGGGGCCAGGGCCTGACGCCTCAGCCGGGCAATTTCCCCCGGTGAATGGAACCCAAACTAGCCCCAAAGAACAAGCTAACCCCCGAGTCTCAGCTTGCCATTTGCGAGGACAAAGGCTGCAGCTGTCTGGGGACGGGCTCCTAGCGCCCGGGTCGAGTCGGAGCCGGGGGGGCCAAGGAGCCGCTCACGTTCGCGTCGGGCGGAGTTGTGCAGCGGTGAACGTCTGGCGCAGAGCAGAGGGGCTGCCCCGGGTGTGATTCCGGGGGCAGGAGGAGCTAGGGGTGGGATTACCTGCAGCCGGGCCTCAGCCATCTGGCCGAGAACCAGATTTCAAACGCCGCGGGATCAAAGACTTTCAGCTCAACCCATGTTAACAATAGGGGTGAAAAATGCAGAGCTAGACTGAGGTGCAGATTTGAAAGCGCTTCTAGTGCCTGGGTCAAGCGTTTTTTCTGGGCTCCCTCGGCTGGCTGGCTGGGCCTCCCCGGCTGGCACTGCTGGGGGCATCTTTCAATAGTGTCAGTAGCAGGGAGACTTGGGCATTTGTGGGCGGCTGATCCTGCCCCAGGGCAGAACTTTGCTGAGCCTGCCACTCGGTGCAGGCGGGTGCACTGTGGGAGCAGCCCAATGACTGTCCAGTGTGGGGGGAACTTCCCCAGGGCAGGGCAAATCCCCCGACCCCAGCTCAGGAATAAAGCCACAGCAAGGGGCAGGCGGCTTTTATTTCCCGCACGTCGGTCTTGCATGGCCACTCGGGTCCAGTGCGATGGCTTGGGCTGCCCCGTTCCGAGTCTCTGGCCTTCCACCCTCGGTCGGTCGCTGTGTGATACCTGTGAAGCCAGGCAGGGCTCCACTCCCGCCTCCAGGGACTAAGGGTAGACAGAGGAGCAGGGACAGCTACTGCCGCTGCTAGGAGACGCGTAAACAACCCCCGTGCAGCAGCGTCTCAGGAGAACGTGGTGACACCGAGCCCCATCCATCTCCCCAGGCCGGCGTGCAGGAGAGGCCCTGCCCTGCTGCACACACCAGCCAGGCTTTGCCCTAGGAGCCGCCGAGCCTTTCTCTTCGCTTGCCGCTCGACAGAGGCCGGGCAGCGTGGCGGGATCTCCCGGGGAGGCTGTGCAGTTAGCCCCTCTCCCTTTCGCACGGATGCCTTGGCCGTGCGGCCGAGAGCTGCCCCCTGGCCCTGGCCGCTTTCACTTGCACCGCGAGCGCCTGGCCCGTGGGAACCGGCCCCTTTCCGTGGCACGTTAGTGTCCCCTCCAGCCCTGCGTGAGTTGCTGTGGGACGCGCCCATGGCAGGTAAGCGTCAGGGCTCTGTGCCGCGGCCGGGTGGGCGTCACATTCTAGGGCAAAGTGGCCCACAGAGGAGGCCGAGTCAGCAGGGCCCGAGGCTGGGGAGCTGCCGGTGGGCATGGGAGCGCTTTTCCAGTGTGTGTGGGGGAAGGGTTGTGTGGTTTCCGACTTCTCGGCTGTTCCCCGTTAATGATCCAGCTGCAGGGTTGCCCGCCCCCAGCGTGTGAAAACCAGGAGTCAGGCCCCCGGCGTCACGGGATCTCAACCCCGGCACCGTTGGTGGCGTTCTCCCTCTGGCTCCTGCTTGCCCAGCCGGGGGGCCTCTCACCCGGCCTGTGCCTCCTCCGCAGCCCCCGGGCAGAGACTGGCCTTGTTTTTAGTGAAAGCTGCGATTCCCAGGCAGTCGCCGGCCTCCAGGAAGGGCTTTAAGAGACGCCCCCAGCACGGTGGTGTCTGGGACAGCCCTGCGGAGCGGTGCTGAGGGCGCTGCACCATGTGTCCTAGCAGAGAGCAGGCACGGCCCTTAGGCTGCCAAGGGACGGCGTGTGACCCTCCCCACCCTCTGTTTGCACCCGGGCAGAGGAGAGCAAATGGGCATGAAATGCCACCCCCTCACATTCCACATCTGAGGAGCAGACCCACACCCGCCCCACCCGCGCTGCCCAGGCCCCGAACGCTCCGTCGCCGGCTCTCCCTGCATTCCCTGGAGTCATGCACCGTGACCCATTGTCTCAGGGAGGCAACCGCGCAGAGGGGCGGTGTCTGGCTCAGCGGGCGCCGGGCCTCGCCTCTCCCCTCCCTGTTTTCCTTTGTTCCGAGCGGAGGCTGCTCCCCGCGCCGGGTTTAGAGACGCTGCCGCTGGGCGAGAACGGCTCTCCCCCTGCCCGAGGGCCTGGCGCAGGGCAGCGGGACGCCGGTGGCACCGGCCTGTCACTCCCTAGAGCAGGGCTGAGTCCCTGGGGAACATGGCAGGCGCGGTGCCTCAGTGCCCTGACACTAGCCACCCTTCTCCTCTGGGGCTCGGGGCCCTTGTGCTTAGCTCCCTCTGCGCTGTCTGCTCAGGGCTGCTGTCCTGGTGCCGCTCAGGGCTGGCTCTTGGCGTTGGGGAACGCTGTACAGGGTAGGGAGTGGGGTCTGGGACAGGCCTTCCCTCACCTGCGCTGCAAGTGAAGTCAGGCTCAGGAGTCAAATCCAGGATCTGCTGATCCCCTGCCCAACCCTGCAGGCTGCTGTGGAAATGCAGGTGTTGATCCTCATTAAGAACATCAGAGCGGCCAGGCTGGGGCAGACCAAAGGTCCATCTCGCCCGGTGTCCTGGCTGCCGACAGTGGCCAATGCCAGGTGCCCCAGAGCGAGTGAACACAACAGGGAATCCCCTGTCGCCCATTCCCAGCCCTGACAAACAGAGGCCAGGGACACCATTCCTGCCCACCCTGGCTAATAGCCATTGATGGACTTGTCCTCCATGAATTTATCCAGCTCTTTTTTAACCTTTTCAAAGTCCTGGCCTGCACAACATCCCTTGGCAAGGAGTTCCACAGGTTGACTGTGCATTGTATGAAGAAAACTTCCTTGTGTTTGTTTTAAACCTGCTGCCTGTTAATTTTATTTGTGACCCCTAGTTCTTGTGTCATGGGAAGGAGTAAATAACACTTCCTTATTCACTCTCTTACCCCAGTCATGATTTTATAGACCACTATCATATCATGTCATGTCATGTCATGTCTCTTTTCCAAACTGAAAAGTCTCCGTCTTACCCATCTCTCCCCACACAGCAGCCGTTCCATACCCCCGTCATTTTTGTTGCCCTTTTCTCAACCTTTTCGAATTCCAGCATACCTTTTCTGAGGTGACTGGAAACCCTTGGGAAACCCACGAGTGTGGTTCCCACGAGTCCCGGTGGTTTGGTGTTAGAATGGGGGGTTCATGGGGATGTACTGAGCTGTCCAGCAGTGCTTTGCAATACCTCCCCGATCCTCCCACTTCGCCTCACAGCCCGTGCAATGCGCTAACTGCTAACAAACTTCCCGTGAAGTTCAGTGGCACAGGGAGAGATGTTCATGGGCCAAGCTATTGCTCCCAGGGGCAGCCTGGTCAGGAGCTTTCTCCTCCAAGCCCGTGTTCCGCGGTGGGAACTGGCAGGGCGGCAGGCAGCGGGGAAGGCGGAGCATGCTGCTTGCCAGGAGGCAGATGCAGGAGTCTGGTGTGAAGAAGACTGTGTCTGAGGAGTGGGTGAGAGCGCCGGGGCGAGGTCTCAGGTTGCCATCCTTCCAGGATTGCCCTGGAGTCTCCGGGAATTAAAAATGAATCTCTGGTTAAAGATTCTATCACGTAATGAAAGCTCCAGGAACGCGTCCAACTGAAACTGGCCTCCGTAGGGTGGGGGCCGGGTGTGTCTGTGGGCTAGGGGCCAGTTTGGCTTTCTGCCTTTTCATCTGCCCATCCCTGACTTGATTTCCTCCAGACGGCAGCTCTCTGCTACGTGTGGGCTCTGCCTCAGCCTCTGGCAACAGCCCGCCCTGCTGCTCACCCACAAAATTCCACCTCCGCCTCCAGGCGCGCATGCAGGGCTCTGACGTGGCCAGTCCTTCCCGGCTCGGGCATCAGCGCCCTGCCAGGGGCCTCTGACTTCCAGCCCCGCCTGGCCCCTGGAGCCTGTCCCATAGCCAAGAGGGCATGTGCCACTGTGCCAGCCGTGGGAGAGGTCACCAAGGAGATGCCCCTCTGCAGTCATCCCTGGCAGCTGCCAACGCTACATAAACGGTGAGGGGCAAATTCCCACGCTGGGCCCGGGCGCTGGCAGGGATTCTGCTGAGCTCTCGCCTCCTCCCATGCGTCGGCTTCCAGCCACGGGGCATCCTGCTTGGTGGGGCCCACCTGGGGCCCTTGCAACCAGGCGAATGAACGCTCTGCCCCTCTGCGGCTGCCTCGGGGCCGTCTGTGCTGGGGAAAGGTCCAGGCCAAGCAGGAACGCGACCCTGCTGCCGTGTCGGAGACAGAAGTGGCCACGCCAGCCCGGGGGGTGCAGCATCTCTCTGACTGACCTCAGAGCGCCGTGGCAGTAGCGCCGGGCTGGTTCCGGGAAAGCCAGGCAGGACCTGCGCTTGTTTATGTAAAGCAAACACATCGCTTCCCTGGGAACCTGGGCGCTGCCGCGACTAATTACAGTGACCTTGCCATCTTCGCCGAGAGAGCAGGCAGCGGCTGGGTGCCCTGGCAACACAAACCAGCGAGCGTGTGACTCCCAGAGGAGCGTTTGAATCCGGGGCCTCGGGGCGGGTTGTGCACCCTGCTTGCGTTACAGGGGCCAGTCTGACTCCCCCGCCCCCGCTGGCCGCGTGGCACAGACAGCCGGGGGGAAGGCGCAGAGCGAGGAAGGCACACGTCCCATGGGGCCTCCACTTGTAAGGGCGCGTTAGCGGGGGGGGGATGGCGCTGGCTGTGAGAACTCTCTGACCCTGGGCAAATCGAGCTGCCTCTTTCTCTCGTGTTCCCATCTGCAAAGTGGGGGTGCTGTCCCTTTACTCCCCTCCCACTGGGAGCGGCTGGGCTGACTCCTCAGCGTCCAGCGAGGACTCGCTCAGTCGTGGGCAGGCATACGAGCGCGCGCCACGCCCAAGCCTAGCGGATCGGCAGGACAACGTTCCCCTTCCGTCTGTGGAGGGAGCCTGCGAGTGAGTGCGAGCTGGGCTCCGTGCAGAACCTTCTAAAACGCCCGCCAGGCCTCTGGGACGCAGCAACGGGCCAGACGCCGCCTCCATCTCCACGGTGCGGTCACATCCTATTAGCTGCAGCCGGGGGGCTTCCTCCTCAGTGCGCATCGGGGCGCAGGTCTGGGGCTTGTTGCCCTGGAGATCAAGGGATTCTGCTGCCCTGGGCCTGGTCTGCACTCAGATCGTTTGGGGATGAATTCTGCTGCGCAAAGCCCAGTGCTCTCCCCTCCCGCGTGGGGCCACGCCGCGGTGAAACTGCTCGCACTGCAGCTGCCGTGGGGGGAGAGGCAGATTTTCCCAAGAGCCTTGTTGTGCACACAGCCGTAGTGTGAGTGCGCTGTGCACCCACCTTCCACAGCGCCTTCCCTTTGGGACGGCGTGCGCGGTGTGGGGCAGGCCAGCTCCCGGGCACTGCCGGAGAGGCGGGCCCTGCTCTTGCCCAGGCTTTGCCCAGCTGGCTCAGAGACTCTCTTAGGGAACAGCCCTTCTAAGAACACGTACTTGGACCTCAGGAAGACCCCGCCACGGAGCCCAGCAAGCAAACGTTTGAGGTGTTTGTGCTGCTCCTAGCGGGAGAGGCAGGCGGGGAAGCCCCGGGCTGCGGGCAGTAGCAAGCAACACAGAAAGCCCAGAAGGAAGGCGGCAGAGGGGGGTTACGCACCTGGGCTGAGAACTACAGCTGGCTATGAGAGCCCAGGGAGAACAGGCCATTTGAAGGCGGTACCGGGAGTGCCAGGGTTTCCCTCTCACCCCTACCCGTCGGCGCGCGGCGCTGCTCGCCAGCCCACCGGGCGTGGCACTCTCGCCGGAGAGCCGTGGAATGGCAGCGAATAGGGAGGGGAGCGTCCCCCATCCCTGGGGAAGGACGGTGGCCCACAAGCTGTTCTGCGCTCCCATGCCGGTGACTCACCATGCCTGCCCCGCTCCCAGGTGTCCTCGGAGAGTCGGTTCCCGGCTCCGGGAGAGGCCTGGGCGCCTAGGACCCAGGCGTTTTGTTTGGTCCCGGATGCTCTGCGGCGGTCCCCGCTCTGCCTTGGCGGCGCAGCCCCGCTCCCCGGGGCCGTGTCCCAGCACTGGTGGCTGGACAGGGGCAGAGCAGCTTAAAACCCGCGGCCGGAGTCGCCAAACAGGAATTCTGATTTGGACTGTAATTCGATCCCCACCTGTCAGATCCACATCACCTGCCTAATCTTCTCTGCCGCTACCCCGGGGCGTGACTCACCTTCAGCGCGGCTGCCGAGGCTGGCCCGTCCGGCGCTTCCTCTCCCTGGGTAACAGGCACCCGACCGCAGCCCTGCCCTCCGCCTGGCTGCCCTTCTTTCCGCATTGCTCCACCGCGCGCTGGAGGCAGAAACGTATTGGGGAGGGGCAGAGCGGGACACGGGAGGGCCCCAGGCGGTGATGGCCTGGCTTCTCAGGTCGCCAGTTCGCCCTGTTTCTGGAGGGGACACACAGTTCCGCAGTGAGTCACGGAGCACACGGCCCTGCCCACCTCTTCATGCACATTCCTTCCCTGGCCTGCGCTGGCTGCTGTGCGGCTGCTGGGCCTTCGACGGCTGCCACGCTGCACCCGGGAAGGGCCTCGTTTCGGGGCGGGTGCTGTGCTCCATATACGTAACCCTGGCCTGGCCTGTGTGCGTGGTGCAGAGCGCCGTGAGCCCGAGGAGTAGAGACAGTTCCCGCTGTCGGGTTCCGCTGCAGACAGACCTGCCCTGGGCACGGCAGGACAGGCGCTCACTCTCTGGCCCCGGGGACATCGCGGCGGCTCTCCCGTAGCACGCCAGTGCGGAGTGAGGCCTGGGCGTGCCCGGCGTCTCGGGCGCCACGTCTCAGCCGGGTAGCAGCGAGCACCCTGCGGGCCGTGGGCTGTGCAGCGTCACCCCCTCAGATTTGTCACGTGCTGGGGGCCTTGGCAGGCAGCTGCCGGAGAAGGGGCTCGCGCCAGAGCCTCCAGGGCCCTGTGGCAGGACGGCGCGGGGGGGGTGCACGTCAGTGGGCCGGGAGCCCGTCCCAGCCATGACCAGGGATGCTCCCTGGCGCGGTGCAACGAGCCTGAGGAAACGGTCTCGAAACCGGTCACGACCGGAAATTAAAAACCCATTCACGTGAAAACATCACCGGGGCGCCTGCCCCCAACGTGCTGGGGCTGCTCCCGCGGGACGCTGGCCGGGAGAGCCTTGCGCAATGCCGCGCCAAGGCCCCCCGCGTCGCACGCCGACCCCCAGGGTGTGGCTGTTCCTGTCTGCCCCGGCTCTGTGCCGTAATGAAAGGGGCGGGCTGTGGGGGCCAGAGCAGGTCCCAGCAGGCTGAGGGGGGAATGACATGACAGCGCCAAGAGGGGGCGGGCGAATGGGCAGCCAGTGCCCCCCCACGTATGCCACACGGCTGCCTAACGGATTTAGTCCGTGGACACGAGGAGAATGTGCTCGGAGGGTCTGTGGCCAGGTCGAGAGGAGCGCGGGTAGCGGTGACAGCCTGCTAGAGAGCTCCGGCATTTGCAAACCCATTAGACGCTGCAGGGCGGGGTGTCTATTTTAATTGCTGACTAGTTAGCAGAGTGGCGCTTTCCAGAATAGCAGGCCCAGGTCGTTACGCAGGCAACTCCCCCGGCAAACGGGACGAGATGGTCTGTGCTGGACCTAGCTCGGTATCCGCCAGCCCTGCCCGATAGTCTCCCACGTAACTGTGCATGGGGGGTCCTCACTGAGTTCGTCAGCCCTCGCTGGCTGGGCGCAGGGGCCCACGGATTGGGGAGTGGACACGCCGCCGCGGGCAGGTCACTTTTTCAGAGCGAGGGATCACTGGGGAAACGTGAACGGCGCTCCACGGCCAAGGAGAGCTGCCATCGCCAATACCTGCGGCAGCGCAGGAAAATATAGAGGTGGGGGCCCGCCAGTCATTAACCAGTGGAGCCACTGACCCGGGGCGCGGGGGGGTCTCCGTCACTGGCGGTTCTGATGCAGCGTGGTAGAGCCCTACGAATACGTGGCGCTCCGCTGAATACCCGCGAGCACCCGGGGCTGTGGCTGCAGAGAGCCGCGGCTCCTTTTGGCGGACGTGGATACAAAATGTTGTGTCTGCAGGACTCTGCAGAGCGGACGTTTCTCTGCCAGATCTGCTCTGGAACGATTCTGGGGCTGGTCCCTGGCCGGTGCTATTCAAGGGCTCAGACCAGATCACCAGGATCCCTTCTGGCGGGGTGCTCTGAGTCGCTGCGCCTGCATTTCCTCCTCTGTGAGCCGCACGCGCACCCGCCCCGTGGGTGGGGGAGGCGGTGATGTGAAAGCACTCACCTTTGCACGGTGCTTGCCTACCCTGGCCTGGAAGGCGGCAGGAGGCAGCCAAACCTCCCCACGGCATTCCCCGAGCCTCCCCGAGCCATTGTGTTCCTGGCCTGGCTGTGCTCGCCCCTCATTGTCTCAGCCGCCGCCCGCCTGGGCTCAGCCACCGTGTCGGCCGCCACAGCCTGCTCCTTTCCCTCTGCCTGGGACGTGTGCTCCGTATTCCGTGCCCCGTGCAAACCGGGCGGGACGTGCCGCTGTCCTGGTGCGTTGGGCAGCACGAGGCTCTGGTGTAAGCAGCGGGGCAGGCTGCAGGGCCATGGGGGCCAGGACACCGTGTTCCGTCGTGACAAGGTCCCGAGTAGCCCAGGGCTGGCCAGGGCCAAACAAAGGGCAGCTGAAGGTGCGACCCTGTAAAGCGTGCGGGGCCGCCAACAGCAATGTTGGGCCCAGGGCAGAGCAGGCAACGGGCCCCCATGTACGCACAAGCCGTGCCTGCGTGCCGATGGTCCGCCTGGCGTTGGGGGGTGCCCAGCGAGCTGCACGCCCGTCTGGCACAGCCAGGCTTCCACCTGCTGCCGGCCTCCTGGGCTCCACTGGTACCAGCCCAGGAGCCCCGCGGCCCTTAAAATCACCCGGGGGCCTGGCAATTGCTCCTTTTGCCTCCCCTCCCCGTTGGCGGGCCTGGCACGCAAGCCTGGGTGACCCCAGCGGGGCCATTGGAGCTGGCAGGCTCCGAGGCGCCGGGGGGTTGGGGTGCGCTGCAGAAACCTGTGGAAAGCAGGGGCAGTGGCTGCGGTGGCTGGGCCCCCCCAGGTCCGGGGCATGGAGACCAGTGACTGCTCCTCCCACTCAGAGTGGGCTAGTGGCTGCCCAGGCCACGGCGAGGGGGCAGGGCAGTCCATTGCCTGCTGCTGTGTGCCGGGGGCTGGTCGCTCGGCCCCACTGGACAGACCGCCATGGTCTCTGGCAGAGGTACAGACGGGCGCCCAGTGTTCCCTGGCTAAGGCCCTGTCCCACTCCCTCCCTGCACCCTGCCTGCCAGGGCTGCTGGCTCGTGGCACCGGCGCTGCCCTAGCCCGGAGGCACACAAGCCAGCCGAGGACACTGTGTGTTGTGTAATAGTGAGCAGAGCAGCACCACGCCCTCCATCCCGGAGCCGGGGGCGGGGCTGCCTGTTCGGGCGGCTGTTTGTTCTCTAACATCCCGAGAACTGGGCACAATAGCTGGTGAGGCCAGCAGGGACCGGGATGTTCCTCCTCCTGCAGAACGGAGCCTGGGGCTGCCCCCAGGGACTCGGCAGCCAGGCCAGGGCCTGCGACGGAGCGAGACCGGCTGGGAGCCCCCAGTGACGCGTGCTGGGCAAGACGGGAGACCTGCCGTCCCTGCGGAGGGACGGAGGGTGGGGACCGACGCACAGCCGGACTCAGGCAAGCTGGGACTGGACCGAAACCGATTCGTTAGCTGGAGGCAAGACCGGCCCCTTTGGAAAGCGCCGGGCCAGCGGGCCCACTGGGCGGCGGCGGAGCCCAGGCCTGGCGGCGTGGCTAGTGAGCACGTCACGGGCCTGAGGAGCGCTGCGGCCCAGCCGTGCTCTGCGGTGGGGAGGCGCTCTGGTGCTGGGTTGGAATCAGGAGCCTGGGACTCCGGCCTCGCACGTGCACCACACGCCTCTGTGTCCCTTGTGCCACAAGCAGCACGTTCCCCCGCTCGCCGGACACCCTGCAGCAGCTGGATCGGGAGCTGCACATAGGGCCAGGGACCCGCCCTCGCCCGGCCCCCTTCCACCAGCTGCATCGGTCCCTGAGCCGCTGGGCCTCGGACGCTGAGCTCTGTGTTACGGGGACAATTGGTTCCTGACCATTGCGCATGGAAACAGAAATGCTGGACAGGCAGGGACGTCAATCGGCCATGTGGTCCAGCCCCCGGCTCCGAGGCAGGGCTAGGTTCTGGGCCATGCCCATGTCTGAAGACGTACAGGTGTTGAAATGCACGCCCCGTGCCAGGGAGCATCAGCAGAACGCCCCCTGAGAACAGGGGCAGGCGGACACCCGGCCACTCGCAAGGGCTCAGCCAGAGGATACAATTGGAAGGCTCATGAAACCGCCGGGTGAGCGGACGGACGTTGCCCAAGAATGGAGAACTCCTGCTCAGATCCCATGAGCCACCTTTTATAGCCAGGGGAGCAGGCGGACAAGATGCTAGGCCCACGTTCACACCCCACGTCGCCTGGGTCAGGCCAGGTCTGCACCGCGGGGGAGGTCGGCTTAAGGCACGCGGCTCCAGGGGTGGCGTCAATGTACCGTGCGCCAAGCCTGGCGCTGTCTCCACAGCAGGACGTTGACGGGAGAAATGACCTCCCGTCCTTGGCAGCGAGGGGGCCTGGCCTCCCTCGCAGGGGGCCGTGCTGCCGGCGCTCGGGCGGGACAGATTAACCCCCGTGCAGCTCTGACTGAGGCTGGAGGCTGCAGATTCCAGGAACAACTTGTTCCTCTTTGTAGCTAAAAGAGCTGCTTCCTTGCAGCTGCTGGGCTGGCACCAGGTGTGGTCTGCAAAGTGCAACCGTCTCCAGCCTGCTCCTTCTTGCAGGGGGCACACGGAGCATGGCAGCGCCGAGGGGAGGCCGATGAGGTGCCAGTAGCAGGGGACTAACTCCCCCAACCTTCAGAACTTCGCTGGCTAGGCGGGGAGCCGGACAGACTCGGTTCCTGTTTTAGCCAGTGGCCTCAGTAAGGAAGAACCTCCTCTCTGCTCAGCGCACTGGCGTCCTGTCTCCTGCCCCGCGAGAGGCAGTCACTTGCTAGGATTCACCAGCGACTAGTGAAACGAGGGGCTTTCGTTGGCAGCAAAACAGCCTGAGTCAGGGCCACAAGCCGGGGCCTGGCTCATGCTGCACTAAGACGGGGTGGGCTGCAGGTCAGGATGCCGGCACGTGCATGGCACTAGATCACCCTCTACTGAAAAGGGGTTCTTCTCTCTGGGTGTGTCTGCGTGCATAACCCCCAGGACCCCTGTCTGTGAGGGTTTGACCTCCCCAGCAGATCGCATCACTTGATGGGTTATGATAGTGTGACGACGCGTTGGGGTCCTCTGACTCCTGCACCCCCGTAATGGCACGAACAGACTCCACCAGCCCGTAGAATGGAGGGAGTTTATTCCTTCTCCAGGATACAGCACAGCACAGCACCGATGTAATCTGGTTACAGGGCAGGTCTAGGATGCCTCAGCCCCCCCTTGCGATGGGGGAGATTGGGCCCCTAAATCCCAGCCCCTGGCTTAGGCTGGTTCCTCCATGATCCCAGACAGAAACTAACCCACTCTCTTCCAGCCCTGCCCCAGCCAGGGCAGCATTTCCCTTCCTTTGTCTCTCTCCTTGGGGGTAGCTGGTCAGACAGGTTGAGACACCCTCTTTGCATAATGCCTCATCTCCAGTCCTTCTGGGCTGTGGTACCGATGGCAGCCAGTGGGGTTACCACAGAGCCAGCATAGAAACCAGCCAGGTACCTCCACTACGTCACAGTTCTCCCTCCGAGAGCGAACTGAGCAGGGTCACCCGCCGTGACCTAGGGAAGTTCGGGCCTCGCCACGGGATAGTGCGCCGGCGATGATGTTGGCGCTCCCTTGACGTGGATCACTTCCATGTCGTAGTCCTGCAGGAGCAGGCTCCACCTCAGCAGCTTGGCGTTGGCCCCCTTCATCTGGTGCAGCCAGGTCAGGGGCAGTGGTCGGTGTACACCGTGAAACGCCGCCAAACAGGTACGGCTGCAGCTTTTGCAGGGCCCACACCATCGCTAGGCATTCCTCTCTATGGTCGCAGAGCCCGCCGCTCCCGGGCAGCAGTTTCCTGCTCAGGTACACGATGGGGTGACGTTCCCCTTCTCGTCCGCCTGCATCAGCACCGCCCCAGCCCGGTGTCCGAGGCGCCAGTAAACACGATAAAGGGCTTGTCAAAGTCCGGGTTTACTAACACTGGGGCCCTGACCAGGGCTTCCTTCAGTGCACAGAGAGCCCTCTGGCACTGCTCTGTCCAGATCACCCTGTCGGGCCTCCCTTCCTGCACAGCTCTGTGATTGGGGCAGCGATGGAGCTGAAGTTGGGCACAAACCTCCGTAGTACCCCGCCATCCCAATGAAAGCCTGGACCTGCTTCTTGGTCTGGGGTACAGGCCAGTCTCTGATGGCCCCCACTTTGGCCGGCTCTGGCTTCAAGCAGCCGCTCCCACCTTATGGCCCAGGTAGGACACTTCGCCATTCCAACCTTGCACTTCCCAGCCTTTACGGTCAGCCCAGCCTCCTTCAGCCGATCCAGTACCTGGCTGACCTGGGCCACGTGGTCCTCCCAGGACTGGCTGAAGATACAGATATCATCTATGTATGCTAGGCATAGTTCTCCATTCCCCTCAGCAGCTGGTCCACCAGACGCTGGAAGGTGGCCGCGCCTTTGAGGCCGAAGGGCAGGACCAGGAACTCAGAGCCCCAGCGGGTGATGAAAGCCGATTTCAGTCTGGCCTCCTGGTCTAGCGGCACCTGCCAGTAGCCCTTGGTGAGGTCCAGGGTGGTGAGGTAACGAGCTCCCCAGCTTGTCCAGGAGCTCGCTGGCCTTGGCATCGGGTAGGCGCCAGACACCGAGATGGCGTTTGAGCTTCCGGTAGTCCACGCAGAACCGGATCGACCCGCCCTTCTGGGAACCAGCACAACGGGAGAGGCCCAGGGGCTGGAGGACGGCTGGATCACCCCAGGGCCAACATGGCCTCGACCTCTCTCTCCAGGTCCTGGGCTGTTTTCCCGTGACCCTGAACGGGAGCAGCGCACCGGGGGTGAGTGCCCGTCTCCACCCGGTGGACAGCCAGGTTGGGGAGACCAGGCTTGTCGGAGAACAGCTGCTGGCGGAGGCAGCACCTCTTGGATCTCGGCCTGCTGGGCCGTGAGCTGGTCCGAAGAGAAATTGACTCCAGCGAAGAGTCCTCTCCGGTTCCCGGAACAGGCCCACCAGGATCCTCCCCTGCTCCTCCCAGGGCCTGCACACGGCCAGCACCAAGTTCTCCCTGTCCCAGCACGGCTTCATCATGTTAACGTGATACACCCGCTGGCCGCGTGTCCGGCCCGCCAGCTGCACCACGTAGTTCACCTCGCTCAGCTGCTTAACAACTTTGAAGGGGCCGCCCCAGGCGGCTTGCAGCTTGTTCTTCCGCACGGGAATTAGAACCATCACCTGGTCCCCGGTAGCATAGGCCCGGGCCCGTGCATTGCGGTCGTACCAGACCTTCTGCTTCCTCTGGGCCCTGCTCAGGTTCTCTCTGGCCAGGCCCATGAGCTCGGAAAGTCTTTCCCGAACGCCAGGACGTAGTCCACAACTGGCTCTTTCTCCGGGAGACCTTCCTCCCACTGCCTCTCTCAGTAAGTCCAGGGGCCCCTCACTCGCCTCCCATATAACAGCTCGAACGGTGAGAACCCCGTGGACTCCTGGGGCACCTCCTGTATGCAAACAGCAGGTGGTGTAGGTACTTGTCCCAGTCCTGCGGGTGTTTGTGCATAAAGGTCCTTAGCATCTGCTTCAGAGTCCCATTGAACCTCTCCACCAACCCGTTGGTCTGGGGTGATACGCCGAGGCCCAGGTGTGCTGGACCCCACACTTCTCCCACAAGCACCGGAGCAGGGCCGACATGAAGTTGGATCCCTGGTCCGTGAGAACCTCCTGGGGAACCCCACCCTGCTGAAAATGGTCAGCAGTGCGCCTGCCACCGTGTCTGCCTCAATAGAGGGTAGGGCCACGGCCTCGGGTAGCGGGTGGCAAAGTCCACCACCACCAGGATGTACTTCTTCCCCGTCCGGTCGCTCTGTTGAAGGGCCCCACAATATCCATCGCCACCTTCTGGAAAGGCTCCTCTATGATGGGTAGGGGCCTCAACGCAGCTTTCTTCCTATCTTGGGCCTTCCCACCCGTTGGCAGGAGTCGCAGGACCGGCAGTACTCTCTGCACGGCCGCAAATATCCCCGGCCAGTAGAAGTTTTGGAGCAGCCTCAGCCGCGCGGCGCTGGATCCCCTGGTGTCCCGAGAACGGGATGTCATGGGCCAGGTATAGCAGCTTGCGGCGATACCTTGCGGGACCACCAGCTGCCGCTGGAGCCCCCACTCTCCTACCTTCCCGGGGAAGCCATTCCCGGTACAGAAATCCTCTCCCACTGGAACTTCTCCTGGCAATCTCCCTCGGGCTGAGCTGCGCCCAGGTCGGCCCGGTCCTCAGGGCCTGCAAGGAGGGATCCGCCCGCACCTCCGCCTGGAATTCAGCGGCTGGGGCTGGGACAGGGCGTGTTTCTCACGGCCTAGGTCCGACTCCATGTCTGCTGGGACAGGGCCCTGGGCCCCGGTTGGGGAACCTCCTCGAGTTCCGGGCTGCCAGCCCTCGCTGGCTCTGGCTACGGGTGGTGACCAGGGTCCTGTGGGGTCCGTCTGGCCACTCCTCTAGGTCGCCCCCATCAGCACCTCGGTGGGCAAGTGCGGGTGCACCCCCACTTCCTTGGGGCCCTCCTTGGCCTCCCATTTCAGATGCACCCTGGCTACGGGTACCTTAAATGGGGTGCCGTCTATGCCCCTCAGGGTCAGCTGAGTGTTGGGCAGCATACGGTCTGGGGCCACTACGCTGGGTCGGGCCAGCGTCACCTCCAGCCCCCGTGTCCCAGAAACCTGTCACCTTCCTACCATCCACCTCCAGGGGTACGAGGCAGTCGCTCCGCAGAGGTCGCCCTGCCCCCACCCGGTACACGGAGGAATCCTCCTCCAGAGGGTTAGACCTCCCAGGGGAGGTGCACTGAGCATCCTTCCCCCCACTCTGAGCTGAGGTTTGCCTGCCAGCCCCTGCCTCTGGGGCAGCCTGCCCTTCCTCCAGCCCCAGCCAGTTAACCCTGGAAAGTCCCAGGTCATGGGACCTGTTCTTGTGCCTGGTGCACTGAGCCCTCTTGTGGCCTCGTTGCCCACAGCGATGGCAAGTTAGGTTCTGCGGGCCCTTTTGGGTCGGCTCCGCCCGGGCCCTGGCTGGTTTTCTGGGGCACCGGCGAGTGGTCCTGGTCCCTGGGGCTCGCCTCGGGTGCCTCTCTCCGCCGCTCAGCCGAGAACCGGTCTCTGCGCGATTCCCTTTCCTCCGGGATTCCTGCTCACACCTGGACCGGCTCTCTGTGAACTCATCCGCCAGCCTCCCCGCTTCCTGGGGGTTCTCCGGACTTCGGTCTTTGAGCCACAGCCTCAGGCTGGGTGTGCACGCTTTATAGAACTGCTCCATCATAATCAGCTTGAGCAGTTCCTCTGCGGTCTGGGCTCCAACCCCAGACACCCACTTGCGGCAGTATTGCGCCAGGCGGGAGGCCAGATCCACATAGGTCTCCCGTGGCTCCCTCTGCACGCCCCGGAACTTCTTCCTGTACATCTCGGGGGTCAGCCCAAACTTGTGCAGCAGGGCCTCCTTGACTCGGTTGTAATCCCTGGCTGTAGGTCCTCCAGCTGATTGAGCACCCCGGTGGCCTCCTGGTTCAGTGCGGGGATGAGCTCCTGCAGCCAGTCAGGGGGGACCTGCAGTCCACAGGCCCTCTCAAAGGAGCTGAGGAACCCGCCTATGTCGCCCATGTCCTTCAATTGGGCCACCACGAGCTTCTCCAAGCATCTGGCCACCCCGGGCCTTTGGGGCTCATCTGCACTCGGCGCAGTTGGGGCCCTGCCGCTTCTCCGCTCGGCCATGGCCAGCTCATGCTGCCGCTGCTCTCACGGTCCTGGACTTCCACCTTCATCTGCAGCTGGATTTCTAGCCGCCGCAGCTCCGAGGGGTTGGACCCCTGGGTGGACTACGGCTTGCAGTGCTCCCTGGGAGGCAGTCCGGTCTCTTCGGCGGCCTCCAGCACTCCGCCCCTCTCCGAGCCTGACACGCTCCCAGTGGGGTCTGGCTGTTCCCCACGGGACAGGATCCCAGCCCTGTGGCTGGTCATTCTCTTCCAGCCGGGCAATCAGCTGGGCCTTGCTGCGCTCCGCACAGGCAAGCCCCTCTCTGCACAGCTTCACCAGCTCTGCCTTCAGCAGTTGGGTATAGGCCATCTCCCGCTGGTCCTCGGTGCAGACTCACCAGTCTAGTGCTGCTGCGCCCACGATTCTCAGGAACCGCCGCTCTGTTTCCAGCACGCCTGGTTCCATGGCTCTTGCTTCTACTGCGCCTAGTCACTCGCCGCTGGATGCTCCATCCACGGGGTGCAGTGCATCCCGCTCCTGACACCAGTGTGACGACGCGTTGGGGTCCTCTGACTCCTGCACCCCCGTAATGGCACGAACAGACTCCACCAGCCCGTAGAATGGAGGGAGTTTATTCCTTCTCCAGGATACAGCACAGCACAGCACCGATGTAATCTGGTTACAGGGCAGGTCTAGGATGCCTCAGCCCCCCCTTGCGATGGGGGAGATTGGGCCCCTAAATCCCAGCCCCTGGCTTAGGCTGGTTCCTCCATGATCCCAGACAGAAACTAACCCTCTCTTCCAGCCCTGCCCCAGCCAGGGCAGCATTTCCCTTCCTTTGTCTCTCTCCTTGGGGGGTAGCTGGTCAGACAGGTTGAGACACCCTCTTTGCATAATGCCTCATCTCCAGTCCTTCTGGGCTGTGGTACCGATGGCAGCCAGTGGGGGTTACCACAGAGCCAGCATAGAAACCAGCCAGGTACCCCCACTACGTCACAGATAGAGGTCCATCAAATCATGACAGGTCTGGAGAAAGTGAATAATGAAAAGTTATTTACTTGTTCCCATAACACAAGAACTAGGGGTCACCAAATGAAATCAATGGGTAGCAGGTTTAAAACAAACAAAAGGATGTTTTTCTTCACTCAGCACACAGTCAACCTGTGGAACTCCTTGCCAGAAGATGTTGTGAAGGCCAGGAATTTAACAGGTTTCAAAAAAGAACTAAATAAATTCATGGAAGGAGAAAGATACTCTCCACATTCCTCTGGCTAGTAGATTTTGTGTGCTCCAGCCCCATGGCGAACAGCAAAGGTGGGGGGCAACACAGGCTCCCCAATGCTGGAGGGAGCCCTGAGCCTTGGGGGCTGGATTCAGGCAAGATGGGGGCAAAATCCGGCCCCCAGGCCTTAGGTTCCCCACCCCTGCTCTAGTGACACAGCAATTTGCACATCTCCAGGGTGATAACCCACAGTTTGCAGACGTGCGGCCGTCCCCCGGCCGAAGATGAATGTCCGGCGGGCTGCTTGCACACCTCACGGCTGTGCACGGCAGGGCCACGCAGCCACACGGGGGTCCAGCATCCTACCTGCTGCAAACTCTCTGATCTCCAGAGAAGCCTTGGGCCTGTGGCATGGGCACTTGGTGAGCCTGGCCCTAGGAGAAGGCGGCAGAGAGATGCTGACCTGCTACCTCTCACAATGGCCTTTCTCAAACTCCCTGGTGCCCAGTTGCTGTGCTCCAGCCCAGCCAGCCTGCTCTCTGCTCCCAGCCGGCTTAGCAGTGGGCGGGGGCAATGCCTGGCAGACCCTACGTTAGCGCCAGGCTGTCTGAGGTCTCTGCGGGGAGCCGGGCTGCTCTCGCTTCACTGGGTTGTTCTCTGCTTTGAGCATGGACAGGGCAGCCAGGTGCTGCCACTCCGGAGAGAGGTGGCGCTGGGCGAGGGGGAATCTGCCCCTCGATGAGGCCAGGAGGCCAAGGCTGGCAATCAATGGCACCGGTCTCCTGTCTCCCGGGGGTGCTCCAGCCCCAGCTTTGGCACCTGCCTGGCCCTCCTGCTGAGCCCTGCTCCCTGCACAGTGGGGCCCGTCTCCATTCATTCAGCTGCCCCACGCTGCCAGTGTCCTGTGAGGCAGCCCGTTTCAGGGCAAGGAGCCTCCCGCCAGGATTATTGGGGGCAGGCAGGCTTCATTCCTCAGCCAGGGTGTCTGTCCAGCCAGGCTCTGCCTCCCGCCTGCTCCGGGCCAGCAGGGGCGATCAGATCCCCCTCGGCTTCCCTTCCACCCCCTCCTTGGGGAGCAGGGCTGTGCAGAGCAGAGCGGCCCTGAGCCCGCTGCTACCGGGGATCTCCGCTGGGTGCAGGGAGTCACTTCTGGCGGCCTGGGCTAAGGCGACCCTGCTGGGGTTGGCCGGGCTGTGCGGGGCACGAGGAGAGAGGACGAGGTCTCCCTGGGCCTGGACAAAGGCAGGTGGAGGCTGAGAGGTGGCCGGGAGCCAGCCTGCCACCGTCATCGCCACGGGGGCTCTTTGAAGAGCGGCCGTGCTTCCAGCAAGCACACAGCAGGTCGTGCCAACGGGGAGAGGCGCAGGCAGCGCTGGGCAGGGCAGCCCGTCTCCGCCAGCACGGCTCTCGCTGCACCTGGCGAAGATGATCTGCTGGGCTGGGCGTGTTGCATATGCTGCCCCCACGGGCGCAGGGAGCCAGGAAACAGATGGAGCGGAAGGCAGGTAAATAAACAGCGTTTTCTCTCCCCTCTTGGGCCCCGGGGGCTCGTTAATGGCGCTGCCAGAGGGGCGAGACTGAGACGCTGGTGGCAGCCAGGCACCCCGCTAATCTCTGCTCATGCCCCTCGCTCCTGACTTGCTGTTCCGGCCCCCAGCTCTGCCCCTGCGCCGCAGACTCCTGCCCCTGCCGGCTGGAGGCAGGAGACCGCCTGTGGGGGCTGCTCCGGGGCCAGCGGCGCGGCGGAGCCGGGCATGCAGGGAGGGGCGGCGAGGCGGCAGAGGCGCTGGAACTACCAGGCGCTTGGGGCTGGGGGCTTGGCCCGAGGTTCCCCAACACGCTGCCGAATGCAAATGCAGCTAGTGACCCAGGAGCCCCTCAATCGGGCCTGACTGTGCTGGGGGAGCTGGTGGCAGAGGCAGCCCCAGGGGTCTGCTGTTCTCCGGTGCTGCCCAGCAGCAAAGGGCCACAGGCCCCTGGGTTAGTGATGGCTCCCGGGGCTCAGCAAGAGCCGGCCGAGTTGGCAAGCCAAAGGGCGGCAAATTCCACCCAGGCTGCTGCTCCGGCCCCTCGCGCCCCCAGGATTGGCTCTGTAGGGGAGGCAGAGCAGAGCCCGCGTCCATAGACAGCAGCAGGGCTCACAGGAGGGACCAGGGAGCAGGTCTGGCTCTGACCTGCAGAGAGCGGAGCTGTGGGGTCGCTGGGGCCATTTTAACCGCGTGGCTTTTCCGGTAGCGATGGCAGGCCAGGCCGGTGTGACTCAGAGCTCGGGGTCAGCGGCTGGTAACGGAGTTGGCTGGTTCCAGGCCGGGCCAAGAGGGACTTGTGACCGTGCTCCCCACGTGGCCCCCAGGCAGCCTTCAGGTCTGGGATGTAGGTAACTCCTGCTTCTGCGGCTCTCCCCTTCCAGCTGGGCTCTCAGGGCGCCTGCCTTTCCGGCCGTGCTGGGGCGTGCCTGGCGCGGCAGAGCCCCTGGCTGGGTGGTGGGGAGGGCTGTGGGCTGGGAATCGGCTCCAGCCGGGTCCGCTGCTGAAAGGGGGGTGGTGAGATGGCCCCAGGGCACACGCTGTGTGGGGTGTCACAGGCTGTGCCAACGCTGGGATCTGCTGGGGAAAGGCTCCTGCCCCAGGGCCGTTTGTATCTCACTGTAGCTTGCTGGTGAGATCATCCGCTCTGCTGCCTCGTGGTGGGAACTTGGGGCTGGCTGGCGCTGCTGCCCCTGGGCCGAGGCCCCGGGATCTGACCCAGGCACACAGCTGCCCAGGACACCGCTGGGCATGCCAGGCCCAGGGTAACCTCAGAGGCCACAGGGCAGTCTATGGGGCCAGAGGCCTGAAATCAAAGTGAGGAGGCTACTTTCATGTGCTGCATGGTGCCATGGTACTGACAGACCCTAAAGGCCTCTTTCTCGGGCACTGTAACAAGCTGTGGCCAGCTCCCACCTCACAGCTGTCACTGTGCTGCACATCATGGCTGGAACATCGCAGGGACAGGACTCAGCTCCTCCTGTTCTGAAAGCATAGGCCCCCTAGGAGAATCTCCCTTGGCTGTCAGCTGCATGGGGGCTATGACACACAGTCAAGACAATTCTGGTTCCCACCAGCAGAGGGCAGACACACCAGCCACTGCATTACTGTACTGTTCACTGAGCAGGGAGTGGGAAAGTCTCAATGTGCATTTTGTGCTTGTCTTATGTGGCTAATGGGAGGAGGGGGCGGTGACTGAGTGAAAGCACTGCTGACCCCAGCCATTTGGAAATCGGGTGGGGCACAGGTCCTGAGATGGGCTGAAAATGACAGGCTTTATAATACTAAAATGTATCCCAGAATGAAATCTCGCGTACGTACCCCAGCGACACACACAGCTGCAGGTATTAACTGTATTCTGCACAGCATGGGCCATAGTAACTAGAACTTCGGGTTTTATTTTTGGGGCCACATTTCCAAGCTCTGCTCGGCAAACATGAGGGCTAGAAACTTGCTTTTAAAAAGCAGGAGGTGGAAGATCTCCTGGCAGCCTGTGACTCTAGCAGCCGGGTTTACACAAAATACGCCGCCCCCCCCCCGTGGTTTTCAGCCTGGGATCCGTGGGGGTCCCAAGATTTCCAGAGGGGCCCACATCACCATTCAGAATTTGTGAGGGGCCTGCAAATGAAACACCGGTTGAAAGCCAGCGGCCTCCACTGCAAGAGTGGGCAGTGCTGGAGTTGCAGAAAGCCCCCCCCACACCCATGCCCAGGTGCTGCGTCTCACGCGCTCCTTGCTGGCCGGCTTCCTGCGCCGTTTCTGAGCCAGCGCAGTCGGTTTTTGCTCTGCTCGGCAAACGGTGCACGGGGGCTGATCCGCAGCGCAGATCTGACTGGCCTGGGGGCTCTCCTCAGAGTTGCCATCCTCCACGTTTGCAATGACTCCAGCGATAGGAGCTTCGTGGGCGGCCTGGCTGGAGCGGCTCCCTACTGAGCTGTGTTCTGGCCCCTGCATGGAGGCCTGCGTGGGGTGAAGCCATTGCGGGTTCGCCTGCAGGGCTGAGGGGGGCATGGCAGGCCCAGAGATGCTGCGATCCCAGAGACCAGCTGAAGGCCCGTTGTGTGTGGGAGGCAGCCATTGCTATAGATCAGTCTGAGAAAAAAAGGGGGCTGGAGAATAGGCCAGGGCTGGGGCAGGAACAGGCCTCAGGATTTCCAGGGGGCCCCTGGAAATGGGCTATTGGGGTTAGACCCCTTGGGTCTCTGAAGCATCTGCCTGAGCCCTGGGACAAATTGCTGCCGAGGGGGCTACTCAGAAAGGGGCAGAGATCAGCCCAGTCCCCCTTCTGCTGGGATGGGGGGGGCTCTTTATCAAAGGGCTGCTGCAGAGGCTCCATGACCCCCCACTCCATGGTCTGCGCCCCCAGCTGGGCGGGTGCCGTGGGTCTGGGCCGGGGCAGCAGCTGGCCGGGGGGCTCCTTCCGTTCAGGTGGAACAAAAGACAGGACTATGCAGCACTTTAAAGACTAACAAGATGGTTTATTCGGTGATGTGGCCGCTAGAGGGAGCCGGCTGCCCAGTACCTGCCCTGCCCAGGGAGGTGGGTGGCTGCCGGCTGCCCCAGGGGGCTGTTGCCACAGGGCGCTGCCTGCAGGACACGCTGGGCCCCGTGTCCTGCCCGGCCCGGTGAAGCTGAGCAAAGGGCTGGGTCCCTGGTGGCACTGGGAGCCCCCCCGACCCACGGCTCGGTGGGCCCAGGGACCGAGCCACTGTGCAGATCTGCCCTGCACCCCACAGCCCAGGCCGGTGCAGAGGCTGCTCAGCAGCCCGGAGCTTAACTCTGCTCTTCCCCAGCCCGGGGCTTTTACAGCTGCCCCCCTCCGGCTTCTCCACAGCCAGGCCTGCCGCTGGCTGAGCAGCCTGGGCCCCTGGGCTGCCAGGGGGCGAAGGGAGAGGCAACCACTGGCTGCTTCCCCTGGGCTGTGGGCCTGTGGCTGGGGGTGCAGGGACCCCTGGGCTGCGGGCCTGTGGCTGGGGGTGCAGGGACCCCTGGGCTGCGGGCCTGTGGCTGGGGGAGCAGGGACCCCTGGGCTGCGGGCCTGTGGCTGGGGGTGCAGGGACCCGTGGGCTATGGGCACAGGGACAGGCCTGGGGCTGACTTGTCCAGGGCCTCAGGCCGACAGACACACTGCGCTGTCTTGTGTGGATTGAAGTGTCCCGGGCAGGCTGGCTCCCGAGCTCCCGTGAGGAACGGGAGCCGGGGGATCCATGGACTCCTTGGGGCTGCGTGCTGTCCCAGGCGGAGCAAAGGGGCTCTGCCCCATGGTATGGGGGTCCCACGGTCCTTGCCCTCTCTGGTGCTCCCCCGTCCAGCCATGACACCCCTTCTGTGGGCTCAGCACCAGGCCCTTCCCGTGGCCGTGTCCCAGGTTCAGGCGGGTGCAGCAGGGCCTGGCCGTGCTGGGAAGGGATCGCAGAGCTGTGAGCGAGCAGCCTGCAGCCCACGGGACCCTGCTGGGAATAGCTGGGGATTGGCAGCTCCCAGGGCCTGCTCCTGCGGTTTGGGGAATCCTGTTATGGCCAGCGCAGCTTCCTGTTTAGACTCAGGGCAGCAGGTCTCCTCCGCAGCCCAGGCTCCCACGCAGAGGTCGGTCTAGACTCCTTTCCGGGCTGATTTTCCAGCCCAGGGGCTGCACTACGCCTGCAACCACCCCCCCCCACCTGCCCGCCCCTGCCATTGGGGGAGCTGCAAGCCCCAGCGTCCGTCTGCGCGTCCAGTCCTGGTGCCTGGGGCTCGCCAGGCTGGGCTCCCATGGGTCTCCTGGGGCCCCTGTGTCTCCAGGGCAGCACGGGGCGTGTGCCGGATGCAGCCAGGCCAGCGTGGAGCCGGCGCTGTGAGAGTCAGTCCCTGCCCCAAGGAGGGGTGGGAAGGCCGGAGGAGGGGAACGAGACTCCTGCTCCTCCGTGTTAGACAGCCTGGGGCTGGGGGCACCTGCCACACCCCCTGTGCCACGGCTGCAGGGGCTCAAGGGCCCAGTGGCCCAGCCTGGGGCGGGCAGGAGAGAACCTTATTTTTTAACACACAAAATTCCGCCCCCAGTCCCAAGACTCCAAGAGCTGGGGCCGCGTGAACAGCTCCAGGTCCCACGGGCCGCAAGCCCATGCAGAGGGCTGGCCCCACTGTGCTGTGCCTGCTGCTGCCTCTGCAGTAGTGCCACGCACGCCCTCGCCTGCCTTAAGGACAGCGCGGGGCAGGGCTCCGTGGCCACCCCGCCCCAGGACCCGGCTCCAAGTCATGCCTGGGGACAGGGCCTCTGCTGAGCATGGCCCTGTTCTGACTTGCAGGAGTGGAGCCCATCAGCATCCTCGGGCTTATCCTGGGCATCGGCCTGGCCCTGCTGCTCCTGGGCACCCTCGGCTACTCCCTGATCAAGTGGTACCTGAGAGGAGCAGGCTGGCACCGTGAGTATGGGCTGGGGGAGCAGGGCGCAGAGGCACTGACTGTGCCACCCACTGACCTTACCCTCCCGCTAGCCACACCGAGGGCAGAACGAGCGCACGGGAGGAACAAATGGCCCGTGGCCGGAATTAGCAGCCTCCTGGCCGCAGCATCCCCCCAGAGCAGCTGTGCATGAAACCAGGCCCCTGGAGGCCAGATCAGCTCGTCCCAGGCTTGGACTGCTCTGGGTTCCAGGCAGTGGGGTCTGCTGCGTGGCTAGGTGGGGCCTGGGGCGGAGGGGTCCGTGTCTGAGCCTGGGGAACTCCCCGCCGCACATCGCAGCACATCCCCGCCCAGCACTGTGCGCTGCCCCCCGCACAACGTGGGTGGGCGGGCCAGGGAACGGGCTTCCCAGTGCCACGTGCATTGTGTGGTCTTAGCGCTTCTCCACGCCTAACGCTCTCCCCCTCCCTCCCTCCCAGGGCCTAACTTCGTTTTCAACCTCTATCACATCCGGTGAGTATCTGCTACGCCCTCGGTGGGCACGTGCCGCGCTCTCCTGGGGGAGGGCGGGTCAGCAGTTGTGCCCCCGTGGTACCAGCGAGCCAGGCAGAGGACAGCTCCCCTGCCAGGTGGCACTGTGCAGCGTTGGGGGGGAGTGCCAGGCAGCGGTGTGTCCCTCTGTGCTTCCAGCGCTCCCTGCGGGGAGATGTCAGCTAGTCTCTTGCTCCGGCTCTTGCCTTTGCCTGGAGTGTCCCAGCAGTGGGAATGGAAGGGAAATGCCAGGCCCATTACTCGGCTACACCCCCCTCGCGCTCCGCCTAAGTGCCGTGTGCTGACCAGGGGCTGCAGTGCCAGGCCGACAGCCTGCCAGAGCCAAGCCCAGCGCCGACTCAGCGTCAGACGCCAATAGTCCCAGGCCCTCGCTCTAGACGTGTGGAGGGGGCGGTGGTTCTCTGGGTTCAGGTCGAGATGGAGCCGAGGGCTGGGCTGCCGGGGTCTGGGGCATTTCCGCATGTAATGTGGGTGGCTCCAGCCATGATGGGCATCCCAGTCCTCATCAGCCCAGCGCCTGGTACAAACCAGTCGTGGGTGTGTGCCTGGCCCCGAGCGGCTCCATCAGGCCCCCGCCTCTCTCTGGCTCCCTTCAGCAGCCTCAAGTCTGTGGAGGTGGAGCTGGGCCCGCCCTTCACGGTCAGCGGCTCCATGAGCGACAGCGGAGGCGGCTACACACGGTTCCACGACCGGCACGTCTGACGCCCGATGCTGGCGCGGAAGGTGAGAGGCTGCGGCTCAGTTCCTGCAGGGCAGGGAGCCGGGCGGCGGGTCCTCCCCAGAGCCTCAGTCTGAATCGGCTGGGATACAAGCAGTCGCTTGGAAATTGGGGACGAGGGAGTCCCCCTCCACCCCTTGAGCAGGGCTGCCTCCTCTCCCCCCAGCTCTTCACTGCAAGCTGCTTTCCCTTCCGCTCTCCCGCCTCCCAGCACCGGCAGGGAACTGCTCTGGGCCAGGCCAGGGGAGGCAGGGCGGGAGAGGGCGGCTCTGTAGCTGGTTCTTGCTTTTCCATGAACTATTACGGCCCGCCCTCGGCATTGTCCCTGTCCCGCCATGGCTGCAGCGCGCAGGCCGTGCGATCTGTGGGCCCTGCGCTGGGGCTGGAGTCCCCTCTTTCAGCCCCCCCACTGCTGCTGAGAACACGCAGCGAACGCACCTGAGAACAGTGCCGGGAACCCGGCTGGGCCTCTGGGACTGGGCGCCCCTGTCTCCATCCCCGACAGCCCGTCCATTTCGCCCCCATGCCCCGAGCCCCGGGAGACCCCGTTCCCGCTGCCAGAGATGCACGTGTGCTGAGAGCCTGACCTTTCCCCTCTCTCGTGACAGGCCGCTGGCTCTGCAGAGGGGCTGCGCTCGGCCGTGTGAGCAATGTCCGGTTCCCTGGGCCTGCGCTGCTCGGGATACGCACGCTGCCTCTCTGCCCCTCTTCACTGGGCTGGCCCGCGGCTGCTGGAGCTCGTGCACGTGGCTAGGACGGACTCACAGCAGGAATCCGGCGCGAGGAACAGACTGCACCTCAGCATCTCGCTGGGCTCCGGCACTGCCCCGGCAGCAGCGCAGTTAGTGGCACCGTGGCTGCTAAGGGAGAGCAGTGCTGGCCTCCCGGTGCTAAGGCAGGCGGGCCGGGGCAGAGTGAGGGCAGCCGGCTTCAGCAATTGGAACGGGCACGCGACCCCCATCCCCCTCTGTTCCCCAGGGGGAAAATCTCCTTCGCCCGCTTCTCACGGCTCATTATTGGTGCCCGGTAGCATGCATGTGGGCCTGGGCCCCGGCAGACGCTGTCCACATGGGACGGGGGGAACCTGCCGTCTCAGGGCGATGTGAGAGATGACAGGTGGGCCCTATGGATGGGCAGGGAGAGACCCAGGTAAGAGCACAGGTAAATGGCCCCCTGCCACCTCTGCCAGGTGGCACCCAGCTCAGACGGGCACCGCTGGCCACCCCAGTGCACGGAGAGTGGATGGCCTCGCCCACACACAGCCCAGCTGAGCACGCTGCCCGGCGTGCTACTGTCACAAGAACAGCCAGACGGGGTCAGCCCAAAGGTCCATCCAGCCCGGTGTCCAGTCTGCCCACAGCGGCCAATGCCAGGTGCCCAGAGGGAGGGAACACAACAGGTAAACCTCATATGATCCCTCCCCTGTCACCCACCTCCAGACAAACAGAGGCCAGGGACACCATTCCTACCCATCCTGGCTAATAGCCATTGATCGACCTAACCTCCATAAATCTATCTAGCTCTTTTTTTGAACCCTGTTAAAGTCCTGGACTTCACAACATCCTCTGGCGAGGAGTTCCACAGGTTGACTTTGCAGTCCCTGGGCGGGAGCAAGACGCAAGGCTAGACAGCGATTGGCTGGTCTGCAGCCCGACTGGCCTTGCTGCTTGGTGCTTGGAGGAGCCAAGCAGCCAGTGGTGTAGCTAGAGCCGCCTCTTGTCCGGCTGCTGGCCGGCTTTCCCGTATTCTGGAGAGTTCCCCTCAGAAAACCCCCTTGCCATGATTGAGGCTTGTTGGGTGGTGGGAAATCCTGGGTTTTCCCCAGGCTCCTGTTTCAATTCCCTCGCTCACAGGTCAGCCCAGGGCTACAGACTCAGTCTGAGGCAAGTGACTTCCCCTCCAACAGCAAGGGGCTGCTGACGGAATAACGGCTCAGCCTCCTCTGGAGCAGCGCTCGGGGAGCCGCCTCTCCCCCCAGCCTCAGGAGAAGGGGCTTGGCCCAGCCGCACAGGCGTAATGGCTGGGAGCCATCCCCAGAGAGCAGCTATCAGTGGGTCACAGCCGTGCTGGAAGGGCAGAGCGAGTGGGGCCCCGCCGGTTCTGCTCTGTACTCTCTGTGGTGACTCAGATAATGGCAGAACGCAGACGCTGCTAAGCTTGGCGGGTGACACCACGCTGGGAGGGTTACACTGCACGGGAGGGTAGGGCTACATTTGAAAATGGTCTGAGGTCAGTAGGATGAGGTTCAATAAAGGCAAATACAAAGCACTGCCCTTCAGGGAGGAACAGTCAGTCGCACACGTACAAATGGGAAATGAGCACGTAGGAAGGCGCCCTGCAAAAAGGGATCTAGGGGTCAGAGTGGCCCACAAGGTGAACAGCAGCCCACAGTGGGACGCTGCTGCAAGAAAAGCAAACGTGATTCTGGGCTGCATGAACAGGAGTGTGGTGGGCCAGACGCGAGAAGTCATTCTTCCGCTCTGCTCTGCGCTGGTTAGGCCTCAGCTGGAGTTGTGTCCAGTTCTGGGCACCACATTTCAAGAAAGATGTGAAGAAATTGGAGAAAGTCCAGAGAAGAGCAACACGAATGATGACAGGCCGAGAGAACAGGAGCTATGCGGGAAGACGGAAAGAACTGGGCTTGTTTAGTTTGGAAAAGAGAAGACTGAGATGGGACATGATAGTGGTTTTCAAGTATCTAAAAGGGTGTCACAAGGAAGAGGGTGAAAACTTGTTCTCCTTGGCCTCTGAGGAGAGGACAAGAAGCAATGGGCTTAAACTGCAGCAAGGGAGGTTTAGGTTGGACATTAGGAAAAACGTCCTGCCCGTCAAGGGGTTAAACACTGGAATACGTTGCCTGGGGAGGTTGTGGAATCTCCATCTCTGGAGATATTGAAGAGCAGCTGGACAGACGACTGTCAGGGCTGGTCTAGACAGTGCTGGGTCCTTCCGGGAGGGCCGGGGACTGGACTCGATTAAATGACCCCCAGAGGCCCCTTCCAGCCTTATGGTTTGTTCCATGCTGCTCTCTCCCTTCTCCATGGCCAGGTCCCAATGCCACTGTTGTGTGACCATAAGGGAGCGTGTTTGTAATGAGCGTGCTGGGCAGGCATTCCCAGCCACTGTGCCGGCTGTCGCAGGGCTGTCCGATGCAGAGGTGCCGTTGGCAGGGTGTTCTCGGGGTGTGAAATCAGGCCTGCCCCAGAACTAGGGATGCAATAGTGTAGTCGATTAACTGGTTAACCAATAAGCAAAAGCGTACTGATTAATGCTGTAGACGACACGCATTCCCCCTCCGCCCGACAGTAGCTGGCTGGCCAGCGGCCCGACTCACTCCTGTCTCGCGCTGGGTCCGGGACCCACCCCTGCTGCGGCTCTGCATTGAAAGTGTGTTAGAAGCTGGCAGGCAGGCAGCCCGGCTCGTGGCAGGTCCGGGAGCTGGTTTTTAAATCAGCTCCCCTCGCAGACCAGCCCCTGCCTGGTACCCTGCGCTGCTGCCTCTGATTATAGTCCCCGGGTGCTAGAGACCAGTCACGTAACTGATAGGAACTCTTGAGGTGAATCGACTACTCAATTAACCGACATTTAACATCCCTCCCCTGAACAGTCGTGTTCTTTGCAGGGCAAGAGGGGTCTGCCCCTGCTCTGTCCCCCGCCCCAGCCCATTGCCGGAGCTCCCAAATGTAGGCCCAGGACTCGGAGGACTAGGCTGGACTCCTGTAGGCCTGCTCCCCGGAGACAGCCCTGTTGACCCCGGTGGCAGAGGACTAGCTAAGCAAGGTTCATTTCCTCTTTCCAAGGGGTGCAGCTTTCTCCACTCCTCCTGGCCCGGGGACCACGGCCAGGCCCGGTCTGCCCCATGCCCAGAAGTTGGAGGGCAGTTTTGTGATGCAAACGAGGGCCCTTGCAGCCTCCTTTGCTTTCCCGCGGTGCTTGGCTTCCGCTTGGAGTTCCTTCCCCGCCGGGGCTCCTTCCTAGTTTCGAGTGGTCACGAAAGCTGGGGGAATTCCTGGGCGCTCCGTTTCTTTGAAAAGGAGCCCAAACAGCACATGCTCCGTTTCCACTGAAATGAAAGTGCTGCCCCTTTTGTGCCTCAGGCAACTTCTCCATCTGCGCCGAGGTCGGTTCCTTCTGCCGGGCGTGGGGGGAAGCATGGCCCGGGGCAGTGTCGGAGTGAGCCCCGACTATACCATACCTCCCGCACGGACCGGCGGGCAGCCTGGGCACGGACTCAATTGGCTCCCGCTTGGAATGGGGATAAGAGACATCCGTGCACGCCTTAGCTTCGTCTGCCAGGGCTGCCATCCAGGGAGAGGCCTTGGGGCTGACTTCAGTGCCCCATGCTGCACCCCCATCCGGGCCACGTGAGGCGCAAAGCACATCTCTTCCCCCCGTTCGCAGCTGGGGGTTGCTCTGAGCTCCTCCGTGGAGAGGGGCCCCGGCTGTTCCTGGATTGTCTCACGTTGGGGCTGGAGGTGGGCACTTTCCACCATGGATCACGCATGTACCATACGCCAGCAGGGCCGACTTATCCATTAGGTACAGTAGGCACAGTGCCTAGGGCCCATGATACTTTTAGGGGCCCACGAAAATGTTTTAATTTCTTTTAAAATCAGAAGAAAAAAAATGAACTTTCAGGGTCGAAGAAAATGTTTTAATTTTTTTCTCACATCAGAAAAAAATGAAACTTGTAGGGCCCACGAAAATCTATTAAATTTTGCCTAAAACAGAAAAAAAATAAAATGTTGAAGTATTTAAAGTTATATCAAAAATAATTTTTAATATTGATATTTCAGGGCTCGCCAAACCGCGGTGAGCCCTGCTCGCCAGCCGCACTGTCCGGCAATCTGCGCATGCTCAGATCGCCCGAACCCGGCTCTTCCGGGTTGCAATCTACTCGCCACGGGCGAGTCGATTGCATTATTTGTTGAGCCCTGGATATTATTATGGTGAGAGGGGCCCACGAAGGCAAAAGTGCCTAGGGCCCACAAAAGTCATAATGTGCCTCTGTACACCAGGGCAAGGGCAATTAACTCCTTGTGTGCCACGGCTCAGTGCCCGGCACTGCACATGGCCATCGGCATGCCCACGTGCAGGAGTGCGCTGTGCCGAACCTTTGCCTGGCATGAGATAAGCAGGGACTCTGGGAAAGCCACAAGGCTACAGAATGGGCTGATGGGCTGCAGAGATCTGTCCTGGTGTTTGTCCAGGTGGGCAAATGCCGTGTGCACCATGAGCCTGCAACACACTTCCCTCTTCAGTGACGTCACAGCACCGCACGGCAACGTGTCCGCATGAAACGAGGAAGGAAAGCAGCTGCTGCAGAAAGGCCCAGGTGCTTGTTCATCGCTTTCCGGTTGCCACGCTCAGGCCCTGAATGGCCCCCAGTGCTCCGCACACCAGCCACAGTGTGGGCAGTGAGATCTGCTGGCAAAATCGGAAAGCAGCCCGACGGGTGGGCAAGCTCGTGCCTTGGCTAGAGTCCACCTAGCGCGGGGAGGCCTGGCGCAGGCCCTGGGGGGAGGGGGAGAAGGAAGGAGCGTTAGGCATTGGGCACTGGCTCCCTCCATCACCGCAGGAAAGGATCTCCCCTCTGCAGGCCTGGTGCAGAACAGCGGGCTGCCCAGGTGTGCACTTCCCGCCAGAGCCGGCCGGGGCCCGGCTTGCAATAGCTCAGTACCCGGGATGGATTTGGTTACTTTCACTGCTGGACCCACCTGGGGGATGCGCCATTCAGTGAAGACTCCGAGGCATCAGACTCTTAGCAGCGTTGGGCTGGCTACCTGAGCGTGGCGTGTCCTGGCAGCCGGTATGGGGTGCTGCCCCGCTCGTGGCATCTCCTGGCAGCTGTGGCAAGTTGGGGGCGGTGCCCTGGCACCCCTGCTGCAGAGCATGTGCGCTGTCTTGTGGAGCTGCCAGCCGCTACCGGCCCAGGGCTGGAGACGCTGCCCCGCGCATTGACGGTGTCTCCAGACGCGCCGCCCCACCCCGCGCGGTGACGGTGTCTCCAGACGTGCCGCCCCACCCCATGCGGTGACGGCGTCTCCAGACACGCCGCCCCACCCCATGCGGTGATGGTGTCTCCAGACACG
Source organism: Rafetus swinhoei (assembly GCA_019425775.1). Classification (NCBI taxonomy): domain Eukaryota; kingdom Metazoa; phylum Chordata; order Testudines; family Trionychidae; genus Rafetus; species Rafetus swinhoei. The sequence continues at coordinate 19,009,216 of CM033429.1, read as the reverse complement.
CTGCCCCACCCCGTGCGGTGACGGCGTCTCCAGACACGCTGCCCCACCCCGTGCGGTGACGGTGTCTCCAGACGCGCCGCCCCCACCCCGCGCGGTGACGGTGTCTCCAGACGCGCCGCCCCACCCCGTGCGGTGACGGTGTCTCCAGACGCGCCGCCCCCAACCCGCGCATTGACGGTGTCTCCAGACGTGCTGCCCCACCCCACGCAGTGACGGTGTCTCCAGACGCGCCGCCCCACCCCGTGCGGGTACGGTGTCTCCAGACGCGCCGCCCCACCCCATGCGGTGACGGTGTCTCCAGACGCGCCACCCCACCCCGCGCGGTGATGGTGTCTCCAGACGTGCTGCCCCACCCCACGCGGTGACGGTGTCTCCAGACGCGCCGCCCCACCCCGTGCGGGTACGGTGTCTCCGGACGTGCCGCCCCACCCCGTGCGGTGATGGTGTCTCCAGACGTGCCGCCCCACCCCATGCGGTGACGGTGTCTCCAGACGCGCCACCCCACCCCGCGCGGTGATGGTGTCTCCAGACGTGCTGCCCCACCCCACGCGGTGACGGTGTCTCCAGACGCGCCGCCCGCCCCACCCCGTGCGGGTACGGTGTCTCCGGACGTGCCGCCCCACCCCGTGCGGTGATGGTGTCTCCAGACGTGCCGCCCCACCCCGTGCGGTGATGGTGTCTCCGGATGCGCCGCCCCACCCCACGCGGTGACGGTGTCTCCAGACGCGCCGCCCCACCCCACGTGGTGACGGTGTCTCCGGACGCGCCGCCCCACCCCGCGCAGTGACGGTGTCTCCAGACGCGCCGCCCCACCCCACGTGGTGACGGTGTCTCCGGACGCGCTGCCCCACCCCGCGCGGTGACGGTGTCTCCAGCACCGCGCGAGGGAGCAGCACAAGCAGCTCGCAGTGCTCTTTGCACGTGCCCAGTCTCTGCATTGCTGGGGCAGCCGGGGCTGGTACCGACACAGGCCACGGCCGAGGTTTTGCCACGTGCCCCTGCTGCAGTGCAAGGCAAACTTGCCCATCACTGTCCTCATCCACGAGACCGGCCCCCTTGGCCTCGCCCTCCCCTGAGCGCAGCCGTGACCTCCCGGGGCCCTGCCTGTGGCTGCCTGGTTCTGGCTGGCCAGCCGGTACCATGTTGGGCGCCCTGGGCGGCTTGAGTGCAGGCTGGGCAGCAGGGAGGGGGCTCTTGGAGGTCAGAAGTGACAGCCAGTGCGCCCTGGGGAGCGGCTTTGGGAAGGAAGAGCTGGCCGGCTGGGGTGCTGGAGGCAGCGTGGCGCAGGGTTTCCTGCTAAGCAGCAGGCCAGATAAAGGGGCCGGCTGGGGGTGCGCTGTTCCCCTGCTGCAGCCTCCCCTCCCGCACCATTTCGGGAGGGCAGGGGACTGAACCCCCCCACCCTGTGAAATTCAGGCGCCCACGCTGGCTGCTGTTCCCCTTCCTGTGATTTCCCCTCTCTCCTGGCAGGGGAAGGGAGGGGAGGGGGCAGAGTGAGCAGCCTCCTGTATGAATCTGGGGGGGGCATGAGCCCCTCTTCCCTAAAGAGCACCCTTGCCCCCTGCACTCTCTGCATCCACACGTACCCCAGCTCCCTGCCCTGAGCCCCACACCTCCAAGCTCCTGCCCTGACTCCTGGAGCCCCCCTCCCACAGCCCCCTGCACTTACATTTCTTACAGGTACTGTCGTATTGCAAACCCCCCTGCCCTAAGCCCCCGTGTACCCGTGGGACATGTACCCCACTTTCATCTCTGAACGGCGCCCGAGAAGATGTTTTCTCCAGAGGAGAAACCCGAAAAGCGACGCTCTTGTGCAGCGGAAGGAACAAAACCAAACCCAGACCCAAGCTGCTCCTTGGCAGGGTTTGCAGGGGAGCAGAGCTCCCACCCACAAGGCCAGGCATGCAAGCGGGGTGCTGAGTCTGAGCGTGCAGGAGGCCTGCAGCTGCACGGAGCCGGGACAGCAACAGGAAGCGGAATGGGTAAAAGCCACAGCAGGGGGAGAAGCTGTCTGCCCTCATGGCCTTGCTGGGGTGGGGTGGGCGGGTGCCATGTAAATACACAGGGGTGCAGTGGGGCTAGAGGAGTGCAGGGGAGGAGAGCTACAGACTGGCTGCAGCACCTGGGGGGCTGGGCTCCTTGTGGCTTTTTCACTCGCTTTTTGCTCACTTCCTGCACGTGAGTAAGTGGTAGCAGCCTGGGCCTGGAGCCAGCCAGAGTGTTTTCAGCCCTAGCCACCAGATTGGTGAGGCCAGATGAAATTTAACCTCCTTCCTGCCTCCCTCCCAAATCCTCAGGGCATCGGCTGAGAAAAAGTGTTCCTTAAAATTAGAGTCTTCCTTATTTGCATCCCTGTAGCACCTAGGACCACCCTCCCCAGTCCCCTGTGCTCGGTGCTGTACGAACACAAAACCAAAACCCGGGCCCTGCCCCAAGGAGCTGACAATCTCAGCATGAGAGCGGTGACAGCAGATGGATACAGACAGCCCCATGGCGCCGTGCAAGGACCCAATGTTGTTCTCTGCAATGCTGGAATAAACCTTCCTCTTCAGCTGGATTCCAGCCCTGCATAGAGCGAGGTGCCTGCATTGGTGTGACAGCAGCGGCCTCGCCTTTCCTGTCTTGTCTTCTCCGCCCTCGCCCTCCTCTTACCCTCCTCCTGCTCCTCTGGGTTCTGGTGGCTACTGGACCTACGGTGCATTGCTGAATGGGGCGCCTGGGACAATGGACAAGTGTTCTCCTCCTTCGAGGTCCCCGCCAATATCTACATACTTTAATCTTATGGGTTGGAAAGAGTCCACATATCGTTACATGCCATAAAGGCTCTTGGTTGAAAGGAATCTGCACATGTGCAATCCTATTGGTTGGGACAGTTGGGGTATGTCTACACTACAGCACTAATTCGAACTAACTTAATTTGAATTAGTTAATTTGAAATAAGCTAATTCGAATGAGTGCATCTAGACCTAAAAACTAATTCGAATTAGCATTTTGCTAATTTGAAATAGCATGTCCACATTGAGTGGACCCTGAACCGAAGTTAAGGCTGGCCGGAACCAGTGCCGGCAGGGCATCAGGTTAGGACTTAGCGTGTGGAGCTGCTGCCTCAGGCTAGCCGAGGGCTGTGCTTAAAGGACCCGACCCCACCCGGACAGACAGTTCTCAGGGTTCCCGCTTGCTTGTCTAACTCGATGAGGGACAGCAAAGCAGTCCTGTCTTGGAGTGCCCTGACTGCCCACACTCGGCACATCACAGCACTCGGCCATCAGCCCGGCTGCACTTGCAGGCTGCCATCCGGGGTCAATCGGGGGCTGTCAGGATCCATGAGGCCCTGCAGGAGAGCTTCCACCCGAGGAGCCGCAGAGCCATCCCAGTCCTCCCCATCAGGGCTCGTGCCCCATTCCTCCCTCACCTCCTTCCACTTACCCCTCCTAGCCCCCTTCCTGATGTAAAAATAAAGGACACGTGTGGTCAAAAATAGAAACTCTCTTTATTTAACAAAACTGGGGGATTAACCTCTGGGGAGACTGGGAAAAGGAGGTGGGAGAGGGGAAGAGAGAGGGTGGGAGAGGGAGGGGAAACCTGGGAGGAGGGAGCTGGAAGGGAAGCCAGAGGAAGAAGGAGGAGGAAGTATAAAACTATGGTACGCCATATCTTCAGTACTGTGTACAGATGTGGTCTCCTCACCTCAAAAAGATATTTTGGCCTTGGAAAGGGTTCAGAAAGGGCAACTAAAATGATTAGGGATTTGGAACAGGTCCCATATGAAGAGAGGCTAAAGAGACTGGGACTTTTCAGCTTAGAAAAGAGGAGACTGAGGGGGGATATGATAGAGGTCTATAAAAGCATGAGTGGTGTGGAGAGGGTGAATAAAGAAAAGTTCTTCATTAGTTCCCATAATATAAGGACTAGAGGACACCAAATGAAATTAATGGGTAGCAGGCTTAAAACTAATAAAAGAAAGTTCTTCTTCACACAGCGCATAGTTAACCTGTGGAACTCCTTGCCACAGGAGGCTGTGAAGGCTAGAACTATAACAGAGTTTAAAGAGAAGTTAGATAAATTCATGGAGGTTGGGTCCATGGAGTGCTATTAGCCAGGGGGTAGAAACGGTGTCCCTGGCCTCTGTTTGTGGAAGGCTGGAGATGGATGGCACGAGACAGATTGCTTGGTCATTGTCTTCGGTCCATCCCCTCCGGGGTACGTGGTGTTGGCCGCTGTCGGCAGACAGGCTACTGGGCTAGATGGACCTTTGGTCTGACCCAGTACGGCCGTTCTTATGTTCTTATGTTCTAAGCTCAGGGCTCAGGGTTGGGGGTCTCACTGGACCAACTTGATTTTCATGCAAACCTGCTCCTGGGTTCGCATGTGGCCTTTGGTGGCCAGGCTGGCAGCTATCCTGTGCTAGACGGCCGCTTTCCTGTGCCTAGTGTGGAGATCGTGGACGTTGGAGGCCTCCCCCCAAACGTCGATGAGGTCCACGATCTCCGCACTAGACCAGGTGGGCGCCCGCCTCTTGCGGCCCCGGGCAGGCTCCTGTGAGCCGCCAGCCTGGTCCTGGGAAGAGGCGGAGGGCTGGGTGGCAGCGGGTGGCTGGCTCATGCTGTGCCAGGTGCAGGGTCTGCTGGCTGGATGCTGGCAGGCTTGCAACTGGCACAAGCACTGTAGCCAGACCATGCCCCTTTAAGGGCTCTGTGGCGGGGAGCGGGGCAGAAGAGTTTCCCTGGTTTGGCCCAGAGTGGCCACCAGGGCAAGCTGGGAAGGGCTAGCCTCCAACTAGTTCGAATTAAGTGGCTACACAGCCCTTAATTCGAACTATAATTCGAACTAGGCGTTACTCCTCGTAGAGAATGAGGTTTACCTAGTTCAATTAGCCCGCCAGTTCGAATTAAGTTCGAACTAGCGGTTTGCATGTGTAGCCTCTATGAAAGTTAATTCGAACTAACGGCTGGTAGTTCGAATTAACTTTGTAGTGTAGACATACCCTTGTTTACATACTGCAACCCGATTGGCTGAAAAGAAAGGCGTCGTCAAACAAGAGCATTTTAGGGGCAGGCACAGACGTAGGGAAGATTTGCATACGAGTGTATATAAGGTCGTGTCATTATTTCATTAAGAGAGGGGCTTTTTCGTGTGCTGAAATCTGCCATAAAGAGACCACTCGGCGGGCGGGCTAGCAAATGAGCCCTCTTTAGCATTTCTCTCTAGCCAAAGCTGGAAATTAAATTATGAAGTAAGCCAGCTGGAAGTGGCAAAAATGGGCAGAAATGCTGCAGCATGAGTTAGTTGCAACTTCCTGCAAAAGTCAGATGTAACTATCAACCGAGACTCTCGTCTAGCCCTGTGATAACTCGGGAAAACATGCAACACGGGTGGAATTTCCTCTGGACTTTGAGTTGAGTCAGTTCCTCCTTTATTAGAGGAACTTCTACTCTGTCAGAAGAAGCAGTTTCATCCAGCCCTCTGCCAAGTGCTGCACAGTTTAAAAAAGAAATTAAACTGGAACATAACAAGAGGAAACTTTCTGATGTGCTGATATGCACTATGTTAACAGAGCTGATTCATGATTTTACTCTGAAGTCCGACTCACCAGCTTGTGTTTAGCTCACTGGTTTTACTGAAAAAAACCCCACAGTGAAGTTTCCCTGAAATTTGGGCAACTTTAGAATTCCTGAAATGCCCCAGTAGGAGTTCAATTTAACTCACAACAGAATAGTCTTTGATGTTTTGTGTTTCCATTTCTAATATAAGAGAAGAACGGAAATTGGACGTGATATGCTATTGCTTTGTGGCTTGTGTTATCATTTCAATCGGTGTGAAGTGAAGGTAAAATGCCACCCCTTCAGGGTACATCTACACAGCCACATTTTTTTCAAAACAACTAGGCTACATCTAGACTGGTGCACTTTTGCACCAGAGCTATGCAAATGAGGCTCAGCGTTGGAATATTGCCGAGCCTCATTTGCATAGCTAATGAACCGCCATTTTCGCGGAAGAGGCTCTTGTGTAAGACGGGGCTGTCTACACTGCCCTCTCAAGAAGAAAACCCTTTTGTACAAAGCTGTTATGCCTGAAAATAATCGCATAGCTAGTGAGTTTGGCGCAAGAAGGGGCAGTGTAGACAGCCCCATCTTGCGCAAGAGCCTCTTCCGCGAAAATGGCGGTTCATTAGCTTATGCAAATGAGGCTTGGCGATATTCCAACGCTGAGCCTCATTTGCATAGCTCTGGCGCAAAAGCGCGCCAGTCTAGACGTAGCCATGGTGTTGTTTTGAAATAACTTAGTCCGTGTCTACGCAGCAGGCAGTTATTTTGAAATAATGTTGAAATACTGTCAAGCTTGGAGGACTTCTTACTCCGACTCCTGTAACCCTCATTGGACACGGCGTAAGGGAAGTCGGAGGAAGAGTGCCCGATTTCGAAATAAGTGCTGTGTAGACACTCCCGATTTTGAATTAAGCTTTTTCAAAATAAGCTGCACAGTTGACGTAACTCCGTTGGCTTAGTTTATTTTGAGTTAAGCCCTGTTGCGTAGCCGCACCCTCAGAGGGCGGAGGAGTTGCTGTGACCTTAAAAATCCCTCCCTGCCAAATGTCAAAGGGTTCACAGGTAAAAACAACTCTGAGCAGGCCTGACCAATGCCCTACTTCCAGCACACCTCTTCCGTGGTCTGAGTCCTCGATGATGTCACTAATAAACACGCCTGCCGCACTAGTGCTTGCTGTCATTGCGTGACATGTGGGGGATGATATTCAAGGCGCTGTGTTGTGTGTACGCACCGAAAATACCTTCCTAAGGCTGTCACCAACCAAAGAGGCAAACGGGTTTCTTCCAGCCAAGAGGCAGCAGGCGCAGCTCGGCCGGAATGTAAATTGAGCTGTCTGATGTCAACACCCTGGAAGCCCTATTTACGGGTGACCTCCTAGGGGATGGGCAGTCAAGAAGGAGACAAGCTATTGGAGAATGACCCAGAGGGGGCTGCCTTGTCTCTGAGGATAGACAATGAACTTTGGAGACTATAAGGGGAAGGCGGAAAGACCCCTTTTGTCTGGCACCAGAGGCAAGCAAATGGTCTGAGCCTATGTAGCCATGACAACAGGATCTGTCAGGTGTAGCTACAACAGGGTGAGATGACCGTCCTTAGACGGCTACCTGCTAAGTTTAGTCATTGGAAAACACGTCATGCTGTTGTTTTAGATGTAACCACCCCGTTTCCATTGTCCTTACTCACCAGCGCTACCGATTGACGCTTCTGAGCGTTTGCACTATACATATCTCTCGGTCCCGCCGTGTTACATAGGAGTTGGTCCCGAGTCGAGCTGTTCCAGCTGTCTACGCTGTTCCTTTCGGGACCGCACACCTGGGGCGACCGTGAGTGTGCGCCTGACCAGGAGGCCACATGCTCTAGGGGACCGGCATACGTGTAATGTACATGGTGACAGAAGGGCTGACCCAGCCCAGAGGAGAAGGCTTGGGACCAACAGACTGGAGCTGTCAGGGGGCTGGCACCAGCAAGCCTCTCTTGCAAGAGGGGTGTAACACTAAGTGACTCTCAGTGCTGGGTGCCTTGGGAACCGTCCCAGCTGCCCCGGTTTGCACTGGTGTAAACGCTACAATTGGTGCATTCTCTTTTTCGGGTGATTGTCACCGAATACTCCACATGTCCAGGATTCACTTGGGCAAACTGCATTCCGCTCCTGCCTGCTTACGTGGAACCGCAGGAGAGGAGCGATCTTGCCTCTACTCCTGCAGTGCTGACTAACACGTCTCTTTCCCATGAGCAGGGTAACTGCACAATGTTGCAAGTCCCTGGTCCCTAGGGGGGGAACCCAACGTTAACATTAAAGCTCGCACACAGAGAGACGCCCTGAAATGAATAACACTGGTCGTCTTTTCAATATTAAAAATAAATAAATAACATTTCTTTGAACAAAAGAGGCAAAACATTTCCAGTGGCCAACGTACAACGCTCATAAATATGTCAGGTTCTTGCTGCTGCTCGACTTCCCCCGGCTGCACTGGCAGGAGAAAGAAGAGGGACAGCGTGTCTCGGGCCCCAGGACTAGTTAGTGTCCACCGCAGACATGTGGCACGGTTCTGTTACAGCTTACTGCCTCCATCCTGTTCTCCCCATAGGCTTTGTCTGTGCTCCCGCAGGAGAGAGACCTTCTCTGTACTGCGTGGGCAGGGGTGGGAGAGGGAACGTGGGACTCGCCCGGAACGCCCCGGCCAGCGGCTGTGATTGACGGAGGCTGGGCCCGTGCGTGGGGAGGAAGGCAGCAGTCGTCTCTGCCCTGCCGTGCTGAGGTCTCCCCCGGCCGCCAGCATAACATGCAAGCTGGCAAGGTGCTGGCAATAGCTTATCGGAGCAGCTGCTCCCGGAGGGACACGCTGCATGAGGTAGGTAAGAACAAAGCATCCGCAGGCAGCCGGCGAGGCTGGCATCCCTCCTTCCAGCTCCATGGCCTCGCAGCTCCCTTTGTGCCGCGGGCTCCCGCCTGGCCTACAGGCGACTGTCCTTGCAGCCCGCCCCCAGCAGACTCAGGGGCTCCATTTCCAGGTGGAGCCGCTCACTGGAGTGCAGGCTGGAGATGAGAGGCAGGCTGCCCAGCAGGTCCGTGCTGAAGAAGCCCCATGCGCTAGGGGCCTCGGGCAGGGGTTTTGAGGGTCCAGTGATGCCCAGCGCCCCGTAGTGCAGCAGACTGGAGCTGGTAAAGCCCAGCAGGCCCGACTCCCTGGTGAGCGCCGTGTCTGCGCTGCCGCAGGGGGGCCCTGGCAATGCCTGCTTCAAGTAGCCTTTGGCCAAGGCAGGCTCAGAGCAGCCCATCTCCAGCGAGACGTCTGTCCCGACAGGGCTCTGTGGGGGCAGCACCCCCCCGGCTCCGTCGTCCTGCCCTCTGCTGTGCCCTTCGGCTGCTTCAGGTACCCACGAAATGCTGCAGCCTCCTGGCTGAGTCCCTGGGCCGGAGGGGAACCGGCCTGCTCTCCCTCATGCTGCCCCTGCCCCTCCTCCATGGCGGAGTAGTCCCTGCAGCTGGAGGAGCACGTCAGGCCCGGGGGATGCCCCGCCAGGCTTACTCCGCTGTCGTCGCCCCCCGGCTGCTGTCTTTTGTAGTCCTGGCTCTCCATGGCTGAGAACTGGCTCAGGCCGGAGGAAGAGTCTTGCAGGCAAATGCCACTGTCCGAGCTGTTGCAACTGCTGTCCCCCCCGGCGAGGCCTTCTGGCTCCGGCAGGTGCCCAGGGTCGTCCGGGAAGGTGAGGAACACGCAGCTCCAGGCTGGCGGCTGCTGGGCGCTGCTGGAGCTGCACTCTGTGCTGCTGGGCGGCGCAGAGTCCTTCTGGCACACGGAGAGCTGCTGGATGGGCTCCTCGTCCAGGCACACCACCGTGCCCCCGACCCCCAGGGGGAAGGGCTCGTGCTCCACCCCGGAGGGCTTTAGGAGAGACTTCTGGGAGGGGGCGGGAAGAAGCAGGAGGAGGGTTAGCTTGCTTTGGCCCCGGGTCCCCCCTCGTCTGTTTGTGGCTTGGCTCTCAGCCCTGCTGACGGACTGCTGGCAGTGGCTGCCGCTTTTCGAGGAGCTGTGCTCCTGTTGCTGGTCTCTAGACACCACCACCACCCCCCCCGGGGCAGGAAAACAGAGGGGCTTTGGAAAACCTGGGCAGCATGGACTAGTGGCAAGAGCTGAAGCTAGACCTGGGGGCTTTAAGCCCTGAGTTAGCCCCCTGCCCCCGGCAGAGAACGCGGCTCCCGGAGCCAGGAAACCAAAAGGCTCTGAGCTCACGCGGAGCAGCAGTGCGGGGTGGGGCAGACACCTGGCCCATTAGTGTCGGGGGGCTTACCAGTATGGCCGGGGTCCTGACGGGTTTCTTCATGTATGCGCAGACCAGGAGGGTGCCCAGGAGAAGCGTGCCCGATAAGATGAGGAGGAAGATGCCAACGCTGACGGATATGATCCCGGTGTGCTCTGGGAAGGAACAGCGCGCTGGGGTTAGCTCTGGAGCCGCGTCACCAGTGAGCCAGGGTGTGTCACAGCAGGCGCACGTGGCTCCGGCCGGGAGAAGGGGCGTGAACCCGCTGAGGCTCAGGCTAGCTGGGCCCGTCTCTAGTGCCATTGCTCTGCGGAGGAGCCCCCGGGGCTTCACAGACCCCCGCCTGTGAAATAGGGGAACAGCCCCCTTTTACCGGGGTGGAAACTGAGGCACTGGCTGAGCCTGGGACTCACTCATAGGCGCTCGGTGAATCAGTGGCAGAGCCAGGCACAGAGTCTCTGGGGCCTTTGCTCAGCAAGTGAGCCTCCCTCCCACCACAGAGCAGAGGGAGCCCTAGGTTAGACCGGCCCAGCCAATATGCCATCAGGACTCTGCAAGGTTTCTCAGGCTTAAGTCCTTAAAACATCAGCCTGGGGCTAGTGTGTGTGTGAGCTGGGATGCCTGGGGGGGTGGGTGTGCGAGCAAGCGGGGGGGTGCGAGTGGGACGGGTGTGCGTGCGAGAGGGGCAGGTGTGCGAGCGAGCAGGGCTGGCATGCGTGCGAGCAGGGCTGGCATGTGTGAGCGGGGCGTGCGTGCGTGCGAGTGGGGCAGGTGTGCGTGCGAGCAGGGCTGGCGTACATGCAAGCGGGGCGGGTGTGCGTGCAAGCAGGGCTGGCGTGAGAGCGGGGCGTGCATGTGTGTGAGCAGGGTGGGTGTGCGTGTGAGCGGGGCGGGGGTGTGTGCCAGTGGGGCGGGCGTGCGTGCGAGTGGGGCAGGTGTACATGCAAGCGGGGCGGGTGAGCGTGCAAGCAGGGCTGGCGTGAGAGCGGGGCGTGCATGTGTGCGAGCAGGGCGAGTGTGCGTGTGAGCAGGGCGGGTGTGTGTGTGTGAGAGCAGGGCTGGCGTGCGTGCGAGTGGGGCGGATGTGCAGGTGGAGAGGATGTCTATGGCCTGGTGTGATGTGGTGGGCAGGCCATACCCTCTGGGCAACCACCGGTGGCTGTGTGGGCTGGGGTGACCCCTACTGGCCGGTACCTGTAGCACTGCCCAGCAGGACGGCTGCCTTAAGTCACGTAGGCAAAGACCCAACCTGTCCGATCGGTTGAGGGCAGGCAGGGAACAAAGGAGGGAGGTTTCGGGGGGAAGGGGCAGTTGCTGGCTGGGGAACAGGAAGGAGTGAGCCTAAACTGAGGTCTGGAGGTCTAGGGGGGTGATGGACGCCTCTAACCCAAGGGATCTGAGGCATCCTGGCCCAGACTCCTGTAGCCACATCACGTCTGTGCTGTGCTGTATCCTGGAGGAGCAATAACCCCTCTCTGTTCTCTGGCTGGCGGAGTCTGTTCTTGCTGCTACGGGGCTGCAGGATTTGGGGGAACCCTGACTCGCCGTCACACCTGGCAATAGGATTTTGGGGCTCCCCAATAGCTGTAATCTCTGACTGATGCTCTTGCGGGAGATTTTCCCAGTGTGACAATGTCATTTCCTTAAATACCCCGTTCCCATCTCCAGGGTGGCTTTCGGGCGTCGCCGGCGGATGGAGGCTGATTCCGGGAGATGCCAGGGCAACCCCAGAGGGTCTGAACCCCACGGCCCCACTCTCCTCTTCCCTCCTGCACAGGTCCCTGCGGTCCCTCCTCCCCCTCCGCCTGCTGCGCCGTGGCTGTGGCCAATGCTGCGCACGGGCGGCAGCCCCATGGCCTGGATGCGCCTGCCCGCGCAGGAGGCGGGAGACATCTCGGCCCCATGGCTCTGGGAGAGCCACGAGGGCTCCAGAGCCGGCCCCGTGGCTCTGCTGTGTCTGGAAGGGGCCCCATGAGAGGGGATGCTCCGTGCCGCCGCAGGGGCCGGCTCCTCGGGAGCAGAGTCTGGCCATCGCTAAGTGCCATGCGGAGCACAAGGGGGCCTCGGGGAACTGTGGAGGCTCTGACTGTGGGAGCCGCGCTGCAGCCAGCCCCAGGCGTGAGTCAGAGCGACCCGGCAGCGGCTCTACCCCACGTCAGCAGCGTCCGGTCCCGAAGGGCCAGGCGGCCACGGAGCCGGCAGTAGCTGTGCCAGGGTGGCGGGCGGAGCTCCGACCCCGACGGCAACCCCAGCCCCAGCACATCCACTCACCATCCTCCTCGGGGATTGTGACGCACATCTCCTCCGTCCGGATGGAGAAGACTGGCCTGGAGAGGATGTGTGGTTCTACGCTGACGCAGTAGCGCTCGCCCCAGAGGAGCCTGGGGATGTCGAACTCCTCGCTGGTCTCCTCCTGCACCTGCTGAAATGGTCACCAGAGGCCGGTCACCTTGGGCAGCTGGCACGCGCGCGGCACGGCCCGGCCTGGGGCTGCAGACCAGGGCTCGGGGGGGTTCCTGGGCAATTGGACCTGGCTCCTTCAACTGATTTGGCCCCTGCGGCCCTTTCAAAGTTGTTTTCATTGCACACGGCTCACAGCCAGTCAGTGCGTCGGGTTTGGGGGAATTCTCATTTGGTCCCTGACCAAAAACCGACTCAACAAAATGTCCCCTGGACGGGCCTGGGGCGTGTGGCAGTCTCGTGGGTGAGAAACCCTCACTATGTATTGTTTGTAAAAGAAAATTAGTTTAAAAATTGGCAACTTTTCAACTTAAAAACTTTCTGTGACCGTTTCCCCCGCCCCCCGCTTTGTGAAATTGACAGATGGACACACATATGCATCACTTGAAAATGCTTTGGACCAAATACCCCGTGTACCCTATCAATGGCTCAGTCTGCTGGATGTGTGCTTCTTCTTTTGGTGCATGTATCCCTCTTGTGTGCCAAGTTAGAAATACGGGGCATGGAATGGGTTAGGGTTTTAAAAGTGCAAAGGCAAAGCCGTCCTGGGGTGCAGTCACACTCCTCATTCAAAACATCTCAACTGGGGCCCTTGGCCCTGCCCCTCAGCCCCATGGCACAAGTGCTGGCCGGCTCACCTGGAGTGTGTCTGTCGCTCTCCTGACATACGTCCTGTACTGTCTGCCATACTTTTGTATGTCTTTGTATGAGACCGTCTTGTTCCCCACGCTCAGGTGCACTTGCTTCAGTGTCACGTGTATGGTGTTGCCTTCCACAAAGAGTATCACGTCTGCTAGACGCAGAGTAGCTGGTGGAACATGACAGAATCGGTGAGAACTGTTTCTCCTTGTGCGCCCAAGAGAGGTTTCTGCTCAGAGTAACCACAGGAGCCAGCATCACAGAGCACTCAGCCCACACACATTTCAAGTTCTCGATTTGATTTGATTCGATTCTAGTTCTTAGCCTGCCCTCCTCACCCTAGCGTCTCCCCTCTTGTCGTTGTGCGTTACGCGACACGACTAACAGCCGCCACCTGAGGGTTGTTCAAACTAACCCGAAGTAGTTTGTCAGAATGAACTCTGCCCCCCCTCTCTGCTGCAGACTCTCTTGAGCATCTTGGTCAGCAGGAGGGCTGCGAGTGCTTTATGAATTAGTACTTAGTGACTAGACCCCCGAGTAATCCCATAACAGGTCTGGAGTCGGCTCCCCAGTGAAGCAAACGTGCAATTCTGCACCAGGAAAGCTATTAGCTAGCAGCTACATCACTGCCGTTTCATGGCTACGGATTTTAGGGTTCAGAGGGGAAAATAATGGAAACTCCCAGCTACCTTCTTGTGGGGAAAAAGCATTCGTCCGGGACCAGTCAGAGGTGCGGTTTGCAGACACGGCTCTAACTCTTGCATAGTAGCGTTTAGACGGCTCCATTGTCTGGTTGGTGAGATTGCAGGAATGCTCCGAGATCCCAGTGCAGCCTGGGACGGCTGTCCAGGCAAACTGCCTCCCATACCTGTACGGGAATGTCACGCCTTAATAAGGTGCTTTCGGGGGCTGGGCAGCGCTAGGGCTGCTGGAAAGTTAGCACAAGATTTCTGGCACGTTAAATACCAGAGTGAGTGGCAAGCGAAGGCAAAAGAGGCCTTGTGGCTTGGCTTTTAGAGGGGATTTCGTCTCCCTGTGGCCCGGGTACTTACAGTCGGTATTGCACGTCGTACGAGGTTTCACTGTTGTGTTCCACTCCGGACTCCCAGTGCAGTATGTGGTGGAGGATGTCAGCAACGAACTGCACATTGCCTGGTTTGGACAGACTCTCACCTGCAGGGAGGAAGCGAAGGGGAGAGTTGGCAACAGGCCAGGCCTGGGGAGGAGCCGAGGGGCCCGGGTGCATTGTGTGTGTGTGTGTGTGTGTGTGTGTGTGTGTGGCGGGAGTGTCCTACTGCAGTGAGGCGCTCACCTTGAGGAGCAATAAGCCTTTCATTCCATCATCCTCTAGCAAGGCCCAGAGCTTCCTGCTCCGAGCAAAGGTCTCTTCTGCACCTCTCGTGGGAAAGACACAGACCCCTCCTCCCCCAAACAACAGGGATGACTCTGCTCCCCCTTCTGCACCTCTCGTGGGAAAGACACAGACCCCTCCCCCCCCAAACAACAGGGATGACTCTGCTCCCCCTTCTGCACCTCTCGTGGGAAAGACACAGACCCCTCCCCAAACAACAGGGATGACTCTGCTCCCCTTCTGCACCTCTCGTGGGAAAGACACAGACCCCTCCTCCCCAAACAACAGGGATGACTCTGCTCCCCTTCTGCACCTCTCGTGGGAAAGACACAGACCCTCCCCAAACAACAGGGATGACTCTGCTCCCTTCTGCACCTCTCGTGGAAAGACACAGACCCCTCCCCAAACAACAGGGATGACTCTGCTCCCCCTTCTGCACCTCTCGTGGGAAAGACACAGACCCCTCCCCCCCCAAACAACAGGGATGACTCTGCTCCCCCTTCTGCACCTCTCGTGGGAAAGACACAGACCCCTCCCCAAACAACAGGGATGACTCTGCTCCCCCTTCTGCACCTCTCGTGGGAAAGACACAGACCCTCCCCCCAAACAACAGGGATGACTCTGCTCCCCCTTCTGCACCTCTCGTGGGAAAGACACAGACCCCTCCCCCCCCCAAACAACAGGGATGACTCTGCTCCCCCTTCTGCACAGTACTGGGCCATAGTCCATAACTATCCCGTCCCAGGAGCAGCTGCATCGTTTCCGCATCGGCCCTTCTGCTTTCTCCCACCCTCCAGCTTTCCAGCACGGTCTGTTTGCTGCTTCCCCTTCCACACCAGCAGATCCTCCTGAAACTTGAGAGCCCCTGAGTAGCCCGAGCACAGAGTCGCGGCACCCACAGCCCCCAGACTCTCTTGCTGCCCTGGGTGGCGTCCTCCATCCTCCCTGGGGCTCAGTGTGAAGCTCGGCTCCAGCCCTGCACCTGGGCTCGCTCATTTCAAAGCTCAAAGGAAAGGGAACAAATATTTTTCAGCAGAGTGCTGGGCTCTCCGCGCTCACAGCCTGGTAGAGAAAAGCTGAATGCCTGGGGCAGCAGCTCGTCCTCACTCCGCCTGCCACGAGCACTAAAATCTCTGTGGGATGCTGTCCGCACCCCACACGAAAGCAGCAGTCAACTCCACATAAGGAACTTGCTGAAACTTCCCTCCTTCCTGCCTTTTCCTGCCTTCCAGAGGTGAGAGTCACCAACTAGTGGTTCCTTTCTGAACCAGCGTTCACGGGGTTTGGAGTTGGGAAGTTCATTGACACCAGCTCTCCACCAGTTTCAGCTTTGACAAATCTGCATTTTTCAGGGGGTTAAAACTTTTGTGGAGAAATCCCTGACCTGCTCTAATCACGCCCCGTATTTTGCAGGTAAGAGATCAGAGGCATGGGGAAGTTACGTGTCTAGCCCAAGATCACCCAGTAAATAAGTAGCAGAGCTCAGCTCCCTGCTCTGGCACAGACTCTCTGGCAGCGCCCCAGAACCTGTGGGTCTGGAGGGGAGGAATACATCGAAGGCTGCAAAAGTAATGGGGGCCATTTCGCTCCCCGGGGGGACACAATTCCCAGGAGCTCTTAGAGAAGAACTGGCTGCATTCGCATCACTGGCTGAATCAGTCCCAAACAAACCCTCCAGCAACCTCACTAGCAACGCTCTCCAGCCTGGACCACCCCTGGGGGCACTTGTGCTGCCCAGGAGCCTGTCCTTGGGGAAGTGCCAGTTCTCAGCTTGGCGCCTGCTGCGATGTGGAGGGGAAGCTCTGGGCAGCCTGTGTCTTCTGACCTGTCGGCTCCTAGCCCAGTGTCAAAGGACCATCAGCCAACAGCAGCGGCTGCTTTCCTGTTCCCCACCGCCGCAGCGGCTGCTCAGTAACAAACACGAACCCCGAGCCGGGCTGCGGCCACCCTGGTGACACTGGCTTCACAGAGTCGCGGTGTCCACAAGGGGCCATGTGGTGGAGCCGGGCCCCAGCTCAGTGTTCCCCAAACGGAGCCGGGCAGGGGCGGCCCTAGACTAGCTGGCGCCCTAGGCGAACCATGCAATCGGCGCCCACCTCCAAACCCCTCAATGATATTGCGCCACCATTTGGCGCCCCACTTAACTTAGCGCCCTAGGCGACCCCCTTGTTGGCCTATATGGACGGGCCGCCCCTGGAGCTGGGGCATTCAGGCACTGAAGGGGAGTGCTACAACCAGAGCGAGTGAAGGAGAAGCCAGCGACACCTCTTCCCTCCCGGGCAAGTCAGCAGCCCCCTGCTAGGGAATCCCAGAGAAATGTGCCAACGTGAGAGCAGGGCTACCAAGCCCGCAGAATGGACCAATACAAATCCAAGCGGCTCCTCACGCTCCCCCAGCCCAGGTAGCCAAGCCGCCGGCCCCAGCAGGTGAGTAGTGAGCCCCTGGCGGCTGAGTCAGGGCTGTAGAGGGCTTACCATAGACCTGCAGGCAGAGGGACACGGCCACCCACGCTGTCAGTGCTGCGAAAGCTGGTGCCATCCTGGGAGCTGCATTGTCTGTGTGTGCCCGGCTGGGAGAGCAGAGTGCAGCCTGTCGCTGAGCCTCGCTGCACTCTTGTTTTGCCTCTGGGAGGCTGGGTGACGTCTGAGGGGGCGTCAGCAGAGCAGCACAGTCCTTTGGCTTGTTTCCACGGGCCTCTCACTTCCGCCCACTCCTCCGCAGAGAACTTGTCAGCAGCTCTCGGGTATTTCCTCCCAGCGGCCTGCAGCCACTCCGGGGGCTTTTCTGTCCAAAAAGGGGCAAATACCCGCAGTGGCACACTCACCCTGGGCGTGGCTGTCCCTTGGCTGGCAAAATACCACAGAAAAGCACGGCTACCGCTGGGCGGGGTGTTATCATTTCAGTCTGATTTCCTTTTGTGATCTGAACGGCGCTGTCTTTCCTTTTTAATCAAAACGGGTTTCAGTTGAAATCTGAATGTAGCGCCAGAGATGGTCAAACCTCGCTGCGTCACAGCCTCCCGAAGCGTTTCAATCGAAAGACATGGGCCGGCACCACCAGCCTCAAAACTTCAAGCTGAAAAGCTGCTTTTCTGAATAAGGAAAAAAATGAAGAGGAAAACAGCCAAGGAGGAGACCCAGCTTTATAAATATGGCACAGGAGGGCAAGTACTGTATGAAGTGCTTGTTCTGTTTAATAAAATACATTGATATCCTGTTTAATTACATTCCAGTTACCATCCTAAAACAGCTTGACACAAATTTTGAGCAAACGGTTAATTATCTACAACCAGTAATCCTACTCATTGTTTTTCAAAGTTACAGACTAACACTGCTACCCCCTGAGAGTTAATTATCTAGTAAATCAGCAATATTCTTAGTCACCATTTTCTAACATTGTACAATGTACTAGTAATTAATCAGAAACTGAAAATAGTAAGCCATGTCCCGTGCTTAAATATGTATAATGAATTAAAGGCCCCTTGCTAGGGAGCAAAAAGACATACCAGCTTTGTGTCGAGGTGCTTTTTAGCCGTAAATCAAGCTATTTTAATAATTGCATCAACAAATGAGAATGCACCTTTCTTTAGAAAAGAACTGAAGTAGAAATGGAAAAGTTCATTAAAATCTCTGCTTCAAATCCCAGCTTTCCGTCTGGCGATGAACTCAGCCGTGATTGACATCAATCCACCCTGCCGGGGGGAGAAATTCAGTCCCCCGCAGACAGGCCAGCATAGTCTAGTGCCTGCAGTGATGACTTTGCGTTCGGGCATGGGAATGGCCGGACTCAATCAGGCCCACGGGCCGTCTCTGACAGCGCCCCGCACCAGCTGCTTCGGAGGCTGATGAGATCACCTGCCCCCAGAGAAAGAGCCTTTCTGACCCCCGTTTGTTAGAGGCCAGCTCATGGCCTGAAGCAGGAAGTCTGACAGCTGTCCCTAAGCTCCTGGCTGTGTTTAAATGTCCTGGGCAAACCAGCAGGCTTGCGGGAGTTTCTAAAGACATCTTGGCATCGATGGATTTTCAGGGTAGTGTTGAGTGCCACCTTACAGCCCAAGGTCAAAGTGGTTTCTGGGAGCTCCTCCAGGCGTATAGATCTAAGGCACTGAACAGAGGTTTCTTGTACACGCTTGAGCAGGGTGTGGGTCTGGCCATTAGATAATTCATGGAGGTTAGATCCATTAACACCTATTAGCCAGGATGGGGAGGAATGGTGTCCCTAGCCCCTGCCAGAAGTTTATACTCAGCGCGCTAGGACTGATGGGACACAGTGGCCCTGCGCATGCTGGACTACGTTGTTCTGCTATTGCAAAAGGAATCGAGCCCGAGGCCCTGGTGGGAGGTTTTTCCTGCGGCTGCTGAGCAGTGCGGCAGCCCTCGTGACAGAGGCAGTTTCTGTTTCAGAAAGTCAAGAAGGGCTGAGGGGAGGAGAATTTCCCAGCTGGGCCTCGCATTAGTAAATAAATAGAACGAAACAGAGAAGACCCAGAGAAACTGAGATTTCAGCCCCGGGTTCTCCCGTGCCAGGCAAACAGCTGCACGCGCCATTCCGGGGAGAGGAGCTAACCAGTCCCGTTCCTCCGGTCCCCGGGGGTTAGGCCCAAATGTCCCAAGCAATGGGGCTTCCGCTGCCTCCCTCGGGAGGTGATTCCAGCCCTGACTAGACCAGAGCCCGGAGGCAGGAAGTTTCTCTTCTGAATCTCCCTGTTTTCCTGTGCATGCCCCTGCTGGCCCCCTGCCGAGGAGCCCCTGAATTCAGAGCCTGACCAGCCCGAATGTGACATTCAAGTTCCTCCAAAGGGAGCTGGACAGATCCCACAGGAACACCCCCTCTTAGGGCTTTCGCAGAGGCCCAGGAGTTGAGAAATGCAGGGCCAGGTCCCAAGCCCATCCGAAATGAATGGGAAAAGAAGTACTGCTCCCCAGCTTGGGCCAGGGGCAGTCACTGGGCTGGGGCCGGCTGCATCCAGGGCCCTAGGGCCTGTGGACCGAGGCAGCACGTTGCACAGTTCCACTGGCTACGACACCCCGCCGCACTCTGCTTTCTGCTAGGGCTGCAGAGGGGGGAGCAGCCCGTCCCGTCTCCTTAGCCCCAGCCGAGCGGTCTCAGGGCGCGCAAGCCAGCCGTGGCTCCTTGGGCAGCCGCTGGGAGTTCCCCCGTGGGGGCGCACAAAGAACTGTAATCCCGCCCACTCCTTGCACGCGGCCGGTGGGCTCGGTGGAAGAGAGGGGGCCAGGGCCAGTGCCACTCCTTGCGGTGCGGCTGCTCTGGGGGCTGGGGTGGGGCTGTATCCCGACCCCCCGCTGCACCACAGCCCGGGCTCCAGCTCTGGCAGCCACCACGCGGCCCTGGCCCCAGCTCCAGCCATGGGGAGAGGCCCGGTGGCTCCGGCCTCCTGGGGTCACTGCGGGGAGCCGCTCCCCAGCGCCCCTCGCCCCGCGCCACAGAGCTGGCGGGAGCGCCTGGCAGGCGAGTGCTCGGGCTCCCTGGTGGGACGGCCTCGTGTTTCACTTCGGCTTCTCGTGCTGTTATTCTGAGAGCGCTGGAATGATGGAGGCGCCCACGGGAGCAAGTGGCGGCAGAACTAGACCCACAAGCGCACGGACGTGCTGCTGACATTTCACGCTGGCTACCCCTCACGTCAGTTCTGGGTGCTGTGCAGTTGTGTCTTCTCAGTCGTGTGATGGGGCTCGCTCATGTGGCTCCTTGCCGGCCACTTGTTCTGAATCGCGATGTCATTGGGCTCGTCGGTTTGGAAAGGTGCCAGCCCGCGCACAGCCTGACATGGGGGCGCCAACGTGCCACGCATGCGGCTCCTTGCTGTTTCGCCCGAGCCCTCCTGATGAGACGCCCCCGAGGTGAAAGGCAGCGGCGGAAGCGCTGGGAGCGGCCGTGTCCAGCCGGGCAGGGGGCCAGAGGCGGGGGAGGCTGCGCACGGCTTAGGAGAAAACGAAGCGGCTGGAGGAGAAAAGGCAGCCGTGCTGCACACTCATCCTGAGAGCGCAGCTTTCACACCCCAGCCCGGTGCTGCAGCGCGTTGAGCAGGAAACAGTGACAGCTGCTCCTCGCCCGCCCCATGGCCACGCCGACACGCTGGCCTCCCCCGAATAGCAGGTGTACTCGGCCGAGGGGGCCGGTGCCCCCAGCAGCGTTCCTGGCACAGGTGTCCCATGGGAGGTCAGAGGTGCCTGTCAGGCCCCGCGGAGCAGCAGGTGCCTTCGTTCCAGCTGTGCCCCTGCAATCCCGGGGACCTGGGGGTGTTCAGCCGCAGGGCGAGCCCGCGCTTTCCATACAGCCTGGCAGGTGCCGGGGTGTTGGGTGTGCCTGGCCACGCACTGCACACGGGCCCAGTAGCCTCTGTGGCTCAGAGAGCGGCTGTCCCCCCACTGCCTCTGGGAGCCCCCAGTTCCCCATGCCAAGTCTCCCATCGGCCTCCCCAGGGTGGGGACTGGGCATCCTGCTGCAGGGAGCGGATGTCGGAGGAAGGAAAGGGGAGAGGACCTTGGACTGCCCCGATGGGTTAATCTGCCAAGCCTTGGCAGCAGACAGATGGACTTTGCTCTTCCTCGCCACCAGCTCTCTCACACCCCACGGGCTGCTGGGCTGGGTCGCCTTTCCCTCTGCAGACACCGCCAGCCCTGGCCCATGCCTGCAGGGGTGCTAGACCAGGGCAGGGCGGCCGTGTCTGTGCCCAGCTCGGTACTAGCCCGCCACAAGCCCAGCTGTCCTGGGGGGGAAGGGTGCCTGGACAGGACACAGGTCAGAGGGTGCAGAGGGGAGGTTTGAGATCAGATCAGTGTGAAAATGCTACCGAGTTTCCCTTTTCTGCTCCAAGCAATGACTAATTTCTGTTGTGACCACCAACTCCACGTTTCCAATGACTGGAAAGCACCGTCTAGCCTTGCAGAGTGACACAGGTTTCGATAGCTCCGTCAGGCTCCTGCAAGCGGCAGCAAAGGTGGCTGGAAGAGGGGACAGGGAGCTGGGAGTCAAGGACTTGTTCTGGTTGTGCCACTGACTCGCCCCAGGCCTCGGCCATGTCTCTTCACTGCTGCGCGGTGCAGGGACCCTGCTGGACACGTCACTTCACTGCTGCGCGGTGCAGGGACCCTGCTGGACACGTCACTTCACTGCTGCGCGGTGCAGGGACCCTGCTGGAGGAACTGGTGCTGCTTGCAGGGTGTTTTGGAAGCTGTAACGAGCTCGTTGTCCGTGGCAGGTTCTGCTGCCAGGGTGAGCGAGCTGCTTAGAAACTTTCTAACTGCCCGAACAATGGTGCTACCGTCCACTCTGCCAGGGGCTCTGTCCCCAGCTCTTGGCTGCTCATTACTCAGAAATTTCCCCCTACCCGCACCCTGCATTTGAACATTGCCCAAACTCACCCGGTGGAAGGGTCCTCACTAGGAAGCCAGGGGAAAGTTGGGCTTGGCCCTAGAGTCCATCACAGTGTCCAACAGCCCCCCAGTAGCTGGGGGAGGTGCGAGCTGATATGCTGGTCATAGGAAGCAAGGGTAGGTGGGGGCCAGCCCACGCTGCCGCCTGCACCTGCATTCCCAAATGAGGCCTCTTCTGTAGCCGACACGAGCGCAGGACATGGGTGAGCTCTGTGCTCTGCTAAGCGCTCTCCTGTCCCAGAAAGACCCTCTGTGCTGCAGCCAGACACGACAGGCTAGGAAGCAGGAGGAGGAAGAGCCAGAATCACTGGGCAGTAGCAGGTCTTGGCATGCCTGGGCTCTGCTCTTACTTGTCTCCCCTTTTGTCTGCCTGGTCCTCGGTCGCACGTGGCCTAACTGCTGGATTGTGAGCTCTCTGGCCAGGCAGTCACAGAATCCTAGAATCCCAGGGCGGGCAGAGCCCTCAGGAGTCATCGAGTCCGGCCCCCTCCCAAGGCAGGACCAACCCCAACTCAATCAACCCAGCCAGGGCTTTGTCAAGCCGGGACTCAAAAACCTCTAGGGATGGAGATTCCACCCCCTCCCTAGGGAACCCCCCCAGTGCTCCCCCACGCCCCTAGGGAACCCATCCCAGTGCCTCCCCACTCTCCTAGGGAAATAGTTTTCCCTAATATCCAACCTAGACCTCCCCCACTGCAACTGGAGACCATTGCTCCTTGTTCGGCCATCCATCACTACTGAGAACAGCCTCTCTCCAGCCTCTCTGGAACCGCCCTTCAGGGAGTTGAAGGCTGCTCTCAAATCCCCCCTCACGCTTCTCTTCTGCAGACTAAACAAACCCAAATCCCTCAGTCTCGCCTCATAGGTCACGCGCTTCAGCCCCCTAATCATTTTGGTTGCCCTCCGCTGGACCCTCTCCAATGCGTCCACATCCTTTTTGTAGTGGGGGGCCCAGAACTGGACACAATATTCCAGATGTGGCCTCACCAGAGCTGAATAAAGGGGAATAATCACTTCTCTGGATCTGCTGGCAATGCTCCTCCTAATGCACCCTAATATGCCATTCGCCTTCTTGGCTACAAGGGCGCCCTGTTGACTCATATCCAGCTTCTCATCCACTGTAACCCCCAGGTCCTTTTCTGCAGAACTACTACTTAGCCAGTCGGTCCCCAGCCTGTAGCAGTACTTGGGATTCTTCCGTCCCAAGGGCAGGACTCTGCACTTGTCCTTGTTGAACCTCATCAGATTTCTTGTGGCCCAATCCTCTAATCTGGCCAGGTCACTCTGGACCCGATCCCTGCCCTCCAGCGTATCTACCTCTCCCCCTAGCTTAGTGTCAGCTGCAAACTTGCTGAGGATCGGGGTGACGGGTGAGAGGGGGACCCAGGGTGCCACCAGCCACATGACCCCCAGACCAGGGAAGGGCCGAGACAATCCCCCTGTGCCCCAGACCCTGCCTATGCCCACCCCTGCTCTGCCCCTTCCTAGCCCCCTAGCAGCAGCAGGGCTGGCCTTACCATGAGGCGAACTGAAGTGGCCGCCTCAGGTGCCAGACTGTGCAGGGGAGAGGGGGTGCCACTAGGACCCAGAGAATTGAGGCTTTTCACAGTTTTGGCCCAAGCGAGGGGGCAGGGGGGCGTCATTTGAGCTCCCCGCCTCAGGTGCCAAAATGTTGTGGGCTGGCCCTGAGCAGCAGGGGGCTGGCCCCCCCTCCACTGCCCCTGCTGCTGCTGGTAAGTGTCCTCCACTTCCTGCTGGTGAGTGTGGGAGCGGTCACACCCCTCCCCTGCGTGGGAGAGCAGAGCCGGCTGGGACGCATTGCTTCACTTCCCCCACTGCTGCCGTGAGTGCAGGGGCGCCGGACCCCAGTGGCAGGCACCCCCCCACTAGTCTGCCCAGACACCTAGGGACTCTGGCCCCCGGCTGCTGGCCAGCCCCTTGCTCCTCCTGCCCCTTGTGCACCCCCCATGCTGCCCCCGCGGAGGGTGCAGTCCAACCCACCGTCTGGATCCTTACTGAAGTTATTGAATAAAACCGGCCCCAGGACTGACCCCTGGGCGCTCCGCTTGATACCGCCCGCCCGGCAGGCACCCAGCCACTGAGCCGGCTGAGCCCCACGGTCTCGCCAGCTCTGCCCCCCTGCAGCCCGTCCCTCCGCCCAGGCTTCCTTCGCTAGTGGGCTGGAGCCCTGGGAGGCTGTGCCACAAGCTTTCATGCCCACCGCCTTCCCGTCGCCACAGAGCTGGACTTCACTCCCCCCCGCGGGAGGGCGGCCAGATGGTCTCACCAAAAATACCAGACACGCTTGCCATGACATCACAATCTACGTCCCACCTCATTTAGAAAATACCAGACATTGCTATTGTCTCCATTTGGTTCCTGAACACAAAGCTCAAATGCTGGACTGTCCAGTTCAACACCGGACCCCTGGCTACCCTACCCACTGGGCAGCTGGCCTCCGCCGGCACCACTGGCCTCAGGAGCTGCCCGGGGCGGAGCCGGGACTGAGCTCAGGGCAGGCTGTGCTTGGTTCTGCGGGCTCCAGCGGCTCTGAGCAGGAGCACAGTGAGGCGAGGGCCTGGAGCACAAGCCCCTGAGACCCAGGCAGCTGTGGCCAGGACTCTGCTGAGTAAAGCAGAGGGAAGCTGTGTGCGAGAGGCAGGCCCCGCTCACAAGAGTTGGCCAGAGCAGGGCTGGTGTCCCGGAAACACCGAGGGGTACCAGGCACCGCTTGTGAGCACATTCCAGAGGGGTCGTCACAAAACACCTCGCCAAGGAACATCTCGGTCCCCCCCGGGAACAGGAACAGCTGGCCCTGGCTCAGGGTCCAGGCAGCACCGGGCCCCCCGTACTAGGTCATGGGTGAATCCAGGCGACGTCAGAGGGCGGCCAGGAGCGGGGTTCACTGGGTTGGACTTGTGTATAAAAGTGCACCCCAAAGAGCTGTCTTTGCCTGACCGAGGGGGCAACGTCTCCTCCCTGGCACTGACTGAGTCGGTCCATTGTCACAGGCACAGCTGTGCGATGGTCCGGCGGAGCCTACAGACACTCCGTGCTCTGTCTGACGGCCAGCCCAGCCGGCGCCGGCGCTCCTTACCGGTCACTGTGGTCTGCGGGGCGCTCGGGGAGTGTGCAGGGCCGGCTGTTTGCACAAGTCAGCACGACGCACTTACGGGAGGAGCACGCAGCCCAACGGGCATTGTCACTGGCGCAGCAGGAGATCTGACAGGACACCGCCCAGCGCCTCCTGACTGCACCGGGGGGAGGTTCACCCCCTGGGCTGCACATGGGCAGGCTCCCCTCGCCCCTCCCGCCTCACAGGCCTCCGACCAGATTGCTCCCCTTGCTCCCCCCACAAATGCCCTTGCCAGGAGTGACACAGGCCCTGGGGTCCCTCAGGACTCGGTTCCCGCAGGCCGGGAAAAGCCGTGGGAAGGGAGGGAGCTGGGGAAGGATGAACACTGAGAGATTTCTGCAGCTCCGGCTAGTGAGCCGAGTCAGGAGACGTTCAGGTGACTTGGTTGGTCTCTGGGAGCCTGCTCCCTGGCTCAGGCAGGCAGACGTGCCCTGACTCTGCGCGCTCGCAGGGTGGTGTGACGACGCGTTGGGGTTTTCCCGTCTCCTGCACCCCCGTAATGGCATGGACAGTCTCCACCAGCCAGTGGCTGGGAATGCCTGCCCAGCACGCTCATTACAAACACGCTCCCTTATGGTCACACAACAGTGGCATGGGGACCTGGCCATGGAGAAGGGAGAGAGCAGCATGGAACAAACCATAGGGCTGGAAGGGGCTGTGACAACGCATCGGGGTCCCCTGACTCCTGCACCCCTGTAATGGCATGGACAGACTCCACCAGCCAGTAGAATAGAAGGAGTTTATTGCTTCTCCAGGATACAGCACAGCACAGATGTAATCTGGTTCCAGGGCAGGCCTAGGATGCCTCAGCCCCCCTGAGATGGGGGAGACTGGGCCCCTAAATCCCAGCCCCTGGCTTAGGCTGGTTCCTCCATGATCCCAGACAGAAACTAACTCACTCACCTCCAGCTCTGCCCCCATCCAGGGCTCCACTCCCCTGCTTCCCATTGTTCCGCTCCATGGGAGATACCTGTCTGACCAGTTTCGAAGCCCCCTTTCATAATGACTCATCCCCTGCCCTGCTGGGCCGTGCTGCAGACAGCAGCCAGTGGAGGTCACTCACAACCCACTACGTCACAGGTGGCAACAGCCGTGTGCCCGTGGGCAGCATGGGCAGTGGCCTGGGCTAGCTGCCCGCACGTGCAACCAGGGGCTCTGTGCCCAGACGGCCCATCTGAGCGGCTGGCTGCTCGTGTGTGCGCACTAGCCAACCAGGGCCAGTGCCCGCCTGTCCACCCGCCAGCCGCAAAGGGGCATGCGCAAGGGGGAGCGATCCGCGGGGACAGAGGATCCTCCAGAGCCAGGGCAGGCTCCTCTGGCCTGGGGCCGCAGCGGGAGGGTGAGCCCGACTGGCCCCAGGGCCACAGAGGGGAGGCGGCTCCTCCGGCTGCAGAGGAAGGTTGGGGACCCAGCTCCTCTGGCCACAAGGGGCACACAAAGTGCCCCTCCAAAAGTGGCCAAATGTTTTTCCTGAGCATGCCCCGGGAGGTGCCCTTTGCCCACCGACGCGTGGGGAAGGGCTCGGAGCGCGGGGGCCGTGTCATGCAGCAGCCGGAGGAAGAGCAAGATGCCCTGCCGGGAAGCTGGAACCAGAGACATTCCAACCGCCCAGACGGTGTACACTGCAGCGCTGCGGAGAGTTCCCCGTGGTAACAACCTACCTAAGGCCATGGGGGGCGAGGTCCTCCAGCCACGCAGTGCCGGGGGCAGACCGTACAGCTAGAAAATTGTGCCTGGCAAGCGGCGCTGGGTGTGCAAGGGGCCCACATGTACTCCAAGCAGCCCGATGTCTCATTATCAGAACATCCGAGCGGCCAGCCTGGGTCAGACCATCTCGCCCAGCGTCCTGTCTGCCCACAGTGGCCAGTGCCAGGTGTCCCAGGGGGAATGAACAGAACAGGGAATCCTCACGTGATCCCTCCCCTGTCGCCCATTCCCAGCCTCTGACAAACAGGCGAGGGACACCCTCCCTGGCCAATAGCCATTGATGGCCCCAACCTCCATGAACTTATCTAGCTCTTTTTTGAACCCTGTTATAGTCTTGGCTTTTATAACATCCTCTGGCAAGGAGTTCCACAGGTTGGCTGTGCGTTGCATGAAGAAATCCTTCCTTTTGTTTGTTTTAAACCCCCTGCTTATTAATTTCATTGGGTGACCCCTAGTTCTTGTGTCATGGGAAGGAGTAAATAGCACTTCCTTATTTACTTTCTCCAGGCCGTTGTTGCTAATAATGGCTTACGGAATTGTTGCACTTTAAGTCAATATTTAGGAAAGCCCTTTCCAGAGACAACAAGCAGAGGAGAATGTCACTTTTGTTTCCTTGGTCCAAGAAGGAAAGGACTGGTGTAGATGGAAACACTGCTGTGTGCCGATAATCGGTCAATGACAAGAGGCGTGGCCATGGGAGGAGGCTGTGTTATTTCTAAATGCTCTCTCGGTCACGGTGGGCTTGGTGGTTATTGTGGTGCTGACTAACGAGCACAGAGCGGCAATTAGAAAGGTCAGTCACCTCCATTTCAAAGAAAGCTTGGGTGAGGTACTCGCAGAGCAAGAGCCAGTCCGGATCCAGGAGAACCGCAGGCTGAGGGGTGGAGGGGAAAGCTGCCGAGGTCGGTCATGACGCAGATGCAGAGATGTTTGTTGGCTTTCTCAGAGCAGTGGACAGGCCACCTCCCTCTGGCACCGCCCCCGGGAAGATGGCAGGTGGCACAAGCTTCCTGAAAGGCAACAAGGAAATCACGCCCACGGGGGCAGGACACTCTAGTGGCCTTCTCAATAAATAGGCCATCCACCGCTGATCGGCAGGTCCTGCCCTTTCGGCCGAGAGGGTCTCGATCACCCTCCAGCAGTGGAGGAAGCTCTAAACTCCATCCAGAGACTCTGCCAGAGGGGCCGCCTGGTTCCAGGCCAGGTCAGAGCAGTGTGGACACCAGCCGTGCTGGACGGCAGGACCAGGAGGAAGTTTAGAGCAGAGCGTGGACCTGTACGCAGCTGGCACTGATTTGATGGCTTTGAGACGGTGTCACGGCTCACAGGTCCTGCCCGCACTTGGCCCCTCGGCTCCTGGGCGGGACTCCCCTCTCCAGTGCGGCAGCCCCGTCTCGGGGAGCCCCCTCCCCTTCCGTGGCAGTGAGATAGCCCTTTCCCAGGGGGCCACTCCAGTGCAGCGACCCTCTCTTGGGGGCCCACTATCACCTGGGGGTCCGGCCCTCCGCCTCCGGGACAGCGCCTCTCAGGGCCTTCAGCCGCCTGCCTCTGCTGTGAGCCCCTCGGGGGGGTCCCCTCCCTCTGGTCCCCTGGGGCCTCCTCTTCCAGAAGGAACAGTGCCCCCCGTTCTCCAGACCAGAGCGACTCTCAGCCAGCACCAAACAGGGGGGTTTATTGAGCTTTGAACACCAACGGATCCCTCAGGCCAGTCGGCTGGGGCCCTCGGCCCCACGTCAGTCTCCCCTGCAGCCGTCTGAGCCCTGCCTGCCCTGCTCTCAGTCCCCAAAAAACAGCCCCCGTCTCCCAGCAGAGCCTCCAATGTCCCCAGTGTAAGCGGGGGAATGGTCCCGCTATTGTGGGGAACTTTCCTGGCTTCTATACAATCCAGCTGCAGATTGGAATTGGAAGTCCAGGACCATAGAGAGCAGCGACAGCATGAGCTGGCCATGGCAGAGCGGAGAAGCGGCGGGGCCCCAGCTGCGCCGAGCGCGGATGGGCCCCAAGGGCCCGGGGTGGCCAGGCGGCTTGAGAAGCTCGTGGCGGCCCAATTGAAGGACATGGGTGACATAGACGGGTTCCTCAGCTCCTTTGAGAGGGCCTGTGGACTGCAACGGGTCCCCCCAGCTGACTGGCTGCAGGAGCTCATCCCCGCACTGAACCAGGAGGCAGCTGGGGTGCTCAATCAGCTGGAGGACCTACAGCCAGGGGATTACAACCGAGTCAAGGAGGCCCTGCTGCACAAGTTCGGGCTGACCCCCGAGATGTACAGGAAGAAGTTCCGGGGCGTGCAGAGGGGGCCACGGGACACCTATGTGGACCTGGCCTCCCGCCTGGCGCAATACTGCTGCAAGTGGGTGTCTGGAGTCGGAGCCCAGACCGCCGAGGAACTGCTCAAGCTGATCATGATGGAGCAGTTCTATGAAGTGTGCACACCCAGCCTGAGGCTGTGGCTCAAGGACCAGAGGCCAGAGAACCCCCAGGAAGCTGGGAGGCTGGCGGACGAGTTCACGGAGAGCCGGTCCGGTGTGAACAGGAGTCCCGGAGAGAGAGGGAATCGCGCAGAGACCGGATCTCGGCTGAGCGACGGAGAGAGTCATCTACGAGGCGAGCCCAAGAGACAAGTCGTCTGCGCCCCAGAGAAACAGCCAGGGCCTGGACAGAGACAGCCCAAAGGGGCCCGCAGGGCCTAACTTGCCATCGCTGTGGGCAAAAAGGCCACAGGAGGGCTCAGTGCACCAGGTCCCATGACCTGGGACTTTCCAGGGTTAACTGGCTGGGGCTGGAGGAAGGGCAGGCTGCCCCAGAGGCAGGGGCTGGCAGGCAAACCTCAGCTCAGAGTGGGGGGAAGGATGCTCAGTGCACCTCCCCTGGGAGGTCTGACCCTCGGGAGGCGGATTTCTCGGTGTACCGGGTGGGGCAGGGCGGCCCCTGCGGGCGAGTGCCTCATACCCTGGAGGTGGATGGTAGGAAGGTGACGGGTTTCTGGGACACGGGGCGGAGGTGGCGCTGGCCCGACCTGACATAGTGGCCCCAGACCGGATACTACCCCACACGCAGCTGACCCTGAAGGGCATAGGACGGGTCCCGTTTAAGGTGCCTGTAGCCAGGAGTGCGTCTGAAATGGGGGCCAAGGAAGGTCTCAAGGAAGTGGGGTGCACCCGCACTTGCCCACGGAAGTGCTGATGGGGAATGACCTGAGTGGCCCCATGAATCCCAGCGGGCTCTAGTCATCACCGGGCCAGAGCCAGCGAGGGCTGGCAACCTGGATCAGGGAAGGACTCGGCAGGGACCTCAGGGTCCCATCCCAGTGGACACGGGGTCCAGCCAAGCTGGGACTCCGGACCTAGGAAAGGTGGGGAACAGGTCCCGATCCCTGCCCCAGCGGCTGAATTCCAGGCTGAGGTGCAGGCAGACCCTTCCTTGCAGAGGCTGAGGGACCAGGCTGGCCTCCGTACAGCTCAGCCCCTGGGGAGAGGAGGCCAGGAGAGATTCCTGTGGGAGCGGGGATTCCTGTTCCGGGAATGGCTCCCCCCCAGGAAGGTGAGGGCATGGGGGGTCCAGCGGCAGCTGGTTGTCCCCCAAAAGTATCACCTCAAGCTGCTGTATTTGGCCCACGACGTCCCCCTTGCAGGCCACCGGGGGATCCGGAGCACCCGGCTGAGGCTGCTCCAACACTTCTACTGGCCGGGAATATTCGCAGCAGTGCAGCGGTACTGCCGGTCCTGCGACTCCTGCCAGAGGGGCGGGAAGGCCCAAGACGGGAGGAAAGCTGCTCAGGGCCCCTACCCCGTATGGAGGAGCCTCTGGGCTTGCTGAGAGAGTTATGGGAGGGGAAGACCTCCCGGGATGGAGCGTCGGGGGTGGAAGACGTCCTGGCCTTCCGGGGAAAGCTCGCTGGGCTCATGGGCCCAGCCAGAGAGACTCGGGCCAGAGATCAAGGGCAGTGGAAGGGCTGGTACAGCCACCGAAGACAGGCCTGTGCCGCCCCCCCCTCCCCCCCCGGAGCTGTGCAGCAACGGGACGGGGTAAAGCTGGCCCCTGCAGGGCATCGCCGCAGCCAACCCGAGCAAGGGGTGTGCCAATGTCACCACGTCGGCTTTCCCGGGCAGAGGACCCGAACTTCCCTAGGTCACGAGCGGAGTGACCGTGTGACGATGCGTTGGGGTCCCCTGACTCCTGCACCCCCGTAATGGCACGAACAGACTCCACCAGCCCGTAGAATGGAGGGAGTTTATTGCTTCTCCAGGATACAGCACAGCACAGATGTCATCTGGTTCCAGGGCAGGCCTAGGATGCCTCAGCCCCCCCTGAGATGGGGGAGACTGGGCCCCTAAATCCCAGCCCCTGGCTTAGGCTGGTTCCTCCATGATCCCAGACAGAAAACTAACTAACTTTCTTCCAGCCCTGCCCCCCAGCCCGGGCAGCATTCCCCCTTCCTTTGTTTCTCTCCCTTGGGGGTAGCTGGTCAGACAGGTTGAGAGACCCTCTCTGCATAATGGGCCGCTGGGCGTGGTTAGGTCAGCCAGTGGGGTTACCACAGAGCCAGCATAGGAACGCCAGATACCCCCACTCGTCACAGTTGTCCCCCTCCGAGAGCGAACTGAGCAGGGTCACTCCTCGTGACCTAGGGAAGTTCGGGTCCTCTGCGTGGGAACCCGCCCTGGGGACATGGGTGCTCCCCCTTGACTCGGGCCGGCGCGGCGAGGCCCCACATGAATGGCTTCCCTCTGTCCACTCGCTGCACCGCTCCAGGGCGACTGGCACAGGCCTGTCCTCTGTGGTCGCACCCACCCTTCCGCTGGCCTTGATCTCTGGCCAGGGTCTCTCGGGCCAGGCCATGAGCCCAGCGAGCCTCCTCTGGACAGCCAGGGCGGCCTCCACCCCCGACGCTCCATCCCGGGAGGTCTTCCCCTCCATAACTCTCAGCAAGCCCAGAGGCTCCTCTATACAGGGTAGGGGCCCCTGAGCAGCTTTCCTCCGTCTTGGGCCTTCCGCCCCTCTGGCAGGAGTCGCAGGCCCGGCCGTGCACGCTGCTGCGGCTGCGAATATTCCCGGCCAGTAGAAGTGTTGGAGCAGCCTCAGCCGGGTGCTCCGGATCCCGGTGGCCCGCAAAGGGGCGTTATGGGCCAAATACAGCAGCTTGAGGTGATACTTTTGGGGGACGACCAGCTGCCGCTGGACCCCATGCCCTCACCTTCCTGGAAGCCATTCCCGGAACAGGAATCCCGCTCCCACAGGAATCTCTCCTGGCCTCCTCTCCCCAGGGGCTGAACTGTACGGAGGCCAGCCTGGTCCCTCAGCCTCTGCAAGGAAGGGTCTGCCTGCACCTCAGCCTGGAATTCAGCCGCTGGGGCAGGGATCGGGACCTGTTCCCCGCCATTGCCTAGGTCCGGGGTCCCAGCTTGGCTGGACCCCGTGTCCACGGTGATGGGACCCTGGGGACCCTGCCAGGAGTCCTTCCCTGGATCCAGGTTGCCAGCCCCTCGCTGGCTCTGGCTCTGGGCAGTGACTAGAGCCCGCTGGGTTTCATGGGGCCACTCCTCTAGGTCATTCCCCATCAGCACCTCGGTGGGCAAGTGTGGGTGCACCCCCACTTCCTTGAGACCTTCCTTGGCCCCCCATTTCAGATGCACCCTGGCTACAGGCACCTTAAACGAGGACCCGTCTATGCCCTTCAGGGTCAGCTGCGTGTGGGGTAGTATCCGGTCTGGGGCCACTATGTCAGATCGGGCCAGCGTCACCTCCGCCCCGTGTCCCAGAAACCCGTCACCTTCCTACCATCCACCTCCAGGGTATGAGGCACTCGCTCCGCAGGCCGTCCTGCCCCACCCGGTACACCGAGAAATCCGCCTCCCGAGGGTCAGACCTCCCAGGAGGTGCACTGAGCATCCTTCCCCACTCTGAGCTGAGGTTTGCCTGCCAGCCCCTGCCTCTGGGGCAGCCTGCCCTTCCTCCAGCCCCAGCCAGTTAACCCTGGAAAGTCCCAGGTCATGGGACCTGGTGCACTGAGCCCTCTTGTGGCCTTTTTGCCCACAGCGATGGCAAGTTAGGCTTTGGGCTGTCTCTGTCCAGGCCCTGGCTGGTTCTCTGGGGCACAGACGACCTGTTCCTTGGGCTCGCCTCGTGGTTGACTCCTCCGTCGCTCAGCCGAGATCCAGTCTCTGCACGATTCCCTTTCTCTCCGGGACTCCCGTTCACACCCGGACCGGCTCTCCGTGAACTCATCTGCCAGTCTCCCGGCCTCCTGGGGGGTCTCTGGTCTTCGGTCCTTGAGCCACAGCCTCAGTCTGGGTGGGCATGCTTCATAGAACTGCTCCATCATGAACAGCTTGAGCAGCCCCTCTGCAGTCTGGGCTCCGACTCCAGACACCCACTTGCGGCAGTATTGCGCCAGGCGGGAGGCCAGGTCCACATAGGTCTCCCGTGGCCCCCTCTGCACGCCCCGGAACTTCTTCCTGTACATCTCGGGGGTCAGCCCAAACTTGTGCAGCAGGGCCTCCTTGACTCGGTTGTAATCCCCTGGCTGTAGGTCCTCCAGCTGATTGAGCACCCGGCAGCCTCCTGGTTCAGTGCGGGATGAGCTCCTGCAGCCAGTCAGCTGGGGACCCGTTGCAGTCCACAGGCCCTCTCAAAGGAGCTGAGGAACCCGTCTATGTCGCCCATGTCCTTCAATTGGGCCACCACGAGCTTCTCCAAGCGTCTGGCCGCCCTGGGCCCTTGGGGCCTGTCTGCACTCGGCGCAGCCAGGGCCCCGCCGCTTCTCCACTCTGCCATGGCCAGCTCGTGCTGCCGCTGCTCTCTACGGTCCTGGACTTCCAATTCCTTCATCTGCAGCTGGATTTCTAGCCGCCGCAGCTCCGCTGGGCTGGCCCTTGCCATAGCCGGACTACGGCTTGCAGGGCTTCCCTGGGAGGCAGTCCGGTCTCTTCGGCGGCCTCCAGCGCTCTGCCCCCTCTCAGAGCCTGACACGCTCCCAGGGGGGGTCTGGCTGCTCCCCACGGGGACAGGATCCCAGCCCTGTGGCTGGTCATTCTCTTCCAACTGGGCAATCAGCTGGGCCTTGGTTGCGCCCCGCACAGGCAAGCCCCTCTCTCTGCACAGCTTCACCAGCTCTGCCTTCAGGAGTTGGGTGTAGGCCATCTCCCCGCTGGTCCCCTCGGTGCAGACTCACCAGTCTAGTGCTGCTGCGCCCCATGATTCTCAGGAACCGCTTCGCTCTGTTTCCAGAACACCTGGTTCCACGGCTCTTGCTTCTACTGCGCCTAGTCGCTCGCCGCTGGATGCTCCATCCATGGGGTGCAGTGCATCCCACTTCTGACACCAGTGTGACGACGCGTTGGGGTCCCCTGACTCCTGCACCCCCGTAATGGCACGAACAGACTCCACCAGCCCGTAGAATGGAGGGAGTTTATTGCTTCTCCAGGATACAACACAGCCCAGATGTCATCTGGTTCCAGGGCAGGCCTAGGATGCCTCAGCTCCCCCTGAGATGGGGGAGACTGGGCCCTAAATCCCAGCCCCTGGCTTAGGCTGCTTCTTCCATGATCCCAGACAGAAAACTAACTAACTTTCTTCCAGCCCTTCCCCCCAGCCCGGGCAGCATTCCCCCTTCCTTTGTCTCTCTCCCTTGGGGGTAGCTGGTCAGACAGGTTGAGAGACCCTCTTTGCATAATGGGCCGCTGGGCCGTGGTTAGGGTCAGCCAGTGGGGTTACCACAGAGCCAGCATAGGAACTAGCCAGATACCCCCACTACGTCACACCCTGCTCAGTTTGCTCTCGGAGGGGGGAGAACTGTGACGTAGTGGGGGGTACCTTGCTGGTTGCTGTGCTGGGCGGTGGGTTGTGAGTGACCTCCACTGGCTGCTGGCTGCAGCACGGCCCCTGAGTCATTATGCAAGGGGGCTTCGAAACTGGTCAGACAGGTATCTCCCATGGAGCGGAACAATGGGAAGAAGGGGAGTGGAGCCCTGGATGGGGGCAGGGCTGGAGGTGACTTAGTTAGTTTCTGTCTGGGATCATGGAGGAGACAGCCTAGGGAAAGGGGCTGGAATTTAGGGGCCCAGTCTCCCCCATCTCAGGGGGGGCTGAGGCATCCTAGGCCTGGTTCCTGTAACCAGATGACATCTGTGCTGTGCTGTATCCTGGAGAAGCAATAAACTCCCTCTATTCTACGGGCTGGTGGAGTCTGTCCGCGCCATTACCGGGGTGCAGGAGACGGGAAAACCCCAACGCGACGTCACATATACCACCCCAGTGAAATGGGCCAGCGAAAGGATCTGAGTCCCCGCTCCCACTTCCTTTACCCCACGGCCTCCCTGATCCTGAGGGCTCCCCTTCCACTCTCCTGAGTAGCAGAGTCCTCGAAACCCCAACAAGGTTGGGCCCAGGTTTCCTGGGGCTTAATCCCCGACCTTGTAGTCACTCGGGGCAGGGGCTGGGGTGTCCCCACTCCGAGGTGCTCTCTTCACACTGCATGCTTTCTTGGCCCAGTGATCATTTCATACAGTTCAAAGCAAGTACAATTTATTAAACATCAACTGATTAAAGAGAAAAGAATAAGCAAAAGTGAGACTGGTTAAATGAGAACACACAGCCCTGCTCTGCAGCATGGGGACATCACGACAGCCGTCTGCAGAGTATAGGGACAGTTCACAGTCTGTTCCTTATAGGTCCCTTATAGATCCTGGCTGTGCTTCAGGGGGGCTGCGGGCTGGACACGCTTGCTCTGGCAGTGACCACATGGCCTCAGGCTCTAGGTGGCAGGACCCCTCTCCCAGTCTGGCCTGCAGGGCCTCTTGGCCGGTGGTGTCTCCCTGCCCAGAGCCTCTCCCCCCACTTTCCTGGTCCCAGCTGCTCACCACACCCAGCTGCAGGCTGTGCTGCTTTGCCAGCCTCCAGCTCCTTGTGTTGCTTCTCTGTCCCCTTTGGCTCTCTGATCACTGCCAGTCTGCTGCTCAGCACAGGGTCTGCGCTCCTTGGGCTGGGTGTGCCTGGCTCTGTCGCTGCAGGACTGCCCCCTAGCACAGGGTCTGGGCTCCTTGGGCTGTGTGTGCCTGGCTCTGTCGCTGCAGGACTGCCCCTCAGCACAGGGTCTGGGCTCCTTGGGCTGGGTGTGCCTGGCTCTGCTGCTGCAGGACTGCCCCTCAGCACAGGGTCTGGGCTCCTTGGGCTGCGTGTGCCTGGCTCTGCTGCTGCAGGACTGCCCCTCAGCACAGGGTCTGGGCTCCTTGGACTGTGTGTGCCTGGCTCTGTCGCTGCAGGACTGCCTCTTAGCACAGGGTCTGGGCTCCTTGGGCTGGGTGTGCCTGGCTCTGTCGCTGCAGGACTGCCCCTCAGCACAGGGTCTGGGCTCCTTGGGCTGTGTGTGCCTGGCTCTTGCTGCAGGACTGCCCCTCAGCACAGGGTCTGGGCTCCTTGGGCTGTGTGTGCCTGGCTCTTGCTGCAGGACTGCCCCTCAGCACAGGGTCTGGGCTCCTTGGGCTGGGTGTGCCTGGCTCTGTCGCTGCAGGACTGCCCCTCAGCACAGGGTCTGGGCTCCTTGGGCTGTGTGTGCCTGGCTCTTGCTGCAGGACTGCCCCTTAGCACAGGGTCTGGGCTCCTTGGGCTGGGTGTGCCTGGCTCTGTCGCTGCAGGACTGCCCCTCAGCACAGGGTCTGGGCTCCTTGGGCTGGGTGTGCCTGGCTCTTGCTGCAGGACTGCCCCTCAGCACAGGGTCTGGGCTCCTTGGGCTGTGTGTGCCTGGCTCTTGCTGCAGGACTGCCCCTCAGCACAGGGTCTGGGCTCCTTGGGCTGGGTGTGCCTGGCTCTTGCTGCAGGACTGCCCCTCAGCACAGGGTCTGGGCTCCTTGGGCTGTGTGTGCCTGGCTCTTGCTGCAGGACTGCCCCTCAGCACAGGGTCTGGGCTCCTTGGGCTGGGTGTGCCTGGCTCTTGCTGCAGGACTGCCCCTCAGCACAGGGTCTGGGCTCCTTGGGCTGGGTGTGCCTGGCTCTGTTGCTGCAGGACTGCCCCTCAGCACAGGGTCTGGGCTCCTTGGGCTGTGTGTGCCTGGCTCTTGCTGCAGGACTGCCCCTCAGCACAGGGTCTGGGCTCCTTGGGCTGTGTGTGCCTGGCTCTTGCTGCAGGACTGCCCCTTAGCACAGGGTCTGGGCTCCTTGGGCTGGGTGTGCCTGGCTCTTGCTGCAGGACTGCCCCTCAGCACAGGGTCTGGGCTCCTTGGGCTGGGTGTGCCTGGCTCTTGCTGCAGGACTGCCCCTCAGCACAGGGTCTGGGCTCCTTGGGCTGGGTGTGCCTGGCTCTTGCTGCAGGACTGCCCCTCAGCACAGGGTCTGGGCTCCTTGGGCTGGGTGTGCCTGGCTCTTGCTGCAGGACTGCCCCTCAGCACAGGGTCTGGGCTCCTTGGGCTGTGTGTGCCTGGCTCTTGCTGCAGGACTGCCCCTCAGCACAGGGTCTGGGCTCCTTGGGCTGGGTGTGCCTGGCTCTTGCTGCAGGACTGCCCCTCAGCACAGGGTCTGGGCTCCTTGGGCTGTGTGTGCCTGGCTCTTGCTGCAGGACTGCCCCTCAGCACAGGGTCTGGGCTCCTTGGGCTGGGTGTGCCTGGCTCTGTTGCTGCAGGACTGCCCCTCAGCACAGGGTCTGGGCTCCTTGGGCTGGGTGTGCCTGGCTCTTGCTGCAGGACTGCCCCTCAGCACAGGGTCTGGGCTCCTTGGGCTGTGTGTGCCTGGCTCTGTTGCTGCAGGACTGCCCCTCAGCACAGGGTCTGGGCTCCTTGGGCTGGGTGTGCCTGGCTCTTGCTGCAGGACTGCCTCGCCACACAGCTTGCTCCTCTTAGCTCTCTCTTCTTGCTCAGAGAGACCCAGAAAAAATCCCAGCTGACACGGAGGACGGGCCCTGGCCTCTTACTTCCCTCACTGGCCTGTCCAACCAGTCAGTCAGGCCGAGCTGGTGTTGGCTGCTTCCCATTGTCTCTGGGGTCTGTCCGTCTCAGGGCCCTGATTTCTCCTGGACCCTTCCCCTTTTGGTACTGGGAGCTGGCAAACCAAAAACTCCCACAGAGTTTTAGTAAGGGGCTAACAGTCCCCTTACACCAGCAACAGCCCCTCCCCCGTCCATTGTCTTCTCCCCAGGTAAGAGGGTCGTCCGGCCCCTCTTCTCCGCCTCCCTCCCCGTCCAAACTTCTCCCCTCGCAGGGGTCAGCTGGGCCGGTTGCCGGGGTTCCTCTCTGCAGCCCCTTGTCTGTCTCTGGCCAGAACTGGCTGTGTCCTCTGAGCAGGCCCGGGGGCACCAGGGACCCAGACACTGCGGCTCCAACTCTGGGCTGTTCCCTGAAACAACAAACTCCCCCCCTTGTCCCATTAAACCAGTAACTGCTGGGCACTGAGCGCCCCTGTATGCAGCACCCCCCCCGAACCCCAAACTCCCCACTGCCTCACAGACGGTCAGCAGAGAGGGTCGACAGGCCATTCTACACACACCGGCTGCCCAAGAAGGTTCACCCGAATCACCCGTCTGTTCCAGGACCATGACAGTGAAGGACTCCGCAGGGTGGCTTTTCCCGTGCATTTGAACTCTCCAGCAGCGTGACGCGAGCCTGCACTTGCCGCATCGCTGTTCAGCTTGGTCTCTGCCCGCGTTCTCAGCCATGCAAGGAGGGACTCGGCTCAGGGCATCTACCTGCGCCAGCGACGTGATGGCTCCCTCTTTGAGCTCTGAAGACTCCGCGCTGAAGAGGCTTCCCACAGGCTCACAGGCGAGGGTCAGCGCTGATTTTCTGGAGCATCCCAGCTCTTTGGCTTCGCCATCCGTCTTGGGAAGGCAGAGTCTAGTTGCAGCCGGTGCCTTGTTCCCATGGCCGCGCGCCAGCCATCTTCATCTGAGGCAGGCGGCTGAAACGCGGAGCATTTCAAGTATGTCCTGAGGGACAGTTCCCTGGGCAAGAAGCAGACGCTCTTAACCCAGCCTGTGTCTCTCCATGGCCTGCAGAGCCACAGGGCCGAGGCTGGCAGCTCTCTGCAAGGCAGCTGAGCCGTGGGCCCTGCAGACGTTACTTTACCCGGCTCCAGCAGTTTTCCACGCGCTCCCCCCGCCCAGTGAGGAGCATTCGCAGGCAAGGCAGGGCAGTGGCGCTGAGGTCCTTGAGCAAACACAAGCAGCACCGAGGAAAGGCGGCCGTGCGCACAGCCCAGGTGGACGGGGCTGGGCCCCAGTGCAGACCTTGTGGGGGGAGCTGAGCCAGGGCCCACGAGGAGGGTCACCGGGTAGGTGCTGTCCGATGGCTGGAAGAGCAGTCTGCGCTGGGCTGGCATCAGGCCCAAAGAACGGGGCCAGTGGCCAGAGCAGGCCTTGGGGTGGCCTCTGACGAGCAGCATGTGACAAGTGTGGGCGGGATCAACTAACCATCCCCAGGCTGCACACGACAGCACCCCGGAGCCGCAACATCAAACCGCACAGCCAGGGAGTCCCCACGCCCTCCGGGCGGCCGCCTCTGCTTTCGGGTTCGGACAGCGGAGTGAGAACGGCGACAGTAGCAGCGCTGCCAGCGAGGACCAAGCGGCGTGACTTCACAGCAGTGAGAGGCCAGGAGCCACAGGCTGCGTGTGGCAGGCCCAGCCGCAGACAGGCCCTCGGGCAATGGCGGTGTTAGTACCGCTGGTGCCCACCTGCACCTGCCAGGGGTACGGGCAGCAGCACCGCGAGACGGAGGGAGGACACATGTGGGGAAGCGAGACCCTGTGGGTCAGCGCTGCAGAGGCGAGGGAGGGACGGCCCCGCTCTCGCCAGAGCTGCGTGACAGCTGCAGACAGGAGGGAAGTGCGCTCAGTGCGGAAGGGATTGGGAAACGCAGGCTGTCATTCCCTAGTGGAATTTGGCAGACACGGAGGCTAACCCCCCGCCTCCGGCAGAAAGTGCCCGGCACCGTCCGTGAGCACGGACTGCTCTGATTCGTGGGGTTACTTGGGCACGGACTCGCTGGAAGCAGTGACACTGAATCCGCAGCTCCATTTCCTCAGCGCCCAGGGCTTTCTTGGTGCCTCTGCCCCAAGGCCTGTCCACGTCCCCCCGTTCTTGCTAGCGTGAGTACAGCCACACAGCAGACAAGATCCCAGCCTGTGGCCGTGTGGCTTCCGGCTGAGCCACAGAAACAGTCACTGAATGGTGATTCTTATCAGCTGCTCTCTGGGGTGTCAGCAGTAACAGGCCCCCGGGAAGCACGTTACACAGTGTAGCTTTGGTTGGAAGGCGGGGGGCTCTCCTGGGCTCTACTAGACCTAGCAGCTGGGTCTAAGAATGGCCGTTGCTGGGGGGGAGGCTTAAGATTTGGGATTGAAACGTCACTTTCCATTCACATTCGTCAATTTTCAAAACCCGGTTTCGGTAGCGTGTTTCGTTTCCAACAAGTGAAAGCTGCCGGTTTTAATGAGCACTCAGTTTTCACTGGCAAGCGCCTGGCTCCCCGTTTCTCCAGGGAACCCCCCGGGAAACTTCACAGAAAATGAACATTTTTGGGGACACTCTTTGGTTCAAACCCCACTTGTTAATATAATTTACCCCCCCCACACACTCAGCTCTGCCCTGCGGGTCTTGGGACTCCGCACAGTCCAGCTGTGCCCCCGGAGCGGGCGTTCTGCACAGCCTGCGAGGGGGCCAGAGGCCAGCCCCAGCGGGGTTCAGACCACAGGGAGTTCCCCCTTCTGCGCAGCTGAGCCCTGCGGGGCTGCAGGGAGCCGGGGGGCTGGCTCAGGTGGCCGAGTCAGATGAGTCAAAGAGAAACCTGCTGGCTGCTGCTTCGCTCCCTGCTCCTCGGCCCGGCCTCCACCCTGAGCACTGGGCTGGTCGGGGAGCTGGCTGAAAAGGAATCGCAGTGTGAACTGCCCTGTGGAAATGACCAACAAAATGGGACTCAGTGGGCAGGACGCCCCCTCGGGGACTCCCCCCCCACCCCTTGCTCCTGCATTATCATTTACACGGGGCTAGAACCGCTACTGGATCCAGATTCTCCAGCAGGAGCAGTCCGCTGCCCCCTTGCACTGCTGGACGTGACCACAGGAGGGCAGGCCGGGGAGATCTCGCCAGCTGTGAGTCGGGACAGGGTCTGCAGCGCTGCTACTGACGGCCTCCCTTCTCTAGCCGTGCAGCACTCGCCCTGGCTCCTGAACGGAAGGTCCCACCCTGAACCGGATCCCACGGTGCCACAGGTGCCAGGACTCTCCGTGCGGTGCAGCCTGGCAGGGACTGGCGACGCCCCATCAGCATGTGGCGCGGAGCGTCACTCTCCTGATGTCCTGTGGCAGAGACTGGTCCCCCCCTTCTTCCTGTGGCTGGCACAGGACCGGCGTGACGCTGCCGGGGACACGGTGTGCCCGGAACGGTCCCACAGGGGCCAGGCAGTAGCTCTTGTCCCTGGACGTGTAAAGTCACAGGCACCAGCTGCCCCTTGGATTCTGTGTTCTCCCCTTGCGGCCCCCAGCGGGGGAGGACAGCTGTGGCTGCGGCGGTGACAGTGAGGAGGGGGGAGGAGATACGGGCCTGGTTCTCCTCCGCTCCTGTGTTTAGCTCAGGGTGAAATGGGTGTGTTGGGGGGCATGTTTGTGTCTCCCATATTCTGGGGCAGGCTGCCCAGCCCCAGCTGAACTGAGAGCAGCCCCAGGGTTGCTCTGCTTGATACCCTGCTCTCACGGCCCCCTGTGGCTTGTGGCAGCGGAGAACAGCCAGGGGGCCTTGGCCCGGCACGGGAGAGCTCAGTGCAGCGCTGCTGGGCAGGAGCGGGGCCCTTTCTCCCAGGGCGGCAGTGAGTGAGCTGGCGAAGGGGCGTGACCGCACCTGCTTGGTGCCCTCTGAGTCACGCTCTGCACGAGGTGCCTTAGGAGAGTGACCTCACTCCCAGGGGAGTTCCCACGAAACTGGGCTGCTCTCACAGCTCAGGCCTGGGGAGCATGGGGCAGCTCTGGGCTCAGAGAGGAACGTTTGTGAGCCAGCCGTGCAGCAAGAGAACCGGCTTCAGGGGGGAGCCGGGCTAGGCTGTTTCGGCAGAAACCACACGAGTCGGGTGGCACTTTAGAGCCTTACACGTGGATTGCGGCATTAGGCACGAGTGTTCGGGAGCGCCCGTGTGCCTTAATGCACGGGTCAGTCTGAAAGTGCCACCGGACTCCCTGTGTCCCCTTGAACCGAACCACGCTGAACGCAACGAACCTCCGAGGTCCCGCAGGCTTTGAGCGTCCCTGCCCACAGCAGATCCCCTGGATCCTCACTAGGGCGTCCGGGACTTTTCTTCCAGAAAGATGCATCTGAGCTGGCAGTGAGAATCCAGGCCCCTGCCAGGTTCCTCCCAAGTTTCTGGTGCCTCTGCGAAAAGATGCCCCTGCCCAGCTGTCAGGCCGGGCGGGTGGGCGGTAGGTAAGAGGCAGATATTTATACACAACGTATGGGGTAACCGGGAGCAAACAGCCTGCAGAGCTGTGTGACAGGTCAGGCTGGTTTTCCTCTGCTCATTACCCTGGCGTTCCCGTATAGGTGCGAGGACAGACACACTTCCTGTTCCATTCTGGCTGAACTCCTGCTCTCTCCGGATCAGACACTGGCTTGGAACCATGGAGCTGGCAGCTCTCTGATCCCTGACCCCAGCCCCCGTGGTGGCCCTGGAACGGCACAGCCCTCTGGTAAGTGGGTTAGGAAGTGGCAGAGCTGGCCAGGCAGGGAAGCAGCCTCCCTCGGACTGGGGGTTAATTAACATGCTGCTTTCTGGGCATGCGATGGGGAGGGGGCCTGGGTTTGTTTTCCTGCCCTCTCCGAAGGACAGTCCTCTCAAGCAGCATGTTTGTAGCAGATGGGAGAATTCTGAAGACTGAAAGAACTGAACTTGTCTAGTTTAGAAAGGAGAAGGCCGAGAGGGGACATGAGGGCGGTTTTCAGGGATCTAAAAGGGTGTCACAAGGAGGAGGGGGGGAAATTGTTCTCCTTGGCCTCTGAGGACAGGACAAGAAGCAATGGGCTTAAACTGCAGCAAGGGAGGTTTAGGTTGGACATTAGGAAAAGCTTCCTACCTGTCAGGGTGGTGAAACACTGGAATAAATTGCCCAGGGAGGTTGTGGAATCTCCATCTCTGGAGATATTTAAGGGCAGGTTGGACAGACAGCTGTCAGGGATGCTCTAGACGGTGCCTGGTCCTGCCGCGGGGGTAGGGGACTGGACTTGACGGCTTCTCATGGTCCCTTCCAGTTCTAGGATTCTAGGATTCAATGGAATGGGGGCCGGGGAGCCAGGGTTTCTGGGTTCTGTTCTCTGACACTGACCATCACTGCTCCGTGCCTCAGTTTCCCCATTAGTGAAAGGGGCAGAATAATAGCTACCTCAGAAGGTGCTTTAAGGCTTAATGAGTGTTTGCCAGGCAGAAGCTGGCATTGTGGTGGTGAAGGGGATGTTACTTTTTCTTGGTGGCACTGATTTTTCATGGTGAAATGGACCAAGCTCCCATGGAAATGCAAGGCCCAGGGGTTAGGCCAAATGCTCTGCTAGTGTAAATTGGCCCTGCTGTGGTGAAGTGAATGGAGCAGCCCCAATGTGGGCCCAGGCTTGGTACAGTGAGCCACGTGGTTCAATTGGCTGGGCACGGGCCAGAGAACCAGGAACTCCTGAGGCCTGATCTCTGCTCTGTCACTGAAGTGCCTTTCTGTGCCTCGGTTTCCCCATCTGTGACATGGGGCCGATACCTCAGCATGGTGCTAATGCTGTAACGTGCCGTGGCGCATTACCGCACAGATTTGAGACTGCTTTGGCCCAGGGAGAGGCCTGCTGCCCGGATGCCTGTTTCTCCTCTTACTGACATTTATCCCTTTCTGTTTGGAGAACAGTGATCGCCCTCTCCCTGGGCGCTGCACTGAGCAGAAAGAACCAGCCTGTTCACTTTAACACCTGCATCGACTCGACTGATGCACGGCGAGTTCCTTGTCATGGTTCAAACCTCCCTGTGTGTACACTGGCCTCAGCCCAGGGGTGTTGGCCGGCCTTGTGGGCGGTGCTCCTTAGCCAAGCCGCTGTGCGTGGTTAGCCCCAACGGCGGGGGCAGAAAGGGCTGGACCTTGCCTGGGATGGGCATAACCCCCGTGCCCACCCACTGGCCAGAGCCCTGTCTCGGGGGCCTTGTTCAGGCGGAGGTGTGGCTGGATCAGTAGGCCCAGCGTGGTGAGGGACAACTCCCGGGCTCCGATCTAGCAGGGAGAGGCCCAGCGTGAGCCAAGGGCTGGAAGCTGAAGCGAGACGGATCCAGACTGGCCAGAAAAGGCTCCTGTGAAGAGCGCGGGGAGTTAGCCCTGGGACCCGCTCCCCAGGGGCGGCAGATTTTCCAGTGTGGCCATTTAAACTCACGACTGGTACTTTCTGAAGAGGGGCTCTAGCTCAAACTGGAGTGGACGCAAGGCGGCCCTCGGGTCTGAGCTGTGCGGGTGGTAGGTGGGCACGCGGGCCCTGCTGGCTCTACTCCACGGGTCTGGGGAGCAAACCATCCCCTGGGGACCTGCCCCAAGTGCTGGTGCAGCAAGTACACCCCGCCGGTGCCCTGCGCAGGGGCTGTGCTGAGGACAGGGAGGGCTCCTGTGGCACCTTCCAGACTAACAGGTTTATCTGGGCATCAGCCTGTGTGGGTAAAGCAAACTTCATCAGGTGCATTGGAGTGGAAATGACAGAGGCCGGGAGACAGAGGTGTG
The DNA here is from genome assembly GCA_019425775.1 of Rafetus swinhoei. NCBI lineage: Eukaryota > Metazoa > Chordata > Testudines > Trionychidae > Rafetus > Rafetus swinhoei. The sequence goes on along the minus strand of CM033429.1, from coordinate 18,965,019 downwards.
AGCACTTGTAGAACAAAGGGAGGGAGTTACTTATCAAATGCAGGACCAGTGATAATGAGGCCAGTTCACAGTGGGTGGATGTGGCTCACGCCCAGCAGCTGATGGGAGGTGTGAATACCAAGAGAGGGGAAACTGCCTTTGTTGTGAGAGAAACCTTCTAAGTCCCTATTCAGTCCTAGTATGATTGTGTTAAACTGGCAAATCATAGAATCCTAGACTCCTAGGACTGGAAGGGACCTCGAGAGGCCATCGAGTCCAGTCCCCTGCCCTCACTAGACGGCACTGTCTGGATCATCCACCCAGAGAAGTGAAAAAACAGAACAGCAGAGCCAGAAGAATTCCCGGACATGAACGACTTCAAGACAGGCCAAGAAGTGAAAACAACAGAATTCTACTTGTCACCTACAGCCCACAGCTTAAACCCCTCCAACGCATGATCAGCAATCTACAACCATCCTGGAAAATGACCCCTTGCTCTCAGACACCTTGGGGGAAAGGCCAGTTCTCGCCTACAGACAACCCCCTCACCTCAAACAAATTATTTCCAGTAACCATGCAACACACCTCCAGCACACTCACCCAGGAACCCAGCCCTGCAGTCAGCCCTGGCGCCAGCTCTGTCCGCACGCACAGCTACACCAGCGATTTCATCACTGGACCCAACCACGTCAGCCACCACTACAGGGGCTCATTCCACGAGGAGTAACAGTTAATTCGAACTAAGGAGTTAGTTCGAATTAACGTTTAACTGCCGTGTCTAGCCGCGGGCAGTTAGTTCGGACTAAGGGGGATTTAAAAATGGCGGCGCCCGGGAACATGCAAATGAAGCCTGGGATATTTAAATCCCGGGCTTCATTTGCAACTCCGGGTTGCCCTCATTTGCCTACCTAGCTCGAACTAACGAGCTAGTGTAGACATACCCCATGTTATTTCAGGCCAATTCCATAAGCCAAATACACAGGGAAGGGTTGGAACTTAAGTCCATTTACAAGTTTGGGACCCATCACAAAGGTATGAATAAAAACATTACCTGGCTAGCACACTGCCTTCCACATCCCAGTGGACTTAACCAACTAAGCAATGAGCACTTAAGAACAATTTGCCCCTTCTCTATCAGCTTCTCGTAACTTGAACGCTCTAATTCACTATTTTTCCCCCTTGTTTCCCCCCCCATCCCCTATTTTATTTTTGGATCTGGACTTTTTATACTCCAGTCATCTGAAGAAGTGACTTGTGTCCACACAAGCTCACAATACCATCTACATGTTTTGTTAGTCTTTAAGGTGCTGCTGGACTATTCGTTGTTTTTTAGTTTTTCCAGTTACAGACTAACTCGGCTACCCCTCTTAAGCTTTAGATCATCCCTGACAGGTGTCTGTCTAACCTGCTCTTAAATATCTCCAGAGATGGGGATTCCACAACCCCCCTATGCAGTTTATTCCAGTGCTTAGCCACCCTGACAGAAAGTTTCTCCTAATGTCCAACCTAAATCTCCCTGGCTGCTTCTTGTCCTATCCTCAGAGGCCAAGGAGAACAATTTGTCTCCCTCCTCCTTGTAATGCCCTTTTAGGTACTTGAACACCGCTATCATGTCCCCTCTCAGTCTTCTCTTTTCTAAGCTAAACAAGCCCAATTCTTTCAGCCTTCCCTCATAGCTCATGATCTCTAGACCTTTCATCATTCTTGTTGCTCTTCTCTGAACCTTCTCCAATTTCTCCACATCTTTCTTGAAATGTGGTGTCCAGAACTGGACACAATACTCCAGCTGAGGCCTAATCAGAGCAGAGCAGAGCGGAAGAATGACTCCTCGTGTCTGGCTCACAACAGATGTATTGCAGCTCTGCTGTTTCGCTGTGTAGCCTGGTTTGGAAGTGGTTTTGTAGGAGGATGGCCATGTGTAAATCCATTACTGCGTGTGCAGGGAGGTTAAAGGGTCCCCCTCCTGTTTTTTATGTTGCCTTTCTTGATGTCTGGCTTATGCTCATTTACCCACGAAAGCTTATGCCCAAACAAACCTGTTAGTCTCTCAGCGGCCACAGGACTTCTAGTTGTTTTCGCAACTACCGACTAACACTAGCTGAATAAGCGCGGGCCGGGGAGCCAGGAGTTCTGAGGGCCGCACTCAGCTCTGCTGAGGACTCACTGCATGAGCTTGGGTAAGCCCCTGCCTGGCTCCGTGCCTCAGTTTCCCCCTCTGCAGGGGGGCTTTGGGGTCTGTGGCTGAGGAGCTTGTCTCACTGGGCTGCAGGAAGCCATGTCTGAGTTGCTCCATCTGACCCCCACCCCAGAGCCAAGGGAATAATAGCCATGTGGCGCACCCCTCTATACATCAGCCTTCTTTGGGCTGGCATCTTCTAGTGCATCGGGGCTCTCGGGGGTCGGAGCAGATTTCAAAGGAGTGCAGTCACTGCGGCTGCTGCCCTGCTCCTTGCTCGGACTGCCCCCCTGCCTGCTAGACGGACCCTTGCCCTGACCTGACCGTGTCGAGGAGAAGTCCCAGGCATCGCTGCAGGATCAAGCGGGCTTGGTTTGCAGTGTCACATCGCGTGTTTTGGTGGATTAGAAACCGTCTCTGTTCTCACCTCAACTTCCTCCTGCTGCCGCGCATGAGAAGGGCTTGTTTATACTCCCGCCCAGCGGAACTCGGCAGGGCCTCTGGCCTCTCAAGCTGACTTAGTCTAGCCTGAGGATGCGAGCGCGGCGCTAGCCTGGCGCTGGCTCTGCAGCAGCGGGGACTGTGCCCATCGCTAGCCGGGGGGCTCGTCACGGCACCAGCAGTGCCAGCCACATGCACAGAAGAGCCAGGCTCTTGCCCTGGGGCGTTTGCTTTTCCGCTCAGAAAGGCAAACGAGTTCAGAGGCCAACGGTGCCTTGTGTGATGGGACGGGGAAGGGGGAAGAGCAGATCTTTAGGCAGCTCATTTCGACTACTTCAAAACCACAGGAGTTTTTGGTCTGCCTCTGATCTCATTCTTCCCAGGTGATTGATACTTAACTGATTCCTGGGACTTTCTGTTTCTGTTTGTTTCACCGTACCGTAAGGCCACCGCTGGGTCCTTTCAGTTTTGCTTAAACACCCACTTGGAAGCAGCCGATAATTTCTAACTGTCACTTGCACCTGCTTTCCCATCATTGATTTTGAACACTGGGCTTGGGCCTTCTGTGAACTTTGTGTTGGGGAAATGCCAGAGGAGGTGGTGAAGGCCAGGACTTTAACAGGGTTCAAAAAAGAGCCAGATAGATTCATGGAGGTTAGGTCCATCAATGGTTACTAGCCAGGATGGGTGAGGAATGGTGTCCCTCGCCTCTGTTTGTCAGAGGGTGGAGACGGATGGCAGGAGAGAGCTCACTTGATCGTTACCTGTTCGGTTCACTCCCTCTGGGGCACCTGGCATTGGCCACTGTTGGCAGACAGGACGCGGGGCTGAATGGACCTTTGGTCTGACCCAGTCTGGCCGTTCTTATGTTTTTATATGAGAGAGGTCTATAAAATCATGACTGGTATGGAAAAAGTGAATAAGGAAAAGTTATTTACTTATTCCCACAATAAAAGAACTAGGGGCCACCAAATGAAATTAATGGGCAGCAGGTTTAAAACAAACAGAAGGAAGTTTTTCTTCACTCAGAGCACAGTCAACCTGTGGAACTCCTTGCCAGAGGATGTGGTGAAGGCTAGAACTTTAACAGGGTTCAAAAAAGAGCTAGATAGATTCATGGAGGTTAGGTCCATCGGCTATTAGCCAGGATGGGCAGGGATGGTGTCCCTGGTCTCTGTTTGCCAGAGACTGGGAATGGGCGATGGGAGGGATCATGTGGTGATTCCCTGTTCTGGTCACTCCCTCTGGGGCACCTGGCATTGGCCGCTGTGGGCAGACAGGACAGTGGGCTGGATGGGCCTTTGGTCAGACCCAGGCTGGCCGCTCCGATGTTCTTTGGTGACAGGTTGTCTCTCAGTTGTTGTCTTTACATCAGGGTGGGATTTCACTGGAAAAGACACACTATTGCTCATGCACAAGCTCTGGGACAGAGGCAGGAATTACGCATGGAAGTTTTCCAGCTGTGCTAAGTGGCTGCTTAGCCTGGATTGCCATCACAGTCCCTTCTCGCCTTGATGCCTATGAGTCTGTGTTGCTGACATGGGCCGGTCTGGGTCCAAAGATTAAAGCTGGAAATGGGCAGATAGTTAATCAAGTGCTATCTGGCCAACACGTTTTCTGAATTTATGTCATTTTCACGGAAAGATTTTGATCTGAAAGGATTTCTGGTTTAGAAAAGTCTTTCCGGTGTATCGAAAAAATGTCAAAACGTTAAGATAAGCTACAAAACCAAACAAGACCCTTCGGTCGGTAATTATCTGAGATTACTGGTCACCACATTTTCCATCTTCTGGTAGACCTGAAATATTTATTTTAAATTTTCTGGATTGCCAGAGAACTGACAAATTGGTCACTGACCTTGTGCAGGGGGTAAGCATAGGCAGGCCTAGAGCTCCGTCCCAGCGGTCTTTTGTGATATTGTTCTGCTCCACCAATGGAAAAATGAGAAAATAGCCTGATTGGAGGAGGAGTAGGGACATCTGTGATGACTCACCCAAGGAAGTTAAATATTACATTTACCAAGTGTGTAGTGAAATTCGGCAGCCGTTCAATGTACTCATGAAAGAATGTGCCATTCCCATGGCAAAGGGGGCAAAATGAGGCCAAATCAAATAGTCAATAAGAAAATTCAGCAGGAATCAGACCAAGCCACTGCTCTGGGAGTCAAGTGAATACACCAGCAACCCAGTTTTCTTCTTTAAAGGAAGTTTGTGGTTGTGGAGAAAAGTTTGAAAAAGTGACCCTTACAAGTTCTAAACCCACAAGGAAAGGTTGTGGAAAGGAGAGGGTCCAGCGGAGGGCGACCAAAATGATGAGGGGGCTGAAGCACGTGACCTATGAGGAGAGGCTGAGGGATTTGGGTCTGTTTAGTCGGCAGAAGAGAAGAGTGAGGGGGGATTTGATAGCAGCCTGCAACTTCCTGAAGGGAGGTTCCAAAGAGGCTGGAGAGAGGCTGTTCTCAGTAGTGACAGGTGGCAGAACAAGGAGCAATGGGCTCAAGCTGCGGTGGGAGAGGTCCAGGTTGGAGATTAGGAAAAACTCTTTCCCTAGGAGGGTGGGGAAGCACTGGGGTGGGTTCCCTGGGGAGGGGGTTTTTAAGCCTGGCTTGACAAAGCCTTGGTTAGGATGATTTCGTTGGGGTTGGTCCTGCCTTGGGAGGGGGCTGGTCTCGATGACTCCTGAGGTCTCTGCCCGCCCTGGGATTCTAGGATTCCAGGAAGGCAAATCGAGAGCCACAGATACGCGTGTAAACTGGCCTCATGATTTTTTGGAGCCCGACTCGTGATTTGTGAATGGTTGGGGCTGGCAGAAGTGGCTCTGGTTTGTGCAGCGGCATGTCCCTTGCTGAAGGCACACACCCTTCCTTTGCTGTACTGTACATTGCTTAGGGATGGGTCCAAGAGTGGCCAATGCCTGAGACCCTGCCGGCCAGCTCTGGCTCCCTTCCATCTCCGGGCTGTACAGTCCGTGCCCAGGTGCTCAGGTTAGGCAGCGGTGGGCTGTGCTGCCCAGGGACTGGAGCTCCCTTCTTTCGCTGGACGAGAATTCTCCCTCGCTCAGCGCTTGGCAGGGGCAGCGGCTGCTTTGGGACAAGCTGGATCTTTCCGCCTCGTGGTTGAAGGCTTTGAGAAATAAGCGCTGACAATAAGTGCTCCCTGCAGCCTCTTGCCTTTTTAACCCGGCCGGGGAGCGGTGACCTCCCTGTTTTGTCTCTCTGTTCGAGAGCTGTACACATCTGACCGGCGTCCCCTTTGCACAAGCTGTCTGAAAGGGCTGACTCATAGCATGCTCTGGGGTTTGCTGCGCCATCCCTGGCCTCTCTCACTGCACAAGTGACATTTTCCTTTTGCAAACTCTCTGTTGCAAGTGACTTCTTGCTGCTAAAATTAGCCAGGGATTTAAAACAGAAACCACTTTACCAGCAAAACTACCAATTGTTCTGAACTCAAAGCTCCGGTGCTCACCCGAGGCGAACGTGGGAAACGTGGCACACGGATCTGGATTAGCTCAGTAGGGCACTCAGGAGCAGGGATGTAAAATCCTGGTCAATCAGTTAAAATGTTTAACCAGTCAGCTGATTAAACAGGGGCGGGGGGGCTGGAGCGGCCCCCCCACCATGGGCAGGAGCTGCTCTGGCCAGCCAGGCCTGCTGTGGATGGGGGCTGCCCTGATGCGCTGGGGTGCCTCTGCCCGCAGGCCCGGCCGGGCTGGTAGGGGTGATGCTCACTCCCGTCCCTGCTCAGGAGAGACGGCGGGGAGTAGAGCAGACACACACTGGGTCCCACCTTCCCACTGCGCAGTTGTGACATCATGGCAGAGCAGCATTCCAGGGTGCAGGAAGTTTCAGGGCTTGGACCTGCAATTATGAATGTCACTAATTAGCCCCTGGGAGTTCCACGGGCCTGTTGGGAGCGAGTGACTCAGGGGCTTACATAATGATCGCTGCCCTGGTTCCAAACCCTGCTGCCTCATGCCTCACCAGGGTGGCACTGCAGCTGCAGGGCTGAGCCGGCGGGGGCCGGGCTGAGTTCCGGAGTGGATGCCGGCGCCCTGGCCGGCGATGCGCTTGGACAAGGGGCCTGCAGTCCCCAAAAGGAGAAACGCCAGAATGACATGGCTGAGGCTTTTCCATCCCTACAGGAGGCGCGCCTCTAGGGCCCTTTGCCCGTGGTACCCTGGAGGTGCATCTGCATCCAAAGCCAGCCAGCTCCTATTGGGCTTTGCTGGCTGCCTGCCCTGGCTCCCGCTTTACCAAGGCTGGTCCTTTGGTGGCCTCCTTCCCCTACTGCCAGCCGGCCCCACGGGCTCTCAGGCGGACTGCGTGAGCGACGGTGTCTCCTTTCCCTGCAGGTCTGACTCCGCCAACCAGCCACCTTGCTCCCAAGCCCTATGCCTCCTGAGCCAGCCGCCCCATCGCCACCCTGTCTGCGCAGCCGCGAGGGAGTGTCCGTGGGAGCCACTACACGCCGTGCTCGCCGGAGCCCGCCTCGGCCCCACCACTCAGCCTGGCGTGTGAGGACACAAGTGAGTTCGCCTGCAGTGTCCTGGCCAGGGCTGCACTCCTGAGCCGCAGGCGTTCGGGCAGTAGCCCCCTCCCCCGGGGCGGGCTGAGTGGGAGATGGGACTGAAGGTACCAGCTGGGGGGGGGGGGGGGGGGGGGAGTCCCATGCAGGAGACAGTGTCCTGCCACCCCCTGCTGGCTAAAAGAAACACCCACAGCCTGGGAGAGCAGCGGGGGCAGGGAGGGGCGCCCAGGCGTGTGCTACGGCCATGTGCAAGGACGCCCGCGGCCTGGTTCTACCAGAGCACGCAGGAGCCACGCCGGGTGCCAGGAAATCCCAGCCAGGCTAAGCAGCACCTTGGGCATCTCCTCTGCTCCGGGCCGGGGGGGCATGGCCCGGCGTTAGGAATGAGGCGGCGACACTCGTCCTGCCTGTGAGACCAGGGCTTGCCCTGGACCCCTGCACAGGGACCCTGCCGGGGTGGGCCCGGCTAGCCTCCGTGCAGGTCTAGCCGTGACGGAGAGATGCTGGGGCCGCGTTTCTCAGTCCCCGCAGGTGCGGGGCCGAGCGGGGCCCCCAGGCAGGAAGGCGCTAGGGGAACGAGGCTTCTCTCCGTGTGCACTGGCAGGATGTGTGCCCTGCCTCTCCGCGGCCTGCTGTCCGGAGAGCCAGCCCCAGTGGGGAGTCCCTGGGCTGGAGCAAGAATGGTGCATGCCAGGGACCCCTGCAAGCAGGCGCACGAGTGACTGTGTTTCTCTCCTCCCACCCCAGTGGCGCCGGCGGCGACGAGTACGGTCTCCTTGTGCATGAGCCAGAAGAGGCTGGCGCTGATCCTCTGCCTCTCCTTTCTGATCCTCCTGCTGATTGCCCTCATCCTGCTCTGTGAGTCTCTCCCTTCCATAGCCGGCTCGCGCGGGCCCAGGCCAAGTCCCGGCACCGCCCTGGGGGCAGCCGCGTCCCTGCGCTCGGGGGTCTGGGCAGGCCCGGCACAGCAACTGGCCTGCGGCAGGGGCCTGGGGCTATAACCTGAGGGGACCGGTCTGTGTGCCGCACCTGGAAAAGGAAACGGAGGAGTAAATACAAAAGCCCTCCCTGATGCTGGTGGCTCCGGAGAGCCAGAACCGAAAGCTGCCCAGCGTATGCTGCCTCCTGCCTGCTCCCGGGCTCCCCGGGCTCCCTGGGCAACCAGACCTAGGTCTGAGCCGCTGCGTTTGCCTCAGCTCCCAGGCGCCCCTAGAGCCCGAGGCTGGTTAGATTTGACTTACTGCAAAGGGGGCATGCGCTGGGCATCTCTGATTTGGGTCCAAAGTTCCCCAGAGACTGAAGATGGTTCAGCTCTGATGTTCCCCTCGGGGCCCAGCTTAACAGGCTTGGGCGCATGGGCTGAATTTTCTGCCATCCCCTCCCCCTTGGTGTAACAGCATTGACTCCAGCGTGGTGACAGGCTAGCAGGGGTTACTCAGGAGCTGGGCCGGTCTCCGCTCCGCCACGCTCCCCGTCAGACCCCTCTGGGAGGGGGTGAGGAGTGTCCCTGCCAGCCCGGCCGCAGCCTGGGAACTAGAGGCTAGCCCACATTAGCGCTGCCTGGCTGGCCGAGGGGCAGTGGGGCCGCCGTCCTGCACGTATGGCCCAGGTGCCTCCATCCGTCTATTTCTGGAGTTTTCCTGACATCTGCTGGACACCTGGGAGCGAAGGGTTTTGCTGGGAAATTCAAACAAGGCGGGTGGCTCGTTCTGGCTACGTGCTGAGCTGCGACTTGCCCCTGAGTAATCGCAGGCCAGCGGTTCGATGTGTCGATAAGCCCCGCCCGACACTTTCCATTTCCTGCCAATATTTCCAAGTGCAGCCACAGCTACCAGCACTATGCAGAGCGCTCCTCCTCCTTTCTGTCTGTGCCAGGCTGCTCTTGCAACGGACGAGGGACTTTTGTCACGTACCCCTTCCCCAGCGGGGAAACTTTGCCACGTTGAATGCAAATGTAACATCGCCAGGCGGAACCAAACCTGGGAGCTCCGGAGCTTAGTGCGAGAGCCTCTCCCGTGTGAGCTAAAAGCCAGCTGGCGCCCGGCTAGCAAACCCATGCTCTGCTGTCTGGCTGTACGGGGGCTCCGGGCCATTCCATGGGACAGCCCCACAGCCAGCAGGTGTGTGGGCTGCACAAGTACAATCACTGCTTTGTTGGCAGTAGCGCTGTGGGGCACTAGGGCTGTGGGGCTGCCTGGGGCACTAGCTGCCAGCCCCACATGTCAAGGTCTACGTGCTGGCTGGCTCTGCTGCCGGCCCTGTGTGCCGGGGGCTCTGCTACCAGCTCCATGCCCCTGGTCCAGGCTGCCAGCCCCACATGACAGGGCTTTGCTCCAGGCCTCAGCGGTGGGGGTGGGTGGACGATGGGAGGGGGCTGGATTTCAGCACCCCCACTCATCAGAATGTTCCCAGGCCACTGGGGTGGAAGAACGCTGTCTGCATAGGAGCTGACTGGCAGCATTTACACTCAGCGACTTGTAGCGGCCAATCAGCAGAGAGAGAAAAGTTATTTTCCAGGCTTCCCAGCCATTGAAGAGTTTGGTTTTTTTAAACCCCTTTGTCAGATCTAGCTGCTAGTGCTTTGATCAGCTGCATTTCAGAGCCCCTGCTGCATCCAGCTGATTTAGAGCATTTGTACTGGGCAAATCCAGATGCAAATTAAAACTGGGTGCAGTGAGGATGGATATTGGACGGAGCTGAGCCAAACGCAGCAGCTTTGGATTGCCCTGGGGTGGGGAGCAAGCGAACTAGAGACTGGCCCAAGCCAGACTCTGGATGCAGAGGACCGGCCCCGCTCCAGACATGCCCAGGCAGCTTGGGCCCATAACAGTCTGAGGTCTGAGCGCCAGGCTCCGACGGCGCAACCAGTGTGTGGGCTGGGCCTTTTCCAGTGTGACCGTGTCCATGGGGACTCACGTGCCCCTGAGCTCTGGTGCAGGGGAGCCCAAAGGTGCAAAGGGAGAGTCAGTCGACTTCCACCGGCTGCCTCCTACCGACCACCCAGCTTTGCCCGAGCCCCGCGCAAACCATCCAGGGGCTGCGTGTGCTCTGAGCGCGTGCGGGTCGGGGAGCCTCGGGCACGGGCTGCACTTCCAAGGGGCACGGCCTGGCGGTTTCCAGCCCAGTTTTGTCTGTGTCCGGTTTTCCAGGCAGTCCCTCGTGGGGCCGGGGTGGTTCGCGTGGGACGTAGCACTGACATAGGGACAACCACTTGGTTTGAGGGGGGCACTGGGCTGAGCGGCCTGCTCTTTCCTGCTGGCACAAAGAGAGGTCACCTTGGAGCTGGGGGAGTGCGCTTGGGGAGCATCCGCTCCATGCCCTGACCGGGACTTTGGAGCAACCACAACAGTGACTGCTCCTGAGAATCCATCCCAGGCTTTGCCAGAGCCTGCTGCAAGCTGGGTGCAGGGCTGGGGAGTTTGGTCCCTGCAGCCAGGGCAGGTGTGGGAGCGAGTGCCTGGCCAGGGCCGGCTGGGGGGGAATTGGCTGGCAGGAAACACCCCAGCCCCCCCGGCTCCAGCTCCCCGTGTGTTTGCTTGCAGTCCTGTTGTGGCGGTCGGGCACCGGCTTTCAGTACAAGGAGCCGGCGGAGAGCTGCAGCAGCAGAGCCGTGCGCTGTGACGGGGTGGCCGACTGCTCCCACAAGAGCGATGAGCTGGACTGCGGTAACTCGCCTGGGGCCCGCCCTGTGTGCTAGGCTCCTGCCCCCCGACGCAGACGGTCCCAGGCCAGGCCTGTGCAGTGATGCCCGTGCTGGCACGAGGGTGCGGGGCCCAGGCCCTGCTGGGGTCCATCGTGTCCCACGCTGGCCAGGCCTGGCCCTTTGCTAAGCCCCATCCCAGCTTTTAGCCTTTGTCCCTGGTGATCAGGTGGCGAAATGCCCCCTTCTGTCAGGAAAGAGGGGTCTGGAGGAACATGTTGGGGGAGGAGGGAGGCCAGCCCCAGCCTTTGGAAAACACCCTGACATCCAGCCCGTGCATCCCCGCTCGCCCAAGCCCTGCCCGTCCCGCCCTGTGGGGCACAGCGGGGCACGCTCAGCCCTGGTGCAGGCGGGTTTGCTCTTGGCCAGGCCCAGGTGCCCATCTAAGGGCGCGGGCTGGAGCCGGGCCCCGTCTGCCCTCCCGCTGATCCGGCTCTCTCCTGCCTGCCTGCAGTGCGGTTTGGGTGGAACCAGTCCCTGCTCCATGTCTACTCCAGCGCCGAGAGCCAGTGGCTGCCTGTCTGCAGCAGCGCCTGGAACGACTCCTTCTCCAGGAAGACCTGCCAGCAGCTGGGTTTTCACAGGTAATTTCCCAGGGAGGGAAGCCTGGGAAACCCAGCCCCACCCGAACTGCCCTGCTCCCAGGCGCCCCCACCCAGAGGGAGAGTTCCAAAGGCACAAGGGGAGACACACCAGCCAGCGTGTCTGCCCCCCCAGCCCTTGGTCCTTTCAAGGAATGGAACCGACTGGCGCATGGCTGGTGTTAGAAGGGGGACTAGGGGACTCATCTACAATGGGGCCCTCCCCCCCAGCACAGACATGCCAGCCCATTGCCAACTGCCCCCCGTGCCGGTGCACAGTATCCCCGCAGGGAGCGGCTTGCACTGGTGCTGCTCACCCAGGTTGTTTCCACAAGCAACTATGCAACTAACTCTACACTGGTGCAGTGCTGGCGCACTAGGATTTGCTGGGGTACGGCTACACTGTCAGTGCAGCAAGGCAACCCCCCCCACAGACCAGCCTGGGGACTAGTGCAACCCGCCTGGAGAGAGAACGGGACCTTTGCTGCCCTCCAGTGGCTGGTCCCCAACTGGCTCCGGCAGCTGCCAGCTAACGGGGATGTCTCCAGTGCAGCCCAACAGCCCCAGCTGGGCCTTGGTGCTGTGCGTAGACCTGGGAGGGATCCCGCGGCGTGGAGGGTCACAGCGTCTTTAGCCCCGCAGGCCTAGGTCAGCTGACGTGGTTCAGTGGCAGTCCAGCCACAGGTCTTTTATTCCAGTGTAAACGTACCCACAAGGCCCTTGCTGCGTGCCCTGGGCGGCTGGAATTCAGAGCCCTCTGGTGACCCAGGCAGGGGCTGCTATAAATGCACCAGGGATGAAGACCTTGCTTCTAACCCAGATTGGGTTACGTGTGAACGGGCACTTTGTGGGTCACATCACAGCCACCCTGCAGTTCCGTGCGAGGGCCGTGGACACAGACCACATCACAGTCACCGGGTAGTTTTGTGCGAGGGCTGTGGGCACAGACCACATCACAGGCACCGGGTAGTTTTGTGCGAGGGCCACAGGCACAAACCACATCACAGTCATAGTGTAGCTCTGTGCGAGGGCCACAGGCACAAACCACATCACAGTCATAGTGTAGCTCTGTGCGAGGGCCACAGGCACAAACCACATCACAGTCATAGTGTAGCTCTGTGCGAGGGCCATGGGCACAGTCACTGTGTAGTTTTGTGCGAGGGCTATGGGCACAGACCACATCACAGTTACCGTGCATGGCGTGACTGCTCTGTCTCCTCCCAGCTCCTCGCTCACGGAGTACGTGCCTGTGCCCTTCCCTGGCAAAAGCCTCACTGTCTCCAAGGAGCATCTCACCATCCAGCAGAGCCTCAACAGGTAAGGCCGCGGCTCTGTCGCCTTTTCCCTTGTGCTGGGGAGCCTATGGGACAGGGCGATGCCCTTCCCCAGTGTCCTGTGCTAATCCGAGTTACAGTCCACTCCTGTAGCCTCCAAACCGGGTGGGGGGAGGGCCAGGATGGGCACCAATGTTCCCTCTCCTCTGATTGCCAGAGCAGCCGTCTGGGCCGTAGCGCGGTTTGCAGAGACCCGGGCAGTGCAGTGAGTGCTGGGTGCCCCCGGGGTGGCCCTGCAGGCCTGAGCTGCTGGACCGTGGCCTGTGCTTTGGCAGTGGCCTACCCATGCCTGGTGCGTAGGGGAGGGGAAGCACCTGGGAGCAATGAATTCTGGCCTCAGTTTGCACTGGCGCAAATCCAGAGTGGCTCCAAATGGGTCAGCCTGTGTCTGTCGGCCACTGTGCGCGCTGCCCGGGGGGCGGTGGCTGTGAGACGGGCGCCCCGCAGGGAAAGAAAGGGGACCCGCGGGAAAGCTCCCGGCCCCCCGGACTGGCCAAGAGAGCATCTGTGCTGCTTATGTGCTGGCCGAGCATGGCAGGAGCGGGAGGGGGCCATCCAACTGGACTCTTCTCACCTTGCTTTTGTTCTCTCCAGCAGCTCCAAGTGTCCCACGGGAAAATACGTCTCCCTCCGATGCACAAGTAAGAGGGAGGTTTTACCATTGCCAGGAAAGCGTAGACTTGGTGCCAGGGGAGCTGGGTCTGGAGTGGGTCTTGAAACCACCAAAAGAACTAGTGTCAGAATGGTTTGAAAGGGTTTTACTGGCTTTGGGGGTTGGTGCCAGCTCCCAGGTTCTCTTCAGCTGCTTGGAAAAGTGAGAGTTTCATCCAAACCAATTTTTTCGTTCAATTTTTTCATTGAAAATTCAAAACCTCAGTTAAAAAAATAGTTCACAAAATGTTGACCAGCTCCATCATGTCAACTAATCTGAATCTTTCTTTCTTTCTTTCTTTCTTTCTTTCTTTCTTTCTTTCTTTCTTTCTTTCTTTCTTTCAACACAGGTGTTTTAAAGTGTTTGTTTCTATCCCCTCCAGCTCAGTGGAATATATATTGCTTAGCATGATAGCTACCCTATTTCACAGTGGGTATATGTAACAGGCCATGCAATTCAAAGTTGCAGGGGTTAGAGAGTCCAATTGTCCAGCTGAACTTTAAAGTTGTAGACAGAATGGGTGTTTCTAGACTACAGGGTTTTTTCGCAAAAACATCCCCTGCATCTAGACTGCTGCCACGTTCCTTTGAAAGTAAATTGAAAGAACGCGGCAGTTTTTTCTACCGTGGAAAACCTCGTTTTACAAGGAAGAACGCCTTTTTTCGAATGTGCTCTTTCGAAAAAAGGTGCTATGTAATGCAAACAGGGCTTTTTCGAAAGAGCGCGTCCAGACTGCCTGGGTGCTCTCTTTGAAAAAGCGGCTTGCCTTTTCAAAAGTCCTGGTTGTAGTCTAGATGCTCTTTTTCGAAAGAGGCTTGCAGTCTAGACGTAGCCAATGATTTTACACTCTCTCCCCAAGCATGCAGCCAGCATCATATGTTGTCTTGGGTTTTTGGGTTGGGTTTGTCTTGGATTCTCCTTTGTAGTTCCCCTGATGCAGAAAGCCACGGCCATAGATGGAGGCAGGATGCTGGAACTAATGGACCTACTGGTCTACTGTGTGAAATGCTCTGCCTCTGTTGGGCATTATCTATGAGCACAGTTTGCCAGGGTGTGATCTGTTAGAACTGTAAGAGGCCTCGAGAGGTCAAGTCCAGTCCCCTGCCCTCATGGCAGGACCCAGCACCATCTAGATAGACCATCCCTGACAGGAGTCTGTCTAACCTGCTCCCAAATATCTCCAGAGATGCAGATTCCACAACCTCTCTGTGCAATTTATTCCAGTGTTTAACCACCCTGACAGGTAGGAACTTTTTCCTAATGTCCAACCTAAACCTCCCTTGCTGCAGTTTGAGCCCATTGCTTCTTGTTCTATCCTCAGAGGCCACGGAGAACAATTTTTCTCCCTCCTCCTTGTGACACCCTTTTAGATACCTGAAAACGGCTGTCATGTCCCCCCTCAGTCTTCTCCTTTCCAAACGAAACAAGCCCAATTCTTTCAGTCTTCCCTCATAGCTCATGTTCTCTCGGCCTTTCATCATTCTTGTTGCTCTTCTCTGGATCCTCTCCAATTTCTCCACATCTTTCCTGAAGTGCGGTGCCCAGAACTGGACACAATCCTCCAGCTGAGGCCTGATCAGCGCAGAGCAGAGCGGAAGAATGACTTCTCGCGTCTGGCCCACCACACTCCTGTTATTGCCTCCCAGAGTCACGTTTGCTTTTACTCATGTTTAGCTTGTGGGCCACTATGACTCCTAGATCCCCTTCCGCAGGGCTCCTCCCCCGGCAGCCACCCCCCTCTCTGTGTGTGCAAAGCAGGTGGGCCCGGCTTAGTGTTCTAGTTGAGGCACCGGGCTGAGCCAATGGGCTTGCGTTCCCCACCTGGCTCCGTGGGGAAGGGCTTTTGCACCCTTAGCATGTGTCTCTCCCTCCAGGCTGCGGGCAGAGGATTGCTGGCCGGATCATCGGGGGGAGTGAAGCTCTGGCCAGTAAGTGGCCCTGGCAAGTTAGTCTCCAGTATGGGATGAGCCACATCTGCGGGGGCACAGTCATCGATGCCCAGTGGGTGCTGACCGCTGCCCATTGCTTCTTCATGTAAGTGGTGCCCCTCCGAAGTGGCTCCGCAAGCGGTGTGGCCGGGCGAGGAGGGCCGGGGAAGACGGGCCCCTCGCAGCCCCGGGGCGAAATGCCGACCGGCTCGCCTGCAGCCGGCGCGGCTCTGGGTTGAGGCTGATGTCACCTGGGATCAGAGTCTGGCTCCTGCCCTGTGCTGGGACTTTGGCCCTGCCGCCGGCAGCTCCCCTGGGAGAGCGGAGGCAGAACTTCTCCTAGCTGGAGCCACTAGAGGGCAGGATCTCGGCTCCCAGAGCCCGGCTGTGGTCCCTAGTGGGACCGGCCGCCCCTCCTAGCACCGAGCCGGGGTCTGTCGGGCACGACGTTGAGGTGGGCGCATCGATGGCGCGCAGACGGGGAGCTGTGGGAACGTCCAGCCAAGGTCTCTGCCGCGGAGAAGCCAGCAGGGGCACAGCCCGGCGAGGGGGGAGTTACAGCGCTGCCCTACGCAGCCTGCTTCGGCTCAGTCCCGAGCCCCATTCGGGCTGGGCTGAGGGCCAAGCGACCAGCCCTCCAGCGGCACGGTGGGAGGCTGGCAGGGACTGGGCCAGAACCAGATGGGGAGAGGCCTTTTTGTGCCAAGGTTTGGCACCAGGCCTGGCAGCTAAGTGCTGGAGGGAGGCTGGGAGCTGGCCCGAAAGCCCAGCGCTTGGAGACATTGGGGCCACCAGGAGCTAGCTGAGGGCTACTATGGTTGCTGCTGGTCTCTGCAGACACCAGTGAGCGATTCTAGCCCCCGTGCCCTGGCAGGCGAGCTGTGCAGAGCCCTGGTGTGGGTTTGGGGCTAGACCAGTGGCCAGCCTGTCTGACAGCAGAAATTACCGTGTGACTGCAGGGGGGGAGCAAAGCGTCCGCCTCCCGAGCCCCGCTGCCCTGGGCTGCAGGGGCCAAAGCCCTAAACGGGGGGCCTGTAACCTGAGCCCCGCCACTCAGGGCTGACACCCTCCACTTCGGCCCGGGCCCCAGCAAATCTAACACCAGCCCTGGCGACCTCATTAAAAGAGGTTGTGACCAATACGCTCGCTGCTCTTCCCGCCATGTGTGGAATAAACGTTCTGTGCACAGTGTGTGCGGATGTGCACCACCAATAGAAGCACCGGCTCCCGGCGGTGGGCGCTCTGCTAATCAGCTGGGCGGCACTGGACTCTCCTGAGCGGGCGCCCACGTGCCCAGTCGCAGGGAGCCCTGCCCGTGTCCCGAGCCCCGGTGCGAGAAGGGCTGCACTGGACAGCAGTGGAGTCCAGGCCCGGGGGAGAGCAGCCTGGGCGGGGGTGGGCGGTTCAGGGCGGTCACTGCGCCGCTTCGCCCTCTCTTTAGGAACAGCGTGAAGATCCTCGACGAGTGGAAAGTGTACGCCGGGGCCTCCGACCTGCTGCATCCCGCCAAGGGCATCGCTGCCTCCCGCATCATCATCAACGCCAACTACAGCGACGACCAGGACGACTACGACATCGCGCTGGTGAAACTCACCTCGCCCCTGACCATGTCGGGTGAGGCTGATTCCCCGCCCGGCCGGCGGGGGCTGCGGCTGCCTGGCTTGGCCGGCCAGACACGCCTGGGCCTGGGAGGGTGCAGGGACGGCAGGCAGGCAAGGCCAGTGCGGTGGGAGGAGAGGGCAAGTACAGTCGGAAAAGAGGCCGGGAAGGTGACAGCCGCCTGCCGCCGGGGGTGGCCTCTGCCAGGGTTGTTCTCGCCGCCCCCGCAGCAGACTGGTCTGCCCCTCCTGCCGCACCGACGCAGCCAGGGCCGGGGCATGGAACTGGCGGGTGAGTCCCTTGTGCTGGAACAGAGGCCGCCAGTGGCCAGGGAAGGGGGGAGGCAGGAGAACAGCCGCAGCAGGTTGCCGGCTGGGCCCGCCGACCCAGGGGAGCTGTGGAGAGCAGGGCCCAGGGGCTGCGGGCGGGCAGCAGGGCTGGTGCGGGGCCTGGCCGAGGGACGCAGGAGGGCTGGCGAGTCGGCCGTGGGGCGATGCTGAGGGGCGGTGGTGCGCGGTGGGGCGGTGGCTGAGTCGGCCGTCGGGTGATGCTGGGGGGCAGTGGTGCTCAGTGGGGCGGTGGTGCGCGGTGGGGCGGTGGCTGAGTTGGCCGTGGGGCGATGCTGGGGCGGTGGTGCGCGGTGGGCGGTGGCAGAGTCGGCCGTGGGGCGATGCTGAAGCGGTGGTGCGCGGTGGGCGGTGGCAGAGTCGGCCGTGGGGCGATGCTGGGGCGGTGGTGCGCGGTGGGGCGGTGGCTGAGTCGGCCGTGGGGCGATGCTGGGGCGGTGGTGCGGTGGGGCGGTGGCTGAGTCGGCCGTGGGGCGATGCTGGGGCGGTGGTGCGCGGTGGGGCGGTGGCAGAGTCGGCCGTGGGGCGATGCTGGGGGGCGGTGGTGCGCGGTGGGGCGGTGGCTGAGTCGGCCGTGGGGCGATGCTGGGGGGCGGTGGTGCGCGGTGGGGCGGTGGCAGAGTCGGCCGTGGGGCGATGCTGGGGGGCGGTGGTGCGCGGTGGGGCGATGCTGCGAGGCGGTGGTGCGCGGTGGGGCGATGCTGCGAGGCGGTGGTGCTCAGTGGGGCGGTGGCTGAGTCGGCCGTGGGGCGATGCTGGGGGGCGGTGGTGCGCGGTGGGGCGGTGGCTGAGTCGGCCGTGGGGCGATGCTGGGAGGCGGTGGTGCGCGGTGGGGCGGTGGCTGAGTCGGCCGTGGGCGTGCTGAAGGCGGTGGTGCGCGGTGGGCGGTGGCTGAGTCGGCCGTGGGCGATGCTGAGGCGGTGGTGCTCAGTGTGGCGGTGGCTGAGTCGGCCGTGGGGCGATGCTGGGAGGCGGTGGTGCGCAGTGGGGCGATGCTGCGAGGCGGTGGTGCGCGGTGGGGCGATGCTGGGGGGCGGTGGTGCGCGGTGGGGCGGTGGCTGAGTCGGCCGTGGGGCGATGCTGGGGCGGTGGTGCGCGGTGGGCGGTGGCTGAGTCGGCCGTGGGGCGATGCTGGGGCGGTGGTGCGCGGTGGGGCGGTGGCAGAGTCGGCCGTGGGCGATGCTGGGGCGGTGGTGCGCAGTGGGGCGGTGGCTGAGTCGGCCGTGGGGCGATGCTGCGGGCGGTGGTGCGGTGGGCGGTGGCTGAGTCGGCCGTGGGGCGTGCTGCGGGCGGTGGTGCGCGGTGGGGCGGTGGCTGAGTCGGCCGTGGGGCGATGCTGAGGGGCGGTGGTGCGCGGTGGGGCGGTGGCTGAGTCGGCCGTGGGGCGTGCTGGGGCGGTGGTGCGCGGTGGGGCGGTGGCAGAGTCGGCCGTGGGGCGTGCTGGGGGCGGTGGTGCGCGGTGGGCGGTGGCTGAGTCGGCCGTGGGGCGATGCTGGGGCGGTGGTGCGCGGTGGGGCGGTGGCAGAGTCGGCCGTGGGGCGATGCTGAGCGGTGGTGCGCGGTGGGGCGATGCTGCGGCGGTGGTGCGCGGTGGGGCGATGCTGCGGCGGTGGTGCTCAGTGGGCGGTGGCTGAGTCGGCCGTGGGGCGTGCTGAGGGCGGTGGTGCGCGGTGGGCGGTGGCTGAGTCGGCCGTGGGGCGATGCTGAGGCGGTGGTGCGCGGTGGGCGGTGGCAGAGTCGGCCGTGGGGCGATGCTGGGGCGGTGGTGCGCAGTGGGGCGGTGGCTGAGTCGGCCGTGGGCGATGCTGGGGCGGTGGTGCGCGGTGGGGCGATGCTGGGGGGTGGTGGTGCGCAGTGGGGCGGTGGCTGAGTCGGCCGTGGGGCGATGCTGGGAGGCGGTGGTGCGCGGTGGGGCGGTGGCTGAGTCGGCCGTGGGGCGATGCTGGGGGGCGGTGGTGCGCGGTGGGGCGGTGGCTGAGTCGGCCGTGGGGCGATGCTGGGAGGCGGTGGTGCTCAGTGTGGCGGTGGCTGAGTCGGCCGTGGGGCGATGCTGGGAGGCGGTGGTGCGCAGTGGGCGATGCTGCGAGGCGGTGGTGCGCGTGGGGCGATGCTGGCGGTGGTGCGCGGTGGGCGGTGGCTGAGTCGGCCGTGGGGCGTGCTGGGGCGGTGGTGCGCGGTGGGGCGGTGGCTGAGTCGGCCGTGGGCGATGCTGGGGCGGTGGTGCGCGGTGGGGCGGTGGCAGAGTCGGCCGTGGGGCGATGCTGGGGGGCGGTGGTGCGCAGTGGGGCGGTGGCTGAGTCGGCCGTGGGGCGATGCTGCGGGGCGGTGGTGCGCGGTGGGGCGGTGGCTGAGTCGGCCGTGGGGCGATGCTGCGGGGCGGTGGTGCGCAGTGGGGCGGTGGCTGAGTCGGCCGTGGGGCGATGCTGGGGGCGGTGGTGCGCAGTGGGGCGGTGGCTGAGTCGGCCGTGGGGCGATGCTGCGGGGCGGTGGTGCGCGGTGGGGCGGTGGCTGAGTCGGCCGTGGGGCGATGCTGGGGGGCGGTGGTGCGCGGTGGGGCGGTGGCTGAGTCGGCCGTGGGGCGATGCTGCGAGGCGGTGGTGCGCAGTGGGGCGGTGGCTGAGTCGGCCGTGGGGCGATGCTGCGGGGCGGTGGTGCGCAGTGGGGCGGTGGCTGAGAGGCTCGGGGATTTGAGGGCTGCTGGGAGAGAGAGGCAGGGTTTTTGGGCTTGTGTTTTGGGCGGTTTACACCGCCATTTGTAATCAACCGGCCCTATGCAGGGGCCCCGGCGGGCTCGTTGGGTTACCCGAGAGGAGAAACTGAGGCAGGTGCACCTGTTCCGCTGTGGCCCGCGGCAGGAGGGCGCTCCAGGGGTTGGCCCGTTCCCCGATGGTTAGCGGGCCAAGACCCAACTTGCAACACCCTGCGGAGGCTGCTGGGCTAGCGGCACCTGCATGCCAGTCTCACGTCTCTTTCCTTGTTCGGTGCTTCCCTTCCTGCAGGGCAGGTCCGCCCGGCATGTCTCCCCATGGCCGGCCAGACGTTCCAGGCCGGGCGGAAGTGCTTCATCACCGGCTTCGGCAAAATCAGTGAGAACAAAGGTGGGAGCAGGCTCCGGACCGGGCGTCCCTTTGGGGTGGGGCCAGCCGGGCAGCACGCGGGGAGCACGACGAGCCTGCTGGGGGGGACGGGGGAAGGCCGATGACTCTGAGCGCCTCAGTCGCGAGAGGCCCTGAGATGCTGTTGCTCCAGTGGAAGTCCAGCGGGGCCCAGCACCCCAAAAATCAGGGTCTCCCGGGTCCCGCTGGCCCTGCACCACTCTCAAAAGCAGCCTAACAAGGAACGGGCCCGAAACGCACCGGGGGGGGCGGGGGTTGCTGATGTGGCTTTAGTCTGTGACGCCGCCACGGAGCCGCCTGAGGGAGGAAACCTGGGGTCTGAACCGGGGACACGGTGCGCGTGGTCTCCGAGGGACCCTTGAGGGCACGTGTGGCTAAGCCCCCGGGAGCTGCCCACTGTGCGAGTCTCGGCACCGTGGTACTTCACCCGGGGGGCCGGGGGCCAGCGGATGGCCAGCGCCTCGCTCCCCGGGCCAGAGGCAGGGCCTGGCTTCACCTGTCTCCTTTCCGCGGCTGTTCCAGAGAACACCTCCCCGCGGCTGCGGGAGGCGGAAGTGAGCCTGATCGACTCCAGGGTCTGCAACGGCAGCAGCGTGTACGCAGGCGAGCTGACCTCCCGCATGCTGTGCGCGGGGGACTTGCAGGGGGGGAAGGACTCGTGCCAGGTGAGGCTGTGGGCCGGGCGTGGGCTGGAGGGGGGCAGGCCCAAACCCAGGGCATGATGCGGTTTCCCTCAGTGCTCCTGACTCTGCCTTCCCGCCGCAGGGCGACAGTGGCGGCCCCCTGGTCTGCGAGGACAGCAGCCGGTGGTACGTGGCCGGCGTGACCAGCTGGGGGACGGGCTGTGGCCAGAAGAACAAGCCCGGGGTTTACACCCAAGTCACCGAGCTGCTCAGCTGGATTCACAGCAAAATGGAGGTGAGCTGGCCGCAAGGGCCCGGGGGGGGACGTGCCACCTCTGCCTCCCGGGGCGTGGGAGCGCGAGCAGGGACTCCCAAACAAACGGGGAAGGACGCTGGCAGCTGGGCGCTTGTGCTGCGTATCCCCCGGCAAAGCACAGGCCTCGCTCGCCGGCGCCCGCCCTCCTGGCTCGGGAGCCCTGCGGCGCTGGGGCAGCCAGCGGGGGACCAGCGGACGCTGGCTCCTCAGCAGTTACCAGCGCCCGCGCTTGGGCCCGCCGCGTCGAGCCCGGGGGAGCTGGCGCAGCCCCGAAGGCAGGCCTGGCCCCTTGTCTGTGTGGCCTGGCCGAGGGGCGCTAGCGGGAAACGGGTTCGGGCTGCAGTAGCTCTGCAGAGCCGCAGGCGGCAGGCTGGCCCAGGCTGGCTCTGGCTTTGCCTGCACTTCCGGAATAAAAGCGCAGGCGCGGCAGCCCTTTAAAGAGAGCGTGTGGCCGTGGCCGGGGCGCCGTGCAAGCCACCTCCCCAAGGGGAGCAGCTAGCGGGGCCGGCAGCCTGTTCTCACGGGTGCTTCACAGCCCTGCCGGGGGGGTTCACACCCCTTAGCCTGAAAGCGGCAGCCCTTCGGGTGCGCGGGGCTCTCCCAGGCCCTGCCTGCTTGCGCTGGGTGTTCGATTCTCTGGCGCTCCCTGAAGGCCGGGCCTTGACCAACGTGTCCCTTCCCCTGGCACCGCTGCCCCAGGGCTGCTGCCTGTAGAGAGGGTCACAGGCCATCGCGGTGTCTCACAACTTCACTGGAGCACGGGGGAGCTGGGCCGTGTGCACGTGGAGCCCAGCCCAGCCCGGGAGCAGGGGGCCTCCCCAGGCCCACGCGTGCCGCTGGAAGCCGTGGTTCTGTGTGACCGGTGCTTCCCCCTTTTCTCTTCGCAGAGCGAGGGAAACTAAGGACGAGGTGGGCGCCTAGCGGGGCTGCGGCTTCTCCCGCTACCAGCCCCTGGTGCAGCGAGGCCCCGGCCCTGTTCTGCTGTCGGGGTGAATGCCAGCGGATCGCCCCTCGCACACGGACTGCCCTGGGGATTTAGGACCCGGCGGTGCCTAGAAGCCCCAAACCAGTGTCTCTGGGACTTGGAAGTCAAGTCATTTTGCCAGTAACCCAGATGGGAAATATAAGCTGAATGTCCAGGGAAACGCTGGCCACAGATGTCCCCAAGGAAAGTGGGCGAAGCCCCACGACTCGAGACATTTAAAAGTGGACTTGACGAAGCACTTGGAAGTAGCCTGTAGGGCCCCGCCTACATTATATAGTTCTTGTCTTGTAAACCCAAACGTTAGCCCCGCGCCCCCGAGTCTCTGTGGCAGACCCCGGGCCGGCTGCACCTGGTACCGGAGGGGCAAGGCTGAGACGCGCGTGGTTCTTTGAGGGGCTCCCCGTCTGAAGGGACACAGGCTGGAGAAAGGAAGGTCATGCAGCCCCCCGAGGGCCTGGGCTTGTCTGAGGTGGCCCTGGGCCTGTGGCTGAGCCAGGCGAGCCCAAAGCCTGAGCCACGGGGCTGCCCATCACCTTCCCTGCATGCAGTAAGGCCCCGCGCTCCTCAGGGCTCGGCAGCCAGCGCCCCGTATGGTTATACCCCCTCGGGGTGGGGGGGGGGAGATTGCTTGTGAAGGAGCTTTCCGGCCCCTATAGAAATTTCGGGGTTGTTATCGTGGCAGAATGACCTGCCCAAGCAACCTGCTGCTGCCTGTCCCGGCACCTGGGCAGTGGCGTGGTGTGAGCTACTGTGGTGCCGATACCACGCCACCCGTGCTCAAGTGCACAGGGTTCAGCCCGCCAGCCGCAGATCTGGGGCAGAAATCTGCCCCTCCTGGGGAAGCATAGGAGCAGAGGAGAAGCGGAAAACTCCAGGCAGAATGGGACCCCCCCCCGCAGCTGTGCCAGTGCGTGCTGCCAGCGTTAGCCGTGCCACCTGCTCCAAAGCACCCGTCAGGCCCCGACGGGAGGGGAGTTTTACAAAGAATCAACGGTGGATCCGGTGGCTTTGCTTTCTGACCACGACGCCGGGGGGAGTTAATGGCCACGCTTCCCTCCTGGCTGAATTAATGGCCCGCCCAGCCCAGGGACCGTCTCTGGACAGGGGCCAGAGCCAGCTCTCCTGTGTACAAGGGCTGTAGTGCTCCTGGGTGCAGAGAACGGGACCCTAAGGCGCAGAAGGAGAACAGAATCCCCCCACCCCTTGATACTTTGTACTGTCCCCCGGGGCAAGGGGCGGCTCCCAATTCCGGAGCCGGGCGTGTCCTGAGGCTGCGTGTCTGCCCCACGTGCCCACTGGAGCCCGCTGTGTCTGCAGACACCACTGGCACAAGTTATTCCAAAGCACCAGTGAAAACTGCGGGTCGGCGCCTCTGGCTGCAAATGCGTCACTTCCCGGGGGCAGGGGGCGTGACTTTCACCCAGCCCGCCGCCCCCACCCCCAGCACGAGGGGGTGAACGGCAGCGTTGAGTGATGCGGGCGAACTGCCGGCGGAGGGGGGGGCGCGACCTGCCCGAAGAGGGGCTGGGGGGGCTCCGATCTGCGGAGTCACAGTCCATGCCCTGTGCGTGGGAACCAGCCGGCGGCTGGAGGCGAGTCCCAGGCTGGGCTGAACGCCAGAGGAATTTCAGGCTGTTAACCAGCCCCTCGCTCGTCTGCACAAACATGCACCCAAAATAGCCCAGCCTGGCCCGCGGCATGGAAAATGTGACGGGTTTGTCCGACACACAGCCCTCGGGGATCGCAGGCTGAGGGCCAGGGGCCCCGCCTGTCGGGCCGTGGCAGGAGAACAGAGGTGGGTTGCTGGGTGTGCACCTTTGCTGGTGCACCCAGGGGTGCTTCCCTGAGCAGGGGGTGTATCGTGGGCAGGGAGTAACAGGCGTTGCCTCTTTGACAGGCCCCCGCCTGCTTGGCTGCGTGGACACTGGGATGTGAGAGGCCTGCCCTCAGCCACGCCCAGGTCAGTGCACTGCTACTGGAGCGAGGGGCTACAGGCAGTGAGACCTGGGCCCCCAGTGTTCACTCTCCAGCCAAGCAGCAGGCGGGCCCCTGCCCCAGCAGGCTCTGGGACGCCCCCGGCTCTTGGGTGCCCCGGACGGAGGCGTTTGGGCTCCGCTAGCTCTGGCCAGGCGCTGGAAGGGGCAGAATTCGGTCTTGGTTTTCCGGCACGGCTCCGACCCAACGCCCCGTGTAGAACTGGTGTCCCTCCTTGGACGGCCGTGGGGCTGCTCCCAGTTTACACTGGCGTAGTGAGAGGAGACTCAGCCCCTGCATCCAGCAGGAACCTCTCCTGGTGACTAGCAAACCCGCCCTGGGCCTGCACCTCTGAGCACATCTGCAGCGGGGTAACGTGAATGGCAAAGCGGAGAGAGGGGTGTGGATCTTGGGGAGGGGGGAACCCTGTGCTCAGTGACATACGATGGGATCCAAGCTCTGCCTCCCAGCAACCAGCATGAACCCCCTTCCCAAGGAAGCATTAGCTGCCGGTGGGATTAGACCCCATTAGCCAAGGGGCAGTGAACGGGCTTTTCGCAGCAGCCGGAGAGGTTGCCTGTAATTGGCTTCCTGCAGCCCATCATCCTCTGACTGCCGGGAAGGTTAAAGGGTGAACTCCCGGCTTTCTTCATAACGGACTGAGCCACTCTCCCGCGAGTCCCGTCTAAGAGCTGCCAGGGCCGCCCTGTCTTTGAGCTGTGGTTAAGTGGAGGAGGAGATGCGCTGTAATTCACGGGCAGGACCACTCTTCCTGGAACGCTCCAGCCCCTCGCTGCCACTAACGAGCTGGGAAAGGCGGCGTGCAGCGGGAAATGCCTGTGTGTTTCAGAAGAGCTATGGGCAGCTGAGCGGGGAGAGCTGTGTGCACTGCAAACCTGTGGAGCCAGCACCGCGTGGGGTCTGGTCGGCTCAGGACCAGTGTTCCCTGTAAGCTGAGCGCTTGGGCGGCCACCCAGGAGAGAGTCGGGTGCTGCCCAGCTGATCAGCCGAGTGCCCACAGCTGTCAGTCTGTATTTCTACTGGTGGTGCACGTCGGCCCATGCCTCTGCACCAAACAAAATGTATTCCACACAAAATGGAACCAATTAGAGGGAACACTGGTCGGGAGTCTGCCTGGCGGCTTCTTTCACAAGGGTGCTTCACAGAACTGCCTGGTGTGGTGCGACCAGCAGTCACGGCCTGCTTCAGCCTCACGAACGGCGCATCGTTTGAGAGCTCAGGGAAGGGTCCGGACTCCACCCTCCAGCAGGGGCTCGCCTGACCGCTCCTATCCTGGGGGCACTGTAGGTCCCATGCCCGGATCCCGCAGGTGAAGCCGAGTGCTTGGCCCGCTAGCCGCCGAGCCCAGCACACACAGGGCAGGGCTGCCCCGTGGGAGGGCAGAGGGAAAGGCTGGAAGCCGGCACTGGACACAGGGAGGAGCAGGGAGCCGGTGCAGGCTACGATAATCTGAGCAGCATTTGGCCTCTGGCGCTGAGGTGGGGGGTCAGGAAGGCCCGAGAGGAGAGAGGGGGTGAAGTCAGAGTGGCCCTGCTGAGGGCCCGTGTGGAGCATTCAAGGCAGGGACAGCAAGATGTGTAGGGGGAGCAGGGCAGAGGGGACACCCCCAGGAGCTCGAACCAACCCCGCCAGGCGCTGGGGAGCGGAGCAGGGACGGGTGGGGAAACGGGGCTGCCTGCGGCCTGTGACGGTCAGCGCCCCCAAGGAGCCAGGCCGAGCTATCCCAGGAAGTAGCCGCCATGCAGCTAGCGTGGGCACTACGGCCCTCAGGCATCTCAGGCACCCACCCGGATGGGATAGCTGACGTGCCAGCCCTGGTGTCTCCTGTCCTCGCGTCACGCTTGGCCAAGGGGTGTGTGGGCCACTGGGCTGGACAGCACACGGTGCACAGGCTTGTGGCAGCATGAAGGGAGCTTTTGGCTCAGCTGAGTGGGCCAGGCCATCGCGCGCAGCACGGGCAGGTTCACCAGCGCCTTGGCATTCTGGCACTGGCTGTCTGTCCACAAGCAGGGGCAGCGGCCCAGGGCCAGAGCGAGGGAGGGGGCGGCAGGGAGAGGGTTAACCAGGGCCGGATTAAAACCTTCAGAGGCCCTAAGCACTGAAAAGATGATGGTGCCCCCCATATGCAATTCACAATAAAAACAATACTATCCCGGAAAATAAAATGTTACTTTTGGAAATGACACAAAACTTGCATGTCTGCTGAAATTACAAAGCTGCTTTCTAGATTGTCTGACTGCAAGCTTGGATCAGTTCAGGGAGGCTGACTCGACGCAGCGCGCCCGCTGCCATACGCACTAGGGAAAGTGAATCAAGGCTGTCCGGATGCGTTGTTCGCTGAGGGGTTTCATTCTTTTCAGCTGAGACAAAGCGCGTTCGGCGGAGGTCGGATTTGCCCACCGTGACGACTTCGATGCTTTTTTTTGAAATACCAAATATCACATTTAAAAAAAAAAAAAAATCTCATGTTTTGTGGCGCCCCTGCTTTGCTGGTGCCCTAAGCACTGCTGAGTCCGCCCATTGGGTAATCCAGC
Organism: Rafetus swinhoei; assembly: GCA_019425775.1. Classification (NCBI taxonomy): domain Eukaryota; kingdom Metazoa; phylum Chordata; order Testudines; family Trionychidae; genus Rafetus; species Rafetus swinhoei. The sequence continues at coordinate 18,938,187 of CM033429.1, read as the reverse complement.
CCTGGGGCTAACCCTGGCTCCTGAGTAGCTGGGAGGCCACAGCTGTAAACCCTGAGGGTGTGATTAGCAGGAGGCAGGGCTGGCAATCACCACGACAAGCCTTCCTTAAAATCAGCGTGGGGCTGTCCCTGATGTAGCCACCCCGCCACTTTGCATGGTGTGGGGCGGCCGGAAAGGGGGCTGAAACAGCAGGGCTGGCTGGCAAATATACTCGCCGGGAATTACGCCGGTTATCTCGTTAGACTCCAGATGGATGGTCAGGAGACTGGTGCGTGACAGCGCTGATGGAGATCAAACAGCAGAGCGGGGGCCTCTGATCATCGCTACCGCTGGTGATCCCGCAGCCAGGGAGCCAGCTCTGTCCTAGGGGCGCAATTAACGGGTGGCTGGCCAGAGAGAAAGGTAGCGTTTCTCTTTGAACTAGGCCAGGCTAGCTGCTGTGCTCATGCGATATGGACGCTGGCTGGCGAACTAGCAGTCATGCACCTGTCAGATGGCTCTGCAGACCGCACGGCCAGGCTTGGGGCTGACCTCAGAGCTCTTGGGGAAGGCGCGGCCGGGGGAAACTGCTGTGAGGCCGAATGAGCATGAGGCTAGACACTGGGCAAGCCTCCGTGCTCCTCCCAGATCCGCCGCTGATTTGCTGTGTTTGTGAGTCACTAGGATTTGGTGCGTCTGTAGTAAAGCTTGCTGGGCCTGGCAGATGTAACTGACGCCAAGACTCAGCGCTGCTCTAGCGCCACAAACCAGTGGCACTACAAGCGTTCGTTCCCGGGCGTAACAGTGAGCAGAACCCATCCCACTGTGTGTGTGTGTGTGTGTGTGTGTGTGTGTGTTCGTTAGTTACGGGCTGTGCCGTGCCGTGTAAGCGCGATGTGTTTGCATTTGGAGTCTTGCCCTTTGGGTCACATCCACGCATACGACCCTGCAGTGGGGCACGCAGTGAAGGGATGTGGGTGTGCTCTAGCCAGCTGCTGGGGGGTCATGGCTGCTGTTCTGCAGGGAGCAGGGGAGGTGTTGTTTCCCTTGCCTTGGGGCCGTGCTGGAGATGCTGGGGACAAGGAAAAGCCCATGCACGTGCCAGGCGGCTCCTGTGCATATGAATGCACTTGCACACACACGTGTGAGGTTTGTGCAAACACCTGACGGAGGCCAATCGTCCTGTTTCACCCCCTGTGATTCAGTCACGGATGCTCCAGGCTGTCACGTTCCATAGAATTTTTAAAAATAGAAACGGATCATTTTCTCTCCGATCCCAGTGACTCTGTCATTGCTAGTCAACCCTGTTCCAGAAGCGCTATAGCAGCATAGAAACGTTCAACTGGAAGGGCCAGGAGGCCGTCAAGTCTAGGACAGGGAAAGGGAAACTAGGCCATCCGTGGCACGTGTCTGTCCAACTTCCGCTTAAAAATCGGCAGTGCTGGGACTTTCACAACCCCCTTTGCAAGCTTCTTTCAGTACTAAAATACCCTTGTGGCTGGCTTTCCCCAAGATCTCCCCTGCATCTCCCTGGCTGCACGTGAAGCCCATGGCTTCTTGTCCTGTCTTCCGTGCCCATGGAGAACAGCTGCTCGCTTTCCTTTCCTCGGCAACCCGAAGCTGACTGGAAGGCTGTTCTCCGGTCCCCACTCCCATGTCCTGGCTACAGAGGAAAGGTGCCCGGTTTTTAACCTCTCCTCAGAGGTTAGGTGTCTCCAAACCTTCCAGCCATTTTTGTTGCTCTCCCATTTGTCCACGACTTTCCTGCAGCGTGGCACCCAGAGGTGGAAGCAGGACTCCCACGGAGGCCCTGCCAGTGCTAAGGAGAGCAGGACTGCAATTTCCTGTGGCTTCTGTGCAGCGCTCCTCTTGGTAGACCCAGAATATTCGTCCCTTTCACCATCGCGTAGGACTTTTCCATCCGGGACGAAGGAACCCATGTGCCGCTCCAGGAGAGCCTGTGTGCCTGTCACGCACACACACGATTGCATCACAGGACTAATACAGGCTCACGCATGGATTATGCCCGCGTGTCCTCGACTAACTCTGCTCCTGCAAGGTTCCTGCTGTTGGAACTGGAATGGCAGATCCACGCCTCGCGAGTGTGCAGTCTTTGTGCTCATGCAGGCTTCAGCAAGCACCCTGATAGGAACAAGCTGCTGACACGTGCACACAAGCATATACCAGTCTGTGCATGGGATTTAGGTACATTTTGCTTGCATTCTGGCCCTGACCACTTGATGTCTGAAGGGAAAGCACTTTGGCTGGTCTGAGTGGCTAAGAAGGATGGGATCTGAGCAGGGTCTCTGGTGCCCCCTGCATTTTCTATTAGTCTGATTCGATTAGGGATTCTGTGGGTATTAAATCACAGACTGAGTGTGCCTTTGTCCAGATGCTATTTCCTGAATCTCTTGCCTTTTGCCCATAAAAGCCGTGGCATGCAGCAGAGAGCAGCAGGCTCCTCGTGTTTTATTGCTCTGAGATGACATGTAGGAAAAACAAATTTGAAGAAACCTAAACCAAAATTTGTAATCTAATAACAGCTGGTCTTCTTGAAACACTGCTCCTGCTAACAGCGCAATTTCTGTGCCCAGCAGAATTATGCATCTAAGTGGGATTTCATCTTCCAGGTTATTGCTCCTCTGGGCCCTGGGAACATCATCTCTGAAGCAGATAAATGGTTTCAGAGCCCTAATACAAATGTCATTTATTTCTCTTAAACATCCAGCAGCCATGCCACTCAAGGTAACATTTCTCCTTGCAACCTGCACTTCTGAACCAGGGGGAAAGCAACTATATTCTCTCGAAGCTCTCTGGACAATTTTTATTGGCTTTTAGGCTTTGTTTAGGCATTTTGCAAGGAAAATTCCATGCAGAAGCGAAGGGGGAATGCTAGACTCAGGGTATGTCTACACAGCAGCGTTATTTCGGAACAACATCAGTTATTCTGAAATGACGTATTGTGCATCTACACAGCAAGCCTGTCACTTTGAAATATTCAAAATAACGGGCTTCTTACTCTGACTCCCGTAACCCTCATTGTATGAGGAGTAAGAGACGTCGGGGGAAGAGTGCTCTATTGCCAAACATGTGCTGTGCAGACGTGCCCAAATTGGAAATAAGCTATTTCGACATAAGCACGCAATTAGCACAGCGCAAGTTGTGGCGCTTATTTCGAGTTTAGCCCTGCTGTGTAGACGTGCTCTCAGTTTCATTCCTGTTCTCAAGCCTTCGCGCTACAAGCTGTTGCTCTTTCGGAGGTTACGTCTAGACCGCACTCTTCAATCGGAAAAAGATACGCAATTCGTGTGTCTTTTTTCGATTTAATTTCATCTACATGGCACCAAATTTCAGAAAAAAGTTCTCTTTCGAGCCATCTCTTCTCTCTCGTAGAACGAGGTTTGCAGGGATGATGAAAGCGTGCGTCCGTTCTTTCAAAAACTTTTTTCCAAAAAGCGGACGTGTTCCTTGGACGCGGCGTTGCTTTTTCGGGACACTTCCGGTGTCCCCCGAAAGCAATGCAGTCTAGACGTAGCCTGAGCATGGGCAGGAAGCTAGAGGGAGCTTTTCAGTGGTGCTGGAGGGAGAGGGCTAGATAGGGAGAGAGCAATAGATACACATGCACGTGTGAGGGCTGACTCACAGCAGAAGCGAATTGAGAACATTTCCTCTCCCAGGAAGAGGGCTAATGGGTTCCTAAAAGCATTGGGAAGAAAGCGATGCTTGGTCCCACGTGTGAAATAAATCCCTAGCAGTGGCCACATCACAAACTCACCTCAGTTTACTAGCGCGCGGAGTGGAGGCCAGGACTTGCCCTGCAAACATTCAGCTCCAAAAGCAACCTCGGTTGGCGCGCGGCCCCACACGTTGTGTGTGTGTCACTGTAGTAACACCGGGAGGAGACAACCGACATGGACGGACGCCAGCAGAATCTGGCAGCCCTTTGCAGGGGCAACGATTAACCAAATGTCTCCTGGGCCACCCAGTGCACCCCGCTGGGCCAGTGGAGGCCACAGGTTGCCCACCACTGAGCTAGGGGAGTTGATGTACCCCTGGAAGAGCGCTGCGTAGCCCTGGTTGAGAGCCACTCGCCTAAAAACCCATCAGCTGATGGGGTGAGATTCTCTGGCCTGTGCTCTGCAGGAGAACGCATATTTGCTAATGGGCTGCTCGGTCTCGCCGGGGAGGACACAGAGAGAGAACACAATCTAGCAGCTGGAAGGGGAAGCCGGCCAAATTCCGAATGGAAAGAAGGCCTACCGCTTCTACCAGAGGTGAAGGGACTGTTGGAACGATTGACAGACCCTCCCTCCATCAAAGGCAGTTACATCAAGATTGGATGCTGTAAGACAGTGTTTCTCAAACTGTGCTCCGCGGAGCCCCAGGGCTCCACGAGACATCTCCAGGGGCTCCGCGCGGCTGACAAACTGGAAACATCGATAGGTACAACACATACCATCAGTGGACTGCTGGGGCTCCGCATACATTTTTACACATGTAAAGGGCTCCAGAGCCCAAACAGTGTGAGAACCGCTGCTGTAAGACAGTGTTTCTTACACTGTGTTCCATGGCACACTGGTGTGCCGCGAGGCAGTCGGAGGTGTGCCGCGGAGAACAGAATTCAAAATGGCCACCCTTAAAGGGGCAGGCGACCTTGGTTTTTTGCTCAATAACGTTCCCCCAACCTTTTTTTTTCCCCTCAATAAAAAATCCTTGGTGTTCTTCATAAACAAAAATTCTTGTTTGTTGTTCCTCGGTCTTAAAAAGTTTAAGAAACACTGCGGAAAGAGATCTGCTCTGGGAATGGCTTGGGAGCAGGTCTCTGGCCTGTGTGATACACTCCGTCTTCAGTCCTGTTTTCATTTCAGCTAATCCTCTGGGAAGGCTGTTGGCTATGAACGGAAACCTGAACGCTCTGATCACCCAGCCTAACAGCAGATGTATCCCAGAGACTTATCAACCGGCCAATTATTCCATCTCTGCTACAAACCTGCACCAAAAACATGGCTATCGGTGTAATCTGATTCCTTTACCAACTCCCAGCCTTTCCTTTTTCCTTGTATTAATCTCGTATTTAGCCGGCAGAGGATGGGCCCAGGGTGCTCTCTTGGGTAAGATCCGCGATGCACATTGACCTGGGGATGTGGCTGGCCCTTTGGGAGCAGAAGAACCTGTTCACATTTTGTGAGATCGGTTTTCCTAGCCGCTCACCTGTGTGGGGGTGGCGGCGGCGCAGGGGAGCTGGAGTGTCTAGGGGACTGCGGGTGGCACCCCCTGCTGGCCATGGGGTGAGTAGAAGTGCTCTGTGTGGCCGGTGTGGTGCCCTCGAGTGGAGGGCCCCCACACTTGGCGATGTGTAGCCCTGTCTTTACGCTCTTCGTCCTGATTTGACCCTCTCAGCGGTGCCCCCAGACACCACCCGTATTCCAGGGCCACGTGAGACTCTACGATGGCGCCTGTGCAGGGTTGAGGAGCACTGCCCGCCTGACGGGCCCTTCTGGGCGACTCAGTCCGTCGCTCATCCACAGGGCAGCGCAGCACGCCCCATCCCTCGCCCACGCAGACTGAGGGCCCCGCCAGGTCTCAGTGACTCGCTAGCGCCGCTTGGTGGTCAAAGCCCAGGTAGCTCTGTCCTGTGGGAACAAGGCAGAGGCCCGACAACCCCATTTCACATCTACCCGCCCCCCATAGCACTTCCAGTGGCAGGATTTGAGGCGGGGGTGGTCTCTATGCAGAACGCTTCCTGTCACTCACATCCTGCTCTCCGGAGCCGGCTGGCTCCCGGCCCAAGCGCTGTTCTGGTTTGAAGTAAGAGCCTTTTCCAACCAGCTGCAGCCGAGAGTGAAATTTTCCCCTCCCCCCTCATTTTACAGCTCGGGGTCCAGTTCCCGCATCAGAGCAATTTGTACTGCAGTCAGCGTGGCCCTTGCTATGACGTGATGGGGGAACGGTGAGGGGTTCTCACTGTCCCTAGGGTGGTTCTGCTGAGCCAGAGACTGGGACCCCGAGCCGTTTCCAGGTCTGGGCTCTGCAGCCGAGGGACTTGAACCAGCTCTATAGCATCCATCACCTCGGTCATTGTCCAGCCAGGATCCTTCAGGGCGCACCTGGGCCATGGTGCCGGTGCCATCCCAGTGACAGCGACTTTGCTTTAGTGCCATTCGGGGCCCTGCTCACCGTTTCTCAGCGTGAAAGGCTGGGATTTCCTGCCGGGAGATGGCCACTGGGGAAGCTGGGTGCCCTGCCCCATGCATAAGGGTGCAGTAGCTAGCCAACCCCTTACAGCCATCTGACGGCCCAACGGCACCTACCTCCCACTTGAGACCCCTCGCTGTTCTTGTGTCCCCTCGGAGAGAAACAAAGGCCCTTCCCTTCCCGCTGGCTGGGCAGGCAGCCCTCCTGTCCAGAAGTTCTAGTCGAGAGTCTCTCTGCCCCGTGGCCCTCCTTGCTCTCTCCTGATTTAAGTGCATGTGAATCTCCATCCCGCGCTTGCAACGCTGAATCGCAGTCATCTGTTACCATGGCGACGTCTGGGCGGCCGCATTGGTGACTTTATTGGCGCGCAGGAGGAGGCAGCAGAGAGATGGCTGTACACCCCAGTAATTAAAAGGAAGCCCTTCGCCTCGTTTGCTTTGGCCCAGTGATCCGGAAGTGTTTTGGCTTCGTGCAGGGCATGTGATGCCCACAAAAGGACTAATTTGTATAAACCAGTGTTTCTCAACCCTTTTTTTATAAAGTACCCCTTAAATAAATGGCAAGTGCCCCCAGTACCTACAGTTTTCAGACACACCATTTTTTTTCTACTGTTGCAACACATTTGTTTAAACAACTTAATCGTAGCCGGGCGGGCGATGACATTTTTGGGTGTTAAAAGTACAAAAACAATAAAGCGCTGCAAAACTTAAAACAAATTCAGTTTTCTCTAAATTTCCATTGTGTTGACGTACCCCCCCCCCCCCGACTTCTCTCGAGTAACCTGAAGAGGACTCGTACCACTGGTTGAGAAACACTGGTCTAAACTACTGCAAACGCCTAGACTCCGGGTGTGACCTGCCAGGGAGAGGGGGTTCTGGTGACTGAATGCTTCCATCCTGCTGTTATGCTGGAGGGCTCTGGTGGCACAGGAGTGTCCTGCCTGCTCTGGTAGTTCAGCTGATCCCTTGCTCTTAGCCTGGGTTGTTTTGCCCCCAAAGCCCCTCCTGCAGGTCAGGAAAGGGAGGAGAGGAAACCGGGAACAGGTTTTGCAAAGTCTTGTTTGTTGTGTTGAAACGTTTTGATTTTATCGAACTGTTGTGAGCCGCTCTACTCCTCAGCGCTGCGATGCCACGCGCAAGGCCCAGGACTGAGCCCAATGCTGGAGGGACTGACCCACGAGGGGAAAACTTCCCCCAGAGGGAGGGTGTCCCAGAACTGCTCCTGTGCCTTCTTCCAAAGCACTTGATTCCTGGCACGCAAGAGCCAGGATGCTGGGCCGTGCCTCTGAACATCTTCCTGGGTGGCACTGGCCAAAGATTTTCCAGTACAGCAGAATATGGGAATTGCCGATATCAATGAATTAGTGGTGTCTCCCTCAAGCGCCCCACTCGTAGCCCTTTATTCTATCACGTGTTCTGATTTGCTTGCCCAGCATCGCAGAGAATGTTCTAGCAGAATAGTTCTCTGACTGCAGAAAGTTTCATCTGTGACGGGCGACTTTGCTCTTTTTCAGGCAATTGTTAAACTTGACCATTGTACATGATTGCCATGGCAGCGGTGCAGAGTTCACATGCTAGACCTGCCCTCGCTTAGCGGTTTTAATTCAACATGTCCTATTGTCTCTCACTCTCCGTATAAGCCAGGGCACAGAGAATGAATCAGCTGGGTCTGAGTTAAGATGTAATTGATTTTTTTTTTAATTACCATGTGACTCCATGCACTTTCCCTTGCTCTTTTGTCTCTACTAAGTTCCTGGTCAGGTTCTCTTAGGCTGCCATGGGATAGAGAAGAGGGAAGGTCCTCTCGTGGATTGGTAACTGGTTAAAAGACAGGAAACAAAGGGTAGGAACAAATGGTCAGTCTTCAGAGTGGAAAGGGAACTGGTGGGTCCCCTGAGGGTCCGTGCTGGGACGAATCCCATTCAATAGTCATAAATGAGCTCAAGAAAGGGGTAAACAGTGAGATGGCAAAAATGTGCAGCTGATACTAAACTGCTCCAGATAATTAAGTCCAAAGACTTATTCTTGCCATCTCACTGTGTCCCTAGCCTCTGTTTGTGGTAGGGAAATGCCAGAGGAGGTGGTGAAGGCCAGGACTTTAACAGGGTTCAAAAAAGAGCCAGATAGATTCATGGAGGCTAGGTCCAGCAGTGGCCATTAGCCAGGATGGGTAAGGAATGGTGTCCCTAGCCTCTGTTTGTCAGAGGGTGGAGATGGATGGCAGGAGAGAGCTCGCTTGATCATTACCTGTTCGGTTCACTCCCTCTGGGGCACCTGGGATGGCCACTGTCAGCAGACAGGATACGGGACTGGATGGACCTTTGGTCTGACCCAGTCCGGCCGTTCTTATGTTCTAATGCACATTGAAAAACATCATCCTAACTATACGTATCAAATGATGGGGACTAAATTAGCTGTTACCACTCGAGAGAGAGATCTTGGCGTCACGGTGGAGAGTTCTCTGAAAACAGCCCCTCAGTGTGCAGTGGCCGACAAACAAGCAAACAGCGTGTTACGAATCATTTAAAAGGGATAGAAAATAAGACTGAGAATATCTTATTGTCTCTATGTAAATCCGTGGTACGCCCACATCTTGAATACTGGGTGCAGATGTGGTCGTCTCATCTCAAAAAAGATATCTTGGCAATGGAAAATTCAGAAAAGGGCAACAAAAATGATTCAGGGTTTGGAACAGCTGCTATATGAGCAGAGATTAATGAGACTGAGACATTTCGGCTTAGTCTCTTTTCTAAGGGGGGATATAAAGGAGGTCTGCAAAATCATGACTAGTGTGAAGAAAGTAAATAAGGAAACGTTATTTACTTGTTCCCATAACACAAGAACTAAGGGTCACCTAATGAAATTAATACGCAGCAGGTTTAAAACGAAATGAACTTTTTCTTCATGCAGCGCACAGTCAGCCTGTGGAACTCCTTGCCAGAGGATGTTGTGAAGGCCGGATCTTTAGCAGGATCCAAAAAAGAGCAAGATAGATACATAGAGAATAGGTCCATCAGTAGGTATTAGCCAGGGATAGTGTCTCTAGTCTCTGTTGTCAGCAGCTGGGAATGGGTGACAGGAGGTGGATCACTGGGTGATTCCCCGTTCTGTTCACTCCCTATGGGGCACCTGGTATTGGCCACCGTGGGCAAACAGGACACTGGGCTGGATGGTCCTTTGGTCTGACCCAGTCTGGCCGTTCCCGTGTTATGTGGCATCGACAAATTATCGATCTCGCGGTGCAGCTAGCCCTGACTGCTCACATGGTGCCACTGACACGTGGGGTTGGAGGTAAGCAAGATAAACAGAGGTGCCCAGAATTAGCTCTGAAAACTCTGTAGAACATGGGTTGATTTACAGTAGTAGCTTCACCAAGAGTAGGGCCCTGTTGTGCTTGGTGCTGTACAAACCCAATAAAAGCACCTGTGTCCTGATGAACTTGCGGGCTAACGATGCGAGCCTTAGACTTTCACTAGCCAGGGCTTGCCTTCCAGATCAGTGACACAAACCCCATGACCTTCCATTTATCATTCTCACGTGAGTGAATCCTTCACTTTTATATAGCATCTTTCGTTCAGAAGAGCTCAAAGGTTTCACACATCCGAGTGGTAAAACCTTGCGCCCTCGCCCAACCCTGTAAAGTTGGTCATTACCATAATCCCCACTTTTCAGGTGGGGGAAACAGCCTCACCAAACAGGGACGTGACTCTGGGTCACATGGTGCCAGGAATATGGACTAACCCTCTGGATTCCCAGCACTCTGCTCCCAGGAATTCATGCTTCCTTTCTCCGCTGGGCACGATGGAAGGCTGCTCGTGTTTCTCCCAGTTCTGGTTTGCAAAGCAACGGAAGGGTTCCAAGCCTGACAGGCTGGTGTCCCATTGCCCAGCACTGTGGGGTGTGAGCTGCAAAGGTAATTTCACACAGCCAGGATGACCACACATATCCTCTGTTTGCATCAATGACTCTGCAAATATTGGCTCCGGGTCCTGTCCCAAATTCTAATCCCTGACAGCCTGGGATCGTTACTCATCATCCCATCCACGGAGCTCATCCCAGCAGAGTCTCGCCAGACCCTGGTGAGTCATGGTTAGCAGCGTCCATGCTGGAAGCCAGTCCCAGCAATGATCGCTTGGCAGTGACAGAGCCCGCTTGCAGAGCGATGCAGCAGCGAAAAGGGCTATCGTGTGCCTGGGCAGTAAGGACAGTGAGGAGCAGCAGAGAGAAGCTTTTCCCTCCGCATACAGCACCGGTGAGCCTGGCCCTGGTGTCCACATTGTTAGCAGTACGTTGCAAGGTGCAGGCAGGAGGCGCGCTCGTCGGTCGAGGGCTGGAGAAAATGGCGGGCGGGCGCTGAGAGCCCTGCAGAGCGCTGTGTCTTCAGCGGATCAGAGAGACGATTGAGAAGTAACTTGGCTGCGGTGCCCGAGGAGCTTTGTGGAGAGCGAGTACCAGGGACGGGGGCGGGGGGACGATTTCAGGCTAGCAGAGACAGGCAGAAGAACCAGTGCCTGGAAGCTGAAGCCAGATCATTGACATTAGAAGCAAGGCCCGTAATCTTTCTAACAGTGAGGCAGTTAGACACCGGAGCCAGCGCCCGTGGGGAGCGGTGGATGCTCCATCTCTTGGTGTTAACCCGGGAACGTGCTTTGGCCAAATACAAGGGGCTGGGTTCAATGCGGGGGAAGCTGGGGGAAAGGTGACATGCAGAGCAGGCCAGACTAGAGGGTCGAGTGCAGGGTTTCCCAACACATGGGTCTGGACCCCAGTATGGGTCGCCATTACATTTCAAAAGGGTCGCCAAGTGTCTCCCCAGCTGGCTCTGCCCTCCCTCCTCCCCCCGGTTTTGAATTGCCTTGGGTCACCAAGTCTTCCTGGGTCCCCATCTGGAAAAGGCTGGGAACCGCTGGTCTAGTGGTTCCTTCTGGCCTCCTGCTGCTAGGGAGCTGTGCAGAGCAGGGAGGGCTGCCGGTCTGGAGAGTATTGCAGTGCTTACACACCAGCGTGCACTGTGCCTGGGCCTACCGACTGCCTACAGACTGCTCCAGGACGCTCTTTAGGTCCTCACTTCCAAGCAAAACATTTTGTTTTAAGATGAGAAGCCCTCAAAGTAAGTAGAACTGGTGCCCCGAGGCCACTCTGGGATTCTGCTGAATGGGCAGCTGGAGAGAAGGAACCAGCTGCAGCTGCCGGTATCCCTTGGTGACTTGCTTCTCGGCTTTGTGTTCTACTGACCTATTCTCTGCCCTCTTCTGTCCTGGTGCTAGTAACAGACGAAGCAAGCCAGGGGCTCAGCTGATGGCTACACCCGTCTGCAGCTCGCTGCCATCTGCGGGGTGCGACAATGGCCAAAAGCACTAGCCCGTCAAATCAGAGAAGAAAAATCTGCCCCACGCTCCATTTCGCCCCTTCCTTTTGGCAACTTTTTGCCTCCAGGCCACCATGCGAATATCAGAACGGCCGGACTGGGTCAGACCAAAGGTCCATCCAGCCCAGTGTCCAGTCTGCCCACAGTGGCCAATGCCAGGTGCCCCAGAGGGAGTGAACAGAACAGGGAATCCTCAAGGGTATATTCTAAGACTTTCCTTTGAACTTTCCTTTATGGAATCTAAAATAGAAAACCACCAAGGCCAGGGCTCAACATGCCCTCACTGAAGTTACCTGCAGAACTCCCACTGATCGGAGTGGAGCCTGGAGGCCCGGCCAACTCCTCCACTGGAGCACACTGGCATTGCTCCTTTGGCTTCAGTGGAATGATGCAAATTTACACCTGCTTTAGTGGAGCTATGCGGATTTACACCAGAAAAGGCCCAAAATCAGAGGAGAAAGAGAATCCCATCAGCAAATCACTGGACAAAGAGTAATCAGTAAGAAGTATTGAGAGTATCTATTTTATTGCTTTCTAATGTAAGGATAGGAGCAGCTTTCTTTCTGTAGAAGTGCCATAACAGACTCTTCGTAGAATAAATCTGAGATGTAATATGCAGCTGAGCTGGGTTAATATGGAAAAAAGCTGGTGATGTGGATTTTTTATTCAACTGTTTCTAATCTACCATAGTTAGAGTTTGATCAAGAACTTCTCGTAAATGGTAAGAGCTAAGATCATCAAATTTGGTTCACAGCTTCCTCTTATCATAACTTGAAGCAACATAAGGGCCTGCCTAGCTTGCAAACAGGGACTGCTAACAGGGAGTTTGGAGAGGGAGTTCTCCTGGTGAAGGAGGAAGCTAATACAGGACCCTTGAGGGAAGTGGCTGTCTGTAGAATGAGTTTGTGTTTGGGGGTTTCTTGCTGTGTGCTGAGCTTGTGTTTGGCTGTTTGACTGGGGTTTTTTCCCCCTTCTCCCTCTCCCCCCATAGAGTGTGTGCTGTGGCTGGCAGGTGGAAGCTGTGAGCTTCTAATTAGGGTTTGAAATCTAGAAGCTTCTGCTCATTGGTTGAGCTTTAATCAGGGGGAGGGGCTATCAGGCAGTCCAGGGCTTTATAAAGGAGTGAGTCAGCAACCAGGGAGCTTGGAGAGGGAGTTGGGAAGGGGGTGAGATACACTCACCATTCTTTAAAATCTCTTTGCTACACTCCTGCCCTTAAAGGAGGCATTGAATAACATCTGAGGAATCTCTCAGAAGGAAGGCAGGTATAGATAGCGATAGGTCTGTTGTTGTTACCTGCACAGCATGTGCCATGTTTATCTGCACTCCAAGCAATTGCTGGCTGCGCGCACAGCACCAACTCCCTTTGCCAGCGAGAGAGGCAAGGCGGCCCCATGTGTGGTCCTGCCCCTGGGGAGCCCTGGCATGTCTGACCAGCACTATAAGAAGGATGAGAGGGGGAAGTGATCAGGAATAGTCAGCATGGATTCACGAAGGGCAAGTCACATCTGACCAATCTGATTAGCTTATCTGATGAAGTAACTGGCTCTGTGGATATGGGAAAGTCAGTGGATGCGATATACCTTGACTATAGCAAGGCTTTTGATACGGTCTCCCACAATATTCTTGCCAGCAAGTTAAGGGAGTATGGATTGGTTAAATGGACTGCAAGATGGATAGAAAGCTGGCTAGACTGTCGGGCCCAGCGGGTAGTGATCAACGGCTCAATGTCAGGTTGGTGGTCAGTTTCTAGCGGAGTGCCCCAGGGATCAGTTCTTGGACTGGTTTTGTTCAACATCTTTATTAATGACCTGGATGAGGGGATGGATTGCACCCTCAGCAAGTTTATGGATGACATTAAACTAGGGGGAGAGGTAGATATGCTGGAGGGCAGGGATAGGGTCCAGAGTGACCTAGACAGATTGGAGGATTGGGCCAAAAGAAATCTGATGAGGTTCAACAAGGACAAGTGCAGAGTCCTGCACTTGGGACAGAAGAATCCCAAGCATTGTTACAGGCTGGGGACTGAATGGCTAAGTAGCAGTTCTGCAGAAAAAGATCTGGGGATTACAGTGGATGAGAAGCTGGATATGAGTCAATAGGGTGCCCTTGTAGGCAAGAAGGCTAATGGCATATTAGGGAGCATTAGGAGGAGCATTGCCAGCAGATCCAGAGAAGTGATTATTCCCCTTTATTCGGCTTTGGTGAGGCCACGCCTGGAGTATTGTGTCCAGTTCTGGGGCCCCCACTATAGAAACGATGTGGACGCATTGGAGAGGGTCCAGCGGAGGGTGACCAAAATGATTAGGGGGCTGGAGCGCATGACCTACGAGGAGAGGCTGAGGGAGTTGGGTCTGTTTAGGCTGCAGAAGAGAAGAGTGAGGGGGGATTTGATAGCAGCCTTTAACTTCCTGAAGGGAGGTTCCAGAGAGGCTGTTCACAATAGTGACGGATGCAGAACGAGGAGCAATGGTCTCAAGTTGCAGTGGGGGAGGTCTAGGTAGGATATTAGGAAAAACTATTTCCCTAGGAGGGTGGTGAAGCACTGGGGTGGGTTCCCTAGGGAAGTGGAATCTCCATCCCTAGAGGTGTTTAAGTCCCGGCTTGACAAAGCCCTGGCTGGGTTGCTTGAGTTGGGATTGGTCCTGCCTTGGGCAGGGGGCTGGACTGGATGACCTGCTGAGGTCTTTTCCAGCTCTATGATTCTAGGAAAGCAGGATGTGCCTGGCATGGGATTGAGTCTCCTAAAACTTCACAGAAAAGAGACGATCACCAGATCAAAGCACAGTCCTCAAAATTGACATAACTGGGTGCATGTTGAAAGAGACTGAACCAAGATAAGCCAGAAACATAGGATGAACCTGGAATAGGATTGCTTCTCAATAACCCTTACCACAAAGACATAGAATGGAGCAATGTGGAGTCCTTCTCTGTTTTGGCACTGCTAAATCAATGCTTAAGGTTTGAAAACTAGAAGACAAAGTTATTGGAAGCCAAATTGACTATATCTTTTTTGTTAAGGCGTAGCGAATAATAACAGTTTATAAGGATGAAGAAAAAAATGTACTGGATGGAATTCCAATTTTTAAAAAGTTTACTGAAAAAACTGAATAGAAAAATTAACAAACATTTTTAAAGAAATCCAAAATAAAAATTAACTTAATAAAATTAACACTATTTTAAAAAATGCAGTCACTTAAATAGAGCATGTACATTTTCCTTTTATTTTCAAAAAATCTTCTAGTTTTATAATTAAAATAATTCAAATGGAAAAAAATTACAAATTCCCAGCACCATTGAAATTCCCGCTTGCCTGCCAATATGCCAAAGCTTTCAGTAATGGTGAGTGATAGGACGATTTACACTGGGCCCCCTTTGCCTCTTCAGAGAGCCAGCAAACCGAGATGTCACCCAGAGAGAATGATTGTTATGCCAGGATGTTTTATTGCACAGTAGAGATAACGACCTGAGAGCACAGGACTAGATTACAGAGCCCTTAATCTGACCTCATCTCCTGTTTACAGGGCCCTGGTAGAGACAGAAGGCAACTGATTGATCAAGGAGTCTCACAATCCCCAACCATAAACAAAAGACAGGACGTTTTCTGGTCATGCACGTGGGCCCATTATTTCTCTACTGTTCTAAGAAATTGCCTTGGTATGCCAATGTCGATTTCTCTCTCCCCACCCCCCTTTTTAAACTGGAAACAGCCGAAGGAATGTGCATCCGAGCATGGAACATTTTTCTGAACAACCGATTTCAGTCCAAGCTGCCGGTGAGTAACGCAGGGCCGCGTAGTCAGGGAGCACTGCACAACCCTGCCAGGATTTTGTTTTAACGAGGAGAGAGCTCTGGGGAGCAGCACTTGGGGACGGGCATGTGAACACGTACACACGTGCATGTACGTGCTGTGACGTAGTGGGGGGGCTGTCTGCTCTGTGACCCGGGTCCCCCTGCGCTGTGATGTGTGATTCCCACTGACTCACCCACATGTGGATTGGCCCAGACACCTAGGCCCAGTCTGGGCAGTTAGCAAAGCGCTTCCCAGGGGGAGAGACAAAGGGAGGGAGGCAGAGACGAACACCAGCTGTGGGGAAAAGGGTCAGTTGCTGGCTGGGGAACATGCCTTAGCGGAGGCCTGAGGGTCTAGGGGTGACAATGGACCCCCTAACCCAAGGAGTCTGAGGCATCCTGGCCCTAACTCCTGAAACTGTATCACGTCTGTGCTGCGCTGTATCCCGGAGAAGCAATAACCCCTCTCCATTTACTGGCTGGCGGAGTCTGCTCTTGCTGCTACGGGGGTGCAGGATCAGGGGGAACCCCGACGTGCCGCTGCACGTGCATGCTGTCTTTGGAGAGGAGGTGTTTCACGAGTGGGTCCGCACCTGTGCTGTCTTGGGGAGGGGGCAGCATTTTCAAAGGAAGGTGAATCCATACTCATGTTTGGCTAGAACATGGCCATTTCTATTGCCCTTCTGTTCCAGAGGCACACGTTGGCCCTGGGATGCACACAGAAGACTCTTACTCCTTCCACCTTGCCAGTGTGAAACTGAACTATCTCGGGCTAGATTCTGCTTGACTTGTACCCCATTGGCCCCACTGGGCTGCATCAGCGTATCTGAAGTTATCCTCTGACATCAGTGGTGCATGTGGGATGGACCATGAAGCTGCTGAACAGAATTTGTCCCAGTGGCTTGACATGGGCTGTAAGTCAGAGAATGCAGCCCCTGGTTTTTAATGGGCCCAGGCACATAGGGAAATCCCACGAATCACAGCAAGCATGGGGAGGAATCGTTGCCTTTTATCTCCGATTTTATCCAACTGCTTTCTTTTCTCTCTCCCCTTGGGGGCTGAGCCCTCCCCTTCCCCTTTCACTGCAGTGCTGGTGCAGAAACCCAGAGTGCAGCTTTCACAAGGGGCCAGCCAGCCCGCAAAGCTAGCCAGTGACTTGTGCAGGAGACCTCGTGGCCCAGCTGGGGCTAGTGGCTCAGGCGGCCATGTTTCCCCAAGGGCTGGCTGTCCAGCATTGGAAGGTCACAAAGCCTGTGACTCTAGAATAAAATAAATCATAGGGCTGGGACCTTGCTGTGATTGTGTTTCTCCCCTTTCCACCCTCCCTCCTGCCCCGGCGGTTCGAAGATGGTCAGGAGCAGACCTGCCCCCACAGTATACAGTGCACTACTAGAAACTCACCTCCCCACCACATCACGCTCCTCTCCCAGGCTATGCCCACACTATAGAGTTTTTTTGGAAAAACAGCTGTTTTCCCAAAAAAACTTCACTTACGTCCACACTGCAATCACGTTCTTTCGAAAAAAATCGAAAGAACAGAGGGGTTTTTCTGACATTGGAAAACCTCTTTCTATGAGGAAGAAGCCTTTTTGCGAAAGAGCTCTTTTGGAAAAAGGCGTGTGTGGATGGGGAAGAGGGAGTTCTTTCGAAAGAAGAGGAAAGAGGAAAAAGCACAGGTGCCCTGGTGGCCATTCCATCCACAGTAATCACAGCTTACATGCGAGAGAGCGTCCATTCAGTGTGGACGCTCTTTCGAAAAAGCAGATCGCTTTCTCGATGCAGTGTGGACGCGCTCTTTCAGAAGAAGTTTTTTCAGAAGATCTCATCTGGAAAAGCTTCTTCCGAGAGAAGCCTGCAGTCTAGACGTAGCCCCAGTGTGGTGCATGCAGCAAAGGCGAACTGGACCAGACCAGAATTCCCTGTAAGCTGGGAGCGTAGGTGGACACCCAGGAGAGACTCAAATGCTGCCCTGCTGATTAGCAGAGCGCCCACAGTCGGCAGCGGGTGTTTCTACTGGGGGTGCACATTCACACGTGCCTCGATGCACAGAACGTTTATTCCGCACAGGGATGGAAAGAAGGAGAGGGACCAGCCCCTCAGTGTGGCTGACGTGTACATTGGCCTAGCTCTGTCCTGTGGCGCTACAGTCATTGGCACCAGCTGAGGAGGTGGCTCCTTGGCTCTTGGCTGGAGACAGTTGGTGGTGCCCTTGTGAGTTATGCAGGTTTTGGTCCAACTTTGGCTCGAAGGCCAGGGGCTGATTTTCCAGGTGCCGAGCCCCAGCAACACAAGCTGAAGTCAGAGAGCGCGCTGGGTTCTTCTGAACACCCCCCGTGGCCTGGCTCGTCCCAAGGGGAAGAAGTGGAGCCTGGCGCTCCTGTGCTGTCCAGCCCTAGTCCACCAGGAAACCTTTCCCTGAGCCCCCGTCACTGTTTTACTCCCTAGCACGAGTTCACCAGGTTACAGGCGGCCCTAGACTGACGTTTCCCCAACCCCGCGTTTGCTCTGTGCTTCCTTGTCCTAGGACAGGCAAGGGAGGAGAAGCCTTTTCAGAAGTTTTTTAGCTGACCTCTGAGGAGCTCGTCCGAACGCTGCCCTGCTGGCTGCTTGTCCCAGGACCTCCCAAGCAGACATGGGGCGAGGGGCAGTTTTCTGCAGGGACTGGAGCACGACTGTTGTCTGGTTTGAAAAGGGAGATTGACAAATGTTCCCTTTGTACTGAAGTGAGCCGGGGAAAGGGGGGGGGCTAACGCGGCTTTCAGGAGATGATCTCAGCGCACTTTATTTACAGTAAATTGAGCTTCATCATGCTCCTGGGATGTGTGAAATAGAAACTTGGATCCCTCTTGCTGCTGGACAAATTGAAGCAAGAACTTAGAGTCACACAGCAAGGATGGTGCTGGGTAGAGAAGCCAGGATGCTCCCAGCCCCAGTCTCCTACACAGGGCCGGACTGAGCCATTCCGGCGCCCCGGGCAGACAGTTTAATTGCTGTGACGGATCGGGCCGGGTCTGGGCACAGCCGAGGGCGTCCGCTTAGGGCGAATTGCTCAAATTCGGGGCTCTCTATAGCCCCCAGACTGGAGACCTTCCCAAATAGGCCACGAACTAGTCCCACAGAGCGCTTCAGCTGCCTGCCTGAAGCCTCACGAGCAAAACCCCTCTGACACCCCAGCAATATCCGTGCCCCAGATGGCCCCGGGCCTCATACACAGGTGGGGGGTATTAGAGCCCAATCTCACTTACCCCGAACAAGTTCTGTCCGGTTCCAAGAAACCAGCCACAGTTCCCAGGTCAATTTACTCTCTGGACCTTACCCACAAACCACGCTGAGCCAGTCCTTTAGAATCTACCATCTAAAGGTTTATTACTACAAGAAATAAAAGCATGAGAGTGAGGCTGTTAAAGTATCATACGTTACATGCATCGAATCTCCCAGTTCTCGATGCAGGCTCTAGCAGAGATGTTACAGCTGCTGGCTTAAAAGTCCTTGTTGCACATCCTAGGTCCGGATGGGTCCACAGTTCTTCCCGGCTCGTGATTCCCTGCGAGGCCACATCTGGGGTCAGAAGCAGATCTGAAGACCAAGATAGAGTCGGCCACATGGCCTATTTATACCTCCTTCCTGGCTTCTTCCAAGCTGGAGAGAGTCACATGGCCTCTGACCAGGCACCTAGATTCCTTCATAGGTGGGTCTCAGGTACTTAAGAGACCTATTGTCCCTGGAACCTTGCTAATTAGCATGTCCATAGGCCGAGCCCATCGCTCAACCACATACAGAGAAACTTCCAGTCTCCATACAAGAGTACATATTCATAACTCCACACCCAGACATTACACAGAGATATGAAGAGCATACACAGAATCAGTAGAAAGTAAACTTTTGTTTGACACCTCACACGGCCCCCTTTGTACCGACTTTTGGGACGAACACCCCCTATGGGTGCAGCAGTGACCCGGCTGCTCCCCTCAAAATCCAATAATGTGACAATTGTGCCCCGGGTTGGGGGAGGACGCATGCGTGGCCCCGCCCCTGCGCCGGCGTGTGGGGGAGGGCACGCGGAGCTGGCTGCGGCAGGACGCACAAACCTGGCCCGTCCCGTCCCGTCCCCCGCCGCTGGCGCGCAGCCCGGGGCTGCCCGGGGTGGGCCGAGCCTGGCCGTGCAGGGCCCCGCTGCTGGCAGGGGGAAGGGCGCTGCTGGCCAGCACTGTGGGGGTTAACGTGGCCCCCGGCCCGGGCGGCCACTGCAGGGTGGCCGCTGGGAGCTGCTGCAGCCCAGGAGCCAGGTACGTGGCGCTTGATGGCAGCTATAAGGGGCGCTGTGCACCCTTACAGCTGCCATCAGGCGCCCCCCCATAGATTGGCGCCCCGGGCAGCTGCCCGGCTAGCCCATGCCTTAATCCGGCCCTGCCCCTACACTGATCACCAGGCAAGTATTAATTACTGCTTGTTACTGGATTACCATCGCACCTAAGAGCCCTGGCCATGGAGAACCCAGGTGCTAGGTGTTGGAAACCAGAACAAAAAGGTCTCTGTCCCAATGAGCTTACAGTCCAGTGTAAGACAAGAGGGGTTAGTTAGATGGCTCTAGAACAGTGTTTCTTAAAGTGTGTTCCGCCCCCTGGCCAGACACCCTGCCCCAAGACCCCTCCTCTCCCCTTCTTCCTGGCCAGACATCCTGCCCCAATACCCACTCCTGGCCAGACATTCTGCCCCAAGACCCCTCCTCCACCCTCCCTCCTGGCCAGACACGTGACCTTATTTAGCATTTGTTTATTATCATCCTTACTTTTTTGTGGTCTACATTTTCAGCTCCACGTTCCAGACTGTTATTAGGGCAGTCTTCCTGAGGGGGGAAGGGGCGAGGGATCATGGCACATTTCGTCTCCCAGGCACTTTTTTTTTTTGCTTGACAAAACAATCCTTGGTGTTCCCCATAAAAAAAAAAATTACTTTCGGTGTTCGTCAGTCTTAAAAAGTTGAAGAAACAGCGCTCAGAAAGACAGCCGAGTTCAAGAAAACAATGGCATAAGATGGGTCACTGTGCCAGGCAGCGGTCTCAGCAGCCTAGCTCTTGTCAAACGTTCGGTAGGCACCATGGCAAAGGATGGGTGTGAAGGCGACTCATTGGGGACCACCGTGGCAGGTACCTCTGGGGCCCCTGGGAGAAAGCACGAAGGTGCTTGTTTGGAGACGGAACAGGGGTTCTGGAGCGGCCAGCGTGGGCCCGTGGCAGAGGAGATGGCTTTGCAGCCTTTCCTGCACAGCGCTTCACTCCACTGACGGCCGTTCAGCGGCGCAGTCCTGGGGCCATATGCCTGCTCCAGTTCCATAAACAACATCCCGAAGGTTTGTCCCAGGGGCCTGTGGCTGCCGCCTCGGCTCCACGCCGTCTGAGAGGGGCCCTGTGGGTGGATCCCACAGGGCCTAGCCAGCAGGTGTGCTTGTTAGTGGAGCGGATGTGGGGCTGATGCTGACAGCCTTCGCCAGCCGGGTCCGGATCTCCTCCCTCCCCTGGAGGGGGTTGCTTCCTGGAATTGCAGCTGGGGAACTGGGCGCCCTTCCTGCTATTTATAGCACAAGCTCTTCAGGGAAGGGACAGTCACTAAATAGTCCATCCTCCTGCACCTAGCACAGCGGCACCAGAGAAGGTGGCCCTAGGGGCTTCCAGGATGCTCACGTGAGTTGCCCTGTGCAAACCCATTGCCAGCAAGGCGGGGGTGGGGAGGGTGTAATTTGGCTCCAAGGAAGCCATTGTGCTTTTGGTCAAGGACACTCCTCCCTTTACAAAAGCCCCCCGCCCCCTTACTGCCCTGGCTTGCTGGCCCCAATTAGCTCCCGAGCTGGCTGCAGATCAGGGGTGCTTGAGGCTGGGAAGGAGCCGGGACTCCTTGGGAAGGAAGGGTGCTCCAGGAATGCCCCAGGACCTCTTGGGTGGAACCCAGACTCCCTGGAGGCAAAGGCCACTGCTCTAGCGGGCCTGGCTCATAGGGTGCAGGAAGCCTGTGCTACTATCTCACAGCTGTGCCCTCAGGCGGCTAGCAGCTGCTTTGCCATAGTCTCTAAGTACACCCTGCAGTGGCTGAGTTTCACGTGCACTGTGGCAGGATGGTGGGGGTCCCATTCCTCACTGAGGCTGGTGGAGTTACAAGGGTGGGGGGGAGGTGGCAGCTCTGCACTTGGGCACCACGGCTGCTCTTACGCTGCCAGTCACGCACTGCTGACCCCAGACGCTGCAGGCTGCCGGAGCTGTTGCAGAGGGGGTACAGTCACAGTGGCAGGGCTCCCTGTAAGCAGAGCGCTTGGGCGGCTGCCCAGCTGATTAGCAGAGCCCATAGCTGGCAGCCTGTGTTTCTACTGGTGGTGCACATCCATCCCTACCATGGTGCACAGAACAAAATTTAGTCTGCACCTGGAGGGAAAAAATGAGAGGGACCATTGCACAGTGGCCCCAGGCTGCTGTTTTCCGGTCCCCCTGTGAAATGACCCTTCTCTTAGCAGGAGGGGGGCTCGCTGCTTTCCTCTCCACGGTCCCCTCTCCCCGCGCCAGCCCCGGCAGCTGCACATTCCTGCCATTCGCGGGCTGCGCTCCCGCGCCGCCGCTCGCTTGATTTACACGGGAGGGAACCTCCGCTGCGTCTCGGAGCTGGAATCCCAGAGGAGTCGCAGGGAGTGTCCCCCCCAGGGCGTCCGCACTCGCTTCCTGGAGCGCCCCTAGCTCGGGGGCCCGGCGCGCCCCTTCCCCGCCTTCGGTCCCTTGTTTCCTGGCAAAGTGGGATGCAGCGTTTCCTTCTGCTGCCCGGCCCTGCGCTCCCCGCCGCACGCAACAGCTCCTCGTCAGCCCCTCCCCGCCCGTCCCCCTGTGCGCCCCCGTCCCGCCCGGCCAGTCCCCCTGTGCGCCCCCTCCCGGCCAGTCCCCCTCCCCTCCCCGCCCGGCCAGTCCTCCTGTGCGCCCTCGTCCCGCCCGGCCAGTCCCCTGTGCGCCCCGCCCTCCCCGCCCGTCCCCGTCCTGCCCGGCCAGTCCCCTGTGCGCCCCTGTCCCTCCCCGTCCCGCCCGGCCAGTCCCCTGTGCGCCACCTCCCGGCCAGTCCCCTCCCCTCCCCGCCCGGCCAGTCCTCCTGTGCGCCCTCGTCCTGCCCGGCCAGTCCCCCTGTGCGCCCCCGGCCCTCCCCGCCCGTCCCCGTCCCGCCCGGCCAGTCCCCTTGTGCGCCCCCGCCCGTCCCCGTCCCGCCCGGCCAGTCCCCCTGTGCGCCCCCTCCCGGCCAGTCCCCCTGTGCGCCCCTGTCCCGCCCGGCCAGTCCCCCTGTGCGCCCCTGTCCCTCCCCGCCCGCGCCCCGCCCGGCCAGTCCCCCTGTGCGCCCCCTCCCGGCCAGTCCCCCTCTCGCTCCCGCCCCGCCCCGCCCCACCAGTCCCCCTCTGCGCCCCCGCCCCGCGCCTCCCAGCCATGCCCCTGCCCTCGGCGCGCCTCGCCAGCGCGGCCACGGCGCTTTGAAACCGCCGGGAAAGAGCCACTCGCCAGCCAGCTGCCGCCGCGCTGTCTGGGCTCCCGCACGCCCAGCCCCGCACGCCCCAGACCCGCTCCTCGCCAGACGGAGGCGGAGCAGCAGCGCCCGGTCCCTTGCGCCCCGGACCCTGCGGGCCCTGAGCGAGGTAAGGGGGCTCTCGGGGGCCTGGGGAAGTTTCCTGCCAGGCTGGGCGGTTCCGCCCGCTTGTGCCCGGCTCCTCCGGGACTCGGGGCCGGCGGCGGCCGGGCTGCTGGGCGCTGGTTGCAGAAGGCGCCGCACGCTCGGGGCGGGGGCGGCTCCTGGGGGGTTGCGCGCCCCAGTTCCCGGGCTGAGCCCTAGCGCGGGGGTGGGGCCGAGCCCCCCCGGGGCCCGCATTCCAGGTGCAGCCAGGGCGGGGGAAAGGGCGCCCGGGTGCGGACCCGCCGGGCGCGTCTCCTCTGGCTGTTGTTTTGACGTTGCAACAAGTCTCTTGCCGCCCCCGTCGGGGCCTCCCGCCCCCGCGCCGGCCTGTCTGGCCCGGGACCGCACCCTCCGGATTGTCATGCGAGCGCCGGGCCGCAGCTGTTTACAAGTGGCTGGGAGGCGGCTGGGTCTGTCCTGCTCCAGGCGACGTGACCTGGGAGTTAAGTACTTCGGAGCAGCCAGGCCCTTGCTGGCCATGGACCGTGCCCCGACAGCCCCCGCCCTGCCCCCTCCGTCTGCAGCCCCCGGCCCCGGGGCAGCCTGCTCCCCGAATCCCCTCTCTGTGCAGCGTGCCCCTCCCACCCTGCATTCCTCCCCGAGCTCCACCAAGTCTCCCTTTAGGAGGTTGGGGGAGTGTACGTTGTGTTCCCCCCTCCCGGGAGCTGGGGGGCATGCACTGCCACCACAAAGAGGCCTGCACTGCCCCCCCCCTCCATCTCCTCCCAGGGCAGGGCAGGGCAGGGCAGGGCGGTGTGTATCCCTCCTGCTGCCCCGGTCTGCGTGGCAGGGCAGTGCTTTGTCCGTGGCGCGGTCTGGGCTGGCACAGGAGGGTGCCCGGTGCTGGGAGCAGGCGGCTGGCAGGAGCCCCATTGTTCACGGTGCTTCCCTTGGCTGCCTCCCGCCCTGCTACTTGTTGGCGCCGCGTGTGCACATGTCTCTGTCTCTTCTTTTCATTGTGAGCCCGTCCATTCCAGGCACGTGACCTGCCTTGTAGTTGCCATGCCAACACCCTGGTACCATGGTTCTCCCTCTTTCACAGAGTTGCCTGGATACCAGTTATCCCTGCCTCCTCTGGAAGGATGCTCTTGTCTTGCCTGCTCCCCTTCTCCCGTCTTTCACAGGCAGCCACACAAGCCTGTGCACACTGCACACACACACAGAGCAAGGGCAGAGAGACCTTTCAATTATCAGTGCCAGGTGGACAGTCTCACGGGCATCTTCTAATGCACACCCACTTCCACATGCTCACAGTCACTCTCGCTAACACAGGCACCATCTTGCACAGTCTCTCTCTGACACGCACACCTCATCTTGCATACTCATTGGGGCACGTGCACAGACAGCCTCACAGCTGTCCTCTGTTACACTCATGCACATACAGTTGTACAGACATCATCTCACAATCACAGACCACACCCACATTTCCACTCACACACGTTCTCATATGCACTTCCAAAATGCAGTCCTTTGGATCAGATTTTACACTCTTCCCTTTCCCCCCAAAAAATCCTCTTGGCTAATTGCATGTGAATTCGGAGAAGCGCAAAGGAGCATCTAATTGTGGTTATCAAAATATTTTGAAATATTTTTGCCTATGTTATTAAATATTTAATAAAGCTAAAGTACTATAAACAAATCAAACACTTTATCCCAAAGAAATAAAGGGAGGCAATATCTAGATCAAGCTATATGTTTAATCCTTAATTAAAGAATCCTGAAAATTGTATATCTGAATCTCTCGGCTGAAATTGAGATCCTGAAGGAGTGATTTGCGGGAAGGGCAGTGACAGGTGGCATATCTGGATCTGTGTAAGCTTCGCAGTATAAAAGAGCCGCCCGTGAAGAAATGTTTTCAAAGCTGCATGCGGATTATGACTTACATTACAGTCCCCCTTGTACCATTTCAATCAGTCTGCTGCTGGGAGGTGTCATTGTGTGCTCTGGTCTCAGCACAACATGACATTTCTGCTCCTGTAGGTGCTAGTGAAAACAGTCTACCTCTGTTTTGAAAACAAAAAGCAAACCTCACTATCCAGAGGGAAACTCTGGAGAAGTAAATTCCCTTTTCCATATGGAAAATGTCTCTTCAGAAATACAATGTGTCTTTGGGTATGTCTGCACTGCAGAGTTTTTCCGGAAAAACTACACTTACGTCCACACTGCAGATGCGTTCTTTCAATAGAAAGTCAAAAGAACAGAGGGGGTTTTCTGAGGGCGGTAAACCTTTCTACGAGGAAGAAGCCTTTATCTGAAAGAGCTCTTTTGGAAAAAGGCATGTGTGGATGCGGAAGAGGGTTTTTGTTTTTTGGTTTTTTTGGAAGAAGAGGCCTCCAGGAAAAAGCACAGGTGTCCTGGTGGCCACTCCGTCCATAGTAATCACAACTTATATGCGAGAGAGCGTCCAATAAATGTGGACGCTATCTTTCGAAAAGCAGATCGCTTTTTCAGTGCGCTTCGGCAGTGTGGACGCGCTCTTTCGGAAGAAGTTTTTTGGGAAGATCTCTTCCAGAAAAGCTTCTCCCGAAAGAAGCCTGCAGTCTAGACATAGCCTTTGAGTTGAGCAGCAGGGGGACAGGAGCTGAGGAAGGAGAGAGAACGTTTTACATTCTAGACGCTGTTCTAGACACTGACACCCAAGGACAATAGTTCCTAATTCCAGGCTGAGAGGCAGTGTATGAAACAACCTCAGTGTTACGATGTTCTCTGTGACTCGAGGGGGGTCTGACTGATGTGGGGTGAGTTGGTTGCAATCTTGTTGCTGTGAGATTTGTGTTACTGTAGGTGTTCAGTATGTGGGCTTACTTGACACATGCCAACTTCCATAAGATAGTGCACATGTGCGTGACTTTGTTAGGAGTTTAAACTTTTGCAGAGGGGACAACCCTCACAGAGGACAGGTCCATCAACTGCTATTGGCCAGGGTGGGCAGCGATGCGGCCCTGTGCTCTGAGCGTTCCTGGCCTGTTTTCCAAAAGCTGGGAATGGGCGACAGGGGAGGGATCACTTGATGATTCCCTGTTGTGTTCCCTTCCTCTGGGGCACCCGGCATTGGCCACTGTCGGCAGCCAGGACACTGGGTAAGATGGGCCTTTGGTCTGCCCCCGTCTGGCCGTTCTGATGTTCTTAAAAACATCAGACTGGAAACTTAAATCTCTTCCTCTCTCTTGTCTGCCCTCATGGTGTCTGTCCATGGCTGCAAACTACTCAAGGGCTGGTGCTGGCACTTGCTCAGACTGGAGCGTCAGTGCAAAGCACGATTCTAGTCAGAGCCAGCCAGAAGGACTCAGGCCGAGAAGTGCGTGGCGTGTGTCTCTGCTGGGGGTGTGACCATTAATGCTAAGGACACAGAGCGGGGATTGTCTCTCTCCCCAGGGTGGTTTTGGTTATGTACGTGCAGCGAATAGCCCTTCCTTTTGAAAACGAGAGGAAATCGCTTTAGACGGGGAGGCAAGGGGGTAGATTCTTTGACAGGCTGGTGACGGGGAAAACTTCCCAATATTGCCAATATCAGCAAGGGGGTAGAACTAACTTACCCGCTTCCCAGGAGAGAGATTTCACAAACCAGATCGTGTCAAGTACTACTGTTTGTTCATTATTGCTGGGCCAGGAGCAGTTCCTGGCCAAGAGACCTCGCCATCCAGGAGTTAGCCAGCATGCCACCCATGAGCAAACAGACAAATGGGGAGTAGCAGGAAGAGGTAGAGGTATATTTGCATAAGATGGTTACAGAGGTCTCTGCAGGGAATGATTTGGCGGGGCAGTCTCAGCAGAATCACCACTGCCCAGCAGTAAATGTACAAGTTCTTCGTTTGGCTTCATCGAGAGGCGGGTTTTATTTTTCCCATTCCCCTTCCTCGCAGTGCATGTGCTTGTTTCCCAGCCTCACTTGCTCTGCCGTTAGCACAGTGCTAATCCCCTTGGAGAGACTCCTCGGATAAGGGACTAGCAGTTTTCAGGCTGCCAAGTTCTATGTTATGAGATGAACGTCATGTTGACAGGCTGAGGACCGAGGGCCAAGACAAATAACTCTCAATTGATTTGGCAACCATTCCTTGATGTGTTAGGACATGCTTGCCGGGAGCCAGGGAAAAAACCTGCAGAAGATTTGTTTTGCATGGTCTTATTAGTCAAAGATAGGGCTGAGGGCCAGGGGAGGAGGAGGAACACAACCTCACTGTCATTTTGTCCAGTGTGATCTGTGCTCTTCCTTTTGATCTCATGGCGTTGGATTGACCCGTTTCACAAGTGAGCCATGGGGATCCGTGGCATGTGGGATCATTCTGTGGCAGTCTGGATTGGGGGTGGGACCCTGTGTCTCCCAAAGAGCACTCGGATTCCTTTGACTGTCCCCTGCTTTTGGCAGCTCTCCCAAGCCTGCAAGTGACGGATTTGTCTTAGCAAAAGCTGTCTTGTGTCTCCTGTGCCGGCAGCTCGTGAATCAGTGCAGACCTGGAAAGTTGTGAGTGGTGTCTTGCATGCTCCAAGGGTGTAGGCTGGAAACCTATTAGCGAGGAACAAGAGCGAGAGGAACAATAATTGCAGGAGAAGCCACAGTGACGCTGACGTGAAATGGCAGAAGAGCACAGATCTGCATAGCTGCAAATGTCCGTTCCCTCCCAACCGCTCGTACGTCCTGCAGGCAACTGAACAGCCCTGTCACGGGCTTTGGGGCTTTGCGGGGAAACGGGAGATTTTAACTTGGTGTGAGCTTTGAGAGATGTCCCGAGGACTCTTGAGGGAAGAAGGCGGCTGCCCAGCATGAATTCTGAGAGCTGAGGCTTGACAGGGGCTGATCTGTTTGAAATGATTAAAAATAAATGTTTAAAATTCTATTCAAGTCTCTTACAAATCGCCTCCTTCTTCTTGAGGAGTTTTCAGTATTTTAAGGGGCTGACCAGCCTCCAGAAAATCCTGTGTTTGTCTGCGTGGCTTTCGCTCCGCCCTGCTTCACTTACCTGAGGAAGATGAAAAATTAGGAGGGGGGATTTTTGAGAGAGAACGAGGACATGGGGGAGAGAGATTTGACTTTCACTATGCTGTGGAGAGTGGTGCAGAGGGCACAGTGCCCCTGTGATCATGCAGTTGAGAGATCAGCCCGCCTTGGGTGTGGCCGTGGGAGAGGTGGGGTAGCGTGTATCTGCGCTCTGGCCTCCTTCCCATGCATGGGTCTGCCTCTCACGCCAGCTTTCCTGGAGGCCTGACCCCAGCGCAGGAGCTGAGAAATGAATGGGGTGGAGGAGACGGGGGATCTAACCAAGCCAGGCTCTGGTTCCCAGCCGCGCTCGGGGAGCTGGAGACGTTCTCCCCTGGACTTCAGAGAACCCCGGCTCCTCTCACTTAGCCAGCGGAAGCCAGCTGTTCGGTGGGAGCAGGCACACATGGCACCTCGTGCTGCCAGCGGCGTGGGCGCAAAGTGTGACCGCGCTCTGCCCTGACTTTCATTGATGCGGACGATGCCCATCCCGCATGCTGGGAAGAGAAGCCACTCGCTAAGGGACCACGCTCAGCTGCGATCCAGGAAGGAGGGTGCAGACATAACACATGTCCTCCCCGCCTGCTCTCCAATAGCCCTCCACTGCCACACAACCTCGTCTGGCAGATGCTAGGTGGTGGTTCCCCTTTGGCGGGGGACGGTCACACCCCCTGAGAGATGACGGGTGGCTAGGAGCTGGAGGGTGGCCTGTACGGGCAGGCAGTCCCTCCCCGGGAGCCGGCCTGAGCCTGCACACACAGCATGGGCTGACCCGTGCCAGCATTAACAGCGTATGTGTCACTTGGGGCCTGGCAACGCCTAGCAGCCCCACAGGCAGGGCTGCTCTCCCTTTAGGCAGGTGGGGGCGGCCCAGAGAAGACTGTGACCAGTGGGCCGGGGGCAGGAACTGAACCCAGATCTCCGGAGGCCCAGTCCAGGGCTGCACACAGCGCCCGTCTGCCTCCTGCGCGAACACCAGTGGGAAAGCCAGGCTGGAGCGTGGGGGGTTCCTGCCTAGCTGGCCAGGGCCCGACGCTGCAAATGTCAGAGTTGAAAAAACCCAGGGGGCACCCACTCCACAAAGCCCTCCTGCTTGGCCGACCAGTGGTCCGCCGCGTGGCTCAGCTCCTGGCCCTGCAGTAGCGCGGGCGTGGCTCACGTACGCAGTGCGGCCTGCTGTGGGATTAAGGCCCCTGGGCACTAATGCAGCGCAAAGAAGAGTATCGGCGGTGACCCAGCGAGCATGGTCGTTCTCTCGTTCCTGTGGTGAATGCTGGTACAACGGGGGGGTGAGGTTTTTTTCTATAGTAGGGCAGAGGCTGTGTTGTCTTGGTGACCGTAACTAGGGACTGGAGGCAGGGTTCCTAGGTCCTGTTCCAGATTCTGCCACTGACTTGGTGTGTGACGTTTGGACAAGCTCCCTGAGCCTCAGTTTTCCCCATCTGTAAAATGGGGATAATGGTACTTACTGGCCCTGCTGGCAAAGATGCTGAAAGAAGGCAAGTTACTATGATTTAATATTCACAGCAAAGCAAACAAACTCTCTTGCCCTTGCCAGGCAAACGGGCAGGATCTTCACTCCTGGGAGTTTTAGGGGAAAGTCACTGAATGACTTTCGTGGGAAAGGCTAAATCAGGGGTCGGCAGCAATTTTCACCGGCATGTGAGGATCTGGTCGCCGACCAGACGGGACTGTCCCGATTTTAACTGCCATTGCTCCTCGCGCGGTGCAGCAGTCTCCTCCCATGCAAAGTGCGGCGTCGGCGTCATTGGAGCTTTGCCAGCGGGCAGCTGGGCCAGCTTCCGGTGGCACAAGTTTTCCGACCGCGCCGCCAGCCGCCGCCCCAGTGCCACGCGGCCCCCTCCCCTGCTGCGGGACAGCCTCTGGCGCTTCAGCCCCAGCAGGTCCGCGCGGAGCCGGCTGGGGCACTGCGGGGCGGGGCTTGCTCAGGTTCGGCTTGCTCAGGTTCACCCGCTGGGGGAGTGGCAGCGAGCTGGGTCTGACGGGGAAGATCGGGGTTTCTTCAGCCCCTCCCCCACTGTGCCGGGATCTCCACTGCATGGAGGAGGGGGGTGCTGTGCTCCCACCCCGCTGGGGGAACGGCAGCACGCTGTCTGCAGGCTTTCCCTGCTGCAAGGGGTGCAAAGTCAGGTAGGTGTCCCCCCTCGTGCCCAGACCCCCACAACCCAATCCCCCTCACTCCCCTCCCCTCACCAAGACCCTGCACCCCCAACTTGCTCCAACACCTTCCTTGCTCCTGCTCCCTCCCCCTGGCCAGACACCCTACTCCCAGCCTGCTTCTGCACCCTACCCCCCACCCAGACCTTGCAACCTCTCCCCCTTCTGCACCTCACCTCCCACCCAGATCCTGCACCCCACCCCTAGCCCACACACTGGCAGCCCTGTCCCGCACACTGAACCCCTCATTTTTGTCCTCACCCCAGAAACTAAGGGGGTCTATAAAATCCACTAACTCTGGAACCCCAGAAAGGTAAATCTGGCCTCTGGGAAGCCCTGAACCTCAGTTCTCCCTGTCCCTTCCCCTCACCCCATGGGGCTGGGGTGCCAGAGGAGCAAGGGGTCTCAATTGGGGCCACATCAGTGAGGGTTGGGGATCTTTGGAGGAGTTTTTTTGCTTCTCACTTGTGTGGTCCCCAACTGATTTTTCTGTGGGTCAGTGGCCCACGACCCAAAAAAGGTTCCCAGCCCCTGCCATAATTGAAGAAAACATTGAAACCTTTTGTGTTGGACATAAATTAATATTTTACTTTATTTAAAATGAAGTTTGATAAACTAACATGAGAAAGTTAAAACGCTTAATCTGTTTAATCATTTAAATTGAACTGTTCTCCCCTAGCTGCAGCTGGTTCAGAAAACATGGCCACTGTACCCAGCCTGCCCCTGCCACCCCCCGTTCCCCCGACACACAGATCCGTATATAGAAGTGAATAAGATACATCTTGGTACGCCACTTCTGAAAGGTTGCCGCCCCCGGCTAAATGAGTGAAACGGTCCCCAGGAGTGGGGTGACTCCTGGAGATTGGCACGGGGGGGCACAGGCGTCCCAATTCTGGCTGCAGTGTCACTCTGCAAATGGAAGGGCCTGATGCAAAGGCCACTGAGAGTCAGCTGCAGTGGGCATTCGATTAGACCCTATTTGCAGAGTATCCTGGTGCATTTCTGGTAAGATACTGTCCCCCCCAAGTACCCCCGTAGTCTGCCCATGGACCAGACCCCACGCAGAGCCAAGCCAGTAGAGTGCTTCCACCCTTTATCTGTAAATGTGCATAAGATCATGAGAACGGCCAGTCGGGGTCAGACCAAAGGTCCATCCAGCCCAGTGACCTATTTGCCCACAGTGGCTAATGCCAGGTGCCCCAGAGGGAGGGAACAGAATAGGCAATCATCAAGTGATCCCTCCTCTGTCACCCATTCCCAGCCTCTGACAAACAGAGGCTAGGGACACTATTCCTGCCCATCCTGGCTCATAGCTATTGACGGACCTAACCTCGATCAATTTATCTAGCTCTTTTTAAAATCCTGTGATAGCTTGGACTTCACATCATCCCCTGGCAAGGAGTTCCACAGGTTGACTGCATTCTATGAAGAAATATTTCATTTTGTTTGTTTAAACCTGCTGCCTGTTAATTTCATTTGGTGACTCCCTAGTTCTTGTGTTATGGGAACAAGTAAATAACTTTTCCTTGTTTACTTTCTTCACACCAGCCATGATTTTATAGACCTCTATCATATCCCCCCTTAGCTGCCTCTTTTCCAAGCTGAAAAGTCTCATTATTATTAATCTCTCATATGGCAGCTGTTCCATACCTGTAATCATTTTTGTTGCCCTTTTCTGAACTTTTTCCACTGCCAAATACCTTTTTTGAGATGAGATGCCCACATCTGGATTGATATAAACCATGGATTTATATAAAGGCAATAAGATATTCTCTGTCTTTATTCTCTATCCCTTTCTTATTCCAAACATTCTGTTTACTTTTCTTGATTGCTGCTGCACACTGAGTGGATGTTTTCAGAGAACTATGCACAATGACTCGAAGATCTCTCTTGTTCCAAAACCTCCTGTAATAACACCTCAGTCTGGGAAAGTTTCTGAAATTTGTTACCTAAAAAGAATGTCTCAAGTTTGGGAATCTTTCTCATGTCCTTAGCCGTGAAGACAGAAGCAAAGAATTCATTTAGTTTTTCCACAATGACCTTATCAGACTTAATTTTTAACGTTTTTATTTATTTATTTGTTTGCTATTTAAGTTTAGGCTAGCTGTTCTCCAAATTCCTTTTTGGCCTTCCTAATTATATTTTCACACTTCATTTGACAGAGTTTATGCTCCTTTCTAGTTTCCTCACTACGATTTAATTTCCACTTTTTAAACAATGCCCTTTATCCCTCATGGCTTCTTTTACTGGGTTGTTAAGCCACAGTGGCACTTTTTTTGGTTCTCTGACTGTTTTTTTTAATTTGGGGTGTACTACGTGGTCCAGTTATATTCACCTCTTAGACCAGATCCTGTGTGCTACTCAGGACTAAATCAAGACTAGCCTCTCTCCTTGAGGATTCCAGAACCAGCTGCTCCAAGAAGCAGCCATTTAAGGTATCAAGACATTTTATCTCTGCATCCCGTCCTGAGGTGACGTGTTCCCAGTGAATATGGAGAGCGTGGAAATCCCCTGCTATTTTCGAGTCTTTTAATTTGATAGCCTCTTTAATCTCCCTTAGCATTTCACAGTCACTATCGCTAGCCTGGTCAGGTGGTCTATCATCTATCCCTACTGCCATAGTCTTATGATTGGAGCATGGAATTACTACCCATTGTGATTCTAGGGAACATTTTGGGGTGGAGGGATAGCTCAGTGGTCTGAGCATTGGCCCGCTAAAGCCAGGGGTGTGAGTTCAATCCTTGAGCGGGGCCATTTAGGGATCTGGTGCAAATCTGTTAGGGAAGGTGCTTGGTCCTGCTGGGAGGGCAGGGGACTGGACTCAATGACCTCTCAAGGTCCCTTCCTGCTCTATGAGAGAGGTATATCTCTGTAGATTATTATCATCATTTTTGGTTCATTTAAGATTTTTGCTTCATTTGATTCTACGTTTTCTTTCATGGATAGTGCCACTCCCCACCCGCACGACCTCTTCTGCCCGTCCGATACAGTTTGTACCCTGGTATGACTGTGTCCCACTGAGTGTCCTCATTCCACCAAGTTTCTGTGATGCCTGTTATATCAATATCCTCATGCAGTATGAGGCACTCTAGTTCACCCACCTCATTATTTAGACTTCTGGCGTTGTATATCAGCACTTTAAAAATGTGTCACTCTTTAGCTGTGTGCTATTACAGGATGTGAGTGAACGGGACTCTTTCATTTGACTGTTTTGCATCAGATCTTCCCCTTATTTTGTCATCCTCTGTCCTTTCCTCTACTAGAGATGTGAAAGGTTAACCGGTTAACCGGTCTTGAGCAGTCCCCCACCGGGATCCCGCTTAGTCGGTTCACTGGTTAAACGTTGGGTTGATCTAACACCTAATCAGTAACTGATTAACCGGGATTTTACACCCCTACTCTTTGCCAGGACAAGTGACCTTGTGATCCCAAGCTGCCTTTTGCCTTGGCCCAGGAATTTTCTCTCTCAAATGCCTCGTGCCCTCTTACCTCCTGCCTTGTTTCCACCGGGCACCAGTGGATAGTCAGAGAAAGCAAGAATCACAGCATAGGCAACTGGCATATCAAGGTGTTTAGGTGGCTAATCTATTGTGATGGCATCAGAATCCTGGTGTGGGTGCCTGCGTGTGTGTTTACACACGTGCACGTGTGTAGCCCAGCTTGCAAAATGATCACAAGCACGTACCTGTCCAGGCACACGACTGACTTACCGGCTGTTCCCATGATGATGACAGTGGAAGAGGCGAATGGGGTTTTGCTAATTGCGGCTGGCTCTCGGCGTGCGGGAAAGGAGACCGGGGAAAACCGTGTTTTGATTCAAGTCAGAGGGAGCTGCCGGGCGGGGATCTGTGTGCACGCGTGTTAGTGCTGTGCTGGTGGTCACAGATGGAGCGGTTCTGTGGGGACAAACATTTACCATCGGTGTTTGTTAAACGTAGGTTGGCGTGTGGAGCCCAGTGACAGACGGCGCAGATCTGCCTGAGAGAACACAGCCACTCCTGCAGCTGTTGTTCTGACTCACACAGCGCCCGGCTGCTGGGATGCCTGGACAATGGGTGCCCAGCGGCCAGCAAATAACAACCGCTCGTACAGCTCACACTAAAGGCGCAAGGGAGTGCAGGGCCAGGCCCACCGACACAGGGGCAAAGCGGACGTTGTCCCCAGGCCTGGTGATTCAAAGAGGCCAGTGGGTCTTTTAAATCACCACCAGAGCACCGTGCCATGTGCTTCGTGTGGCTCTAGGTGCTGCGGGTGCAGGAAGCTGGCTGCCCCGCCCCTTCCACGAGCAGCTCCGCCCCTTCTGGGAGTGTGGAGCCAGCCCCCTCCCCGCTTTGCTCGAGGGCCCGCGCTGGCTGTGCAGGGCAGCAGTGCTGTGGGAAAGGGAGGTGCAGCTGTTGAAATTTTTGCTTTTCCCGTTTCATTTCAGAATCACGAAACCAGTTGTCAGTCTGCTTGTGTGAAAGGCCTTTGACATTTGAGAGAGAAACGGGCTCATTTTTCACCCCAAACCGATGCTGTTCTGTCGCGAGTAAGAACCGTGACAGTTCTGCAGCTGGCTTGGTCTGACGATGACTTTTAACATGCGAAAAATCCAATTCTCACTTGTGCTTCGATGGGAAAATGCCTCGTTTGCTAAATTTCATGGAAAAAGGAAACAACTCTGTTGGCCCAAAATGTCCAAGAACCAAATGGAGAGAAGAGGCGCCAAAAAAAAAAAAAAATTGAAAACGGTGTTTCCCGTCTGTCAGAGCCAGTCCAGACTAGGGATGTTAAATGTCGATTAATCAGCTGATCGAGTAGTCGATGGGAGGGGGGGCTCAGCTGTGCCGCTGCCTTTGAAATGTACAAGAGCTGCCCGTGGCAGAGGCGCAGCAGTGGGACCACTGCGTTCCCCATTAGCGCAGGTTCTCTGCTGCGCCTCTGCCCCCCCACGGAGACGGTGCTGCAGGGAGCCGGCTTTTAAGCTGGTCCCCCCAGCACTGGCTTCTGCTGCCCCCCTTGATGCCTCTGTTACAGGGGGGAGCGACTAGTTGACCTGGACTACCCCATGAGCCTGGGCTTATTGGATAGTCGACTAGTTGCTTAGATCCCTTGTCCAGACTGGTGTAGGGATTCCAGCTGCTCCCTAGGGCTCAGGACAAAGTGTACATTGCTTAGACCTGTGGTTCTCAGCTGCTGGTCCATGGTGACTTTTTCGGTGGTCCACAGGAACATTGTCCAAAGTCACACGGCGTGAGCCGGCGCCGCCGTGAGGCTGTTCTACGCCGTGTTCACAAGCACGCAGCGCGTCATCCATAGCGTCACCTAGGTCGCAAGCGCGTTGTGTTGCCAGTAACTTCTGTCTGAGGCTCTGAGCATCAGTGTAGCTGCCGCCGTTGTGCTGAGCAGTTGCTGTGTCGTTCGTCCTGTGCTACGTGTGCTGGAGGTGGGCCACAAACATTTTTTGATTGGCCTGGTGGTCCGTGGACTGAAACGAGTTGAGAACCACTGGCTTAGTCCAGTACGGTCTTTTCCAAGTACGGTCTTCTCCCTCCCTCCTGGCTGCGGTGAGCTCGGAGCGGGGAGACGCTTCTGTAGGTTGGTATTCATCCGGGATGTGCCCATTGCTCGCACCTGGGAGAGAGTTGGCGTCAGTAAAACCCTTTCCAAAGCCTTTTCGCAGGGTTTACAGGCAGAGCCTGGGGGCTTGGCCTGAGCTAGGACCAAGTGAAACCAGAGAGAACGGGCTGTGGGACTGGCCTGTGTGCGGTAGCGGGGGCTCTACTCACTGTCTTGCTTTATGTTGTATGTGACTCCTCCTGTCTGCTGCTCTGGAGTGACTCTGTGTGTGTGGTGCCCGGGGAGGGGGGGGGAACTTTGGGGGAGAACTCCCGAGGGGAGGCATGTGGGGAATGGCCCAGGCCGGCCTGTCCCCGGACCCTAGGGGGAGGATGCAGCCAGCGGTCGTCAGATAACACTTTGCCCCTAAAGCAGGGGGTGGGGCTGCCTTAGAGGCCTGGGGCCAGTGGCTGGGAGTGTGGGTTGGTTTTCGGCTGGCTAGGGAGGCAGGAGTCTAGCTGGCTGGGGAGGGGCCGGGCAGGGGCCCTGGCTCCGGGCCCCCCACCCCCAGGATGGATGGCACTGGCTGCCCCTGGTTCCCGTAACGACAAGGCCGTGTCAACCACGGAGCCTTGTGTTCTATTGCCGGCTGAGTCACGTCTGGCCGCGGATGGGTGCAGGGCCCGGTGACGCCCCCGCACTCCGTGACAGCCTGTCACCGAGACACAAACTGGATTCATTCCTAGCGTGTTGCTCACAGCCGAGTCCCGTGGCAGCCAGGCTCAGAAGCCCTCGTCCTCGCTGGCCAGGCAGCCTGCCATTGAGAGGAGCGGGCCCAGCTCCGAGGGAGGCCTGTGCCTTTCATCTGCCGGCTGGCCTGAGGGCTCTTGTGCGAACGGGCTCGCCGAGGGAGGAGGAAAGCCCCCGCGCTCTGGGAACCAGGCGCCCCGTTCTGCACATCTCTGCCTTACAGATATGTTCCGCTCGCGGCGCGGAAGAGGACGTCCCGTGTCCCCCGCTCTGTGACGGTGCCTCGAAGCCGGAGAGTAAAACGTGTGGCGAGTCGGAGGGGAAGAGCCCAGCCTCCCCGGCGTGTGGGGGCAGAAGACAAGCTTTCTGCGCGTAGCCACGGGGTAACCACTTCACAGCAAGCAAGGGCATTCGGTGCTTGGGCTGCCCATCCTGGCCCCTCTGCACCCCAGCAGTTTTAATTAAGATCACATTGCAGGTTTGAAAAGTACCTAACCCACCGTCCTCGCGTCCTTGCGGGTTTACGGCAGAAGGGCCCAACCCCCCTTTCTGCGGAGGCGAGCTGCCGTTCTAGGGGTGGGCAGAGAGGGGCGCTCCCGGGGGTCCGAGACACGGCAGCCCATCACTAGTTGGCTGATTGTTTTGCAGCGTCCCCTCCTGCCCCCGGGGCTGTTTGCATGGAAGCCCCGGGTGGTTTTGCGGGGGTGCCGAGCTCAGAGAGGCTGGTTTAACCCCCCGGAAGAGCATTTCCTGCTTGCTCCCTCCTTCCACTTCCTCTCTGTAACAAGTCTGCATCTGTTCATGAATTCCTACCCAGCGGGGGCTCCTCCGGGAGGTACGCATGGCCGTGTGGAGAGGGTTTGCATGGCTCTGCCCTGAGCCGGCTCGCAGTCTCCTGGGATCCGCTGGTGAGCGATCACCAGGGGCCAGGCCCCAGCATTAGCATCGCAGAGAGCCGGCTGTGCAGGGCTGCTGCACCGTGCAACCCCTGCAGAGGGAAATCTGTGTCTGCTCCGAGCCCAGAGCTTCGGCCCCAGCCTCGCCCTGTTACTCCTGGGGCGGTGGGGCCAACGTGCAGCTCAGATGGGGTTTCAAGCTGCAGGGTTTTTAGTTTTTTCAAGATAAACTTCAGACTTCTAAAGAGTCAAGTGGAAAAACGATCAGCACAGAACCCTGTCGCTTAGATCCCCACGCGTCCCCCCAGGCAGGCTGCCACGCTCCACTACACTGTCAGCGCACAGCGCTCCGGCTCCGTGCTGCCACGCTCCGTTATCCTGTCAGCGCACAGCACTCCGGCTCCGTGCTGCCACACTCCACTACCCTGTCAGCGCACAGCGGTCCGGCTCCGTGCTGCCACGCTCCACTACACTGTCAGCGCACAGCGCTCCGGCTCCGTGCTGCCACACTCCGTTATCCTATCAGCGCACAGCGCTCCGGCTCCAGCTCCGTGCTGCCACGCTCCGTTACCCTGTCAGCGCACAGCGCTCCGGCTCCGTGCTGCCACGCTCCGTTATCCTGTCAGCGCACAGCGCTCTGGCTCCGTGCTGCCACGCTCCGTTATCCTGTCAGCGCACAGCGCTCCGGCTCCAGCTCCGTGCTGCCACGCTCCATTACCCTGTCAGCGCACAGCGCTCCGGCTCCGTGCTGCCACACTCCACTACCCTGTCAGCGCACAGCGCTCCGGCTCCGTGCTGCCACGCTCCGTTATCCTATCAGCGCACAGCACTCCGGCTCCGTGCTGCCACGCTCCGTTATCCTGTCAGCGCACAGCGCTCCAGCTCCAGCTCCGTGCTGCCACGCTCCGTTATCCTATCAGCACACAGCACTCCGGCTCCGTGCTGCCACGCTCCGTTATCCTATCAGCGCACAGCGCTCCGGCTCCAGCTCCGTGCTGCCACGCTCCGTTACCCTGTCAGCGCACAGCGCTCCGGCTCCATGCTGCCACGCTTCACTACCCTGTCAGCGCACAGTGCTCCGGCTCCGTGCTGCCACGCTCCGTTATCCTGTCAGCGCACAGCACTCCGGCTCCATGCTGCCACGCTCCGTTACCCTGTCAGCGCACAGCGCTCCAGCTCCGTGCTGCCACGCTCCGTTATCCTGTCAGCATACAGCGCTCCGGCTCGGTGCTGCCACTCTCCGTTATCCTGTCAGCGCACAGCGCTCCGGCTCCGTGCTGCCATGCTCCGTTATCCTGTCAGCGCACAGCGCTCCGGCTCCGTGCTGCCACGCTCCGTTATCCTGTCAGCGCACAGCGCTCCGGCTCCAGCTCCATACTGCTATGCTCCATTATCCTGTCAGCGCACAGCGCTCCGGCTCCGGCTCCATACTGCTATGCTCCATTACCCTGTCAGCGCACAGCGCTCCGGCTCCGTGCTGCCACGCTCTGTTATCCTGTCAGCGCACAGCACTCCAGCTCCGGCTCCGTGCTGCCACACTCCGTTACCCTGTCAGCGCACAGCGCTCCGGCTCAGTGCTGCCATGCTCTGTTATCCTGTCAGCGCACAGCGCTCCGGCTCTGTGCTGCCACGCTCCGTTATCCTGTCAGCGCACAGTGCTCCGGCTCCGTGCTGCCACGCTCTGTTATCCTGTCAGCGCACAGCGCTCCGGCTCCAGCTCCATACTGCTACACTCCATTACCCTGTCAGCGCACAGCGCTCCGGCTCCGTGCTGCCACACTCCGTTACCCTGTCAGCACACAGCGCTCCGGCTCCAGCTCCATAGTGCTATGCTCCATTACCCTGTCAGCGCACAGCGCTCCGGCTCCGGCTCCATACTGCTATGCTCCATTACCCTGTCAGCGCACAGCGCTCCGGCTCCGTGCTGCCACGCTCCGTTACCCTGTCAGCACACAGCACTCCGGCTCCGTGCTGCCACGCTCCGTTATCCTGTCAGCGCACAGCACTCCAGCTCCAGCTCCTTGCTGCCACACTCCGTTACCCTGTCAGCGCACAGCGGTCCGGCTCCGGCTCCATACTGCAATGCTCCATTACCCTGTCAGCGCACAGTGCTCCAGCTCCATGTTGCCACGCTCCGTTACCCTGTCAGCACACAGCGCTCCGGCTCTGGCGCCGTGCTGCCACGCTCCATTACCCTGTCAGCGCACAGCGCTCCGGCTCCATGCTGCCATGCTCCATTACCCTGTCAGCACACAGCGCTTCGGCTCCGTGCTGCCACGCTCCGTTACCCTGTCAGCACACAGCGCTCCAGCTCCGTGCTGCCGCACCCCATTACCCTACTGGTCTGCTGGCTGCGCTGCTGGAGCAGGTGTAGCTCAGACTCCCCCTCGACAGCTAGTCTCAAGCTCCTGGATCGGTGGCGTTTGCGTGCGGAGAGGCTGCCGTGCAGCACTGTGAGCGTGGCTGAGTGCATTTGGGCAGCAGCACGTGAAGCGTTCATTAGGTTGTGGTAGGGACGGTTGCCCCAGGGACAGGCGCTTGCCCTGTGAGAGCTCCAGCCACTGCCAAGCTCGGTACCTTGTGGCAGATCTTCTGCCTGCCTGGGACGTGGAAATCTTCCCCTTTCCCTGAAACGTCCCCGTCCTCTCCGCCGCCTGCTCCCTCGCCCTCCTCTCAGACCCCGACCCCCGGCTCAGGGATCTCACCCGCGCTGCTGGCACTGGAAAGCTGGGGGCTGAGGCATAAGCCAGCAGCCTGTGTCCCGAGGGTCCGCGTTGGGTCCAGTGTCCTGCAGTGTAATCTCCCCCTTGTCCTCCTGTCTCTGTCCTGCCCCAGGGCCTTGTTCGCTACTGGATA
This sequence comes from Rafetus swinhoei, assembly GCA_019425775.1. Classification (NCBI taxonomy): domain Eukaryota; kingdom Metazoa; phylum Chordata; order Testudines; family Trionychidae; genus Rafetus; species Rafetus swinhoei. The sequence continues at coordinate 18,897,976 of CM033429.1, read as the reverse complement.
CGAAGCCGCTTCACCAGCCTCCCTCGCTTGCTCCACCCACACCCCACCCAAGAGTATGGAGGTGTAGCTCCCTGGTGTGGCGCGCCATGCACGGCTCCCCGGCATGGCACGCACAGCTCCACCACAGCTCCACGCCACGGCTCCCCGGCGTGGCATGCACGGCTCCCTGGCGCAGCACACACGGCTTCCCGGCGCAGCTCCCTGACGCGGCTCCCCAGCGTGGCATGCACGGCTCCCCGGCGTGGCACGCACAGCTCCACCACAGCTCCATGCCACGGCTCCCCGGCGTGGCACGCACAGCTCCACGCCACGGCTCCCGGCGTGGCACGCACAGCTCCACCACAGCTCCACGCCACGGCTCCCCAGCGTGGCATGCACGGCTCCCTGGCGCAGCACACACGGCTTCCCGGCACAGCTCCCTGATGCGGCACGCCCAGCTCCCCACACGGCTCCCCGGCGTGGCACGCACGGCTCCCCGGCACGGCACAGCTTGCATGCCTGTGGCATCCATCCCTGGCTGAGACTGCAGCAGCCTGATGATCTCTGCCTCTTCTCTGTGCTTTGTGGGAGGGGTAGGAGCCACCTTTCCGACACCTCCATTTTTGGCCCTGCTCGCTAACCTCGCTCAGCTGTCTAGTGCTGGGTCCCTTCGCCCACTGGCTGCCAGCACGGTCCCCAGCCTGGGCCCCGGCTGTGCAAGAGTCCCACAAACAGTGCTGGGAATTGGTGTTGGGGCTGGAGCGGGGCTGGAGGATGGAGAGCTGGGATCTGCCTGGTGGTGGCAGTTTGTGGGCCAGGGACACTGAGGGGGGCAGGCTGTGGCCTCCCCTATGGGCTTGTTAGCTTTTCGGTCCTGGCCCCTCTCTCTCATTTTGCTGCCTGTTGCTGGCGGAGCTTGGTGCCGAGGTGCTCGCCCGTATCTGCTGGTTTTAAAGGGCCTGTCGCCTGCCCCCCGTTACTTCCCAGCTGCGGGGACCAGAGCACAAGCGGTCCCGTTCCTCCGAGCCACTGGCTGGTTTGCATACTGAAATAACGGCTCTGATGTGTCTCCTTTGCCTCCTCCCATCCAGCCCTTCCCCCCGGCATCCACTAAGGCGAGAACCCACCTCAAACCACGGGCCAAATTCCACCCAGGTTTTGCCCACCTGACTTCAGTGAGCCTGGGATCGGGCCCTTGGGAAGCAGGGGAGCTGGCTGCTCTGAGTGCGAACCCGGAGTACCTCCGGGCACTGTGAGGGCTCCCCACGGCCCCCCAATGGTTCCAGAGAGGCAGGAATGGTAACGCCAGGCTGAGCTCTCCCTCGCCTCACTAGTGCTGGGGAAGGTGAAAATTAGGAGGTGTAAATTGCAAATCCCTGAAATAGAAAACGTGCCGGGGCTTTTGGCGAGAGGACTGGAGCTCGGTGGTGAGGCGCGGTGAGCTTTAGGGCCGGTGGGAAGGAAAGGCTGGGAACGGGCGTGGGAAACACTAGCGTCAATTCACAGGTACTTCCAGTGCAAAAGATCACGCCAGGCCCAGAAAAGCCAGAGGTGAGACAAATATCCATGCCGGCAAGTGGAGGTTTGCTCCTGACAGTGCTAATCAGTAGGGATGTAAGCGACTAGTCAGGTGGGCGACAACCCAGGAAGCTTATTGGCGGCTCGGGTCACTACTCAGCTAGTTGCTTTTCCCCATCCTTTGCTGCCTCTGTCAGAAGCCTGCTCCCCCAGCACCGTCTCCGTGGGGGGCCGGGGAGGTAGAGGTGCAGCGGGGGACCGGGCGTGAGCTGGGACAGCTGAGTTCCAGCTCGCGCCGAGTCCCCCGCTGCGGCTCTGCCTTTTAGATGTAGTAAGGGCCACCCGGGTCTTAATGCACTTAAAAGGCAGAGCCGCAGCGGGGTTAGCTCCAGCTCTGCAGTTTCCCCCTTGTCGACTAATCGAGTAGTCGATGGAAATTCCATCGAGTACTCGATTAACTGATGAAACGCAATTTAACACCCTTACTAATCAGCAGGACTCATTATACCAGTGTTTCCCAAATGGTGCTCCGGGGACCCCTGGGTTTCCGCGAAGCAAAACTAGGGGTTCCGCGAGGAGCCGGCACTCCCCCGGCCCCTCTGAGAGACAGAGAGAGCCGGCTAGCCAGCAGAGGCATGGGCGGCAAGTTGTATGGGCTCGTGGCGCCCATGCTCCACCAATATTTGGAACTGGAGCAGGCCCCGGCCCCTCTGCGCGTCTTCCCAACCCGGCCCCAAAGCGCCTCTCCCCCATCCCCGTCCCCGTCCCTGCCGTACGCAACCTTCACTGAGCTCCCCCTTGCCGGCTGCTGCTAGCCTGCGCGGCGTGCTCAAACTGGTGGGCGAGGAGATGCCCGGGCATGACATAATGTCACAGCCCGGGATTTTAAAACTGCTGGATGCTGCGTTGCGCCGCGCAGCTGAGTTGCGGGTTCGGAGTCTGGGGACTCCAGCCCCGCAGAAGTGGAAGGCAGAAGGTAGGGGAAGGGGAAGGGCTGGGAGAGGAAGGGGCTTGTGCGGAGGGGGAGGGGAGAGGGGGAAGAGAGGGGAAGGCACCAAAGGGACAGGGTAGAGGAGAGACAAATGCCAGGGGGCCAAGTGCAGACAATGAGGAAAAGGGCAGGAGGGGAGGTGTCAGTGGAGGGGGACAGGGTGATGCTGGGAGGGGAGAGGGTAAAGACATTGGGGACTGGGGGGAGATGCTGGGAGAAGGCTTGAAAGAAGGGGTGGCATGAGGAAGGCCGGGATGGAGCAAGGCATGTGTGAGGGCACAGGGGCATGAGGGGAACGGGGCAGAGGGTGGTGAGGGGTGGGCATCAGGGAAAAAGAGGGCAAAGGGGGTAGGGGCAGTGAGGGGAAGAGGAGGCAACAGGAGGGTGCAGGGCTAAGGGAAGTTGCAGGTGCCAGGGATTCTGGGGTGAAGCAGAAGGGCAGACACCTGCAGGGGAGGGACCAGCACCAGAGGAGAGAGAGGCAGGCAGTGTAGAGGAGGTGTTAGAAGAGGGGTAGCTCACATGATCAGAGTGGGGCTACTGGAGGAGGCACAGGAGGAGAGAAGGGCTGGTGGAGGGGGCAGGTTGCAGGAGGGCTGAGGGCAGTGAGAAGGGCAGGAGTCAGGACAGCAGAGGAGGGTGAGGAGTTGGCAGCAGGCACCAGGAGCTGATGGAGCAAGGGAGGAGACATGGCAGCAGAGAGAAAAGGTAAAGGTTTAAAAATATTTATTAATAACTTGGGTGCCACAGTGGCACATCCAGACAAGCCACATGGACTCAGTGCTGGTGCACAACACAAAATTCATTTTGCTCATGCGAGGAAACTCTTAGGCTATGTCTACACTGGCGGTTTCTTGTGCAAGAACACGCCCACACTGCCATGTGCGAGCTGTGCTTTTGCACAAGAGCATCTATGGCAGTGTGGACGCTCTCTTGCCCAAGAAAGTGCCAATGGCCATTTTAGCCATAGGGCTTTCTTGCGCAAGAAATTCATGTTGCCTGTCCACACTGGCCTCTTGCGCAAGAACAGTTGCGCAAAAGGGCTTATTCCTGAGGAGCATCATAGTTCTTGCGCAAGAAGCCCTGATTTCATACATGAGAACGTTAGTGTACTTGCGCAAGAACACACGGCCAGTGTAGACAGGAAGCAAGTTTTTGCGCAAGAGCGCCGCTGGCGCAAGATCGCGCCAGTGTAGACACAGCCAAGGGGAGGGAGGGAGGAGGGGGCAGGGAATCAGCGCTGGCTCAGCATGTCTGCATGGTTTGGGGAAGGTGCAGGAAATTGAGCTCAGCTGGGTTGCAGCGTGGGGAGGTCCGGGGAGCTGGGCTGGGCTGGGCTGGGCTGCAGGGTGGGGGTGTGTGTGTGTGGAGCTCAGAGCTCAGTTTGGCTGTAGGAGGAGGGAGGTGCTGGGAACTGAGGCTAGACTCAAGGGGAGGGAGGTGCAGGGAAACAGGGCTCAGCTGTGCTGTGGGGGAGGCATGCAGGGAACCAGTGCAGGGCTCAGCTGGGCTGAGGTGGATGGGGGAGGGCATACGGAACCGATGGGCAGCTCAGCTGGGCTGTGAGGGGCTGCAGGGAACTGGTGCTGCACTCCCTTGGATTGTGGGGGATGGTTTTGGGGGAGGTACAGGGAACCAGCAGGGGTGGGCAGCTCAGTTGGGTTGCAGGGGATAGAGGTGCAAAGAAGCCTAGTGTGGAGGGGGAACCAGGAGCCCTGAAATGACCTCCTGGTCCAAAATCCCTCATCTGGGACCAGTCAGGTCAGAGGGTGCCATATCAGGAGGTCCAACTCCTACCCAAGTCCCCTCCTTGCACCCTCCCTCGTAGCCAGACACCCTACCCCCAATCTGCTCCTACTCCCTCCCTCCCCCTGGCCAGACACCCTACATCCAGCCTGCTTCTGTACCCTACCTACCACCCAGACCTTGTCCCCTTCCGCCCCCACCTCCCTCCCAGATCCTGCACCCCATCCCTATCCCGCTCCTTGGCAGCCCTGCCATCCACCCTAGCACCGCCCTGGCCCTGGCCCCAGCACCCTGCCTCACCCCAGGACTCAGCACCACCCTGGCCCTGGCCCCAGCACCCTGCCAGTCACTCTAGTGCCCAGCAGGACCATGTCCCTGACCCCAGCACCCCGCCACCTGCCTGCCCCAGCACCTTGCCCCAGCACCCCGCCACCTGAGCCAGCATCCTTCCACCCAGCAGCACCCTCTCCCCAGCCCCACACCCACTTTCACTCTGTCCCCTGCCCCCACCAGCACATTTGGGACCACATTAGTGAGGCTTGGGGGTTTTTGGAGGATTGTTGGTTTGTTTGGTTTTTTTTTTTTTTGCATCTCACTTGTGTGGCCCCAACTGACTTTTCTGTGGGTCAGTGGCCCCTGACTCAAAACAGGTTCCCCGCCCCTCTCAGAAATAGAGACAATGCTAAAACCTTTTGAGTTTGACATATTTTATTTCAAAATGAAGCCTGGCCAACAAGCCCCCAATTGGGGCCAAACCCCCATCTCACTGCAGCATCATAACACTCCTGCACCACCTGACCCCAAATCTGAGCCTGTCATACACTGGAACCCCCTGTCCTGAGCCTCTCACATCCCCAAACTCCTGTATCCCCACATCCTCAGTCTTCTGCCACAACACTCCTGCACCATCCACACACCGCAAATCTGTGTCCTGAGCCCATCGTACTCCCAACCTCCCTGCCCTGAGTCCCTCACATATCCAGCCCAAACTCCTGCACCCTCACGTCCACAAGCCCATGGCTTGCTCAGCACCCCAACCTTCCACCTGAGCCCAACACTCCTGAGCCTGGAGCCCCCTCCCCGAGCCAGCATCCCCTTCTCCTGCATCCAAATTCCCTCCTAGAGCTTGTACTTCTCACCCCTTCCCACCCCCAAATCCCTCATTCCCACCCCACACCCCCTGTCTCAACCTAGTGAGAGTGTATAAGGGCTGGGGATGGCAAGTGATGGAGAGGAGGGAGGGGAACAGAGCAGATGAGGCCTCAAGGAAGGGGGGTGAGGGGTCTTGGGGAAGGAATGTGATTTTCATGCATTGGTGGGTCCCTCTTCTCCCCTCCCCTTTTTTTTTGCTTGACAAACCTAGGGGTTCCTTGAAATTCTGAAAAGCTGAAAAGGGTTCCTCGGCCAAATAAAATTGGGGAACACTGCATTATACAAACTGCCTCTGCAGTTAGTAGCACTGGAAAGCACTTCACTGGGGTTACTCTGGAGCCACTCGCCCAGAGCTGAGGTACACGGCGTGTGGATCGTGTACGCACTCGGGGAATGTGTGGGCATGCCTTTAACCATCGCCGGGTGCACACGTGCCCGTGCACAGTCTGCATCTGAAAATGGCTTACAGTGAATGATTGCGGAGAGCTTTGAAGAGTAGAAGATATCTAGGAGGAGAGCCCTGTAAATTCGTGGCTCTCCACGGATGTGGATCTGTGGCTCTTGTTTGCGGCTGTGGATGTTGTACCCGCCCAGGGCTCTGTCGGTGAGCACTAAGCCTTATCGGTTCAAGTTTGAACAGCGTTTTCCTCCTTTTGAGAAGCCAGTAGAGGCCGGGCAGGGCCGGGAGGTTGCAGGACGATGGACTTCGTGCGGCAGGCTAGTCGCTGCAAGTGCTGAGCTAAGGGATTGGTGAAATGGAAAACGTTGCCTTGTAGCAGTTGTGGGGCGATGGATGAGATATCCGCGTAGGAGCATTTAGAGCAGGGGTGGGCAAGATCCGGCCTGCAGCTCGCCTGGCCAGCACCCTCAGGCGGGCTCCCTGCCGGCCGCAGCCCCAGGCTGGTCAAAGCGGATCTCAGGGCCGAGCGCCGGAGGGGCGGGGAGACTTTACTGGACTGTCCGGGTCAATCCCTGGCAGCCCCAGCCGCGGGGTGCGAGGGGCGGCGCTGGGCCATCCCCCGCGGGACTCATGGCTGTGAGTTGACTCAGAACGGTGCAGCCTGGTTGAAGCCTCTTCCCTTGCTTCCTCCTGCGCGGCGAGCGCCCTGAGGGTGGGCGGGGCTTGTCTGCAGAGCTGGGTGATTACAGGCCGGAACAGAGTGCGTGACAAGTGATGTCAGAGCAGTGCCTGGGCCGGAGTCTGCCGCTGCGACTTGGGTGAGCTGCTTGGGGCCTGATGTGCGTCACACGAAGGCTGCTTTGGTGCCCGAGGGGGCGTGGCCTTAGTGCAAATGCAAATCAGGCTGCACTGGAGTCAGGCTGGTGTATTCCTGGGGAGCCCTGGGCCCGCTGGTGCGGTGTGTCTCAGCCGTAGTATGTCGGATAATAGAGTCAATGTGTAACCTCATTGGGAGGCTGTGTCATTCAGTGAGCATGATCCAGCTACAGAGCGAGTCAAATCATGCAAAAAATGTATCCGATGAATAATTTATTGTACAAACAATGGCGTTATTAATAGAACCTAAGACTCAATTAACACCATTCATTCAGCTCGCGTTTTGACTCTCACCAATCAACATGTGTTTTAAAGACAGTCCAAAGTATTTTGCTCACTGTACACTGTGCATTTTGAATTCAACATTTCCCACACTCCACTCAGAACAGTACTGGATATTTGTAACGTCTCTTGTTGACTTACCAGCCATCTCATCTACAGAAAACAACCTCGCAAGTTGCTGGATCGTCAGCTGTTGGGCTCGCTTGGTGATTTTTTTAACCCAGTAATTACATGACATGATGTGACTCATCCTAGACAGATAATCGTCGGGGCACGCTGTACCAACGGAGCCCCATGTTCTGCCGCGCACTCGAACGTACAGAACCCGGAGCCTGTGGGAGGGAGGGAAATGAAACCAAAGCCTGTTCGGATGGAAAGGGTCCATTGCAGAATGACAAGGCCTTCGCGCAGAGAAGATCTCGCTCATGAAGGGAGGTGGCCTGTTATGAGAAATGGGGACAGCTCTGACAATGTGCACTGAGCTTTCACGGCACGGAGAATAGATCCCAGGGCAGACTCCATTGCCCACTTACGCTCGCCCGAAATCCTGGCTCCAAACTGCTGACAAGCCAAGGCCCTGATCGTGTGGTGGGGTCTCAGCAGGCTGCCCCCCCTCCTGTGCGGAGTGCTGGTGGATGCAGTGGGATTCCATGCAGTCCTTTGCAGGCCTTAATGAAGGCCAGAGGCCAGGTGCTGGTCCGGGCACCCAGCCCTGCAGGCTTGGCTCCTGGAAGCAAAGCAGAGTTCAGTCCCTAGGGGCTGGGCACGCCTTGGCCGAGATTGACAAAGGGGACAAAGCCACGGTGCTTTGAAACTCACCAGGCTCGTGTCACACAGACCTCCTGGCAGCCAGCGCGCCGGCAGCACCTAGCCCGGCCCGACTTGTGTGTCCTCCCTGAGTTCAATGCCTGGGAGGCCCCCTTTCTCACACACACCCGGCAGTCGCTGGGTTGCATTTGCTAGCCAAGGCAGCCGTGTTCCTAGGTCACGGAGTGAGAATGGGCAGGGGCAGGAGGAGAAAGGACTTTGCAGACAGTGGGGAGCAAGCGGTGACACGGGAAAGAGGAGCACTCTGATTGGAGAGTGCCTGTCCCTGTGACAACTTGGATGGTTCTTTTGACTGTGCATCACAGTCTCACCAAGCTGTTGCTCCCATCAGCTGACGGCCGGAGTTGGGTCTGACCAATGTTCCCTCTAATTTTTTCCACCCATGGGCAGAATAAATGTTGTGTGCACTGAGGGATGTGGGGATGTGCACCACCAGTAGACACACCTGCTGCCAGCTATGGGCTAACCAGCTGAGAGGCACCTGACTCTCTCCCAAGTGCAGAGCTTACAGGGGACGCTGCTCTGACCCTTGGCAGGAGATGCTGCTGCTGTTCGGAGCTGGTCGATTCTGAACATCCCAGGCTAGCGAGACTCCCGCCCCGGATGGTCTGCAGAGCCTGGGGCTGACCGAGCATTTACAACAGTCGCTGGCAGCAAAGCTGATAACCAAGCAGATGGCCTCGAGAGGGAGAGAGCGTTAGGCAGCTGCAGCCCCCAAGCCAGCGCTCTTCTCAGGAGCCTTCGAGCTCGTCCTTCCTGGATGGAGCCTCCATCTGCGAAGCTTCCAGCCGGCCCCTCTGGCTGGAGGCATGTGGGTGTGTGCACGGTTCAGGCAGCTGCTGCCCCAGGGAGGAGAGCGGCCGTCGCCTGCCCAGCGGGAAGGAGTGGAGAAGGCCGTCCTGCTGCCCTTCCCCAGGCGCTCTGTGCTCCACTTCAAGCCATCCACAGAGCAGCAGCGACTGGCAACTGCTGCGTCGCCCAGGCCGCAGCGCTGTGTGGATTAGCCAGCTCAGGGCTCCCCGCCAAACCGATCCCCCTCTTCCAAGCCAGTCAAAGAAACAACAGCCTGGCTGTGGAATCTCGAGCCTAGTCGCTGCTCTTCCGGGCTCCCTGTGAAGTGAGCGGGGGTCAGTCTGTTCCGCCTTCCTCCCTCAGGTGCAAAGAAGAGAATGTGCTACGATCCCCGTCTGAGCACAGCTGAGCTCAGCGCACGGCAAACCGGTTTTCCATAGCTCCAGATCAGCGTTTGGTCCAGGGCCCATTGAAAGGGGCAGTGACTTCCCTGGGCTTTGAGACAGGCCTGTAGGTGCCAGGCTGTGTGATAGGGGAGGGAGGCCATTGTGCCCTCTAATTTTTGTGTCCACACGTGGAATAAATGTTGCTATGTGCACTGAGGCATGCGAGATGTGCACCACCAATAGAAACACATGCGTGAGCAATGGTTCTTCAGGACGTGTTAGCTGTAGAAATGCCCCCGTGGAAATGGATGTGAAAATCAGCCTTGCTGTGCGTCTCAGAGGGATGGCCGTGTTAGTCTGTAACTGTAAAAACAACGAGCAGTCCTGTGGCACCTTAGAGACTACCAAATTTATTAGGTCACGAGGTTTCCTGGGTACAACCCATTTCATCAGATGAGTTGGAGTGGAAATAACAGGGTTTGGGGGGTATATATAACAGCAAGAGAGTTACCTGTCAATTGTAGGGTCAGTGTTAATGAAGCTAATTAAGTCAGGCTGGATGTGTCCCATTCACAGTGTTCGATGTGGAGATGCGCATGTCAAAGGCTGGGAAATTGCCTTTGTAGTGCGTGAACCACTTAAGGTCTTTCTTCAGCGCTCAGTTGATAGTATTGAATTTGTACATGAACCCCAGTTTCAGCGGTCTCCCGCTGTAATGGGGTGCTATTGTAGAAGAGGGCAACTTTGGAATGCATTGCTGAATGTTCAGGGAGGTGAAAGTGTCCCCCCCAGGGACGCAGGGGTCAGGAAGGAACCGCTCCGCACACCCAGGTGCACTGCCGCCCGTCCCAGGCAGCCTTGTGCGCAGGCTGACGCTGGAGCCGGGAGGTGGGACCCGCGGGGCCAAACTAGAGAGACACCCAAGCAGTGAAGCCAGATTCTGGTTCTGAACTTCTGGAAAGTTCACGTACTCTTGGCTCCGGTCCAGGCTCACCTACTGTCGGGCCTGCTGGAGTGAGTCTGGGGAACCTGAGACGGCCCTTTGCTGCTTGCCCCCGCTGTGCTGCTTTGTCCTTGCTGCCTCGGCTGAAGCGTGACTCCTCTCCTCCTCTTTTCTAGTGGCCATGGAAACGGCACTGATCGTCCTGTGCTCTCTGCTGGTGCCTGTGGCCGTGGCGGACGGTAGGTACCCAGCCCCACACACCTTGCTGTCTGGAGGGGGACGGTGTATGGCCGAAGGGCCAGTGGGCCCCGGCAGATACACCCGGGTTATGCATCCAGGTCGGGGGCTGGCCTGCCTACCCCCTGAGCGTGGAGCGGGCAGGAGCAGAACGGGTGGGTGGAGGAACATCAGGGCTGTTTTTCAACCCTCTTTCCTTGCTGGGACAATCTAACTCCCAGCAAACAACAGACATCAGAGGAGCTGTGAGCACTGGTCCAGCATGGCCAGCCCTACGCTACCTGATGGGGGCCCTCCGCTAGGGGGACTCAGCCACGTCGACACTGCAAGACGCATGGGGGCGCGCAGTGAGAGCCGGCACCAGGGGGGAGTTGTCGCCACGGGGCATGGGCAGCCCCACGCGGCACAGGCTCCTGGGAATGGCGGATACGTACCTAGCACAGCCAAGCCGTACCGCCTCCCTGCCCCCCTTTCTCGCCAAAGAATGGCTGCTGGACAGCGGGGGGGCCCATTACCTTTGAGCCCTGACTGGGGCGTCCACTCACCCTTTAAGAAACTAGTTTAGCCCCTTCCCAGACTTACCTGGGAAACGCCTCCCTACGGCTGTGACTTACGGTCACGACTTCCCGAGGAGGCTGCTCCAGGCACTTTACTGTGGTATTTACTGGTCAGCAAGTTCTGAGTTGTCACATGATCCCTCGTGCCCTGTGCACTGATCATTACAGTGGTATCTGGGGAGTGAACAGAGGGGGGCTTTCTGACACCCCTGCCCCCACAAAGCTACTGCCACTGCCTGACCTGGAGGCTACAGGCGGGGTCCCTCTCTTTTGGACAGGGCATCTGCCACCATGTTTCCTTTTCCCTGGACAGGCACAATTTCCATATCAAATTTGTGCGTAAAGATTCCAGTGCCGAGGCTTGGCGTGTGAGCCGTTGGTTTTGTGCCGCCAGATCAATGGTGAAGGATCCGTGAATACCCTGAACTGTCTGGTGAAAAGAGAGGGCGGTAACTGCGTTACTGCCCACACAAAGACACCATTCTTTCTCTCCGACAGAAGGGTTTTGTTCGGTGTGTGTCAGCTTCTTGCTGCACAAAGCAACAGGGTGTTTCTTGTTCTTCCCTGGCTGCTGGAATACGGCCCCCAAAAGCAGTGTCTGATGCCGCCTTGCACAGTTTGAACACTTCAAAATCGGGGCTAGCTAGCACAGGCTTTTCAGACAAGGTTTCTTCCCCCGCGCCTTTGTGCACACAGCTTTGTTTGCTTTCACGTGGATTTGTGATTGTAGACACAAGTCACTGACCCCTCCCCCCCCAGACCTTCCGTCGTCTGCCAGCCCCCGGAAAGATCGGGTCTGTTTCTCCATTTGGGGTACAGGCCAGTTCACAATGGCTTCAACTTTGAAGGGAGCTGGGCTATTTGATCCCCCTCCCCCCCCAACCAGTTTCCAAAAGAAGGAACCGGGCCGGTTTTACGCTTAGAGGCTTTTACCGTGAGACCTGCCCCTTTGAGGGCACGGTTCCCAGGAGGGAGGTTGAAATGTGTGTGATTACATGCAGGGCAGCGTAGGCTCTCCGGGAGCAGGGGTGCACGGGAACCCGGCTTCTCAGCTAGCTCCCTGCGCGTACCAGCTCCCACCTGCTGCCCTGGGCTGCTGCCTTTGTACAGAGGCTGCAGCGCAGGGCAGCAGATGGCTCCCCCCGTGCGTACCGGGAGCCTGCGTGGAACTGTGAAGATTGACTGATGAGCCCAGGCTCATTGGTTAACGGTGCACGCAGCTGCACTTCCACATCCCTAGTGCTCCGGTGATCAGCCCAAGTGTCGCTAATCTCTGCTGTCGCACGGGCTCATGCACAGCCCTGCAATCTGTTCAACGCTCGATTGACCAGTTGCTGAATGGGCCTCCTGCATTAATTAACGGGACCATCGTGAACCCATAGAGAGCCGTGTCAGCGATGAAAGCAGATTTTTTTCTGGGCATACTCATCCAAAGGAATGGGCCAGCAACCGTTAACCAGATTGAAAGAGAGATGATATTGAGCTTTGCTTAAGATATCCTCAGTGCTAGGCATAGGATAAGCAGCTGGTACCGAGACGGCCCTGCGTCCTGTAATCAACACAAAACCCCACCGTGTTGGCTTCTTAGGGACCAAGGTGACAGGTGATGCCAAGAGCTGCCAGACTCTGTAACTACTGCAGAGCTAACCTGCTTCTCACACGCGTCTGCTCTTGCACTTCGCCAGTGGCCCTGTAGGGTGTGCTGGGAGCTGGCGCTGACCCTTCTCCAAAGATTTTGTGCGCAAGCAAGTTGCCTTCCCTGGCCTGCTAGAAAACTCCTCTTTGTTGTAGCACTGATGCCGCCTCTGCCATTTCAGCTGGTGTCCGTGCCCGGCGGACATGGACGCTTTCCAGAGATGAGTCAGTTTGGCATTCAGTCAGCAGCTCGGGGAGGTGATGCGCTCAGTTTCCCCTCCTGCACAGCAGATTATGTTTACAATGGCTTCCCTGCTGTGATAGGCTGTAAGTCCGTGGGAGAGCATTTCCAAGGGGTGTTTCCGCACAGTCGGTCTCCTCATTCGCTCCTGTCCCCTCACAAAGTCCTGCCCAAGGATTGTGCATTTTGTGTTTGTTCACTGGGCTTAGGTCTCCTGTTTCAAGAGCGTTTCCAGGTAAGTTCATCGTGCCGCCCTGCGCGATGGGCCCTGTCTTCTAACGCTTTGCTGAACCTGTGCGCGTGTTCAAGTGTCGACTCTCCCTCTGCCTCCGTGTCTCCTTCCCCGGAATCCCTGAGGAGTCCTAGGGTCCCCTCCCGCTCCGTCTGATAGAAGATCAAAAGGGGGGAGCCCAGCTGATTCTTGGGGTGTCTCCCTGTGAGCAAACAGCCAGTGAAACAGCAACTCGTCCCAATCTTAGACACTCTTATTCGCATCCAGGCCCAGCTGAGATTTGAGGCTCCTGCCTGGACACATACAGATGCATCTCTCTTCTTACACATGGGCTGTAGCTCTCCAGGGCGGGAACCTTCTCACTGAGTCTTTGTTCAGCACCCTGCCCAGGGGAGCCCCCATCCCTGACAGAGGTTTCTCAGCCCTACGATAAAACGAGTGGTAATTCAAAGCGAGTTAGAACTCGCGTGCCCAGGGGCATTTTGCACAGGGCTGGTATCCCAATGCTCATATTCACAAACGGTTTTTGTCTGTTTTGTTTCCAGCGATGAATCAAGAGAAGGAAAAAGACCCTTTTAACTATGGTGAGCAGCAGAGTCCGTAGTGGTGTGGGTATGGATGAGTGCATATGGCGCTAAAAGACGTGTGTGTGTTCTGGGGGAGACCTGGCCGCGTCTGTGGGAACACTGCCGCCCACTTGGAAATGAAAACTCCCTTTGCCCTCTCGCCTCCTAGATTACCAGAGTTTGAGGATCGGCGGTTTGGTGTTCGCCGTGGTCTTGTTCTCTGTTGGAATTCTCCTGATCCTCAGTAAGTTGGTGAGGCTGAGTCAGTGGCCTGGCGAGACGCTGCAGAGACCCGCATGGCTGAGAACCGGCTGCCCTGGGACGTTCCTGGTACCTCAGGCTGTGCTCGGGGGGGTGGCTGACGGCACAGCCCCTACTGCCGCTGCTTCGCTGCAGCTCCCGGGGCCGGAGAGAACCCTGCCAGCTGCAGTGCAGATGGACCCTCAGTGCAAACGGGAAAAGGGCCCTTAGACTCCTCTCAGATCACTGCTGGGGCTACCCCCTTCGGCTGCCCCTTTCCCCCGTGGCGTGCTGCGCGCTCAGCCTCCCTTGGCTACGTTGAGTGCTGCTCCGGGCAGCGCGGGGGTGGCTCTCTCCTTTCCGACCGAGGAAGAGCTGTGTGGCACCCCCGCGCCTGTCCCTCGCTGTCACCTGCCACGCGGAGAGGCGGCTGGGAACCCTGCGAGCCAGGGACCCGCTGCCGGGGAAGGGGCGGTGACGCTCTGGGGAGAGCCCCCGGAGACTCCCCTCCGCGCTCAGGACTTTTCTTACTCTTGCAGGCAGGAGGTGCAGATGCAGCTTCAGCCAAAAGCCCAGGTACGTGTCGGGTGCGGGGCCGCTGGGGGACTCTTTCAGCCCCCAATTGGAACACCCTTTCGACGCGTGGCCCGAAAAGACGCCCAGAGCTGCACCACGGCGGGGGGCCGGTGCCCGTCACACACGCAGCCCCCCTCCATGGGCTTCCATAGCGAGGGCCACAAGACTCCCTGAGCAGGGAGGGGACGATGCCTCTTGGGAGGTTACCCTGGGAGGGGCATGGCTGCCTGGGGCACTTCCCAAGGGATCCTAGTGCAGTTACCAGCCTCGGCCCTGGGGACACACGTCCCCTTGCAGGTTCTGGCTGCCTTTCTCCTCGGGCTCCTGCCTAGTAGAGTGGCGATCGTAGGCCCACGTGGTAGCGCACCAGGAGCCCGGCACATGGCCTCTGGCCCCACCACTGAAGGGGTCCAGTGGTGTGCAGGGGCTGGGTGGGGGCCTGCTTTACGTCGCATGGGGCCCCGCAAAGCCTGGAGAGAAGCTTGTGCAGACTGGCTGCTGGAAAGAGCCGGTTTGCCGGGCGCGGACAAGAGTCCGTTTCTTTACTGGGGTCCAACGCTCGTAAATCTGAGGGCCCGAATGTGAGCAGACCCGGAGCACGCTCAGACCCTCCCGCCATGCTCCGGCAGCAGCGTCCCTGGTGGGCGTGGGTCTCACTGTGCGTCTCTGTTGCAGAGCCCCGGGGGACGAGGAGGCGCAGGCGGAGAACTTGATTGCCGCAAACGGTAAGAGCCAGAGGTCCGGGCTGCCCATGGGGGTGTCCGTCGGGCTCGTCGGGCCTGGGCGGGGCAAGCGGCAGAGGCCTCTTGTTGGGCTCGTAAAGACGTTTTGTCGTTTCCTTTGCAGCAACGGGGCCCCCGAAAGCAGAGAACTGAACTAGAGCCATCAGGTGAGCCACAGCCAGTGTGGGGTAGGGGCACTGGCTCCCTGCCTCCCAGCACTCGGTTGTGCTGCAGTGTCGGGTCAGTTCCTGGAGGCCCCGCCATGGGGGGGTCGGTTCCCGGAGGCCCCGCCGTGGGGGGGTCAGTTCCCGGAGGCCCCACGGTGCGGGGGTTGGTTCCCGGAGGCCCCGCGGTGAGGGGGTCGGTTCCCAGAGGCCCCGCCGTGGGGGGTCAGTTCCCGGAGGCCCATTCTCAGACAGTCCCAGGGGGGCACTCGTGAGAAAACCCAGGGCCTGATTCTGGTCTCTCCACACGTGTGAGACTCGCCGAGGGTGAGGCTGGCGGGTGCGAGAGCCAAGCGGGGCCCCAGCTTGGGCGGCAGGTGCCCTCTTGGCACTCGGCCCAGCCTTCGGAGGGCCGGGAGGCGGCAGGAGGCACGCAGCCAGCCTCCCAGAGGGCCGGCTCAGGAAAGTGCGAGCCGTGCACGTGCGATCTCTGCGGAGCTCAGCGGCGCGTTGGACTGTCTACCTGCTGCGGCTCGCCCCACCCGTGCACTGCTCATGCCCTGGTGCCCTGTCTCTGTGCCTTCCTGACCCGCCTGCTAAGCATCACGCAAGCCACAAGGCCTCTGGGTTCCCCCCTCTAGCGGCCCTACCTCACGGATACTCCCGCGCTGCAGCCCGCCTCGGAAACGTCGTCTTCCCGGAGCGTTCACGAGTGTCCTGCCCACTCTGCCCGGGGCTCGGCTCAGGTCACTGCGGCGCTTGGTACCAGGGGAAGGTGCTCTGTGCCGCTGCCGAGTCGATGCTTGGAGCGAGTGGCCCCAGGGCCTGTTGCTAAGATCTGTGGCCCCTCTGCTGCGGCTTTTTATGTGGCCCGTGAGTTCCACTTGGTGAATTGGGGATGGAACTCAAATCCCCGGGGGGGGAGGGGGAGCGTGCGCTCTGGGCCGCCTTAAGACGTTACGCGCCCTGCAAAAGCAGGTGCTTAGCCCAGTCACTGGCTTCCACCGGCTGGTGTCCCCCTTTCCTGGGGCTGTCAGTGCAGAGCAGGGCGACTCTGCGGCGCACGATGCACCGGCTCCATTTCCCCGTCTCTGCGCGGGACCCTGCTCCCGGTCGGCGTCCCTGGCGTGCTCTGTGGGCTGTGAAGTGATGGGGAGCTGGCGAGCCCGGGGTGAGCGCGCTCCCCGTCACACCCTGGGGGGAGCGGGGCCGGCCTGACTCTCGACGCCTGTCTGGGCTCGGGCTGCGGGTGCGAATTGTGGCCCGCCACACGGGATTGTTAAACCCCGGGCCCAGGCGCATCCGCGGGAGTGCACGAGCAAGTGCTCTTAGTCTTCGCCAGGCGAGGGGCTGCACTGCACTTGGCTTTTCTCCTCTGCTGCAGGGCTGAGCAGCAGCCAGACTGACTCCGTATCTTCCCCCCCCCCACAGATCAGAGACCTGAGGACAGACGCTTGGACCACAAGAGCAAGTGGCCTGCAAGAAAGCGCCAATGACAGCAACAGGTCCTGCTCAGGAGAGGCAGCGAAGCTGTGTCCGTGTTCTCCTCGGTACTTTGCTCCTGGTTCTCTCCACAACCCCAACTAAGCTCCGCGCCCCACTGTCTGCCTGCAGTGATTGTGATGTTCGTGTGTAGCCGCCGCCGCCTCCAAGGCTAGCTGTTGCCCATGTTGTAGTCGTACGTTTCTCTTCGTTTCCTGGTGCTGTCGAGTGGTGCGTGAGACGGGCAGGAGGTGCTCCCCTGCCCCTTCGCTTGGCTCCGACGTGGGGGCCCTTTCTGTGGGGGCGGGCAGGTTTTGGGGATAACTAAAACTATCCGTGTTGATTGGGTCTCTTTCATGCGAGGGTGGTGCCTGGGGCCAGCCTGGACGCCGCACTCGGGTGTTAGCCACCCAGAAGCCGAGGGATTTAAATTGTTGGGCGCCATTCCTCCTCTTCGGCCCCCAAACGCCAGCTGCTAGAGGCCACCCAGGAATCTGCCCCCGGAGGGTCCCATTGTGTTTTATTCTCTAGGTGGGGGGCTGGAAATCTGTTAGAGCCAGCGATGGGTCCAGACCCATCCCCAGCTCCAGTGCGTGTTTGACGAGGGGAGGGGATTCCGAATCTGAACTCACTCCCTGATCCACATTTCTTAGCCGGCCAAACCCAGAGCCCAGGCCCAGCCTCCCTTGTGGGCTTTGGCGAGTTTGAGATCTGTCGCTCGGCTCCCAGCCCAGGGTGAGCTGAACGGGGGCAGGTCTCGGGAGAACCCACTGCCCATGACACTTGTTCCCCACCCAGAGCCTGTTCCCGGGTGTGACAGCCAGCCCCTACGGCCCCTGTGTGCGTGACAGCTGCTGCACACTCAAAGCATTGCAAGCAGCCGGTTCTTGTGGTAGTTTTTGTTGGGTTTGCACAGGGCTCCAGGGGCCACTTCCGTTTTGCTTCGGTTCCACTGACTGTGTAGCTGCCGTACGACACAGGGCGGCTGGAAGAGACCCTTTGGGAGACGACTGCAGCTGTATGTTGCGGTCTCAGCAATAACCTCCTGCCCCCAAGGGCCCTGGCTGGGGAGGAGACAGCAGACAAGTCAGTTGCGTTTATTTCCCAGACTGCACCTTCATGCTGGTCCGAACCCAGGAGAGCTCTGTGCAGCGCGTGGCTTGTCCCTGCAGCACCCTCCTCTCTGGGCTCCTGGCTAAACACTCTCCCCAAGAAGTGATTGTTAAAGGTGCTGAGATGCTGCGTTGGACGAGTCAGTCTGAAACCCCCATGCAGCAAGCACCCTGCTCCCCTCTTCCCGTCGGCGTGACTGCGGGACGGGAGGAGGTTAGACTGGCTGAGGGCTAAGCCGGTCTTGTTTCAGAAAGTCTGCTAAAGAGCCAGTTCTGACTGTCAGAGGCAGCAGAGAGATCCAGGGACACTGCAGCAGTTTACCACGAGTGCCAAACCTTGGTTAATTCCTGTGCCGTTCCCTGCCGGGTGGCGCTGCGGGCCAAGACCTTGGCAGGAATGTCATGTGCAATTGCATAGCAGTGAAACGCGGTCACGCCCGCTTGCTGTACAACCCCCGTCTGCCTCTGCAGGGACCACCGCCCAGATTGTGAAGTGTTGCCTGCCTCTGTGCTGGCCCAGGGCATGGAGGGAATTTCACCCCAAAACTTCCCCAAGTCCGGTCACTCACCCAAACCGCTGAGCCCCCAGGACGATGGCCCAGCCCTGGTGGCTTACACATTACAAGGGGCAAGCTCATGCGGTCAGGTTACCTCCTAAGGTCCCCAGCACCTGCCAGGCAGAGGCAAACCCCAAAGTGAGAGAAAACAAGGGGAAAGAGAGAAAATGAAGTGACCAAGGTGGGGTGCGGGTGGAGGTGGGGGCGTGAGAGTTCCAGAGCATCCGTGTCGGTCCCAATCCATTCCAGGGAGACCTAGGAAGAGAAGGTCCCATTTGATTCATCCCAGTTCGCTCCTAGGAGAGTGGCTGAGCAGAGGGAGGTTGGTTTGGATTCCAGGATTTCAGGACACAATGTTTTGTTTCCCTTCAGTGGCGTCTGAGCGGGGGAAGCACCCCCTGTCCCGCAGAGTGAATGCGTGTTGTGCACCTCCGACTCTTATCTTTGTCCAAGCTGTAGCAGGCAGTAAAATGTTCCTTTTTCTTGGTGGCATTCCACAGATTCCACGGGCAAACAAGCAGCCCCCCTCCCGGTCTGTCCCCTGAGTGTTAGCTGTACACCCCCCCCCCAGTGTCTATGTTCCGTGTCTGTAGTGTGCAGTCGGTATAAAAACAAGTAAAAACAATAAATGTAGAAAATGGCAAAATCTTGAATGTTGTAAAATCAAACCAACTGTTGTGTTTTCATTTTAATGGGCAACCCTTGCTGCTGTGATAAAGGACTGTTGTTGTCTGTGTTGTGATCCAGAATCTAAGGGGGGGGGACGGAATAAAATATCATTTCTACCTTAGTGATTCTCTGGCTGTTTTGTACCATGCTGCTGGGATGTCTGGGGGAGGGACGTTTTGTTCTGTGTTTGTACAGTACCTAGCACAAGGGGTCCCTGTCCATTACCGGGGCTCTGAGCTGTCCTCGCTGTACAAATAATAAATCCTCTTACTCTTAACAACAATTCACATTCATAGCTTCATGTTCCCAGGATGCAGTGCAGTCTTCCCTGACCAAGAAGCATGGTGCATCATGGGAGATGTAGTCTGGCCAGAACTGGGGTATCGCACACTTGAAGTACAACTCGCACGAGCCAGTGGCTGCCACAGGGAAATGCCTGGGGATGCGGGGCTGATTGGGAGTGTAGGCGTGGGGCGGTTCCACACGCCAAAGCCAAAGGTTGAAATTCCAGAGCGCTGAAGGGTTTTGCTCAGAGGTGCTGAATCGCTTCATCTCCGAACCTTTCTGAGCTCCCATCACTCAAAGTATCCTCCTCCCTTCGCACTGAACTACACACAGACGACCATGCCTGGAGCCAACTGGCTCTCTGGGAGGCAGACCCTAGTCTACTGGGGTAAACTGAGGCACAGACAAGCCAGTGTCTGGATCTGAGGTAGAGAGGGGGACAGAACCGTGGGTTGCCCCCACTGCGTTACAGCGCCAGAGGCATGAAGGAGTTTTCCCCCTCTGGCCCGTTTTACTTATGGTGCCACTCTTCATCTAACTCCCTCGGTTTCATGGCTCTTCCCTGAGCAGATTGGAATGCCAGGGTCACCGAGAGCGCAGGGCACATCAGGCAGGATTTCCCGGCGGTTTTGTTTTCACTGCAGCATTTCCAAGGCTTTCGTGCGTGGCCGCTCCGGCAGCCTTGCAACTACTCCGGGAAGCAGCGCCGGGGGGCATCCGCAGGGGCCTCGCCGACGTCTCTTTGGAAGCACATGGCAGCCGTTTCTGGAGCCAGAGCTCCGTGCGGCAGAGCGTGCACACCTACGGCCCGAGCCCGGCGTGGCCTGAGCAAGCCTCAGCATGGCGCAGCCAGCGCACGCCACTCGGGAGCAGGTGGATCCCCGGTGGTGAGTTACCGCATTGGCGTTTGACTGACTCTCCCATTAACATCCCATCCCTGCACCGGGTCCTTGCTGGAACCCAACTGATGCGTAACTGATGCTAATTTAGTCCTGCAGCTGGGCTGTTGGGCTGGACGTGCGGCTTCATCTGCAGGGTGCGTCTGAGTCTGGCCAAGTTTCTCGTGCTCACGAGTGGGGTGAAAAGCAAGCTGCACTTGGCCTTGAGTGGAGAGGGCCACGCAGCCTGTGCCCTTTGCACAGGCACTGCTAGACTCTGGGCCATCTAGGGCCACAGCCCTAAACCAGGAGCCGTGAGCCCTGAAAATAGCATTTGCTGCCTGAGCTGCCGGCGGGGAATTCTGTGGCCCCGGCAGCAGGGCATCAATAGTCCGTGGACCAGGTGCAGTCTGTGGGCTGGATCAGATGGTCAGGCGGGCTGGATCTGGCCCATGGGCTGTATCTTGGCCTGGCCTGTGGTCTGTATCTTGGCCTGGGCTACCAGCTTGATCCGCAGCACAGTCACCTCCTGGGAAGGATCCGGCCAGCGTGGAAGCGGTTTCTCCGCTCTGCACAGGCGATCGGGGGCAAACCGAAGCTCACTCGTCCGCCGTGGAACAAGGCAGGAAACAGCTGGGGAGAGCAGAGGGGAGAGCTGGGTTTTCCCGCTGCTCGTGGGGAGTGTTCGAGCCAGATAAAGGGTGAATGTGGCCGCGCGCCTCACCCCGTAGCTCTCCCGTGCAGGGCGCAGGGCTGTTCACCAGCCAGGCAGGCTGTGCAGAAAGCCGGGGGCTGACCTTGGGGAATGCCAAAGGTCATGTTCTGCTCCAACAAGTGTTCCGCCTTTTAGCCGGCTCTGTGTATTCAGCTCCACTGTCCGAAATGGGCAACACCCCCCCGCCTCAGGCACTGTCCCGCCTGCGAGTGGAGGAGGCCCGGGAGACAGACGCGACATGCGACGCCTGGTCGCTGAGCGAGGAAGGGCCCCAGGGCACGGCCAGGCTACTGATCAATCGGCGTGACCCCTCGGCCGGATGGAAGCGCTGGAGGAAAAGCCCCCGCAGCCATGTACCAGTGAAGTCTCTCTTGCCCCATCACCTGGCGGTCGGTGGGGGGCCCTGGGCACTCGTGGCCCTGCGGCTGGGACGGTAAGTCCTTGCTAATGAGGGGAACATTTGCCTGCCAGCTTTCTGGGGCACAGGGAGATGTTGCCATCTGCTGAACCCCTGCCCCCACCAATGGCGCATGCACAGATGGGGGAGTAACGCGCCTGCCCGAGCGACACTCTGCAGCTGGCTCATACCCTAGCAGATTGTCTTTGGTGCAGCCTCCGGCGGCCGCTGCTCCCAGACGGGGGAGCTCTGTGAGACTTCAGCTTCCTTTCCTAGGCTGCACGTTCGTCAATACAACGTTTGTCGGGCAGGGGTGTGAAAACCCGCCGCCCGCCGACAAAGCTACCCCCTCGTTGGGAGAGGTCAGCTCGGCGGGGCAGGGAGCGGCCACCCCGCCTCCCTCGCGTAGCAGCCCAGCTCTGCCGCTGTTCAGTGGGCAGCGCAGACGCAGCCCTTGTTACGGGGACGCGGTGCTTTCGGAGACGAGCGCGAGCCTGTGCGTGCGAGAGACTGTTAGAAACCAGGCCCAACCCACGGCCTCCCTGAGCAGCTGTAGAACCTCCCAGCCGGCTGCCCCCGTGGACACAAGTGCAAGCTGGGAGTGGCCAGTGGCCACCCATGGCCCTAGTGCTCAGTGGCTCTGTGCTAGTGTCGGCCAGGGAGTCCGTCCCTCCCCTGGACGTTTGCATCCGAAGACACTGGGAAGCGGCTCCTGCCACCCAGCTGTGGTTAGTGCCCACGTGCTGCTGCCCTGTGCGTGTGTGCGCAGCTGGGGGCACCCACGGGACAGCCGGTGGTAGCGCTGACGGGTCTCCCGTCGGCTGACAGGTCAGTTCCGGGCCAGGCGGAGGGAACCTGTCCCCTTGGCGGCAGGGAGCAGTCCCTGGAGCGGCAGGCAGGCTCTCGGGTCAGTGCGACTCAGTGGCTCTTGCTCAGCCCCTTTCCTGACAGCTCCAGCAAAGGGATCGAGTGGGGGTTGGGGGTCCAGGCCGCAGAGGGGAGATGGGGGATGCAAGGCGAGTGAACACAGTGGGCGCGTGTGCGTGGCACGGGGAGGACAGACAGGCCGTGTCCCGGGGCTGCCGCACAGGGTGCGATCCAGGCACCCACGCTCAGAGAGGGGTGGGTGCAGGGTGGCGCCTGCGAGGTTTTGTCCCCTCTGGCGCGTTGATACTGGGGCTCCCACAGAGCAGAGCCAGAGCCCCCAGCTGCCTGTTCCCCTGCCAATGGAGCTGCGAGGGCCTGCAGCAGCTGGGCTCTGGCACCATGTGGGGCAGGACCTCACCCCACCCCCTGCCCCAGCCAAAGCTGCGGCGCCCAGCAGGGCTGGCTGGAGGCAGTGCTCGTTCCTGGGGCGGTAGGGTGCCCCGGACGTGCCACGCACTGGCTGTGATGTGCCTTGTTACCCTGCCTCCAGCGCAAGGGAGCCTGGCGGGGCACGACATCTGTAAGCCCGCTGGCCATTCCCTGCCCTCTGCTGGGGGCTGCCTCCGCCCTGCCCGTGCCTGGGGGGCTGACAATGGAGGCGCCCTAGCCGGGCCCCCTGGTAGCGCCCAGCCCCTTTTCACGGGCTAGCCCCCCACGTCACTGTTCCCAGCGGCTCCTGGGCCCCGCCAGCACTCGAGTTCCCTCCTCAAGCAGAGACTCAGCCCAAACCTGCTGAGAGAGGGGCCCAAATGTCACCTGGAAAGCAGCAGCCCCGCACGCTCAAAAGCCTAAGCGGCGCTGGCCAGGGCTCCTCTGGTCTGCGGAGACACGTCTCGCCCAAAGGCCTCTCCGGCGCTTTCAGCCACGCCCCCTTCCCGTGGGACATTCTCCGCCCAGCCGCCGGCCGGGCGAGAGGCGCCAGAGCCTTTGTGCGCGAGGAACGTAGAGCCAGCTTCTGGGTGCCCGAGACGAGGTCCCTCTGCCCCCTGCTGGTTTCTCAGTTTCCTTCTCAAGCCGCCACTGCTCTTCATCAGCATTCGCCTTAGCGTGTGAATAGCCCTGTCACGCTACTGGATTTTGAGGGGAACAGCCAGGTCACTGCTGCCCCCATGGGGGGAGGCGTTTGCCCCAAAAGTGGTACAAAGGGGGTCATGTGAGGTGTCAAATGAAAGCTTACTTTCTACTGATTCTGTATATGCTCTTCATATGCCTGTATAGTGTCTGGGTGTGACGTTATGAATATGTATTCTGTGTCAATAGTGGAAACTTCTCTGTTTGTGGCTGAGCAATAGACAAAGAATGCTCAGCCTATGGACACGCTAATGAGCATGTCTCCATGGAACAATAGCCCTCTCTAGGCCAAGGACACACCTCAGGAATGGGGACTGATACCTAGGGGCTACCAGCAGGGAACACAGGGATAGGCCACTGGCCAGGTGACCTGCTGCAGCCAAGAAGAGCCCAGGAAGGAGGTATATAGGGGCCATGTGGCATCCTCCATTTTGTGCTCAGCTCAGCTCTTCATCCCAGAGGCAGCAGTGCAGGGATCGAGGAGCCGGAAAGAACTGTGGACCCATCCTGACATAGGATGTATACCAGAGACTTATAAGCCAGCAGTTATAACATCTCTGCTAGAGCCTGCATCGAGAACTGGGAGATTCGATGCATGTAACGTATGATACTTTAACAGCCTCACTCTCATGCTTTTATTTCTTGTAGTAATAAACCTTTAGATGGTAGATTCTAAAGGATTGGCTCAGCGTGGTTTGTGGGTAAGATCCAGAGTGTAAATTGACCTGGGATCTGTGGCTGGTTTCTTGGAACTGGACAGACCTTGTTCGGGGTAGGTGAGATTGGGCTCTAATACCCCTCACCTGTGTATGAGGCCCGGGGCCATCTGGGGCACGGATATTGCTGGGGTGTCGGAGGGGTTTTGCTCATGAGGCTGCTGGCTGGCCAGGCAGGCAGCTGAAGCGCTCTGTGGGACTGGTTTGTGGCCTGTTTGGGAAGGTCTCCAATCTGGGGGCTGTAGGGAGCCCTGAATTCGAGCAATCCGCCCGGAGCGGACGCCCTCGGCTGTGCCCAGACTCGTCCCGGTCCGTCACAAGCCCCCTCTTGTGTGACCACGGTACCCAAGGGCCTGTCCCGAGTCAGCGTCTCTCCCCTGTCTGCCGGGTTTGTCTCACGAGATGCCTGCCCTGGCTCTCATTGCAGGCCTAGAGAACATGCGGTCGCTGGGCTGTATCTAGCCCTGTCTCCGGGCGGGCCTGGCACAGTGAGTAGTGTAATGCTGACACGTTACCGGGCATTCCTGGAGACCCCCGCACCCCGTAATCCCCAGGGCACTCCGCCGGTTGCCACCCACAGGTTCTTGGGTCCCGCCAGTTTAGCTATCACTCACCTGCTCCAGTCCAACTCCTGAGGCTCCATCCTGGGGCTGAGGGGTGTGGTGTGTCACCGATTCACACCTTTCCCAGGTCTCCCCTTATCTGCGGCACAGGGTGCGCTACGGCCAGCGGCTGACACAGGCCACAGGAGCAGGACTCGGACGTGCCGTCCCCCAGCGTCTGGGCTTGATTTGAGGCTGTCTCCACCTAAGGGGGCTACGTTCCAAATGGCAGGGGCAATACTTTGGTCTGCCTTGAAGAGACCTGGTGTCAGTAAACAGCCTGTAACCTGCTCCTGAGGGGCTGCGCTGGTCAACACCTGGCGCCAGCCAGCCAGCCAAAGGGTGCTGTCCAGCCAGCCCCCCCTTACAACCTTTGCCTCTTGCCTCTGAGAGACTGGGCCTGAAGGAGAGTCGTTTTATAACAGACACACGACGTTTCCTTGCGGCCACGCTGGCTGCCATCAGGGCGGATTGGATTCGCAGCGCTGGCCTGCACAGGCCTCTGTCCGGCTAGCCCGCTAGCTGGCTACGTCTTACACGGTGCCCAGCCCGGCGGGGTCCGAGCCCGTCCTGTGTGGGCTCTGGGAATCCGGCACGGAGAGCTGCCTGGGGCAGGTTCCACTCCGTGAGCTCGGGAACAGTAACCCGCCAGCACGCATGACTGCCTGGTCACTGATTGCCAGCACAGAACATGCTGCCCAGCAGTTAGCCTCGGCCTCCCGGCTGCCGGGGGCCGGGAGGTCAGCACGAAGCAGTATGCCTGGCAAAGCCAATGGCACGGCCTGGTGCAGGGTGCGGCCTTTGTGGAGACGTGTGTGGATCGCAGGAGCAGCCCGGGGTGGCAGCGCCCCGGGAGCGGAGGTGGGTCATAGCTCCGGAGCGTTGGGAAGGGAACGGGGGTCGGTGGCGTGCAGGCTGAGAACTGAGCGTGGGCGGGATGCCGCTTTGAAGCACCGGGGCGCAGGAGAGAGAAGCAGCTTGCCTGCGGCGGGTCCATATTTCTGTTGAACACAGCTCTGCCCTTGGCATTTTGTCGCTGGTCTCTGCTGCTGCCTGATTGGACGGCCAGTTCCGCGCGGGGGCGTGTAACTCGTCTGTTCGAAACGCTGAGATTCTACTGTGTCCCCCCCCAAAGGACTGGCATTGGAGCAGGCGGCTCCGTAGGCCCCTGAGACTCTGTGCCTGCAGGAGGGCCACGTGGTGCTGGACTCTGGCCAGCTGGGACCCCCTCTTTCCCCGCCAAGCTGGCAGAGTGCTGGTGGCATAGGGTTCCCCTTCTCCTCTTACGTTGCTAGCCAGCAGCCAGCCCAGAGACATGATCAAGTGATCAGAGCCAAGGGCTAGAGCTAGGAAATCCCCACACCTCTGCCACTGAGTCACTGGGTGCCCTCAGCCAAGTCCCTTCCCCATGCCGTGCCTCAGTTTCCCCAGTGCCATGGGGATAAGGACAGGGCCCAGCTGGCAGAGCTCATGGGGGCTGGGTGGTAAGGTCAGAAAAGCACCTGGAGAGTGGTGCCCCTACTGGTTATTAGCTCTCCCCCCTCCTGCTGGGGCTCCGCGCTGAGCTGACTGTCCGAGTCGGAGGCTGGCTTGGTGTCAGGTGCTGCGCTGCGCTGCGTGAGCTGGCGCGAGCTGGTTGCAGGGCCTTGTTCTTTCCTTTGCCCCAAGGATGTTTCCAAAAGCTGAGTGTGGGCCGCGTGCCTCGCCTTGTGACCGGGCTAAACATTACCCGCGGCCGTTAATGGTTAACGATGTTTGTGCCCCGTTAGTCGCTTTCCCGCTGGCGCACACGCCAGAGCGAGGCACTGGCTGGCCGCTCGCTGGGAAGATGGCTGATGGTAAGGGGCTTGCTGCTCTGTGGGGGACACGCGCTCTGGCTGGAGGCAGGCCGTGCTCTGCCAGGCTGCACCCAGCAGCCAGGGCGCCGCTGCCTTTCCCATCCCTCTCTGCCGTGAGCGTTCAGGCTGGGCTGGCGGCGTGGCAGGCAGGTAGCACTTGGCGCTTGTGCAGACAGACAGGCAGACTCCGCTGGCAGGCAGGTAGCACTCGGCGCTTGTGCAGACAGACAGGCAGACTCCGCTGGCAGGCAGGTAGCACTCGGCGCTTGTGCAGACAGACAGGCAGACTCCGCTGGCAGGCAGGTAGCACTCGGCGCTTGTGCAGACAGACAGGCAGACTCCGCTGGCAGGTAGGTAGCACTGGGCACTTGTGCAGACAGACAGGCAGACTCCGCTGGCAGGCAGGTAGCACTCGGCACTTGTGCAGACAGACAGGCAGACTCCGCTGGCAGGTAGGTAGCACTGGGCACTTGTGCAGACAGACAGGCAGACTCCGCTGGCAGGCAGGTGGCACTCGGCGTTTGTGCAGACAGACAGACAGGCAGACTCCGCTGGCAGGCAGGTGGCACTCGGCGCTTGTGCAGACAGACAGACAGGCAGACTCCGCTGGCAGGCGGGTAGCACTCAGCGCTTGTGCAGACAGGCAGACAGACTCCGCTGGCAGGCAGGTAGCACTGGGCACTTGTGCAGACAGACAGACAGGCAGACGCCGCTGGCAGGCAGGTAGCACTGGGCACTTGTGCAGACAGACAGACAGGCAGACTCCGCTGGCAGGCGGGTAGCACTCAGCGCTTGTGCAGACAGGCAGACAGACTCCGCTGGAAGGTAGGTAGCACTGGGCACTTGTGCAGACAGACAGGCAGACTCCGCTGGCAGGCAGGTGGCACTCGGCGCTTGTTCAGACAGACAGACAGGCAGACTCCGCTGGCAGGCAGGTGGCACTCGGCGCTTGTGCAGACAGACAGACAGGCAGACTCTGCTGGCAGGCGGGTAGCACTCAGCGCTTGTGCAGACAGGCAGACAGACTCCGCTGGCAGGCAGGTAGCACTGGGCACTTGTGCAGACAGACAGGCAGACTCCGCTGGCAGGCAGGTGGCACTTGGCGCTTGTGCAGACAGACAGGCAGACTCCACTGGCAGGCAGGTGGCACTCGGCGCTTGTGCAGACAGACAGACAGGCAGACTCTGCTGGCAGACAGGTAGCACTGGGCGCTTGTGCAGACAGACAGGCAGACTCCGCTGGCAGGCAGGTGGCACTTGGCGCTTGTGCAGACAGACAGGCAGACTCCGCTGGCAGGCAGGTGGCACTGGGCGCTTGTGCAGACAGACAGGCAGACTCTGCTGGCAGGCAGGTGGCACTCGGCGCTTGTGCAGACAGATAGACAGGCAGACTCCGCTGGCAGGCGGGTAGTACTCAGCGCTTGTGCAGACAGGCAGACAGACTCCGCTGGCAGGCAGGTAGCACTGGGCGCTTGTGCAGACAGACAGGCAGACTCCGCTGGCAGGCAGATAGCACTGGGCGCTTGTGCAGACAGACAGGCAGACTCCGCTGGCAGGCAGGTAGCGGCACGAGGGAGACCGTGGGGCCGGTGGTGCTGGGATATTACTGGGTGACCTGTGTGAGCGGAAAGCAGCCGTCCCGGCCTGCGGCTTTATGTTCCGCTGCAGGGCAGTGGGGAGACCAGCTCAGCTGTGGCCTGCCGTTTCACCCGAGCGCGTGGGATTGCCAGCTGTGCCAGCTTGCTGGCCAGTGCGGTGAGAGCTGGGGACACGGTGCCACACCATTGGGCAAAGTCTGATCACAGGGAGGGGGTGTCCTCAGCTCCCAGATACCCCGAGGCCATTCAAAGGGGCGCAGGCTAAGCAGTAACTCTGCCCAGGGTTAAAACGGAGATGGGGGACCATTCGAGCACTTTCCGGTTCATCCCCCTTTTCTCTCCGATTCCCCCAACCCCTCCGCGCCCCGCTTGGAGCACAGTGAGATTTCCCCAGCGCTCCGGTTCCCACCGCGCGTGTGGGGAAATAATGCAGTTGGAAAGGCAGGCTAGCAGGTGCATATTGAATGTGCCGGTGGCTGAGTGCCCCTCGGCACCTCTGCTCGACCAGGTTAACTTTTTCCTCCTCCTCCTAAACACACGGCTTTATGCCTGGCCCACATGGGAACTAGGGCTGCCAGATGGTTTCAACAAAAATCCCGGACACACTTGCCATGACATCACAATCGACATTCCGTCTGATGTAGCAAATACCGGACAGTTCTATTGTCTCAGTTCGATTGTCTCCATTCGTTTCCCGGACAGAAAGCTCCAGTACCGGACTGTCCAGTTCAGACACCTGGCAGCCCTAATGGGAACTTGCCCAAAGTTTAAGGGGAGTTTGGATCCACCCAGGATACTTGACTCCGGAAACCAATCCCCCCGCAAATCCCAGCTCCCTGGACTCCACCCTGCCCTGCCCTGCTTCCCGGGATGGAAAAGGGTCTGAAAAAACTTGGACTTTGCTGAGGACTCCGGAAGGCCAGTGAAGCTCCCAAGGGAGCCCTTTGTGTTACGCAGCCTGTGGAGCCGGGGGTGTCCGTACTGCAGCCCAGCTCTGCTCTGCATTGCCCTCACTGCCTGCCCCCGCCCCAGGCTCCTGGCTGGCTTTCCCTCACTCCCCACGGTGCTGTGCCCAGTGCCCAGGGCGCTGAGCTGGGCAGATGCAGGGCAAGCACCCGCAGCCGGCTGGCTCCGCGCAGGTTGAGATCAGAGCCTGACCCACTGGCTTCAGGGCCTGGGAAGCGGAGCCCTCCCGAGGCTGGCCGTGAAATCCCAGCACGCTTGTCTCAGGCTGGCTGGGCCCTGTGCCTGGGTGCTGGGCCTTGCTGGGCGCCCGAGCCACCCGCTCTCGGCTGCCCTCCAGGTATGTCTGTGGCGCCGGCGAAGGCGCTCGCTGGGGCCAGCAAGGCCTTTCCACGCGGCGGGGGAGAGTGGCTCAGGCAGCTTCGAGCGGGGGCTCTCGGGGGCGAGCCGGCCTGGGTGCAGCTTGGCCAGTGGCTGCAGCGGCAGAGCGGTCTGGGCAGCCGAGGCCCGAGGGCGGCTTGGTGCCGATGCGCAGGCGAGAGAGGGCGGGATAACGAGGGGATTTTGAACCCTGCTGCTGATGGGGCGGTGGGGGGCGGGAGGGAGTCCGTGGGGCTCGCCGGCGCTGGGGCCGTGACCGTGAGCCAGTGGGTGCGGTAGCTGTGGCCGCCACCGAGAGCTGGTCTCGGGCGAGGGCAGGCTCTACCGCCAGCGTTCCCAGTCTCCATGGCGGCAGCCCCACCCGGCCCCACGGGGCTTCCCCATCAGGACGTGGCGCTGGAGCTGGCTCACCGGGCTGGCTCTCCTCGGCTGCACAGGCGGGGGCGGGGCGGCCGTGTCTCCAGCTCTCCCGTGGTGCCCTGGGCCCCAGGTGACCTGCCCTCCCAGGGGCAGTTAGACCAGAGACACGGGTGCGGGGAGCCCCTCCCACACAGCCCCTTTGTGGAGCTACAACGCCCCAACAGCTTAGGGCCCCCCCCCGGCTCCTCACTGAACCGCTTCCTCTGTTCCAGATGTCCTGCCCGCGCAGGTGCCTGACAAGTTCACCTATGGTAAGGCTGGTCTCACGCGTGCCCCTGGCTGCCCTGGCCCTTTGGTCTGCAGCCCTTCCCCGGCGGCGAGGGTCCCCCTGCGCTCCAGACATCGTGGCACAGACAGTCCCTTGCCCCACGTCACTGCCTCATCAGTGCGCAGAGGGGGAGGGCTTCTGGCCCCCGGGTGCTGCGGGGAATGGGGCAGAGTCAGGGAGTCTGGGATGGGCCAGGGATCGAGAGCAGGTCTCTCCAGCGCGCTTAGCCCCCAGGTCCTCCTCCTGCCCCACGGCTAGCCCGGGGAGTGTCGCCGGCTGCCTATTGCAGCCGCACACACATCACAGGGGGCCAGATGCCAGGCTGCGTGGCACAGGGACGTGGGTGTGTCAGAAGCCAGACTGTACGGGGCCTGAGCCCCGCCGCCGTCGGCGCTGGTAGGGCGATGAAGGCCCAGGCCGGCCCAGCGGGAGAGGGTAGCTCAGAGCTCAGGGAGAGGCGACTCTCCCCTCCCCGGCCCCCTTTGCCCCGCCAGGCTAACCCCCGTCTCTCTCTTCCGGAGATTACGAGACCATTCGGAACGGGGGCCTGATCTTCGCCGTGGTGGCTTTCTTGGTCGGACTCCTCATCATCCTCAGTAAGTGTCACTGGGGGCCCAAAGGCCAGCTCCTCCCGCCCCGCGCTGCCAGGGCTGCCCCGCTGAGGGGAGGGGAGGAAAAGGGGGCACGCCGTGCCTAGCCATCGCCGTCGGCGACCTTCTTGGCCCATCTAGCTGTGGACATGTCCCAGACTCCTGAGCCTCAGAGGCCCTGCTACCATGCCCCTGCCTTGGGGCAGGGTGAGTTCCACCCTTAGCCCAACTCCCGGCAACAGGGCCTAGGCTGGGCCCAGCAATGAGAGCATCAAACGTTCCCTGAATGTTTACCCGGCCTGCCCTGGCTCCCCCGGGCTTGGACACCGGTGAGAAGGAAGGCCTCTGCTGCCATGCCTCCCCTCGGCTTTGCTCTCTGCTGTAGCAGGCCCCACTAAGCCGGGAGCCGGGGCAGGTGCCTGGCCCAGACCTGAGGGGCAGATGAGGGTGCCTGTTAATCTCTGGAGGAGTTGGGAGGGAAATTCCCGTCCTGGCAAGATTCCAACCGAAAATGGAGGGAGGGGGGTGATACTGCAAATATTTGCTTTTTCCTGCCAGCTTCACGGCTCAGGGTGGAAGAGTCACTAATTAAAACTGGGAGCAACCCACTCTGACGCTTCTAGCGGCAGAAACCAGGGTTTCCCCAGGGCTCTGCTTCTGCGCCTCACTGGTGTTTGGCAGACCTCACCATGTACACCCATTGCCCACTGCGCCATGCAGCCAGCTCTGGGGCGAACCACAAGAGGCGTTTAACAGCGCACCGCGCTACAGGGAAGGAGTAAACTACACGCACTTGAAACCGCCAGGGCAGTATAGAAGGAGCGGCAGGACGGGGCCGGCATCCCAGCCCTGTGCAAAGCGCCATGGACTCTGATGGCCTACGCCGTGCGTCTCACCCACTGGCCCCAAAGTGGCAGGCGGGAAGGGCAGCCCATCCACGCGGGTTCCAGACGCACGGTGGCGCTGCGCTGCTGTGCCCAGGCAGCTCCCAGCAGGCAGGCCTCCCTCGCGCTCTCAGCTGGTGTCCATGCCTGGCTGGGCCGTGTGGGGGTGTTTGGGGAGCTCAAGGCGGCTGATGTGTCTGACTGGCACCCACGGGCTGGGGAGGGTGGGAAGCCCAGAGCACAGTCCCACCATGCAGGGGCGGGCAGGCAGCTTCTGAATATCGAGCCCCAAAGGGTGGGGAACTGCTAGGTCCTGAGCCGAGCCCAGCCCAGAAATGGCACGGTTCTACCCGCAGCCACCCCAGCGCCGAGGGCTAGCCAGCCCTATGCTTCTGAGGACCCCAGACCAGAGTCCTGCATGCTTGGACCTGGGCTGTGCCTGGAGTTCCCCCACTCGGGAGCCCTGGTCCCCCCCAGTGGCTGCAGAGGCCACGCTGAGCGGAGGGGCTCTGCCCGCAGGCAGCAGGGCGATTACTGGGAAGAGAAGAGCAGCTGAAGGTGCGGGGGAGCCTGAGATCAGAGAGGGTGCGCCGGGCAGGGCTCTGCCCACCAGTCCAAGCCCAGGAGGCCTCAGACTTTCCCCTTGTTTCCAGGTCGGCGGTTCCGCTGCGGCGCCAAGAAGAGGAAGAGGTTGGTGTCGCTTTAAATCGGCCCAGCCAGCCTGCGCCTTCTCTTTAGTGCCAGTCAGCAGCTGGAAAAGGGCCGGGGACATGCCCCTTGGCTGTTGGGGCTGGCGCTGACACTGTTTCTCTCTCTCTCCCTCAGGCAAAGGGAGGACGAGGAGCTGTAGCGGCAGGTAAGCGGAAGGGAGGGAGCGTGGTGAGGAGCGGGCGGCAGTGTGGACAGCAGGGCTGGATGGCGCACGGGGCTGGCGGCGGTGCTTGGTGCGCTGGCCTGGCAGCAGATGTCTGTCGCGCTAGCCGGGGGTTCAGTGAGCTCTGCTGACTCCCTGGGCAGGGGCCGGGCAACCCGCTGAGATGTAGGGAGATGGGAGTGCTCCGCTGGGAGGCGGAGGATCTCGGGTGTGGGCTGAGCAGCGTCTGGAGAGGAGTCCAGGAGGGTCCCAGCCTGGGAGAACGTCTGAGCTCTATGCACTCACCAGCGTTGTAGGTAGCAAACCCCAGGGCCACGGCTGGACTCTCCATGCCGCGTGGGCTCTGCTTGTAGAGCAGGCTGGGAGAGGTGCCTGCTCACACTGCTGCTGTCCAAGTCCACAGCTAGACCTGGGGGAGGGGGGGATCCAGGTGTCTCACCCCCTTGGGTCTGATCCAATGTCGGGAAACAGTAGTGACAGTGCAGCTGCAGTGTGGTATGAAATCCTCTCAGCCAATCAGAGGGCTCAACAGGCCGAGACTGGGGCTGCCCGGTAGGCGTGGCCTGTCCCCGAGGGGGGGGCGGGTGTCCACAGGGTGCGTTTGTGCCAGAGGAACACCACCGGCACCAGCAGGGGGCGCACCACTGAGCCGGACGCTATCCTGAGCCAGCTGATTTAACCCTTTCTTTCCGCTTCCAGAGCCGCCCAGCCTGCCTGCAAAGGGGCTTCAGCCTGGTGCTCTGAGAGGGGGGAGTGTCCTTCAGGAGCCAAGCGCCTTGCACTGCAGACGTCAGCCTGCTGAGCCCCACACTCTGACCAGACCCTGTGTCACATCCATTCCTGCTGCTCTGCCCCAATAAAGCACCCGCTGAGAGGGGTTAAAGCTTGCGCCCCGGGGTTTGTCCCCCATGTCTCTGCCCCGTAACAGCGTTCTCCTGTCCAGAAACATCAGGCAATGCTGACGAGAACCCCAGCAGGTGAAATCCCCCCAGGCAGCTTCTGCCTCCTTAGCACTCAGCGTCCACGGGTCTGTCAGTCA
Organism: Rafetus swinhoei; assembly: GCA_019425775.1. Lineage (NCBI taxonomy): Eukaryota > Metazoa > Chordata > Testudines > Trionychidae > Rafetus > Rafetus swinhoei. Next base: position 18,864,648 of record CM033429.1, on the reverse strand, counting down.
GCCACGGCAGGGAAGGGCCTTTCCTGGCGCCCTCTTCTCTGGCTCCTTTGCACAAATGCCCTTCTCCCCCCGCTCCAGGCGGCACCAAGTCCTGCAGGAACCGGGCGGCGTGTTCCCTGGGCGTGACTGCGTGTCACAGACACGTGGGGCGCATGCTAGGGAGCATCGCCACCCTGCCTGCTGGCGGCAGCGCTGCCTTCGCAACGGGATGGCTGGGGGAACAGAGGCTCTGCTGGCCAGGAGCCAGGGCTGGGCACTGCCAAGCCTAGAGGTGCCAGGGCTCAACCATGGCAAAGCCATCACAAGTTGAGCATTGATGGGGCTCCCCTAAGGCCCTGGGGATAAGGAAGCCGAGTCCCCCCACATCACAGGGGAGCCCTATTACTGCTAGGTAAACAGATCACGGCTCCACAGGACCAGTGCTATGGCCCCCGCTTTGGAATGGGCTCCAGGAGGAACCCCCTACCTGCGTGAGGCTCGCCACACTGTGTGTCTGCCTCCTTCAGCTGGACTTCTGGGCCTGCAGCTCTCCTGCCTCATCCGTGAGCTCTGTCCAGCAAGTCCACCCCAGGCAGAGCCCTGCAGAGACTCCAGGCTCCTCGGGGATGAATGTATCACACCAGGCGTTTGCATTGACTCCCCCACCATGTTGTCCAGACAGCTGGCTTGATCGGTCATCTAGAAGTCAGCTGCAGCCAGGGACCTGAAGGTTACAGTACCGCCCATTCGGGTGAGCCCTGGGTTCCCTCTGTCTCTCCCCCTCTTTGGGCTCCAGATGAGAGCGCTGCCTCCCGCTCCCGGGCTGGTCTGCTGGAGCTGGGGCAGGACTCGTCACAGCGCCGCCTGCCGGGGGTCCCAGGAGCTAGCTCAGTGCAACATGCGGCGCCGCACCGCTGCCACTTCTACCTCGGACCCACGTCACCCCCGGACGGCAGTGTCCTCTTCTGGGCCCGGCCCTGCAGCTGCTACCCCGCCCCGCCAGGGCACCAGCCATGCCAGTCCCACCACGTGCCTCCACGGCCGGGGCAGAGCACGGCCAGCCCCTCGCGTCAGGAGCCCAGCCACTCTCCTCGCTGGCAAGTAGGGGGCCAGGGGACCCAGGCCTGCCGACTACGCTGCGGCTTGACCCACAGACCCTAACGCCGGCAGCCTGTCCATCCTAGTCCTGCTGCCTGCTCTCCCTGGCCACCCCCGCAGCCTCAGCCTTACTGGAAATCCGGCACCCGCCCACACTTAGAGCCCCTCCCCCAGCCTCGCAGGGATCATGAGACCCAGGTGCCACGTGAATATGGGGGACAACTAATGAAAAACAGGTTCCAGATCCCAGGGTCAAGATGAGGGATCCAGCAGGGGACCCGCAAGCAGAGAACCCCAAACCGGTCTAGGGAGCCAGTGGGTGCCTCCCAGTGCAGCCCTGCCCAGAGGCATGAGATCATCCCACAGCGACAGTCTCGGGCGGGGAGGGGGTGGTAGAATCGTGGGGTATCCCGAGTTCCTGCCTAGTTCCCGCTCGCCAAACACAGGTCCAGTAGCTCAGCATTGCTCCAAGCAGGGACCAGGCATTGTCACCTGGCCAGGGGAGACTTGAGCCTTTACCAAGAAAACAGGCAGGGGGGTTTCAAAGTTCCCCAGGGCTTTACAGGGGGAGGGCAGACGTCTGTTTATCTGGTGTCGGAGCAGCAGAGCGGCTGGCTGCAGCGGTCACCCTGGCACTGTGGGGTATCCTGTGGAGGCGCAGCACCGCCAAGCATCACCAGTAAGCACCTTACGCCTCTCGTGAAACTGCCGATTGTCACTGCAAACCGTCATTGGCAAGTGTAGATGCTGCCATGGTTTTTGCACACAAAAAAGGGATCTTTTCCGCTGTACATGGCAGGTGCAGACATGCCCCTAAAGGTCAATGCTGGGCAATTGGCTTCGCTGTTGTCTCCTCGGATGCCGTATTGCTATGCGAGTCTACAGCCCCTGCCGGTCCTTCCCCAATGACCTCAGTCCCAGGAGCTAGCTAGGGGCTGTTCTGCAGTCCTGTCCCACCCACCATGCAAGGGGGCAGCACAGAGGGGCACAGCTACACTGACAAACCTGTTACAAACCATTCCTGCTGCATCCCAATGGGTTACACAGCTGCCTCCCCCACCCATTCCTGCAGCTGTTCTGTGGGGCGTGAGGCAGGTACTTATCCATTTCTTGCCTCTTTGTTAACGCCCCTGAGGGCTTCCTGGCTGTGGAGCATTGCCAGAGCTGGGCCCCTGGGCTGTGGCTCAATTTCCCCTCAGCCTGACCAGAACTGATTTGGGGTGGGAGGCTGCATTCTCCCTAGTGAGTGCCACAGGCACTGACTGCCGGGTGGGCTGCTCTGCAGCTGCCTGAAGCAGTGCCGCTTTCATTACATAGTAAATGGGCCGCACCGGTTTAGGTTGGACATTAGGAAAAACGTCCTGCCTGTCAGGGTGGTGAAACACTGGGATAAGTTGCCCAGGGGGGTTGTGGAATCTCCGTCACTGGAGAGATTGAAGAGCAGGTTAGACAGACACCTGCCAGGGATGGTCTAGACGGTGCTTGGTCCTGCCGTGAGGGCAGGGGCCTGGACCCGATGAGCTCTGAATGTCCCTTCCAAGTTCTAGGGTTCTATGAGTCTGTGATTCTATTTTTATTTCTGCAAGGGCATCACAAGCTTGCCTCTTTGTTAACGCCCCTGAGGGCCCCTGTCCTGTGTTAAACACGGCCTGGATTTGGGCATCCAACCCTCCATTCTGAAGCCAACTGACTTGCCCTTCTAATGCAGATGGGAAATGTCCCTTTTTTTTAGACAGAGGTGAATAATCCCTGGGATGGAGTGGTTGTCCCACACTGGCGAGGAAAGGGTTAAAACAGCCTTGTGAGAGGGCTGATCCTGAGAACCAATCCGGAGAGGGCATGAGGCAGCCAATCAGGCTGGGCTAGGCCCTATAAAAAGAACTGCAGTGACCCAGGGAGTTAGTCTCTTTCCAGCTTTGGGGAGGGAAGGACTGGTTACCCAGCGGGGGCTCCTGATGGAAAGTGGGCAGCAACAGGGCTGCCGGGAGAGGGTGGTGAGAGGCTCTAAGGCTGGACTGAGTTAATTCCCAGACTGAGCAGCAGGAGGTGTTGTGATGGGGAGGCAGATCTGTTACAACCTGCTATGGGCCCTTGCTCTCCGGGCGCCCCTGCGTCTCACACTGCTGGTGTATGCTCTACTGCACCCTCCCGTCCCCTGCCTTCCGTGGGGGCTGGGAACGTGGCCTCCTCTTGGTCATGGGGAGGGACCCAGACCAGGCTGGGGGGAGGAGGGCTGCAAAGCAAGCGGGCTATAGGTAGCGGGCAGGCGTGGGGGGGGAAGGAGGCCTGGCCTGGCTGCCCTTGGAGATTGACCAAGTTTGATATAGCGGCAGGGTGACCCCACTCCTGGGTCCCGGTACCCTGCTCAGTCCTTCCTCGGACAGGCTCAGTCCTGTGCTATTAGCCCTTGGCAGGGTTTGAGCGCTGGTCCCTCAGCCACAAAGGGCATTGGGGCCAGTGCCCTGGGGTCAGCCTGGGCTGGCAAAACAGTCCCCTCCAGCTCTCAGCTGGGCTCTCAGGCTGCTACGAAAAGGAGGGCCTGGAAGCCCCATGTGGAGCTCCCCTCCCCTCGCTGTCTCTGGCATGTTGCTGTTGGCTGGTCTCACTCCACATCCTCTCTCACTCCCCAGCAGGGCTTCCTTTGGAAAGGCTCCTCAGGTGAGATCAGCTGGCTGAGTGATTTACAGCTGCCATATCGCCTTTGCTCCTCATTGACCAGGGCTGTTGCCTTTCATAGTTCTGTCTTGTGTTCCTCTGCTGTAGTCCTCCCACCTGACCCTGTCACAATATATATAGAACAGCAAAAGTGCCTGTCAATTGTAGGACCAATGCTAATGAGGCTAGTTAAGTGGGCTGCAAATGTCCCATTCTTAGCTTTTGGGTGTAAAGAATGCAATTGTTAAAGGCAGGGGAGTTGTAGCTTGGTTTCTGTGGTTTCCACGCCCGCTCATCTGAAGAAGGGGGTTGTGTCCACGAAAGCTCATGATGCCATCTATAGATTTGTTAGTCTCTGCGGTGCCACAGGGCTGCTCCTTGTTTTCAAAGCTACAGACTAACAGGGCCGCCCCTCTGAGGCTTATTGTAATGAGCGAGCCATTCCCAGTCTCTCCAGAGCCATTCTGCTGGTGCCACGCTTGCGTATGAATCCCAGCTCAGCAGTCTGCTTTTGAAGCTTTTTGCTTAAGAATGTCAACTTTCAAGTCTGTTCCCGAGTGTCCAGGGAGGCAAAGTGCTCGCCTGCTGGATTTGTATATTGTCTGGTTTGTCCGTTTAGTCTCTTGCCTGGAGACAGTCCGGTTTGTTCAGTGCACATGGCAGAGGGGGCATTGCTGGCACGTGATGGCACAGATCACAGTGGGAGATGTGCAAGTGAATAAGCTCCAGGTTACATACATTGTGTGGGCTTGGCTGGACCAAGAGAGACCTCTACCGGCCAGCTGCTGTAATCCTAGCTCTGAGTTATAGTAATAGAGATGTAGCCGTGTTAGTCTAGTTTAGCTGAAACAAAAGACAGGATTATGCAGCACTTTAAAGACTAACAAGATGGTTTATTAGGTGATGAGCTTTCGTGGGCCAGACCCACTTCCTCAGATCAAATTGCAGAAGAAAATTGGCACGACCATATATACCAAAGTGATACAATTAAAAAAAAAAAAAGTGAACACACATAGAAAGGACAAATCAAACTTCAGAACAGAGGGGGGATAAGGGGAGGTAAATGTCTGTGAGCTAATGATATTAGAGGTGATAATTGGGGAAGCTATCTTTGTAATGGGTAAGGTAATTAGGGTCTTTATTAAGACCCGGCGTAAAGTGTCAAATTTAAGCATGAATGACAGTTCAGAGGTTTCTCTTTCAAGCCTGGTGTGAAAATGTCTTTGAAGCAGTATGCAGGTAATCAAGTCATTGAGACAATGCCCTTCCTGGTTGAAATGGCAAGAAACTGTTTTTCTTTGTGATACTGTCTGATATCCGTTTTGTGTGCATTGATTCTTTGGCGAAGCGTCTGAGACATTTGTCCAATGTACATAGCAGATGGACACTGTTGGCACATGATGATATAGATTATATTTCTGGTTGAAACCATCTACTTCAAGACAGACCCAAGAAAACCAACAATAGAACACCACTTGTCATCACCTACAGCCCCCAACTTAAACCTGTCCAACACATTATCAATAAACTACAACCAATACTAGAACAGGATACTACACTCCGAGAGGCTCTGGGAGACAGACCCATAGTCTCCTACAGACAACCACCTAACCTCAGGATGATTCTTACCAACAACCACAGGACATACCACACTAATACCAACCCTGGGACTTTTCCTTGCAACAAACCCCATTGCCAGCTTTGTCCACATATTTACTCTGCTGACACCATTATTGGACCTAACCAATTCAGTTACAAGATCAAGAACACACATTCCTGCTCATCCAGAAACACATTCCTGCTCATCCCCCTCTGTTCTGAAATTTGATTTGTCCTTTCTATATGTGTTCACTTTTTTTTTTATTGTACCCCTTTGGTATATTTGGTCATGCCTATTTTCTTCCACAATTTGATCTGAGGAAGTGGGTCTGGCCCACGAAAGCTCATCACCTAATAAACCATCTTGTTAGTCTTTAAAGTGCTACATAGTCCTGTTTTTTTGTTTCAGCTCTGAGTTATCTGGGCGTCCCCACACTCGCACTTCTCTGGAAACAGCCTTTGGTGCTGAATCACTGCCCTCATGTGGCGCTGGGAGCAGAGCCGGCGCACGCGTTTCTGGCACCTGGGGAGAACTATGACTGTGGCAACCCCTCTCTTTTCTCTCCCCCCCCCCCCCCCCCCCCCCCCCCCCACAAGTAGAAAAATGAAATGTCCAGGGTGAAAGTTGGCCTTTGTTCACTTGGCATTTGAAATTAACAATGTTGATACAAATATTTTTCTACTTTTCATTAACCCAACCAGAATTACACTGCAGAGGGCAAAGTGCCCAGCAGCGACACTTTAAAGTTGTAACCGGTTTTGAGTTGTACAGTGTTTCTGGTTGGCCTATAAACAGTAGCATTGCAAGCTGCAGCTGTTTTCCTTCCAAAGGAACTGACTTTTGGGAAGTGATGAAAATCTTTATTCCTTCGTACTGAATGAAGTGTGGTTTTGAGTTGTAATCCTTTTGCACTGGGTCATCTCTCTCCTGTGTGTGTAAATGTTTAGAACTTTGCTTTTTGTGTCTTTGCGTTCACAAAGTTGTTTGAGACAAAGCTTTCAAGCTATTTCATGTTCTTTTGAGACGGGGGCCAGTCCAAAAAATCTTTTGGCATGGAAGAACAAAGGTTTATTTTTATTAATTTTAATTTTGAAAAGCTATGGTCTGCACTGGTTGTTTATTTTTATCATTTCAACGTTCACTTAAAGCTAGTTAAAAATAAAACTGAACTTCCATTTAATATTATTGCAGTTACAGTGGAAAGGAATGTGTGAGAAGTGGTATTAACATTAGCAGTCAGGATTTTGAAAATCAGGGGTTTACTGTTACTTAAACAGTAATCGTCTACAATAAATACACAATCTTAATCTTACAAGTACTTGTGATTCTCCTTTTACAAGCCCGTTACAACCTCTTACCAAATCCAACACAATACAAATTCTTTGTGGGCACAGCATCTTCGGGAGCACTACAGCCCTGCAAGCCTGTGAATATCTGCTTTATAGCCATGGGTATCTGCATTCACCAATCACTTTTGCAGCTGCAGATAACAACTTTGTACCCACGCAAGGCTCTAGGGAGCAAGGCTTGTAAAACAGCAGAACAGCACTGATGGGTGTCACAGGCTCCATCTACACTGCAGTGCTTGTATATTCGGCCTCGATATTCGACATCCCTGTAACCCTCATTCCGGGAGGAGTAAGGGGCGTTCCAGAAGAGCAATGTATTCAAAATAAGTGCTGTGTAGACAGCGCCAAACTTCAAAATAAGCTATTTTGAAATAACATGGAAATAAGATACGCGATTTGCATAGCTCAAATTGCCTCTCGTTTTGCCCTCCGGCGCAGTGTAGACGCACCCTGACTGGCCTTCGCTAGGGGGCGAGCAATGCTGACTCGACTCAATGTGATATGCTGCAGGTTGCGCCTCCAAAACCGGCGCGCTCTGGACTGGCAACTGGGTGTGAATGTTGCCAGCCTGGGGGCCTAATGACTGGAGGGAAGGCCAGCTGGCGGCAACCCGGGCCTGGTGGCAGGGGACCTCCCCTGATCCAGCGAATGCTCCAGTTTGGCACCGGTCACGGTGCTGGATCTGCGAGGTCCAACCTGTACTGAGAGTGACTAACTGTCCCAGGCAGCACACCCAGGCGGTGCTCTTCTGAGGCTCTGCCCACACACATGTTTACGTGCCCAGCCACGCCCCACAAGGGGAATAACATGCTCAGCCTCTGCCGTTGTCCTTTATACAAGAGATGACAAGCACACGAGAGAAGAAATCACTCCCGTCTAACCTGGCACCCCTGGAAGCCGCGTGCCCTGGGTGACTTCCTAGCTCACCTGCGTGGGCGGCCCAGCCCTGCTGTGTGGGTGCTGTGTGCAGTCTGTGAGCACTGCCCTGTGCCCGAGCCTTGTGCTGAGTGGGTTAATTAATGAGCTCATTGCTTTCTATTCTGTTGAGAGGCATTAAAACCCCTGGCAGGAAGAAACCAGACCAACAAGGGACGTAGAAACCCTGCCGATCCTCCGGTGGGCGGCTAATCCGTACGGGGCCTTGCACCTGCATGAGATCGGACAGTTGTAGGGCGGCCAGGAGGGATGCAGGTGGGTACTGCAGCAGGGGCGTGGGCCTCAGTGCCGGAAAAGCAGGGAGGGAGGGATGAGGCCCTGAGTGTGGCGCTGATGGGGAGTGATTCTGGCTCTGTCCCTACATGAACCTATGGCTGGTTCATCTTCCACTCCAGCCCCTCTGGAGGGTTCCCCAGGCCTGGACCAAGGGTCTGCATGCTCACATGCACACACACACACAGAGACAGAGATATGCTGTTGCTGCCCCCTCGTGTCCAACTCTGCCTGTTGCATTTAGGTTGTGCCTGTAGCATTTATGCAAGTAGAGTTGCATGTTAACACTGTCTCGCTCTCCAGGGACACTGAGGTTCATGTTGTTCCACTATTTCACAGCACTGGGACGGATCATTGTGCTTCCTGTTTTAAGTCCCATTGAAAGCGGGCTCTGCTCGGCTGCAAAGAGCGAAACGGAGCCAATGGCACTGTGACAGACCGGGCCGGTCTGGGCATAGCTGAGGGCGTCCGCTCAGGGCGAATTGCTCAAATTCGGGGCTCCTTACAGCCCCCAGACTGGTGACCTTCCCAAACAGGCCACAAACCAGTCCCACAGAGCGCTTCAGCTGCCTGCCTGAAGCCTCACGCGCAAAACCCCTCCGACACCCCAGCAATATCCGTGCCCCAGATGGCCCCGGGCCTCATACACAGGTGGGGGGTCTTAGAACCCAACCCCACCTACCCCGAACAAGTTCTGTCCGGTTCCAAGAAACCAGCCACAGATCCCTGGTCAATTTACCCTCTGGACCTTACCCACAAATCACGCTGAGCCAATCCTTTAGCATCTAACATCTAAAGGTTTATTACTACAATAAAGAAAAGCATGAGAGTGAGGTTGTTAAAGGATAGTACATTACATGCATCGAATCTCCCAGTTCTCGATGCAGGCTCTAGCAGAGATGTTACAGCTGCTGGCTTAAAAGTCCTTGTTGCGCATCCTAGGATCAGGATGGGTCCACAGTTCTTCCTGGCTCTTCGATCCCTGCATTGCTGCCTCTGGGATGAAGTGCTGAGCTGAGAACCAAGATGGAGTCCCCCACATGGCCTCTTTATACATCCTTCCTGGTCTCTTCTTGGCTGCAGCAGGTCACCTGGCCAGCGGCCTATCCCTGTGTTCCTTGCTGGCAGGCCTTAGGTGTCAGCCCTCATTCTTTAGGTGTGTCCTTGGCCCATTGAGTGCCATTGTCCCACAGGACCTCGCTAATTAGCGTGTCCATAGGCCTGGCTCTGCCCAATGCTCAACCACATGCAGAGAAATATTCAGTATCCACACAGATTACAGATTCCTAACTACACACACAGACCTTATACAATCACATGACTAGCGTACATAGGATTAGCAGACAGTAAGCTTCTATTCAACACCTCACATGGCCCCCTTTTATACCGTTTTTGGGGCCAACACCCCCCCCCCATGGGTGCAGCAGTGATCTGGCTGCTCCCCTCAAAATCCAGTAACATGACAAGCGGGCTCTGCTCGGCTGCAAAGAGCGAAACGGAGCCAATGGCACCCGCGAGGCTCCATGGCCATGGTGCCGGTAAGTAAACATACACCGGGGCAGCCCGTTAAAGTGCTTCTCTGAGGCTACGTCTATACTACACTGCTTGTTTTTGCACAAAAACCCTAGTGAAAAAATGCATTGGCAGAAAATATGCAAATGACATTGCGACTCATGCAAATGAGTCCCTCATTAGCATATTTTTTGCCAAGAAAACTCGTAGTGCAGACATAGCCTGAGTGTTCCCGCAGAACGCTTTCAGAAACACTGGTCTAGACCAACCCTGAGAGCTGTTTGCCCAACCTGCTCTTGAATCTCCCTCATTCACAGCCTCCTGGGCAATTGATTCCAGTGCTTAACGAGTGTGACAGTTCGGAAGTTTCTCCCAAGGTGCAACCTAACCTGCAATTTAAGCTCGTTGCTTCTTGTCCTAGGTTAAAAACAAATTTTCTCTCTTGCTTGTAACAGGGGCTTGTTTTGACCTGGGCTCTAATCCCTTCCGCTCTGCCGTCTTTAGCCAGGAGGAGTGGCGAGGTTTTGTCTAACATGTGCCACGCCTCAGGCACGTGCTGGATTTTCCACGGGGGTATTTTTGGCATGTGGCTTCCACCCAATGACCCAGTTTGACTCAGTTACCTACAAGGCTGTGATCTATGATCTTCTCATTAAGAAATCTCTCCAAGGTTGTGACATACCACGCTGGCAGCACCTGAGTAAATAATTCAGCGTATGGGCTGCCACGCTGTATACAAACCAACCAGGGCTAGCAGGGTCACTGCGGTGCGTTGTGCCAATCCTCCGCAGCCCCTGTCGCTGCTGCCCTGCAGGGCTAAGCCCAGGCTGGGGAACATGAGTCACTCCAGCCAGCAAGCCAGGGAAGGAGGGGAAGGCCCATGGGACGCTTCCAGGTGCAGCTGGCACGTGGTGGGAGAGATCCCTTAACTCTTACTCAGTGTAAACCCCCTGGCGTGTGCAGAGCCCAGGCCAGACTGATCCATGGGGGGCAGGCCTGGCTGAAACCGCTCCGGCAATGGGAGAGGAGGCAGCATGCTCCAGGTGCTCAGCAAGGGGAACCATGTCACCTCCCCCCACACATGGCCTGAGCTCGGGGGCAGGGCTGGACCGAGCCATTCCGGCGCCCCGGGCAGACAGTTTAATTGCGCCCCGGGTTGGGGGAAGGCGCATGCGCGGCCCCGCCCCAGGAGGCGCGAGCTGGCGGCGGCAGCAGGACGCATGTGCCCGGTCCGGCCCAGCCCGGCTACCGCTGCTGGCGCGCAGCCCGGGGCCGCCCGGGGTGGGCCGAGCCTGGCCGTGCAGGGCCCTGCGGCCGCGGGGGGAAGGGCGCTGCTGGCCGGCGCTGCGGGGGTTAACGTGGCCCCCCGCCCCGGGCGGCCGCTGCAGGGTGGCCGCCGGGAGCCGGGCGCGCGCCGCCTGATGGCAGCTATAAGGGCGCTGTGCACCCTTACAGCTGCCATCAGGAGCCCCCCATAGGTTGGCACCCTGGGCAGCTGCCCGGCTAGCCCCCCCCTTAATCTGGCCCTCCTCGGGGGGGTGAGACTGAGACCCCCACGGGAGTCTATGGAGCAAACTCAATGTAGCTCCGGGCCACTGCTGGTCCTCAAATTCTCCTAGCAGGCCAGTGGCACATCCTGAGGGGGCGGGGCTTGGGAGAAGGGGTGCAGTGTGGGGGAGGGGCGGGGCTTGGAAGGGCACAGCCCAGGGATGTGAACGTGCACCCCTGTACACCGATAACCGCTGAGCCTGGGCTCACTGGTTAACCCTCGTGGTTACACGCCGCGCCCCCCGCCCTGTGCTTCCCAGCAGCCTCCAGGGGCCGTGCAAGGGCACGTGCCCGGTCAGCCCCTGGCCCCGAGCGTGTCCCTCAGGCACGCTCACAAGGAGGGTCACACAGATGGGAGCGGCCCATTCCCCGAGTCCCCGTGGCGTGCAGCGCAGATTAACAGGCACAAAAAGCCGCGTCTGGATTCCCTAAGCAGGGGATCTCTGTCTGGGCACCAGATGGCATTAATAGCATTAGGCTGCACCGTGTGCACACGCGCCCAGCAGCCTGAGCCAACACCCTGGGAAGGGGCGGAAGAGCACTTAGAGGGCCCCCTGCCAGGCCGGGTTGGGGGGAAGGGGAGCCCAGCTGCCGGCACCTGAAGGCTGCGACCTGGCAGCTATTGGGCAGCAGCTGGCTGGGGCAGAGGTTAAACTCCAAGGCAGCCTATTATTAGCGTTCAACTGGGAGAAGCCTAACTAAGCCCTTCAAGACGGGGCCAGGGGTCTCCTGCCTAAGCTACGAAGGTGGGGGGCCAGGGCGCGCATGGAGGGTTGTGTTGGCTGTGGGGGGGGTGTGAAGCTGCCTTCTGCATCCCATTTGTCCCCCTTCCCCAGCTGCGTGCAGCCTGTCCTCGCAGTCCGGGGTCCGCCTCAGGCCTGGCTCTGTGCCGCTGCTCCTCCAGAGGCTGCCGGGAGTCGCCAGCGCTGCGGAGCCCTCGCAGCGACCGGCTCCCGTGCTGACCCAGCCCGGCGCGCCTGAGGCAGTAAGGAAGACGGTAACCCCCCGGGCTGACGTCGGCAGAGCTACAGGCGGACGGGCGCTCTCCCATCTTCCAGCCGCAGCGCCTGTCTCCCTGGGCCTGGAGCCAGTGCTCGCTGCTGGACGGAGCGGCAGGACTGGTCCCCCGGGAGCGTCACTGGTTTGTGTCCATGCGGCTGTTTGGGGGCTGCAGCACTCTGGCTGCTCACGCCGGAGATTAAGCCGGTCCCCCGAGACAGGCCCCCGCTGCAGGGCTCCAGTGCTGCCACTGGCCATTTCTGTCCCCGCTCCTGGAAGCTACAAGCAGCGTTTTTTCCTCAAGGGGTGGGGAAATAATTCCTCAGTTGCCGGGAGAGCCCATTAACCCATCTCCTGCCGGAGGCAGCGCCTGGGCGACACAGCCACAGGGATTAGACCCGCTCCCGTGTCACCGTCCGGCCATGGCGCCTGAGGCTGTACAGGCCTCCCGGTGAGCAAGGAGCAGCCCATCCGGCTCCATAGGGCACAGGGAGGCGCGAGGTCAAGGTCACCCAGCTGTTAGGACTAGAACCCGAGAGCCCGTAGAAACCACCAGGGACTAAACTCCGAAGCCCGGCGTGGGAAACTTTCTTGGGTTGGGGGCCACTGACCTGCAGAAAAATCAGTCGGGGGCTGCACACAAGTGTGAAGTGGGGAGTGGAGCACCAGGCTCCCCAGTGCTGAAGGGGGAACCCTGAGCCTCGGGGGCTGGAATCAGGCAAGCTGGGAGCCACATCTGGCCCCTGGGCCTTCGGTTCCCCTGCCCTGCCCTAGGCACTGGCCTACAGACCGGCCAGAGGCTGGGGGATACAAGGGGGTGCTGGGGGTAGTGCTCGAGGGCTGGACGGGGTTCTCCAGGCAGCTCTCTAAGGTGCTTACCGAGGTCCTAGCCCGTCATAGGCTGCCGGCCCGGTGCCCCAGAGCAGGGGGCTGCTGTAGCCCTGCCTGGGGGGTGAAGAGACCAGGCTGCCAGCGGAGTGCGAGCAGCTGCCCTAACTCCCCAGAAATGAATCATTGACCAGGGCTGCGGTCGGGGCGCGGGGAAGGAGAACGCTACTGCTCCCGCCCCGGCAGCCTGTTGATTCATGGCCCTGGGGGGGTGTAGGGCAGAACTCCCCCTCCCGGGTGTGACAGCAGCCCCCACAGGCTCGGCTCGTTCCTCCCCGGGTCACGCAGAGCCGCTCTCGTCTGCCTGCAGCTCTCGGGGGCAGCAGCGCTGGCGCCCGGCCTGGCCGCACACAGCTGGGGCAGGCCAAAGGGAGCGGGAACAGAGCCCCCTCCCCAGCGGGGCTGGCCCAGAGCAGGGGTATCGCCGGCTCCTTTGGCAGCCATCCTGCAGTGGGGGAGAGGCATGGCCAGAGTGCACTGTGCCCAGCCATGCCCAGCCTTCCCCAGCTGGCAGAGCCTGGATCTAGAGCAACCCTCGGGCTGCTCTAAACTCCTCTGTGGCAGAGGGCCACGCGCAGGGGCAGCGCTGGGAACTGGGCTCCTGGCTCCCTTCCTCTCCCGGGCCGGGCCGGGGGTTGCTCCGGGCGGGGGTGCAGCACTGCCAGTCGCGGAGGGCAGAGGGAGGTGCGCTGGCTGCGCAGGTGCAGGCAGATGGCAGGCTGGAGCTGTGCCGGACAAGGCTGCAAGCCGGGTTTCAATTAACTGTGTGCCCAGGCTGCGAGGGACAGGAACAGAGGGGCTGCCCTCCCGGGAACGGGTGCTGCCAGCTGCCTGCATCGGTCACGTGCGGGGGCTGTCCCTGCTCCCCCAGGCCCCTGGGCTGCCGTCCAGCCATGCACTGGGCGAGCTGGGTGCTTTGTGAGCAGCAGAGAAGGCGCCTGCCCTGCCGAGTACGCGAGGCAGAGGGTGCTCTGGGCGAAGGGCACGGCAGCCCGGGGGGCGACAGGGCAGCCTCTCAGACAGCGCACACGTGAAGTGTTGTCCAGGAGCCGCGGGGCGGGGCCATGGGGCCGGCGCACATGTGCCGAACCAGCTTGTCATCGGCCACAGAATCGTCAGGGCAGCCTCCTGACTGGAGCCAGCTACTTCTAGGGGGGCCAAGGCCACAGGGCGCCCTAATACCTTCTGGCCCTCACGGTGCCGGGGCCCACAGGAGAAGCAAGGGGAAAGACCCCGACGCCTGCTGAGGCCCAGCAGGAAGGTCAGAGCGGGGCGCAAAGGGCGAGAGAAGGGCCGGGGAGGGGTAAGGAGAGAAGAGGAGACAGAGAGAAAAGGAGGGGAGATTCAGGGGGGGAATATGGGGAAATGAAGTGGAAGAAACTGAGGAAGAGACGCAGAGAGAATGGAGAAAGGAGAGATGGGCGAGGAAGGGGTCTGACCCTGCAAGATCCTGGCCTCTTCTCTGGGCCCTCCCTAGCTATCAGTCTCCTGGGGGCACCTTGGCTGCTCCCAGATCCTGCAGCTAATCAAGTGCATCTATTAGATGAGGCAATTGAGGTATAATCTTGAATAATTAGCCCAAAATGGCAGGTGCAGAGGCCCCTAAAGCCCCTTGGTTAGCACTGGGCCAGCCACACACACACGCCCCCCCCCACACACACACCCCATTTTCAGTTGCATTTTAACCTTGGTGGGAGAGGAAAGTTTGTTTTCTACACCAAGCAGCCCCTTGGGATTTCTCCCACACTCCCGAGCCATTAATCTTCTCAAGCTGCCCTGTGGCATAAAGGAGATTGGGTAACTAATACCACTTGGACAACTGGAGCGCCTCTCCCTTCTGGGAGGCTCTTAAAGGCACCTCTGCCCCGTTTGTGGAACCCAGCGCTGCCCTGCTGCCATTGCGTCACGTGGTCTGTCTCGGACTAGCCTGGGGACGCTGCTGGGGCAGGGCACAAGTTCTAGTGCAGGGGAGATTAGAGTGAAGTGAATAAAGGTTTGGGTTCAACTCGGGCTCAGCTGTGATGTAACAAAACCCTCCGGTGCTTTTACAACAGGAACTCTTGGCAGTGGAAAGAGAAGCAGAAGAAATACCCCGTGTTACTCTCATTCGGCAGGCGGAAAGCAAGGAAATCAAATTCTACTCTACGCAGACTCTCAGGATGCAAAAATGACTGAGCCAAATCCTTCGGCCCACAATCAGGTAAAACTCTTAGCACTGGTCTACACTAGGGGACAAGTTCAAATTAAGATACGCAACTTCAGCTACGTCAATTGCGCAGCTGAAGTCGAAGTGGCTTAACTCGGCTATAGGCGCTGTGCACGCTGCAGGAAGTAGAAGGGAGAACACTCTTCCTTCGACTTCCCTTCCACCTCGGAAAAGCAGGACCACCGGCATCGACAGGAGCTCCCCTCACTTCCAATTAGCGTGTCTTCACTGGACCTGCTCATTCGAACCCTGGGAGATCGGCTGCCGCTGCTTTGATCACTGTAGTGTAGACATGGCCTCACTGAGTTTTGCCTGACAAAGGATCTATTGAAAATGGAGCCAGGACATCAGGGTTGGGCTTCTTGTTGTTAGAAATGTCCTTTCCTTAGATGGTCAGAACTCAAAGAAACAATCCTTTTGTTTTTAGTCACTTTCTTTTTCTGGTCTCTCATATTAGCTCAGTGCATTTGTTTCCAAGAGAGACAGGAAAAAAATAGTAAATAATAAATTAAAGAATGATTGATTTGAAACTTTAAAAAATATACGCTTCTCTCTGTGCCCATTATGTTTTGTACGAGGGCTTACACACACATCCCACACTCCAATGGCATGCACGTTGTAGGGTTTGTATGCTATTTAATGTATGAATAAACTCTACTCCGCCCCTCCGCAAGGAGTTGGACTGTAGTGTCTATGGGGTCACACCTACCTCTCTCTAGCTGTGCATTTTACAAACTCTAATTGTGGGGCATGCACTACCGCGTACCGCATCTCGCCCGGAAGACGTACAGTAGAACTGGCCAAAAGTGACCAAACTCCCAAGCAGCCCCGTAATCCCAGGCATTAGCTGCTCCCTGCCGGACGCCTCTGTGCAGAAGACGTTCTAGGTCATGACAAGAGCTCAAAGCAGCTGCCTGCTTGGCGTGGGGGCAGGACTGGAAGAGCCGGGGGTGTCCTGGGCTGCAGGAAGCCCTGGACACCAGTGCTGGGCTGGAGGAGAGAGGCAGTGCTGGAGTGTGGGACGTTTTTCCAGCCCCTCCTGCACTGTGCCTAGCCGCGGCCCTGGTACCCCCCCCTTTGTGCGCAGGAAGGCCTAGGCTTCCATGGGCCAGGAACTCTCCTGGCTCCAGCCCAGTGACTCCATGGGCCGCGAAACGCAAACCCACAATGTCTTCCGCCGAGTCCCCAGCAGAGCAGTGAGTGATGCCGAATGCAGCCCAAGAGACACACCAGCCAGTGCAGATAAAGGGCGGCCACGCTGGTGAGGAGCCAGGTCCGAGCTTTGGTCTCCCTCTGCCTGGGGCCCCGGATGGCCCCCCACCCACCAGTAACGACGGGGCTGCCAGACAAGCAGCACAGCAGGGGCATGAACTGCCCCGCGGCCCTGAGTTCCACCTCACATTGCCCCACGCGCTCGTCCCCCAATCCCCCAGTGCCCTCCGGCGGCGCCTTCCCTGTTGTGCCAAGACTTTGCAGTGCAGCTCCTGCTGACTGTGCCTGGCCGGAGGGCCGTGCTGCCCCCGGCCTTTGCTCTCTCTCCTAAAGGCCTGGGCCTACAAGGGCCGAGTTCCACAAGCCGCAGAGAAGGCCCAGGGCCGTGGCTCGGCGAGCCGGGTGGAGCATCCGGCACCAGGGACACGGGGAGCTCCCGTCTCCAGTCTCAGCCAGGCAGCCTGAGCTGTGGACGCGGCCCTGGGGCCTGCAAGCTCGTGGGCTAACGCGGGGTCCGCTTGCTCCAGCCTCGCTCCTGGAAAGTGGCCCTGGTGGAACTGCAGTGGGACCCAGCAACCTCTCACGGCCTCGTGCGCCTCCGGCTGCAGCGCCACGCCCGCCAGCCACCGTCAGAGCTGGTCTCCTCCTGCCTGGGGCCAGCGCCTGGACCCCCAGGCTCCAACGCGCTCAGGGCATCCACGGGATGCAGGGGCACAGGCCTCGTTGAAAGTCCCTGGGGGTCATGCCCCTAACTCACACAGGCCCTTCAGAGAATCCCACCCTTCGCCCCCGGTTCGGCGCCCGGACACCTGGCCCCTTCTCAGAAGCTCTCAGCTGGCGCGGTGCTGGGCTCCTGGGCAGTCGGCCCCAGTCTCTGGCTCTAGGCTCCAAGCCTGATAGATTCTTCCCCCTTGTCTATGCGGCATCTTCTCTCACCCGTCCTGCGCGTGTCCGTGCAAAGCGTTTGGGATCAGGGCGGTAGGAAAACGCAGCTGTACGGTGAGTGCCGGTGGCCGAGCCCCGTCCCCAGCACAGCTGGGTGGGTCAGACGTCCTTTGCCTGCTGCAAAGTGGAAAGTCCGTGGGACAGACGAACTTAAACCCATATATCAAGTGCAGCGCCGGCCTGGCCACCCGCCTGTCACGGGAACAAGATACCCCAGGAGCGGCCAAGGTATCGCCTAAGGGCCATGGCCCCCCAGATGCAGAGCCCCTCGCTCCTCTGGAGGGAAGATTTGGGGACCCCCACAGACTGGTCCTGAGTCACGAATGACAGACGCTTTCGGACTCCCTGTCCTTTGCGGTAGGGCAGAGGGGCCGGGGGTGAGGTCATAGCTGTTAGACACAAGGCATGGCCTCTCTGGGCTCCTGGTGCTAATCTTCTGGGGCTGCCCCGCTACAGCCGACCTGCCTGGCCTGATCCAGGCTCTTCTCTCTGCTGTGATGCTCAACACTAGGGGGAGGCACGGAACAGGCTGATTTCCTGGAAAGGTTTCTCTGGGCTGAGCTGACGGGAGCCGCACGGAGCGTTCGGAGCTGGAGAGCACCTGTCCTTTCCCGGGCACCAGGCCCCGTGCACGGCCCCTCTCTGAGCTGCCCGTGCGCACCACACAGTGCACCAGTGGGTGGGTTTATTTAGCGCTCCTGGTCCCTTTGCACCACGAGCCGAGTGTCCACGTCTGGTCTCCCACTGTATCCTGAGGGGACCCAAAAAAGCACTTGGCACGTAACAGGGCGGCTCGTTTTACCTGCTACTGAAATGCAGCCATCTCTGGGGTGGAGCAGGGCAGGAGTGATGCTCATTTGGGATCCAGTTCTAATGCTGCACCTGCCCTGAGCCACACTGAACCTGAGTCATAGGCACGTCTCTGGCCCCGTTCAAATGCCTCCCGGCTCGCTGTTTTATGGCAGGGTGACCGAGGCCCAGATCTCCACAGATCCTTAGGAGCTTAGTGCCCAACACTTGAAGCTTTTCTCCCAGCACCCTTAACTAGGAGCTGGCCCTTTAAATCTGGCGGAGGCTGGCAGGTAGCTGCACCTGTAGCATGGCCATTTTATTGCAAGCATTGGGGGACAGGGCAGGGCTGGGCTCCAGGCACCTCCTGCCTTGTGGTGGTGCTCTGGCTGGGGCAGACTGGCCGGTGCTGGCGAGGACTCCTCACCCCACGGTGCGGGGGGAAGGGAGACACAGGACGGCAGTGTCCCGAGGTCTCCCGGCAGGTCGGTGGCTGGGCTCATCTCTCAGAGCCTCCAGCCTCTCTCCACGTGCCCTGCACCAGACAACCCGGGCTCAGCAGCATGTCAAGCAGGGTGCCAGTGGGGCTGCTGCAAAGGAGTCGTCGTCGCAGGCTGGGTTGGGCCCAGCAACGGGGGGAATTGGGATCAGGGGGCTTGGTGGGGGCTGTGGGAATGTAGCTGCAACCCGTAGGACCATTCAGAGCCGAGTGCAAGTCCTGCAAATTCTATGCCTGCCTCAGGTTTGCAGCTTGGGGGGGGCCACCTCTCTTCCCTCCCAGAGCCATGCCCCCCCGCCAGCATGTGCCTGGCAGGAGCAGCCGAATGGCGGCTGGCAGACCTTTTGCAGACGCTGCCTGGCTCTCCTTGCCCTCTCAGATGTTGCCAAGGGGGGGGGAGGGAGGGAAATGGAGAGGCTGTGCTTATCTGCAGAACAGCTGCAGCCCGGGCAGCAGTCCCACTAGCCTGCCCCCAGCCTGCCACGGCTTCACAGAGTGCCCTTGTGGCACTGGGCACGGGCACCGGCCAGACTGAAGACCCCTGCAATGGGCCATACAGAGTCTATCAGACTGCAACCGCTTTCAGCCACTGCAAGGCCACAAGTGCCTGGGCCTTTCGCCAGGCCGCTGAGCTACCGAGGGAAAGGGCCTCGGGGCCCAGAGGGATGGAAATAATCCGGATCCCAAATGAGCAACGCGGAGGAGTTTATGCCGCAATTCCTGCCCTTCGCCCAATGTCACCGCAGTGGGACCCGCAGAACCTCTGCCGAATCCGCTCCCGGTGAGCGGCCTGTTTGCTAGAGCAGGGCCAGGCCGCGCTTTCCCGGGGTGCTACACTTCCACTCCCTCACCCACAGAGCCTCGCGGGCCCTGCCAAAGGTGTGGCTGAGACCTGACCAGCTCGCGCCTTGGCTGGCTTGCACCTCTAGGCGCTCCCAGCTGTGGGTGCCCACAGGGGGCTGTCCTGGGCGCCTAACTGGCTGGCCCGTAGCCCAGTATCAGCTGTCCGGTTTGAACGCCTGCGGAAAGGACCCTTCAAAACACTTCCCTGAGTCTCCCGAGGGGCGAGCTCCACGAGCCACACTCCTTGGTACCGGTGCGTAAGGTGTGAGCTCCTGCAGGACGTGGCAGGGCCGGCTCCGAGTTGTAGCAGACTCCAGAGGGCCAGCGGTGTAGCGAGTGTCCGAGCGCAGGGAGATGGGCGCTAAACAGTCCCTCCGAGCTGCCCATGGAAGGGCCAGTGTGCCTGCAGTGAAGGGGACCAGCGCTGCTGAGAGGGGGCCCTGCCCAGCGGCGCCCGTTTCTCTGCGCACTCTGGCTGCGTTCACGCTGGCCGGCAGAGGCAGGTTTGCCCTGCAGGGAGGGATGCTGTGTCTGCGGTTCCAGCCCTGCCGCTCGGGGGGAGTAACCAGGGAACTTATCAACGATGCTGAACAGCGAGGGAAGCTAAAAATGCAACATGGAGCCGCGTGTGCTCCCTCCCGGGTGCTGCCAATGGTTATCTCCAAGGCCCCGGCCCGGCGGTGCCGCCAGCGCTGCCTCCTGCACCTCCCAGCCCACACGCCCTGCTCTCCGGCCTCGGCGGGGGAGTGCCACAGTGGCTCCAGCGCCGGAGAGGGAGCTACTGTTGCAGATTGGACGGCCAGCAGATTCCTGCCCTCGGCGTCCCTTGGCTGCCCTCTTTGCACCCGCTGCCAGGAGGGAGTGAGGGCAGGCGGCCCCCTCCCCTCCATGAAGGGCTCTGGGGAGGAAACGGCCTGGTTCACCGGCGGGATGGGGGAGCAGCCGGGGGGAAGGGTAAAACCTAGTTTTCAGAGGGTGAAATCCTGGTCTCATGTAAACCAATGGCAAAATCCCCATTGACTGCTCAGGGCTTGGATCGGGGTGTTGCACAAATTGCACAGGAGGGAGACTGAGGTGCGGATGTTCCCAGCAAGCCAGTGGCAGAGCAGCAACTAGAACCAGGTGGCCTGCCCTGCGACCACTAGGTAAGGCTGCCTCCCTGAGACAGCGTCCCTCCCCGCTGGGCTTTCGCCTCGTTACCGAACAGGCTGCGCGGCGGCTCTGGGATGCGCTTCCTCCCCTCGGCCGGGCTGGGAGCGCAGAGACAGGCTGGCTGCTGGCCTTGCAGGAGCAGGGCCATTCAGCTGGCCGGGGAGCCTGCTCTTGCCAGACTTCCAGCCCGCTTCTGCTGGTGCAGGCTAGGAGGAGAGCCCGCCGACGGGGCGCTTCTCTGGGCCCAGCGCTAACTCTGCACCTGAGGCTGCTTCCGCCTGGGGAGCGGGGCCCGGTCCGGAGCGCTCTTCCCTAGGGGTCCGTGCTGTAGCCTGGTGCCAGGAGGGGGCATTGGGCAGGCCCTGACCACTTGCCCTTTGAATCCTTCTTTAAAACTCACCTCTGCCCGAGTGCTGGCGAAGGCCTGACCCGCGCACGGCCAGGCGCTGATCGCTGCTTGCTACGCGGCCCATCGCTGGCCACCTCCCTGCTGCGACCGGGGCATCTCAGGAGGGAGCAGAAGAGGAGACAAAGGCGGATACAGGCCGACGGACGGATGAGAACAAGGCAGCAGCAAGACGGTGTGGCCAGCCCGGTAGGCTGTGGTCCCAGCACCGTCGCCCGCGTCTCTGTGCTTCCCCCACCTGCCTGCTGTCCCCCCGTCGTCTCGCGTCACAGCCTGAGGCCCTGGGACTCACAGCCACCTGGGACTCAGCTTGGTCTTTGCCGTGTGTGTGCCGTGCCCTCGCTCTCACGGGGGGCCTCCGAGTGACCGTAATGCACCGAGCTGCTCAGGGAGTTCTCTGCTGCTGTGGAGATCGCTACCCTGGCCCCCCGGCCAAACTCCAACGCAGGGAACCACATGCTGCCTCCCTAAATTAGTTCCTTGGCATTTATTGGCTATTTCCAGGCCCCCAGGTCTATAGCCATCCCACCCTGGAGGTCCAGTTGGAGAGGTTATTTTTCACTTCCTGACCTAAGCCATTGAGGTGTATGAACAGCTGCTGCATTGCACCCCAGAGGTAGCTGCATTTCAGTGGTGGAGGAGGTGAACCCCCATCTATCACTTACAATTGCCGCCTGTGGGTGTTGAGTGTTGTCTGGAGAAGGGGCCCTAGTCAGGTCTCAGCGACACTGTCATACAGCAGGGGTGAGTCCCCTGGCTGCACAATTTACGCTAGTGAGAGCAGAATAAGGCCCAAGGTCTGTTGAGTGCTTGGAGACCCTGGGGAGAAGAGCACAGGTGTGTGGAGAGCTAGAGGTGCCTGGGGTTGTTCTTACCAATTCCAGGTGCCCTGTGATGGAGCTGATGCACAAGGGGCAGAGCCACGTCCGAAAGGCGTCCCCTGGGGTGTGGGCTCCCCAGAAGTGCTCTGCCCGATGGTTAGTAATTCAGATTTGCTGGCCCACCTGCCCTGGCTGCTAACGGCAGTGTAGACCAACCCTGAGACTGGCTGTTTCAGAGAGCGCTGGGCAGAAAGGGAGGGACTGACATGCAGTGATGGAGGGAGGGGAAGGGAAGGAACAGGAGGTCGTAGGACTGGAAGGGACCTCGAGACAGGTCTTCTAGGCCAGTCCCCTGCACTCAGGACAGTCTAATATTAGCTAGAGCATCCCTGCCAGAGGTTTGTCTAACTTGCTCTTAAAAGCCTCCAGTGCCGGAGATTCCACGCCCCCCTGGGGCGACTGATTCCAACTACTCTTAACGACCCTGGCAGGAAGTTTTTCCCAATGGCCAATCTTAACCTCCCTTGCTGCTGCAGGTTTGGCCTCCCGGTCCGGACTGCCGTAGTCCGGCACCATCTGGGGTCCGGCGTGGCCGTGGGTGGTCCCAGGCTGGAGCACTGCCCGGGAAACGCAACTTCTCCCGTGCCCTCCCAGAGCATCCAGCGGGCCCCAAGTACGCTGTGGGAGAGGGAGGGGAGCATGGGGATGGGGGACACTTGGGGAAGAGGCGGGGGGGCTGGGGCCACGAGCACAGCGGGGGCGGGAGGGAGGCTCAGGGGAAGAGGCAGGGATACGGAGTCCCAGGAGCACAGTCCTGCAGAAGTGCACCGAGCCCCATGGCAGCCGGGGGCCCAGGAGTGCCGCTTGGCTGCCATGGGGCTCCGTGCACTCTGCAGGACTGTGCTCCTGGGACTCCGTATCCCTGCCTTGAGCCTCCCCCCGTCCCTGCTCAGTCAGCGCCAGCCCCACCGCTGGCAGCAGAGAGGCTGGCATCGACCTCCCTTGATCAGGCAGATTCCCTGGTTGAGGACCCGTCGGGAGCCGGACCAGGGGTACAACTTGTATTTAAGCCCTGGCCTCGGACGTGAAGGGGAACACTTCTCCCCCTGCCCCGTAACACTCTTCCATGGACTTGACAACTGCTACCATGTCCTTCCTGCGTCTGCTCTTGTCCAGACTGAACACGCCCGGTTTTCTCAGTCTTCCCGCATGGCACCTGTTCTCTGGGCCTTTCGCCGCTCCTGTTCCTGGACCCTCTCCACATCTGTCCTGAAACGGGGTGCCCAGAACTGGACACAGGACTCCAGCGGAGGCTGATCAGTGCAGCACAGAGCGGAAGAAGGACCCCTCGTGTCTGGCCCACCGCACTCCCAGAATGCTCTGGGCTTTTCGTGCCACCGCGACACACTGTTGGCTCACATCTTGCCTGTGGTCCGCTCTAGCCCCTGGATCCCTTGCTGCAGGACTCCTTCCTAGGCAGCCACGGCCTGCCTTGTGTGTGACACAGATTGCTCCTCCCTATGCGGAGCACTCTGCATTTACCCGCATTGATGCCACTCTGTGTCCCGCGGACCCTGTCCCCCATTTGCCCAGACTGATTTCTCATCTCGTCGGAGGATGGACTCCTGGGTCCTGGGTCCTGGTCCTGGGGCTGCCATGGGCTTGCTGTGCGACCTTGGGCAGCTGCCGCTCTGTGCCTGGACACCCCTGGCAGTGCACAGAGGGCACGCTGCGCTCCCAGATCCCCCTTGGGGACAGATCTCACAAGGCTGTGCAAAGGCGGGAAAGGGTTGTTCCAGGTGTGGAACAAGCTGGCCTGCCCCTTTACGGGCCAGGAGGCCTGTGGCTAGCCAGCCCTCTTCAGTCAGCCCCACCTGTTCCAGCCAAAGGGGGCGGGGCTGCTGGGGTCAGGTGACAGCTTGGAACACCTGGCCTGGTTGAGGGCCCAGTGGAAGCCGCAGGCGAGGGGGAGGCTGGCTGCTGTAGAAGGCCTGGAAGGCTCCGGGGGAACAGCGGGGCAGCTGGGATGCTGAGGGGCTTCCGGGTGCCCGGAGAAGCTTTTTGCCTGGCCTCTGATCCCTGCGGGAGAGGGGTAAATTCAGTGTGAGCCCATGTCTGCTGTGTGCTTTGGGGGCTGCCACGGAGGCGCAAACAGCTGTTCTTGCAGTGCTGGGGGGAAGGGTGTTTTGGGAGGGTGGATGGTTACTCCAGGAGGGGGAAGGAGCAGTGTCTCAATGGCAGGTGAAAAGGAGGGAGCTGGGGTGGTGTAGTGGACAGGCAGCACACTCTGGGCATTCACTGGTGGCTGTGTCTGGGCTGCGGGGGAACCCTACTGGCCGGTGTCCAGAGCACTGCTCAGCAGGTGGGCTGCCTAGGTCACGTAGACAAAGACCCAACCGGTCAGACCGGTTGAGGGCAGCGAGGGAACTAAGGAAGTGAGGTTCGGGGGAAGGGGCAGTCTTGGGCTGGAACCATGAAGGGGACAGACTAAGGAGGGGGCTGGAATCTAGGGGCCCAGGCACCCCATCTCAAGGGGTCTGAGGCATCCTGGCCCAGACTCCTGTACCCACATCCTGTCTAGGCTGTGCTGTATCCTGGAGGAGCAATAAACCCTCTCTGCTCTACTGGCTGGCCAAGTGTTCTTGCTGCTTCGGGGGTGCAGGATCGGAGGAACCCCGACTCGCCGTCGCAGTTGGGCCAGAGGCTGTGATGGAAAAGCCCAAAGGTAGCCGGCCCCCGGGGAATAGAGGGCAAGTCCTGATTCTGCTGACGTACTGTGTGGCCTCACTGGTGGCAGGTTGGGTACCCCCGATCCTGCACCCCGTCTGCAGCAAGATGAGACTGTCAGCCAGTAGAACAGAGAGGGGTTAGTGCTCCTCCAGGGTACAGCCCAGCACAGGCATGATGTGGACATAAGGAGTCAGGGGCTGGCAGCCCTAGACCCCTTGGGGTGGGTCCACAGGCCCCTGAACCCTCAGTACTCAGCTTAGTCTCCTCTCTTCATGTTTCCGCAGCCAAGACTGCCCAGCTCCCAGCCCTGCCCCCCAGCCAGGTGCCGTCTCCGCCTCCCTCCCTTTGTCTCTCCCCTGGGAAGAGCCTTGTTATCTGCTCAGGCTGGGCCTAGGTGTTTGGGCCAATGCACATGTGGGTGAGTCAGTGGGGAATCGCACAGCCCAGCGCAGGGGAACCCCGGGGTACAGAGCAGACAGCCCCCCCCCCCCACGTCACACTCACGTCATGTGGCTGCACTGTGTCTACCTTCCCCTCTGTACAGTGAGGCTAATGCTTACCTGCCTTGGGGGAGCACAGGTGGGGTTGCCTTGCTAATGGCTCTCTAGCTCGCACTAAGAGCTCTCGAAACAGTCAGAATTCATATGAACTAGAGCTGGGCTGCACAGGCCAGATCATGTTCCTGAGGCTCTAGGACTGTGTGTGTGTTTTATCTATTTCCCCGTGAAAAACGCCAGGTCTGCTATGAAAAGCCTAAAAATTGTCTTTGAAGACCAAAGCCTGATAACTTTTACCTCTGGTGTGGTTTTTTTTGTTGTTGTTGTTGTTTTTTTTTTTTTTGGGGTTAAACTGAAAAATGTTAACCATTTCCTCGTGAAAACTGTTGTTTTGACTGAAAAACTATTTTTGGGGGGAGGGAGGGGAGAATCCAACCAGCTCTTGCCTTCTCGGACTGGTTCAGCAGTACCGTAAATAGGCCACAGTAGGGTTGAATTTGGCCATCTGTTGGTTGGAATAGGATCTGCTTAATTGATTGTCCTAGGCCCTGTACCACTAACAAGTTAAAGGAGATTTTCCTTACAAGTGAACAGTAAGGGCCAGTGCCTTTTTATACGGCGGGGAGCTGAATTCTGCCCTCTCCTCCCCCCATGCTGCACAAAAGTCCAAGGGGCCATGCTGTGCAGCAGTGACAGCTGTGAGCAAAATTTGTGGCATGAAAGAGGTGGTGAAAAGAATGGGCTGGGAAGGGCAACTGCCAGTGTGAACGCAGCATTCACCAAGAATGAACAAGCAAAACTTATTTATTTGAAAAATAATTTGATTTGAAAACTGGATCCCTTAAACTCCCCTTCCCCAGGAAGGGGGCTGTGGCCAGGAAGCTCATGGTACATCTGCATAGGGTGTTCCTCTCCTAGGTGCTTGCAGGACTATTGGTTGTTTTTATTTTGCCCGTGTGCACTTTGGAGAGAATTAGAACTAGGCTCTGAGTGGCTCTACTTACCTGCAAGACCCCAGGGACCCTCGCGGGCTCAACCAGGGTCCCCACAAGCCCTATCCTCCCCCTCACTGGGCCCTGAAGGGCGGTTTTGTAGCTTGCTAAGCATGTGTTGAACTTCACAGGTGTGCACAGGCCTAGGGTGGAAGCTCTTCTGAGCCACCTCCTGAACTGTGCAGGTTGGAGTGACCCGCCTGGTGCTCCCAGCTCTTGGACAGGACAGGATGAAGGTGGGCGCCCAGTCTCTTTGCAGTTACCAGCCCCTGCCCATGTGCAAGCTGGCCCTGCGCACTAGTGCAAGCAGCTGTCTCCCCGTGCACTGGTGAAAGGCTGCTCTGGGCCACTAGAGCCAGAGAGCTGGGCGGCGTTTCCTTCACCGGAGCCTGTTGTGCACGCACAGGCGACGAGCGTCCTCTGGCGCAGAGAGGCTGAATCTGGCAAATGCCCCCCCGTTCAGATAACACCGACAATCTCGCCCCCACGGCACCGATTGGCAGCTGCAACTGGCCAGGCTGCTCCCCCAGCGCGTGCGGAGTGTGGGCGGGGAGTACACCGGCAGCCCGGCCCACCCTCCGGCTGACACGAGCCGGGCGAAGGGGGAAGGAGGAGCTGCGGAGAGCTCAGCTGCGAGCATCCGAACCTGGCTGGTCCTGGGAGCGGCCGGGCGCGGGGCGCGGCGTTGCACGGCACCCCAGGGGACGGGGCTCTGGATGGCATGTGGCTGGTAACTTTCCTCCTGCTGTACTCGTGGCACAAAGGTAGGGCGCTGCGCGGGCCGGCTTGAGGGGCGGCTCTGGGGCTGGCGGGATCTGGCTCCGCCGGGGTGCGCGGCGTGCGCCCAGCCCCGTGCTCCGAGCGCTGCCCGGGCTGTGGCTAGTGCTCCGGGGCGCGCCTCTGGCCTTGGGGCAGGAAGGGCTGCGTGGACAGCGCCCCCCGCTCGCTGGCTCCCCCAGCCCGGCCGGCCGGCGGGTGCGCGGGGCAGGGCTGGGGGTGCCCGCTGGCGGACGGGGCGCTGGGTGAGCCTCACGGGGCTCGGAGTTTGGGCTCTCGGAAAGTCTGGCTCTACCCTCCCCCAATTCTGCACGGGGAGAACGGAGCCTGCTCGCTGCTGTTCGCTCTGTCGAGGCCCAGGGATGGTGGGGGGCTGAGGGGGCCCTTGATGGGGGGGCTCAGAGAGGGCAGGGGGCCCTGATGCGGGTAGTGGGAGGGGGGTCGTGCAGCTTCCCACCCAGGGTCTGCCTGCCCCCCCCAATGGGGCAGCTCCCAGCCTTGCTGCCGCCACCGGGCTTGTTAATTCAATAATTAATCAGGACTGTGGCGGTGTAATTGCAGCGAGCGGGGAGGGGGGAGAGGACGCAGCTCGGAGCTGAAGTACCCCCGGGGGGGCCTCTGGGCTGAGGTTGCCATGGGGCTAATCAAGGTCCAGGGGCCGGGCAAGCCCAGACGTGCAGCGCCGGCCGCGCGCACCTGAGCCCGGGGAGGGGGCGCTGCCCCAGCGAGGCCTGGGGCGGGCTCCGTGCGGCGGGGAACGGGGCACGCGAGCTGCGCTGCGTTTGGAAACACCCCGGCTGAGCCCGGGAAGGGGCTTCCTGCGGGGGAAGGGCTGCTGCTTCATTAAAGAATAGCCCCCAGAGAAGCAGCCCCCCCCCCAGAGTAGCAGCCTCCCCAGGCGCCCGGTTGCCGGGCAGAGGGGGCGCGAAGCCCGCAAGTTGTCTGTTCCTTGCGCCCCCGGGCACTGCCCGCCCCCCTCGGCAGAGGGCTCGGGGGGGCTCTTTGGACGGTCGTGGCCGAAGCCTGAAGCCGCCCTCCCGCAGCGCCCGGCGTGGCTGCCCCAGCGCTGGGCTCCGTTCACACGGGGCTGGGCTTCCGATCCGGGCACCCAGCCGAGCCCCAACTTGCAGAGTTCGCTCGCGGCGGCTTTTGAGCGGGGCAGCAGCCCGGTGCGGCTCGGAGCCGCCAGGCAGCGCGGTTCACTCCGCGGCCGCTCAACTCTCTCCCGCCGCCGCTGGCCGGGGGCCCCGGACTCTCCGGCCCCGTCCCCCGCACACGCGCCTCCTTGCCCGGATAGTGCGACGCGTTCTGCCCCGGCCAAAGGCTGCAGCCGGGAGCGGCACTTTTCTACCCGCTTTGTTCTGCCGGCCCCGCTGCCCCTGCCCCTCGCCAGCGATCCTCCAGCCCCGCGCACCGCGCCTCCCCGGGGAACCCTGCATGACACCCAGCCAGCCCGTGGGGGTAAACCATGCCTGACAAGCAGAGCCCGCACCTCCAGAGTCGTTGGGAACTGGGGTCGTTGGCATCATTCAGATCTGGATGCGTCATGCGCTAAATTGAGCTCTCCAACTAGATGGCATGGAAAAGGGAAGATGTCTGCGGGGTAACATTGCTAGTTAAATTACAATCCATTTGTTACCATATCTGATGTGGGCTAGCAGAGCTACCCTGCTCTGGTTCTGCAGGGTTGTTTGGTGTTTGTTTTTTTGGTAATGAATTACTCTTTAATTTATTACCAGGCCGCCGCCAGTGTAATAACAGAATTGCCCATGTTCTGGGAAATGAACTACTTTCAGCTTCTAAAACATTTTCTTTACTAATCGCTTTTGTCATGTGAAAATAGCAAGATGTGATCTTAGGAAATAGGTAGTGAAGGAAACAAACTAATAGGCAGCAGTCTTTTTAAGGGTGCCAAATACCCTTTTATTTTAATGGGAATTTAAAATAGTTACTGAGGTTTAATAGTGTATCCTGTTGTTATGATAGTCAATTATTTAATCAATTATTACATAGGAAATAACTGGTTTATTAAAGCTGGAATAAATCTGTTTGGGAGCTTGAGCCAATATTGCTGTTGTTAGACGTGCGTTTGGGAGCTGCCGTATTGAACATGGTAGCATCTGCTTTGCCTACATTTGCATGTTTACTGTGCAAAAAGGGAAAACCAAAACAAATAACCATCCAAGGCAGTAAAACTCTTCCCCCCCAACATCGAAAATAATAAGGGGTTGAGCTGGATTTATCATTTGTGCACATTTTCAGCTCCAGCCTCTCAAGAAAGAGTCTGTTTCAGAGCTATCTTCCTCTCAGAAGAGCAAATTAAAAGCCTCCATTAGCTCTACACCTTATGGCCTCATTATTCCCCCCTCTTTTCAGTTCAAGAGATTTTATTTTTAAGAGTCTCTGTGCTGAAAGTGTTAAAGCGGAACAATTCCAGAGAGAGGACAGTAATACAATGGAAGTTTCATTATAATAGGATAAAAAAATTGAATTGCTTAATGCATGATAAACCTTTCAGATACTTAATACTTCCAGGTATCAAAGCACAACCATTTAATACATCTCGGCTGGAGAACAAGAGCTCAATTAGAAACTAAAAGCAAATACACATTTGATCCCAGGGACCACTAAAGTTTAGAAATACCTCAATAGACTGTAGCTGCCTCTTTTTTTTTTTTTTTTTTTCTTAAAATAAAAATAGGTAGTTACAAAATGGGGAATGTAACCACAGAGGGCTTGGTAGTTGATTATACAAGTTAAAGCTAATCCATGACAAGGAAGAGGCAGGGTGTAAATAGGAAGCAATATGATCCAGACGGGCGCACACACCACAAAATCTTGAACCGGGGGGGATAATCTCCCGGTGTGATTTTTGTCGGAGATCTCTGCTTGATGATTTGTGACGCTGGCATTTAGTGTATGCTGTGTTCAAATCCTAGAAGCGGCTAAGTATGTAGCTTGCATTTTTTTAATCTCTCCCCCTCCGCCCCCCAGCGTGGTCCGGTGCTCATTTATCTTGGAAATGAAACGTGGAATCCATTGAATCCAGACAGGCAGACCTTGCACTGCTGAAGCCCTGGCAGTGCCCAGTGTCGCTATTGTACGCCATGATGCCATCCTGCTGAGACCAGCATTTATGCCTCACTCAGATGGAGAGCTGGGTGTGCCATCAGTGCACAATCAGTACATCCAGCCCTAATGTTTTCTGGGACTTGTCTTCTTCAGAAGGAAAGAACAATCGCTGCTTGTCTGCTTGCCCGTGCTAGGAGCCTTTGTCCTCGCCCAGCTCACAGAGGTTGGCAGTGGGTTGTGAATGGAGGAATCTGCTGGCTGTGTTCTGGGCACCCACAAGATGCCATATGTATCCAGTGTAGTGCCCTCTATGCTGCCCATGTAGCACTGAGCTGTGCCTGCCTTGTTTGGACCAGCTGCTGAGCTCAGATTGGAGGTGTCTTGGTGGAAAGAATTCACCTGACTTGGAAGCGTGTGAGTTTTGAGCTGTCTGTCGGATGATGTGGCGTTAGCAGACTCCCAAATAGGCAGGTTGTTATGTGCAACTTCCGAGGAGAGAATGAAGCACAAAAATATTTGGTTCTTTCCGTAGAGTCGGAAGTACTCTGCCAGTGAGTTTACCTGGTGGTTAGTTAAAGCCTAAAATGTTATGTACCTTTGAAATACAAATTTTAAGTAGCTATTTTTAAAAGATTCCTTCCCCCCCAAACAAAAGACAGGACTATGCAGCACTTGAAAGACTAACAAGATGGTTTATTGGGTGATGAGCTTTCGTGGGCCAGACCCACTTCCTCAGATCAAATTGTGGAAGAAAATTGGCATGACCATATATACCAAAGGGTACAGTCAAAAAAAGTGATCCCTTTGGTATATATGGTCGTGCCAATTTTCTTCCACAATTTGATCTGAGGAAGTGGGTCTGGCCCACGAAGCTCATCACCTAATAAACCATCTTGTTAGTCTTTAAAGTGCTGCATAGTCCTGTCTTTTGTTTCAGCCAGACCAGACTAACACGGCTGCATCTCTATCATTATTCTCTCCCCCCCCCCCCCCCGCCCCGATTCTTAAGAAGTTAAAAATAATGCTCTCAATCCCCCTATAGTATTCCCCTTTGCTGACTAAGCTGTATTAAATCTCTAGAAACCCAGCTCCTTAGCCTTGGCTAGCGTCTGCTGACCAGACCAGAAGTTACATTTTGAAAGGCCTGTTTAATTTCAGCCCTGTGGGAACCAAGGAGAGCCAATGTTCATCCCAGCGAGCTGGGGAAAAGGACACAACTGGGTGGATTTCAATACGTCCCTCTACCTCTTCCTTCTGTTGATTGGCTTTCTGGTCAGTCTTGCCCCTCGTGGGGTGTGAGGGAAGCCGTCCTCTCTGCTTGCAGAAGTGTGCGGCTTGGCTAAGGGAAGTCCTGGCCTGCTGGCTCAGGACAGGCTGGCAGCTGCTGTGCACGCTCCTCTGACATGCTGAGCCCTCACCTAGAACACCTTGGCTTAGTTCAGTCCCGCGCCTCCCTTGGGTGGACACGCGCCGTGGCCGAGAAGTGTGTTGGCTCAGCCATGTCCCCACGTGTCCAGTGAAGACTCGGGTGAAACTTGCTGGCGCTGCTGTGTGTGACGTAGGCAGAACCTGGAATCGGCCTCTGCAGGGTGGAGCGGCTGGTTCTTGCACGCCCTGCTCTGGCTCTGAGCATAGTCTCTTGTCTTGTTCTGCTTGTCCCCCCCCCTGTAAATATCCCCGTGCCGAGGGAGGAGGGGAGGGTTGCATTTCTACCTCCTTTTTGGGTTTGGGATGTTAAATATTGGTTAATTGAATAGTCGATTAACCTCGTGAATTCTCATCAGTTACTCGACTAGTCTATAGTCCGTGGGGATGGTGGGGGGGGTACCCAGTGTGCTCTGCCCCACTTCCAAGGAGCCTCCTGCCTCTCCGTGCTGCTGCCTCTGATACAGAGGCAGCAGCATGGGGTGCCAGGCAAGAGCTGGTCTGCAAGGGGAGCCAGTTTAGAGCCCAGCTCCCCTTCCCACTGAAGTTAATGTCTGTAGGCGCCTCTTAGCAGCCTGTGGTGCACTGGGGCCATTGCTCTGTCTCTGCTGACTTCCCCTTGCATTGTGACCTGGACTCTGGCTTCAGGCTGCTGTGTGCACGTCCGCCCGGAGGGGGCTGTGCTGCGGTATGCAGAAGAGCGGGAAGGTCCTGGGCAAGTGGCATGTTAGTGACCCCACCCCTCTGAGCCCCTGGGCCATGGTCTGAGGGGTGGGGAGTCAATGCCTTGGGCCTGGGCGCCCCACACATGCTGAATTAAGCATTTGCCCCCATTTGTTTGGATGGATGCACAGGCTGAGAGCGTCAGCGTCCATCACTACTTGTGCAGGACTCCAGCCTGACCGTCTGGCGGCCCAGTGACAGGCTTGGGCTAGCTCTATGGCCACTGCCGTGGCTCCTCGCTAGAGTCCACGAGGGCTTTGCATCGAACGCCCCCCTGCAGTGCCGAGAGCGACTCTGCTTCTAAAGCTATTGCCCCGGAAGCGTCCAGCAAACAAGGCTAGTAAATACTGCCGAGGGTGATGATAAAATGACTCGCTTTTCCCAGCGGAGAGGGAGGTATTAATATTTCAATACCCTAGGTTGTAATTTACTGTGATTTAAGAAGATTGCACTGTGGTAACACAAAACACACAGTCCTCAGTGCTAGCGAGGCACGGTCCAGCTACGTGTGCACCCCCCTCCACGGCGCTCCCCCAGCAGTGCTCAGGTCTTCCGCGCTCGCTGCATTGCCTCTGCCAGTGACAGACCGTCTCCTCGTAGGAAACTCTTCCGTTTTTCACCACGCCCACTCCCAGCGCTGGAGGGCTGCATAAATTAATGCCCTCGATATTTAGGTTAGGGTCAGCGCATGTGAGCAGAAGCCAACAGTGATTTCTGGTTTAAAAATATTGCAGGGTTATTTCTAAATTTTTAATCTCGCTCAGTGATTTGGAGACAGTTTTATGAAACATGGGATTAGGATGGTGCTCAATGTTAAATGGTAAAGGAGATTATATGGATTTAACGCTATGCGTCTGTCACATAACTACCATCAATCCCATAACTTCCATTTTCTATTAAAAATCCATTTCCCCCTTTGACCTGAAAAAGCTTTCCTGGTAATCTGAATTTCTCTCTTTATTTATGAGGTACTTTTCCACTCCTCCCCCCAGCCCTCTGTGTATCTCCACATGCTAGGGGGAGGTCTGCAGAGAGACCAGTTCCGTAGCAGGCTGCTAGTTGATCATTGCATCGTACAGTCAGCAACGGCTCCCGCAAAGTGGGGCTTCCCTTCAAGCAGGGTTACTCGCTTGGCGCTGCTCGTTCTGCCTGTCTCGGGGCAGAGCAGGGAGCCCGTCCTCAGAAGCGAAATAGGAGTGGGATGGGAAGGAATGGGTAGAGTCCACCTCTTCTCTCACAGCTAAAGGCACCTCTAGGATCCCAGGGGTGAAGATGAAATGGGAGAGGCCTATGGTATGGGCCAGAGTGGCAGAATATTCCCGGCGCTAGGTTCGTACATGCCACCTGTAGCTATGCCGCGGGAAGGACATTCTGTGTGCTCCACTGATACAGGTAGAGCAGTCTCCATGCCAGATTGCACGTGCCTAGGGCACGCAGTCTCTTACCGTGATGGGCGGCACACAGATGCCTTCTCTTTGCTTGTTTTCCTTTGTCTGACACTAAACACACATTTTTGCTCTTGTGTACAGGAAACATGAGATGTTCTGAGCAGCAGAAATGCTGCTTCCTGAGAACAAACTAGCCTTATGGCGTGACTGACGTGTGTGTTTGTAGCTCCTAGGAGCCGCAGCCATGGGCCAGGAGCCGCAGCCATGGGCTGGAGAGCAGGGCCGCAGAGCAAAAAGAGGGCCCTGGCTCTGAAGAGATGAGCTGTCCCACTGTGGTGGTGCAGTGGCACTGTGCTATTGCAAGCCCAAGTCACTTTTCCAAAGCCAGCAGTGGGTCAGCGGTGGATCCCGACCTGCGTTTGTCACAGATCTAGCATCTGTCAGCCCAATACAAAAAAATGTCTTTGTCCATTCCTGTCGGTGCGCCAGCTCCGCAGGTTGTGAGTGGGGAGCAGAGGGAGGTAAATCTGTTTGATTAGCAGTGACCTTCCCAGCCAATTCATCGATGACACGTTTGTAACCCCAAAACTGGCTGCAGCACCCTTGCCTTGGGCAGTAGACCTCGGGTAGCGCGAGGAAGGCCGGGCTGTGTCTTGGCTGACAGCGTGTCGAATGGCTGCTGAGATGGTTTCGTCTCTGGAAGGATTGACTAAGAGGCGGGCAGAGTTGCTCCTTGGTTATATTCCCAGCTCAGTGAGTGAGCATGTTCTGGAGGTTGCAGCAGGAGCCTGCAAGCCGGGACTCCTGGGTTCTTCCCTTCCTCTGACTTACCAAGACTTGATGGGCAATTTATTTCACAGTGCCTCAGTTTCCCCATCTCTCCAAAACCAGGACACCTACGTCCGGTGCCAGGACGTTTCGCGCTCTGGGGAGTTGCGCTGACAGGGAGCTCCCTGATGACTGCCATTGACAGGGAGACCTGCACAATGAAAAGTCTGCGTAAAGTAACGCCGCAGCATTTGTCTTCCCCCTGTCGACTCAGGGAGGCCTGAGCCAGCTGGCGCCGTGACGCTCCCCTAGGGCGGGGCGCGAGGTCCCAAGCCCCCGTCCTGATGAAAACACAAAGATCGTTTCTTTCAGGGGAGGGGGTGCTGAGGGCCCCATCGCTGCGTTCGTGATGCGAGTCGCTCTGCCCAGCCGTGCTCCAATGGCCTTCTGGTAAATGAGCAGTGGCGAAGCCTTCTCCCTTGGGGGCAGTTCAGCGCTGAGCTAAGAATATTAATACAGCTGAGACTCGTCTCCCTTCCTCCCCCGCCCCAAAGCTGGAGAAATTGAGGTGACGGAGGGTCCCCTGTGACTCACTGTACAGCAGCAGAGCTGTTGTGTGCTTCTTGGCCCCGCCGTCGGCTAGTGCAAGCAGGAGGGACCGTGCTCTCAGCTAGGACTGTTCATACTCTGACGCCGCGCCCAGCTTTTGCCTACGAACTGCAGCGCGTTAAAAACTGGCTCTGTGTGACAGGGCACCTCGATAGCAAACGCGTCCCCTCCCCGTGGCTCCCAGGTGTGAGGCTCTGGCGGGAGGGGCGGGGCGTGGAACCGCGGGAAGGGGGAGTTGGGAGCCAGAGGCCTTCCACCTCCTGGAGGGAAACGCCCCTCCTCGTCCAGCCGCCACCGTGCTTCAGAATTCTGCAGGCCTGCTGTCTGCGGAGAGCTCTCCGGAGGGGCCCCCTAGTCCCTGGCTGCCTCTTCCCTCCCGAACTCGGCTTGCCCGGAGCGAGGGGCGGACAGGTGGCTTAGCTGCGGGAGCCTCACGCAAAGGGCGTCTTGGGAAATGGCGCTTGCCTTGGCCAGAGGCGTGCTCGCGATGTTTGGGAAACGCCATCCTGTGGCCGGCTGGGCTAGGGCTCCGTGGCGTCCCCTCAGCCCTGCTCCTGCCGTGAGGAGAGTCCCGTGCGCCTCTGCCCACTGACAGGCTGGCTTGGGGGCGGTTTGCTGCGGCAGCGGCCGGCTCCCAGGGCGCGTGGCTGGGAAGCTGCTGCTCTGCAGGCCGGAGGAGTCTGCCCTTTGCGGTAACGCCCTGCTCTTGGCTCTGGTCTCTCCACAGTGCGCACTGAAGATGTCGGGACCAGTCTCTACTTTGTGAATGACTCTCTTCAGCAGGTGACCTTCTCCAGCACTGTCGGGGTGGTGATCCCCTGCCCGGCAGCAGGGTCCCCCAGCGCCGCCCTTCGCTGGTACCTCGCCACCGGGGACGACATCTACGATGTGCCGCACATCCGGCACGTCCATGCCAACGGGACGCTGCAGCTGTACCCCTTCTCGCCGTCAGCCTTCAACAGCTTTATCCACGACAACGACTACTTCTGCACCGCCGAGAACGCGGCGGGCAAAATCAGGAGCCCCAACATCCGGGTTAAAGCAGGTAGGGCCTCGTGCGGGCGCCGGGGCAAGGGCTGGGGGAGATGGCCAGACGCCCGTTTGGGTGCCCTGGCTGATTCTCTCCGTGCCATGCAGCTGCCGCACGGCGGCTGGCAGGGTGAGCTCGCGTGATGGGAGAACCGCTGACCGAGGGGGGCATTTCCTCCAGGGCTCGCTGGGGGCCAGGGCTGGAAGTGGGGACTCTTGAGTCCTGTGCCTGGTTCTGCTGCTGACGCTGGTGACCAGGGGCGAGTTGCTTCCTCCCGGAGACAACGAATGCCTGTTCACGGCCCAGCGTGCTCGGCAGATACGCGCGCTGATCCGCCTGGCACTTGGACAACCTCCGGGGAGCCCACGGCGGCTGCTCCTGGGCTTGGAAGGAGGCCCCTCTCGCGAGGCTCCCGCAGCTGCACATGCAGGGTCTGCTCCTGCCAAAGCAAGGGCTGGCGCACCTCAGTCTGCAGCGGCCGCTGCGTGTGCCTCCGTGGGGGGGACGACAGGCTGCGGCCCAGAGGCAGCACGGTGGCCCCAGAGCGCTAAGGGGAAGGGGAAGCTTCTGCCTGTATAGTCAGGTCAGGGGTCCCCTTCAGTGGCTTGCACGTGGCGTCGAGCCCCGGGCTCTGCAGAGACAGCCGGTCCCAGCAAGGCCCCAGACGGGGCACGGCTGCAGCTAGGACAGAGTCACTTTGCTGCATGGGCGCCACTAATGCAGGCAGAGGTGGCAGCCCCCGGGCCCAGCGTTGGCTCCTCCTCAGCCGGGGCTCTGGCTCTCTTTCCATAAGGAACATAAGAACGGCCGTACTGGGTCAGACCAAAGGTCCATCTAGCCCAGTAGCCTGTCTGCCGACAGTGGCCAGCACCAGGTGCCCCAGAGAGGGTGGACCGAAGACAATGATCAAGCGATTTGTCTCCTGCCATCCTTCTCCAGCCTCTGACAAACAGAGGCCAAGGACACCATTTTATCCCCTGGCTAATAGCCTTTTATGGACCTAACCTCCATGAAATTATCTAGCTTCTCTTTAAACTCTGTTATAGTCCTAGCCTTCACAGGCTCCTCTGGCAAGGAGTTCCACAGGTTGACTACACGCTGTGTGAAGAAGAACTTTCTTTTATAAGTTTTAAACCTGCTACCCATTAATTTCATTTGGTGTCCTCTAGTTCTTCTATTATAGGGAACTAATAAATAACTTTTCTTTATCGGCCCTCTCCACACCACTCATGATTTTATATACCTCTATCATATCCCCTCAGTCTCCTCTTTTCTAAACTGAAAAGTCCCAGTCGCTAACCTCTCCTCATATGGGACCCGTTCCAAACCCCTAATCATTTTAGTTGCCCTTTTCTGAACCCTTTCCAAGGCCAAAATATCTTTTTTGAGGTGAGGAGACCACATCTGTACACAGTATTCAAGATGTGGGCGTACCATAGTTTTATACAGGGGCAGTAAGATATTCTGGGTCTTATTTTCTATCCCTTTCTTAATAATTCCTAGCATCCTATTTGCCTTTTTGACCGCCGCTGCACACTGTGTGGAAGTTTTCAGAGAACTGTCCACAATAACTGGAATGAATGTGCCCAGGTGCTTGGGTGTCATCTTGCACCGCTGGGCTAGAGGCTTGTGGCTCAGGCCCAGGAGACCAAGGTTCTAGCCCCATCTCTGCTGCTAATTCTCTTCTCGGCCCTGGGCAACCCACTTGAATTCCTCCTGCCTTGCTTCCCGTCGGTGGGGTGAGGCCAGTGACGCTTGCCTGTCTCTCAAGAAGAGCATGAGTGGTCTGTTGTGCGGGCTCTGCAGCTGGGATGTGGTCCGTGGAACGTCTCCTAGCTTAGGGCTTCTCCCCAGCCTGGGGAGGCCCCTGAGCCTCTGACTGGGGGCCTGGAAGTGGGGCACGGAGTGAGCCTGTCTGAGCTGACACGGGACTCGTGGGGCGGCTGTGTGCGTGTGGGCTGACAGGCAGCGGGCGTGTGGCTTAGCGTGCTGGAGAGGCTTCTCCGGCAAGGCCGTGGGACTAGGACGGATGCTCTATTGCAAGAGGATCAATCGATGTCGGCACAGACAGCTAGTAGATACGAGGGCCGGGTGTTGGATAAACAGGGGGCGGGGTGCCAATAATGTTTCAAAAACTGCATCCGACCCAGGCCAAGAACAAAGGATAATTCAGGCCACTGGCTGGCGGGGGAGCTCTGCAGCGCGATTAGCAGGGAAGGCAGCGGAGGGCTGGCCAGCCTAGTGCTGCCAACTGAGGAGGGTCCGGGGGAAGCTGGCGGGAACAAGAGAGCATGGGCCTGCAGGGCGGGTCCCTGTCTGGCAACATCTGAGCCCCTTCGAGTGCTCGAGAGCCACAGGGACAAAAGCCTCCAGCACATCCCTATGAGCCGGTCCCAGAGCAAGGGAGGAGGGGCTTTCCCAGGGCGCTGCTGGGCCCGCACATGGGTCATGGCTCTAATAGCGGCAGTGCAGCCAGGTAGGGTGGAAGAGTAGTTGCAAGGACACTGAGCCCCATTCTCTTCCAGGGACTATGACCCGCCTGCAGCAGAACGAGAGGGGGTGTTTCATTTACTGCCCTCCTTGAGCCCTTCTGGAGGTGGGACATGGGTGCATACAGCCTGCATCCTGCCAGCTCCCTGTGAGTCTATGGCCAGACTGCTTTGCTCGCCAGACCCACGGCCACTCTGATGTAGCGGGACAGCAGGCTTGGCACGCGGGCCTGCGGAGCAGAGGAGAAGGCCACCGGCGTCTTCTCTCCAGCAACGGGTCACGGATGCCACTGAGACCTGGAGCGGCCCGGTGGCATCCGGCCTGCTGTGGAGACCAGACGCTGGATTAGATGGCCCAGCCCAGAGCCAGCTGTTTGAGAGGAAGGGGGAAGGAAGCTGCTGTAATCATCCTCACCCACGCGTCTGAGATGGGCTCTAGCTTTGCAGCAGGAGGGTTTCTCACCCTTCTCAGACTTGCCTTAGCATGAGTTACAGTAACTCCTGGAGAGTCCTGTAAGATTGTCCTGCCCCCCGCCGGCCCCCCAAATGCGGGGGGAGCCCCTGCCCCATTAACCCCTTCCTAAACCCTTGGATCTGCATTGCAGGCACCAGCCCAGCCGCCCCAAGGCTCCCAAGGAAACAAAAAGAGGGGGAACCCCGCCAAGTGCTGCTTTCCAGAGTGATTATAGTAAATTATTGACCAGGCTGAGGAGGGCTAATAGCCCGGGAATGACTTCAGTATGTAACCTATTAGAACCAGGGCTAGAGCACAGAATGCAGCCGGACGGACTAAAGGGCGTTTTTATTCTAATTCATTGTACTGCAGAGTAAACTCGCATTAAGGCCTCTCCGGCCCGAAGAGTGAATGATTCCCCAGCATTAGCAGGCTGGCTGTAAAGCACAGCGGAAGGGAGTGTGCCATGCGCGGGGTGTGTGTGTGTGGTAAGGGAGGGGGATGTAAATAAGTGTTTGTCAGATGTTGTGCATGGCTTGTGCCAACCCAGTTCTGGTGGAAGTTGACTGTCCCATCTGCGCATAATAAATAGCAATCCTAGCTAGAGACGCCGAGGGCAAGGTAACACTTCTATTGCCTCACCCACCTTGTGTGTCTAACATCCTGGGCCGACGCCGCCACTGCTGCCCCACATACCTGGCCCTTCTATGCAACATCTCATCCATCCAGCTGAAAATAGCCCTGTTCTGCTAATGGGGAAACTGAGCACGAGTGACTTGGCTGGGTCCAATGCCCTGTCTGCTCCCTGCAGAGTTCGAACCAGTGTGGGCTGGGGCCGGGTGGTGGGCTGCCCAGATAGGCTCAGTAGGCTGGCATGAGGCAGTATGTGGAGGGTGCTGTTGCAGCTTCTGCTCTCCCAACAGCCAAGCGGGGGTGGGGGCCTGAGAACAAGAGTGACTGGTACAACTCTGCAGGCCCCTGCCCCTAGCTGTTCCAGGGGATCCCGGGCCCAGCTGTGTTGCATCCGGCACGTGAGCAGCGCTCCCGCAGTCGGGTTTCCAGAACGGATGCTCCCGTCTAGAGTCCAAAATTCCTTTCCTGCGTCACCCCCTCCCCAAACCCTCCAGCCCTCGAGGAAGGACTTGAAAAGTGCTGCTTCTGCAGCACTGCCTGCCAGGGGGCCACGTGGGCCACCTTGTACATGGAAGCAAATGCTGGGGTGGGGGAGGGGGAAGGGATTCAATTTTCTTAGTCCCTACTAGGTTTCTAGAGGTGAAACTCTACCTCTGGTCACAACTGTGGGGTCCTGCTGGCCAGTGCCCCCGTTACTCCCTCTAGACACTGAGATGAGCCTGTGAGTGAGTCACTGGCAGGGCTGGGGACAGAGCCCAGGGGGCCTGACTCTAGCTCCTGCTCTAACTACTGGACTTGCTTGCCCTCTTTGGAGTGACAATAGGCAGCCGCGGCCTTCATCTCTTGTCTGAAGGGGGGGTGTTGCAAGCCGGATGACCAGGCTTTCAGCTGCCAGGCCTGGCTGGTAGACCAGGCCTCCTCTTCTCTTTCAGTGGGTGCCCATGAGACATGTGAACACGCTTGCAGGGTTCCTCAGGGTGCCACTGGGACCGCTCCGCCCCCGAGGGTCAGAATGAGTGGGGCTCGAGGAGACTTAGAAACGCTTTGCAAAAATCCCAAGGTGTGTGTCTGGAGCGTGTGCCTGTTCCCGCCCACTTCCCGAATGCCAGGCAGTTCCCCCTTCCCGGAAACCCCTCTTCCACCGCTTTGTAAGGGCCATCGGCTGGAAAAGCCCATCTGACCACGCTACACGGAGCGGGAAAGCTGGAAATCTGGAGATTTATCAGGGAGCTGGGATGATTCGAGGTCTGTGCAGGCTGCCTTCTAGTGAGTGACGGGCAGCGCTCAGGCTGTCCCCTTTGCCCAGGAGAGGGGATAAGGCGCACTCATTGCGGTTTACAAGAACCTACGTGGGGCAGAGACGTCCGATAGACAACAGCTCTTCAGTCTAGCAGCCCAGCCGCACAATCTAATGGCTGCAAGCGGAGACCAGACAAACAGGAAAATAGGGGTGCTGAGGCCCTGAGAGCCACCAGTAGGTGGCAGGAGAGTGCACCCGGGTGCTTTCCGGTTTCACTCCACACCAAAACCTAAAAGGCAGCGCCTGTGGGTGAAGCAACTTGCACGGGGTGTGGTGCATTCGCCATCACTCGGAGTCTTTCTTTAAAGACTGGCTGGATTTCCAAGGGTCCCTTCTAGCTCAGGCAGAAGTGACGGGCTGGAGGCAGGTTCTGGTGCAAGGCTGTCTGGCTTTGCTAAAGTAGGAAGGACCGGCTAGGTGATGAGATGGGACGCTTGCGTCTTTCACCATCTAGGAGGGAGGGAGCTGCCCCCATGTAACTAACAGGGCTCCTGCTAACCAAGCCACTCTGGTCCTCGAGCTGCCCCATGCTGCAGAGCCCAACGGGCCTGCCTCGCCCTGCCCCAGACTCTGGCCGCAGCAAGAAGGGTCTCCAGTGAAATTCACCCAAGAGTGCAGGGATTCTCGGCTCCAGGCCTGCACTAACTAGAAGTGTGAAAGGTGCACCATTGCCGGGGGATTGTGCCCGGCCCCACCACGCTCTGGGGCCAGTGGGGCTTCGGTCCTCGGAGAAGAGCCACGTCTTCCTGCCCGGATGCTGCCCTGCGCCCTGGCGGGCCACTCAGAGCCCTCCCGTGCTGAGCAGGGGCACTGGGAGCGCTGCGCAGCCCTGCAGCGAGACTGCTTCCCCATGGAGGGAGGAAGCTGAGGGCTGCAGCCAGGCGGGAGGCTGCGAGTCCCTCGGGGAGGTGCACCCAGGCTCCAGTTGGCAGAAACGCTCTGAGGTGGGAAATATCCGCTGTCCCTCTCCCGGAGCGGCTCGTCGCCATGCGGCGATTGCGAGGGCCATGCTGCTCTGGAAGTGGACCCCCCAGCCCACTGCCGTGCTAGCCTGTTGCTGTGGCCCTCTGTGGCCTGGCTGGCGTGGCATGGCCAGGAGGAAGGTGCAGTCATTGGAGTGCCCCTCTGCAGAGCCGTTGGCAGAAGATCTTTCTTGGCATCTCTCTCTTGCGTGGGCCCTGTGAGCCCATGGGCTGTTGAGGCCCCCGACGCAGGCGCGTACGTGACTACACCTTCCTGGGTGCGCGGGCCGGGCAGCCAACCTTCTGGCAAATGCTCAGAGTGTGGACTGGAGCGGTTTCAATGCACGTGTGCGGAGCAGCACAGCTTGGCGTTGGTGCCTTGACCACTGGCTGATCATCTGCTCTTCTCTCTCCAGTGTTCAGGGAACCGTACACCGTCCGGGTGGAGGACCAAAGGTCAATGCGTGGAAATGTGGCTGTCTTCAAGTGCCTCATCCCTTCTTCAGTGCAGGAATACGTTAGCGTTGTGTCCTGGGAGAAAGACACCGTTTCTATCATCCCAGGTAAGAGAGGAGCAGGAGGGGGGTCTCCAGTCTCCCCGCAGCTACACACTGCGTTGTCGTGTGCCTGAATTGTTGTCTGTGGCGCTTTCTTGGGTCGTGCTCTGTCCCTCAGCCCCCAAAGCAAGGGAGTTTGCTGATGAATCGGCTCTTTGGGAACACCGAATCTGTGGGTTTACGCTGGAAATGAGTGAGGTCTGACCGTGCCACACGTGCGGTGGGGCCGGTTGTATTTGTCAGGGCTGTGGCCTGTGCTCGGAGGCTCTGGGGTGTAAAGCTAAAGCGTGACAATACGTCCGTGTCTTCTGGGCTCTCCCGCCACTAGTGACCACGGGGAGTCAGAGGCACCTGTACCCTCCATCCTCTGGGAGCGGGGCTTCACAGTCGCCCACCTGAGGAGTAAATAGGAAAGTCTCTCTCGTGACTCTTTGCGTCCCTTCCAGTCCAACCGGAAAATCCCATTTCACAACCGTGGCTCCTGCCAGCAGGGGTGTGCAGGGCCCCTGTGCTGCCTGTCTGTCTGTGCATCCCGAGCGCTCCTGTCCGTGGTGCGGTTGCTGCCCACTAGGACTCGTGGGCAGGGAGGAGTAATGGGCCCCGCTCTGTCTGCGGGGGAGGTGAGTGCGCAGAGGACGCGTGCCACCAGCATGTGTGACTGGCGAGGTGGCTGTGCCGATACCCCCTTGTGGGGTGTGGGCTAGTGGCTGCAGTGGCTTGGGGGGAAAGCCTTTGATTGGAGGCCGTGCTCCAGCGGGACCTGGGCCTGAGGAATCCAGCTCCTGGGACCATTTTGGCCAGGTGCGGGGCATCCTCTCTCCCCGAAAGCCTAGTGGGCGGGGCTCCATGCCACGTGGGACTGGCCCATGGGGGAGCCACATGGGACTGACCCATGCCAGGCTCTGCTCCCAGGAAGTGCAGGACGAGTCCAGGGCCAGGTTCTGGGGTGTCTGCACGGAGAGTGGGGCGGCCCATTGCAGTGACGTGGGAGGCGAGGCTCCACACTGCCCTTGCACTGAGGGTGCGGGGTCTGAGCGGTCAGGGGGAGCCTGTAGCTGTTCAGTGCTTGGGCCTATTCCCTTCACGGAGGAGGGCTGGGTTGTGCGGCCGGGACCATGCGCCTGAGCGTGATCCTCTGGAAAGGGCGCGCAGGCTCCCCGGAACTTCAGCCGGGCCCGACGCGTCACACCCGGCTCCCTCTTCTTTTGCAAACC
Source organism: Rafetus swinhoei (assembly GCA_019425775.1). Lineage (NCBI taxonomy): Eukaryota > Metazoa > Chordata > Testudines > Trionychidae > Rafetus > Rafetus swinhoei. Next base: position 18,821,318 of record CM033429.1, on the reverse strand, counting down.
AGTGCAGATTTGGCAACATCAAAACACTTGACAACTTCACGTCTCTTGCACCAGACTGTTTGGGTTGGAAACAAACCCTTGGGAAGAAACAGCAACGTTTTGTTTTGTTTTGCTGGTTTCAAAACACAGTGGCTTGGGTTTTGGTTCCTATTGATGTTTCAAACTTTCCTCTTTGCCTTGTATTTAACCCCCTCCGGAGCATTACAAATGTCCGGCATTGGAACGCAGCGTGCCAGGCAGAACCCACCCGCCAGGCCCATCCCGAGTTGCCATTGAGAAATCTGCCTTTTGCCAGCTCTGCTCCAAATCATGCCTGCTTCAACGGACAAGCCCTAGGGAATTGTCGAGGGGGAGGGAGGCTGGGAAGCTCCCTGGAAGAGGAGGCTAGCCCCCCCCACCGATGTGACCTTTTTGGTGGGCACATTGTTGTTTGAGCAGAAGAACAAAAGGCTGCATGAAGTGCTCATTGATTTGTGAGCAAGTCGCGCACAGAAACAGTTGCGGCTTTGCTCCGTTGCCTGATGCTCTCGTGTGCTTGGCGGTTGCCTGGTGCATTGATGGTGCGGCGTTTGCAGTGAGAGGCTGGGAGGCAGGGTTCGCTGGGCCATGTGCAAGGTGCTGCACTGAGCTGGGCGTGTTTCCACCTGCCACCCGCCCTGAGGTTTGTGTGCGGCTCAGTACAACTTAGCATTGCTGCTCCCCCAGCGAGCGGCGGGGCACCCCCGCACGAGTGCTGGTTGTAGGTGGGCTCCAGGGCTCTTCGGGTTGTGAGGGTGCCCCTGGCCTCTGTTTGCTAGAAGCTGGGAACGGGGCTGGGGGGACGGCTTGAGGATTCCCTGTTCTGCTCATTCCCTTTGGAGCACCTGGCACTGGCCACTGCTGGCAGAGACCCGGCTCCGTGGGCCTCTGGTCTGCCCTGGCACGTCTGCTCTAACCCGAGTGGGGCGGGCAGCGGGAGAGGTTCCTCTGTCCTGGGGTGACCTTCTGGCTCTCTGCTCGGAGACGGTATTGATGGCAGCGCTGGCCTACCGCGCAGCACGTGTACGCTAGTAGTAAAGCCGTCAATACGGCTGGCTCTGGGGATCCGGAAAGAATTAAAGGATTTTGCCCGAAGTTAGTGCACTGTGTTTGATATTTGCTCACAGGTCAGTCAATAGGAAGAGCCCTCGGGAGCGCGGGACGGCTGTAGTTGGGATGTTGCCGATGGGCTGGGCTTTTGGCGGCTTGGCCGCTTGCCTCTCGGTGCTTAGTAAAGCGCTTCGTGCCTTGCACGCGAGTGCCACCGCCAGTTCAGCTCCGGGTGCAAAGCTGGAGCCGTCTCTCGGAGAAGCAGGTGTGCTCTGGGCTTGGCCGCCCTCAGGAGGACTGTCTCGGTGATGCGCTCGCCTGGTGAGTGGCATGGGGCTACTGCGAGGGCGAGATTCAGCCCAGCCAGCCTGGGGACGTGCGCTTGGCACCTCGCTGCATCATCTCCCGGCAGGGCAGCTGGCTTTCCCAGTGGGACTCGGCTGGCTCAGGGATCTGCCATTCAGTGCGGTGGTCCTGTGCCGTGTGGTGGATGCCGGGGACTCGAGCTGGAGGGCGGGAGCAATATTTGTTCACACATTCGTGGCGTTTGGTGTTTGGTTTCCCCGCAAGCCGCTTCACTGTGAGGTTTACCCTGTTTTCCACCCCCGGGGAGTTCTGGTGACGCTTCTGACTAAGCTGGGAGGGGCCGAGGGGAGTGGTGGCTGTCTGGCCGCGGGGCCTTTCCCTAGCTGTGGTGGGGTCAGTCCTGCTTGGGGCCAGGGCGGCGCACGGGCCGAGGAGAGGGGAGAGCTGCGAGAATAAACGCCTGCTGTCGCAGTGCAGGGAGCTCTGGAACCCAGCCGGGATCTAGGGGAGGCGAGGTTCTGGGAGACTTGGTCTAGCTGGTGTAACTAGCTGCTGGTCTAGGCCAGCGGGGGACTGGCCACCCAGCACCGCTGCATGCGCGCCAGCCTAGAGTAGCTCCAGGGCAGCCTGGCTCCTTGCTGGTTTGCAGGGCTGCCGTTAACCGGGCCTTCGTCCCGCGGCGTCCGTGCCTGTGCCCCGCTGGAGTCTAGCGCTGCTTCCGTTGCCTGTGCTGGGGTGGCCAGGTGTCCGGGATTGAGCCGGGCAGGCCGGTATTTTCACCTCCTGGCCGGAAAACATTCCGAGAATACCGGGCACCTACAATGGCCCGTACTTTGTGATTCTTTCCCGGCCCGGAGCAGGGAGACAAGATGGCGGACGGCCGCCAGCAGCCTGTTAGGGCCAAAAAGTCTCAAAACCATTTCTTAAAGGGGCCATGCTGATTTTTTTTATTTTTAAATTTTTTTTGCTTAATAACTCTCAGGGTCATTTTTTCCTCAGCTGCTTTAGTCTCCCCCTTTTTCTCTCTCAACAGAATTTTTTCCCCAGTGGGTTTTTTGGGGGGGAAGGGGGAATGGAGGTGGCGGTTGTGTTCTGTATTTTTGGTTAAACTATCTGGCAACCCTACCTGCAGTTGGCGGGGGGGGGGGGGGGACTTGTCTCCTAAAGACCCCTGCCAAGTAGAATTGGCCCAGGCAGCCGCGCTGTGTGGCCCTGACTTACCCACCAGCTCTTGGGCAGTGAGGCCTTAAGTGACTCTCTGTGGCCACTGGAGCAAACGGCACGTGGCTGAAGAGGTGCGGTGGGGTTCAGATCTCTGCTCATCTCGCACCTCTTCCTGGAGGATGCTGTGTCTGCGACCGTGTCCCTGTGTCAGGGACGTGCAGTTGCTAGTGTTTGCTCTGTAGTGGAACTGCTGTCTCCCTTCCAAGGGCGGCAGGGCCCCACAGCAGCCTGGCTGTGGCTCTGTCACGTGGCCAGGACCGAACTAGCCCTGCTTTGGCAATATGTTAGGGCCCAGCCAGGCTTCCAACAGGAGCAGGGCCCCATGCGCAGCTGGGACTCTGGGGAAGAGCCCTCAGGCTGTTTTGTTGCCCTGCCTCCAGGCACAAGTGTGTCCCGTTCCCTCCCACAAATGCGAGCGTGGGCCACCAGGGGCCTTTATCTGAACCCTGCTCTGTTCCTTCCCTCCGAGCTGCCAGGTAGCCTCTCACCGACTGGTTGGTCCCCCCGGCCCCTGGTTACCAGTGCAGCCAGGGACCGTTGTCATCTGATGGCTCTTCAGCGCCCTGGCGGGCAGAGAGGGAGAGGCCCTGCTAGGAGCGGGATGAAGTGAGTGTCTGCCACAGCTTCCTCACTCGGCTCTTCTTAGCCAGACTCCAGGAGAGCGGCCCCCTCGCCCGCTGGCGCGCCGCACAGGCCTGGTGCGAGCAATGCTTGTCCCGCTGCTGCCCGGTGCTAGCTGCCCTCTCGGGCAGATGGAGCAGGCCAGTGTTCGGGCCTGACCCTGGGCTTCCTTTGCACAGTCGGTCTGTTGGCACGTGGGCTGGTTGACCTAGTGCCCTGCCTTTGCGTGTTCCTGACCTGGGCTGGCACTTCAGTTTTGCAGTTTGTGCCAGATGGTTAGATCTGGGGACGAAATGCGAGCGGAACAATTGTAACATCTTAAAGCAATAATTACCCTGAAGACCGAATATATAAATTGTGGAGCATCAACACAAGCAACATACTTGCCATTGGATTATAAATATTGCATCTGCCCAAAGCTGGTTTTTTATTTGCTTTCGTGTTAAGGCTAAAACTGGATTCACTGGGGCTTTGTTCTGAGCTCTTGTGATCCTCAGAGTCTATCCTGGGGGGGGGGGGGTTATTAGTGCTGGGTGGGCTCTGATTGCTTTCAGTGTTGTTAAATACAACCAACCAAAACTGGTTCTGAAACAAAGCCCTTTTCTGCCTGAAAACCTGTGTTGTGAACTGAAGGTCAAACCTACCAATGCATCACTCTCCTGAAGTCATCCCCTTCCGAAGAGAAGATCTATGCAAGGACACCTGCTTTGAAAAGTCAATCTGGGCAGTAGCACCAAGCTAGCCGTGTGGCCTAGTGTGTTACCGCGAGCCTGCTCCGCTTACTGTAGCGGCCTGCGTCTGCCCTCCAAACTTGGCTTTGGCCTGGCAGGGAAGGCGTGTGTCTGCGTGTGACCAGTAGAGACGTGTGCCTGTTCTTGGCGTGCTCCAGCAGGAGAGACGTGAGAACGGCCAGACTGGGTCAGACCAAAGGTCCATCCAGCCCCGCGTCCTGTCTGCCGACAGTGGCCAATGCCAGGTGCCCCAGAGGGAGTGAACTGAACAGGTAATGATCAAGCAATCTCTCTCCTGCCATCCATCTCCACCCTCTGACAAACAGAGGCCAGGGACACCATTCCTTACCCATCCTGGCTAATAGCTAAGGGTACATCTACACTAGCCCCCTAGTTCGAACTAGGGAGGCTAATGAGGGCGACCAAAATTGCAAATGAAGCGCGAGATTTAAATATCCCGCGCTTCATTAGCATGTTCCCGGCTGCTTGCCATTTTGGAAATTGACTAGCCCGGAAGAACTGCCTGCATCTACATGCGGCAGAGAAGGGTGATTCCGAAATAAACCCCTTACTTCGAATTACCAGTTAAACCTCATTCCAACTAGGCGGCTAGTGTAGACGTACCCTAACAGAGTCCTAAATCTCCATTACAACTGGGCCAAACAAGTTTTTTGATGGGGGGTGGGGGAGAGGGACTGGATTTTTGAGAAGTAAACCTTTTCCATGGGGTGTTTCTGCCTCATTAACATTTCCCATCCCCCCGCGCCCTTTGGAAAATGTTTGGAAAACTGGAAAAAGTCTGACTTTCTGAGCAGCTTTGCTTGCCGGGGCTCACGACACATCCTATGCGTAGGGGGTCTGGCACTGGCTGAAGGTGGGGAAGATAAGGCAGCCGCCGAAGGTAGCAAAGTGGAGAGGGTTCACCAGTGGCTTAATGGAGATGGTATCGGTCTCTGGAGCCTGGTGTTGTGGGTTTTAGTCCCCCCAGGAGCAGCTGGGTAGGTAGCACCTGCTAGTGCTCAGAATGTCTGGCTAGAGCCATGTAACTGGGGTGTTGGGCTTAGGGATAGGTTTGGTGAAGGGGGTCTGAGTGCAAAGCCAGGGTAGGCCCCAGCCTTCAAGCGAAATGGCCCTCCCCTTAGGAGAGCCTAAGGGTGGTGGTTCTGATCTAAGACTCTGGCAGCCTTGGGCTGCATGCAGCCTGGGTCTAGAGCTCCCCAGAACAGGAAGGGGGCTAGGACCAAGTTGCCCCGTCTCTACAAATAATTGTCCGCCCTGATGTAAAAGCCCGCTTGTGCTGAGTTCGGCCCGGCAGCCCACAGCAACATGTGCACTGGGCTTGGGGTCCATGTGCAGTGGTAAGCTGGGGTGTTAAACTCCTCTTGGCTCCTTCCTTTGCTTTTCCGGCAAGTTACAAATGGAAAAGGAATGGGGTGTCTCTCTCCCCCCATGACTGACCCAAGTCATCCATGAGCTTTTCCTTTTGCAGCGGTGCTAACTGCTGGAGTGGCAGCTGAGTACGGCTCTCCTTGACCCCCTCGGTCTCATGCTTGTGGAGGGACTAATTCCCTTTTGGGGGGGGCGAGTGGCCGAGCTTGTGAAAATGCTTCCTTTGGGGCAGGCTCGAGGCAGTTTCTTTGTGCTTCCACAGAGTTTTATTTCTCCCCACTCTCCACATTTTAGACTCATAGAATCATAGAACACTAGAACTGGAAGGGACCTCGAGAGGTCATCAAGTCCAGTCCCCTGCCCTCACGGCAGGACCATGCACCATCTAGATCAGTGGTTCCCAAACTTTTCGGCATCATGCCCCCTTTTTGATATTTGAGAAACCCTCATGCCCCCCCCCCCAAAAAAAATACCAGCAAAACTTGAGGGGGGGAAAAAAAAAAGGACTGACTGGGGCCAAAAAACAAAATGCCCTTTTAAGAGCAGAACAGGCATTGCTCTTTTAAGGTGGCCATTTTGAAGTCTGTCCCAGCAGCTCTGTCTCTTTCTTTGGGGGCGATTGAAGCAGGGGGAAGGGCTGGGTTGCCTTGTGCCCCCCCTGGAATTTCTTCACGCCCCCCAGTTTGGGAACCCCTGGTCTAGACCATCCCTGACAGGTGTCTGTCCAACCTGCTCTTAAATATCTCCAGTGATGGGGATTCCACAACCTCCCCAGGCAACTTATTCCAGTGTTTGACCATCCTGACGGGCAGGAACTTTTTCCTAATGTCCAACCTAAACCTCCTTGCTGCAGTTTAAGCCCATTGCTGCTTGTCCTATCCTCAGAGGCCAAGGAGAACAAGTTTTCTCCCTCCTCCTTGTAACACCCTTTTAGATACTTGAAAACCGCCTCACATCCCCTCTCCGTCTTCTCCTTTCCAACTAAACAAGCCCAGTTCTTCCAGCCTTGCCTCATAGCGCATGTTCTCTAGACCTTTCATCGTTTGTGTTGCTCAGACACATTCCCACGGCAAGCCCCCGCCAAACTGCTGCATTTAAGTCATTTTGTGTCCAAATGTTGACATTTCTACAGAGGCACCGGTTGGATCTGGACGGCGGTGTGCATGTGGCATTCTTTGGGGTGGGGGCTGGATTTGATGCTTGCATCTAACTTCACAAGGAGCAATGGTCTCAAGTTGTGGTGGGAGAGGTCCAGGTTGGATATTAGGAAAAACTATTTCACTAGGAGGGTGGGGAAGCACTGAATGGGTTCCTAGGGAAGTAGTGGAGTCTCCATCCCTAGAGGTGTTTAAGTCTCGGCTTGACCAAGCCCTGGCTGGGTTGATTTAGTTGGGATTGGTCCTGCCTAGAGCAGGGGGCTGGACTTGATGACCTTCTGAGGTCTCTTCCAGCTCTATGATTCTATGATTCACGGCATGAACTGACCCGAGGTCACTTAAATCTGCCCAGTTTCTTCCTTGGCATAATGGATGGGTTCATGCTTGTGCTTTCTTCTGCCCGCTACTGGGCAGAGCTGGAGCTGCCAGAGCTCTGGCATTTGTAGCAGTAAAGGAAGATGTTCCTGTTGCTCAAGGGGCAGAGACCTGTGCTGTTTGAGGAGGGCAGAGTGCACGTCTGTCCTTAGCTATAGCCGTGATGTGCAGGGTAACTTGACGATTGAACTCGAAGGTCACCGCTGGCCTGGAAGGGCACCGAGTGCCTAGAGAAGGCTATTGCATGGTGTTCTCCCCAGGGGGAAGAGCCCCTTTTAATGCTGGACAATGTGTCTTTTGGGTTTCACATTCTGTCTTTATGGCTGCTCCAAATTATTTCAATCAAAGGCATTAGGCAGAATTTGAGGCTCGTGGTCTCTTTCGCGGCTAGTTAACAGCACAGAACTGTTTGATCTGCAACGGGCGCCTCTGCTTCGCCTGCTCTGGTTAGCTCCTGACAAGCAGCTCTCACCAGGAGCACCTGCTACGTGCATCTCAGAAAATATTTAAAACAATTGCAGAAAAAGGCTGGACCCCTATGTCCTGCTATTGCAATGGCTTTCTGGCTGCTTTTTTCTTTTCCTAGCCAGCTGCATTATTTGGTTAACTTGGCAACACTGTAACTTACCCTGAAATCAAAGATAAATTCTTTATAAAAGGTTATCCTGTGCATAAATCATCATTAGTCTACCTCATTTTTGTTTAATGCCTACCTAACTGTGCTGTAGTGTAAAAATGTGTGTTTAGTGAAGTCAAGGGTTGCAGAGAAATTACAGGGTTTTCAAAAACCCATTTGCTTTGCTGGTGCTCACATCAAAATCAATCTTGCCTTTAGTTCTCAACCTCCTAGCAAACATGCAGCACCACTCGCTGAGTTCTGGCATTTAAAGTTGGGTAGCATTTATTCAGAATAAGCCAACAGTGCTTACAGAGTGGCGGACTACGTATACGATTGCATTTCACACCAAGGTTGTGATTTTTGAACTCTGTTGCTAGCATCAAATCTGGGCTTTTTGGGAAGGGGGAGCTGCAGTATGTTTTTTTCTCTGGGTTACTCTTTCCTCCAGGGAGGGAACTGATGTGTGGAAACTCTTGCACAGTAAAACTTCAGTTTTGAGCAGTGAATGAGGTGGTTTTTTGTAAGGAGTAAACCATCCAGCCATTCTAGATTGGATCATACTGAGAAGTCTAGGAAGTACATGCAAAATTTGTTTTAAAATATGGATCATCTCTTTCTGATTTTATTTCTCATAGAGCCACGCTGCTAGTGTGAGCAACTGATGCTTCTTTAGAATTGTTGTGCTCTAGTATCGTGGCAGCTCGTTAGGTACCAACAAAATCTTGACTTTACAAAATCAAAAACTGTTGCCAGAGCTGATTCAAATGTGGAATGCAAGGTTCTTTTTCACAAACTTCATCTATTTGTAATAAAAATGTCAGTGTGAATTTTTGTCGGTAGTTAATTTTTGAAATGTTTTGACCAACTGTACCTGCAGCAGCTTAGATCTGGATTTAATTTGTCCTAGCCAGCCTATTTCTGTCCCCCTTCTCCTCCATCTCCTGTGTTTGGAATATGTGTGGAGGCCTAGAAATCTTCTTAAACTCCTCTCTGCACTGGCTTTTGTGGCCATCTAGGAAATGAAACTGACATGGCATTTTAATGGTTAAATATGCCCACTTTTCTCATGTATGTTTTAATCTTTCCGCTGTTGCACCTTGGAACATCTGTCACATGCTCTATTTTCTCTGTGATATTGGAAGTAAATGTAACTATATTAAAATTCCATTTTAATCTGTCTCCGCGTGTAATGAGAGTCTAGAGACACAGCATGAGGCTATCGAAAATTAAAAACACCAGTAGTATTTATGGGTCTAATGTTGCTCCAGCTTGTCCCTTTATATTCCGCTGCATTGGAAATGAAACGCGTTTGCATTATAGCTCAGACCCTGGTGGCAAGCAGGTGGCACGGGCTGCAGAACAGAGGGTGGCATGGAAAGATGATCCAAGGCACAGAATAACCAGAACCTAGATAATTAAGTATTGTCCTTTATCAATAGGCTCTTTTCAGAGACCATCAATCTTGTGTTACTGGAGAAAGCTGGAAGCCCGGCAGAATAAACACTGCAGGAAGCGGTGAAAGGCAATCCTTGTTTGTGTGTTTATCTTCGTGGGGAAGGGCGGGGATAGGAGATAACTTGCAGGGTGTATTTACCAGCTGCCATCTTCTGTTTGTTTTTGCTTGGAAACAAAATAACTCTAACCGTTGCATCCCCCTCCTTCGGCCTGCGGTTTGGAATGAGGACGGATGCATTTGTATTATCCCCCTTCTTTGGGGGCACCTGAGGATGCTGAACGCTCAATGAGTTTCTGCATCGCTTGTGGCTGGAACCTATGAAGTTTACATTGCGCAGAAATCGGGGGAAAGGGTTCAGACCGCTGGCATGGGGCTCTCTGGGCAGGTGGAGTGCCAGCCTCAAGCCATCTTGCTTTGTTGAGTGCACGCCCCCACCCCCATTTTTCACCATGCACTTGGCTGGGCGGCGCTTTTGTGCGTACAAAATCCACGTTTGTGCAAGCACATTGGACAGGTGGCTGCCTGGCTGGTGAGTGCATGAAGCCAGTTGAGCGCACAGTGTCCTTGCTGAGCTGCCTGGAGGCCCATGTGTGCGAGCGATCAGGCTGAAGCTGAAACCTTGGAGGCCCTGGCAAGGTTCTCAAGCCCTGGAGCTGATTGATGGCCCAGTCCCAAGTCTGCTGCTGCCTTCAGAAGCCAAGGGCGGGTTTATCCATAGTGGGAAGGCCACCCATTTGGAAGTGGGGTGTTTGCCGGAATTGGGGATACTCCGTGCCAAGCGGGCAGCCCACCATGTGCAAATGTCGCCCTTTTTTGACCAGCCAGGGAATTACAGAGCATAAGAACATAAGAACATAAGAACTGCCGTACCGGGTCAGACCAAAGGTCCATCTAGCCCAGTATCCTGTCTGCCGACAGTGGCCAGCACCAGGTGCCCCAGAGGGGGTGGACTGAAGACAATGATCAAGCGATTTGTCTCCTGCCATCCCTCTCCAGCCTCTGACAAACAGAGGCCAAGGACACCATTTTATCCCCTGGCTAATAGCCTTTATGGACCTAACCTCCATGAAATTATCTAGCTTCTCTTTAAACTCTGTTATAGTCCCAGCCTTCACAGCCTCCTCTGGCAAGGAGTTCCACAGGCTGACTACACGCTGTGTGAAGAAGAACTTTCTTTTATTAGTTTTAAACCTGCTACCCATTAATTTCATTTGGTGTTCTCTAGTTCTTCTATTTAGGAACTAATAAATAACTTTTCTTTATCGCCATCTCCACACCACTCATGATTTTATACACCTCTATCGTATCCCCTCAGTCTCCTCTTTTCTAAACTGAAAAGTCCCAGTCGCTTTAACCTCTCCTCATATGGGACCCGTTCCAAACCCCTAATCATTTTAGTTGCCCTTTTCTGAACCCTTTCCAAGGCCAAAATATCTTTTTTGAGATGAGGAGACCACATCTGTACACAGTATTCAAGATGTGGGCGTACCATAGTTTTATACAGGGGCAGTAAGATATTCTGGGTCTTATTTTCTATCCCTTTCTTAATAATTCCTAGCATCCTATTTGCCTTTTTGACCACCTGCACACTGTGTGGAAGTTTTCAAAGAACTGTCCACGATAACTCCAAGATCTCTTTCCTGATTTGTCGTAGCCAAATTAGCCTCCATCATACTGTACGATAGTTGGGGTTATTTTTCCCAATGTGCATTACTTTACACTTATCCACATTAAATTTCATTTGCCATTTTGTTGCCCAATCACTCAGTTTGGTGAGATCTTCTTGGAGTCCCTCACAGTCTGCTTCTGTCTTGACTATCCTAAACAGTTTGGTATCATCTGCAAACTTTACCACCTCATTGCTTACCCCTTTCTCCAGATCATTTATGAATAAGTTGAAAAGGATTGGTCCCAGGACTGACCCTTGGGGGACACCACTAGTTACCCCTCTCCATTCTGAAAATTTACCATTTATTCCTACCCTTTGTTTCCTGTCTTTTAACCAGTTCTCAATCCATTAAAGGACCTTCCCTCTTATCCCATGGCCATGTAATTTACACAAGAGCCTTTGGTGAGGGACCTTGTCAAAGGCTTTCTGGAAATCTAAGTATACTATATCTACTGGATCCCCTTGTCCGCATGTTTGTTAACCCCTTCAAAGAACTCTAATAGATTAGTAAGACAGGATTTCCCTTTACAGAAACCATGTTGACTTTTGTCCAACAAATTATGTTCTTCTACATGCTTCACAATTTTATTCTTTACTATTGTTTCGACTAATTTGCCAGGTACTGAAGTTAGACTTACCAGTCTGTAATTGCCCGGATCGCCTCTAAGCAGTCAGCTTAGCTTCTGTATCGGGAAAGATAAAGGAGCAAATAATGAAGGAATCAATGTGCAGCCATCTAGAAGGCACTAAGGTGATCAGTAATAGTCAAGAACAAATCATTTCAGACCAACCTGGTGGCTTTCTTTGACAGGCTAACAAGCCTGGTGGATAAGGGGGAAGCAGTAGATGTGGTATAGCTAGTGTTTAGTAAAGCATTTGATACTGCATCACATGACCTTATTAACAAACTAGGGAAATCCAACGTAGCTGAAGCTATTATATGGTGGGTGCGTAACTGGCTGGAACACTGTTCCCCAAGAGTAGTTGTCAATGGCTCATTGCCATTATAAGTGGGGTTCCGCAGGGGTCTGTTTTGGGACCTGTTCTGTTCAATATCCTTATCAGCAATTTAGATATTGACATACAGAGCACATGTATTGTTTCCAGATGCTACCAAGCTGGGAGGGGTTGCAAGTGCTTTGGAGCAGTGTTTCTCAACCTTTTTTTTATAAAGTACCCCCTTTTAAAAAAATATTATAAGTACCCCCAGTACCTACAGTTTTTAGACACAAAATTTTTTTTTCTACTTTTGCAACACATTTGTTTAAACAACTTAATTGTAGCTGGGCTGGCAATTTAAATTTTTGGGTGTAAAAAGTACAAAAATAATAAAGCTCTGTAAAACTTAAAACCAAAATTCAGTTTTCTTCAACTTTCAGTTGTGTTGCTGTACCCCCCAGACTTCTCTCGAGTACTCCTGAGGGTACTCGTACCACTGGTTGAGAAACACTGCTTTGGAGGATAGGCTCATAATTCAAAATGACCTGGACAAACTGGAGAAATGGTAAATAGGAGGAAGTTTAATAAGGACAAATGTAAAGTGCTCCACTTAGGAAGGAACAATCCATCTCTCCCACACAGAATAGGAAGGGACTGTCTAGGAAGGAGTACGGAGAAAGGGATCTAGGGATCACAGTGGACCCCAAGCTAAATATGAGTCAACAGTGTGACACTGTTGCAAAAAAAGCAAACATGATTCTAGGATGCAGAAGTGTTGTGGGCAAGGCACGAGAAGTCATTCTTCCGCTCTACCCTGCCTCAGTTGGAGTATTGTGTCCAGTTCCGGACACCACGTTTCAAGAAGGATGTGGAGAAATTGGAGAGGGTCAGAGAAGAGCAACAAGAATGGTGAAAGGTCTAGAGAACAGGAGCTATGGGGGAAGACTGAAAGAATTGGGCCTGTTTAGTTTGGAAAAGGCTACCCCCTTGAAATCTTGACCTCGTCCTACTACTTACAGGCTTTGTACCTATGGTTGCTATTTGCTTCCTTTCCCGGGAGGTGCTGTAAATACAAGGCTGCTCCTCTAGCTGTCAGTGAATGGAGCAGAGCAGACACGTGGTCGTTGCTGGCTTTCATGCATCCTTCATTTGTCTGTGTGGTTTTTCTGCACGAGTCCTATGAAATGGCTTCCCTTCCCTTGGTGCTGGTGTGGACTCCCCTCCTCAGGCGTGGTGCAGGCTGCTCTCAAGTGAGGCGAGGCCCCGCTGGACGGCAGGACATCGTGGCTCATCTCGCTGGTGGTGCAGATTGCCTGGTGGAGGAGTATGGGGCTGGTCCTGCTCCCGGCTCTGACAGTGCCGTGATGAGAGCTATAGCCCGGCCTAGAAAGAGGCATCGGGACCTTTCTGTGTCGTGCCTTGTCTGGCCAGCGCTCCCCAGAGAGCAGGGACCAGAAGGAGCCGTGGCCACGTGTTGGCAATGGGGACGCGCAGGTTCCAGCTGGCCCGGGGAGAGAGTCCAGGGAGCAGGTGCAGTGGGAGAGGGGACAGGGCCGGCCGGGCCAGGGCTTGAGTGAAAGGTCAGCAACCGCTGGCTTCCCTTGCGGCCTCTCTTTTTCCTCCTCCTCCTCCTCCGCTAGCCACGGAGCGTGCAGGAGATGCCCTGCTGTCTCAGCTGCTGGGACTGTTCCCGCCTCCGCTTCCCCAAGCAGCCACGGTGGGCATCTGGCGCCCCGCTGTTGGGACCACGCAGCAGGCCGTCCCTGCGCCTATGAGCCTGCACTCCACCGGCCTCAGCGGCAGGCCAGGGATCAGGCGGGTGAGCAGGCTGGTGGGGAGGGTCCTGGCAGGTCTGGGCAGGGGAGGCTGGGGGGGTGGATTCCCTGTGCTCAGGGGTGCCAGGCTGTGACGTCTTTCTTGTGACACTCATGACCTCAGCCAGGAGAGCTGCTCAGTGTGGCCACAGGCCCGGCGGAGAGGCAGTGGGGGGCGGAGGTTGAGCCCCTGTGCGCTGCCAGTCACCTGGTCCTGGGGCCGGGCCCTCTCGCTGCCATGCCCATCGCGGGAAGCTGCCCCGCGACGGTGGCTTTGGCGTCTGGGGAAGTGTCTCCCCTTCCCCACTGGGCCATGGAGCCAGCGGTGTCTCTGCTCCGGCAGCTTGTGGGGCGCAGACCCTGCGTGCCCACGGGGGCAGGCGCGAAGGGCAGTGCAGGCAGGGAGCCTGGCCTAGGCGTGTAGCGTGCAGGCATGCCAGTCGGCGCCCCATGTGCCTCCCCGCTGCCGGAGCCTTTTCCTGCAGCCTCAGCCATTTGCCTTCTCCTGGAGCACCTCGCTGCAGCAGAGAGACACCTCGCTGCAGCAGGCAGCTGCACGCACCCTACCCGCTGCTGCCAGTGCAGACGGCCGCTGGGCGCACGCGCCACGCTTGGCCCTGCTCCCTCCTGGGCATTCAGCCCTCAAAGTATTTTACACTCCTGTAGCCGGAAGGCAAAGAGCAGTGTGGCCTAATGATTCCATCGGGGTGCCTTGAGTCAGGGTTCTGCGCCCAGCTCTGCTACTCACTTGCTATGTGAGGCCTCAGCTCTGCAGAGCAGGTGCTGGCTTTTACGTGGCCACTGGCATGTGTAAATGCGTCTGAGACTGAGTCACGTCACCTCTTCCTGCTTCCTTCCCCCTGCCCGTGACGGGAGGCTCAAGTCTGTCCTGCTCACGGTTTGGTGCCGGAGCACAGCTGTGAGAGGAAGGCCTGATAGGTGCGCACAGGGTTATGAATTCGTATCCAGCATCCCGCTGGGATGGGCTGGCTCCTGGCTGAACTGGCACTGGGACGTTTCGGGGTGTTGTATCCCTGCAACTCCTCCGTGCCCCCTGCCCTCTCGGCAGGTGCCCTGTCCTCCCCCGCTCCGCCCTTCCAGGGCAAGACACGTGCCCAGACCTGCTACCGAGGGAAGTCGCTCCCGGCGCTGTTCTCACCAAGTGGGGCGAGATTCTGTCTGAAATAATTCCGTCCTTCCCCAGAGAGTTAGCGTGAATTTTCTCTAATCGCCATGGCAACAGATAAAAAAAGGTGTGAGCACATCTCTGTTTGCCGTGATAATTCAGATTTATATATTCAGATCAGATTGGGAGTGCGATGCTTTAAAGGGAACAGATGCAGCAGGCAGCGCGCCTGTAAATAACGGGCCACCAATGTTTGATGCGCCTGCCCTTTAAGACGGCAGAGCAGTTTCCTGCAGGATTTTTTGGAATATAATTATTCCAGCAAACCCATTTGAACGGCGCTCATTATAGCCCTGGTCATGCAGAGTCATGTTGGAGGCAACCGCACCCGCCACGCACGGGGCTGAAATGAGGACATAAAATGCGTGTGAGCGGCATGGGGAAGGGCCCTGTCTCTTCCCGGCGCACCCCTGGAACAGCTGCCCACGCCGCCAAGATGAGGCAGGCTAGCGAGAGTGCCGGGGTGGGGGGCGCTGCGGCAGCCGGGCCCCCGCCGAACGGGGAAATGGCCAGGCTGAGCTTTCCCCCCGCGTGCACTGGGTGCTCTGGAGCCACCCGCCTTGTGAAAACAAACCCCTCCCCTCCTCCTTCAGGCTAGGCATGGAAGGGCCCCAGCCCTTGTGCGGGTGGGAACAGACCTGACTTCCTGGAGCCCCTCTGGCGTGTTCTCGGGGACCCATCACGCCATCCCCCAGCTGCAGGCCCTGCGGTTTGCAGAGCGAGTACCCAAGCGGGCTCCGGGGACCCCCTGCCCTGCCGTGTGTCGGATCCCAAACCGCCTGTGCTGCGGGAACAGCCGGCTGAATGGGGGGAGGTTTGGCACGGGCTGTTCCCGGCTGGGCCCTGGACGGAGGGGTCCGGTGGGTCTGAGGAGCGCAGGCTGGAGCCGGGTTTGGGGTCCGGGAGCTGCCTGCTGGGAGGGAGAGAGGAGAGCCGCTGAGAGAGAGGCTGTCCGCCAGCTCACGGTGTCTTTGAGCCTGCTCCGGACTGCGCGCTAGGTAGGTGTATCCTGCTGGGCCTTGCTGCCTTAGGAAGTCACTGTGGGATGGCACGTGCCTGGCCTCGTGTCCGTTCCTGGAGCGGCCTGCTCCCTTTCCGCGTGGCCCTGCGGCGTTTGCACTGCCTGTGGCAGGGGCTGGGCACCGGGGAAAGGAGGGATCCTGAGCAGGCAGCCGGGCCGAGGGGCTGTGAGTCTCTCCGCCTGCTGGGCGTGGCGGTGTGCCACTGAGGAAGGGTCCCAAAGGCCAGCTGGCTGCTGTGGCCGTGGCCCTCGCGCGGCGAGGCAGGGCTGTGCGTACCGGGGGGGGATGTTTGTGTGCGCCGCGGTGCCTAGGGTTCTCGCTCTGCACCAGGGAGCCTGGGGCTGGCTGCTGTACAAACGCCACACCAGATGCTCCGCTCTGGTACCACGTGTCCCAGTTCAGGGCCATGGCACCTGACTGTCACCCTCAGCCTTCTGGTCCCCCGGCTCTTGTCCCTCTGGGGCGGAGCCTTTTATCTGCCTCCCTCCCTCCTTCCCGAGCAGCGTATGGCAGGGCTGGCCAGTTCCCTGCCTTCCCTGGGCCCTCCTAGCATAAGCAGACCTGCTTGCAGTCTCCTGGGAGGCTGTAACACCTGCAGGGACACCACCGCGTGGCGTGCTGAGGCCCATGTCGCCGGTGTAAGGTGAGAGCGGTACAGCGAGCCCGCTGCACACCCACAGAACCTGCCAGCTTGCTCACGAGGGCCGCAGAGATCAGGCCCGCTCCTTCGGGGCTCGGGCAGGAGAGCGGTCACCGCCCCACCCTGGGCTCCGCATGAGAGCGCCCGGCGGAGGTTAGTCGGCCCTTTCTACTGCTGGGAGTTGGGAGCGGGAGACGGTTGGTTTCTCTCCACGGCTTGGTTGGAAGGGGGCCGCTTGCATTCCCGAGAAGCCCGTCTCCCAGGTATTAGCCTCCGAAGGCCCTTGGCTGGGTATCCCCTAGTGATGGCGTGAACCTGCCTGCCCAAGAGGTGCCACGGAGCCGCTCAGCGGTACTCAGGCGGCTGCCCTTGGGGGGCGGGACTTCAAACTGGAGTCGAACCTGCTGAGTCGGGGGGAGGCCAGTAAGATGTTACAGGACCCTGCCGCCGTTGTTGCCCTCAGTGTGAGCTGCCGGGTTCTCCAGGCGTCGCCGGCGGACTTGTGTGCCGAGGGGAGCCAGGCGGAAATGAGCACACAGCTGTTGAAGGGGAGCAGCCTTGTGCAGAGCGAGCGGCCCTGCTGTGGGAGGCGAGCCCCTGAGCCCTCCTGCCTCTGACTCCCGCTGCTTGGACTGAAGGTCCATGGAGCCTGCGGGAGCAGGGGCGTTCCTCTGGCTGCAGTACAAGCCTGGAAGGGGACAGACCTGAGTCCCCTCCTGGCTCTGCACTGTAACTGGGACCCCTGGCCTGACCTCAGTGCCCCACAGCATGGAATCAGACTCAAAGGCTCCTGGAACACTAGCACTGCAAGGGACCTCGAGGGGCATCGAGTCCAGTCCCCGGACTCAGTACTGTCTAGACGGGGTGGGCAAAAGGGCCTCCGCGGGCTGGATCCAGGCCCTGCTGCTGCCCCGCCCCAGCTGTGTCCAAGGCCTGTCTGTAGCCTGCGCCGTGTCCGAGTCCCCCTGCCTTGGCTCCTGCGCAATGTTTCACACGAAACCAGGTCTCTGCTTCACCCTTCTTGCTGCCCGAGTGCTCCACCAGGAGCCACGTGCCCCCCGGGGAAGAGATCCGTCCGCTCCCGCAGGTCTTGCCTGGGTACAGGGCGTCGTTAGCGACCCCTCTCCAGGAGCCGGGCGCTTCCTGGGCTCTGCAGCAGTAATTGCCGGCTCTGTGTCCTGAGCAATCAGTGCAAACTCACCAGGCCAAAGCCACCTTCCGGCCGGGTGCTGTGCGCGGGAGGCAGGTTCTGCTCAGGCCGCCCGGGCCTATATGGAAAAGCGGGCTGGTTCCTGGGTGGAGGACTGAGAAAGGGACCCGGCGGAGCTGGTGTCACCGGCTTGCCTTGACTGGACGAAGAGCGTCTCTGGCGTCTAGCGAGGGGTGCGCACCTGGCGGGGCTGCTGCTCTCTGGCAGTGCAGTTTGGTTGGGCCTACCCCTCCTCCCGCCCGGACGCGGGAACAATCGGGGTCGTTATGTCTCTTCGAGTGACAGTGGCAGCAGAGATGCCAGCTTCCTCGCACAGCCTCTGCTTTATTTCATCTCCTCTGCTTTTCAAAGCCTCTTTCATTTTGCATGAGAGACAGATGTGAAGGGCTGCAGGGTTATAAATTCTTCAGTCGTATGAAAAGAGAAGGGTTTGTTGTTGTTCCCCTCGCCCCCTCGTTCCAGCCCAGCCGCAGTGGCAGTGTTTTCGTTGGAGGGGTGTTCTCTGGTTTGCCCTTCTGCCAGGAAACCCCGTGGAGGTGCTGGGCTTCCAGCTTGCGCGGGGTTGGGCCTCTCACCCTGCCCGGGCAAGGGGACCCTGGACGTGGCGTTAGACGCGTGGAGGGGAGGGAGACGGGCTGTGTGGGGACCGTGGCGTTAGACGCGTGGAGGGGAGGGAGACGGGCTGTGTGGGGACCGTGGCGTTAGACGCGTGGAGGGGAAGGGGACGGGCTGTGTGGGGACTGATGCATCCTCGACATTCAGTTGTCTATTGAGCCGTATTCGGAAAGCTGCGAAGCCGAGACCTGGTTTGCTTCGCCAGTTGGGAAGCGACACGAACCAGCTGAGCTGAGAGGGTCTGAGAACCGAACCCCCTGCCCCCAGACGTGTCTCTGGACTCAGTGGGCTCACAGCCAGAGATGCTCCTTTGGGATGGCTGCTGGGTGTGTCCGGACTGCCAAGCACAGTCTCTCCAGGGCGGTCCTTATCCTCACCCTGGTTCCTGGCGGAGCTAGTCCTTCCTCTCAGGACGGACCGGAGCCCTGCTGGGTGCTGGCAAGAAGTTACATCTCCATCTCCCGAGCCGCCAGCCCGGCACCCTTCACCCGCATGACAGCGAGTGGCAGGGCCGCACCCTTGCGGCCTTCCCAGCGGAATAGCAGTGCGGTGTGCAGCAGGGGTGCGAACTCCCAGTTAATCGGCGAAGTGTTAGATTAACCTAACGATAACCAAGTAGGCGGGATGGGGAGGGGGACCGCTGGGGCTTTCCATGGCTGGCTGGCCTCCCTGCAAAGAGAGGCTGCTCCGGACACTGGCGCTGCCCCGGCCTGCAGGGTGTGCCCGGGCCCACTGCAGACAGGGGCGGCTCTGGACAAAAGCAGCCCCTGTCCGTAGCAGGCCCCCTGTGCTACAGCTGGGTCAGTTGCTCTCAGCGCCCCCTGCTCGCTGCACCAGTTGTTCCCGCGCCCCTGCAGCCAATGCAGCCGGAGAGAGCAAAAGATGCAGAGGCCCCCTTGGGTGCAGGGCACGTTCTGGGGGGGAGAGGGGAGAGGCAGGAAGCACACGAACACTGGAAACACCAGGGGCAGGGGGATGCTCCAGCCCCCACTGGTTAACTAGACCCGGTGAGGCTAACTGGTTAACCGGTTACCCTTTCATCTCCCTAGTGCTGCGTGCGACCCAGTTGAGACCACGCTTTGCCAAGCACGCACCTGGACTGTCGCACTAACTCCCAAAGGGCAGCGGATCCGGCCCCAGGAGTGCGTGTCAAGTTCAGCGCTGCTGCTTTGAGAGTGGCTAAGGGGTAGCCAGGCAGGGCTGTGGTCGACTGTCAGATCTTAGGTTTTGCTCTTTGTGGTGTTCCGTCACATCCATCTTGCTTGCTGTGAGCGCAGTCTTCACACCCCTTGGCTTTTTCCTCCTCTTGGCACCAGCTGACGATATTCCTATTTTTAAAAATAAATTGCTCCGTCTTTAATTGCAGTCTAAATAACGGCTTCATTTTTATTTAAATGGGGCTCTGTAAGGCTTAGAGAACAATTAGGAGAAAATACAGGGCACTGCTCTGGTGCATGTTTTCAAGCATATAATTAATTTTTTTTATTATACTGATGTTTGCCGAATCTGGAAAAAGATCTTATTGTTCCTCTTGATTTTAGTCAGGCACGAGTTCTACAAATATACCAGCCTTTTCAGAGGGCCATTTCGTAAGCCTCAAAGCTGTCAGGCTAGGGATGGACTCCCCGAATGAGCATGTACCACTGTATTGTGGTGGGGCAGAAGGGACCCAAAGCCGGATTGGGCTGTGGCACAGGTACATGGAATGCGAGAGGCCCTGCCCCAAAGAGCTTCCAGTGCTCATGTGCTTCCTGGCTCTTCCCTCTTGTCCCCAGAACGTGCCCTGAACTCCAGGGGGCTTCTGCACCTTTTGTTCTCTTTGGCTGCATTGGCTGCAGGGGCGCTGGAACAACTGGTGCAGCGAGAGGGGGATGCTGAGAGCGATTGAACCAGCTGTAGCACCCCGACTTCCAGCACCTATGATTAGTTTGTGCGTTTGGCCTTGGTTCTCCCTGCTGAACTTCAAAGGCTCCTAAGTCACTTGGGAGTCCAGCTCCTATTTTCACAAGTGACTTAGGACCCTAAATCTCATTGAAAGTCAGTGACACTCAGGAGCCAATGTGCATGTCAGTGTTGCCTGTTAGAAGCGTTACGAATACGAGTGGGATGCGGTAACGGTTATAAACCTCTGCAGCAGTCGTTTGGCCTGTTGGACTCGTAAAAAAAATTGGTTCATCCATTTATCAAAACATCTATTAGCCCTCTATAAAGGGAACCCTAGAATCAGGTGTGAGAGAGTGCTCAAAAGGGCAATTTCATTAATCCCAAGTGTCCAAAAAATCACGAGGCAAGCCCCCAAAATCCTGAAGGTCGGTTTTTGTTTTCGGTTTTTTTTAAGTTAATTTTCTCTTGCCTTCTGTGCCTGTCCTCCTCCCCCCAAGCTCTTTTCAACCAAGTGGGCTGGAAAGTTACTTATTTTTAAAGGGAAGCCGACCTTTTCCTATATTCCTGTGACTTCATGAACCAAGACTCAGAGAAGAAACACCAATATTACAAGATTCAATTACATTATGAGTTGGCAATGCTAAAAGGGACCCCTCCCCTCCCGCCCTGACTTCCTCCGTCCGGCATTAGTTTGTGAGGGCACGTCTACACTAGCCCCCTAGATCAATCTAGGGAGGCTAATGAGGGCGACCGGAATTGCAAATCAAGCCTGGGATTTAAATATCCCGCGCTTGATTTGCATGTTCCTGGCCAGTTGCCATTTTAGAAATTAACTAGCCCGAAGTAACTGCCGCGTCTACATGCGGCAGTGAAACGGGATTCCGGAATAAAGCCCTAAATCGAATTAGCTGTTATTCCTCGGGGGATGAGGTTTACCACCTAATTCGATTTAGGGGCTTTATTCCGGAATCCCATTTCACTGCCGTGTGTAGACGCAGGCCGTTACTTCGGGCTAGTCAATTTCTAAAATGGCGACTGGCCGGGAACATGCAAATCAAGCGTGGGATATTTAAATCCCGGGCTTGATTTGCAATTCTGATCGCCCTCATTAGCCTCCCTAGATCGATCTAGGGGCTAGAGTAGACGTACCCTCACATACATTCCCTTATTTCAATATTGTCTCTTCTTTAAGAAGGGATCTAATTCCCTTCCCAGCTGGGGTTCGTTTCTGGAGAGGTTCTGTAGATTTGCATGGCCCAAATATTTCTCTGAAATCTTGTATGAGTCGAGGGGAGCAGTGGGGGCGCGGGGCTAAAACAAGACGTGGGCCATGAAAAGCATTCTGCCAAACAGAGCTCTGCTCAGCTTGCTTTAGTTTGAATTGGACCTGGCAAAAGAACTTTTCTTGGCTTTGCAAAACTGAATTGATTTTTTCGCGGGGGGGTGCAGGTTCCTTCTGGACAGGTTAGAAAAGCTTTGGATAAAAGGTTCAGCTCTTGCACCATCTGTCACATAACTCTTGATGATGGCAAGTCATCTTCATTAGAGCTGGTTGGGGAAAGAGATTTTCCTCACCAATGATGTCGGCTTTTTTGTCAAGAAAAAACCCTGAGACGCTTTTTCATTTACCTAAGAAAACCTGAATAGAAGTTTGGTGACAACTTTGTTAAACATTCCATGTTCTACAGAAACATCTCTGCTGCAGGCACGTGTCTACGGGGGGCTTACTGTCAATGAGGTACATTCTCTGCGTAGCCAGGCTAACAGTAGAGGCTGGTGCAAAGAATCCCGGCACTGAAGAACGTGCCCGGTGGAACACGCCTGCCAAACACGTGCCCTAGACGCAGTGGTCGGTGCCCGAGGCATGTGAGCCCTTGCCTGGGTAAGGAATGAACCAAAGCTGGGCTGATGAAACATTGTTGGAAATGACGATGAGTGAAGCGTGGAGCCCCCGTGAACCTGAAACCTGAAAGCTTTGTAGAACCGCTTGGCACAGCTCCCGAAGTGTTCTTCCCTGCCTCCGCTCTCGCTGAGGGCGTTGCCTGGGAAGAACATTGGATCCTGGTCATCAAGGAGTGGAATGCCCTGTGCAACCAGCTCTTCGCTTTGAGAGCAGGGAGCAGGGTGGAGGAAGGCCGGGGAGGGTCCTGACATGGCTGGTTGTGTGGAGAGTGAAGGGGGTGCAGGGTGGGTGGGTGAGAGGGGTCAGACCGGTACAGTTGTCTGCAGATGTTCCTGAACCCAGAACCACTGGCAGCTCCATCTCCAGGAGGCGAGAGGATGGGAGCCAGCGGAGAGGCAGGAGTGCAGGTTTGTGGTGCCAGCCCCAGGTGCAGGAACACCAGGAATTCGGTGCAGGCCGGCGCTCGTGCTCTGCCTTCCGGCTCCTCAGCCTGGCGCTGCGCTTGGCCACGCGCTGGAGCGCTGCATCCCAAGCAGCACTAGCGTTTCGTAATTGGAATCAGTGGGACGGGCACTCACGTGGCCCTAGGAGCTGCGGCTTTGAGAACATCAAACTGTCCCAATGGGCTCTTGGGCACTGGCCCCAGGGCTGTTTCTAAGGGCTAGTTCGGGGGTCTCCAACCTTTTTAAGCCACAAGGTCACTTTTTCAATGGATGTGCACTGTAAGATCTACCCCAAACCCAGATCCCCTGGCCCGGCTTCCCTCCCACCCCTTCTCCGAGGCCTCACCCTGCTCACTCCATCCCCCTTCCCCCCCATCCTCCCTCACTGGCACCAGGCTGGGGGAAGGGGTTGGGTGCAGGCTCTGGTCTTGGGCCAAAGGATTCCGGGGGGGCCTCTGGGCTTAGCCCAGGGTGGGGGATTGGGGTCCAGGAGGGGTTCGGGGCAGAGGGACTCACATCTGGGGCAGGGGGAGGTTCAGGGCTGGGATAGGATAGGGGTTCAGGAAGCAGGCTCTGGCTGGGCACCGTTTAACAGGGACGGCTTCCGGGTGGTGGAGCAATGGGGTTGAGGCAGCTCACTCCTGGCATGGACAGCGATGGCTCCATGCGCTGCCCCCCATCTACAGGCCCTGAGCCCACAGCTTCTACTGGCCACGGTTCCCCGTTACTGATTGCTGGGAGCTGCAGGAGCGGTGTCTGCAGGCCAGGACAGCATGTGGGGACCCCCTGCTCTGCCTCTCTCAGGGGCTGCAGGGAGATGCCAGCCACTTCCAGGAGCAGCAATTCCCATGGGATTAACGCCTCCAGCCACCAAGGGTTCGGCATTTGAGAACTCGCTGCTCACAGAATTACATTCAAGCATAAGGGAGAAATGAAAACAACGAAATGCACAGGCCAGTCAAACCCCCAAACGAACCCACTTTGCAAGCAGTGACCGAAGTAACAAGCCCCCCCCGTCCGTGTGTGTGTTGGGTCGGGAGATGAGCGTGCAGGACAGGGGGTGTTTGTGAGAATGACAGACACACTCGTGTGTGTGACAGATTTGCATTGCCACGCTTCCTTCCCCCTGTGAGGAGATGGGTAGAGGAGTGGGGGGAGGAGGGACACCCTGACATCAGCTCCCCCTCTTCTCCCTCCCACACCCTGCACAGCAAGCAGGAGGCTCCCGGGGGCAGCTCCGAGGCAGAGGGCAGGAGCAGCAGGGCAGCGGGTGGAGGGGTAACTGAAGTGCCAGCGCTTGAGAGCTTCCCTGCCAAGCCAGTCAGGACCCCCTGTCGGAGGCTCCAAGATCTCCCGGTAGATCCCGGTCTCCTGCTTGGTACCACTGGCCTAGGCCAACCAGCACTAGCTGGGCACGGCGCTCCGTTCCACATGGCTCTTCCCGCCTGAGAGGTCTCCTCCCCAAGCCCGTCTCCGTGCTCCCACCGCCCTGCCGGGCAGCCCGCCCTGCACCCTTCCCCCTGGAGACTTCAGGGGCACAAATGGCCTTTCAGTGACGGCCACTGCGAAGCGAACGGGCACGGACGGGGCCAGCTGTAGGCGCCTTGGAGCCACAACGTCACTGCACGTTCATCAACCTTTGCAGTGGGGAGGAGGAGGTGGGGGAAGGAGAAGCCAAGGCAAGGGGGCTGGAGAGTCACATGGGGGCGGATCCACCGGGCAGGGGGAAGAGTAGTTGCTGGGGAGAAGAGGGTGGAAAGGTTCAGGGCAGAGTTGCCCTCGTTATCCAGCCCTCCAGCATCTCCTCGGGAGCGGGCCCCGTTGCAGCCCAGGAGGAGAGGAACGTGGGGGGAGAAAACAGCCCTGGTTCCGGCCGGCGGGCTAAACGCAGAATGCAGTTCCCTGGGGCTTGCCCGGGATTTCCCGGAGAGCTCCTGTCATCTGCTGCGGTGTCAGATGGGGCCCCCCTCAGTCTGCTCGTCCTTTGGGATGCGCCGAGCAGGAGCGGTGTCCATATGGGGGGGGCTGGCTCTCGCGGCGGGTGCCCTGCCGTGGGCTCCTGGCGTTAGGCAGCGCGGTGCCTTTCAGACCCCAGCACCCGGCGAGGCCAGGAGGGGCCTGTTCTCCGCTGTGTTCTGAGCGCGCCAGCAATCCCCGCAAGAGAGCAGCTCATTTGAATCTTATCTCCATTTCATTTGAAGGCTGCGTCACGCTGGGCTTCGGCCTTGTTAGGTTTTCTCCTGAGCAGCGCCTGTTATTCCTGCAGCTTTTGCTATTCCGTTCGGGGCCTCGCCTGCCTGGTCCCTCGCCTGCCCGGAGTGCGGCTCCGCACGGATAAATCGTCTCTGAGTCGCACCTGTTCTTTCCAGCACGTAGCACGCTGATTCACCTGATCCCCCCCTGCCTCCTGTGCCCATCTGCTCCGTGTCCCTGCATCTCTCATGCAGCTCTAACAGGGAGCAGGCTTTGCACTGGCCGTGCTGGGCTCAGGCGGGCAAGCCCAGCTCACAGCGCAGGAGATGTGACTGGCTCTGGCCAAGACAGACGAAAGGGGCGCTTGCAAGAAAACGAGGGGGCCAGACATGAATGAGGGTGTTGCTATTAATACCGAGTTCTTGGCTCCTCCCTTGTCAGCCCAGATCTCTGGGGGCAGGAGAAGCCCGCCTTGGGGAACCAGTCACTTCTGCAGCAGCTGCCTTTGCCTGGTTTTGCCTGCTGCCTTTGCCTGGGCCGGCCAGGGCTGCAGAGGGAAGGGCCGAGTTGCAGATGAAGGACGTGCAATCTAAGTAATAGAGATGTAGCTGTGTTAGTCTGGTCTGGCTGAAACAAAAGACAGAACTATGTAGCACTTTAAAGACTAACAAGATGGTTTATTAGGTGATGAGCTTTCGTGGGCCAGACCCACTTCCTTTTTCTTCCACAATTTGATCTGAGGAAGTGGGTCTGGCTCGAAAGCTCATCACCTAATAAACCATCTTGTTAGTCTTTAAAATGCTGGATAGTCCTGTCTTTTGTTTGTGCAATCTAAACTCTGTGTGGAAAGAGCCTAGAATAGCTATTGCAGAATCGTTCGCCTGGGGATCCCTTAGGCTTGGTCTGCACTGCAGCCCCCCCCACCTCCAAGTGTCCCAATTACACCCACGAGCTAGCGGAGCCAGCGCCAGGTCGACGGGGGGCTGATGCATGATAGCCAGGCTGTTAAAGCAGAGCAGCTATTCCGCACTAGCTCCCATGAGGAAATGCTGATGCTTAGGGCCCTTTCAAATTCATGGCTATGAAAAACATGGTGCAGAGCGTGATGTCTGGTGCTTTTACCCTGTACTTGGCAGATGTCACCGGGGAGACCAGTGTGTCTCCAACCGGGGATCCTGATTCAGAAGGTGTGTGTGTGTGTGTGTGTGTGTGTGTGTGTGTGTGTGTGTGTGTGTGGTATCGCCACCCTTACTTCTGCACTGCTTCCTTCGGAGCTGGAGAGCGAAGACTGCTGATTGAGGGCCCAGCCCTGCAGGCAGCGGCACGGCAGGAAGGGTGTTGATACCCTACCATGCCATCCTTTCTTCTGGGCTGCTGCTGGCTGGGGCTCTGCCTTCCGAGCTGGGTTCCTGGCCAGCAGTTACCGCTCTCCAGCTGCCCAGCTCTGAAGGCAGTGCTGCTGCCAGCAGCTGTGTAGGCTAAAGGGTAGCAGCACTGCAACCTCCCCCAGTAACCTTGTGACCCCCTCCCAGCTCCCTTTTGGGTCAGGACCCCTGCAATTGTGACACCATGGAGTTCATGGCTTTTTACAATTTTTATGAAATTGACCAAAATAAACCATGAATGTGGTTGGGCCCTCCTTACGCTGGACTGAGAATGCTTTTGGGCTGGCTCGTCCTCTCCATGTTGAGGAAATGCCCTGCAGGACCCAGTGGAGCTGAGCAGAGCTGGGAGGGGTCGTGCCCTGTTTGCAAGAATAAGCCCCCAGTGCTTTGGAAAGGTAATTGGCTGCAGGAAATCGGTGAGAGGACTAGATCGGGGTGGCCGTGCTGAGAAACAACGGGCACATGACAGAGGCGTTTCTGTGACCTGAGGGAAGTGCCACTAAGTGGGTGGCAAAGTCCCTTGGTGGCTCTTGTACAGGAGGGGGGGAGGGTACGTTGGCAGGAGTCAGATGCCGGTTTGGTGGCCTCCAGTGGAGAAGGCCGAAGGACTCTCTCCGCGCTGCACTGGGTCTGAGACGGGGGCGCTCCTGTCCCTTCGCTGGATTGCTGCGGCCCTGGAGCCAGAGCGCCCTGTGCTGCTCCCTGAGTGCCTGGCGGAAGTTCTCAGAAAGGCAATTTCCACCGAGGCGGGCTTGACTTACGCACGCTTCCCTGCTGCAAGACGACTTCTCCGTCCATTTATCAAAGTGCTGCTGTCCCTGCTGCAAGGCAGGTGACATCTGTCCTGAGCCGGGCAGGATTCCTGCGTGCCGCGGCGTGTTAATGCCCAGCCGGCCTCAGAAGCACTTGGTGCAGACCTGCTGGAGCGTGTGAGACTCGTGGTTGGGTGGCGTTTGTATTGTGCCCTGGGTCTGAGCTGTGAACCCGCCGTGAATGAGGTGGGAAAAGCCTCCTGCATGAAGGGAAGAGCATCGGCTGGGGCTGGAACAGAGACCTTGGGGGCTGTATCTCTGACCCCTCCTCCCATCACTTCACCGTGTGCCTTTGGGGGAGGCACTTCCCCTCAAGTCTTGCCGGTGTACAGGGGAGACAACCCTGGGAAGCAGAGTGTGCCGGACTAGCGATTCTGCTGGGCCTGGGAGAGCGCTGCGGGGTCTGGGCATGAAGGGGGGGCTCCCCCAGGCACTGCCTCCCCTGCTGCTATGGGAACAGCGGGGGAAAGGAAGTGTGCAGCTGCGATCCCGTTCCCGCAGAGCCGCCGCCGCCTCCGTGCCATGGGTGTTCCCGGATTAAGGGTGCCCGGAGCACAGAGATTTAAGGGCGCTGACTTTCCAAGGGTTGTGCTGTGCCACGCCCTAGGATGGCAAGGGCTAGCAGGGTGCTGCAAACCGGCAAGCAGGCACCTTGCTGCCGATGCTTTGGGGCTTGCATGGTTCCCTGCTCTGTTTCTCATGGCCCTTTCCCAGATGGTGTGTCCAGTCGGTACAGGGCATACCCGTTCCATGCACCCCCTGCTCTGTTAGAAACCTAGGGAGGAGCAAGAGGTACTGTTCCCCAGTGTGGGAGACTGCCCCCGGCCCAGGCCACACTGAAAGTGGGGGTGTTGGTTTTCTCGGTTGTCCCGTCGTGGCTTTACTGCTCTCCGGGGATATGGTGATACTGGATCGCGGGGGAGGGAAGGGGTGTGGGTGGAGAGTCCTTTCTCTGTGAGACCTTAGGAATTTTGTGTCTCGTGCCTTAATGTTTCCTAGAACGCTGAATGAGCGAGAAGATGGCTGCCATTCATTCTCCATGGGGAAATGTTTTTTGTGTGGTGGCTTTCTGCTCCTTTCTGTGAGGTGAACTGCTCAGACTAAAAATATACACGGCTGCTCTTGGTGCATTTGCCTGCCCACTTCGGGGCTGGGTGAATATCCCTGCTTGGGCCCGCACATGGCGAGGATGTCTGTCAGGACTGGCACGATGTCCAAAAACTAAATGGAACCAAGTTTAGACAACTTTTTTCTTGGTGCCACCAAAGAGATCTGATCTTCTCTTGCTGCTTGGATTAGGAACTCGTCCCAAGACCCGGGAGAGTCCAGTCTCTGGATTATGTGGGTTTCAGGTCGAACTGGATTAGCGGTGTCTGAGCCCAAGCAATGCGACTCATGTGCTGCTCATTTCTGCCGATGTACAGATGTCTAGCTCCCTCTAATAGCAGCGAGAAGGGGGTAGGGAATTGTGCAGCAACTAAACCTTGTGGATGCACCTGAAACTGGCATGAAACTTCAACACCCTCTGACCCTGCTCCAGCCTGACTCTGATCACTTGGAGCGGCTTCTGTCTGAAGCCCCCGTGTCATGTTGGAGGGAAGTTCCGCTGGTGGCGGTGAAAATTGGTGACCCCCCTGGAATAGCTCAGCGTGTCATTCAGTGTCCGTCTGATTCGAACCCCGCGTCTATTTTTGTTCACATTCTACTGGGCGTTTCCCAGCATCGTGTGCTAATTGGAGTCGTAATCACTGAAAAATTACCACGGCAGCGAATATATGCGGTTGCTTCTATCTCCTTCTGTGCTTTGCAAGCGTTTACACAGCATTTTAATATGTATTCACAGCGTTCTTTCTCTGAGAGCGCTCTCGCTCTTGCTCTCTCTCTCTCTCGGCGGACACTAGAAGTTCTACTTGTACATTTGTGAGCTGTCAGACGCTGGGACGTTCTCATTTGTCTTCCTAGTGTGATTACAGTAGGCTGGGAAATAAAGAGCTAAGGTAGAATTGTTTTCAGCAGTGGCA